>CM038671.1:679056020-680286020 GCA_021605145.1 Aegilops bicornis
TACACACAATTTATCAAAATCGGTGGGACCGAATCATCAAACTCGGTCGGACCGATTTAGTAAACCTAGTGACCATTAGGATTTTCGGTGGGACTGACATGCATCTCGGTAGGACCGATTTGGTTAGGGTTAGGGCATAACGTAATCTCGGTGAGACCGATTACACAAACTTCGGTGAGACCGATTTTGGTAATTAGCTAACCAGAGAGTTGGTCAGGTAAACTCGGTGGGACCGATTCGCTCTTTCGGTGAGACCGAAAAGTTACAAAAGGGAAACAGAGAGTTTACATTGTAATCTCGGTGGGACCAATCGCTCACTTCGATTAGACCGAAACGTTACGAAGGGAAATAGAGAGATTATAATCTCATCTCGGTGAGACCGAGATCCCTATCGGTGAAACCGATTTGCCTAGGGTTTGTGGCAGTGGCTATGACATCTGAACTCGGTGGCGCCGGATAGAAAGAATCGGTAGGGCCGAGTTTGACTTTGGGTTTAGGTCATATGTGGATGTGAGAAAGTAGTGGAGGGGTTTGGAGCATATCACTAAGCACATGGAGCAAAAGGCCCATTAAGCAACACCTCATCCCTTCTTGATAGTATTGGCTTTTCCTATAGACTCAATGTGATCTTGGATCATTAAAATGTAAAATGTAGAGTCTTGAGCTTTTGAGCTTGAGCCAATCATTTGTCCTTAATATCTTGAGGGATGCACTTTCATCATCCATGCCATGCCATTCATTGAGCTTTCCTGAAATATTTATCTTGGAATAGTATTAGCTCAATGAGCTATATGTTGTTATGAATTACCAAAACCACCTAGGGATAGTTGCACTTTCAATCTCCCCCTTTTTGGTAATTGATGACAATATATAGATCAAAGCTTCGACAAATGATAATAAAATTGAAAAACATCATCGCTTTGAGAAGTATGTGATAAGCAAGAGCTCCCCCTAAATTTGTGCATATCTTAAGATTTGCTTTGGACTGCAAATGCACAAGGAATTAGGCTCATGGGTTACTATTCCATGTCACAAACATCTTGGTGGAGCGCTCAAAATAATAACGATTGAATACATGCACTCATCACCAAGCACAGTGAATGATCATATAAGGATAAATAAGATAATATCATAAAAAATAAGTGTAGCTTATGATCAAACACATGATCATCAACGTCTCACAGGTAATGCATAGTATCTCAAGCAATCAAACGCAAAAATAAATTCAACCAAGAAGACAAGAGAGAACAAAAGCAAATCTCTCTCTCTCTCTCGAAGCCTATGATCTATACATTTTTCTCCCCCTTTGGCAAAAAGTTCCTAAAAAATGCGTAGCACTATGTCGTCTCTCAGGCTTGGTCTTCTGGTGGTGGTGTAGACAGGACTCCAAGGATGAACGCATCAGTAGACGTGGTAGGAGTTGAAGAAGTTGGAGCTGGAGCTGGTTGAGCTGGAGTCAAGAAGTGGCTCGTGTCCGGAGTTGGCACTGCAATGACCTCCGAGCTCTAGGCACTCGCAAATGCATCGCTTGTCGTCTTGCCCTTCCTCTCCTGCATATCATCTTGTAATCGCTCCACACCGATCGAATCTCAATAACTTTGACATCAAGATCATAGAATTTTTGTTCCATGATTCTCTCCGTGCTCTCCTGGTTTTGAGTTAGGGTGGCCAACCCTTCTCAATCCGTAGAGTTGATGCTATTAAGTAACCAAGCTGCTCCTCGCTTGTTCTTGAAAGTAGTCGATGCCTCTCGCTTGAGTTGGCATCTTTGCAGCTTTCTCTTGCCTTGCCTTCTCCTTTCTCTCCTGAGCTTGCACTGATGATGGTTCATTCTCAGTCATGACAACTCGATTGTCCTCAAATTCAGGATAGAGGACCATGTGTTCCTTATCCAATAGATACTTTCCTGTGCCCATCTTCGAGTTTATCAACTCCTGAATCTGTGGGGCATAACCACAACTCCTCTTCTAATCTGCTGCTGTCCTCTTAATTGTCTCGACTATGAGGCTCATGACCTTGAATTTCTGAGGCACATCAAAAACATGAAGCAAATTGATTGCATGCCCTCTAATCATGTTATGGTCACCTGATTTGGGCAATAGAGTATGCCTTAAGATCCAGCTTGATCATAGGCAGCCCTCGACAGTAAAATGGACTGATCCAAACTTGAAGGTCTCAAGTGCATCATCTGGGATCTCCTTGTACATGTGTGACATTGAGTTATGATCCATTTTATTCTTTCCATAAATGTCCAGGTCATCCTCACTTTCCTTTGGGGCATTGATCAAACTTGCCCATTCCTCTATGGTAGACTGATATCTGGTTCCTTCTGACATCCACACTATCCTGCCATCTGGATAGAAATATGTTGTGGAGTAGAATTGCATGATGAGTTCGTCGTTCCAATTGGTGAGCTTCTGCCCAACAAAATCAGCAAATCCACAAGCACTGAAGCTTTCATATACTCCAGGGTAGTGTTCTGCGTTCTCCTTCATGTAGGTCCAGTTGACCCATCTCATATCGCAAACTATGGGCTTCTTATCTAGCAAGATAGTCTCATAAAAGTCCTGCTGCTCCTTGGTGTGGAACCTATAGTCCACAGCAGTCCTTCTCCTCGTGGCATATGGATCTGACTCTCTCCATAGCCTCAACCCATTACCTCTCCTGATCTTCATGTTTTCAGCCACAGGATGAGCATCATTGTGGTCTGGGATCTTGGGTTTGAGCTCCCTTAGGACCTGCCCTTCTTCATCTTCTTCACCTTCAACCTCAGGCATTGGGGCCTTGAACTTTTCGGCTGCTGGTATGCTCCTGGTATTCCTCTTGGGTGCATTCTTGGGCTTGGGGGCAGCTTTGGGCTTGGAAGTTGCAGCCCCTGACTTGATAGCATCACCCATCAGTTTTTGTGCCTTGGGTGCTGGCTCTGCAACCTCTTCTTCTTCTTCCTCTTCCATCATGGAAGGCTTCCCAATCACTCTTGCCATGGTCTTCTTGACCCTTTCTTTCCTTTTCTTTCCCTCTCCAAAGAACATGCTCTTTGGGTTGAGATTCCAAAGGAGCTTGAGTAGACACTACGGCTTTGGACATTTGTTGTCTACCTGCTGGCCTATTGATTTTCAAACCAGGCTTCACTGCAGATGAGCTGAACTCCCTCTTGAGCACTTTCTTCTTGGAGCTTGCCTCATCCTCAACTGCCACATAATCCTCATCCTCAGACTCTGAGGTCTTCTTCTTTCTTGACCTTGTGGCAGCCTTGGGCAAATTTCTCGGAGTGCTTCTGCTCCCCTCATCCGAGCTGCTTGAGGGACTAGTGCCCTCGCTCAATCGGATCTGCTCTTCAGATTTGTTCTGGCTATCACTTTGGTCTGACATGTCGCTCAACCGATCGCTGACCTCGTGAATAGTTATAGATGAGGTAGAGAGGATGAGCATCACAAAATGCAGAGATTTTTGCAAAAGAATTATTCAAAAAACTTAGTTTTAGTTTCCCACTGAAAACATTTCGGATCTACCGATTTTCAAACCCGGTGATACCGAAGCAGTTTTGGAACCTAAACTAGTGAACTCGGTCAGACCGAGTCACAGTTCGGTGGCACCGAGACTGCTAGGGTTTCACAAAGTCCTAAAATCGGTCACACCGATTTGTAATTCTCGGTCGACCGAGACTTACTAGTGCAATGGCATTTGCCAAATCGGTGGGACCGAAGTTTTTCAACTCGGTGGGTCCGAGATGGTTTCGCGTAAACCTAACCCTAAATTTTCGAATCGCAACTATTCTAAGGATTGATTTGACTGGATAGGAGTGTTTCAATCGTGGCAAGATGCATAATGAACACAATGTCTGAGAATCGGACGAGGAAAGCACCGTGATCGAAGTTCATACCCTAGTTCGGCGGGAACTCGCCACGCGGCAACGGCGGAGGAGAATTCCGTTGACGGCGGAGACCAAATGAGGCAGGTGGCGGCATTTAAGTCGACGATCCATCCATAGACCAAGTTGGCAGAGTGAGCTATGCGCTGGCGAGAGGATTCGGAGAAAGTTTTCCAAATTTTGCCGTCGCGATATATATAGCCCGACGTTTGTCGGTGTGACCGAGTGGTACAACTTCGGTGGCACCGAGATGCAAACCGTGAACAGTTATTGCAACTCGGTGTGAACGAAAGTACAAATCGGTTGCACCGAGATGAAAACCTAGATCGACTTAGTAATCTCGGTATGACCGAAATGGAGGAATCGGTCGACCGAAAATCACAAAGAAGTTTTGGAAGTTTAAGTCTATGATTTAATCGGGGACTCCGAGTGCTCCTCACACAGAGTGGTTCAAATCTGACTTGATCAAATTTTGTGATGTAGCATGAATAGAGTTTGATATGAGAAAAGCATAGATAGCTAGAGAAGGTTCTTAGGCATTCTTGTCCATCCACTTGGCCAAAGAGAAAAGAAGCCAATCAATCAAAACAACAAGTGGATGTCCTCGAATGAGTAAATATGCATCCAACATGCTCACACAATAAAATGACAAATGAAATATGTGACAAAGCATGCACAACCAATTCTAGCATCTATCAAACAATTGGCGATGACTAGGTCATCTATATATGAGTATATTGACTTCGGAGTCAAATGAGAACATTTGATCATAGGTCATACTCATCGCTTTAAGCTTAAGTGGAGTTACCACTTTTACATAAAGCATTTATGTGTTCACATCATTAGAGTTGCTTTGACTCAATTCTTAGAGTTAAGCTCCCCTAGATGTGAGATCCCCTTAGAGGGATAAACTAACCGTGGGTTTTGTCGATGATGACTTCATGTAGGTGTTGAAGATGTGGATGCTCAATGTTGATGTAGATCGTTTGGAGCAATCCTTTGAAGTGAGTTGCACTTTCAATACCTACATGGGTTAGTCCCACAAGGAACAAAACAAGAATATCCATAGACATAGAGTGATGCACACACAAAATGATGTCCATGAAAACATTAGGTTACCTTGTCCCTTGCCTTACCAACATGAGGGTTTGTGACTCCTTGAACTAGTGCAAGATATGGAAGTTGATTGCACGTGTCCTTGCCATAATGATATGAGTGAAGAATGTTGCCGGAGTCACCCTCAAGAACTCTCTAGTTCTTCTTCTTCGGGATCCATATCAACTTGATGGGAATCCTTGGTGTAGTAGTTGTACTTGATGAAGTAGAACTTGACGTAGTCTTGGGAACCCACTTGACCAAGGCCTTAGGTGCTTCTTCAAATGCATCAATTTCCTCTTGAAGCTTGTCCTTGCCTTTGTTCTTGTGGTCTTGTGGTGGAAGATCATCTTGTGCTTGTGTTCCCTTGAAGGAAGTAGGATCATACTTCTCTTGTTGAGGAACAAACTTCGCCTTGGGGTATTGATCTTCTTCCCACTCAACTCCATTGGCATTGAACTTTCGCTCAAAACCAACACCTTGATTCTTCCGGTGCCTTCCTTGCTTATGCATAATTTCCTCAAATTGCTTACTCCGCAAGACTCTTGTATACACCTTTCTCTATAATTCCCTTCAATAAGCTGTTTTCTTGCTCAAGTGTAACTTGGCTAAGAGGATCATTAGTTGAATCAAGAGAACTACTAGAAGCAATAATATTGGATTTAGCATTGTTATTGTTACTACTAGAAGAATCTTTCTTGTTCTTGTTACTAGACTTGACTTGAGGCATGTAAGTAGATAAGAGTAAACGCTTGGCAATGTAAGAAGAACTTTTCTTATGAAGATCATCATTGATTGCCTTTAAGAACTCATGCTCTTGCTCAAGATTGAGCTTTTCAAAGCGTAACTTCTCATGAGCCCTTAAAAGTTCTCGATGATCTTCAAAGATAGTTTCATGAGCTAACTTAAGAGTGTTTAGTTCTTTAGTTAGACGCTCAGTTTTCTCCTTATCATTGTCATTCGTTTCAACTTGATTAGCATGATTAATTTGTTGGGGAACGCAGTAATTTCAAAAAATTTCCTACGCACACGCAAGATCATGGTGATGGCATAGCAACGAGAGGGGAGAGTGTATGTCCACGTACCCTCGTAGACCGTAAGAGGAAGCGTTATAACAACGTGGTTGATGTAGTCGTACGTCTTCACGATCCGACCGATCCAAGTACCGAACGCACGGCACCTCCGAGTTCAAAGACACGCTCAGCTCGATGACGATCCCGGGCTCCGATCCATCAAAGTGTCGAGGATGAGTTCCACAAGACGACGGGCGTGGTGACGATGATGATGCTTCACCGGCGCAGGCTTCACCTAAGCTCCGCGACGATATGACCGAGGTGGAATATGGTGGAGGGGCACCGCACACGGCTAAGGAACGATCACGTAGATCAACTTGTGTGTCATGGGGTGCCCCTGCCCCGTGATATAAAGGAGGGAGGGGAGGTGCGGCCGGCCCTCCTAGGGTGCGCCGAGGAGTCCTACTCCCACCGGAGTAGGACTCCCCTCTGCCTTGTTGGAGAAGGAAAGGGGAGGGAAAGAGGAAGGGGCGCCGCCCCCTCTCCTTGTCCTATTCGGACTACGGGAGGGGGCGGCCTGCCCTGGCCGGCCCTCCTCTTCTCCCTTATGGCCCATTAAGGCCCAACATCCCCGGAGGGTTCCGTAACCCCTGTTCCGAAAATTCCCGATTTCATCCAAACCATTCCGATATCCAAATATAGGCTTCCAATATATCAATCTTTATGTCTCGACCATTTCGTGACTCCTCGTCATGTCCGTGATCACATCCGGACTCGAACAAACTTCGTACATCAAAACTTATGAACTCATAATAAGCATCATCGTAACGTTAAGCGTGCGGACCCTACGGGTTCGAGAACTATGTAGACATGACCTATAACTATTCTCGGTCAATAACCAATAGCGGAACCTGGATGCCCATATTGGTTCCTACATATTCTTGAAGATCTTTATCGGTCAAACCGCATAACGACATACGTTGTTCCCTTTGTCATCGGTATGTTACTTACCCGAGATTCGATCGTCGGTATCCAATACCTAGTTCAATCTCGTTACGGTAAGTCTCTTTACTGCTCCGTAATACATCATCTCACAACTAACTTATTAGTTGCAATGCTTGCAAGGCTTATGTGATGTGTATTACCGAGAAGGCCTAGAGATACCTCTCCGACAATCGGAGTGACAAAACCTAATCTCGAAATACGCCAACCCAACATGTACCTTTGGAGACACCTGTAGTACTCCTTTATAATCACCCGATTACGTTGTGACGCTTGGTAGCACCCAGAGTGTTCCTCCGGTAAACGGGAGTTTCATAATCTCATAGTTACAGGAACATGTATAAGTCATGAAGAAAGCAATAGCAATATACTAAACGATCAAGTGCTAGGCTAACGGAATGGGTCATGTCAATCACACCATTCTCCTAATGATGTGATCTCATTAATCAAATGACAACACATGTCTATGGTTAGGAAACATAACCATCTTTGATTAATGAGCTAGTCAAGTAGAGGCATACTAGTGACTATATGTTTGTCTATGTATTCACACATGTATTATGTTTCCAGTTAATAAAATTCTAGCATGAATAATAAACATTTATCATGATATAAGAAAATAAATAATAACTTTATTATTGCCTCTAGGGCATATTTTCTTGATCTCCCACTTGCACTAGAGTCAATAATCTAGATTACACAAAGTAATGATTCTAACACCCATGGAGTCTTGGTGCTGATCATGTTTTGCTCGTGGAAGAGGCTTAGTCAACGGTCCGCAACATTCAGATCCGTATGTATCTTGCAAATCTCTATGTCTCCCACTTGGACTTGGTCTCGAATGGAATTGAAGGCGTCTCTTGATATGCTTGGTCCTCTTGTGAAATCTGGATTCTTTTGCCAAGGCAATTGCACCAAAGATTGTCACGTAAGATCTTCATTGGTCCCGATGCACTAGGTATGACACCTAGATCGGAAATGAACTCTTTCATCCAGACTCCTTCATTTGTCGCTTAAGCAGCTATGTACTCCGCTTCACATGTAGGTCCTGCCACGACGCTTTGTTTAGAACCGCACCAACCGACAGCTCCACCGCTTAATAAAAACACGTATCCGGTTTGCGATTTAGAATCGCCGTGATCGATGTCAAAGCTTGCATCGACGTAACCATTTACGACTAGCTCTTTGTCACCTCCATATACGAGAAACATATCCTTAGTCCTTTTCGTGTATTTCAGGATGTTCTTGACCGCTGTCTAGTGATCCACTCTGGATTACTTTGGTACCTTCTGCCAAGCTTATTGCTAAGCATACGCCGTGTCTGGTACACAACATTGCATACATGATAGAGCCTATGGCTGAAGCATAGGGAACATCTTTCATTTTCTCTCTATATTCTCATTGTGGTCGGGCATTGAGTCCGACTCAATTTCACACCTTGTGTCTGGTAAAAACCTTTCTTTGCTCGATCCATTTTGAACTTTTTCAAAACTTTATCAAGGTATGTGCTTTAGAAAGTCCAATTGAGCGTCTTGATCTATCTCTATAGATCTTGATGCCCAATATGTACGCAGCTTCTCCGAGGTATTTCATTGAAAAACTTTGATTCTATTATCCTTTTTTGCTATCCTGTCATTGTTTTTTATTTCCAATCTATAATATGTCGTCCTCATTTAATATCTGAAATGCTAGAGAGCTCCCTCTCACTTTCTTGTAAATACAAAGCTTCTCCAAAAGTCTCAGATAAAACCATATGCTTTGATCACACTATCAAAGCGTTTATTCCAACTCCGAGAGGCTTGCACTGCACCATAAATTGATCGCTGGAGCTTGCACACTTTGTTAGCACCCTTTGGATCAACAAAACCTTACGGTTGTATCATATACAACTCTTCTTCTAGAAATCCATTCAAGAATGCAGTTTTACATCCATTTGCCAAATTTCATAATCATAAAATGCAGCAATTGCTAACATGATTCGGACAGACTTAAGCATCGCCACGGGTGAGAAAGTCTCATCGTAGTCAACCCCTTGAACTTGTCGAAAAACTTTCGCAACAAGTCGAGCTTTATAGACAGCTACATTACCATCGTCGGTCTTCTTCTTAAAGATCCATTTATTCTCAATAGCTTTCCGATCATCGGGCAAGTCAACCAAAGTCCATACTTTGTTCTCATACATGAATCCCATCTCAGATTTCATGGCTTCCAGCCATTTCGCGGAATCTGGGCTCACCATAGCTTCTTCTTCATAGTTTGTAGGTTCGCCATGGTCAAGTAACATGACTTCCAGAATAGGATTACCGTACCACTGCAGTGCGGATCTTACTCTAGTTGACCCACGAGTTCAAGAGAAACTTGATCTCAAGTTTCATGATCAATATCATTAGCTTCCTCACTTATTGGTGTAGTTGTCACAGAACCGGTTCTTGTGATGAACTATTTTCCAAAGAAGGGAACAGATCTGCTTATCTCATCAAGTTCTACTTTCCTCCCACTCACTTCTTTTGAGAGAAACTCTTTTTCTAGAAAGGATCCGAATTTAGCAACGAAAATCTTGCCCTCAGATCTGTGATAGAAGGTGTACCCAATAGTCTCTTTTGGGTATCCTATGAAGACACATTTCTCCGATTTAAGTTCGAGCTTATCTGGTTGAAGTTTCTTCACATAAGCATCGCAGCCCCAAACTTTAAGATACGACAACTTTGGTTTCTTGCTAAACCATAGTTCAAAAGGTGTCGTTTCAACGGATTTTGATGGTGCCCTATTTAACGTGAATGCGGCCGTCTCTAAAGCATAACCCCAAAACGATAGCGGTAAATCAGTAAGAGACATCATAGATCGCACCATATCTAGTAAAGTACGACACGACGCTCGGACACACCATTTCGTTGTGGTGTTCCGGTGGCGTGAGCTGCTAAACTATTCCGCATTGTTTCAAATGCAGACCAAACTCGTAACTCAAATATTCTCCTCCACGATCAGATCGTAGAAATTTTATTTTCTTGTTACGATGATTTTCCACTTCACTCTGAAATTCTTTGAACTTTTCAAATGTTTCAGACTTATGTTTCATCAAGTAGATATACCCATATCTGCTCAAATCATTTGTGAAGGTGAGAAAATAACGATACCGCCACAAGGCCTCAACATTCATTGGACCACAAACATCGGTATGTATGATTTCCAACAAATCCTTTGCTCGCTCCATAGTTCCGAGAACGGCGTTTTAGTCATCTTGCCCATGAGGCACGGTTCGCAAGTACCAAGTGATTCCAAAAGTCCATCAAGATGGAGTTTCTTCATGCTTTTACAATCGATATGACCCAAATGGCGGTGCCACCAATAAGTTGCATTATCATTATCAACTCAGTATCTTTTGGTTTCAACACTATGAATATGTGTATTACTACTATCGAGATTCAATAAAAATAGACCACTCTTCAAGGGTGCATGACCATAAAAGATATTATTCATATAAATAGAACAACCATTATTCTCGACTTAAATGAATAACCGTCTCGCATCAAACAAGATCCAGATATAATGTTCATGCTTAACGTTGGCACCAAATAACAATTATTTAGGTCTAAAACTAATCCCGATGGTAGATGTAGAGGTAGCGTGCCGACCGCGATCACATCGACTTTGAAACCATTTCCCACGCGCATCGTCACCTCGCCCTTAGCCAATCTTCGCAATCCATAGTTCCTGCTTTCGAGTTGCAAATATTAGCAATGTAACCGTGATCAAATACCCAGTACTCATGCGAGTTTTAGTAAGGTACACATCAATAACATGTATATCACATATACCTTTGTTCACCTTGCCATCCTTCTTATCCGCCAAATACTTGGGGCAGTTCCGCTTCAAAGGTCGATGCTTGCGGTAAAGAGAAGCACTTTCGATTTCAGGCTTAGGTCCAGACTTGGGTTTCTTCTCTTGAGCAGCAACTTGTTTGCTGTTCTTCTTGAAGTTCCTTCTTCTTCCCTTTGCCCTTTTTCTTGAAATCGGTGGTCTTGTTAACCATCAACACTTGATGCTCCTTTTTGATTTCTACCTCCGCTGCTTTTAGCATTGCGAAGAGCTCGAATAGACTTGTCCATCCCTTGCATATTATAGTTCATCACAAAGCTCTTGTAGCTTGGTGGCAGTGATTGAAGAATTCTGTCAATGACACTATCATCGTGAAGATTAACTCCAGCTTGAATCAAGTGATTATTATACCTGCAGACATTTTGAGTATGTGTTCACCGACGTAACTATTTTCCTCCATCTTGCAGCTATAGAACTTATTGGAGACTTCATATCTCTCAATCCGGCATTTGCTTGAAATACTAACTTCAACTCCTGGAACATCTCATATGCTCCATGACGCTCAAAACGTCGTTGAAGGCCCGGTTCTAAGTCAGAAGCATGGCACAATCGAACTATCGAGTAGTCATCGCCTTTTGCTGTACCAGACGTTCTTAACGCCGCTGGCCAGCATCAAGAAGCAGTTCGGCACCCAGCGGTGCTTCCAGGACGTAATTCTTCTGCAGGCAAGAATGAGGATAATCCTCGTGTTACGGACCCGATCCGTGTAATTGCTACCATCATCTTTCAACTTTGCTTTCTCAAGGAACGCATTAAAATTCAACGGAACAACAGACGAGCCATCTATCTACAAAGAAACATAGACAAGCAAAATACTATCGTGTACTAAGTTCATGATAAATTTAAGTTCATTTAATCATATTACTAAAGAACTCCCACTTAGATAAACATCTCTAGTTATCTAAGTGATTACGTGATCCAAATCAACCAAACCATGTCCGATCATCACGTGAGATGGAGTAGTTTCAATGGTGAACATCACTATGTTGATCATATCTACTATATGATTCACGCTCGACCTTTTGGTCTCCGTGCTCGAGGCCATATCAGTATATGCTAGGCTCGTCAAGTTTGACCTGAGTATTCCGCGTGTGCAACTGTTTTGCACCCGTTGTATTTGAACGTAGAGCCTATCACACCCGATCATCACGTGGTGTCTCAAAGACGAAGAACTTTCGCAACGGTGCATACTCAGGAAGAACACTTCTTGATATTTAGTGAGAGATCATCTTATAATGCTACCGTCAATCAAAGCAAAATAAGATGCATAAAGGATAAACATCACATGCAATCAATATAAGTGATATGATATGGCCATCATCATCTTGTGCTTGTGATCTCCATCTCCGAAGCACCGTCGTGATCACCATCGTCACCGGCGCGACACCTTGATCTCCATCGTAGCATCGTTGTCGTTTCGCCAACTATTGCTTCTATGACTATCGCTACCGCTTAGTGATAAAGTAAAGCAATTACATGGCGCTTTGCATTTCATACAATAAAGCGACAACCATATGGCTCCTGCCGATTGCCGATAACTTGGTTACAAAACATGATCATCTCATACAATAAAATATAGCATCACGCCTTGACCATATCACATCACAACATGCCCTGCAAAAACAAGTTAGACGCCCTCTACTTTGTTGTTGCAAATTTTAGGTGGCTGCTACGGGCTGAGCAAGAACCGTTCTTTACCTACGCATCAAAACCACAACGATAGTTTGTCAAGTTGGTGCTGTTTTAACCTTCGCAAGGACCGGGCGTAGCCACACTTGGTTCAACTAAAGTGAGAGAGAGACAGACACCACGGTCACCTTTAAGCAACGAGTGCTCAAGCGGTGAAACCAGTCTCGCGTAAGCGTGACGCGTAATGTCGGTCCGCCGCTTCATCTCACAATACCGCCGAACCAAAGTATGACATGCTGGTAAGCAGTATGACTTATATCGCCCACAACTTACTTGTGTTCTACTCGTGCATATGACATCAACGCATAAACCAAGGCTCGGATGCCACTGTTGGGGAACGCAGTAATTTCAAAAAATTTCCTACGCACACGCAAGATCATGATGATGGCATAGCAACGAGAGGGGAGAGTGTATGTCCACGCACTCGTGAGACCGTAAGCGGAAGCGTTATAACAACGCTGTTGATGTAGTCGACGCCTTCACGATCCGACCGATCCAAGTACCAAACGCACGACACCTCCGAAGTTCAAAGACACACGCTCAGCTCGATGACGATCCCCTGGCCCGATCCAAATAAGTGTCGGGATGAGTTCCACAAGACGACGGCGTGGTGACGATGATGATGCTTCACCGGCGCAGGGCTTCGCCTAAGCTCCGCGACGATATGACCGAGGTGGAATATGGTGGAGGGGGGCACCGCACACGGCTAAGGAATGATCACGTAGATCAACTTATGTCATGGGGTGCCCCCCTGCCCCCGTATATAAAGGAGGGAGGGGAGGTGCGGCCAGCCCTCCTAGGGTGCGCCTGGAGGAGTCCTACTCCCACCGGGAGTAGGACTCCCCCCCTCTTGCCTTGTTGGAGAAGGAAGGGGAGAGGGGAAAGAGGAAGAGGGGTGCCGCCCCCCTCTCCTTGTCCTATTCGGACTAGGGGGGAGGGGGTGCGCGGCCTGCCCTGGCCGGCCCTCCTCTTCTCCCTTATGGCCCATTAAGGCCCAACATCCCCCGGGAGGGTTCCAGAACCCCGGTGTTCCGAAAATTCGATTTCATCCGGAACCATTCCGATATCCAAATATAGGCTTCCAATATATCAATCTTTATGTCTCGACCATTTCGTGACTCTCGTCATGTCCGTGATCACATCCGGACTCAACAAACTTCGGTACATCAAAACTTATGAACTCATAATAAACTGTCATCGTAACGTTGTTGCAAGCGGACCCTACGGGTTCGAGAACTATATAGACATGACCTAGAACTATTCTCGGTCAATAACCAATAGCGGAACCTGGATGCCCATATTGGTTCCTACATATTCTTCGAAGATCTTTATCGGTCAAACCGCATAACGACATACGTTGTTCCCTTTGTCATCGGTATGTTACTTACCCGAGATTCGATCGTCGGTATCCAATACCTAGTTCAATATCGCTACCGGTAAGTCTCTTTACTCGCTCCATAATACATCATCTCACAACTAACTTATTAGTTGCAATGCTTGCAAGGCTTATGTGATGTGTATTACCGAGAAGGCCTAGAGATACCTCTCCGCCAATCGGAGTGACAAAACCTAATCTCGAAATACGCCAACCCAACATGTACCTTTGGAGACACCTGTAGTACTCCTTTATAATCATCCAGTTACGTTAGGACGCTTTGGTAGCACCCAAAGTGTTCCTCCGTAAACGGGAGTTGCATAATCTCATAGTTACTGTGAACATGTATAAGTCATGAAGAAAGCAATAGCAATATACTAAACAATCAAGTGCTAGGCTAACGGAATGGGTCATGTCAATCACACCATTCTCCTAATGATGTGATCTCATTAATCAAATGACAACACATGTCTATGGTTAGGAAACATAACCATCTTTGATTAATGAGCTAGTCAAGTAGAGGCGTACTAGTGACTATATGTTTGTCTATGTATTCACACATGTATTATGTTTCCGGTTAATACAATTCTAGCATGAATAATAAACATTTATCATGATATAAGGAAATAAATAATAACTTTATTATTGCCTCTAGGGCATATTTCCTTCATAATTGACGCTTCATCGTAGTATTCATCACTAGAGTTGTCAACAAGTAAATCATCATCAGCTAGCAAGTCATCTTCATCAACATCAAAATCAACATACTCGGGGTGTGTTACCTTAGGACCTTTGGCCATGAAGCATCTACCAATTCCTTCATTTGGTGATTCAAATATGTCATAGGAGTTGGTTGACACAAGTGCTAGACCGGCAACACCTTCATCTTGACTGTATTCTGAGTCGAAGTGATAGCTAATCTCTGAGTGATGGTCGGAGTCTGATCCGGATACCCATTCACCAACATGAGCTTGATGTCTTTGTTTTGTGTAGCTCTTTGATGACTTGTCCTTCCTTTCCGAATCCTTGCTTCTCCGTGAGGGTCTTCGTTCATAACGATCATCTCTACTCCTTCTCTCTCTTGGTGGTGATTCTTCTCTTCTACTTCTTCTCTTGGGAGAATCTTCTCTTCTTTTGTAGGGTGCCGTACAATAGTGTTCGGGTCTCCCACAATTGTAGCAATTCCGCTCTCGACTAGAAGATCTTTTGTCATTGTAGGACCTTGACTTAGAGCTTCTTTCTTTGCTTCTACTCTTGTAGAATTTATTGAAGTTCTTCACCATTAATCTCAATTCTTCATTGAAGGTTTGTTTCTCACTTGATGATGTGAGGGCTTCACATGAGGCTTTGTAAGCACCACTCGACTTGTTGTGAAGTTCCTCGTTATCCTTGAGTGACATCTCATGAGCAACAATTCTTCCAATGACTTCCATAGGCTTGAGATCTTTGTAATTGGGCATCATTTGGATCAATGTGCACACGGTATCATATTTTCCATCCAATGCTCTTAGGATCTTCTTGATGGTGAATCTATCGGTCATCTCTTCACTTCCTAAGCCGGCAATCTCATTTGTGATAAGAGCAAGCCTAGAGTACATTTCAGCGACACCTTAACCATCCTTCATCTTGAACTTGTCAAGCTGACTTTGGAGCACATCCAACTTGGATTCCTTGACGGAGTCGGTACCTTCGTGCATATCAATAAAGTATCCCAAATTTCCTTTGCATTCTCAAGACGACTGATTTTGTTGAATTCTTCGGGGCACAATCCATTGAAGAGGATATCACAAGCTTGAGCGTTATATTGCAACATCTTCAACTCTTCCGCACTAGCTTGACGGTTCGGTTCTCTCCCATCAAAGAATTCACCTTGCAAGCCAATACACGCAATAGCCCAAATGGCGGGGTTATGTCCGAGAATATGCATTTTCATCTTATGCTTCCAACTAGCAAAATTAGTGCCATCAAAGTAAGGACCTCTACGGTGATAATTTCCCTCGCTAGACGCCATACTCTCCTAGGTTGTGAAACCAAGGCTATGACCACCAAAAGCTATGGAAATCAAAGCAAATGGAGACCAAAGCTCGATACCACTTGTAGGACCTTGAAGTATGTCTAGAGGGGGTGATTAGACTATTTGACCAATAAAATCTTAACCTTTTCCCAATTTTAGACTTTGGCAGATTTTAGCTATTTTTGAACAAGTCAAGCAATCTTCACACAATTCAAGCAAGCATGCAAAGAGTATATTGGCAGCGGAAAATAAAGCATGCAACTTGCAAGAATGTAAAGGGAAGGGTTTGGAGGATTCAAACGCAATTGGAGACACGGATGTTTTTGTCGTGGTTCCGATAGGTGGTGCTATCGTACATCCACGTTGATGGAGACTTCAACCCACGTAGGGTAACGGTTGCGCTGAGTCCACGGAGGGCTCCACCCACGAAGGGTCCGTAAAGAAGCAACCTTTTCTATCCCACCATGGCCGCCGCCCACGAAGGACTTGCCTCACTAGCGGTAGATCTTCACGAAGTAGGCGATCTCCTTGCCCTTACAAACTCCTTGGTTCAACTCCACAATCTTGTCGGAGGCTCCCAAGTGACACCTAGCCAATCTAGGAGACACCACTCTCCAAGAAGTAACAAATGGTGTGTTGATGATGAACTCCTTGCTCTTGTGCTTCAAATGATAGTCTCCCCAACACTCAACCCTCTCCCATAGGATTTGGATCTGGTGGAAAGAAGATTTGAGTGGAAAGCAACTTGGGAAGGCTAGAGATCAAGATTCATATGGTAGAAATGGAATATCTTGGCCTCAACACATGAGTAGGTGGTTCTCTCTAACTGGTAAGTTGGAAGTGTAGGTTTGTTCTGATGGCTCTCTCCACGAATGAAGAGGAGGTGGAGGGGTATATATAGCCTCCACACAAAATCTAACCGTTACACACAATTTACCAAACTCGGTGGGACCAAATCATCAAACTCGGTCGGGCCGATTTAGTAAACCTAGTGACCATTAGGATTTTTGGTGGGACTGACATGCATCTCGGTAGGACCGATTTGGTTAGGGTTAGGACATAACGTAATCTTGGTGAGACCGGTTACACAAACTCGGTGAGACCGATTTTGGTAATTAGCTAACCAGAGAGTTGGTCAGGTAAACTCGGTGGGACCGATTCGCTCTTTCGGTGAGACCGAAAAGTTACAAAAGGGAAACAGAGAGTTTACATTGTAATCTCGGTGGAACCGATCGCTCACTTTGATTAGACCGAAACGTTACGAAGGAAAACAGAGAGATTACAATCCCATTTCGGTGAGACCAAGATCCCTATTGGTGAAACCGATTTGCCTAGGGTTTGTGGCAGTGGCTATGACATCTGAACTCGGTGGCGCCGGATAGAAAGAATCGGTAGGGCCGAGTTTGACTTTGGGTTTAGGTCATATGTGGATGTGAGAAAGTAGTGGAGGGTTTTGGAGCATATCACTAAGCACATGAAGCAAAAGGCTCATTAAGCAACACCTCATCCCTTCTTGATAGTATTGGCTTTTCCTATAGACTCAATGTGATCTTGGATCACTAAAATGTAAAATGTAGAGTCTTGAGCTTTTCAGCTTGAGCCAATCCTTTGTCCTTAATATTTTGAGGGATGCACTTTCATCATCCATGTCATGCCATTCATTGAGCTTTCCTGAAATATTTATCTTGGAATAGTATTAGCTCAATGAGCTATATGTTGTTATAAATTGCCAAAACCACCTAGGATAGTTGCACTTTCAGCTGCGCGTAAAAACTGACTATGAGACGCTATAAATATTTTTTAGCACGCCGCGTGTTGCGCGCGTGTTGAAGATGCTCTAAATATATCAACTGCTGATCTATTGGAATTGTGGATCGATCACATCTCGACCGATAGAATTGAAAAAAGAATACGATACTTCATTTGCCATAGCTCATCGGTTTGTTTTTTCTCACTGGCTTTCCTGGTAATGTCAAAATCACGGGCAAACATGTACTCGCTTAACTAGGAATCCAATTTTATTTTTTTGCCTCCAACTTATGCGTCTCCATACACAAGCACAAAATTCTTGACAAAATCAGTTTCCAATTCCACAAGAAATCCTTTTTTACCTCTACCAGAATACTCGCAGATCCTCCTCTAGAAGGAGAAGAGATTTCAGTCTAAATCACGGTTAGGCTCAGATGCAGCATAGCTGGGGTAGTCCTCTACTCCTGTATCATGGTTTCTTGCAGGACCGCAAAACGAAGATTAGGTTCCAAATAAATACATTTCCTTTTCTTATTGTCCTCTAGTGCTCTATATTGAATATCGTGATTATTAGGAAAGCTAGAATAACGTAGGATATTATTCTATCTTGCCTTATACTTCACGATAATCATATAGTACTTCTCTACTATTAAAAAAACTTAGCGTTTCATCTCCCCTCTTACGTCAATTGTTTCGTCGATACCCCGTGTCTTCCCTTCGTGCAACCTCTCCCGGTTCCCTTAATTAATAGCTCCCGTAACTCCCGTTCAGTTTCCTATTTTTTATTCTTCCTTGCAAACTCACCCGCCCGAACAACCGCCTCACCCCCGCTCGATCTGATCTAGAGGAGGGGTTGCCTCCCAACGAAGATGCCCAGAGCAGCGAGGAGAGCGGCGCCGTGGTTGCCAGTAGAGGCGCGGTCGGTGTGCGAGGCGATTAGCGAGGGAAGAAGAAAAAGAGATGTCGAGACCCTGCGGCAGCTGTGGTCTGGTGGTGGACCAGTTCGATGCGTGCATGGCGCCTATCCACCCTGCTGCTGTGGACGTAGGTAGATTTGATTGATTCGCCGGTGTTACTTGCATCGTCGCCAGAATAAGAAAAGGGGAGGGATGAAGCAGCGCCTTGCGGTGCGAATAGTGTGGCACGAGGTCTCGCTCGGTTCGGCAGCACCAAGCGTCTAGCGGCTAATTGGAACGAGGATTGGGTAGTGCCAGCTGCAACCCTACCAATTACAGGTACAGCCGGCGGCGGACTGGGCATGGCGCGCTCGGACAGTGATACAGTGGGATCATCTGCTAAACGTGACGTTCATAGCAGCTCACTCTCCCAACGCTGGCACAAGCAATTGGGAGGCACAAAATATCCCATGTAATTGGGCTAGCAGTCAACCGGGCGTGCCCGTTCTCCCAGTGGAACTACAGAGGGACGTTGCAAGCAACTAGGCTAGCAGTCAACCGACTAGCTAAAGAAACAACCAGCTAGCAGTCAACTTGCTAGCCAACTTGCACAGGTATATATGTTTTCAGAATTTTTGTGTTTGCCTTTTGGATTTTTCAAAAATATTCTAGTGAATTTTAATGGATCAAAGACATGAATTGCATATCATATAAGTTATTAATGCATATAGATTGTAGAGTTATGGACTACTTTGGATTTTACATAATTATATGCTGAAGTTCACTCCACCTTAATTTTTTATTTGAGAAAATACATGCATTGCTCACGTGTGATGTTAAACAAAAGGAGGGTTAAGCCTAATAAAGTTTCTGGTTGAGTTAATTTTTAATAGCATGACCTGGTATATCATCCATGCATACATAATGTTTTCCGGTGCAACGCACGGGCACTTATCTAGTCTAAATATATATGCCTATGAGGCTTAAGCAATACATCCATGAACTATTTCATCAATCTCTCTATCCCTTCTAAAAAGATATCAGCCTAACCGATCTAACCCTAGCCGTCGCCCGCCGCTTTCTCCCTGTGCGCCGTCCTCGGGGCGGTGGGCCTCCAAGACCATCGTCGGGGGCCGCGCCAACCGTACTAGGGTTCGTCTGCCGGTCGTGTTGACCGGCTGCCCTAGAGAGCATTTTTCCCGAGCCCTTGCTCCGGGTTTTTTCTCTCTCTTTCGTTTTGATCGGCGTTTTTTTGGTTTTCTGATCTATGCTTTATCGGTTTGTGTCGCCCGCTGCCGACGTCGACCCCCCGTGCGCCCTACTCCGACACTGGCGCGACACTCGGCCTTTTCTCCGACCCGGCGGCCTCGCGCGACGCGGCGGCCGCCATGGCCGTCATTCGAGCCTCTGCCCGTCTTGTCCCCGAGTTCAGTGCGCCCCTCCACCGATCGAGCAACGGGTTGCCGCTGTGTCGCCCCGTAGGGCCGCAACGCCGCCGCCCCATGGTTCTCCGCGTGGCTGCACCTATCCGCGCCGCCGCTGCATCGCCCCTTCGGGCCGTAGCGCCGTGGCCCGTGGTTCCTGCCGCCGCCCTGAGGCTGTTCCCGTGGTTGCACCAACTCGCGCGCTGCCTCTGCATCGCCCCTTCGGACCGTAGTGCCGCGATCAACCGCCGCATCGAGGCCGTCCGCTCCAAGCCGTCGCCGAGGCTGCACCGACCCTCGCGTTGCCACTGCGTCACCCTGTCAGGCCGTAGCGAGTGTGGCACGCAATCCTTGCAACCGCTCCGAGGTCTTTCCCGCCGCCCGACCGCCCGCTGCCGCTATTGCCGCTTCTTCGCCATAGCGCTGCGGCCCATGGTCCACCGCCGTCCCCGCGCATCGACTTCAAGTGGTATGCGCCGCGCCGCCTCCCTTGGCGCGAGAACGCCATTGTCCGTGCCGGTCTTCGTCACACTGTTGGGTTCTTTCTCGCCTACTTCGAGCATCACCACCGCACTCCCTTCCTAGTCGCCGCCGCCGCTGTCGCTCTTCTTCCGCGGCTCCACAGCGACTTCCTCGACACCGCTAGCCCGACTCGACATCGACCACGGCGTTCTTCGCACGACAACCTCGACCACGGCTACACCACGTACGCTCTTGGCTACTTCGACAAACGGCACAAAGGGCTACCGCCTTGCTTGAGCAACCTCGTCAGTTTTCACTCCAGCCACGCCTTCCGCGATGTATCGACGGTTACGACTGTGGGGGGTGTCCGTCGGCTTGCCTTCGGATTCTTCTCCAGTCTCACTGTCTGCATCGCTACCGTTGTGACTGCGGGGGGTTGGGGGGGGGGGGGGGTTGAGTATCGTGATTATTAAAAAAGCTAGGGTAGCGTAGGATATTATTCTACCTTGTCTTGTACTCCAAGATGATCATGTACTCCTATATATATATGCCTATGAGGCTCAAGCAATACATCCATGAACTATTCCACCAATCCCTCTATCCCTTATAACACCCTATAATTCCCAAATAACACTACTAATCATTTCTTTACTCTACTTGTTTTCCTCACTGTTGATTAGCAAGTCGTGCATTTGGTGCACTAATCCTTGTCACAGCTTCTTATGCTATTAAACTAACATAATTTAGGGTTAACCAAAACCGACCTTAGCTCAGTTGGTAGAGCGGAGGACTGTAGTAGTTGCAGATCAATCCTTAGGTCGCTGGTTCGAATCCGGCAGGTCGGATGTGTACTTTGTTTAATCTTTTTGTCCTCGCGATGACGATGATGGGCCGCTTGTTGGGATGTTGCCCGATCTTTTGACAGAATATTTACGCTATAAAATTGTTTCAAAAAAATTAGTACTAGGCGAACATTTGTTGGTCTGATTTATCTTCTATTTTTTAATCTGGTTTTATCTTCTTCTTTGAACACAGTCTAATCGTAGATTCTCACATATATGCACATACACTCACCCTATAAAGTTACACACGCCCATCGTACATCTATAAGCATTTTCTATATACTGAGCCGGCACAATATCTTAAAATTAACGAAGTCACCAAAAGGTTTTTTCCCACGGAACAAACACAGCTGAAAAGTCTGATAAATTTGGAAAACACACCCGTGCTAAGTTTAGTACTTGAACTTTGATGGGCTGATTCCTCCAAAAAAAAAATCTAACCATTTGGGCTCACTTCATGTATGGTTTTATCTTCTAGAAAACGTCAACTTATGTCTAACAACATGTTCACGCCATGCTTAATTTTGTTTGCCGTGTGCAAAACTATTTGTCAGATTGAAATCATCTATACGAGTAATTAGAGCACCAAAATGATTTTTCGTAATAAAAAAGTACTACAAAAAAAAATAAACAGAAGAAAGAGGGTAAACCATAAACGTGAAAATGGGAAAATAAATCTTGCTACTACACCGTTGCCCCATGAGAAGCGTCCTTGGCTCCTCCAGGGGGAATATGACTGGAGAACTGCTACACACACGACTCACTTTGGACGATATTTGGACGATGCAGCACATCAAGCCGTTGATGTGTTGAGCAAAACTGGGTAGCGTCGTGAAACCCCCATCGTGTGGAGTTCGGCCCGCAACCGTCGTCCGCATAGCAGTTTCGATATGAATGTCATCCCTAGCCTAACTACTTTCCTTTGCTGCATTTCGCCACCACCTACCTCCCCTTTCTTGCCACAATCCCATGACCGACCCATATGCCGGGCAAAGAGGGTGACTGCCCCGACTCTGAAAGAAGGGAGGGGCCCAAATATTAAACATGATACTAACCACTACAATAGTATCTATTAACTCAAAAAGATTGTTGCATATGTGTAAAATAAAATCCTAATTTTGCACAAGCAAATCCACATCACGACAAAGTAAAAGCCAATTTGATAGACAATAATGAATCTGATAGGATTTATTACATCCAATAGGCTGTAATGAAATGTATGTAAACTATGTCACCAAGTACGACACAACCGCCTCCTCCCCTCAAAAAAGACTAGCGTTACTCTGCCTCCCGTTGACGCCGCCGCCGGTCGCATCGTCTCCAGTGGCCTTAGGGTCATGGCGGCGCGATGGATCTCAGCCCTTACCAGTGGTAGTGATCTATTTTTAGATGTTCCTTCGAGTTTTGTTAGGGTCTGTGTCCGGCTCAGGAGACGAGATGGTGGCGGCTCCCTGAAGATGGAATAAGGTTCTCCCCACCTAGCCCCCCTCCCGATGGTGCATCTAGCATCGTCGGTTAGGGTCTGTGTCCGGCTCAGGAGACGAGACGGTGGCGGCTCCCTGAAGATGGAATAAGGTTCTCCCCGTCTAGCCCATGTCCCGATGGTGCATCTAGCATCGTTGGTGGGCATGTGGAGGTGTGTCTCCGGCGGATATGTCCTTGGTGGATTTGCTCAGATCCGGTCGTAGTTCGTCTATGTTTGTGTGTTTTCAGGTTGGATCCTTCCGATCTACGCTAATCTTTAACAGCGGCATTTGTTGTTCAGGTGTGTTGGTCCAATGGGGCCTTAGCACGACGACTTCAACAAATTTTGCCCGACTCCGGCGAGGTAAGGCGATGATGACGGCGTGCCTTCGCTCGCTTCAGTGCTTGTAGTCGTCGTTAAGTGACCTATGGATCTAGATGTATTCTTATTATTTTTCGTGTTCGTTATACTGCCATAATTAAAGATGTATAGATCAAAAAATTTCTAAAAAAAGAAATGTATGTAAACTATATTTCTATGTTTAGTATGTAACCTTTTATTTTAGATACTAGCATGCGCTCTTGTATACACCAGATTAAACTAAACTTCTAGATGAACATACCAAATAAAAAATGGTATGTAAGCATTGAATTAGCAATATGTTTACATTCATGGATGATTGGTGTTATTTTAGTACCATGCATATGTTGAACTTATAACTGAATTTAACTTAAAACACTTTTGCAGATGGTAAATTTACACTCTACAAGCTTATATAAATATGCACACCTAATAATACACTACAAGTCACTTGGAAGATATTAGTTGAACATTATTCTTGAGAAACCTCTAACATGATATGTAATTAAACAAAACTATATATAAATAACATATGCACATAAATACAAATATATGTGTGTGTGTGTGCGCGCGCACACTATAAAATTTGTGGAATTTTCACAAAAATAATTCAAAGATAACTTTTGTACATCCTTAATTTAAATTTAGTACAAAGAAATAACATTAGTTAACTATACGAACTAAATTATGCGGTTAACTGTACAAACTAAATAATAGTAAAATCCTTAATGTTGTGGTATGATAAAAATAAAAATAAATATGTATAAAAGTTTGGTATAAAACTAAATATCTTATTTCACCTCGAGTCACAAATTTGTTTGTACCACCCCACACAATCCCCAAATCTCAAGACATGGATAGTTTTCTTTGCCGTTGTTCCAAGTCCCAAATCGCAAAACCCTAGTTAGGAGTGCAATTCTCCAGTGCCCAATGGCCTCCCTCTTTGATGCCCAAGCCTCAAATCGCGAACTCCAACCGATGCCAAAGATGATCGCCAGGGCCGCTATCGCGAAGGAGCTTGGGGTACCAGTTGAGGTCCTACTATCGTGAACGACGTGATCCTACGCCGGTTCGCGCACCTCAGCTACCGCGTTGACTATCTCTGTGTTCGAGACACCAGACTTCGGATCTGTTGCGGCCATTGAAGTCTTTCTTGCGCGTACGAGGTCACGTTATATTGTACATGCCGCTAGGGGATGCGTTTGCCATCTACCAGGCTCTTCGGGTGGAAGAGGGGCCTGCAACCTTGCACTACCGCAAGGTGATCATTGTTGGAAAATGTAGTAGAACAAAAAATGTGCCTATCAATAAAGCTTAGAATCATTATGAAGATGCAAAGAAGTTAGATCTAATCTTTACCAACTATTAAAGATCGATGCAGATTCCCACAACTAGGTTCTACCTCTCGGCCATGAGAATTTTTTCCCATACAAGGACCAAAAGAATGATTCCTCTATCGGTATCCACACGTAAGAAATCAACAATCCAACATGGCTTCGACCGTCCAGAATGAATAACTACCAGAGACTAGAGGAGGTGTGGAGCAGCCTTAGGCGGAGAGAATTTTCCCGGGAGAGGGAGAGAGAGGGCACAACCTTCAAGGACTAAGTTGTTTCTAGAGGGTTGCCCCTCACATATATATAGGCGCATGGGAAGGAGACCGGCGTGGAGGAGGGGCTCCCTCCCCTAGGGTCGGACACACCAAGGAGGGGTTGCATGACTCGAGACCATGAGGATACAGGCCATGAAGACGCCGGACACCGAAGCCATGAAGACACAAGCCGCGAAGCGGTGAAGACGCAAGCTACCGAAGCCGCGAAGACGAAGCCACGAAGGCGTAAAGCCCTGAGGCCACGCATCCCAAGACCAGAAGCTCTGTGGCCTCAGAGAAGCGCTCTTGGAGGCCGCTCAGTCGCCGAGCCCGAAGATGTTCGAGGCAAATATACCAATGGCTAGACTGCACCAACCACTGATTGGAAAGGAATCCGTCTGGATTTAGTTTTGGATTAAGCGAGACTCCAAAACTCCAAACAAGTTCAAGGGATACTGACGATATAATACAACGGGGTGGCCCATCATGTGGGAAGCCCAACATTCAGTCAGCCTGCCGGTAGCTTTGTTCCAAACAAATAGTCCAGGGGCCCGGCTCGAAGGTGAACCATGATCTTGGCGTGGAAGCCAAGAAGCCCTCATCGATGAGGTCGATTAGGGACCTTGTAAACCCTAGCTCTCATCCTCTTTATAAGGCGAGGCTAAGGGAAGCACGAGACATCTGTTCCATTATAGACATGCCTTGGTAGTCATCATCATCCTCTTATAACCCCCTCGCACGAGGTGCTCCCACATCAATCTAAAACAAAGCAGGAGTAGGGTGCTACCTCAACTGTGAGGGCTCGAACCTGGGTAAAATCCCCTTGCAAACTCCCTCTACAACCTATTTGGTTCGTGGGAATTAGAGACGAGGAATGGGAGTTGTGAGGTGAGGAGGTTAAAAGTTCACTGATTGATTAGAGTGAATGGGAGTTTAAGTGGAAAGGGGAATGGGAGTTGTGGGAGTCGATTCCCATCGATTTCTTTTCGCGGGGTACCCTGTTAATTCGTGGGCAGAGTTTCATCCTACACTAATTCCCATCATATATATACCAAACAAGGAAATGAAAGTAAAAAATTTACTTCCCACGCATAATCCCTTCATAATCTCTCTTGTGCAAACTCACATTCCCCTCCCTAAGTGATCACCAAACATGCTAGTACTTCCAACTACACTTGCCACCCTACCAAGGGCACGCACGATTTTCGGCATAGTTAACATGGCTAGTGTTGCAAAGGTTTGGTTGCAAAATCCGAGTGTAACATGGCTCATGTTGCAAAGCAATTGTCTTAAATCGCCGAGTGCGACCCATGTTAAAAACACTTGTCCACTTGCCAGCTGGATCGGATGGCTACTGTGCATTCGTGGGGTGGATGCAACGGCTCGTGATCCGGTCGATTTTTGTAAAA
Source organism: Aegilops bicornis (assembly GCA_021605145.1). Classification (NCBI taxonomy): domain Eukaryota; kingdom Viridiplantae; phylum Streptophyta; class Magnoliopsida; order Poales; family Poaceae; genus Aegilops; species Aegilops bicornis. The sequence goes on from CM038671.1 coordinate 679,082,154, forward strand.
TATCAGCCGGCCAATGCGTACCGTCGTAAAAAAAAGTGGTCTTTTTTTGTTTGAAACGGTCAATGGGTGATTTCGCTGATCACTCACCCATCCACCACACCCGAACTCCATCCCTTTCCCGTGCATTTCCTTCGTCTTTCCCCCGGCTGACCGACCAGCTACCACCAACCCAAACCAACGCGGCAAAATCTTTACCTCCGCCTGTCCTAGCGCTGCCGCCCAGCCGCCGTGCCATACCTCAGCGCCAGCCACCGCCGACGCCTCAATCCCGTACCACGGCCCCGCCCCCAGCACCCCCGCCTCTCACGCCCCTCGCGCCCATCGCCGATCCCGTTTCCACTCACCGCAGCATCGCGTTCCCGCGGTCTCCGCCCCTTCCGCAACCTTCGGCAAATAGTTTGTGAGGTATGTTCTTGTTTTCATCCAGTGGCTAGTCTAAACCCTGCTGATCTCCGCAATTTCTGGGTACGCCGGTGCACATCATATTGATCAGCCCCTGCTTCCTGTAGTTCAGGGCTCTGTTTTTGACGAAAAACAGCAGGCGCTGATTTCTACGTATTAATCAAGATAAGAGCCAAGATGGCTAGAGTTTAATTACAGATTATGGGGACAGGGGATTTACATTATAGATCGGTCTTTACTAGTTAGTCTGGAGGCAAGCCACGTTGCCCCTTTTAGGGCAACCTCCTTCCATGTTCGGAGCTCATCAACAATCTTAAATTTAGATACAGACTGGGGGTCATGCACGCCTTTTGACTGAAAGTTCAGGATTCTTGATGTCTATTTTTTTACTAGCAATTTTGGGCCATGATCGTTACAGTTTTAGACGACGTGGACGCCCGCATTCACCATGAGATAAAAGGATGTTGTTATGCTTTCGTGCCCCAGAAATAGGATCCTTTCGTTCATGTAACGTGTGCTCTGCTGGGGCATGTTTGCATCAGATGGTGTAGCTCATATGAGTATATGACTACATTCTTAACTGAACCGGGCAACCAGCTCATGTTCCCACGCAATTGAGTAGCTACCTCCAGCTCCCTACCTAGTTTCTGTTGCATTGATGTACCTCTTTTATCAATCTTGGGCGATGATCGTTACAGTTCTATACACCATGGACGCCCGCAAGAATCTGCTACGAATTCCTGCCCTGTAAAGTAGGAACATATCATGTAACGCGTGCTATGGTGGGTCTGTTTGCGTTCGATAGCGTGGCGTCAATGATTACATCTTAATTGAATAGGGCAACCAGGTCATGTTCCCACGCAGTTGAGTAGCTCATTCAAATTTAATTCCTAACCACACCATGAAAATTTTGAGCCTCTGATATCTAACTGCTGCAAGTCACATGACATTAAGCCACCTTGATCCTGTGAAATATTTGAAGTTGAACTTTCCTTCAGCAGAGCCTTCAAGATTTGAGCACCACAAGCAACAACCTCCTACATCCTAGTGTCTGTACTTGGTAGGGTAATCTTCCCTGGTTCGCAGAAGCTGACTTGCATATGAGAAGCTTGAACAGAGCATGTGAACCTTCCTGAAATCTGATGCACATGTGAACCATCCTGGTCGTGAGGCTTCTACCGATCAGTCTTCAGATTATGCAAATGGCTCTGCTAGCAAGGCTATCTCTTGCAAGGTCTGAAGCAAGAGAGTCTAGTTTGGAAGAAAGACATGCTGGTTCTGATGAACAAACTTCGGAACAATCAACGGAGGAAGCATTTCAAGCATCTCATTTGGACAGTGATTCACAGGTTCGTCTAAGCAGCTCTTCGGTTAACTGTAGTCTTCCTAATACTGGTCAGCTTGATGGGGAGTGTGACACTGACAATGGGATGATACGGGTTCCAAGTGATAGGACAAATTACAGTGGTAATACTTCTGAAGAGGTTGCTGACCATGGGCATTCCATCTCTTCTGCCCTCAAAGGAAAATGTAATCCTGCCAAGATTGGGTGATATGTGCATGGAAGGGCCATTTGTTCGGCGGCAAACATCTGACAGGGGATTCCCCAGAATAATATCGTCGACATCCATTGATGCCCGGGGTGATTTCTCTGCCATTGAGAATCAGGTACGCGTGCTAATCAATGATTTGGGAAGCGATTCCATAGAAGGTCAGAGATCAGCAACATCAGAGATTCGCCTTCTAGCTAAGCACAACATGGAGAACAGGATTGTCATTGCTAATTGTGGGGCTATAAACTTGCTGGTTGGCCTTCTTCATTCACCCGATGCCAAAATCCAAGAAAATGCAGTGACAGCCCTCCTCAATTTGTCACTCAGTGATATCAATAAGATTGCCATCGTGAATGCAGATGCTGTTGATCCACTCGTCCATGTCCTGGAAACAGGAAATCCTGAAGCTAAAGAGAACTCAGCAGCTACTTTGTTCAGTCTCTCATTTATTGAAGATAACAGAGCGAGGATTGGACAATCTGGCGCCGTAAAGCCTCTCGTGGACTTGCTAGGAAATGGGAGCCCACGAGGAAAGAAAGATGCGGTTACTGCATTGTTTAATTTATCCATACTTAATGAGAACAAGGGTCGAATTGTGCAAGCTGATGCTCTGAGGCACCTAGTTGAGCTTATGGACCCTGCTGCTGGAATGGTCGATAAGGCTGTAGCTGTCTTGGCAAATCTTGCTACGATACAAGAAGGGAGGACTGCGATTGGGCAGGCGATGGTATTCCAGCCCTTGTTGAAGTTGTCGAACTGGGTTCAGCGAAAGCGAAGGAAAATGCTGCCGCGGCATTGCTTCAGCTATGCACAAACAGCAACAGATTTTGCAACATAGTTCTTCAAGAGGATGCCGTGCCCCCTTTAGTCGCACTGTCACAGTCAGGAACACCACGCGCAAGAGAAAAGGTCTGCCACTTCCTCACTTCCTATAACAAACTTTACAAGTAGAAGAAAAATAGTTACAAAATCTTTTTGCTAAGAATTTTAATTTGCTGCAGGCGCGGGCTCTTCTCAGCTACTTCCGCAGCCAAAGACATGGGAACTCGGGAAGGAGATGATGATGATGGTCCTACAAAATATTTTTCTAGTGTACATCAAGCATTTCCCTGGATTTCTCAGATGATGGTTATTGTTGTTGACTGGCGCTGTGTACTGCTTATAGTCAGATTGAGATTGTGCTCATCATCTCAAGCTACTGATGGATTAGTAGGTGTGTTTGTGACGTCGTCGTTGTTGAGATGGTGTATTTTTCGGGTTTATATTTTTTTACAGCTTGTCTATTGGTATCTATTTCACCGAGATAGTATTTCGTACATGTTATTAGCTGATTCAAACAGTGATTTATTGCCCGCATTCTTTCCCTTCTCTGTCTAGACTTGAGAGATACTAGCGCTCTGATGTGCCTGATCTTGTGACCGTAGGTTAGGGCAGCGAATGTACTGGCGCTCTGTGATAGAACTGAAATCAGTAGTTACAAGCTACAGGAGCGGACCTAGCTCAACTCAACATGGTGGGTTTTGTGATGAAATTGTTTACCACATTATGCAAAATGAAATTTGCTCTAAAAAAGTTCTATCCTTGTGATGTACTAATTGTTTTTCTAATAAGAGAAAAATAAGAGACATGTTTCTTGTGTTGCTGTCTATCATCTGGTTAGCGAGTCAGACCAAAGGATGCAAGTGCAACTATCTGTTGTTGTTCGGTTGGCTGCAAGAGAAATGCATCCAAAGCATTCTGCTAGACTATGAGTTATATGTAAAGCCGGTGCATTTCATTACTTCACGTAACAATCATGATTCTGCGGCAAACAAATCATATATCAGAAGCGAGTTGTTGCAGCGTAGACCGGAGAGGGAACAGAGAGAAACAGGGGGCGGGTATCATGTTGATCTGATGGTGATGCCATCACAAGACATGGATTTGTTTCGATGACTGCTTTATTACTTTGAAAGGGGTGCTTAGTGTCTGGCGTTAACCCTTTTATTCTAGGTGTCAGATAACAAGTGTATATCTACATGCTCATCATGATTCTGTCGATCTTTTGGTTATGCATTGATTGCTTTAATGTAGTTGCCTGCTTATAATAAGCATTCGATTCATTATGTTAATAATACATTAACATGCTTACAATAAGCTTTCAGCTCATTATCTTGCTTAGAATAAACTTCTAATTAATTAGTATTCTGGTGGATTATAATCTGGTTCAGAGATATGCACCAAATTGTATCTGGATTGTGTGTTTGAGTCTATTTGTTGCTGACGTAGTTATCTTAGTTCTTGATAGTGGCAGATTGCTAGTGTAGAGCATAATGCTGCCCTTTTATTTGTCTTGCAAATCCTTCTATGGAGATCATTGAGCAGGTTCAGAAAGATTTTTCAATTGGTCCTTCTAGTGCCTTAGTAAATCGTGTAGCCGACAAGTTTGGTTGGTACAGTTTAGTGTTTACAGGTGTTGTTTGATTGCAAATGAAGTTGGTTTGGTTTGATTTTTCTATATTCCTCTCTAGGGCGTGGCTAGGAAATTGGTTAAGACTCTTGTCCATGAAGTTATGAATTCTACCCAAAATATTCGCTCCGAGAAACGTACCCCAGGACATGTCATATGCTTCAATCCTTATGGAAGATATTTTGCATTCAGGTAACATTTTGGAGGCCAAGCATTGTCCGGAGATATGCTTTCCTAGGGTCTCGCAGCTTATCGATAACAATCCAGATAGGACCTTTGAAGCTTATGAGTATCTGTACACAAGCCTCCAGGAAAAATTTGCTGGTAATTATTCATTAGTATCTTGAATCAGCAGGCCCTTGCAGTGAAGCAGTTTCACACTCCCTAGCAGACAATAATTACATATGACTGGCACCCAGGCCCCCAAAATATGTACGTACAAACAAACGAAAGGTTCTGTTGGAACTCACACTTCCCTATTTGTTGCCCTTCACCCCTTCAGGCATACATCACCTGATGCCAAAAACACCCAAGGTCCTTTAGAAGATCTCAATGCACGCCGGGATAGTCTTCAGGAGAAAAAAAAGGCCAAGGCACATGCCCTGCCTTTTCCTATATTATGCTCAAATTCCGCCCAATGTCCAAAGACACGATCATATGCCGTCACCCTCGGTTCTATGGACATCCGCCTCGGAGCCACTGTGTTTTCAAGGTTAGCACCCTCTAATGCAGGACACCACCATGGGGCATTCAAGAAACGGAACCTTTAAGTACCTGAGAGATAGAGTATGGGAGAAAGTGAATGGTTGGATGGAAAATGCATTATCATATGCGGGGAAGGAAGTTTTCATCAAGACAGTTGCACAGGCAATCCCGGTCTATTCAATGGCTTGCTTCAGGTTTCGAGAGGAGTTTGTGAAAATACCCAAGCCTCTATATCCGGGAGAGTTTTTGCCTTGACGTTTTACCACTTGATTGATAAGAACATATGGGGTGTGGACACGTGTATTTGTTTGGGCTCCTATGGTGTACAATTTCATGGTGATTGTAGATTTACGTTGTAAATTTTGTTAACGTGACTTGCGCATCCGGGTGTGCGTCTATCTATTTTGCATATTGATTTTGGATGAGTATGGGCCAGCCCTGTCCCGTTGACCCAATTATACGGGTTTCTTGCGTGGCCGTGTGCATGCATGTGTGGGCTGACATGCGGTGGGCTTCGTTATCACTGCCGCGTGATCGATCGAGACGTCCTGATCGTTTCGTCGGCGCTGCTTTATTCGTTCAGTCCAGAAACGATCTCCCTCGATGCTTCGTGTCTTCCTTTTTTTTTTCTGCGCGTGCTGCTTTCATGGCCTATAAATCGGCTTCTCCTTGCGAGTGGTGGTCGTCTCCATATATTCGTTCTGTGCCTTGCCGGAATGGTTCCATCGTCTGGGTCGTCCTCCTGTGGTTCGCGGTGCCATTATTGGTCTTCGTGATAAGCAAGGTTGTGCTGAAGGTCGTTGCCCTTGTTAGCCATAGCCCTCAGCCCGTCCTTTGTAGAGCGGCGACGAAGCAACGCAGTGGCTTGCTGCTGGTCCTCCAATTCGACTCCATGAGGCGACGCCATCGGGAGCAGCTCCGCGCGTGCAGCGGCCTTCTCTGGCCACAACCCTCTGCCCAGGCATGGCCACTTCGCTCATGCGGCGGACGAGGGCCAGCGCTCAAGTGCCAACAGAGGTGATGCACGATGCACCGTGGACCTCGACGCGGACCGGCGGCGCCCGCTGTCATGGCCTCCTGGCACTGGCTCGCCTTCCCGAAGTAGCGAAGCTTCTGGATTGAAGCGCCAACCCGCACGGCACGAGCACGGCGTCTTCCGGCGTGGCTGCCTGCTGCGCAACCGCTCGAAGATGTGCCGTCCATCAGTCCATGGCAGCGCTCTCCACCGCGGCTGTTGAACGTAAGTTGTATGCATGCATGTATAGCAGTCTGGTAGCGTTGTAACAGCCACGCCCTATTATGTAGCCTACCTCTTCCACTTCTCTTTCTTCCTCGAGCTCTGCTTCGGTACACCGCCCCCCCTCCGCTTAACGTATAAGGGCATTTTGGGCATACGGTGCTTAACGTATCCCGCGCCGTATGCGGCGTGCCCATACAGGTAGAGCCGAGCGCACGGCTCGAGCCGATACGGCCGGCTCGCAACTACCCTCTCCCCGTCGCGCGAAAAAAAAACCACGACCTGCGCTGATCATGCGGCCCATTCCAACGTCGCCCCGCCCCGCCGATCGCCGCCCTTACCCGCCGATAGCCGCCTTTCCCCGCCGATCTAGCCGTGATCACGCTGCCAATTCCAACGTCTTCCCGTTCGGCCGATCGCCGCCTTTTCCCCGTCTTCACCCGGGATCCGGCCGGCGCGGACAGATCTTGGAGTCGCCCGCCGTACGTGATGTCACCTCCGTGCAGGTCGTCGCGGTGACGTGGCCTATGTGGACGCCGTCGCCACCCGCAACTCCGTGATCAACCTCTCCGGGAACGTCCTCGCCGTCCGCAGCCACGCCAGGCCGGCCGAAGTGCACGTGCATGCCATGTAAGCCTTCTAGTTTGTCAAAAAAATTGAATCTGTAAATAATTATGTGCAATCACTTGTTAGATAAGAATTTCTCATCTGTATGATCGTAGTACATTTAACTTGATTTAAAATTGATAGATCAATTTTTATTATAATATTGCAGTGTTGGTTGAGAGATCATTTAATGGATAAAGAAACTGGATTTACGGATTTGTTTTTGGACACGAGTGAGTGGGATGGTAGCGATAGTGTTGATCGTACGAATGGTAATGATAGTAAAGATGATGATGATGACAGCAACAATGAATCCTGATCGTCGTACGATAATTTATCTGAGGAGGATTTTGAAAAGAAAGAGGAGGATGCTTGTAGTGAAAACGTAAGTGTCGTGTACATTCTTTTCGTCGGATGAAGAACCATATGGTACTTACACGTGCATATGTTTTTTTATGTGCAGGAGGATATTGACGTTCAGAACGAGGAAAATCATGGTGTTGAATCTTTCGGGGATAACATAAGCCAGGTTCGGTCCAAAATTTAAGATGTCATTGAATAATAAAAAGTTGGTAATGACAACTTACACTTGCTTATGTGGAATATTGTAGGCTAACTTTGATGGTTGGAGTGGTGAAGATGGATATGAGCATGAGGATGGAGCTAATATGGACATTGAGGAAGCTGAAATCCAGCAACGTGCGCTGGAGACACAGTTGAAGGTTATGGGTATGACATTTGCATCACAATGGGAGGCTCACATGTTCTATAATAACTATGCCAAAGACCGTGGATTCAGTATCAGAAAAGATAAGGTGAAACGAGGAAAAGGACTTTCAACCATTGTTCGGTATAGGAGATACGTTTGCTCGAGGGCAGGAAAACGTCTCAGTAAATTTTTAAACCCGGAGGGCCGTACCCGCAGGCTAAGACCAGAGACTCGTTGCGAGTGTGGCGCACATTTAGTCGTGAAGTTGGACAAAGGACGTGGAGTTTGGTTCGTGGCAGCTTTTATGGATGATCACAACCATTTGTTGGCTAGACCAGATGAGGTGGTATTTTTGCGGTCACATCGAGTGATGGGAGATCACCAGATAGCTACGATCTTGGCGATGGAAGGAGCTGGGATCAGAAAGCATATCATCGTTGACAACTTCATTAGCAGGTATGGCTCGTATGATAAGTGTGGGTTTCTGAGATGAGACGTGTACAACCTATGTTGCCGAGAAAAAATGAAGTTGATTGCGAAGGGTGATGCTAACACGGCAATCGGGATTATGAGGAGCAGAAAGGAGAAGGATCCAGAGTTTTTCTTTGAGTACGTGCTCGATAAGGAGGGCCGTTTGAAGAGCATGTTCTGGTGCGATGCACAGTCGCGGCGGGACTATCAATTGTATGGAGATGTGACGGTGTTCGACAGCACGTATAAGATGAACAGATATGGTATGCCATTCATCCCCTTTGTTGGTGTAAACAGTCACCATTGCACCACAGTTTTTGGTTGTGCCAGTGTGTCCGACGAGACCCGAGCGACGTGACGTGTGGCTGCTCGGACATTCCTGAAGGCCAATTGTCGGAAAAAAGCCAAGGTCAATCATCACAGATGGAGACGCTGCAATGATACAAGCTATTCGGTTGGTTTTGGTTGATGTGTTGCACCGTCTCTGCTCATGACACGTGGAAAAAACATGCAGAAGCACCTTAATTACAAATCGCTAAGTGAGTTCAGGGCACTCTTGTACTACTCCACCTCTCCAGCCAACTTTGAGGCGAGATCGCACGCTTTCGTCCGTAAATGGAAGACTGATAAAACAGAAGAGTGGCTGAGTAGGATGTACAGGAAGAAGAGTCTGTGGGCAGCATCATATCTGTCAGATGGTTTTTTTTCTGGGTATGCGCAGTAATCAGAGGAGTGAAAGTCTTAACTCTTGTCTTCACCTGCACTTGGAAGGCGGTATGACTATTGTTGACCTAGTTGTGCATTATGAAAATTGCATAGTCCGACTACGTGAGAACGAGGCGCATGATGACTGTGTTTCAAATCAGTCGTTGCCACCATCAGTCACAGAATATAAGGATATTGAGAAGCATGCCGCCGAAGTATTCACTCATTCCAATTTTTATATTCTTCAACAAGATCTGAAGAAGATGGGAGAGCTTGAGATTTTTGAGACGCTAGTGGGAGTTGACTGCCACACCTTCATCGTGACATGGAGAAATAACCAAAAATTTCAGTTCAGCATGAATTATCGAGCTGAAAACTCTGAGAATACGATAGACTGCAGTTGTGGACGAATGCTTCGGAAAGGATTGCCTTGCAAACACATTCTGTATGTGTTGGTTCATCTCAAAATATCTAAAATACCTAAGTGTTGCATCCTTAAGAGGATGTCGAAAGTTGCGAGAGGTGGGCTGCCTGCACAGCGAAAGAGTGACTTGTTTGGCTGGGGTTGGACAGGGGCAGAGCAGCGTGCTTGCTATAGTCAACTCAGTATAACAGGAGTTGAAGCTTTTCATGTTGCTTCAAATGAACCATTCGTCTATGATGAGTTGATGCAGTGTCTGCAGAATATAATAGCGAAGAAAAAGGTCCCTAGTGATGATGCTATTGGTAGTAGAAGAAATGTGCATGAGGAGCCACGTCAGCCGGAACAACATGTTGATGTCATAGGTGATCCCGTGAAAGTTTCCACGAAGGGCGCCCCTAAACAGAGCAGGACAGGGCGGGCAAAGAAAGATCCAAATGTTACAAAAAATGGAAGACCAAAATCATTTTCTGAGAAAAAACCCGGTCCTCTTTGTGGCATTTGTAAGAAAGAGGGCCATAGACGGCAAACGTGCCTTGAGAATGAAAAGTAAGTTTTTCATTATTTTAATTATTTTTTGGTTCTCTCTTCACAATTGTCTGATGAGTTGTTTACAGTTTGTTATGTAGGAACCGGGCATAAAGATGAAGTATTCATAATCAATTGAAGGCACTGGCAATTTTAATTTATTTGTTTAAGAATAAGAGACATGGCACTTTGAGTTTATTCTTTAAACCACCTTGTTCGATGAAAGTCATTAGCACTTTCAGTTTATTTGTTTAAGAATAATAGACATGGCACTTTGAGTTAATGTTTATGCCACCTTGTTCAATATTATGAGACATGTGATTTATATTATTATATGTGAATCATATTATATTTGTATGAATGTGTTACTGTTGTCATGACTTAGTCAACTTATGAACATTTTTAAAATTTAATGTATGTGACAATTTTTTTTAAAAAAAAGCCCCAGCCGTGGCCGGGCGCTGCCACAGACGACAGTAAACTATAACGCTTTCTGGGCGAGGCCTTTTCGCCGCCGAGCGGGAGGCGCAGCAGGGTATTCATTAATGTTCTGTAGCGAGCTTGTGAGAAGGCGAAGATGCGGGTATGTAAACCGGTCGGCGCGTCTCTCCGCGGGCGAGGTGGGACTAAACCTACTCGGCACAACGCGCCAGCGTCCGTATCCGCACACGAAGAGGATCGGCCCACGCTACCGACGCTGGCGCTTATAGGCCGATCGATCGCCATATTCCCCTCGGGATCGTTGCATGTGCCCGATGGCTGGGGCGGGGCGAGGCGTGTGCCACGGGCGTAGCGGCTGCCGGTCGGCCGGCTGCTGGGCCAGCAGACCCGCGCGTGGCGCACGGTGAATGGCGCCAGCCCGCACTAGCTGGACTGCGCGGGCCCGCCACTGCCTCGACTATCGGCCACCGCACGGGCTGGAATATTCGTCGGATCCAGCGCCGCTGCTGCCACCAGAATCGACGTGGGAAATTGTGCAGGTTTTATCCACATCGCACCAACTCAGGACGGCGGGCATATTTTTTAATAAAAAAATGACCGCCGCGAGTAGGAACAACAACAACAGTACATGTAATATCGCAGAGGCAAACTGATACATTTTAGGACTGAAAAAATATTACTTGCCCACACGCATTTAAATGTGTAGTGTCTCACGAAAGCAATAAATAAAACGTGAAAATTGTCAAAATCTATCCCAGTGCCATGTCGCATTACAATCAATCAAAGTATCCAACAACGGTAGGGAAACCTTCTACGGGACTAAAACCCTACCGATGCTAATACCTACTCCTTCTCCATGATTTTAACGATTTTCATCTTCACTTTCTCTAATCTGTTGACCTCAGAAAAAATGATTTCCGCGACAATACGTGGCCTTGACTCATTAATCTCTTGCTGGTCAAATTCATGTGTCCAGCGATCTCCGTCCTAGTATTTTATGCACCACATCACAAAAAGTCCACAAGACACTCTGCAATAAACATGTGTGATCAGCTTAGGATATAGCATGCACTTTCTTGTACTCATTTAACTTACCTATCATGTTGTCTCGGCATTTTATACTCATTAATTAGCCACGATGAGACATTTGGAAATTTTTTTGATTCAAGAATAGAGTTGTCCTCCATAATATCCTTAGAAATTTCAGCTCTCTGAAACAAATTAACAAACCAGAATTTAATGTATGACTCAATAATTTTCTGAATGCGAGTGTGGAAATTATAGCGTACCAGGGTGGCAATCATATTGCGAATTCTTTGGCTAATTGCGCCTTTAGAATTTGAGTCAAGAACTTGAAACTCCTCCTTGACGGTGTGCATCACTATGGTTATCCAATGATTATCATTAACGTGCATAGGAAAATATGCCTATATAGTAATCAAATGATGTTAGTGCAATTAAATAGTAATGACTAACAAAAACAAATAAATATGAAAGGAATACCTTGTCCCGTCTGAAATACTCATCCATTACTCTTGCGAGGACTTTTGCTTTCTTTGTAACTTGTTCTGAATCTAAATCATTAATTGACTTGGTCTTTCCCCTAGCCCTACCCAACATAAATTTGGGGAACCACGTTGTTGATATGAAACGGTCAGAGAAATCACGGTGTTGTAGGTGTTTATAATATGCATTGATTATCTGCATACATAAACAAAAAATTTCTATCAACTTGTGAAGTACAAATGAGAGTTTTGTTAAAACCAAACTCATACTTACAGCGCCATTCAACCATTTAAACGCCAGGACATCATGAAGCATAGCTGGCGTGCATATGTCCCCATCTGGTGGCGGCATATTGACCACGGTTCGGTGTGCATGCTTCTTTGTCGATGCGAGAGTCTCAACAAAAGCTCTGGCTGCCTCTATGTGATCCGGAGTCATATTAAGGGAACTTGCCAGAATTGAATGTGGTAACGATGCAAACAGATCTAAAACAATGCAGCTACAGTCGTTAAAAATAATAAAAAATTTACATAACGCGTGAATGAATTATAAAGTAGTACTTGACTTACTTTTTTAACACGTTTCTTGCGGGTAATGAGAAGGTCGTACGGGGATTGACAATATTTCGACGGATTTTGTTTGCGTTTACCTTCATTGTCCTGACTGCCTTCACCATTACCTATGTTGCTCTTTGCCGGGAAACTCTCAGACATGTCTTCAGACTTTGTTGGTGACAAACCACCCATAGACTCACCAGAAATATCAGCATTCTGCGGGGTTCGGGACATGGACGGAAATTCTTTTGTACGTACAGTTGATGACGAACATGGAGACTTTCCATTATCGTCTATAATGAAAGGATCAGTAGCGTCACCTTTACCCGGTGTCGTCGCCGGAGCACCCGTGTCATCAACGGGCACATAGGTATCATTGAAACCCGTGAAAGATGTTACTAGCTCCACGTCGGTAGGTGAATCAATATCTGGCCAATATTTTGATGACTTGTACTGGCCATTCTCTCCCAACTCCTTCACCTACATTATCAAATTCGTCATTGGTGTCCCTCTTATTGGGTTTGTACAGCACACCTTCCGTGTTCAACTTTTCCATTACCATCTACAAACACAAATGAAACACGATAAGTACTTGAACAACTAAAACATGTTTAATATAACTTTTAAATTACCTGTGCACATCTTTCGGGTATATTGAGAACCTCCTTGTGAAGCAGCTTTATGTATGTCATCACACGGTCCATACTGTTAGTCGTGTTCGATGAAACCCCTGACGTGCTTGGCTTTCTACTCCTGCCACCACCTTCCTGTTTAGGTTTCTTCGTTTCTTCATCTGGGACAGTCCCTTCACGTGCTACCTTAGCACGTCTGTACTCTTCGCTAACGCAGTTTTCAAGCTGTACAACAAAAAAATAAATAAATTAATAACAACTATAGTTAATTACTATGTGCAACCAATAAGGACTATACTTATTGACTTACATTGCCGGTGCCACGCCCGTGCATGTTGTCATAGTTGTCTCTCTTTTTCCCTTCCGTTTCTGGCCAGTTAACCATTAGTGGGTATTCACGAGACAAAGGATCAAATGTATCCACACCAATTGGCTCAACTTTTTCACAGTATATATATTGCATGATAGTAAATACAACTAATCAGACACATAGATCACATAAAAATTATATGTACATACAACTATTACGAAATGACTTGTACCTCAAGAAGAGCCAAGTTCCCGATAGGCCACTTGAATTTTTCAAGATCTTCGATCGATTTTTTAATAGCATCCATGCACACCCCCAACATGAAATCGTTCCAATTGTATGACTTGATAGCGTTCACGTTCCTCCACCATTTTGTAATAACGATAAGGAACAAACTTGGTGGATTGTGGTGCTAAGACTGTACCCATAAGAACCAGTACGGCACTTCTCACAAAATCATCATCATATGACTGAGTATCAACAATATTTTTTATCAACTCATCGATGAGGATTAGGCCTGTTCTTTTGTCTAGAAACCGACTCAGAACAATTTTTTTGGCATCTAGTTGTACTGTTGCTATCATGCTACTGACATCATCACCCTCGTTACGTAGCCCGAATATGTCGTAAACATCTTCATTAAGCACACTGATGCCGTCAGTATTTGGCCGAATAATAAATCGCTTTCTAGTACTGTCATACGTTGTAATCATAAATTCCAATAAATTTTTCCTCATTTTCACGGAAGGAATTCTCAACATACAGTCCAAATTTGTGCCACGTAGCATCATGCGATGTCTGGGTATGAATTTTCCCACCAATTCGCACCACTTCTCAACCGAGCAGTACACATCTCCCAATTCTTGCATTCTAAATAAGATGCCAGTTATCTAACTAGTTACGAGATTCAAAAAAGATTACATGTGGTTTAATACCATACCTTCCGGCGTCTCGACGAGCACCGCAACCCCGTGCCAAACCCCACCCGTGTGGGTTAGTCGTGGCAGCCGCTACGCTTTTCTGCCCACACGAGCGCGCTGGCCGACGGCCCGTCCTAGGGTTTAGGGTGTCGGTGAATTTGCCGAGACGGCACGGCCGGGCCTGAGATCCAAGTTGCGCGCGCAGATGACGGATTGTATGGCCGCCGTCAGGCCGGCAGGGAAGGGAGTTTGGACGGCCACGGCGGTGCGACCGTCGGATCAGGGACGGGTGAGGACGTGCGTGGAGGCGGCGGGGGTAGGCGGTCTGGGCGAGGTAATGGCGGCTTCGCTTCCATGCCATGCACGCACGCACGGGCGTCATCAACGTGGTCACGCCATAGTGGGCCACTTGGCCTGTCCCAGAACTACCGCCGGCTGGCCCACGATGCATTTATTAAAAACATGCATTGTAGTTTAATACCACATCGCTAAGCCGGGCGCGCCGCTGACTCCTTTATATAATTTTCTTTTCGTCAATGCACAAACATCTCAGTTTGTGGGACTCTATTTGGAGGATATGCAGGATCGATGTGAGTCTTCACTTGCTCAGAGCTTGTGAAGGTTCACATGGATCATGCATATTCTTCAAAAAGAGAGCCATTATCTTCTATGTTTTTTTAACGTAAAAAATTATTAATGCATTTTTTAATGCAACCATTTTAACGTCAGCCGGTGGACCCCAAACTTTTTGGACACGCACCCATCGCCAGGTCCATCATGCGTGCAAGTTTTCATAATTTTCCGGCACCGTATGAATTTCCTATGGTTTTCTTCGTGAAACGCACCGAAAACACTGACCGGGCGTGACGCAACGTGCGTATGGTGTCCAAATTCGTTCAACTCTTGCGTGGGGCCCTAAGATGGGCATGCCCACCGCCTCCCAAAATTGGGTCACGTTTCGTGCATGCCACCTCGTACCACCAACACAACCGCAATCGACCGATATGGCCGATGTCAGCCTCGTACGGCGTTCTCTTTTCTGACTCAGCCGGTGGACCCCAAACTTTTTGGACACGCACCCATCGCCAGGTCCATCGTGCGTGCAAGTTTTCATAATTTTCCGACACCGTATGAATTTCCTATGGTTTTCTTCGTGAAACGCACCGAAAACACTGACCGGGCATGACGCAACGTGCGTATGGTGTCCGAATTCGTTCAACTCTTGCGTGAGGCCCTAAGATGGGCATGCCCACTGCCTCCCAAAATTGGGTCACGTTTCGTGCATGCCACCTCGTACCACCAATACAACCGGCACTGATCTGATATGAACCTTTCGTGCACTCATTATTATTATGAAAAAACAATTAGTCATTAATGCAATACACATTATAGTACTAAACTTTGCACATATTTTAAGTATTTTTTAGACATTAATTAACATTACATAAATATTAAAAATGTAATTACTAATTTACACAAATAACTGAACATAATATTCATTATAAAAGTACTCATTATCAATTAATTATCAAAAAACTCAGTATTGTTTTAGTAATTAATTATAAAGAACTTATTTTTTTTTTCTATAAAGTATAATAAAGAACTCATTATTATTATTATTATTATTTTACCACATTAGTACTATCCACAATGCATGCCAAGTTTTCTATATTTTTTATCGCTTCATGATTGTTCTATAAATTTTGCGGTGCAAACAGCACAGAGCACACCCCGAACGTGACACAACATATTTTTTGTGTTCAAATACGTTCAATTCTTGGATTGAATGTCAGGATGACCATATCAACTCACTTGCAATAGTTGAGGTCATTCCGAATATGTCAAAAAATTGACCTCCTTCTCCGGAGACCGTTCGGGCAGGACTGAAGGACCCGTCCGAAAGGAGTTTTTTTTCGACATCCTTGAAATGAACTCAAATTTTTTTAGTGTTCAACCATCATCAGTAGGATGCATGCCAAGTTTTCTATCTTTTTTATCGTTTTATGAATTTTCTATAATTCTTTCGGTGAATACAGCACCTAGCACACCCCGGACGTGACACAACATGTCTTTGGTGTTCAAATACGTTCAATTCTTGGATTGAATGTCAGGATGACCATATCAACTCACTTGCAATAGTTGAGGTCATTCCGAATATGTCGAAAAATTGACCTCCTTCCCCGGAGACCGTTCGAAAGGAGTTTTTTTTCAACATCCTTGAAATGAACTCAAATTTTTTCCATAGTGTTCCACCATCATCACTAAGATGCATGACAAGTTTTGTGGCTTTCTTTTACTTTATGAATTTTCAATAATTTTTTCGGTGAAAACACCACATACCACACCCCCGGATGTGACGCAACATGTTTCTCGTCACGTTGAAATGCATGTTTCCGTTTATTTTTTGAAGTTGCACGACTAACATCAAATTAAACATACAATTTTTTTAAAAAAAGTGCACGGAGTGACAAAATGAAAAAAAATAAGATAGCTAGTTAATAAAGTGATTTGACTTTAAATAGCTGCCCGGGCAGCAGCCGCCCGGGCAGGTATGTAACGTCAAATCTCTTTAGTATTAGCTATTTTATATCTAACAAAGAGCACAAACGCGGCTATATAAGCCGGTCGTGGCGTCCCTCGGCGCGAGGTGGGACTAAAGCGCCTCCCACCTCCCCGGGCCGTGACTCATAAAAGGCAAAAAAATAGTGATGCAAAAAAAAACAGCCCAACCGTGGTTGCAGGCCGCAACTGCGCGTAATCGGTCCGGCCCGATCAAGCCGGGCGGCGAAAGGGCCGGCCTTTCGGCCCAGCTACGGCCTGCAGCACAGTCAATCGGGGCAGTGGCGGGACGGGGCGGGAATCAGAGGAGTTCGAAAGGGAGGTGGGAGGCAGGTATATAAGGCGGTCGCGGCGTCGTTCGGCGGGCGAGGTGGGACTAAACTTTAGTCCTCACCCCCGCCGACCCTGCCCCCGCACCGCGCGCAGAGTCAATGGGCAGGCCCACGCGCGCCGTCGCGCACTGTCACTGTGCCGGCCAATGCACGCTGTCGAAGACTTTTTTGTTTTTTGTTTTAAAAATAATATTAAGTTTTTTTGTTATTTATGCCTTTCGTTATCATTTAATATATGTTCTATAATTAATGAAAAGCCCTACGCATTGTACAATTGTTAACAAGATTTATGCCTTTCAAAATATAAACTGATTATTTTTATCTATAAATTGTAATACAAAAACTCATTATTCTTACTTATAAGTTATAAAAACAACGCATTGTTATTATGTATAAACACTTAGCCATTAATGCAACACATTGCAGTACTAAACTTTGCATATATGTTAAGTATTTTTAGACGTTAATTAACATTACAAAAATATTAAAAATGTAATTACTAATCTACAAAAAAAAATGATTAAAATATTCATTACAAACAAACTCTTTATCAATTAATTATCTGAAAACTCATTATTGTTTTAACAATTAATTATAAAAAACTCATTATTTTTTCCTATAAATTGTAATAAACAACTCATTATTATTATAATAAATGTAGTTAACAATTCTACATTACTTATGGATTTTTTTATACGATAACGAAAGGCATAAATACCTAAAAAACTTAATACTATTTAAAAAAAGTCTTGACTGTCCACGACGGCACAGTGACTGTGCGCGACGGCGCGCGTGGGCCGGCCCATTGACTCTGCGCGCGGTGCGGGGGCAGGGTCGGCGGGGGTGAGGACTAAAGTTTAGTCCCACCTCGCCTCACGAATCCACGCCACCGCCTTATATACCTGCCTCCCACCTTCCTTTCAAACTCCTCTGATTCCTGCCCCGTCCCGCCACTGCCCCGATTGACTGTGCTGCAGGCCGTAGCAGGGCCGAAAGGCCGGCCGTTTCACCGGCCCGCTTGATCGGGCCGGACCGATTAAGCGCAGTTGTGGCCTGCAAGCACTGGAGGCAATTTTTTATCATTGTTTTTTTCCTTCTATAAATTTTTCTTATAATTGTTTTTTTCCTTCTATAAATTTTTCTTATAGTGTTCCACCATTATCAGTAGGATGCATGCCAAGTTTTTTGTATTTTTTATTGCTTTATGAATGTTCTATAATTTTTTCGAATATGTCGACAAGTTGGCCTCCTTCTCCAGACCCCGTTTGGGCAGGACCGAAGGCCCTGTCTGAAAGGAGTTTTTTCCGACAACCTTTAAATGTACCTACATTTTTTTATAGTGTTCCACCATCATCATTAGGATGCATGAAAAGTTTTCTGGCTTTTTTATCGCTTTAAGAATTTTTCAGAGACCGTTCGAGTATGAGTGAAGGCCCCATGCATGCGTAACCGAGCACTGATTTTTCTTGTAACGTTGAAATGCATGTTTCCGTTTATTTTTTGAAGTTGCACGACTAACATCAAATTAAACATACGGTTTTTTTTTCCAGATAAGCCATTCCGAGTTCATTCATAATTCAAACTACCTTACATAACACTAAACATAACCGAGCACTGCTCTTACATAACTTAGACCGAAATTTAAATAAAAACCCTAAAACTAGACTACTCGTCGTCGCTGGCGCCGGTGAGGTCGACGACCGGCGCCATACCGTCGGCCTCTCCTTCGCCGTCGTCGCCGCCATCGTCGCCACCGTCGTCGCCACCGTCATCGTCGTCGCTGAAATCCCACCAGTTGTCTTCCCGCGCCTGCTGCTCCTGCACCGCCGCTATGGCCGCCAGCCGCTCTCGTTCCTCACAAGTGGCCGCCGCCTCTTCGCCGACCGCTCAAAGACCGCAAGTAGCCCCGGCGTGTCGTTGGGGTCTCCGTCTTGCGCGAGGGCGGCTCGCCGGGCGGGATCTCGACCAGCGCCGGGTCGGCGCTTCTGTCTTGCGAAGCGATGAAGGCGGCTAGAGGTGAGCCATGGCGGCGGCGACCACGGAAGTGCCGGCCTCGCCCGGTAATGTCCCCGACGGTGCGGCCGCCACCGCCCCTCGAACGCGCCGAGGACGATGTCGAAGTTCTTCCCGCGCTGTAACCCGCGCTGGCCCTCCGTTATAGCGGCCGCTGTGGAACGCGTGGAGCTGCCGCCGGGCGGCGGTCCCATGGTGGGGATGCCGTCCCGCCGATCCGCCACGGCCGCGGCACTTTATCGCCGGCGGCACCATCACGCCGCATCGGGCCAGATCCTCCGTGGTCGCCGACGGTGAGGCTCGGCCGCCAAATGCCGGTCGACCACGCTACTCGCCGGAGTCACCGGAAGACATTGCCGGCGAGGAGAGGGAGATGGGCGGCGAGGAGAGGAAGAGAGATGGGCGGGCGAGGAGATGGCACGGCCGCCTGGTCGGCGCGCCTTTTATAGAGGGCGGGGGTGGGTGGTGGGCAGGCGAGCCGTCAGTGGCGCACGCCCCGAGGGAGAGGCAGGCGGTGGCACGCGCGACAATGATGCCCGTGAAAGCGAGGCAGCGGCGGCGTGAAGGCGCGACGCGGCGCAGGCATCGGTGGCGTAAAGGCGTCGCGACGCTGCAGCGCAGGCATCGGTGGCGTGGGAAGGCGTGGGACGGCACGCTGCGTCAAGCGCTGGTGGCGTCTGGCGGCGATGGCGGTCGCCGCGGCGGCAAAATGACCGGTCATACTGCCGGCCCGAGGCGGAAGGAGCCCGGTCGCCGCACGCGCGGCAATGGAGGGCACGGACTACGACGGCAGAAGGCTGGCGGCAGGAGATCGGCCGCGAGCAGTCAGCGCCGTAATTAGTGCGCAGTTAATTGCACGACCGCGCCACGACCACGCGTACGCCCCCACCGACACGCCCTGCATCTGACATTGTGGGCCCATGGATGCTAACGGCTCGGCTCGGCTCGGCTCGCGTCCTCACGGCTGCCAAGCGACTCGGCTCGTGCGGCAGCCCCGTATACACAGGCGCGCGAGGGTATCGGCGTGGACGCGCGGGGGGGAATTTTTTACATAAGACGATCATGCCCCTGACAGCGAAGGGGTATGGGTAGATCTCAGCCCTTGATGTGTTTAAGGAGGTTGTACCGGAGCAGAAGTGTTCTTCCTCGCATCTACTAGCTAGATTATAGAAATTAGTAGAGCACGGAAAGTTGCTACTGTTTGTTCTTCGTCTAGCCGTAATGGCCCGCGGCGTTCATGTCGACCTCCTCAGCTGCGTGGGGCTGTGGTTGGCCGCCGTGGTGCTTCGGTTTGTCTTGCTGCTTCGCTTGGTGTATCAGATCGGCCTGTAGTGGGTGTGTAGCTTGCGGGGGTGTGGAAAGGAGGTGCACGGCGGGGAGCATGAGCGTGGCGTGGAGCAGCTTCTTGAGGAAGGGGGCGGCGCGTGCGTCGGCGAGGTGGCCAATGGTGACGGCACCGGTGGAGGAGATGGCGGGGGAGCGGGGAATAGGAGTACGAGAGGTGCGCGTGGCTCGAGCTACCCCGGGCGGCTGCGCCGCAACATCGCGTCCGTCCGGGTCGCCGGTGTTCCAGCGTTCCTCAGCACTAGAGCCCTTCTTGCGTCGTCGTCGTTGTCAGGAGTTGTTGCTTCTGGTATGCTAGCGCCCGAGCTAATGTGATTGAGGTACCCCAAGCTCCCTGTCAATCAGTCTCAGTGTGAACTGCAAGACGGCTAGCATGCGACGGCTGCCTCTTCCTTGCTCACTTGGCCGGTGCGGTCTGCCGCCCCGTGCACCGCGTGTGGTGTCACTAGTGTAGCTTGGGCGCGTGGTTGCTGTTTTGTTTGTGTGTGTGTGTGTGCGAGCTTCCTGCGTGGCAGCCAGGTTCGTCCTCTTGACACCGTGCTGACCTCACCTGCAAGGTATTCGCTCAATTGGCCCAACAGAGCCAAGTTCACATGTCGGGCCACCGTCGACCGAGTTTGGTCCCCGAGACCTCCGAAGTGTGGTTCGGCGACCTCCGGCACGGCTGCTACTTACGCCACCTCTTTTGATGCTCCTCTAAGAACTGCCCATGTTGTATCATGTTGATTTTTTTTATAGGGTTAGTTAATTGTTTTGGTTTGTGCGATACTCGATTTCTTACTGGTCGTGATGCTGGGGCTGGATGTAGTGGGCGATACGACCATCCTGTGCAATCTGCACTAAGGGAAGGTCCTCTTGACAGTCCAACTGTTGAAGCTGCACGTTGGGTAATACGACCTCCTGTATAGGCTGCACATTGGTAGGTTCTTGGTAAAGAAAATCAACTAAACTATTTGTGGGCTCGCTGGCGAAAATTCTAGACCTACGTAAAAGCTGAGCAATGCTACATTTACGTGAAGTTGTTATGTGATTAACGTAAGAGCTGAGATGGCAGTTTTTGTTTGAAGGACATTAGAGAGGAGGGATTAGTTATAGAGAGATTACATAAGGCTTCGTAAGGCTTTACGTAGATGTAGCATTTTTAGTAAAAGTTTACGTGTTCATACGTAACTTCCTTCCACCAAAACTAAATGCCCACCTCCCCTCCCCCTTTGATTTTCAGGGTGGGTCTGGTGCCCTCACTAATATCCAATTAACTGTTGTCAAATCATCCTTTAAGTAAGATAGGTAACAATCTGCCCGTAGATGTGCTATTGCTCGCTAGCCGGTGTTAAACTGAAGTTGTATCAAAGGCCTAGGCCTTACTGATGCGATAGATTGTTATTGAGGCGAGGCGAGAGAGGTAATGGTGTTGATTTAGTTGAAGAAATGCATTCCTAATAATAATATTCCATGTGTGCATGCATGCATTTTTTATCTCTTTGACATCGTAATGTGTATTGCATGCTCATTTCCTAACTAGTACAGTTGACTGTCCAATGAATCTTTATAATAAATTATAAAGTAATATGAGCTTAAAGTTCTTCACTACTTCAAAGAGAAAGAAAATCTTTTCAATACTTATTTTATATGACATATGATGAAGGTTCAGTCAGCTAATAGTGAATCGATTTATTTTATATGCCATGCGGTGAAGGTTTAGTCACCTAGCAATTGAAGGCAATTGATATTTTTCTCGCAAAAAAGAAGAAGGCAATTAACATTAATGTATAAATTCAAGTAAACATGCACTTGGTCACATCACGTTCACCAACCGTGGTCACATCCATGCAGCCATGCAAAAAGAATGCCTCGCATCCACCCGCAAAAAAAAAAAGAATGCCTCGCATCCAACAGGATTCACTAGGTGCACCAACATATTACACCCCGCAGATCCCCCATAAAGTCACACGTGTCAATACCTTATTAATCGTTTCGAGCTGCAAAAAGAATTCCAATATGTTATATGGAGAAAACTGGTAATGATTATAAAAGTATGCCAGTTACTTTAATAACTCTACTAATGGGGTTGTGTACACATTACTAGCCTCTTTGTCTTGAAACAATCTCATTGCTTTTATTATCTTATGTTTTTAACAAAGAAAGGTCCTTCTGTGCAAGATGAACAGTACTAAACAATGCAGCAACTATCAGGCTTTTGATGCCGTGGAGAGAACCTTATTTTCCACACGTGAGTGGGCCCACACAAAGTAATGGCAATTCAACATGGCGCACCAACAAGTCACCGCCAAGCAGGAAGAATTCACAAGACCAACATGTTATCAACCATTTGTGAGAACGTTCCATATCCATATACCATTGCATATGTACCCATCATAGTATCCTCATATTGGTCCAAAGCTACCACAGGACGCTTTCAAGAGTTTCCACAAGCTCTTTACTACTTCATCATTGGCACTACTTTGGCAGATGTCCGTACAAGAATGATATGGATTATCATAGATCACGAAATCAACAATTTTGGGGCATAGTATTGAAATGTAGTTTCTACTGTATGAAATGTATCCCATATCGTCCATCCTAGCATAATTTCACTATGAGATACTCCATCAAAGTTCTCCATCATTATATACACAACCAATCCAGTTACATATCAGACTTAAAAGGAAAAAAGCTATGGTTCCATAAAATCGACCAATCCGGTTATACATCAATGATTCTTGAACACCCGAGCAAAGAAAAGATGGTCAAACTAACAACCAGTCAAACAACTGAAAAATTAACAACACATGAGTCTTTCCCTTACCACATATGAAATCTCAACATAAAGTATCAATAGTGCGTGGCGTGCCGCCGTGCGGGTACGGCTAGTATAACTACTATCATTCGGCAGTTTTGGTGGGGTAGTAAGAGAGGAAAGAAAAAGTCGTGTTGGTTTGCTTGGGATGTTTGCACAAAACCGAAGTTTTTAGGAGGTTTAGGCTTCCGCGACAATGAACACCATCCTTGTCATAGTGCTGCATCCCTTATGAAGGGGTTTCACCGCTTCTTCATTGAGCTTCTTAAAAATGTCCAGCCCAGCAGATGCGGCTTATTTATTTCCAGTTGTCCTGCCCATGTCATCCACTAGAGCTCCCTGCATATGAAACACAGATTGTTGGTACAGTACAACTCAAAATCACCCGAATCATCAGATTCATAACCATCATCATTGGCACTATAACTGCTTCCACCGTTGTCCCCTGATTTCCCATGATAGATCCACCTCGTATAGGTCCTGGGCATACCAGTGACATTTACATGACATCTGACAACATCAATAGTTTCACGGATCCCATTATGGCAGTTTTTGCATGGGCACAACATATCTTCGGCCCCGTTGTTGTGAGCAAGCGCGAATTCCATAAACTTATTCACATCAGCCATGTATGGTGGCGTCAACACCTTTACAGTAATCCAACTATGATCCATTATGTGTAAAACATGAGAGGTAAATAGAACACACCTGATATTTGCTATGATGTTTTTCAGTAAACAGATCTCACCTAAAATCGCCCCTGTTTCATGTTGCCGCAATCGCGCGTGACTTCGCCCTTCAACTGTGACGCATGGCCTCGTCGTACCCTCGCAGCCGCATTCACCTTGTTGTAGCGTCGTAGTTGTGTTCACCTCGCCATGTCGGCCTCTCGACTCGCCGGGGGCGTGGTATGAGCGGAGGGCCCTAAGCCGACGATCCCAATTCTAAGTTCCTGCTATTATGTGTTGTGTTCCCACTAAATGAGTCAGCTGAAAAAAATTACTTGTTATTTTTATATTTACATTTACAAAAAAATGACCCACCAACATGAACTGTGACACTAAGACTCGTCGCACAAAATAGACATGCCTAATGAGGGCCCAATACATCGCCAAAAATCAGCCCGGAACGTCATCAAAGTTGCCGAGGGGGCTGCCCCCAGGGGAGGGGGGGACACCTCGTGACGGTGGACCGTCATGAAAAATGATTTTTTTCGACGTTTCATGTTTTGTCACCAGGATTTTTGTCACCGGATAGAGCAAATTTTGTAGTGGTCTCTTGCTAGCAAGTATTTATTCAGAGCACAAAGAGATTTCTCTCATCTCACATAGGATTTGGGACTAGCATCAGAGAACCGTAAGCTTTGAACACTATACCCTCTTAATAGTACTATAACTCAAGAAAGAGAAAGATGAGCTACAAAACAAATACTACGTCTTCGCTTCGTCTTCAAGTTCCTCGGCTGCAGTCAATTTCTTTGGACCGAACCAATTGCTTCACGCCAACAATTTTTGGGGGTCACTTTCGACTAGCATAATTTTCGGTGATAATCTTCACTACCTCGCGGGATATTATATTTAGAGTTTTTATCAAACTCCATATGACTTCAAGGACTTGTCACTCTGTGTGCACTAACAAACACATTAGCCCCTCACTGTTTCTGACATCAATCTCCAAAATACAAGGAGGCAAATTATTGCACCAATAGACCGTTATCCTTATCTCTTCCTGTTGTTGCTTTTTTTCCTTCTTCTCCATGGGGACATCAGCCTAGGGAGTCGGCCGGCGACGACAGGTACGCCGCATGATGCATGTTTGATTCCCTCCTCCCTCTCTTTCCTTCTTCCTCTCTTCCCTCTCCTGCCCCTCATCCCCTCTCCACCTCTGTCCCTCCTCCCGCGACTGGTGAACGCATCGACTGCGCGAGTTCAATCTGTAACCCCAGCGGAGACGTGCTTGATGGAACTAGCAACATCTTTCGTTGTGACCATGGTGACCGCAGGCTGGAACCAACAATGTTTATTGCTGCGATCGTGATGATCATGTTCTAGAAGTCGGGCCAGCGTGATGTTGCAAATACGGTGACCACGAGCTGGAACCGGCTGACTAGAATGCAAGGAATTGTTGGAAATATGCCCTAGAGGCAATAATAAATTAGTTATTATTATTATATTTCATTGTTCATGATAATCATTTATTATCCATGCTATAATTGTATTGATAGGAAACTCAGATACATGTGTGGGTACATAGACAACACCATGTCCCTAGTAAGCCTCTAGTTGACTAGCTCGTTGATCAATAGATGGTTACGGTTTCCTGACCATGGACATTGGATGTCGTTGATAACGGGATCACATCATTAGGAGAATGATGTGATGGACAAGACCCAATCCTAAGCCTAGCACAAAGATCGTGTAGTTCGTATGCTAAAGCTTTTCTAATGTCAAGTATCAATTCCTTAGACCATGAGATTGTGCAACTCCCGGATACCGTACACTAGTAGAAAAAGGGTCAAACGCGAAGCACATTAGTGCCGGTTTGTATTAGAGCCGGCACAAATGTATACAATAGTGCCGGTTCCAACGGCTAGCCGGGCTGCTCTCATTAGTACCGGTTCGTGGCTAACTTTTAGCACCGGTTCGTGCCACGAACCGGTACTAATGAGGGTGGTGGCAGGATGTTGTCGGGCCTGGCCCCTCCAAATTTTAGTACCGGTTCGTGCCACGAACCGGTACTATAGGTCCTCCTGCATATAAACCCTTCGGCCCAGCTCGCTCTGTTCTTCCCCTTTCCCTCTCCTCTCCTCTCCGTTCTTCCTCTTCTCCCTTGAGCTCATCACACATTTTGCCCAAAATTTGTCAAGATTTGAAGGCCCCCATCCATTCAAGTGATCACAAAGGTTAGCGACTTTGTCCTTTCATCTCTCATTGCTAGATTAGCTCTTGCAATGCTTTATATAGTTATTAATTTGTGAGTTTAGTAATTTGGGAGGAAATATATATATGTGCTAGTATTTGATTTATATGCAATTTGAGGTCAAAATAACACTTAGTTTGCATATGTAGGTGTGGTTTACTTAGTGCCTTCTAAATCTCTGTCAGAACCACCGCCGATCGCTCGCATCCGTCTCGTCATGGCACCACCTTGTGGTGAGCCTCTTGTTCATGAAATTTTATATAAAAAATTGATGTTTGTGTGATTTGGATATATAGTTACTCGTATAATAATTATCTTACCCAGACGTTGTTTGTTATACATAGTGCCATGGTTTTGATATCCGTCCCGTCGGCCCTCATCCTTGTTATGATTCGGATGTGGTATATTCTCTTTTAAAACTATTTGTTGCATTTCGTGTTTATAACAAATTATGCCCATCAAGTTGACATAGATATTTTTATCTAGGAGGTATGTGAACCGGAAATTCCAACCGACCCTATTGTCGAGAGGTTAAATTTAGTTGAAAGAGAAAACGATTACTTGAAAGAAAAATTGAAAAGAATTGAGGGGGAGAAGATGGAATTGGAGTTGCATGTTGCCGATGTCGTCGATGATCACAAGATCAAGATGGAGAAAATGCGCTTGAAGATTAGAAAGATTAAAAATATGCCATTGATAGTGAGACTTGGTATCATTATGTTGTTGGATCAATTGTTACCTTAGTTGCGAGCTTGATCGCATTTGTTGTTGCATTTAAGTGCTTTAGCTAGAGAGTTATTTGTTTGTTGCATTTAAGTGTTGTATGAACTTTATGTATGAACTTGTATTAATTTGGTCTATTCGGTGTTGTGTAATGAAGATGAGCCGGCAATGGATGTACGATGACCGATGCTCTCCCAGTTTGTTGAGGGCGCATACTTTTCTCGCTTAAGGCTGAGGCAAACAAGCGGGCAGATGGTTTTATGCCTTGTACATGTGCTGGCTGTAAGAATGGTCGCAATTACTCTACGTCAAGAACCATTCACGTCCACCTGTTTGAGTCCGGTTTCATGCCCCACTATAATGTTTGGACCAAGCACGGAGAAAGAGGGGCTATGATGGAAGACAATGAAGAAGAAGAGGACGACAGCCTATCCCGGCCATGGGTTCCCTGAATACGATGATACAACAATGGGGAAGAAGCTGAGCCGGTAATGCAGAAGAAGCTGGGCCGGCAATGTGGGAAGAAGTTGAAGAAGAGGCATCGATGAGCCCGTTGATGATCTAGGTCGGGCCATTGCCGATGCAAAGAGAAACCGCGCAAGTGATTTGGAGAAGAAGAAGTTGCAGCGCATGTTAGAGGATCACAAAAATTGTTGTACCCGAATTGCGTAGGTGACAAGAAAAAGCTGGGCACCACACCGGAATTGCTGCAATGGAAGGCAGAGAATGGTGTATCCGACAAGGGATTTGGAAAGTTCTTTGGTAATGATAAAGGATATGCTTCCAAAGGACAACGAATTGCCCGAGAGTACGTACGAAGCAAAGAAGGCTGTCTGCCCTCTAGGGTTAGAGGTGCAGAAGATACATGCATGCCCTAATGATTGTATCCTCTACCACGATGAGTACGAGGATTTGAACGCTTGCCCGGTATGTGGTGCATTGCGCTATAAGATCAGCCGCGATGAGCATGGTGATGTCGAGGGCGAGCGCCCCAGGAAGAAGATTCCTGCCAAGGTGATGTGGTATTCTCCTATAATACCACGGTTGAAACGCTTGTTCCAAAACAAAGGGCATGCCAAGGCGATGCGATGGCACAGTAGAAGACCGTAAGAAAGACGGAAAGTTGAGAGTACCAAATGACGGGTCGCAGTGGAGAAAAATCGAAAGAAAGTACGGGAAGGAGTTTGCGATGACGCAAGGAGCGTATGGTTTGGTCTAAGCGCAGATGGCATTAATCCTTTTGGGGAGCAGAGCAGCAACCATAGCACCTGGCCCGTGACTCTATGTTTGTATAACCTTCCTCCTTGGTTGTGCATGAAGCGGAAGTTCATTATGATGCCAATGCTCATCCAAGGCCCTAAGCAACCCGGCAACGACATTGATGTGTACCTAAGGCCATTAGTTGAAGAACTCTTACAACTGTGGAATCGAACAGGTGTACATGCGTGGGATGAGCACATGGGGGAAGAATTTGACCTAAAGGCGTTGTTGTTCGTGACCATCAATGATTGGCTCGCTCTCAAGAACCTTTCGGAGACGGACAAACAAGGGATACCGCGGATGCACGACTGTTTGGATGATACCGACAAGATATATTTGAATAGTTGTATGAAGAATGTGTACCTGGGACATCGCCGATTTCTTCCGAGCAGTATCCCAGAAGAAAGAAAGGCAAGCATTTCAAAGGTGAGGCGGATCACCGGACGAAGCCTCGCCACCGCATCTTGGTGCTGATGTACATGATATGGTCAAGGATTTGAAGGTGATATTTGGAAAGGTCTGGCGGACAACCTGTTCCAAAGGACGCCGACGGACGCGCACCCATGTGGAAGAAGAAATCTATATTTTGGGACCTGCCATATTGGAAAGACCTAGAGGTCCGCCCGCAATCGACGTGATGCACGTGACGAAGAATCTTTGCGTGACCTCGCTTGGCTTCTTGGGCGTGTATGGGAAGACAAAAGATACACCGAGGCACGGGAGGTCCAGCAACGTATGCACGGAGAAGACGGCATATATCGTGGTCATGCAAGCTACGCTCTTACCAAAGAAGAGAAGGAAATCTTCTTTGAATGCCCGCTCGATATTAAGGTACCGTCTGCTTCTCGTCGAATATAAAGGGAATAATAAACATGGCAGAGAAAAGTTCCAGAACCTAAAGTCTCATGATCGCCACGTGATTATGACGCAACTACTTCCGGTTGCATTGAGGGGCTTTCACCGAAAACGCTCGATTAGCCATTGTGAAGCTATGTGCATTTCTCAATGCAATCTCGTAAGGTAATCGCCCGTAAATCATACCAAGGTTACGTAATGATTTGGTGCAATGTCTTGTCATTTCGAGTTGGTGTTCCCACCATCCTTCTTCAACATCATGACGCACGCCCTAGTTCACCTATGCAAAGAGATTAACGCTTTTGGGTCCTGTATTTCTACACAATATGTTCCCTTTGAGAGGTTCATGGGAGTCTTAAAGAAATATGTTCATAACCGTGCTAGGCTAGAAGGAAGCATCTCCAAGGGCCATCAAAATGAGGAGGTCGTTGAGTTTTGTATTGACTTTATTCTCGACCTTAAGCCGATTGGTGTTCTGAATCATGCATAAGGGCAGACTGGATGGAAAAGGCACGCTAGGAGGGGAACAAATAATATGTATGGACGGACGGACATTCTCTCACTGAAGCACACTACACAGTTCTACAGAATTCCGCCTTGGTGGCTCCGTATATGGATGAACACAAGAATTTGCTATGCTCCAAACATCCAGAGCGGTCTGATGACCGGATTACACGTGAACAAACCAGGAGTTTCGCCACTGGTTGCGAACATCGCACCATGCATGACACCTCTATTGAAGATGACCTGTACTTGCTGTCACAGTTACCATCTTCGAATATAATGACTTTCAAAGGGTACAAGATAAATGGTAATACATTTTACACGATCGCCCAAGATAAGAAGAGCACCAACCAAAACAGTGGTGTCCGCTTTGATGCAGAAACCAAGACGGGAAAGGAAACATATTATGGTTATATACAGTACATATGGGAACTTGACTATCGACGTGGTTTAAAGGTCCCTTTGTTTCGGTGCAAATGGGTCAATATGACACGAGGCGGGTAACGGAAGACCCGCAGACGGAATGACAACAAAGGATCTCAACAATCTTATGTATGCAGACGAACCATTCGTCCTAGCCAATGATGTGGCACAGGTTTTCTATGTGAAGGACATGTCTACCAAGCCAAGAAAAAGAAAAGATAAGGAAGCGAATGCATCGTGACGATGAGCCAAAGCGGCACATAGTTCTTTCCGGGAAGAGAAACATCGTGGGAGTGGATGACAAGGCAGACAAGTCAAGATTATGAAAAGTTTGATGAAATTTCTCCATTCACAAAGTGAATATTGACCCGAGCATCCCGTTAAATGATGAAGATTTTCCATGGTTACGGCGCAAAGGGACACACGCTGAAGAAAAAGTTTCACACCCAAAGATCTGGGATGTGATCGGCTTCACTATCATCACTTTCTTCTGTGTTTCACACCCAGAGGGGAATCTCTGTAATAGTTAGGGTAGTTATGTGTTTTGGCATTTGAAACGCGAAGAAATTTTATGTGCAAACAAATTCTTTCATGCCTTTACTGAATTTTAAAGTTAAATTATTCACAAACTAGTGATTCACACTAATTTCAAATAATTCAAAATTTAAACTATTCAAATTTGAAAACTACGGCACTAATGTAAAGTTTGTAATTTTTGTACCTAAAGCAAAAATATTCACAAAGAAACTCTAAATACACAAAAAAAACACAAAAATAAATAAAGCAAAAAAAAGCCCGCCTACTAGGCCAGAGCGGCCTGCATACGACTAGAAACCCAACCTGTTGTTGGGCCAGGATGCAGGCCCGCAAAGGCCAAGTGGGCCCACAGGGCAGCAAAGAACACGTAGGCCTGCTTTGGAGAGGAGCTCGAGAGAGCGACCGCACGGGGGTTTATAAACCAAGGCAGTCGCCTCGCTAGCGAGGTGGGACTAAACTTGTCAAGATTGCACTGCGCCAACAAGACTTCTTTAGTACCGGGCCGTGGCACAAACCGGTACTAAAGGGGGGCCTTTAGTACCGGTTTGTGCCACCACCCGGTACTAAAGGGGTCGCTTCGCTGCTTGGGCTGGCCAAAACAGACCTTTAGTACCGGTTGGTGGCTCCAACCGGTACTAAAGGTGCCTTCTATATATACAACACTTGAAAAATTTCATTCTTCCTCTGCTTTCTTCCTCTGCTTCCCCATTGAACCGCTTCGCCCGATCGATCGACGCGCCATCGACCCGTCGCTGCCGCCGCCTCTCGTCGCCGCCTGCCGCCGCTGCCGCCGCCTCGGCCCCTGCCGCTCTCGCCTCCGCCCTTGCCTCGCCGGGCCGCCGTCCCGTCGCGCCCCTCGTCGCCGCCCGGCCACGCCGCCCGTCGCTGCCCGTGCCGCCTCGCTGCCGCCGTCGCCGCTCACTGTGAGCTCTCCCCTCTAACCCTCTCCTCGCCTCAAGGGCCACCATGGGCGCCGCCTCCCCGAGCCCATACACACACACAAGCATGATGAACACACACACACATACACGTATATATGTATGACTGCATGTATATATGAGTATATACGTATTTTGTATGTTTTATTAGTTTAGATTTTTAGATTATTGATTTTTCACTAGTATATATGTATGAATGCATGTTAGATGGATATAGTTAGTGTTTAATTAGTATGGAATTTTTTATATAATGTTGTTTTTCTGTTTTTAATGGATGTATAGAAATTGTTTTTCTGTTTTTAGTGTTAGATGCTTAATTAGTATGAAATAGTATATAGATTTTTGAAATAGTAGAAATGTTAGAAATTTTAGTTATCAAAATCCAATCACTAAAAAAATATTATTTTGTGCGGTCATATAGCTATTATTTGTTCTCGACGATGCCCGGCCCGCATCCTCGCTGTCGACCCGTCTGGCGACGACGCCCAGCCGCCCATGTCCGGACTGGCTCACTGGCTGGCACCGGAGGTGCTGCTCGGAGGGGCGCGCCGCTTGATGAGGAACCCAGCCCGGGTCCGTCGTCGACCCCGATCTCGCTTTGGTGGCGTTCACAGGCCGATTTCGTGTGGAGGGACCTGCCCTGCCGGAGGAGGTACGTCGCCGTGTCGTGGAGGAGGACGAGCATGTCCATCGCTACATGGTTGCGTTAGAGGGCGGCAGGTTCTCCAATACTGGCAAGATCTTCAGGGATATCACTTCAGCTATGATCCTGTGAGGGTTCCTTCTCTTTGGGTGTCCACCGCCCGCGACGCAGGAACCGCGAGTGTCCTAGATTCTTCTGTAGTATTCGATCTTTAATTAGCTAGCCAGTGATGTACTATGCAATATTATATCTTATTCGAGATGATGTATTCGAGATTGTATCTATTATTCTAGACGAAGTATTCGAGATTATATCTATTATTCGAGACGATGTAATTTGAATACTAAATTGTTTTATATTTCTTTTGAATTAGTTAAATAAAAGCTATGGCGTATAATACGGACAGAGAGGAAGAACAGACCATGTTCGATATGATACAGGCCGATGATAATCGTAATGAAGAAGATTATGACGGCTCGAATTTCTAAACAACACCGGAGAGGGTGATATGATATTCGATCGCTGACGACCGAATTGATGAAGTCATGAACTACGATTATGGCGATGACGAAGAACATGTTGATCCTGAAACAACAAAGACCGGCGAGGTATATATATTTATATAAGCAGGTTTCGGTGATCATCACATGTTTTAAATGACTTGAAGATATATTAACGAATCGATCTTTGTTCTTTCAGCCATCCGGATCGAGCAAATCTTCGTGCAAAAGGACGAAACGAGGCCCGAACAAAAAGTTGAAGGAGGGCGTAAAGTACAATATCGAGGCAATCGGACCTAATGGCGAACCATTAGCGCCTAATAAGATTGCGGACAAGTTCATTCACAAGGCGGAGTTCTTGTGAAGGACCAACTCCGATCTCCCTTCAAGAATGAGAGAGCCAAAGAAAAGACAAAGGACAAAGGCAAAGAGGACGCTGCTCCACGCCCAGGATGTTACTTTTGTTGACAAGAATCAAAAGATCTCGCTTTGGGATACTCTCATGAAACATTTCACCCTACCAGATCATTTCACGTAAGCAGATGTGCAGAAAGTCAAGAACGCTGCTCTTAGGAAGATGGCGGTTGCATTCAAGAACCACAAGAATCGTGGAATGGAACAAGTACGTCAAGGGAGGAAGGAAGACTCCAAAGATTCAAGGGAACACTAGAGAACCAACGTGCTCATTGGGACGATTTTGTGAAATTCAATGTTTCTGAATTAGCTATGTAACGGTCGAGAATATACAAGATGAATGCCAAAAAAAGGATAGGTTCCATAAGTTGGGGCCAGGTGGCTGCGCGGTAGCAATGCCTAAGTGGGATAAGTCCGAGAAAGAGATGGAGGATGCAAAGCCACTCCGGTTACTAAGAGCTGGCCCCTGTGGTCGTGGACTTGGTTCTATGCGCATGGGGGAGTTGGACCCGAAGACATGCAATGTTTCGACGAGGGCAAGTCTGAAGGGAGCCGACGATACGATACTTGTTGCAATAGAAGAGGCACGATCGGGGGTGTTCCAGCCCAACAGAGAGAACGACGAGCTTACGCGTGCCCTGGGAAATCCTGAACACCCGGGAAGAACACGAGGCAAGGGCGCTATTCCGTGGTATGAGGGTTTTCAGACCGGAACACCGACTACAGAACCCGATGCGAGAAAGAATATTGCGGAGGAGAAGAAGAGGAAGATGGAGGAGGAGCAGAGGAAGCGGGACTATGAACGCCTTTCAAGGCCTAGAAGCAAGTCAAGCGGAATTGGCGGTCAAATTCCAGCGGCAGCAGAAGCAGATCGACTCACTTAGCCAGGAAAGGGGGTCTCTGAAGTGGCAGCAGCTAGCGGATCCAACATTGGATAGCACCGCCCCATCCATACCGAGAAGCAACATGGGTTCCGCCCGACGATGCAATGTTGGGTAGATATCCCGTGGATGACATCACGGAGAACACTAGCTGCGAGCTACACGTCAAAATGAAGAACATATCCATGAAGGTGGCGACGGCGTTGCTTTTCCAGTTACCCCCAAAGCAACCTACCATTGCATCCCGATTCCAGAGGGCTATGCTCGTGTCATGGTTGACGAGGTGGTGCAGCCATATTCGGGCTAGAGCTTGACATTCACGGAGGTGAGGACGGGCGCTTTCTGGAGACGCCAACCATCGTATCATCCTATGGAAAAGGATTGCATCATCTTCAAGGCCACCGACACGCGTCATCCGACTCCTCGTCAAGTCCGCCACCGAGTCAGCCGCCTCCCGCCTCTGCAAGTCCACCAAGTCCGCAAAGTGTCGTGCCACTCCTCCTCCAAGTCCGCAAAGTGTCGTGCCACTCCTCCTCCTCCAAGTCCGCCACAGCGCCGACGCCCACCTCCTCCAAGTCCGCACAACCTCAGGCCACTCCTCCTCCAAGTCCGCACAGCTTGGGCCACTCCTCCTCGTCCAACTCAGCCCCGTCGGCCGGCTTCTCCGCCGCCAAGAATCGCAGAAGAGAAACCCGCAGCTATGGTGCGAAGCGGCACGAGTCGAGGTAGTACAGAAGTACAAAGCGGAGGCAAGCGATATAAATATGGTCCAAGCCTCACGCGCCTTCCGCAGAGGTCTTATGACAGTCCGAGGAGGAAATCGCAGCCATATCAAGTCCGAGGTGGAAGCCCATTTTGCAATCAAACCGCCACCGCCGCCAAGGGAGAAAGTGCACGAGGAAACGATTGACCACTTCATTCGTATGGCTCAACCACTAGCTCCCAAGCCTGTTGACACAGACTATGAGCGCCACATCGGGAAGTTAAATCGAGCACGTCACGTAAGGAGGCGAGCTCGGATCGAGCAAACAAGAAGCATTTGTCAAAAATGCGGAAAAGCATTCCCAGTGGGAGAACAGCGGCGTAATCGATCCCCTCGCTTGTTGTGCCAACAACACGTGATAAAGACGCGCCCAATATTATTGTGGGCAAACAGTTTACGTTCCCGAGGTGGGCAATGTGGTAATAACGGAGGACCATATAATGTAGGCTGAAGTTCTCAAAATCACCGTTGGACAACTCCTCGAGATCGAGCCCATGCCCGTGCTTAGAGAGGATGAAATAAAACGGAAATATGTCTAGGGCCAACCTTTGGTCCATCCGGACAAGGTCAAGAACCTCCCAACGAGAATGTATGAATTGCATCAATGGTACATGAACATTACCAAGATTTCCGATCGATTGTCCCTCATGGTGAATGTCAAGGAGGAGCATTACTTCCATGAGAAAGCTGTGTCCGTTGAGTATTCTGAACTGTTTCAGTTATACAATCAAGACACACTCGACAAATCTATCGTCAGTTGCTATTGTCTGTAAGTGATTTCTTTCTGTAATTTAAGTCTCAAGCTAGCTGTCTTGATCCTTTTGATCAATCATTACCTGTAATTATCCTCACTATATTCTTTTACGTGGTATTATATGCAGGATGAAGATATATGAAATGAGAAAAGGTGGACGCTTTGGCATTGGGTTCATTGACCCAAACACCGTTAATGAATACACATGGAAAATAAATCCACGTCATCAAAAGGACGAGAGGACAACATGCTAGAGTTCTTGAAGCGCCTCAAATACAATGAAGATATACTACTTCCTTACAACTTCCAAAGTGAGTCACACTGCCTTGTACTATAAATTCTCTGTTTTGCCTACTAGCTAGCTACATGTTTTTGCTTACATATGCCCGCTTAATTAAGACATGCAAACGTGTGTGCATGCAGATATCACCGGGTCTTGTGTATCATTAAAGTTGATTGAACAGTTGAAATATCGGACTCACTACTCACGTAAAAAACTGACTATAACATCTTGTTTGGGATAGTCAACAGGTAATTTCAATCATTATTAAGTATATATCTCGGCCTATTTAGTTCGTCATTTTTAATGATATGAACTAATTAATAAACCCTTTATTCATTTTCTTTGTCGGCGGTCAGTGGCTTGGGCAAGGTTCATCAACAGAATCTTAAGGCGTAATGGAAACAAAAGCTTAAATGGTTTCGACCCAAGGTAAGTAATTATAGTACTAGCTAGCTAGCTAGCTACCATCTCTTTAATTATCATGTTTGATTAATTATTATCTGATCAAATTCCATTCTCGTGAAGGCCTCAAGGGCGACGCAGGGTCTGATCTGTGGTGCATTCTGCGCTTGCAGAACATTCGCATGATGGCGTCCAAAGGAGCAGATCTCAAAGATGTGAATGGGTACGCTTGTCAAAACACTATTCACAATTTTTACACCATTACCGATATCTAGTCACACAACTAATACACATGCATATTGATCTCCTTCTTAACAGTTCACGAGAGGTGCGGAGAAGCTCCTAGAAATGGAGCGCCAGAGAAGCACTTCAAGAGGAAATAGCGGGATTTTTGCTCGACCAGGTCATAAATCCGAAGGGAGAATACTATTACCCGCTACCGCCCCCATCGTGCTCCGAAGGCACCAATTAGTCTAATGCCACTGGCTCCGAAGGCAACATGCATATATATATGCATAACGTGTACAATGTGTAGTATCGTAAAATACCAGCAAACGAAAAAGAATTAAATTGATAAAACAAATTTAATTGAAAAATAAAAATAAAACAAAACTCATTAAACATTTAGTACCGTTGGTGTTACCAACCGGTACTAAAGGGCTCCTGCCCCGGAGCTGCCTCGTACACGTGGTTGGCCTTTAGCACCAATTCGTGCTGAACCGGTACTAAAGGGGGGGGCCTTTAGTGACCACACTTTAGTGCCGGTTGTGGAACCGGCACTAAAGGGCCTTACGAACCGGTGCTATTGCTCGGTTCTGCACTAGTGGTAGGAATGCTTTGGGTGTACCAAACGTCACAACATAACTGGGTGGCTATAAAGGTGCACTACGGGTATCTCTGAAAGTGTCTGTTGGGTTGGCATGAATCGAGACTGGGATTTGTCACTCCGTGTGACGGAGAGGTATCTCTAGGCCCACTCGGTAGGACATCATCATAATGTGCACAATGTGACCAAGGGGTTGATCGCGGGATGATGTGTTACGGAACGAGTAAAGAGACTTGCCGGTAACGAGATTGAACAAGGTATCGGCATACCGACGATCGAATCTCGGGCAAGTACAATACCGCTAGACAAAGGGAATTGCATACGGGATTGCTTGAATCCTTGACATCGTTGTTCATCCGATGAGATCATCGTGGAACACGTGGGAGCCAACAAGGGTATCCAGATCCCGCTGTTGGTTATTGACCGGAGAACGTCTCGGTCATGTTCGCAGATGGTTCCCGAACCCGTAGGGTCTACACACTTAAGGTTCGGTGACGCTAGAGTTGTTATGGGAAATAGTATGTGGTTATCAAGGTTGTTCGGAGTCCCGAATGAGATCCCAGACATGACGAGGAGCTCCGGAATGGTCCGGAGGTGAAGATCGGTATATTGGACGAAGGGTATTGGAGTCCGGAATTGTTCCGGGGGTACCAGGTGATGACCAGCGTGTCCGAAAGGGGTTTCGGAGGCCCCGACAAGCTTTGGGGGGCCTTATGGGCCAAGGGTAGAGGGCACATCAGCCCACTAAGGGGTTGAGCGCCTCCCACCCTATCTCACGCACTGGAGAGGTGGGGCGCCACCCTAGGGCAGCCAACCCTCCCGGCTTGGGGGCAAGTTTCCTAAGGGGTGGGGGCGCCAAAACCCATCTAGGGTTTCCCCTATGGCCGCCTCCCCTAGGTAACCCTAGGAGCCTCCTCCTCCCTTCCCCTATATAGTGAGAGAGAGAGAGGGCAGCCGCACCTTCCTCGGCGCAGCCCTCTCCCTCCTCCAACACCTCCTCCTCCTCCGTAGTGCTTGGCGAAGCCCTGCCGAGAACCACGAGCTCCATCACCACCATGCCGTCAGGTTGCCGGAGTTCTCCTCAACTTCTCCTCTCCCCTTGCTGGATCAAGAAGGAGGAGACGTCCCCGGGCTGTACGTGTGTTGAACGCGGAGGCACCGTTGTTCGATGCTTAGATCGGAATCAACCGCGATCTGAATCGCTGGGAGTACGACTCCTTCATCCCCGTTCTCTTGAACGCTTCCGCTTAGCGATCTACAAGGGTATGTAGATGCACTCCCCTCTCTCTCGTTGCTAGTCTCTCCATAGATAGATCTTGGTGATGCGTAGAAAATTTTGAATTTCGCCACGCTCCCCAACAAAGTGGCATCATGAGCTAGGTCTATGCTTAGTTTCTATGCACGAGTAGAACACAAGTTGTTGTGGGCGTTGATTTTGTTCAATATGCTTATCGTTACTAGTCCAATCTTGTTTCGACGGTATTGTGGGATGAAGCGGCCCGGACCAACCTTACACGTACACTTACGTGAGACAGGTTCCACCGACTGACATGCACTTGTTGCATAAGGTGGCTGAAGGGTGCCGCCTCTCCACTTTAGTCGGATCGAATTCGATGAAAAGGGTCCTTGTGAAGGATAAATAGCAATTGACATATCACGTTGTGGTTTTTGCGTAGGTAAGAAACGTTCTTGCTAGAAACCCATAGCAGCCATCAGAAACATGCAAACAACAATTAGAGGACGCCTAACTTGTTTTTGCAGGGTATGCTATGTGATGTGATATGGCCAAAAGAATGTGATGAATGATATGTGATGTATGAGATTGATCATGTTCTTGTAATAGGAATCACGACTTGCATGTCGATGAGTATGACAACCGGCAGGAGCCATAGGAGTTGTCTTAATTTATTGTATGACCTGCGTGTCATTGAACAACGCCATGTAATTACTTTACTTTATTGCTAAACCGTTAGCCATAGTAGTAGAAGTAATAGTTGGCGAGACAACTTCATGGAGACACGATGATGGAGATCATGATGATGGAGATCACGGTGTCATGCCGGTGACGATGATGATCATGGAGCCCCGAAGATGGAGATCAAAAGGAGCAAAATGATATTGGCCATATCATGTCACTATTTGATTGCATGTGATGTTTATCATGTTTATGCATCTTATTTGCTTAGAACAACGGTAGTAAATAAGATGATCCCTCATTAAAATTTCAAGAAAGTGTTCCCCCTAACTGCGGCACCGCTATGTAAGTTCGTTGTTTCAAGCACCACGTGATGATCGGGTGTGGTAGATTCTAACGTTCACATACAATGGGTGTAAGCCAGATTTACACACGCCAAACACTTAGGTTGACTTGACGAGCCTAGCATGTACAGACATGGCCTCGGAACACAAGAGACCGAAGGTCGAGCATGAGTCGTATGGTAGATACGATCAACATGAAGATGTTCATCGATGATGACTAGTCCGTCTCACGTGATGATCGGACACGGCCTAGTTGACTCGGATCATGTAATCACTTAGATGACTAAGAGGGATGTCTATCTGAGTGGGAGTTCATAAGATGAACTTAATTATCCTGAACATAGTCAAAAGGTCTTTGCAAATTATGTCATAGCTCGCGCTTTTAGTTCTACTGTTTTAAATATGTTCCTAGAGAAAAATTTAGTTGAAAGTTGATAGTAGCGATTATGTGGACTAGGTCCGTAAACTGAGGATTGTCCTCGTTGCTTCGTAGAAGGCTTATGTCCTTAATGCACCGCTCGGTGTCTTTGAACCTCGAACGCCGCTCTCGTGGATGTTGTAACATCTCGACATACACGCTTTTGATAACTACGTGATAGTTCGGTTAAACGGTTTAGAGTTGAGGCACCAAAGACGATTTCAAACGTCATGGAACATATGAGATGTTTTGAGGGCTGAAATTGGGATTTCAGGCTCGTGCTCACGCCAAGAGGTATAAGACCTCCGACGATTTTCTTAGCCTCGCAAACTAAGGGAGAAAAGCTCAATCGTTGAGCTTGTGCTCAGATTGTCAGAGTACAACAATCACTTGAATCGAGTGGGAGTTGATCTTCCAGATGAGATAGTGATGTTTCTCCAAAGTCATTGCCACCAAGCTGCTAGAGCTTCGTGATGAACTGTAACATATCAGGGATAGATATGATGATCCTTGAGATATTCGCGATGTTTGACACCGTGTAAGTAGAAATCAAGAAGGAGCATCAAATTGTTGATGGTTGGTGAAACCACTAGTTTCAAGAAGGGCAAGGGCAAGAAGGGATACTTCATGAAACGGCAAATCAGCTGCTGCTCTAGTGAAGAAACCCAAGGTTGAACCCAAACCCGAGACTAAGTGCTTCGTAATGAGGAACGGACATCAAGCGTAACTACCCTAGATACTTGGTAGATGAGAAGGTGGCAAGGCCGATAGAAGTATATTGGATATACATTATGTTAATGTGTACTTTACTAGTACTCCTAGTAACACTAGGGTATTAGATACAGTTCGGTTGCTAAGTGTTAGTAACTCAAATAAAAGCTACGGAATAAACGGAGACTAGCTAAAGGTGAGTCGACGATATGTGTTGGAAGTGTTTCCAAGGTTGATGTGATCAAGCATCGCACGCTCCCTCTACCATCGAGATTGGTGTTAAACCTAAATAATTGTTATTTGTTGTTTATGCGTTGAGCATAGACATGATTGGATTATGTCTATCGCAATGTCTGATTATTCATTTAAGGAGAATAATGGTTACTCTATTTATTTGAATAATACCTTCAATGGTCTTGCACCTAAAAGAATGGTTTATTGAATCTCGATTAGTGATACACATTTTCATGCCAAAATATATAAGATAGTAATGATAGTACCACTTACTTGTGGCAATCGCCATGTAAGTCATATTGGTATAAGCATGAAGAAGCTCCATGTTGATGGATCTTTGGACTCACTCATTTTGAAAAGTTTGAGACATGCAAACCATGTCTATTGGTGTATACGCATGAAGAAACTCCATGCAGATGGACCGTTTGGACTCACTTGATTTTGAATCACTTGAGACATGCAAATCATACCACATGGGCAGGATGACTGAAAGCCTTGTTTTCAGTAAAATGGAACAAGAAAGCAACTTGTTTGAAGTAATACATTTTGATGTGTGCAGTCCAATGAGTGCTAAGGCACGCAGTGGATATCATTATGTTCTTACTTCACAGATGATTTGAGCAGATACTGAGTATATTTACTTGATGAAACACAAATCTGAATTATTGAATGGTTCAAGTAATTTCAG
The DNA here is from genome assembly GCA_021605145.1 of Aegilops bicornis. Taxonomy (NCBI): domain Eukaryota; kingdom Viridiplantae; phylum Streptophyta; class Magnoliopsida; order Poales; family Poaceae; genus Aegilops; species Aegilops bicornis. Next base: position 679,123,283 of record CM038671.1, read on the forward strand.
AGTGAAGTTGAAGATCATCGTGACAAGAGGATAAAATGTCTATGATATGATCATAGAGATGAGTATCTGAGTTACGAGCTTTGGCACGCTATTAAGACATTATGGAAATTGTTTCACAATTAATACCGCTGGAACACCATAGTGTGATGGTGTGTCCGAACATCATAGTTGCACCCTATTAGATATGGTGCGTACCATGATGTCTCTTATCGAATTACCACTATCGTTCATGGGTTAGGCATTAGAGACAACCACACTCACTTTAATAGGGCACCACGTAATTCCGTTGAGACGTCACCCTTTGAACTATGGTTTGGAGAAACCTAAGTTGTCGTTTCTTAGAAGTTTGGGGCTGCGACGCTTATATGAAAACCAAAGCGGATAAATACATCTTCATAGGACACCCAAAACAGTTGGGTATACCTCCTATTTCAGATCCGGAAGCAAAAGTGATTGTTTCTAGAAACGGGTCCTTTCTCGAGGAAAAGTTTCTCTTGAAAGAATTGAGTGGGAGGATGGTGGAGACTTGATGAGGTTAATGAACCATCACTTCAACCTGAGTGTAGCAGGCACGTGAAGTTGTTCATGTGGCACCTACACCAATTTAAGTGGAAGCTGATGATAGTGATCATAATGCTTCGGATCAAGTCACTGCCAAACCTCGTAGGACGACAAGGACAGGTACTGCTTCAGAGTGGTACGGTAATCCTGTCTTGGAGGTCATGTTGCTAGACAAGAATGAACCTATGAGCTATGGAGAAGCGATGGTGGGCCCGGATTCCGACAAATGGCTCGAGGCCATAAAATCCGAGAGAGGATCCATGTATGAAAACAAAGTGTAGACTTTGGAAGAACTTCTTGATGGTCGTAAGGCTTTGGGTATAGATGGATTTTAAAAGGAAGACAGACAATGATGGTAAGTATCACCATTAAGAAAGCTCGACTTGTCGTTAAGATGTTTTCCGACAAGTTCAAGGAGTTGACTGCGATGAGACTTTCTCATTCGTAGCGATGCTAAGAGTCTGTTGGAATTATATTAGCAATTACTGCATGATTTATGAAATCTTGCAGATAGGATGTCAAAACATTGTTTCCTCGACGTTATTCTTGAGGAAAGGTTGTATGTGATACAACCAGAAGGTTTTGTCAATCCTAAAAGATGCTAACAAGTATGCAAAGCTCCAGCAATCCTTCTAAGGACTGGAGTAAGCATCTCGGAGTTGGAATGTACGCTTTGATGAGATGATCAAAGATTTTGGGTTTATACAAAGCTTATGAGAAACTTGTATTTCCAAAGAAGTGAGTGGGAGCATTATAGAATTTCTGATGAGTATATGTTGTTGACATATTGTTGATCAGAAGTGATGTAGAATTTCTGAAAAGCATATAGGGTTATTTGAAAAGTGTTTTTCAATAGAAAACATGGATTAAGCTGCTTGAACATTGAGCATCAAGATCTATGAGGATAGATAAAAAAACGCTAAATGGTACTTTCAAATGAGCACATACCTTGACATGATCTTGAAGGTGTTTAAGATGGATCAGTCAAAGAAGGAGTTCTTGCCTGAGTTGTAAGGTATGAAGTTAAGACTTAAAGCTCGACCACGGCAGAAGAAAGAGGAAGGACGAAGGTCGTCCCCTATGCTTTTGTCATAGGCTCTATACGGTATGCCATGCTGAGTACCGCACCTGATGTGTGCCTTGCCACATGTCTGGCAAGAGGGTACAAAGGTGATTCAGGAGTGGATCACTAGATAGCGGTCAAAATTATCCTTAGAGGAATAAGGAAATGTTTCTCGATTATGGAGGTGATAAAGGGTTCGGCGTAAAGGGTTACGTCGATGCAAGCTTTAACACCTATCCGGATGACTCTGAGTAGCAAACCGGATACGTATAGTGGAGCAACCATTTGGAATAGCTCCAAGTGGAGCGTGGAAGCAGCATTTACAATATGACCTAGAGATTTGCGAAGTACATACGGATCTGAATGTTGTAGACCCGTTGACTGAAACCTCTCTCGCAAGCAAAACATGATCAAACCCCAGAACTCATTGAGTCTTAATCACATGATGATGTGAACTAGTTTAGTGACACTAGTAAACTCTTTGGATGTTGGTCACATGGCGATGTGACCTGTGAGTGTTAATCACATGACGATGTGAACTAGATTATTGACTCTAGTGCAAGTGGGAGACTGTTGGAAATATGCCCTAGAAGCAATAATAAATTAGTTATTATTATTATATTTCCTTGTTCATGATAATCATTTATTATCCATGCCATAATTGTATTGATAGGAAACTCAGATACATGTGTGGGTACATAGACAACACCATGTCCCTAGTAAGCCTCTAGTTGACTAGCTCGTTGATCAATAGATGGTTACGGTTTCCTGACCATGGACATTGTATGTCGTTGATAACGGGATCACATCATTAGGAGAATGATGTGATGGACAAGACCCAATCCTAAGCCTAGCACAAAGATCGTGTAGTTCGTATGCTAAAACTTTTCTAATGTCAAGTATCATTTCCTTAGACCATGAGATTGTGCAACTCCCGGATACCGTAGGAATGCTTTGGGTGTCCAAACGTCACAACATAACTAGGTGGCTATAAAGGTGCACTACGGGTATCTCCGAAAGTGTCTGTTGGGTTGGCACGAATCGAGACTGGGATTTGTCACTCCGTGTGACGGAGAGGTATCTCTGGACCCACTCGGTAAGACATCATCATAATGTGCACAATGTGACCAAGGGGTTGATCACGGGATGATGTGTTAAAGAGAGTTGCCGGTAACGAGATTGAACAATGTATCGGCATACCGACGATCGAATCTCGGGCAAGTACAATACCACTAGACAAAGGGAATTGCATACGGGATTGCTTGAATCCTTGACATCGTTGTTCATCCGATGAGATCATCGTGGAACATGTGGGAGCCGACATGGGTATCCAGATCCCGCTGTTGGTTATTGACCGGAGAACGCCTCGGTCATGTCTCGCATGGTTCCCGAACCCGTAGGGTCTACACACTTAAGGTTCAAAGGACGCTTAGAGTTGTTATGGGAAATAGTATGTAGTTACGAAGGTTGTTCAGAGTCCCAGATGAGATCCGGACATGACGAAGAGCTCCTAAATGGTCCGGAGGTGAAGATCGGTATATTGGACGAAGGGTATTGGAGTCGAATTGTTCCGGGGTACTGGTGATGACCAAATGTCCGAAAGGGGTTTTGGAGGCCCGTCAAGCTTTGGGGGGCCTTATGGGCCAAGGGAGAGGGCACATCAGCCCACTCAAGGGGCTGAGCGCCCTCCCACCCCATCTCACGTAACTCGAGAGGCGGGGCGCCACCCCTAGGGCAGCCACCCTCCCGGCTTGAGGCAAGTTTCCTAAGGGGGGGGCGCCAAACCCATCTAGGGTTTCCCTATGGCCGCCGCCTCCCCTAGGGAACCCTAGGAGCCTCCCTCCTCCCTTCCCTATATATAGTGAGAGAGAGAGGCAGCCGCACCTTCCCTCGGCGCAGCCCTCTCCCTCCTCCAACACCTCCTCCTCCTCCGTAGTGCTTGGCGAAGCCTGCCGGAGAACCACGAGCTCCATCACCACCATGTCGTCGTGTTGTCGGAGTTCTCCTCAACTTCTCCTCTCCCTTGCTAGATCAAGAAGGAGGGACGCCCCGGCCGCACGCGTGTGTTGAACGCGGAGGCACCGTTGTTCGGTGCTTAGATCGGAATCAACCGCGATCTGAATCGCTGCGAGTACGAGTCCTTCATCCCCGTTCTCTTGAACGCTTCCGCTTAACGATCTACAAGGGTATGTAGATGCACTCCCCTCTCTCTCATTGCTAGTCTCTCCATAGATAGATCTTGGTAATGCGTAGAAAATTTTAAATTTCTGCTACGTTCCCCAACAGGAATCGTGGCAGAAAAATGTTGAAACCAACATCCGCTAACTCCAACAACCATTTTTTTTTGCTGGAAGCACCGATTTTTGAGAAGTGTGAGTATGGAAGCGTTTTCTTTTGATGCGACCGACGAGAAATTTTGCTTCAACCAGCCACCATTTTTGCTAGAACCAGCGATTCCAGAGGTGCGACAACCAAAGCTTTTTTTTCCAGCGTGCTATAACCTTGATTTGTTTTTGCTGGAACCTCGTCGTGGTGTGCTGCAACGACCACCGACGAACTGCCCGGCTTGTTGGGAGCGAGGGCGGCGATCTGGCGAGCGATGGCGAGCAGCTACGATCCGACGAGCGCCAGTTGTCTCATTCTCGTCCCGCCTCGCGTCCGTGTGATTTGAGGGCAAATACAAAAAAAAGGGCGTTTGAGGAGGAAGCAGTGCCTGATCTGACGGCTACGATGCAACGGATAGAACGTGCACGGTGCGACCGGCCCAAATTTGGGCCGGCCGACCGGCGCGTAGTAGTGGCCATCTGAATGCCATCCCGAACGGAACTGCTTTTCTCGCCGTACTCGCCGCCGCGTGCCTCCCCCTTTCTCGCCAAAATCCCTAGTGGTCGCCGCGATTCCCAAATCGTGGAGTTCTCCCGCCGCCCCCATCCCCGCCCTCACCCTCCCCTTTCGCCGCCCCCCTCCTCCCCCTTCACCGCCCTCACCCTCCCCTTTCGCCGCCCCCGAACTCCCGCGCGATCACCATGGAGGGCATTGCAGAGGAGCTGGGGTACCGGTTGAGGTCTTGCTGCGCGGTCTCCCGCCGCGTCTCCGGCACGCCGCCGACGGCGTCATCCTGCGCCGTTTCGCGCGCCTCGGCTGCCATGCAGATTTCCTTCGCGTCCGAGACCCGCTGACCCCGGATGTGCTGTGGCCAGCGGAGGCATTTGCCCGTGTTCGAGGTCACCTCATGCCGTACATGACCCTAGAGGACGCGGCGGCCATCTACCGGGCCCTCCGGGAGGAGGAGGGGCCCGCGACCTCGCACCACCGCGAGGTGGTCATCACCAACCGCGAAGTCCTGCTCGCCAAGTACCACTCCTACCGCACCATCGTCGAGCAGGCTGACTTGCTGGACAGGGTGAGTGTTCATGTGGAGGAGGTGTTGACGCTTCGTCTGCAGGCGCAGTTTCAGACTTCTGTTGCAGACCTTGGGACGGCCCTGACAAATCTTAGGGAGCACGCATGGCGGATGGTGTTCCTCTACCTGCGCGAAGGTATGCACTCAAGCTCTTGATGGCACTTGGATCTAAATGATTTTGTGGATTAGTGTGTTTCCTGGATACTTGATCTGAGATGATGTGATGCGATCTCAGCTTACGTTTTGGTCTCTTGTGGTTTACCGTTTTCCTATAACAATTAATCTGAGGGTAATGCCATCACAAGACTTGATTTGTTTCAATGCCTACTTTATTACTTTGAAAGGGGTGCTTAGGGCATGTCCAATGCAAGGCGCCTAAACAGGCGCTTCAGCAATAATAGAAAAAGAAATTTTATACCTAGCGCCTGTGTGGAGTCCCATCCTCCAACGCCTGTACCTAAGCGCCTGCCCTCCCGTCAATTGATTTTGTGCGGCGAAAAGAACGGAGCGCTCGACGCCTCGGCTGGCATCGGCGCCACATTTTTTCCTTCGATCGACTGGGATTGTAGTATAACTGCTAGGAAATAAATCCTAGCGCCCGCGTTGAAGATGCCCTTAGTGTCTCGGTGTTAGCCGGCCCTTTTGTTCCAGGTGTCAGCCAACAAGTGGATATCTACATGCTCATCGCGATTCTGTCAATTTTTTGGTTATCCATTGATCGTTTTGATGTTATATCAGTGTTAATACTTAATGCAGTTTATTGCTTATAATAAGTGCTCAATCCATTAAGTCAAGACATTAGCATGCTTACAATAAACTTGCAGTTCATTAGATTGCTTATAATAAACTTATAATTAATTCAAGTGTGCTGGTGGACTAATAATTTGATTCAGATGTGTGCATCAAAGTTTATCTAGATTGCAGATTTCAATCTATTTATTGTTGGCGTAGCTATGGTAGTTCCTGATAGTGGCAGTACAATGATTGCTATCAGAGAGCATAATGCTGCCCGTTTGTTTGTCCTGCAGATCCCTCTAGTGCATTAGTAAATCCTTCTAGTGGAGATCATTGATCAGGTTTAGAAAGATCTTTCAAATGGTACTTGTAGCCGCAAGTTTGATTGGTACTGTTTAGTCTTTACAGGTGTTGTTTGATTGAAAATGAAGTTCGTTTGGTTTAATTTTTCTACATTTCTCTCTAGTTCCGACTGCTTATTGTACTTCAAATGTTAGGTTGCAAATAGCTCCTGGCAGTGGCGGACCCAGGATTTGCTGACGCCCCAGGCGAGAAACTAAGGGCTAAAAACTACCCAAAAAAAACTCCAGTTTCAAGGCATACAAAAGCCAATCTATGTTGCATAACTAATAAGAAACCAAACATAATATTCAATGGCAGCATTTGTTCCATGATGTGTCAACTTATGAAGCAAGACAAATCAAAAGACAATATGTAGCATATATAGATGATACAAAAGATTGATACCAAATCAAAGGATTGGTTGATCTGAGTCTCCCATGACTATATCTTCAATCGCACAAGAAGCTAAACCTTCAATCAGAAATTTTGAAATGCAAATCAGTGCATAATATAGCAGGTAAAAGTAGTTAATAACAAATGCAAAATATGAAAGCTTACGTTGTAGGACGAGACAAAAGGCCTTTGCGTGTGCGATAACTTATGTCTTGTTTCTTTTACTCATCTTGCGTTCCTGTAAATTTTTAGAGAAACAAAAATTTCTCAGTGCCAAATTTGGTTTCCACATCTAACAAACATTGGTATCAAGCAACAACATTTTAGTTTCTAACTGCTAAACTCAGATTGCTATGCTTACAAGATTAGACTAATCTGGACTAGCCTGCTACATGACAGATATACTACTACATTCCTAGTTCCTAAAAGCAAAAGAAATCAAATAATGTATCATATGGGCGTATATGGCCACCACAACAAGGAAAGGTGAAGGAGCTGAAAGCTTGATCCTCAAGTCAGCCCCCTGATTTCCACATGAAATATATTAGTTACAAAGAACCCAGCTATCCAGAATTAATCTACTGGGACAAAGACATACAACCGAGTAGTAAAATAACACAACCTCCCACGGCGTATGTTTTGATAGATACCAAACTACAATGTTCATGGCAGGTTAGCTTCATAACAGCAGTTCAGTCCAATTCAGAAATATAACGATCAGAAAGTTGAACTGTAACAATCATCTGAACATACACACAGGCATAGCTACGAATCAGGAGAATGCAACTTCAGAGCATTGTTTCATGGTGGTAAGAAAAATACTAGAATATACAAAGAGGAAAAAGAAAAGATATCAAACTTTTTGTTGACAAAGCATCTCTATGGCACTCCCAACTTTTACCAGCAGAAAGAACCTAAAAGAAGTCCAGAAAAATGTTGTATAGGTGCAGCTTCAGATAAGCAATTGCCATTGCAACCTATAACTTTTTCTGGATTCACCAATAATGAAGAACTACATATCGGACAGTGTACCATCAGCAGGCAGGTAGCGAATCCTGACTAAATCATCTTATCCTGCTACCATCATTTAACTCAGTCAGTAGTACTACAAATCTACAAAGGGAGATAAGCTGAAGAAATACTTGCAGTTTTTGGCTGTGCGGGGACGGAGAATGTCGGGGAGCCGCGAGGGACTGTGGGTGCTGCCGTGCCAGAGGAAGGGGACCAGAAGAGGAAGTGACCTGGTCGCGCTCGGACGGAGGAGGAGTGGCGATGCAGCGACGGAGAGCCGGTGGTGAGCGCGCCGCCGCTGTGGTGCTCGGCTTCGCTTCTCGCCACGCAAGCGGTAGGGTTGGGTAGGCACGACGGCAGCGGCGGCGGGCGGGCAGGGACCTAGGGTTCTGCCCAAGTCGGGGAAGGGGCAGCGGGTAGCCGGTTGGTTCATCCTGTCGACTGTCGCCCAAGTCGACGCCCCAGGCAGGCAGGCAGGCAACGAACGAGATGGGCCTCACGCCCCAGGCCGCCTTTGTTAGCTACAGTACATTTTGCTACAGTAAACGAACAACATGGGCCTCACGCCCCAGGCCGCCGCCCGGGCTGCCTGGGGCCTGGGTCCGCCCATGGCTCCTGGCATGTCTAGCAAATTGTTTAGACTCCAAGAAACGTACCGTAGGATATGTCATATGCTTATATCCTAATGGAAGATGTTTTGTATTCAGGTAACATTTTGGAGGCGAAGCATTATCTCGATATATGCTTTCCAAGGGTATCCCAGATTATTGACAACAACCCATCTATAGCCTTCCAAGCTTATGAACATCTGTTGACATCCTCGAGGCCGATTTTGATGGTAATTATTTATTTGTACTACTTTCTGATTTGTACTACTTTCTGATCAAACTAATCGAGTGTACCAAATTTAATGATTATTACCCCGCTTTATGTGCTATAGGCGAGGAACTGGATCCGACGTTTCACATGCACAATTTCTTGGGTTGCTTGGCATGTTATAGATTGATGTACATCAAGGGAACAAACCTAGCATTTATCATTGCTTTGGTTGAGTGCTTCGTGGCAGATCTGGTAAAGAAGAGGGATTATCTGATGGGTCGACTCAGAGTACGGACATTGATCGGCGCTGCATCCACAAATTAAGGTAAATTTTACTAATTTCATGGCCTTCACAGCTTTCTGCTCTGAGTTGTTCAAGTTATTTCACTGATACCTTTGTGCAAAAATCAACAAACAAAATCAGTTTGTTGAACACATCATTACATATCAAAGAAGGAAAAATTAGTGCAAGACATACGCTAGTACTCTGTCCGGTTGTTTAACACATCTGTCGTTGCAAGAGATGTGCATCTGCTCCGTAGTATTCTCATACGATTTCGTTGCCACATAATCGGCATTTAAATTTCGCAGTCACACTACTGTATTTATCCGAGCAAATGTATTACTCCCTCCATTGCATACCAGTGTGTGTTAGTTTTTTTCGTCCAAAATTCCATAATAGAATGTGTACTTGCTATTCCTCTTTTCCAATTCTACCACTTCACAGATTAGCACAGTTTCCTCCTCCCTTAAGTACTTCTACCCTTTTGCCGTAGTACTTACTGTTCATCATACCAGTGCATGCAGCCTAACCATATCATGTTGGCAAGAGAGGTATTTTGCGGGCGCATGTGCACGGATTGGGCCTTGTCTTGCGTGCGGCGCATGCATGTTGGAGAGAAATCGAGATTTACTGGTCTCGGTTGTTTCGAGGAGTCTGGGTGTCGCGCGTAAGTGCATTAACAAAGTCAATTGTGCGAGTAATTAGGGGCTAAACTGGAAGCAATCCCCCGTGCTACCCCTCCTTAGCAAGTTCTCTAAAATGCACTCTACTATATTATGAAATGGAAGGTTTAAGTTCCAAACAGGTCTAGTAGGACCCTGCGTTTGCAAACTGCTTTGTTCGACACACACTAGTGCACCTCCTCGGTATAAGGAAGGACTAACCTTGGGACACATACTAGTACCATGTCCATTTGTTCAACACAGCATCAATCCAAGTGCCGCAGCAAGAGATGTGCAACTGCTTTGGTAGGAATCATGATGGCTTTAAAGCGACTGGATCGAGCATAGCTTCACCATTTCACTAGATGCTATATCAACTTCAGAACAATACGCCAAAATCAGAACATAGATGCTATATCTACTTCAGAACAATATGCCAAAATCAGAACATACTCGAGAAGTAGGAAGTGAGAGCTACCTGCCTTGCTGGAGCTTTGGCGCCTCACCAGAATGTTGCCGCCTCGCCTGGCTTGCGTGAGAGGGAAATGGGGTGGCTGTATGGGGGAGGGAGGCGACCATTTGAAATTTGATTCAAATCTGTAAGATGGCCATTGATGTGTGTTATATATCTTTTGCAGTTTCCTTTGATGGAAGTCCAAGTTCAGTTGATGTTAACATATTTGAAAATTGAACTCAGATAGCCTTTCTCGGTTGTAGTTGTCACATGTCACTGTTGTATTCTGATACTGTGTTCTGTTTTGTATATTCATGTCATACAGGAATGAAGACTAAAATCAGCAGGATGTTAGGAGAATATTGATTGAATAGATGAGAAGCGACTACAGAGAGAAGATGGAGGAGATGCCAAGTAAACCTTTGCCAGTTACTGTTACAGGACAAGTGATAAAGGCACATTTGGTCAAAAAACTTGTACATGAGCTCGGAGTCTTCTTTTACTGCTACTGTTGTTGCTTCATTTAGTTCGTAGGGATGAGAAGTGAAAATTTCGCACGATCTGCCCTTATTCCTAGAGTGAGGGATGGGCCTACATGGTCAAACTGCGGTGCGGCATGTTAAAACACGAGTGCCATGGTTGGAGTGGTTGCAGTAGCACTTTGTCGAAACGAAGGGGGTATTGCTTGCATGTCCTGCAGGATTAATCTCTGAAAGTTTGAACCGACTGGTTGCATGTTTCGTATGACCCAATGGTGCCCTATTTTTGTCTTTGCTGTTTTTTTATTTCCTGCTGTATTTAGGAGCTTCCACAGGGTGTTCTTTCAATGCCACTCTTGCTTTCAAACAACCAAACGCCAGTTCTTGATAGTTGATACAAAGTTAACAATAGAAATAATAGTTGGTACAGTGTCCCGTCAGATTTAAGGGTCATAGGGTCATGTTTTTGTCGCTGCGCAGCGCAAGGTACAAACCCAAAAATGCAAGCACGGGCAGTTGAACTTGGTAAGGCAGGCGGGTATCAGCACCTGCTGGCCATTCAGGTAGACCCATGGTTCGCCCTCGACTTAAGCTGGTTTGGATGAACGTACTCCCTTTGTTCCAAAATAGTGAAGTTCTAGGATTTTCATAAGTCAAACTTTGAAAACTTTGACCAATTCATGATATTCAGATATACTATATGATAAGAAAATATATTTCATATTGAATTTAATGAAATAATTTTGGTTTTGTAGACGTTGGCATGTTTTATATAGAATTGGTCACACTTTATGAAGTTTGACTTACGAAAATACTAGAACTTCAATTATTTTGAAACAAAGGGAGCAGTACTTACGATGGTTTGGACGAATGTAGTTTGCTTGCCTCATGCTCTTTTATACAAAAATCAAGAAAATACATATATTAATAAAGTAATTGTTGTTCAAATGCCAGTCCTAACGATACCTAATATGCAAAGTAAAAGAAATGAACGGAATCTTGAATCAGCAGGCCCTTGCAGTGAAGCAGTTTCACACTCCTTAGTAGATAAGATTACATATGGCTGGCACAAATGCGACCAAGCTTTTCTCGACATAAGTAAATGAATATGTTTTTTCTTACACATTATTAGATCAGCAAGCCCACAGAATACACAAACGAAAGGTTGCGCTGGGGCTCACGCTTGCCTATTTGTTCCCCTTCACTCCTTCAGGCATACAACAGCTGAAGCCAAAAACACCCAAGGTCCTTCAGAAGATCTCAATCTGCACGCCGGGATAGTCTTTAGGAGAAAAAAAGGCCAAGGCACATGCCCTACCTTTTCCTATATTATGCTCAAACCCCGCCCAGTGTCCAAAGACACGATCATATGCCGTCACCCTTGGTTCTATGGACATCCGCCTCAGAGCCACTGCGTTGTCAAGGACGCACAATACCACCTCAAGCTGACCTCTTAGACCGATAAACCCTGAAACCTTGAACTGCTCAAGATGATGGTGCGCGCATGGCTGAAAATGCCAGTAAGATTCAGGCTCGTCGGATACCCCAACCGACACATGTGGAAGCATCTGAAAGTATAAGGTTTGTCGAATGTTAGATAACAACACAACCAACATTGGAGACTGAAACTTAAGAGATATCCTCCATTTAAATCAACTTTAACAATCCGACTTACAGTTCCATGTAGTCTAATCTAGTATAAGCAGTTGCAATTGCAGTGCAAACCAGGGCGAATTAAATGCAACAAGCACTAAGCAGATATCGTTTGCCTCAAAAGATAAACAGGAGACATGCATCACAGGAAGAGGGACACTTACATTTAACTCGAGCCTTTGCAGAAGAGGGGCCACCTCTAGAAGACTCACTAAACGAAGAATCCCATTTCTGATTCTTGAGTCCCCAAGAATACTTACAGTCACCTCCAGTTTTATCAGATGAGTGAACTTCATCAGGCAATTTGAAAATCCAACCACCTACAAGGTCATCAAAACGATATTTAGATGGCATACCCTTTTCACATGAATGGAAAAATTAAACATGCATCACACTGGTCGGCACAGTACCTCGGTGTTTATGCAAGTGTTCACAGATAGTGTCTCCACGCGAGGCAGGGTCTTTGGAAGTTCGGTGAAGACATGTTCAAGAGTGTCATCATATCCCAGGAGCGTCACAGTAGCTTCTGTTGGCTTCATGGATTCACTGAGTGTAATGGGTATGGCCTGACCCGAATACTCAAATGTTGCTAGATTCGGAGCACTGAATTCCATAACCTGCAGCCGACATCCCCGGACAGATAAATTACGCAGCCGACATAGTGGTTTCAGCACTTTCAGATTAAGCACTGGGTAACAACGACCCAGGCGCAAACACTCCAATGCACTGCACTTGGACAACAGCAGCTCAAGATCTCCTTCCGACACATGAACAGTCTGGAGATCCAGCACTCTAAGGTTCAAAGGGCCATCGAAATCACCGAGCAGCTTCAACGATACAAAGGCGAGCTGGAGTGACTCGATGTAAGATGCCCCTTGACCGCTAAACATATGAGACGGCAAGGTGTATGTATCCTCCCATTCATATGACCTCACGGAACCCCTGTAGAACACAGGGGACAAATCGATAGCAATCTCAGACGCCCTGGAAGCGAGTGCGAACTTGAGCCATCGATCCAGATGTTCCGTGTGCCTCGCGTCAAGAGCGAACATGATACCAAATCTTCTTAGCCATGTGCCACTGTGGGATTCCAGGATAGCATCGACACGCCTGATGAACCTGCGTCTTCTTCTACCCCTCCTGCTGCTGCTCCTGCTAATGGTGCCATACTCGCGGTTCAGGATCGTAGGACTGTCAAAGCATAAGTTGGAATGGCATGTCCACAACCGTCTCCAGTTTGTCGACACCAAACTGGCCCTCACGGCATCCTTCAGTGTCAGCCTTGATATAATGTCATGCATAATACCCTGGATCAGGACAGATAGAAAATTCAGTACCAGTTAGAAGAATCATAATACCCTGAATGCCCTGGATGTTTGAAAAGAAAAAACCTAGATGAGGACACTAAAAGATATTCAGATTAATTCAGAACTTAATAATGTCCTTGGACCTACATCCGGGAGACTATGGATCACAGGCTCGGATTTGCTTCTTTTAGCGGTACATTTGACCGGTGACAACATCATAGTCGATCTTCTTTTTGCAGGGCGTCTGAGCTGCTGCAGACTAAACTGATAAATCATGTTCAGTAATAACATAGTCATGCTGAAATTGACATTCACTACTGTAGTTGCATCCCAAAATTCCCAGTCGCCTGTAATCTTACCTGCTGCTGAGTGGTGCCGGCCGGGTGGCGGCGGAGCCCGGCGCGAGGCTGCGGAAGGAGTCGTAGCTTGGCGATTTGGTGAACCAAATCGACGCCTTCCCTGTCTTCGGAGAGGGGGAAATTATATGCCCCCCAACCCCCGACCAGTTTGGATACGGACACGGCTCCGCTTCGTCTCCAGGGAGGCTAGGAAGCGAACTAGGCCGTCTCGCCGGCGGACTCGGTTTGGAAAAAATCACAGCGCCGCCGCGCTCGGCAGAGGCTCCCCTCGCCGTTTTTGCGCCGGGTGGGGATGGACCGCAAGCCAGCCCTGGCTTATGGCAGCAGAAGCCCTAGAACCTATTGGAGGGTACATAACCCCTAAAACAAGTTTCTCATAACCGCCAAAAAATAGCTACTCTCTTCGTTTCTAAATATAAGCATTTCAGTTCAGACTACATATGGATATATGTAGACATATTTTAGAATATAGATTCACTCATTATGCTTCATATATAGTTCATATTGAAATTTCTCAAAGGTCTTATATTTAAAAAAACGGATGGAGTTTTTTTTTCTTCTTCTTGATGAATGGAAATAATACTTACTATTAAAGTCTTAATTCTTATAAAATTATAAGTTTGTATCAGGGTTGTATCAGCTTTGATTTACATATACCTTGTAGGTTGACTATCACCATGTGGCAATATTTTGCACAAAACCACTTTGAAAACATGCCCTCTCTTCTAATTTTATGGACGCTTTTTTTATTTTCATGCCAGTTACAAACACTACGTGGCTGTCGACTTTTATGACATTGATGTCGTGGGACGATATTGCAAGCTTTTTGAGCCAGCACAAAGTATCACCAAGCTAGGCGGAGCAATCACATCAGTTATGACATACCGTGATGCATCATCGGTCGTGTTCATACCATGGAGCGTTGTTTGGCTTAGAGGAACTCTAGCACATACTGTAAAAGAAACTTACTGTAAAAATAACTATTGTTGTAGTGTTTCGGCGCAAAAAACAAACAAATATCCAGGCCAGATACTATAAAACTAGGTGTACTGTAATTTTATTTTGCGATAAACCGCAAACCAGTCTCCCAAACCGCATATATAGAATACCATGCCTCTGTTTTTGCGTATACCGAAAACCAGCCCGAGCTTGGTGGGAGGGAACTTTCCCTTGTTGATATTCCCACTCCTACACGCCGAGCTCACGCCGCCCCGTCCAACCAACCCCTGCTCGACATGAGTCAATTTTGAAGTTAAGAAAAACTTGAGTGTAGAGATATAAGTCAGAGAATTAAAATTAAAAATATATTGCCTTGGAGTATGGGCTTTCAATATTGTAATATTTTACCCTGCAAAAAAAACTGTAATTCTTACAGAGCAAACATAATCTATGATGTTTCAGCTTACCACTAAAATAATCGATAAATTCTAACAAGAAAGAAATGTTAGTACCAGCAAGTAGCTATGAGAAAACATAAGAACACACCATCATGAGTCAATTTTAGAGTAAAAAAACTTGAGTATCTTACCTACTAATAAAGTACGGAGTGCTTTTGCCTGCTCACCGTCAGCATTTTTTATAGAGACCCTCTCTGTTTTCAGCGAATTAACACGCCATCCACATTTAAGTGAGAAAACAAACCGTCTTTACTGACCCCTCGCTTTTCTGGTAAATAACCCGCACTCCACCATTAAGTGACAGAAAAGGAATCATTTTTTCGTTTTAGCGGAAAACCCCTATTGTTCGTAAAATTAACCTCCCGTCCATCTATAACAAATAATAGTTTTTTAAAATACCCATATTTTTTAAACCCTAACTTCAATTTTAGCATGTTATATATGAAATTTGATTAGAAAAATATGCAGAATATGATGTTATTTTACCTGTTAAATATTTTTAAATGCTATTTAGGATGCAACCTTAATTAATAGCACACGATCCATCTTTCTTTCGTACCGACACCGACCCGGATTGCAATGAACACCTCATCAAAGCCAAAATGGAGACGAAGGAATCGTCAATAATCGTGCATGTACGCATCGGCAAGACCTATTAGGGTCTTAGTCATGGTTACTGGGTCAGGGCCGTGTCATGGGAACGAGTCTGACAGTAAGAGTAGGGGGTACGTAGGAGGAGGCAGTGTCCTAGCTACGGCGAGGTTGTACACACAAGTTTACGAGTTCAGGCCCCTCTCAGAGGAGGTAAAAGCCCTACATATCGGTGCCGCTAAGGCTTGTCGACTAGATATGCGTTGAAGTTACAGGGGGTGCGAACCCTTGTGCCAGAGGAGGGGGTGGCTTATATAGAGTGCACCAGGCCCCTGGCAGCCCTCGGTTACACAGGGTTCAATGTGAGTTAAAACTGAGACATTGCTGGTAACGCCTGCTATTAATGACCTTTATGGCGACGGAGTGAATGCCTGGCCGTTGCCATCCTGAGGCGACCTTAGGCCTTCTGTACTGCGAGTGATTCTTTATATGGTCGAGTGATGTTACCATGGTCGATTGGAATTGGGATATCCGAGTGGAATCGTTCATCGAGTGGACTGTACTTCAGAGTGATTTCAGTCGGTATCTTCTGTTGGACTTTGTATGTCTTTGACTCTAGGGCAGTGTCCTTGGGGTGTCTAGCTCAGGCCTAAGAGCCTACCCTAGGTACATGTCATCGTCATTAGCCCCCGAATGGATTGAGGACCGAGTGAAGAAGGGTTGAAGTTGGTTCTGACTCGATTCAATGCTTCAGAGGCCTTTCATCAAGGTCTTGAAAGCATACTGGTACTTTAACCCTGCATCAGTCGCCTTGATCGATTCTGGCTTCTGAGATCACCGAGTGAATTATGCTGCAAATCTTCGAGTAAATTGGAATGTGATATCTTTGATGCGATCACTGCCCTGCGGTCTCCGGATCTCACGGGATTCGAAATTTTGGAGAACCGCGCGGGACGGGGTGTGGCACAGTAAGCGGAACGAATAGATAGGGGCTCCTCGATCTTCGTGCCACCTTTTTCGCCACGTAACGAGCCAGCTCCTGTTACGGGATGCGATAGGATCGCTCGGGCCCACGGGCCAGCCACTCGGAAGCGGGCCCATAAAAAGCGCTGACGCCGATGCGAGGCATTGTGCACTCCATTTGTTCCCCTTTCTCCCCGCTTCTCCACTTCGTCTCTTCCTGCCCCCACGCCTTCGCCCGTTCCTCTCGAGCTCTGCCGCCATGGTGAAGAAGAAGACCGCGGCTCTAGAGCGCGCGAAGAAGGCGTCGACGAAGGGCAAAAAGACGGCTCGAGGGTCGTCGTTGTGGTCCGGTCTGCCTCCTGGTTGGATCCAGGGGGACTGGATCCGCTCCACCGTCGTGAAGGAAGACCTAGAGAATCTCGCCGCCGATGGCCTGATTGCTCATGGGTCCTGGAGGTTGCCGGAGGGGGATTCCGAGCCCCAGCCACGCGAGGGTGAGCGCGTCCTCCTCACCACCCACGTCGACCGAGGTTTCTCCCTGCCCCCGCATCCATTCTTTCGAGGTTTTTTTGAACCTCTTCGGTGCTCAGATCCACCACTTTCCTCCCAACACAATCTCGTACCTTGCCACATTTGTTTCAATGTGCGAGAACTTCCTCGGGTGCTAGCCGCACTGGGGTCTGTTCAAACACATTTTCACTTGCCGATCTCAGTCGGTGAAAAAAGCCAACCCAGATGACGAAAAGACGCATGTGATTCAAATGTGTGGGGGGGTTAGGGGTCCAAACGAGAGGTAGGAGCACTTTTCCTCCCATGACCTTTCCTGAGTCAGTTAGGGGATGGCAGTCGACCTGGTTCTATTGCAAAGATATTCCGACTCCCGGTCAGTCGACTGGTCTCCCTCCTTTCTCTCTGGAGAGACTCCGCACTCCTTGTTCACTGACTGTAGAGAATGAGGAGAAGGGGAAGGTGCAAATGTTAGTCGACGCGGTTGTTGCATGAGTCCAGGGCAGAGTGACTGGCATGGATCTGCTGGAGGTGTTCCTCAGTCGACGGATCCAACCTCTCCAAGCTCGTGACCACCCGGTGTGGATGTACTCGGGCCCTGAAGACACCGCTCGGGTCCACCCAGAGGAGGTCGCCAAGGAGATGGTGACTCAGTGGTTGAGAAGCATCACTGGAAACAAGGACAACCCACGCGGAGCCAGAAGGATCTTGCCATTCGACGCCAATAACGCTCCCGGAGAGGTCAGGCTCGAACTGTCGAGTGTTTTTTCAGTACACAATTGTTCTTGAATCCGACTGATACTTGTAACTTGTGCCTTGCAGGTTTTCACCAAAATGTACTCAATGCCGAATGGGGAGCAGCACCAAGAAGGAGTAGAGAGTGATGGTGAAAGCGCTGACTTTGAATATGCAGACGATAGTGAGAATGACAGTGAGGACTCTGGTAGTAGTGAGGAAGTTGATTCGCCGCCCCGCTCTGAAGGACGCTCCAAACGGTCGCAAGACCCTGCGGGAGGACATGGAAAAGCAGTTCCGCCGAGTGCAAAGACTCCAAAGCGCACTCGGACGTCAACCACAGACCCAGCAGAGAAAGCCACGAAGCAGGCCAAAATTGTTCCACCCAAGCCTCGGAAGGCCCTGCCCAGGATTAAGGTGCCCGTGCCTGTTGCTTCAGCGTAATGTGAAACTTTCAATGCTGCTACTTCTGCAACATCTATGGACATCGACGAGGAGCGGGGTGATGTAGAGACTGCAGACGCAGCCACTTCTCAGGCAGGTATGATTCCACAGTCATGCTTTTACTCTATCAACTATTTTGGTGGGCGACTGAAATCTTGCTGTCGAGTGTTTTGGAGTGCCGACAAATGTTATCCAGCTTCTAGATGATGATGACGATGAGGATGTACCTCAAAGGAGTACAGGGAGAAAGGGCAGAGCTTTGAGCAGGAGGGTACCTTCCATCAAAGCGCCTCGCCCGGCATCTGAGCTCGTAGTTCAACAACCTAATGATCCAATACGGGCTACTGTCTCTTTTGTTGATCCCCTGTCGACTGACCAACCTTCAGCGTCGACTGCTCAGACTTCTGGTCCGATTGCGCAACCTCAAGCTCCAACCCCACCGGTCCCGTCATCTGCTCCATCGTCCACTCTGTTTGTTATGCATCACGCCCTGGAGGACCAAGTAGGAGCTCCCAAGGAGGCCATGATCCAGGCGGGTCTGATGATGGACCGACTGAAGGTGGTGTATGACACCAACAAGGTTGCCTACGACGCCAGCTCCGCCCTCCAAGCCAATGTCCGAGTAAGTGGGATTGTAAGTTGATTTCCGATTGGCTTTTCCAGCTTGATCCTTGCTCTATTAGGATATGATTTTTGAATACTGCTGCTTTGTTATTCGTAAGATGTCCATTTTGGAACCTTTAATGTGCATCTTTCATGGGTCTGTGCCTTGCATCTCTACACCCACTTGGTGTTTTTCGTAGCTGTGTAGCTCTTCCACTTGAGTTTAGACAGGTCGTGTCGAGTGAGATATTGGCCCAGTGGGGGCACGCTAAGTGCACCCACTGGGTGTAGTCCACGAGACCGCCATCGACTGCGGATAGTCGACGGTGGTCTGAGAACAAATGTTTTTTTACTCCTTCCACTCGGGCTGGGCGGACCATGCCAAGTGGGAAATCGAACCAGTGGGGGCACGCTAAGTGCCCCCACTGGGTGTAGTCCCCGAGACTGATGTTGAATGTTTGATTCGGTAGCAGTCTTAGAACTCTTTTGCCATAGCAATCTGACCTTGCACTTTTTCACTCAGAAGTAGCTGATCTCTTTACTCCTTCCACTCGGGCTAGGCAGTGTTGAGGAACGTAGTAATTTCAAAAAAATTCCTACGCACACGGTGATGCATAGCAACAAGAGGGGAGAGTGTTGTCCACGTACCCTCTTAGACCGAAAGCGGAAGTGTTATGACAACGCGGTTGATGTAGTCGTACATCTTCAGGATCGACCGATCCTAGTACCGAACGTACGACACCTCCGCAATCTGCACACATTCAGCTCGGTGATGTCCCACGAACTCACGATCCAGTAGAGCTTCGAGGGATAGCTTCGTCAGCACGACGGCGTGATGACGATGATGATGAAGCTACCGGCGCAGGGCTGATACGTCTCCAACGTATCTATAAGTTTTTTATTGTTCCATGCTATTATATTAGCTGTTTTGGATGTTTAATGGGCTTTATTATACACTTTATTATTATTATTGGGACTAACCTACTAACCCAAGGCCCAGTGCAAATTGCTGTTTTTTTCCTATTTCAGTGTTTCGCAGGAAAGGAATATCAAACGGAATCCAAACGGAAGGAAACCTTCGGGAGAGTTATTTTTGGAACAAACATGATCCAAGAGACTTGGAGTGGACGTCAAGAAAGAAGCAAGGAGGCCACGAGCCAGGGAGGCGCGCCTACCCCCCTGGGCGCGCCCCCACCCTCATGGGCCCCTCACAGCTCCACCGACCTACTTCTTCCTCCTGTATATACCCATATACCCCGAAAACATCCAGGAGCACCACGAAACCCTATTTCAACCACCGCAACCTTCTGTACCCGTGAGATCCCATCTTGGGGCCTTTTTCGACGCTCCGCCGGAGGGGGAATCAATCACGGAGGGCTTGTACATCAACACCATAGCCTCTTCGATGATGTGTGAGTAGTTTACCTCAAACCTTCGGGTCCATAGTTATTAGCTAGATGGCTTCTTCTCTCTCTTTGGATCTCAATACAAAGTTCTCCTCGATCTTCTTGGAGATCTATTCGATGTAACTCTTTTTGCGGTGTGTTTGTCGAGATCCGATGAATTGTGGGTTTATTATCAAGATTATCTATGAACAATATTTGAATCTCCTCTGAATTATTTTATGTATGATTTGTTATCTTTGCAAGTCTCTTCGAATTATCAGTTTGGTTTGGCATACTAGATTGATCTTTCTTGCAATGGGAGAAGTGCTTAGCTTTGGGTTCAATCTTGCGGTGTCCTTTCCCAAAGGATGTTAGGGCAGCAAGGCACATATTGTATTGTTGCCACCGAGGATAAAAAGATGGGGTTTATATCATATTGCTTGAGTTTATCCCTCTACATCATGTCGTCTTGCCTAATGCGTTACTCTGTTCTTCTGAACTTAATACTCTAGATGCATGTTGGATAGCGGTCGATGTGTGGAGTAATAGTAGTAGATGAAGAATCATTTTGGTCTACTTGTCGCGGACGTGATGCCTATATACATGATCATGCCTAGATATTCTCATAACTATGCACTTTTCTATCAATTGCTCGACAGTAATTTGTTCACCCACCGTAATACTTATGCTATCTTGAGAGAAGCCACTAGTGAAACCTATGGCCCCCGGGTCTATTTTCCATCATATTAATCTTCCGTCAACTAGCTATTTCTGTCGTTGTTTATTTTGCAATCTTTACTTTTAATCTTTATCATAAAAATACCAAAAATAGTATCTTATCATCTCTATCAGATCTCACTTTTGCAAGTGGCCGTGAAGGGATTGACAACCCCTTTATCGCGTTGGTTGCAAGGTTCTTATTTGTTTGTGTAGGTACAAGGGACTTGCGTGTGGCCTCCTCTTTGGATTGATACCTTGGTTCTCAAAAAGTGAGGAAAATACTTACGCTACTTTGCTGCATCAGCCTTTCCTCTTCAAGGGAAAACCAACGCATGCTCAAGAGGTAGCAAGAAGGATTTCTGGCGCCATTGCCGGGGAGTCTATGCACAAGTCAAGACATACCAAGTACCCATCACAAACTCTTATCCCTCGCATTACATTATTTGCCATTTGCCTCTCGTTTTCCTCTCCCCCACTTCACTTTTGCCTTTTCTTCGCCCTCCTTCCGTTCGATCTTGTGTTACCATGTGCCTTCTTTTCGCTTGCTAAAAGTTTATGGATCCTCATCCCCTTGCTAATCTTATTAAGAGATCCAATTATGATGAACCAATTTCTAGTGATTTGAGTGCACTCGATTATCTATATGAGGTTTTGCTTGAAATTCGTGAATCTGAAAATTGTGATGAAGAAATTTATGAAGAGATTCAGGATAGCTCCTTGAATAAAAAGCATGATTGCGATGATTTTACTATAAATTCTCTTGATATCAATTGTGCTAATAATATGCAAAACCCTAAGCTTGGGGATGCTAGTTTTGCTATGTCTACTACTTGTTGCAATGATCATGATTGGGGTGATTCTTCTTATGATCTTGAAAATTTATTTAAGCCCCATGATGAATATGAGATTGATATTAGTGTTTGCAATAGTATTGAAAGTGGGTTTGGAAGAGTGCCAAATTTAGATCCCACATATTTGGAGAATGTTCAATCTTATAATTTTTTTTGATAAAAGTGGGTTTGGAGAGGTCATGACTTTAGTTAATGATAATCCCACTATTTTGGAAGAGTGTCAACTTCGCATGCATGTCGATCGTGTTGAGAATATGTTTTGTGATAGCTATATTGTTGAATTTGCTTATGATCCTACATGTAATTATTGTTAGAGAGTAAAATATGGTTGTAGAAATTTTCATGTCACTAAATTACCTATCGTTATGTTGAGATTGCTATTGTTTCTTTCCGCTTCCTTGCATATGCTAGTTTTTGCTTGCCTTGATAATTTGTTTGCCTACAAGATGCCTATGCATAGGAAGTATGTTAGACTTAGATGTTTTTGTCACATATTTTATGATGCTCTTTTTGTGCTTCAATTCTTGTCTTTCATGTGAGCATCATTGAAATCTCTATGCCTAGCTAGGGGCATTAAACGATAGCGCTTGTTGGGAGGCAACCCAATTTTATTTTTGTTTCTTGCTTTTTGGTTCTGTTTAGTAATAAATAATTCATCTAGCTTCTGTTTAGATGTGGTTTCATGTTTTAATTATTGTTTGTGCCTAGTAGAACCTTTGGGAAGACTTGGGTGAAGTCTTTATGATCTTGCTGTAAAAAACATAAACTTTAGCGCTCACGAGATTAGCTACATATTTTTAATGGAGAGTACTATTTAGTTGATTCTTATTGCAGATGATTAATAGACAAATTCCTCACGTCCTAAATTTATTTTAGAATTTTTGGAGTTCCATAAGTATACCTTTGATACAGATTACTACAAACTGTTCTGTTTTTGACAGATTCTGTTTTTCGTGTGTTGTTTGCTTATTTTGATGAATCTATGGCTAGTATCGGAGGTTATGAACCATAGAGAAGTTGGAATACAGTAGGTTTAACACAAATATAAATAAAAAATGAGTTCATTACAGTACCTTGAAGTGGTGGTTTGTTTTCTTTCCTCATGAGATTTTCTGTTA
The DNA here is from genome assembly GCA_021605145.1 of Aegilops bicornis. NCBI lineage: Eukaryota > Viridiplantae > Streptophyta > Magnoliopsida > Poales > Poaceae > Aegilops > Aegilops bicornis. Next base: position 679,146,121 of record CM038671.1, read on the forward strand.
AGTTTTGTGTTGTGAAGTTTTCAAGTTTTGGGTAAAGATTTGATGGATTATGGAACAAGGAGTGGCAAGAGCCTAAGCTTGGGGATGCCCAAGGCACCCAAAGGTAAAATCCAAGGACAACCAAAAGCCTAAGCTTTGGGATGCCCCGGAAGGCATCCCCTCTTTTGTCTTCGTCCATCGGTAACTTTACTTGGAGCTATATTTTTATTCACCACATGATATGTGTTTTGCTTGGAGCGTCTTGTATGATTTGAGTCTTTTCTTTTTAGTTCAACACAATCATCCTTGCTGTACACACCTTTTGGGAGAGACACACATTGTTCGTAATTTATTAGAATACTCTATGTGCTTCACTTATATCTTTTGAGCTAAATATTTTTGCTCTAGTGCTTCACTTATATCTTTTAGAGCTCGGTGGTGGTTTTATTTTATAGAAATTATTGATCTCTCATGCTTCACTTATATTATTTTGAGAGTCTTTTATAACAGCATGGTAATTTGCTTTGGCTATAGAATTAGCCCTATTATGATAGGCATCCAAGACAGATATAATAAAAACTTTCATATAAGTGCATTGAATACTAAGAGAAGTTTGATACTTGATGATTGTTTTGAGATATGAAGATGGTGATATTAGAGTCATGCTAGTTGAGTAGTTGTGAATTTGAGAAATACTTGTTCTAAAGTTTGTGATTCCCGTAGCATGCACGTATGGTGAACCGTTATGTGATGAAGTCGGAGCATGATTTATTTATTGATTGTCTTCCTTATGAGTTGCGGTCGGGGACGAGCGATTGTCTTTTCCTACCAATCTATCCCCCTAGGAGCATGCGCGTAGTACCTTGTTTCGATAACTAATAGATTTTTGCAATAAGTATGTGAGTTCTTTATGACTAATGTTGAGCCCAAGGATTATACGCGCTCTCACCCTTCCACCATTGCTAGCCTCTCAAATACCGCGCACCTTTCGCCGGTATCATACACCCACCATATACCTTCCTCAAAACAGCCACCATACCTACCTATTATGGCATTTCCATAGCCATTCCGAGATATATTGCCATGCAACTTACCACTGTTCCGTTTGTTATGACACGCTCCATCATTGTCATATTGCTTTGCATGATCATGTAGTTGACATCGTATTTGTGGCAAAGCCACCATTCATAATTCTTTCATACATGTCACTCTTGATTCATTGCATATCCCGGTACACCGCCGGAGGCATTCATGTAGAGTCATATTTTGTTCTAAGTATCGATTTGTAAGTAAATAAAAGTGTGATGACCATCATTATTAGAGCATTGTCCCAAGTGAGGACAGGATGATGGAGACCATGATTCCCCCACAAGTCGGGATGAGACTCCGGACGAAAAGAAAAAAAAGAAAAAAAAGGCCAAAAAAGAGAAGAAAAAGGCCCAAAAAAAGGGGAGAAATTTGAGAGAAAAAGAGAGAAGGGACAATGTTACTATCCTTTTTACCACACTTGTGTTTCAAAGTAGCACCATGATCTTCATGATAGAGAGTCTCCTATGTTGTCACTTTCATATACTAGTGGGAATTTTACATTATAGAACTTGGCTTGTATATTCCAATGATGGGCTTCCTCAAAATGCCGTAGGTCTTCGTGAGCAAGCGAGTTGGATGCACACCCACTTAGTTTCTTTTGTTGAGCTTTCATACACTTATAGCTCTAGCGCATCCGTTGCATGGAAATCCCTACTCACTCACATTGATATCTATTGATGGGCATCTCCATAGCCCATTGATACGCCTAGTTGATGTGAGACTATCTTCTCCTTTCTGTCCTCTCCACAACCACCATTCTATTCCACATATAGTGCTATGTCCATGGCTCACGCTCATGTATTGCGTGAAGATTGAAAAAGTTTGAGAACACCAAAAGTATGAAACAATTGCTTGGCTTGTCATCGGGGTTGTGCATGATTAAATACTTTGTGTGATGAAGATAGAGCATAGACAGACTATATGGTTTTGTAGGGATAACTTTCTTTGGCCATGTTATTTTGAGAAGACATGATTGCTTTGTTAGTATGCTTGAAGTATTATTATTTTCATGTCAATATTAAACTTTTGTCTCGAATCTTACGGATCTGAACATTCATGCCAAAATAAAGAAAATTACATTGAGAAATATGCTAGGTAGCATTCCACATCAAAAAATCTGTTTTTATCATTTACCTACTCGAGGACGAGCAGGAATTAAGCTTGGGGATGCTTGATACGTCTCCAACGTATCTATAATTTTTTATTGTTCCATGCTATTATATTATCTGTTTTGGATGTTTAATGGGCTTTATTATACACTTTATTATTATTATTGGGACTAACCTGCTAACCCAAGGCCTAGTGCAAATTGCTGTTTTTTTTGCCTATTTCAGTGTTTCGCAGAAAAGGAATATCAAATGGAATCCAAACGGAATGAAACCTTCGGGAGAGTTATTTTTGGAACAAACGTTATCCAGGAGACTTGGAGTGGACGTCAAGAAAAAAGCAAGGAGGCCACGAGCCAGGGAGGCGCGCCTGCCCCCCTGGGCGCGCCCCCATCCTCATGGGCCCCTCACAGCTCCACCGACCTACTTCTTCCTCCTATATATACCCATATACCCTGAAAACATCCAGGAGCACCACGAAACCCTATTTCCACCGCCGCAACCTTTTGTACCTGTGAGATCCCATCTTGGGGCCTTTTCCGGCGCTCCGTCGGAGGGGGAATCGACCACGGAGGGCTTCTACATCAACACCATAGCCTCTCCGATGATGTGTGAGTAGTTTACCACATACCTTCGGGTCCATAGTTATTAGCTAGCTGGCTTCTTCTCTCTCTTTGGATCTCAATACAAAGTTCTCCTCGATCTTCTTGGAGATCTATTCGATGTAACTCTTTTTGCGGTGTGTTTGTCGAGATCCGATGAATTGTGGGTTTATGATCAAGATTATCTATGAACAATATTTGAATCTCCTCTGAATTATTTTATGTATGATTTGTTATCTTTGCAAGTCTCTTCGAATTATCAGTTTGGTTTGGCCTATTAGATTGATCTTTGTTGCAATGGGAGAAGTGCTTAGCTTTGGGTTCAATCTTGCGGTGTCCTTTCCCAAAGGATGTTAGGGCCAGCAAGGCACGTATTGTATTGTTGCCATCGAGGATAAAAAGGTGGGGTTTATATCATATTGCTTGAGTTTATCCCTCTACATCATGTCATCTTGCCTAATGAGTTACTATGTTCTTATGAACTTAATACTCTAGATGCATGTTGGATAGCGGTCGATGTGTGGAGTAATAGTAGTAGATGCAGAATCGTTTCGGTCTACTTGTCGCGGACGTGATGCCTATATACATGATCATGCCTAGATATTCTCATAACTATGCACTTTTCTACCAATTGCTCGACAGTAATTTGTTCACCCACCGTAATACTTATGCTATCTTGAGAGAAGCCACTAGTGAAACCTATGGCCCCCGGGTCTATTTTCCATCATATTAATCTTCCGTCAACTAGCTATTTCTGTCGCCGTTTATTTTGCAACATTTACTTTTAATGTTTATCATAAAAATATCAAAAATATTATCTTATCATCTCTATCAGATCTCATTTTTGCAAGTGGCCGTGAAGGGATTGACAACCCTTTTATCGCATTGGTTGCAAGGTTCTTATTTGTTTGTGTAGGTACGAGGGACTTGCGTGTGGCCTCCTACTGGATTGATACCTTGGTTCTCAAAAACTGAGGGAAATACTTACGCTACTTTGCTGCATCACCCTTTCCTCTTCAAGGGAAAACCAAAGCATGCTCAAGAGGTAGCAAGGGCTTCGCCTAAGTACTACGATGATATGACCAAGGTGGATTATGATGGAGGGGGTGTCGGTGTCAAAACCTGCGGATCTCGGGTAGGGGGTCCCGAATTGTGCGTCTAAGGTCGATGGTAACAGGAGACAGGGGACACAATGTTTACCCAGGTTCGGGCCCTCTCTATGGAGGTAATACCCTACTTCCTGCTTGATTGATCTTGATGAATATGAGTGTTACAAGAGTTGATCGACCACGAGATCATAATGGCTAAACCCTAAAGGTCTAGCTTGTATGACTATGATAATGAATCTGTCCTCCGGACTAAGTCCTCCGGTTTATATAGACACCGGAAGGATCTAGTGTTTACACCAGGTCGGTTACAAGGAAAGGAATCTATACATTTGATCGCCAAGCTTGCCTTACACGCCAAGGAGAGTCCCATCCGGACGCGGGTGTAGTCTTTGGTCTTCGTATCTTCACAGCCCATCAGTCCGGCCCATGGCTAACAGGCCGGACGCCCGAGGACCCCTTAGTCCAGGACTCCCTCAGTAGCCCCTGAATCTGGCTTTAATGACGAGGAGTCTGGCGCGCAGGTTTGACTTCGGCATTGCAAGGCCGGTTCCCCCTTTCCAGATACTTCACAATGGTATTCGGACGATCGAGTTTGGCTCTGTGATAACCCACAAGTATAGGGGATCGCAAATGCTTTCGATAGAGTATTCAACCCAAATTTATTGATTCGACACAAGGGGAGCCAAAGAATATTCTTGAGTATAGCAGTTGAGTTGTCAATTCAACCACACCTGGATAACTTAGTATCTGCAGCAAAGTGTTTAGTAGCAAAAGTGGTATGATAATAAAGGTAACAGTAGCAAAAGTAAAGATAAATATTTTTGGGTTTTTGTAGTAGTTGTAACAGTAGCAACGGAAAAGTAAATAAGCGAAGAAGAATATACGAAAAGCTCGTAGGCAATGGATAAGTGATGAATAATTATGCCGAATGCGATTCCTCATGCAATAGCTATAACATAGGGTGATATAGAACTAGCTCCAATTCATCAATGTAATGTAGGCATGTATTCCGTAAATAGTCATGCGTGCTTATGGAAAAGAACTTGAAAGACATCTTTTGTCCTACCCTCCCGTTGAAGCGGGGTCCTAGCGGAAACTAAGGGATATTAAGGCCTCCTTTTAATAGAGAACCGGACCAAAGCATTAACACATAGTGAATACATGAACTCCTCAAACTACGGTCATCACCGAGAAGTATCCCGATTATTGTCACTTCGGGTTGTCGGATCATAACACATAATAGGTGACTATAGACTTGCAAGATAGGATCAAGAACACACATATATTCATGAAAACATAATAGGTTCAGATCTGAAATCATGGCACTTTCGGGCCCTAGTGACAAGCATTAAGCATAGCAAAGTCATAGCAACATCAATCTCGTAACATAGTGGATACTAGGGATCAAACCCTAACAAAACTAACTTGATTACATGGTGAATCTCATCCAACCCATCACCGTCCAGCAAGCCTACGATGGAATTACTCACGCATGGCGGTGAGCATCATGAAATTGGTGATGGAGGATGGTTGATGATGACGACGGCGACGAATCCCCCTCTCCGGAGCCCCGAACGGACTCCAGATCAGCCCTCCCAAGAGAGATTAGGGCTTGGCAGCGGCACCGTCGTGAAAACACGATGAAACTTTCTCTCGATTTTTTTCTCCCGAGACGAAATATATGGAGTTGGAGTTGAGGTCGGAGGAGGTCCAGGGGCCCACGAGATTGGGGGCGCCTAGGGGCGCTACTGTCTCATGGACAGGCCACAGGCCCCTGATGTATTTCTTTCGCCCAATAATTCTTATAAATTCCAAAAAGTGCCTCCATGGATTTCCAGGACATTCTGAGAACTTTTCTTTTCTACACATAAAACAACATCATGGTAGTTCTGCTGAAAACAGCGTCAGTCCGGGTTAGTTTCATTCAAATCATGCAAGTTAGAGTCCAAAACAAGGGCAAAAGTGTTTGGAAAAGTAGATACGTTGGAGACGTATCAACTCCCCCAAGCTTAAACCTCGACTTGTCCTCAAGCAATTCAGTTGATAAACTGAAAGTGATAAAGAAAAACTTTTACAAACTCTATTTGCTCTTGTTGTTGTAAACATGAAAAGCCAGCATTCAAGTTTCAGCAAGTATTATGAACTAACCATACTAACAATAACACGTAGGTCTCACAATTACTCATATCAATAACATAATCATCTAGCGAGCCATAATAATAAAACTCGGATGACAACACTTTCTCAAAATAATCATAACATGATATAACAAAATGGTATCTCGCTAGCCCTTTCTGAGACCGCAAAACATAATGCAGAGCACCTTTAAAGATCAAGGACTGACTAAATACTGTAATTCATGGTAAAAGAGATCCAGTCAAGTCATACCCAGTATAAACCAATAATAATGAATGCAAATGACAGTGTGCTCTCCAGCGGGTGCTTTTTAATAAGAAGGGTGATGACTCAACATAAAAGTAAATAGATAGGCCCTTCGCAGAGGGAAGCAGGGATTTGTAGAGATGCCAGAGCCTGGTTTTAAAATAGAGACTGAATAACATTTTGGGCGGCATACTTTCACTGTCAACGCAACAACTATGAGATGGCTGTATCTTCCATACTACATGCATTATAGGCAGTTCCCAAACAGAATGGTAAAGGTTTATACTCCCCCTCCTCCACAAGCATCAATCCATGGCTTGCTCGAAACAACGAGTGCCTCCAACATTCAACGGGTCCCAGGGGGAGTTTTTGTTTGCAATTATTTTGATTTAGTTTGCTTAAAGCATGGGACTGGTCATCCCGGTAACCGGCCCTTTCTCGTGAATGAGGAGCGGAGTCCACTCCTCTTGAGAATAACCCACCTAGCATGGAAGATATAGGCAGCCCTAGTTGTACATGAGCTGCTCGAGCATACAAAACAGAATTTCATTTGAAAGTTTGGAGTTTGGCACATACAAATTTACTTGGAACGACAGGTAGATACCGCATATAGGAAGGTATAGTGGACTCATATGGAACAACTTTGGGGTTTAAGGAGTTTGGATGTAACATCCCAAAATTCTAAATTTTGGAATGTTATAATAAATAAATAGTTTTGATTGATTGATTGTTTGTTGTGTGATTGATTGAGTGAAATTGAGTGGAATTTGAAACTTTTTGAAAGTTGAATGAGAGGGAATGAAATGACTTTCCCTGACTTTCACTTTGCCTTTTTATATCCATGAATTCAAATTCAATTCAAACACAAAAACCCTAGAGAGAAGATGATATGACTTCTTCCATTTGAATAAATGAAAAGGGTTTTGAAAAGATTTGAATTTTGTTTGAAAATATTTCAAATTTTAGAAGCTTTATGCAACTTAATTATTTTCATGAGAGAAGATAAAATGACTTCTTCAATTATATGAAATATGAGTTGGAAGTTAAAAAGAATCAAATTGAAAGTCATTTGAATGTATTTTGAAACTCCCCTTCAAATTTGGAATTATTTGGATTTTATTCAAATTATTTTTCTCCTAAAAATAAATAAATGGAAATATGGGTAAAATGATTCCCTTCAATGGAAAATTAGGAGAAAATAAATTTGAAATCATTTTGCTATTTTAAAATGATTTTATTGGATTTTATTAGAGCAGAAACACTCTTTGTATTATTTGAATTTTTGTGTATTTTATTTGAAGCTGGAATAAAGTTCATCGTGTAGGAAATGTTTTTCTGAAAATTTTGATATATATATGTCCTATATAAAAAAATATATATTCCCCTTCTCCCTAATTCAAAAAAAATAGAAAAAAAAGGATGAGTTAAAGCTGCATTAGTGTTGAAGTGAGCCATAACCCACAGGCCCAGGATTTTGAAAAGGAACAGATGTAACCTTGATGAAGGAAGAAAAATTGGAAGAATCAGTGATTCAATCAGCATACGTTTCTTAGGAGGTTACGAAAACCCAAGAGTTGTGAAGAACGATAGATGTTTTGTTTGGCTTGAACCAAAGGATTTACTCGAACTCAGTTCACAACAAGAGAAAGTCCGCAATGCTTGTGAGTATGCCCAAGTGTTAGAATACGTGATTCGATGTACGCATATGTAGTAATGGTTCAAGTACGGGATGGATTGGCCCCATACCGGAGACTTCTATCATGAACTATCATATGTTGATGGAAAATCAGAGAGCCTTGAAAACCTTAGAAGAGTGTCGACACGTCAAGCCGTCAGAAACCATAGAATGGTAGGGCGATGGAACCCTTACAGCGATCGATGCCAATCGCAGAATATACGGTGAGATCCAACCCGACCATATTCCTGCAGGAGAAACCATGAATTGTCGACCACCATGAGATTTTTGATAGTTGTTTAGTATTGGCGGCACCCGTCGGAGATGAAGACCAGTCTCGGAAGAACCTCACCAGGATGAAAGGACACATGTTGAGAAAAAGGTTATACCCTACCGAAAGAGCCTCGGTGAAACCCGGAGCGACACTTTGTCACAACCCAAAGGGATGGAGTACTGAGTTCCGTCGGAACCATAACCCTGCTTTTAAGTGTGGTAGCACACTAGACCATTCCGATCGATGGAATTGCAGGAAGACCCCAAACTCTAACCCTTTCTTGCTAGCCTCTTCGAATCTCGAGGACGAGATTCATTTTAAGTGTGGTAGATTTGTAACATCCCAAAATTCTAAATTTTGGAATGTTATAATAAATAAATAGTTTTGATTGATTGACTGTTTGTTGTGTGATTGATTGAGTGAAATTGAGTGGAATTTGAAACTTTTTGAAAGTTGAATGAGAGGGAATGAAATGACTTTCCACGACTTTCACTTTGCCTTTTTATATCCATGAATTCAAATTCAATTCAAACACAAAAACCCTAGAGAGAAGATGATATGACTTCTTCCATTTGAATAAATGAAAAGGGTTTTGAAAAGATTTGAATTCTGTTTGAAAATATTTCAAATTTTAGAAACTTTATGCAACTTAATGATTTTCATGAGAGAAGATAAAATGACTTCTTCAATTATATGAAATATGAGTTGGAAGTTAAAAGAATCAAATTGAAAGTCATTTGAAGGTATTTTGAAACTCCCTTCAAATTTGGAATTATTTGGATTTTATTCAAATTATTTTTCTCCTAAAAATAAATAAATGGAAATATGGGTAAAATGATTCCCTTCAATGGACAATTAGGAGAAAATAAATTTGAAGTCATTTTGGTATTTTTAAAATGATTTTTATTGGATTTTATTAGAGCAGAAACACTCTTTGTTTTATTTGAATTTTTGTGTATTTTATTTGAAGCTGGAATAAAGTTCATCGTGTAGGAAATGTTTTTCTGAAAATTTTGATATATATATGTCCTATATAAAAATATATATATTCCCCTTCTCCCTAAGCCAGCGCCGAGAGCCCAGCCCCGAGCCGGCCCACGCCCGAGCCGACGCGCCCGAAACCCTCTCCCTCGATGCATGGCTCGCTCACCCCTCTCTCTCCTCACGACGCCCCACCCTCTCTTTCCCTCACGCCTCGCCCCACTGGAAACCACTGCGCCCGCCCACTGGAGACCCCGGGATCCTCCCCGATTCGCCTCCTCCAAGCCGACCCTATAAATACCCCTCCCTCGCCCGTTCCGCCCCTCGCAGCGCCTAAACCCTCTCCTCGCCTTGCGATTCCTCGCTGAATCCAGACGCCTCCGGCGCCATTGCCGCCCTTGAGCTCCACAGACCCCACGAGCTCCACCGACTCCACCCGAACCCCCTCGAGCCGCGCACCGGACGCCTCCGCCGTCTTCCCGACCACGGAGCCACAACACCGTCGTCGCCCGAGCCGCCCGTCGGCCGCCGTCGCCGCCACCATGTGAGTCGCCAGAACTCCCCTCCGTCGTCCGATCTGAAACCAACGCGCCAGATTAGATCACCCGAAGGGGTACGGTTTTTCTTAAAAAGACCGGTTTAGTTACGGTTTAGTTAGCGGTTTAGTTGGACCGGCCCGATCGATTTATTTTCAGTTAGCCGCGAGCACGTTTTAGTTATTTGTCGCCCGAGCGTTAGATAGGCCCGTTAGCGCCAGTTTTTCTTTTTAGTTTTATTTTTCGTTTCTGTTTTTAACAGAATAGTTTCAGTTTTGTAAAATCCATATCTTTTAGGTTACTTAATATTTTTAATTGATTCTTTTTTTGTTAGTTTGCAAATTTGTTGTAGTTTCTGTAGAAAATATGTTTGGCCATGTTTAAATTATTAGAAATTGTTTTATTTTAGTTTTAGACAGATTAGTAATTCTGCTATAAAATGAGTTAGAATTATTTTATTTTAGTGATTCTTTTTGTCACTGCTTTGTTTTGACTTTGCCTAGCAGTAGGGATTTATTTGGGTATTTTAGATTTAATAAAAAAATAGTTTTAATCAAAATCATGTGTTTCTTATTTATTTAACTAGCTTTTTCCTATTGTTTTATTTAGTAAATAATTTTATTTTACCTATGTCATAGGTTATTTTAGATTAGTTTCTATAGTTTAAGAACATGAACTTTTATTTACAATAAATAAAATTTTTATTTTATTTTTTCTTGCTAGAATTGTTATAGGCATAATAGGAGTTCTATAATAGCTTTTGATGTGATTCTTTTTGCTCCTAGTTTGCATGATGTTTTCCTTCTGTTAGTTAGCAAAACCCATGCTTAGGTTCTGTTAAGAAAAGTTTTAGTTGTGTAAAACTATTTCTTAGTTGATGCTTGATGTGGTGAAAACCTTGATTTGTTTTCTTGAGTTTTTCTTTGGTAGTTTTGTTGTGTAGTTTTCCTTTGTTTTTATTTGGTGTCCCTTGATTTGCATTTTTAATTGTTGGTTTTATTATGAGTGTTAGAATTGTTTGCTAGGATGTTTGCTTATATGAATGCTATGACTATATAGATTTTCAACGGAGTGACGAATAGTTCTACCAAGTCATTATTCGAGAGTGTTGTTATCTTCATCAACTTACCAGGAAAGTTCACTTTGACCATGCTTTCATACCTATGTTTTTATTGCATTTAGTGGCATCTTTGCAACAACCCTACAGTAGTGATATTGAATTCTTGTAGTTGAGTAGTATGCATGAGGTAGGAACCCATCACCCTGTTACCAAGCCCGGGACGATATTTTATTTTAGTGCTACACTATAGTAGACGGGGTTTGGTATGAGTGCACGAGAGTGGTGTGAGAATGGAGGATCTACGTCAATGACGACAACTCCATGATGGAATCTGCAAGGACTGCATCTTCAAGGCCTCAAGACTTCAAGACTCGAGACAAGAATTCAATACACACTCTTTGGGTGAAGGATGGTTGACGGGCACCTGGAGAAACCGGTGGTTGGCCGGGATGCATGGAGAAGCGCCATGACATCTTGCGGAAAGCTTCACCGGACTCAAAGATACGGAAGAATACTTCATGCCCGAAGCTTACCCGTGCAACCGCAAGTCAATATGGGCTCTGGCTTGGTTGACCTTAGTTGTGACTCTGGCTGGGGCGGTGCTAGCAGATGTAGAACTACGGTAGGATTGGATGAGCACCGGACGGTGGTCGGGGAACTCTTGGAAGACCATGTTTGGTCATCTTGTTCTCAAACACCACGAAGTGCGAGAACGTAAAAGAGGGATCGAATCTTGCGGGTAAAGTGTACAAACCTCTGCAGAGGGTTAAAACCTAATCGATTAGCCGTGTCCCCGATTCACGGACAATTTGAGCATCCGGACTTGGACCTATCTCGGAACTCTCAACACGGATTGATAACTTAATTGTGGGCAACATATGATGATTTTGGGCTATGAGACATCGGTTGGCGGAACCATGTCATGATAGAAAACTCCATAGTACAGACTTCATTTATTCCTTTGATGTAGGGAAAATAAATCAGCTTTTACGCAAACAAAACTCAGACACGAGCCACAAAGCCATATTGCATATAGTATAGTTTTATCATCTGTTTTCTCATGTTGTGATCTTGCGGTACATTCAATGTCTTGACCTACACGGCTGCAACGTATCATGTTGCGTACATTTACTCCGACAAGTAAAATGCAGTGCATGTGGTTACGGTCTACACTCAACCCGCCGATGGCGTTGATGGGACTCAAACCCGATTACTTGTTTCACGAGACTTATGAGGTATATATCAGTTTTACGTTAATTATACATGTGATTGCACTTTGATATATACATTGATGTACCGTGTGTGCCAAAGATATCGATCTGTGGATGGCACAAAGAACACGTAGGCTTGACCATCCGAGGTCGGGTTGCTACATTGGATGCACAAGCAGTATTCCCGCTTAGTACAGTGAAGGCTAGCGTAAGACCGGAAGCGACCAACTGAGAGAGCGACAACAGTCATAAACATGCATTAAAATTAATTCACACCGAGTACAAGCATGAGTAGGATATAATCTACCATGAACATAATTATCATGAAGGCTATGTTGATTTGATTCAACTACATGTGTGAACATGTGCCAAGTCGAGTCACTCAATTCATTCAAAGGAGGATACCATCCCATCATATCATATCATAATCATTCTAATAGCATGTTGGCACGCAAGGTAAACCATTATAACTCAAAGCTGATCAAGCATGGCACAAGTAACTATAATCTCTAAATGTCATTGCAAATATGTTTACTTCATAATAGTGACTCAGAACGATGAACTCATCGTATTTACAAAAACAAGAGAGGTCGAGTTCATACCGGCTTTTGTCATCCCAAAAGTTCATCATATATCGTCATTATTGCCTTTCACTCGCACGACCGAACGATGTGTATAATAATAAGAGTGCACATGCATTGGACTAAGCTGGAATCTGCAAGCATTCAACTCAAGAGAGAAGACAGGGTAATATGGGCTCTAAGTTAAATAAACATTCATGCATATAAGAGCCACTAAGCATTTTCAATATGGTCTTCTCGACCCCCAAACGAAAGAAAATAAAATAAAACTATTTACACAGGAAAGCTCCCAACAAGTAAGAAGAAGAACTAGAAATCTTTTTGGGTTTCATTTTAATTCTACTACAAGCATGGAAATTAAACTAACTAATTTTTGGTTTTTCTTAAGGTTTATCAAACACACAAGAAGAAAACTAGAAAAGAAATTTAAACTAACATGGATAATACAATGAAAGAGTATGAGCACCCACGACTAGTGTGTGAATATGAATGTAAAGTCGGTGAGAAATACGTACTCCCCCAAGCTTAGGCTTTTGGCCTAAGTTGGTCTAGTACCAAGGACCGCCTGGCTGATATCCATAAGTGAAGCTGGGGTTGTACTGAGATGCGAAGGCGATCGCCTCCTGAGCGGCAGCGTGTTGGCGAGCTACCTCCATTCCTCTCTCATACTTAGTTGCTTCCGCCATGGTCACAACGTAGCTTCCTCTTGCCTGATAATAAAAAAGGTAGGGGGCAGGAAGAGTAACGGGGACGACATTGCGCCTGTCATAGATTAGTCGATAATGGAGGAATTGTTCATTCCTCTCAAGAAAATGATGATGGAACATAGCTTGTTTATCCAAATAAACAGGAGGTAAAATCATATCCCCCTCTCGTGGAGCTATATTAAGAAAGTTAGCTACACGGGTTGCATAAATTCCTCCAAATAAATCTCCCTTTCTACTATTATCTGCAACCTACGTGCAACTATTGCCCCCAAGTTGTAACCTTTATAACTGACACAACACTCTTGAGGACAGCAAGATCAGGAGCACACATGTGACATACTTCGTCCTTACCGTTAATGCGTCTACCAATAAAGAGAGCAAAGTAATGTATAGCGGGAAAATGAATGCTCCCTATGGTAGCTTGTGCTACGTCCCTAGATTCTTCCACAGTAATACTAGCAAGAAAATCTCTAAATTAAGATTTGGGAAGATCATTAATATTACCCCACTGCGGGAGTTTGCAAGCAGTTGTGAAATCCTCCTCTAAATCCATGGTATAAGATGTATCATAAATATCAAACATGACACTAGGAGAATTACGCGAACAGTTGTATCTAAACCTCCGCACAAAAGAATCAGTCAACTGATAGAACTGCAGACACTTATCTTGTAAGAAGTCCTCCAGCTCGGCATTACACACATATGCGTCAAATTCCTCCTTGAAGCCTGCTTCGGCCATAAAATCATCGGATGGCCACTCACAAGCCCGTACATTTGCGTCCCTCGGCAATTCAACATCTTGCTCACGTATAGCAATCCTTGGCCCTTTCTTTGCCGAGGAACCTCCTTGGTACATTCTTCTAAGCATATTTCTTTTTCTGAAAAAATTCTGAAATTTTAGTAACTTAAAAATAAAAGTGCATAAAACTAAACAAGATTGATAGCAACTACTTCTACAAGTGCCTAGAGCCCATATCATGCATTTGGAATTGCTTGAGACCTCAAAATTTTAACATGCAAGCTCAAGAACATGGTCACCTATGCAGCAAAAATTTGCAATGAATAAAGCACTAGAACAAAAACTATTTGGACCAATGGAGGAGTCACATACCAAGAAACAATCTCCCAAAGCAGTTTTGCGAATGGAGCTTTGAGCTAAGAGATCGAAAATCGCAGCAAAACGAGCTAGAACTCGTGCTTGAGCTGGATGGGGATTTTTTGGGTAGAAGATGGAGTGTGTGGGTGCTGGCATAAGTGGAGGGAAGCCACCAGGGGCCCACGAGACAGGGGGCGCGCCCTACAGGGGGAGCGCGCCCTCCTCTCTCGTGGCCTGGTGCTTGCCCCTTCAAGAAGAGCCAAAGGCCTAAAGTCCTCAAATATTCCAGGAAAAATCATACTAGATTTGCAGGGCATTTGGAGCACTTTTATTTTCGGGCTATTTTTTTAATGCACGGATAATTCAGGAAACAGACGAATAATACTATTTTTGCTTTATTTAATCTAAATAACAGAAAGTAAAAAGAGGGTACAGAAGGTTGTGCCTTCTAGTTTCATCCATCTCATGATCATCAAAATGAACCCACTAACAAGGTTGATCAAGTCTTGTTAACGAACTCATTCCGAATAACACGAAACCGGAGAAATTTTGAATAACACTAAGTTACCTCAACGGGGATACGAAAATCCCCAACAATACGAATATCATACTTTTTCTTGACAGTAGGGAGAGTGTCGTGGAATTGTCACGGCAGATGTCCTCTTGCAAGGACTTAGTCGTGGAGCCATCGCAACTAGGAAGCTTAAAGGGGTTAACGGGACAAAGGACACGAGAGAGTTATACTAGTTCGGCCCCTTACGGTGAAGGTAAGGCCTACGTCTAGTTGGGTTGGTATTGCTTGGTGTTTCGATAACCAGGGAGCAAGATACGCTATGCCCGGCTCTCGATGAGTTGTTTCTTGCCCTAAGCCGCCAGCGGGTCGTCCCCTTATATACACGGGTTGACGCCCTGCGGCCTACAGAGTCCCAGCCGGCTTATAGACAGTGTCCGGCTCGGTGACTAGTTAATTCTACCTTATAATACAAGTCATGCCATCATGGCGGTTTATTACTATGGGCCTTAAGTCGCCTATGGGCCTTAGACCCTTTATCGAACCGCCATCTTCATGCTTGGTCTTGGGCTTCTTCTGATGAGTCTCTCTTTGCGTAACCCGGCCCCTCCTGGGAAGCTTACACAAATAGTCATATCCCCAACATTAGGCCCCAGATTGATTTGAACCGGTCATGTCAATCTTAAAATACCTTGACAACCAGTCCTTACATCTTGATCCTGCGAAAAGGTCATAACCCGTCGTGACGTCATCTTCTGGATCCGTGTTAACCCGTCATGACGTCATCTTCAATTAAATTCATATTTTACTCCGTCGTATCCTCCAACGGATCTTTGCCTTTACTGACCCTTCCAAAAACCGAGGCGTTGGGGCCGCTGGATAATGATGTTTGGTCTCCTCGTTTCTCGTGCCGTCTCAGTCGGCCTTCCCTTATAAATAGGCACGACTTAGGTCTTCCATTCTCCCTCTTTCGCCGTCTTCTTCCTCTTGCTGCCTCTCGCTCTCGAGCTCCGCCGCTGCCGTCGAACTCCCGTCTTCACCGACTCGAGCCGCTACATCAACCTCGACGACCAGAAATCGACGGGCGAATCTCCGCAGCTCATCCACATCCGTGAGTTCCTCTCCTTCCCTTTCTTAGATCTGCTTTGGAACTTTTTTGAGTTCGTCGGTGTTCATCGCCGCCTGCTGCAAACCCTCAATAGTTTTTACCTCCAATGCCCTGTTAGATCGTAAAAATAACGTAGAACTGCTGCGGTGATTGTTTGTGCTTAACTTGCATAGAAACAGATCTCATTTCCCTTGTTCGGAAGCCCTCTTAAAGTGTATGAGCTTCTCTGCACTGTTTTAGGTCTAGAAATTTTTCCTTTCAGAGCAACCGTTTGATCCAAAATAATTTCGGAAAATTGTGAAACCTGTTTGTTCCACACTTAGCCAAAAACTGCATCTGTTGAATCTGTTCAGCCATGGTATCCCATACGGCCGATTTAAGACAACACCGGTTGTCAACCTCGCTTGTTCCGGCGACTTAAGAAAATTTAAGTGCCTTTGATACCTGTAACAGTTTAAATATTATCGCATAGTTACCCATATGTCATTAGGCCCCTTCTTAAGCCGCCATTTGAATAAACTTTAAAATGCTTTCCTCCGGGTTAAATTTGAACCGAACTTCTTATTTTTCATAGGCTTCAATTTACACAATGGCACCCAAGGCCCCCAAAGCTCCTGTGGACTGCAATCGGGTCAAATCCTTTATCACGTAAAAGCACCTTGTCTGACTTTGTGAAATCCGGCCATCTGCCCAAGAGATAGATCATGTCTTATCGTGCTCCTGACCCGTCAGAGGAGAAACCTCAACCCAAGGAGGGGGAGGTGATCGTGTTTACTGATCACATGAACCGGGGCTTCGCTCCAGCCGGTTCAAAATTCTTCAGGGATGTTTTGCATTTCTTCGATCTCAGACCTCAAGACATCGGACCCAATTCCATGTCAAATATTTGCAACTTCCAAGTTTTCTGCGAGGTGTATCTTGGAGAGGAACCCAACATACTTTTATTCAGAGAACTGTTTTACTTAAACCGGCAGAACGAACGTGCCAACGGGCCCAGTCTGGAACTTGGTGGCATCTCGATTCAGCGGCGGAGAGACTGTCTTTTTCCTTACGCTGAACTGCCGAGTCATCCAAAGGATTGGAATTAGACGTGGTTTTGCTGCGAGGATACTTCTCCGGCTGACGAAAATCCTCTGCCTGGCTTTCGCGCCTTGCGCCTTGAATCCAATCACCCGCTGCCGGATAAACTGACTACCGTTGAGCGTCTGCCACTTGCTCCCACCATTAGCAAAATCAAAGCTCTTTTAGGAAATGGCTTAGATGGTGTTGACCTGGTCCGAGTCTGGGTCGCTTGGCGAGTGATTCCGTTAAGCCGCCGCCCCGGCTTAATGTGCACTTACTCAGGCGAGAAGAATGACCCACTGCGTCATAGTCCGGACGACTTACCAGATGATGTGGTGGATGCTACGACCCATACGTTGCTGAAAGAGGGCACAGTGACCAGTAACGCCTTTGGCTTACTTCCTTTCTGAAAGAAGAACCCGGCTCCTGCAGTGAGTCATCAACCTCAATAATTACTCCTTATTGTGTTATACCTTACTTTTATTCATAACCCCTTATCATTCTTCACAGGCTGATGATAACTTCTGGAAGGTCAAGTATAATCATGAGGCGGCCAAACAAGCCAGAGCGGCAAAAAGAGCCAAAAGGAAAACTGCGAAGACTGGAACTTCAAGGAAAAGGAAGCCAAGCGCTTCCAATTTACTTAAATTAGATGACACTTCTGACGATGAAGAAGAGGCAACTTTTAACTCCCTTGACTCTTTATCATCACCTTGCTGACCCTTAATCCTTTCAAGAGGATACAGGGAACAGCCAAGCCATCGAGGAAGAGGTAACTATAATCTCCTCCGACTCTGAGCCCCTGCCGCGTCAGAAAATTCGAAGAGTAACCCGGAAAGTAAGATTTTCACATCCTTTGGCTTACCAAGATCCTCAATTTCTTTTGAAGCAACAGCAATTTGAAAGCCGGAGGCAGACCCGGACCAGCAAGGATATAGAGCTCTCCTCCGGCTTACCTGACGTAACCAGGAAGCGTCGGGCTGAGGTTATCTCCGATTTACGTTCTGTTTACCCTTTGGCGGGTTTAATTCGTCAACCTCTCAATCCATCTGACTCCAATTATCAGGATACCTCTCCTTCCTCCGTGAGTCTATGCAATCTAACATGCCGGCTTTCAAGATTGCCCACGGGTAATATAATTTTGTTTTCCTTATGCTTTACCTCATCGATATTTTGTGCTCACCTTCTACTTTGTCCACACTGCAGGTGAAGCCCAGTAAGAGGGCAAAAAAGAGTAAACCGTCCCAAGACCCGGTCGTGACTGAACCGGAGCTTGGCACAGCCGCTCCTGACAGTTCTACCCATCAGCCGCCGCCTGAACCAGCCTCTCACATTCCAGTAGTAGCCTCTGATCCTCCCGCCGGAGATACTCTCAACAGCTCTGATAACCCGGAAACTCCTAGCCCCACCAAGACAATTGATCCAGAAGTTGAGATTCTGAAGACTCAATTTGTTGAGCCGGGGCAACCCACTATTCTGGCCAAGTGTTCTGCCAAGGAGGAGCTTCTGGAATGCCGAAAGGCCAAGCTGGATATTGCTGACTATACTCATTTAAGTATTGGATATATAGTCTCTGGCTGTATCAACCAAGTACATAGCAGCCGTGACCTAGAAATTAATATGGTGAAGCAAATACGCAAAAATCTGAGATATAACTTTATGATACTTTCCTTAATCATACTTACTGTATCAACCTCCAAGTCTATTGCTTATGAATGAATATGTTGTAGACTTAGAAACCTGCTTAGCACTGCCTTGTCCGGTTTATATGAAAATATTTAATCCGGTTGTAAAATGATACCTTGAATTTGCAATACACATTAGCCCCCAAGTGTCAAGTATTTTTCTTGCAAAGTGCTTGGGACTTAATTTCTCATGAACGGACATTATACATTTACATTTCTTCAGCATACATTAGCCCCCAAGTGTCAAGTACCTTTGCTTGCAAAGTGCTTGGGACTTAATGATATCTTACCATAATTTTGATTATAACCCGACATCAACACATGCCACCACAAGTCAATTTGAGTCGGAGATTGCTGACCTGAAGAACACTTTGGCAGCTCAAGAACTTGAAATTCAAAAGGCCAACTCCAAATTTGCATTCAGCGTCTACGAACAAGAGAAGTTGAAGAAGAATTTTGATGCGGAGAAGAAAATCTGTCTTGATGAAAAGGCCTCACTTGGTGACCCGGCCGAGACAGCAGTAAACGTCACTTGTAGAAGCAACAACCCGAGCTGTCCGGCTTAAAAGCGCCAGATATCTCAAATGGTCTCAGCAATCTTCGTAAGATTACTATATATAACCTTGAATATCGCAATCCTTCCTTTGATGACTATTTTAATTGTCATCTCCGGCTCACCTTATGTGTATAAACGCAGGCCCCAGGAGCACAAACCTCAAGCAGAACATGCTGATCAAGCTAAAGGCGGTTTACACTCTAGTGGAGCAGCTGTACGGTGGGTCACAACATGCTTTGGCCGTTGTGGCTTTATCAAATGACATTCCCCATCTCCTGCAAGATGTGCTAAAGCGGCTTGCCGTGCTACCCTAGCGGATTCAAGAGCTAAGGCAGGCATTTGCCAGAACCGGGGCCATAGCTGCGTTAAGCCGGGCCAAGGCGTTGCTTCCAGAGTTAGACCTGGCAGACGTTGCTCTTGGATATCCCAGCTTGAAGGAAGACGACTCTGTATTCGACGAAACAGACTTTACCGCCTTTGTGAGAGTCGTACGTCTGGTGGCTACCATCATTGGGAATGATATTGATCTTACCAAGTATCAGCCGGGCTATGATAGCGAGAACCGGAGAATTCCAACACCTCACTATGATGACGCCGACTGATCCCTCCAACTCGTAATCACACCTTTGCCCCTGAAGTTGACCCAGCCGGTTTAATAGATGATGAAGCTGAGTTTGAAGCCTTAAGCGGCATTGACTGGACCTCGTCAACCTTCCAGGACAGGGCAGCAGACGGAGAGGCGGAGAAGGATAACCTGGAATCTTCAAGCCCACCAAAGGAGTGAACCGCCAGGCGTTATGACTTTGCAAAAACAATGCTTCATTATTCAGACTCGGGGAGTCTTGTAATAGGCTAGAAAAACCTCTCAACTTTTTCATGCCTTCGCGCATGTTTGTGGCGCTTCATACTTTCGTAAGCCGCCATCGCTATATACTTCCAGCTTATGTTGATCTTTCCTTGATGTTACAAACTTTCTTGCTTTATCCTGCGTAAAAAACAAAACAGAATTCCCTTGGCGACTCATCGCATCCGGGGTCACATAAAGTATTGATAACCCGGAGTACGAATCAAAACATCATATAAAGGCCGGCTTATGATTATAATCACAATAGCATACCTCCGATCTTTTTGGTATTCTCGCCGGCTTATGTGACCCAAATCAAGATAGTGAGTTTAACTCCTGAAAAATTGGCACATATGATGTTCACCTGGCCCTTAATAACATTTATGCTTTACAAAGTACAATGAATAATAAACTGAATTTAAAAAGGCCTCTGATTCGAATACGATCAGTGAACCGTTCCAAAGGGGTTAAGCTAAGATTCAGATACGATCATATAGCCCCCAGTGGCTTTGGCGATGCCGATCAAGTGGGTATCGGCAGCTATGTTCTCTTTGGATCGAATACGACCTATGTTTGAACAGAAGCCCCAAGTGACCATGAGAGTTGTTTAATGACGCTGATTCAATACGATCCACGTCGGACCCAAAGGGGTTAAGCTATGATTCAAATATGATCAAGAAGCCCCCAAGTGGGTTTGGCGGTATGCCCGATCAATTGGGTATCGACAGCTATGTTCTCTTTGGTTCAAATCGACCTATGTTTGAACAGGAAGCCCCCAAGTGACCATGGCTAGATTCAGATATGATCATAAGCGGACCAAAGGGAAAGCCGGATTCAGATATGATCCGCCTCCTGTTGGTTGTTTCCACCACCTAGTAAAGAAGATATATAAACCTTTGAGGGTGAAAAGAAAAGAGGTCCTGCTTTATTGCTTTATATAATATATACATTGCCAAAAAAGAAAAAAAATATATCTTGAGAGCCGGTGGCTCAAGTATAGTAAGGCCGAAGATGAGCTATGTTCCACGGCCGACGGGTCTCTTCCTCCGACTTATGTGAGTCTTTGTGCTCTCGAACATCGATGAGGTAGTATGACCCGTTGTTCAGATTTTTACTGATCACAAAGGGTCCTTCCCAAGGAGGAGATAATTTGTGCATATCAGACTGATCCTGGATGAGCCGGAGCACTAAGTCGCCTTCCTGAAAGGCTCGGCTTCTAACCCGGCGGTTGTGATAGCGGCGCAGGTCTTGCTGGTAAATCGCCGAGCGGGCTATTGCCAAGTATCGCTCCTCATCCAACAAGTCAAGTGCATCCTGACGAGCTTTTTCATTATCAGCCTCAACGTAAGCCGCCACGTGGGGTGAGTCGTGTCGGATGTCACTTGGCAGAACTGCCTCTGCTCCGTAAACCATGAAGAAAGGTGTATAACCTGTAGATCTGTTAGGCGTTGTGTTGATGCTCCATAGTACAGAGGGTAGCTCCTCCACCCAACAACCCGGAGTTCACTGTAAGGGGACCAAGAGCCGGGGTTTGATGCCCTTCAAGATCTCTTGATTAGCTCTCTGCTTGACCATTAGATTGAGGGTGAGCAACAAATAAAACATCAAGCGGGATATGTTCTCATTGATGTAACTCTTCCATGGCACCCTTGGAGAGATTAGTACCATTATCAGTTATGATGCTGTGTGGAAAACCAAAACGAAAGATCACCTTTTTCATGAACTGAACCGCCGTGGTCACACTTACTGACCGGCTCTACCTCCACCCACTTTGTGAATTTATCCACCGCCACCAAGAGGTGTGTCTTTTTATCTTTAGACCTCTTGAAAGGTCCAACCATGTCAAGCCCCAGACATCGCAAACGGCCAAGTAATTGGAATCATCCTCAACTCTTGAGCCGGCACATGAGCTCGTCGTGAGAATTTTTGACATCCCCACATTTGCTGACCAGATCCTCCGCATCAGCATGAGCCGTCAGCCAATAGAAACCATGACGGAAAGCCTTGGCCACCAGAGATTTTGGGCCGGCATGATGACCACAATCTCCTTCATGGATCTCACGAAGTATCTCCACGACCCTCCGCAGCGACACACAACATTGAAACGCCTCAAGAATACTGCGGAGATGCAATACGCCATGAACAATTGTCATAGATTTGGACCGCCTGATGATTTGTCTTGCCAAGGTCTCATCCTCAGGCAACTCTCCCCGGGTCATATAGGCCAAATATGGGACTGTCCAATCTGGGATAGCGTGGAGAGCTGCCACCAGCTGTGCCTCCGGGTCTGGCACTACTAGTTCTTCCTCTGTAGGCACTTTGACAGAAGGGTTATGCAAAACACCAAGAAAGGTGTTAGGAGGCACCGGCTTACGCTGAGATCCCAGCCGGCTTAAAGCATCAGCCGCCTCATTCTTCCTCCGATCAATGTGCTCCACTTGATAACCTTTGAGGTGTCCAGCCACAGCATCAACTTCACGATGATAAGCCGCCATAAGGGGATCCTTGGAGTCCCACGTGCCTGACACCTGTTGAGCTACGAGGTCTGAATCGCACAAGCACCTTACCCGGCTCAAATTCATCTCTTTGGCCATCCGGAGACCATGGAGTAAGGCCTCATACTCAGCTGCATTGTTAGTACAGGGAAACATAAGCCGGAGCACATAACAAAATTTGTCACCTCGAGGGAAGTTAAAATAACTCCAGCCCGAGCCTTCCAACCGCCTGGACCCATCAAAGTGAATAGTCCAATATGTGTTATCCGCTTCTCCTCGGTGCACGCAACTCTGTCCAATCATTGATAAAATCCACTGTGGCTTGAGACTTGATAGCAGTCCGAGGCATGTATTTCAAACCATGGGGTCCAAGCTCAATGGCCCACTTGGCGACTTGTCCTGTGGCCTCTCTATTCTGTATGATATCTCCTAAGGGGGCAGAGCTTACCACAGTGATAGGATGACCTTGGAAGTACTGCTTCAGCTTCCGGCTTGCCATAAACACTCCGTAAACAAGTCTCTGCCAATGTGGATACCTTTGCTTGGACTCAATGAGCACCTCACTGATGTAGTAAACCGGCCGTTGAACCGGATGCTCCTTGCCAGCCTCCTTGCGCTCCACCACGATGGCCACACTGACGGCTCGGGCGTTAGCAGCCACATATAACAACAATGGCTCTCTATCAATGGGAGCAGCAAGGACCGGCGGTTCAAACAACTGCCTCTTTAAATCCTCAAAGGCAGCGTCAGCAGCATCACTCCAGACAAAAGCATCTATTTTCTTCATCATCTGATATAGCGGCAGGGCCTTCTCACCTAACCGGCTTAAAGCAGCAACACGACCCGCCAGTCGTTGAACATCATTGATGCACGCAGGTTTGGCCAAGGATGTGATCGCCTTGATCTTCTCCGGGTTAGCTTCAATGCCTCTGTTTGAGACCAGGAAACCTAGAAGCTTGCCTGCAGGTACACCGAACACACACTTGTCCGGGTTAAGCATCATCTTATAAACCCGGAGATTATCAAAGGTATCCTTTAAATCAGATATCAAGGTTTCCTTCTCCCTGGATTTCACCATGATGTCATCCACATAAGCGTGAACATTGCGCCAAATTTGACTGTGGAGACAGTTTTGTACACATCTCAGATAAGTCGCTTGGGCACTCTTGAGCCCATATGGCATATATACAAAAGCCGTCTTCTCCTGGTCCTTAACTGCCATTTTGATCTGATGATAGCCAGAATAAGCATCCAAAAAGCTCAATCGTTCGCAACCCGCCGTAGCATCAATGATTTGATCAATACGGGGAGTGCAAAGGGATCAGCCGGACAAGCCTTATTTAAGTCCGTATAATCCACACACATCCTCCAGGTGCCGTTCTTCTTGAGCACGAGCACCGGCTTAGCTAACCACTCCGGTGAAAACTTCCACGATGAACCCAGCCGCTAAGAGCCGGGCGACCTCTTCCCTAATAGCTTTCCGCCTTTCCTCATTGAACCGTCGAAGAAATTGCACGACCGCTTATACTTTGGATCAATATTAAGAGTGTGCTCAATGAGTTCTCTCGGGACACCCGCATGTCGGAAGGTTTCCATGCAAAGATGTCCGGTTCTCACGGATGAACTTCGATGAGCGCTGCTTTTCCTATTTAGGATCCAAGTTGGCACCGATCTTTGAACTGCTTGGAAGAGTCGCTGGAGTAAAGTCAACAAGCTTTGTTTCATGGCCGATTTAAACTTCATCGCCGGGTCATGCTCTGTAGTTGGCTTCTTTAAAGAGGTCATATCCGCCGGTCAACATTATTTTGATAAAACTTTAGCTCCTCCGCTGCACAAACAGACTCAGCATAAGCCGCGTCGCCTTCTTCACACTCCAAGGCTACCTTTCGACTCCCATGCACAGTGATGGTGCCCTTGTGACCCGGCATCTTGAGCTGCAGATAAACATAACACAGTCGTGCCATGAACTTGGCATAAGCCGGCCGTCCAAACAGAGCATGATACGGGCTCTTGATTTTGACTACCTCAAACGTCAATTTCTCAGCCCTGGAATCATATTCATCTCCAAAGGCCACCTCCAATTCAATCTTACCGACCGGGTATGCCGACTTACCAGGTACCACACCGTGGAAAACGGTGTTGGACGTCCTTCAATCCTTGTCAGTCAAACCCATGCGTCGAAAGGTCTCATAATAGAGGATGTTGATACTGCTACCTCCGTCCATGAGTACCTTGGTAAACTTATATCCACCGACCTGAGGCGCCACCACTAAGGCTAACTGACCCGGATTATCAACCCGGGGCGGGTGATCTTCCCTGCTCCATACAACAGGCTGCTCTGACCACCTCAAGTAACAGGGAACTGCCGGCTCCACAGAGTTCACGGCCCTTTTCCGAACCTTCTGGTCTCGCTTGCATAAACTAGTGGTGAACACATGATACTGCCCACTATTCAGCTGCTTCGGATGGCTTTGATAACCCGACTGCTGTTGTTGTTGTCCCCCTTGACCAGGCTGCTGTTGATTATAGCCGCCTTGACTTCCCTGAAAGCCGGAACTTGAACCACCGCCCGGGCCATGAAAGCCGCCGGCCCCTGAACCGCCGCCCGATCCATGATTGCCATCAAACATGTTGGAATTCTTGAAAGCCTTCATGATCGCGCAATCTTTCCATAAGTGGGTGGCGGGTCATTCCCGAGTGCCGTGTCTCAGCAAGGCTCATTGAGAAGCTGCTCAAGAGATGGGCCTGACCCGCCAGATCGAGGGGGCGGTTTTCCCTTACGTCTCTGATTGTTACCCTGTGCATTAGCATTGGCCACAAACTCCAGGTTACCCTCCGCCTTATGCTTGTTGCCTCCTTGATTTGCCGGGTTATGCTACTGACCCTTTCCATTGTCGTTCTTCTTTCCCTTCCCTGTCTTTTCCTCATCAAACGCGGGATCCTTGGTACAATCAGAATCGGCGTATTTGACTAAAGCCGCCATCAGCGTACCCATATCATTGCAATCACGCTTAAGGCGCCCCAGTTTCTGCCTCAGCGGCTCAAAGCAGCAATTCTTCTCCAACATGAGGACTGCAGAGGCGGCATCCATCTTATCGGACGAATGTATTATTTCCTTGACCCGGAGCACCAATGAGTTGTGGATTCACCCTCCTCCTGCTTACAATTGGCCAAGTCCACAATTGACATAGATTGCTTGCAAGTGTCCTTGAAGTTCTGGATAAACCGGGCCTTTAGCTCTGCCCATGAGCTAATGGAATTGGGCAGCAAACGTTTTAACCAAGACCGGGCCGTTCCGTCTAACATCATGGTGAAGTACTTAGCCATTGCTGCGTCGCTGACCTCCATTAGCTCCATGGCCATCTCATAACTTTCGATCCATGCTCCGGGCTGTAAGTCGGCCGTGTAATTCGGCACCTTTCGAGGTCCCTTGAAGTCCTTGGGTAGACGTACATCCCGCAGAGCCGGCACCAAACAAGGAACACCGCCGGTTCTAGTAGCCACTCCTGCTCCAATGTAAGTCGCTTGGATACTGGGGAGATCTTGATGATCCTCCTGCTGAGCCGCTAGCTGAGCCACCCGCTCGTCCTCCTGACGTATTCGGTCTTGCACCGGGTTATAGCCACCGGGCTAGTTACAACGCTGGGCATTGCTTGACAAAGCTTCTGACTCCATGTGCCTGCTGTAACTCGGACTCCGGTTTTGATGAGGCGGTGCTAGCCAAGGCGGAGGAGTTGAATGAATCCTGTCCCGGCTGTAAGAATATGTCTCTTGTTGCGCCAGGCCGCCTCGAACAAGTTCTCTGATCCTCCGGGTCTCCATCGCTGTCGGATCATCACCGTCCACTGGGAGAGCCGCCAAACGCGCCGATGCTGCGATTAAGTTTTCCATGGGGTTGGAAAAGTGACCCGGTGGTATTGGTACATAACGGGGCCGGGCCATACTCCCATGAGGTGGTGCCATCTCTCGAAGCTGAGCCGGTCCTCCCGTTACGGCTGTTGTGACCTGATTTGCCTTGGGTGGGTTGCTAGGTCCGGCCCCGGGTGTAGCGAAGAGGTTCCGAGGGTCGTAAACCGGAGGCAAACGGGATTGAGTTTTCTGGTGCCTCCTTCTCATTACCTCATTAGATGCGTTTAGGCTCATATTAAGCTGGAAAGCTTCTGAGTGGAGCTGCTGCGCCCGTGCATCCAAAGCCGCCCATTCTGTAGCTAACCTGGTGTCCTCAGCTTCCAAGGCCTCCTTGGCTCGAGCTATCGCTTCACGCACCTGTGCCACCTCCGCGTTATGCTCATCTTGATTTGCAGGAATAACCATGGCGGTTAACAGGGCCGTAAGCTTATCCATGAGATCCATCAGTGTCTGAGCCGGCGGGCGACATGGCCTCCTCGCCTGCCGCTCCTCGACCGATGATGTTATTGCCAAGAAGCCAGACAGCTTTGGCAGGGTTGAGTCCCGACCATGAAGACTCCTGCCCAGCTTGGCGGCTCATAGGGGTCCGGAATACTGGAGCCATCGGAACAACCCCCAAGCACGCCATCTTGTACTTGATATAACAAATCTGTTGAACCGGCGGACGAATCATCATCCGAGGGGACGGCCGTCTCACCACCATCTTCTCACCACCATCGTGACAGGTTGAGCTCGGGCGGGTCTCGCACGCTGAGCCGTCTCGACGAGGTCAGTGCAGTTGTCCGGCTTAGGGCCTGGCTCACCAATCCGGCCGATGAAGACGTGGATTCCGCCGAAGGGGACCCGGTACCCATACTCAATTGAGCCGGCGTCGGGGCCCCAGCCTTCATCGTCGATGTAGATCTTGCCGCGACGACTCTTGGTCATCCGGCCAACCACGTATCCCTTGAGCCCTTCGAAGCTGCCCTTCAAGAACTCAGATCCACCGTGCGCTGGCCCCACGGTGGGCGCCAACTGTTGTGTAATTGTCACGGCAGATGTCCTCTTGCAAGGACTTAGTCGTGGATCCATCGCAACTAGGAAGCTTAAAGGGGTTAATCGGGACAAAGGATAGTTGGAACTTTTCCAATTGAATTGATGCTATGAACTTGAGATTGTTTCCTCGCAAAATGTACCGTATGCTCATTACCATTAACATGAAAAGTGACATTGCCTTTGTTGCAATCAATAACAGCCCCTGCAGTATTAAGAAAAGGTCTACCAAGGATAATAGACATACTATCATCCTTGGGAATATCGAGAATAACAAAGTACGTTAAGATAGTGACATTTGCAACCACAACAGGCACATCCTCACAAATACCGACAGGTATAGCAGTTGATTTATCAGCCATTTGCAAAGATATTTCGGTAGGTGTCAACTTATTCAATTCAAGTCTACGATATAAAGAGAGAGGCATAACACTAACACCGGCTCCAAGATCACATAAAGCAGTTCTAACATAATTTCTTTTAATAGAGCATGGTATAGTTGGTACACCCGGATCTCCAAGTTTCTTTGGTATTCCACCCTTACAAGTGTAATTAGCAAGCATGGTGTAAATTTCAGCTTCCGGTATCTTTCTTTTATTTGTGATGATATCCTTCATATACTTAGCATAAGGATTTACTTTAAGCATATTAGTTAAGCGCATACGTAAGAAAATAGGTTTAATCATTTCAGCAAAGCGCTCAAAATCCTCATCATCCTTTGACTTGGATGATTTAGGGGGAAAGGGCATGGGTTTCAAACCCATGGTTCTCTTTCTTTACCGTGCTTCCTAGCAACAAAATCTCTCTTATCATAACGTTGATTCTTTGATTGTGGGTTATCAAGATCAACAATGTGTTCAATCTCTACATCATTATCATTGCTAGGTTGTGCATCAACATGAACATTATCATTAACATTAACACTAGGTTCATGTTCATCACCTGATTGAGTTTCAGCATCAGAAATAGAAATATTATTGGGATTCTCAGGTGTGTCTACAATAGGTTCACTAGAAGCATGCAAGGTTTTATCGTTTTTCTTTTTCTTCTTTCTAGAAGAACTAGGTGCCTCTAAATTATTTCTCTGAGAATCTTGCTCGATTCTCTTAGGGTGCCCTTCAGGATACAAAGGTTCCTGAGTCATTCTACCAGTTCTAGTAGCCACTCTAACAGCAAAGTCATTTTTATTATTTAATTCATCAAGCAAGTCATTTTGACCTCTAAGTACTTGCTCAGCTTGAGTAGCAACCATAGAAGCATATTTGCTAACACGGTGAAGTTCATCTTTAATTCTAGCCAGATTATCACCTACGCATCCTATTTCGAAAGCATTATTCTTTAACTCTCTACCAACATAAGCATTAAAACTTTCTTGCCTAGCCATAAAGTCATCAAATTCATCTCAGCATGGGCTATGAAATTTAGTAGAGGGTATTTCAACTTTATCATATCTATAGAGAGAATTTACCTTTACTACCTGTGTCGGGTTATCAAGACAATGTGGTTCTTCAGGTGGTAAATTAAGACCATGTATTTCTTCAATAGGAGGTAAAATCTTAACGTCTTCAGCTTTAATACCTTTTTCTTTCATTGATTTCTTTGCCTCTTGCATATCTTCAGGACTGAGAAATAAAACGCCTCTCTTCTTCGGAGTGGGTTTAGGAATAGGCTCAGGGGTTGGCTCAATTGGTTCAGGAATTACTTCAGAACCGGCTCAGAAGAGTCCAATTATTTTCATTAGTCAACATATTATTCAATAATATTTCAACTTCACGATCGTTCTTTCCTCGAAAACACAACCAACACAACTATCCAAGTAGTCCTTGGAAGCATCGGTTAGTCCATTATAAAAGATATCAAGTATTTCATTTTTCTTAAGAGGATGATCAGCAAAGCATTAAGTAATCGGAGAAGCCTCCCCAAGCTTGTGGGAGACTCTCTTCTTTGATTTGCACAAAATTATATATTTCCATAAGGCAGCTTGTTTCTTATGAGTAGGAAAATATTTAGCAGAGAAGTAATAAATCATATCCTGGGACTACGCACACAACTGTGAGCAAGAGAATTATACCAAGTCTTAGCATCACCCTTTAATGAGAACGGAAATATCTTAAGGATATATAAATAGCGAGACTTCTCATCATGAGTAAACAAGGTGGCTATATCATTCAACTTGGTAAGATGTGCCACAACAGTTTCAGATTCAAGGCCATAAAAAGGATCAGATTCAACTAAAGTAATAATGTCAGGATCAACAGAGACTTCATAATCCTTATCAAGAATACGTATAGGTGAAGTAGCAAAAGCAGGTCGGGTTTCATTCTAGCATTAAGAGACTGCTGCTTCCATTTAGCTAATAATTTCTTAAGATCATTTCTATCATTGCAAGCAAGGATTTCCGAGCAGTTTTTCATTCATAACATAACCCTTAGGAACAACAGGTAAAACATAATCATTGGGGGAACCTTCATCATCACTATCATCAGTAATAGGATCTTCAGTAATTTCATCCCCCCTAACTCTAGCAAGTTGTTCATCTAGAAATTCAGCAAAGTAGTATCACGCACATAAGTAGTTTCATCATGCATAGCAGAAGTGGCATCATCGATAACATGCGACATATCAGAACTCATAGCAGTAGCAGGTTTAGGTGTTGCAAGCTTACTAATAACGGAAGGAGAATCTAGTGCAGAGCTAGATGGTAGTTCCTTACCCCCCTCGTAGTTGAGGGGAAAATAGTAGTTCGGTCGTCTTTCAAGTTCTTCATAGTGATCCATGATATAAATCGCAAGTGACTCGGAGAATAGAGCTATGCTCAAGAACGGCACCAGAAATTAGTCTTGATAACCCACAAGTATAGGGGATCGCAACAGCTTTCGAGGGTAGAGTATTCAACCCAAATTTATTGATTCGACACAAGGGGAGCCAAAGAATATTCTTGAGTATTAGCAGTTGAGTTGTCAATTCAACCACACCTGAATAACTTAGTATCTGCAGCAAAGTGTTTAGTAGCAAACGTGGTATGATAATAAAGGTAACGGTAGCAAAACTAAAGATAAATGTTTTTGGGTTTTTGTAGTAGTTGTAACAAGATGTAACGGAAAAGTAAATAAGCGAAGAACAATATATGAAAAGCTCGTAGGCAATGGATCAGTGATGGATAATTATGCCGAATGTGATTCCTCATGCAATAGCTATAACATAGGTTGATATAGAACTAGCTCCAATTCATCAATGTAATGTAGGCATGTATTCCGTAAATAGTCATACGTGCTTATGGAAAAGAACTTGTATGGCATCTTTTGTCCTACCCTCCTGTTGAAGCGGGGTCCTAGCGGAAACTAAGGGATATTAAGGCCTCCTTTTAATAGAGAACCGGACCAAAGCATTAACACATAGTGAATACATGAACTCCTCAAACTACGGTCATCACCGAGAAGTATCCCGATTATTGTCACTTGTGGTTGTCGGATCATAACACATAATAGGTGACTATAGACTTTCAAGATATGATCAAGAACACACATATATTCATGAAAACATAATAGGTTCAGATCTGAAATCATGGCACTCGGGCCCTAATGACAAGCATTAAGCATAGCAAAGTCATAGCAACATCAATCTCAGAACATAGTGGATACTAGGGATCAAACCCTAACAAAACTAACTTGATTACATGGTGAATCTCATCCAACCCATCACCTTCCAGCAAGTCTACGATGGAATTACTCACGCACGGCGGTGAGCATCATGAAATTGGTGATGGAGGATGGTTGATGATGACGATGACGGCGATTTAATCCCCCTCTCCGAGCCCCGAACGGACTCTAGATCAGCCCTCCCGAGAGAGATTAGGGCTTGGCGGCTCTGCGTCGTAAAACGCGATGAAACTTTCTCTCTGATTTTTTCTCCCGAGACGGAATATATGGAGTTGGAGTTGAGGTCGGAGGAGGTCCAGGGGTCCACGAGATAGGGGCGCCCTTTAGGGGGGCGCCTGTCTCATGGATGTGCCCCGGCCCCTGATGTACTTCTTTCGCCCAATAATTCTTATAAATTCCAAAAAGTGCCTCTGTGGATTTCCAGGACATTACGAGAACTTTTATTTTCGACACATAAAACAACATCATGGTAGTAGCTGAAAACAGCGTCAGTCCGGGTTAGTTTCATTCAAATCATGCAAGTTAGAGTCCAAAACAAGGGCAAAAGTGTTTGGGAAAGTAGATACGTTGCAGACGTATCACTCTGCAGCACGAGTAGCATATACTTCCACAGAGGGCATAATAATTTATAAGTCCAATCCTCTGGCAATTATTTACAACATGACATCACGTCAGTCCGGTCATTATTTCGAATCGTTTTTTCGCCTGCCTCCCCCCCCCCCATGTTCCGAGGCGCGGTTGTCATTGGCACGTCTTATCCAAGCAGAGACCATGTCCCCTTATTAAGGGATTCTTTATCGACACAGACGTGGTTAAGCCAACCGTCTTTAGGGTACAACTCCTTGGGAATAGGCAAGTTTTAAGGCCCAGGAGGAGGCGTTCGATATTCACGGCCTTTATAAAGGGGTAAAGACCCGTCTTTCTTCTCCATGCTTGCTTCTTCCTCGACCCTTACTACCTCGAGTTCCAACACCCGGGTTTCAATCGCCACAAGCCTTAGTCATGTCTGGATCCAGCCGTCAGGGCCGGTGGGTGGCTTCTTCTGTCACAGAGGAGGATATTGCGAAGCTTCGGGCGGCAAGATATCTCACCGCAGAAATCCTCCATCGGCTTCCCACGGAAGGGCAGGTTATCCCTACCCCCAGATCCGGCGAGAGGGTCGTGTTCGTTTCCCACTTCCTTCGAGGATTAGGGTTCGCCCTTAATCCCTTCATCCAGGGGCTCATGTTCTATTATGGACTTGATTTTCACGATCTCGCCCGAACTCTGTTCTTCTCATCTCGGTGTTTATCGTCACGTGCAAAGCCTTCCTCCGAACTCCTCCGCACTTCGGCTTGTGGCTCAAGACCTTCAATGTGAAGCCGCAAGTGATAGAGGGGGAGCAGGCGGAGTGCGGTGGTGCCTCAGTGAGCAAGCTTACCAGCGTTGTTTGGCTAAAAGGATCCTTCACAGAATCTTCCGACTTATGGCAGCAGGAGTGGTTCTATATCACCGAGCCCCGTGGTTCCAAGTGGGCAGTTGCGCCTGCGTTCCGATCCAGCCCCCAATTCATCTTGCATCATGGATTAATAAGGGGTTGGACTGGGGATCAGTTGATGAAGTGCGGACTCTGCAGAGTCATATCCGAAGCCTCGTTGAGAAGGATATCGATCTCGTCAATGTTATTCAGGTAATGCTAGTTCACCAGACCCCGACGTGCCATCGACAGCCTCTCCGCATGTGGGAGTTTAATCCAGAAGGGCCACGGACTCTTCAGCACTTCTTCGGCACTACACACGAAGAAATGTGGAAATTATTTTTCGAGAAACGGAAACAATGGCCGGACACCACCAAAGATATCGGCCTTGACTGCAACCATCCGGACACCCCGGTAAGTGCTCTACTTCCGAACACCTTTTAGTCAAGCATCCCATAATAAGATATTGAGCAAACCATTTTCCCCAGGGCTGGATAAAGAAAGTGGAACTAATTAGGTGTCCGGCCCCCCTTCCCGAAGACTCAGTGGACGCCGTGATAGCAAGGATGCTGGCCCCGACACCGTACCAGGTGCCTATGAAGGAGGGCAAGAAGAAGAAGACCGGAGGCGACCCTTGTTCCGGAGATAAATCAGACACCGTGTCCGGGGAAATCAAAGTTTCTTTGCCCGAAGACAAAGGTGCAGGAGAAGCGAACATCCCTTCTCCCCATGGCGAGAAAAGGGCCGTCTCCGAAGCTTGGGAGGAGAGGTCTCCCAGGAGAGGCAAAATGCCATCGTCGGGCGGCTCGGGCTTGGCAAGCGACATCGTCGTACAATTTCATCATGAGGACAAGCCTCCAGCCAAATCGTAAGTGAAGCAGGATGCTTTAAACATATCCCGCTCCTTTCTTGTTACCGGAGTAGCATCTAATATATATGTATTCGCAGTTTGGCGCTCAATTTTCCTCAGCAATCCACTTCCTCGGGGGATCTTCTCCCGGAGATGACGGAGAGCGATACGCCTCCCCCGACCTCCTCGCCCAGCAATGCAGACGACTTCGAGGTGTCGTCGCGGAGGGTTTCTCCCGACCGACAAGCAGTGTGGGGGGCGAAGGAGGCCTTACCCGAAGGTGGCCCATCTGTTGCCCTGGGTTCGGGGCCAATAATGAAGGTCCTGTACTATCCGGTTTACAGCCGGAGATGATTCTGGAGACGAGTGAACGAGTTCCTTCGAAGGAAGGCCATACTCCTATGGCGGCTTCCGAAGATCCAGAAGCACCAGACATGTTAACGAATATGCTGCGACAAGCGTCTATCTCAGCGGAGCACCGTGCCCTGATGGGTAAGGTGGTCGAGAGGGTTCTGTCTACAAAGAGTGGATTGAATGAAGCCTTTACGAGCCTGCTAAGAGGCTTCGAGGTTTTGGATATAATTTTTCCAACTGTACTTTATTCGCAAAGTACACCTGTGTATAGATAGTAGCCCCTGAGACTCGGATTGCCTTCCCAAGGGAGGCGATCGGAGGATCAAGAAGATATGCTCAGGTAACAATCTGATGTAATTGGAACACATGCCGTTTCCGTCCCGGCGACTGTCCGGACTACAGAAGTAGCCAAGCTGCAGCGGAAGCTCGATGTGGCAGGGGATGTCATTGCATTGATCAACATGCGTCTTGACGAGTCGCAAGGTATGTGTTTGGAGCGGTCATGACACATGCGTGTTGATAATATAAGCGTGATGCTAAAATTTGTATACTGGATGTGTGTGACTACAGATGGTGCTGCTGCAGTTGAGGTTCTTCGGGCGGAGCTAGCCCGGTCCAAGGAGTAGGCCCGGTTTAGTAATGCGGCTACCGAAAAGGCATCGGCCGAGTTAAAGGCCGAACAGGCTGCTCGGCGCCAAGACGAGGAGAAAATATCCATGATGGCGCTTACAAGAGGCGAAAGAAGTGCGGTCTGAATCTAGAGCAGCCCATGAGGAGATCCGGCAAGTTGGGGAGATTGCGGCCGGTAAGCCCTTTTTGCTACAGGCTAAGTTCGGCGATCCGAACTATGCTCAGCTTAACCAAGTGTGGAGTTCTCTAGACGATTTTTTAGACTTGCCAAAGAGTTCTTCAGATGCGGCGCAGTTTTACCAAGCGCGAGAGGGGTATGCAATGGAGAAGCTTTTCTGGTCACAATTTGGCGCATCGAAGCGCCCTCTGTTGCTGAAAGAACAGATGTCCCAATGGGCCAAGCTTCATAGGATATCCGGTGCTGCCATGAAGAACGTCATAATCCGGCTGTGGCCGACTGAGCCTATTCCGAATAGCTACTTCGGCTTGGTGCAGCGGCTTGTTGATGCGGCGCCACGTATCGACGCTATTAAGCGGTCGGCGTGCATTGAGGGTCCACGGATGGCCTTTGCCCGTGTCAAGACATACTGGGGGAAGATGAAGGCCATCGATGTTGTGGCGAAGAGTCCACCCAAGGGCAATGACCATCATGCACCGCGGCATTATTTTGAGGACGTCTTAGAGGCTGCCCGCTTGATAGAGGGTCAATGCTCGAAAGACATAATATTCGAGTGAGGTGTATGGAAATTGTAAAAGACAATTTTATATTTAATCTATTTTTATGTTTTGCTCGAAAGCTTTTGTTCCTCATGTGCGGCCATTTTTATATAATCTGTAAGTTTTCCAGTCGTCGGCTTCAGCCCCCTCGTAGGAAGTACGGGGGTGTTCGGAAAAGCATTTGATCACTCTTGACCCAATGTCGTGGTCCATGAAGGAGGTGACAATGCGGCGAACGAGGCAATCAGACTATAGGGCGTTAACACTTTCACTTAGCCATAGGAGTTTTATGGTGGGTCTACGATATAGCCCCTGGTATGTAAGCGGCTTATTTTAATACGATGCGTTGCAAAATTGATCTGAAAAAGATCCTTCGTATGACACAGAGAGAATCGCTAAAGATTCCGATAAATCGTCGAGTGGTTGACCAGCTCTCGTCGCATCATGACAGTCAGTTTTTGGCTTTCTCTACTGAGGTTCTTGACCATATGAACTGGAAGCACAATCGTTGTAGTTCTCCCTTCACTTCCCTAGCCGATAGAGCGGAACGTAGGGTAGCAAGCACAGGAGCCGGGCAACCCAACTATTAACCCAAGACATGATTCGGAGCTGATGCATATAAGGCGAAACTCGCGACACCAAAGTACACTATAAAGCTGTTCGGACTTGCCGGTAACTCATTTGTTCCCATACCGAGCCCCTGGCAAGTTATGCCGAGGTGTGTGTGTAAAACAACCACAAGAGCAAAAATTCGGGTCGGTTAGGAAAAAGTCAATGCTGAACACTGTTACTTTTGCTAGGAGCTGAGTGATATGCCAATTATTATATAGATAACAAAGCCGCAACCCTGGCTATTTGACATGCCAGGGGCCGAAGGATGAGGAAAAAGGCATGTTACAGGCTCGAAATAGAGAGCGTGGTTTACAAAAAAATGTTTTGGACCTCCTGTCGCACATCTGCGCCGCCTATCCTCGGTTAAGGTACTCCTTGGCAGGAATAACCCTTGGGTGATTGTACGAACCTGAACTTTGGTAGAGTCCGCGGGGTGACCGGCCCTTGAGCTACCTGTGGAGGGGATAATAAAAAGGAAAAAGGGGCAGTTAGAAAAGGAGGGGGGTTACAGGCCCACCGCATTGTGCTTCCGCCGATGCCCAGGGTATTTCAAGTGCATAATTATGTATGCGCGGTACCCACTTTGAGGGCATATTAGGTGAACGGCGGAAGCCTAATTGCTAGTCCAATATGGACATTGATCGGTCATGTTGAATGGAGACCGGCGGCATGATGGCCGACGTGGTATGTGGCGTGATAAGGCCGCTGTGTAGTTCGGTTGAGATAGCCGTAGTATGATCTCCTGTACAGAGGGAGTGTTCCGTGCGCTCACCCCTAGGGGTGTGTGTCACGTATACCATGTTTACTGCTTTTGCTTCAGGGGGAAACTGCTTCTGACCCCTGTTGTTTGGTTGGTGAGCCTCTTCGTCGTCGCTATTGCCGGGCGGCCTCTTCCCCTTGTTTTGGCATTTAACTTGCCGGCCTGTTTGAAGACCCAACAACTTCTGTTGGTGTGATTAGCTAGTTTATTGGGGTGGCCATGAATCTGGCGGGGCCTATCCAATATTTTGTATAAATTGGATGGTCTGTCTTTGTTTGCCGTAAATGGCTTTTTCCGTTGGCCGGGTTTGTGGCCGCTGAATCCAGCGCTGACTGTTGTGTCCTACGTGCCCTCATTATTATTGTGACATTTGTTTTTATTGTGTCGTGGCTTTCCATTACCGTCCCGTACTTCGGAGGTGCCCGGATCGCTGGCGCTATTGCTTCTACGGGCGAGTCAGTTGTCTTCTCCCGCGCAAAAGCGGGTCATCAAAGCGGTAAGGGCTGACATAGACTTTGGTTTTTCCTGACCGAGGTGGCGGGCAAGCCACTCGTCCCGGACACTATGTTTGAAGGCCGCCAGGGCTTCTGCATCCGGACAGTCAACAATTTGGTTCTTTTTAACTAAGAACCTAGTCCAGAGCTTTCTGGCGGACTCTCCGGGCTGCTGGACAATGTGACTTAGGTCATCGGCATCCGGTGGCCGGACACATGTACCTTGAAACTTATTGTGGAAGGCATCTTCCAACTCCTCCTAGCTGCCAATTGAGTTTTCAGGAAGACTGTTTAGCCAGTGCCGAGCTGGTCCTTTGAGTTTTAACGGGAGGTATTTGATGGTATGAAGGTCGTCTCCGCGGGCCATATGGATATGGAGAAGGAAATCCTCAATCCATACCGTGGGATCTGTTGTTCCGTCATATGATTCAATATTTACGGGTTTAAACCCTTCTGGGAACTCATGATCCATTACTCCATCAGTGAAGCAAAGGGGGTGTGCGGCGCCTCTATATCGGGCCGTATCGCGACGTAGCTCCGATGGAGTCCGTCTGCGGTTTTCAGCCCGGGCGTGACTAGGTTTGTCGCGTCCGAATAGATAGCCATCGTCGTGTGTCGAGGTACGTCCTCGCGATCCGTAGATCGATTTGGTATATCCCGCTTTACTGTCCAGGTCCTGCTGGAGGTCGTACGTATCACCCCGAGCTATGCTATTTCTATTTTTTCGTGACGGTGGGGCCGGTTGCTGTTCGGCTTGAATTGCCGTTTTATCCCGACCAAGTTGTGGTCGGCCTGCCGCATTGTCCCAACCGTACTGCGCGATTGAGGTATGAGCTCTGGCGCCTCCTCATTAAACTAGGGTAGCAGTTTGCGCTTAGGGTAACTCCTGGCTGGGAGCTTGAGGCCGTATTCTTCGGCTGCCAGGACATTAGTCCATCTGTCGTTGAGCAGATCTTGGTCAGCTTGCAGCTGTTGCTGTTTCTTCTTTAGGCTCCTTGCAGTGGCTATTAGCCTGCGCTTGAAGCGCTTCTGCTCGAGAGGTTCCTCGGGCACGGTGAAATCCTCGTCGCCGAGGCTTACCTCATCTTCACAGAGCGGAAGATAATTATCGTCCTCCGAATCGTCATGTATGGCCTATTCATTAGGGCTAACTTGCCCATTTTCCCGTTCCCCCTGTTCAAAGGTTACTTCGGCGGGGTCTTTATTATCTTCGAGTTCGTCCGGAGTACTATTTTCCCCGGTGCCCGTGTTGCTATCCTTTGAATGACGTGACTTAGAACGGCGCCGAGGACGCGCTTGGGGTGTGTCTCAGGAGGTTTATTCTCAACTGGATTTTCCTTGTCATCATCGTTAATTGCTTTGGGTGTATCCACTATGTACACATCGTACGAAGAAATGGCCGTCCAATATCCAGTAAATGGCGGGTTTTGGCCCTGCTCCTCATCGGCATCGTCGTCCATACCGTCAATGTCTTCGGAGCCATAATCAAGCGTGTCGGTTAAATCCTCGATCGTGGCTATGAAGTTGGTGGCGGGTGGGAAGAAAAATTCTCCATCGTCAGCCCCTAGTTTGAACCGAACATAGTTTGGCTGTGAGTCCCCCGCCAACGACAGGTTCTTTAGTGAGCTTAGCACATCGCCCAAGGGCAAGTGCTGGAAGATGTCTACGGTGCTGAACTCGAAGATCGATAAACGATCAAGTTCGGCATCCGCGGACTCACATGGTTTGGAACTTCCACCCAGAGACGAGTCCGGAGTTCCGTTGACACAAATATTGTGTGAGGTTAAGTCCATGTGCGGCTCCAATTCCGGGGAATCTGTGGCCTCCGTGGTGGGGTTGAGCCTCCAATCCTTGGATGGCGCGGTATGCTCCGGATCTAAGGCCAAAGTAGTTACTGGAGCTATCTCCTGAACGCGGTCCGATGACAGATTCAGGTCATGTTCATCGAGATGATTAGGAGTGGTTGCCGCGGTCTCGAATCCGGCAAAGATCAAATCTCCGCGGATGTCCGTGACATAGTTCAAGCTCCCAAATCTGACCTGATGGCCAGGGGCGTAGCTATCGATCTGCTCCAGGTGGCCAAACGAGTTATTCAATAGCTGCCGAACACGAAGATCTGTCCGGGGAGGAAGGTTTCTCCTTGGACAACGTCATTGTTGACGATTGAAGGGGCCATCGAACCTTTTGAGGACGGCAAATTGGAACTCTCGATGAAAGCACCAATGTCGGTGTCAAAACCGGCGGCCTCCATAGAGAGGGCCCGAACCTGGGTAAACATTGTGTCCCCTGTCTCTTGTTACCATTGATCTTAGACGAACAGTTCGGGACCCCTTACCCGAGATCCACCGGTTTTGACACCGACAGGGGGCACCGCACACGGCTAAGAGATCAATGATCAATGTGTGTGTCTATGGGGTGCCCCCCTCCCCCGTATATAAAGGAGTGGAGGAGGGGAGGGCCAGCCCTCTACTATGGCGTGCCCTGGGGAGTCCTACTCCCACCGGGAGTAGGATTCCCCCTTTCCAAGTATTAGGAGTAGGAGAGAAGGAAGGGGCAGAGAGAAGAGAAGGAAGGAGGGGGCGCCGCCCCTCCCCCTAGTCCAATTCGGACTAGGCCTTGGGGGCACGCGGCCTGCCCTAGGCAGCCCCCCTCTCTCTCCCCTAAAGCCCAATAAGGCCCATATACTCCCCGGGGGGTTCCGGTAACCCCTCCGGCACTTCGGTTTTCTCCGAAACCACCTGGAACACTTCCGATATCCGAATATAGCCGTCCAATATATCAATCTTTACGTCTCGACCATTTTGAGACTCCTCGTCATGTCCTTGATCACATCCGGGACTCCGAACTATCTTCCGTACATCAAAATGATAACCCACAAGTATAGGGGATCGCA
The DNA here is from genome assembly GCA_021605145.1 of Aegilops bicornis. NCBI lineage: Eukaryota > Viridiplantae > Streptophyta > Magnoliopsida > Poales > Poaceae > Aegilops > Aegilops bicornis. Next base: position 679,186,136 of record CM038671.1, read on the forward strand.
ACAGTTTTCGAGGGTAGAGTTTTCAACCCAAATTTATTGATTAGACACAAGGGGAGCCAAAGAATATTCTCAAGTATTAGCAGTTGAGTTGTCAATTCAACCACACCTGGATAACTTAGTATCTGCAGCAAAGTATTTAGTAGCAAAGTAATATGGAAGTAACGGTAACGGTAGCAAAAGTAATATTTTTAGGTTTTGTAGTGATAGTAACAATAGCAACGGAAAAGTAAATAAGCGAAGAACAATATGTGAAAAGCTCGTAGGCACTGGATTGGTGATGGAGAGTTATGCCGGATGCGGTTCATCCTGTAACAATCATAACATAGGGTGACACAGAACTAGCTCCAATTCATCAATATAATGTAGGCATGTATTCCGAATATAGTCATACGTGCTTATGGAAAAGAACTTGCATGACATGTTTTGTCCTACCCTCCCATAGCAGCGGGGTCCTAATGGAAACTAAGGGATATTAAGGCCTCCTTTTAATAGAGTACCGGACCAAAGCATTAACACATAGTGAATACATGAACTCCTCAAACTACGGTCATCACCGGGAGTGGTCCCGATTATTGTCACTTCGGGGTTGCCGGATCATAACACATAGTAGGTGACTATAGACTTGCAAGATAGGATCAAGAAATCACATATGTTCATGAAAACATAATAGGTTCAGATCTGAAATCATGGCACTCGGGCCCTGGTGACAAGCATTAAGCATAGCAAAGTCATAGCAACATCAATCTCAGAACATAGTGGATACTAGGGATCAAACCCTAACAAAACTAACTCGATTACATGATAGATCTCATCCAACCCATCACCGCTCAGCAAGCCTACGATGGAATTACTCACGACGGCAGTGAGCATCATGAAATTGGTGATGGAGGATGGTTGATGATGACGACGGCGACGGATTACCCTCTCCGGAGCCCGAACGGACTCCAGATCAGCCCTCCCGAGAGAGTTTAGGGCTTGGCGGCGGCTCCGTATCGTAAAACATGATGAATCCTTCTCTCTGATTTTTTTCTCCCCGAAAGTGAATATATGGAGTTGGAGTTGAGGTCGGTGGAGCGTCAGGGGGCGCACGAGGCAGGGGGCGCGCCCCCACCCTCGTGGACAGGGTGTGGGCCCCCTGACGTGGATTCTTCTTCCACTATTTTTAATATTTTCCAAAAATACGTTCCGTGGAGTTTCAGGTCATTCAGAGAACTTTTATTTCTGCACATAAATAACACCATGGAAAGTATGCTGAAAACAGCGTCAGTCCGGGTTAGTTCCATTCAAATCATGCAAGTTAGAGTTCAAAACAAGGGCAAAAGTGTTTGGAAAAGTAGATACGATGGAGACGTATCAACTCCCCCAAGCTTAAACCTTTGCTTGTCCTCAAGCAATTCAGTTGATAAACTGAAAGTGATAAAGAAAAACTTTTACAAACTCTATTTGCTCTTGTTGTTGTAAATATGTAAAGCCATCATTCAAGTTTTCAGCAAAGATTATGACTAACCACATTCACAATAACTCTTAGGTCTCATGTTTAATCATATCCATGGCATAATCAACTAGCGAGCAATAATAATAAATCTTGGATGACAACACTTTATCAAAATAATCATAATATGATATAACAGGATGGTATCTCGCTAGCCCTTTCTGAGACCGCAAAACATAAATGCAGAGCACCTTTAAAGATCAAGGACTGACTAGACATTGTAATTCATGGTAAAAGAGATTCGATCATAGTCATACCCAGTATAAATTAATAGTAAGGGATGCAAATGACAGTTGTGCTCTCCAGCTAGTGCTTTTTAATAAGAGGGTGATGACTCAACATGAAAGTAAATAGATAGGCCCTTCGCAGAGGGAAGCAGGGATTTGTAGAGCTGCTAGAGCTCGGTTTTAAAATAGAGATAAATAATATTTTGAGCGGCATACTTTCATTGTCAACATAACATCCAAGAGATGGCGATATCTTCCATGCTACACACATTATATGCGGTTCCCAAATAGAATGGTAAAGTTTATACTCCCCCTCCACCAACAAGCATCAATCCATGGCTTGCTCGAAACAACGAGTGCCTCCAACTAACAACAGTCCTAGGGGGAGTTTTGTTTGCAATTATTTTGATTTGATTTGCATAAAGCATGGGACTGGGCATCCCGGTGACCAGCCATTTTCTCGTGAGTGAGGAGCGGAGTCCACTCCTCTTGAGAATAAACCGCCTAGCATGGAAGATACGGACAGCCCTAGTTGGTACATGAGCTATTTGAGCATACAAAACGGAATTTCATTTGAAGGTTTAGAGTTTGGCACATACAAATTTACTTGGAACGGCAGGTAGATACCGCATATAGGAAGGTATAGTGGACTCATATGGAAAAACTTTAGGGTTTAAGAAATTGGATGCACAAGCAGTATTCCCGCTTAGTACAAGTGAAGGATAGCAAAAGACTGGGAAGCGACCAACCAGACAGCGACAACAGTCATGAACATGCATTAAAATTAATAGACATTGAGTACGAGCATGAGTAGGATATAATCCACCACGAACATAAATATCGTGAAGGCTATGTTGATTTGTTTCAACTACATGTGTGAACATGTGCCAAGTCGAGTCACTTAAATCATTCAAAGGAGGATACCACCCCACTATACCACATCACAACCATTTTAATAGCATGTTGGCACGCAAGGTAAACCATTATAACTCATAGCTAATCAAGGATGGCACGAGCAACTATAATATCTAATTGTTATTGCAAACATGTTTATTCATAATAGGCTGAATCAGGAACGATGAACTAATCATATTTACAAAAACAAGAGAGGTCGAGTTCATACTAGCTTCTCTCATCTCGGTCCACCATCATATATCGTCATAATTGCCTTTCACTTGCACGATCGAACGATGTGAAAATAATAAGAGTGCACGTGCATTGGACTAAGCTGGAATCTGCGAGCATTCAATAAACAGGAGAAGACAAGGCAATATGGGCTCTTGGTTAAATCAACAGTAATGCATATAAGAGCAACTTCTACAATTTAATTATGGTCTTCTCCTATCGACCCCCAAAGAAAAGAAAAGAAATAAAAACTATTTACACGGGAAAGCTCCCAACAAGCAAAAGAAGAACGGGAAATATTTTTGTGTTTTCTTTTAATTATTACTACTACAGCAAGAAAGTAAACTAGCTAAAAGCTATTACTATTTTTTTGGTTTTTCTTAAGATTTAACAAACACACAAGAATAAAGCATAAAAAGGAAAAATAAACTAGCATGGATATTACAGTGAAAGAGTATGAACACCGACATCTAGCAATGAGTGTGTGTGAACATAAATGTAATGTCGGTGGGAAATACGTACTTCCCCAAGCTTAGGCTTTTGGCCTAAGTTGGTTTATTGCCACGGATGGCCTGGCGGATATCCATAGTTATAACCGGGGTCATACTGAGATGCAGCGGCTATTGCCTCCTGAGTTGTAGCGTGGCGGCAAGCTGCCTCCGCCCTCCTCTCGTAGTCATCTACCTCCTCTCTGGTAATAACATGTCTTCCTTTTGCCTGATAATCAAAGAAGGCAGGAGCAGGGAGAGTAATACGGACAACACGACGTCTGACAAAGATTAAGCGATACCGGAGAGGTGATTCATTCCTCTCGACAAACTGGTGGTGAACCATAGCATTAAAGTCTAAATAAGTAGGAGGAAATTCAATATCATCATCACGTATGGTTACACCAAGAAAATCAGCTAAGCGGGTTGCATAAATTCCACCAAAGAAATCTCCATTAAATCTATTATGATGCAACCTACGTGCAACAATGGCTCCCAAATTATAAGATTTGTCTCCTAGCACAGCACACCTAAGAATACTGAGGTCGGGGACACACATATGATATGCTTCATCTTTACCATTTATGCACCTACCTATGAAGAGAGCAAAATAATGTATAGTAGGAAAATGAATGCTCCCTATGGTAGCTTGTGCTATATCTCTAGATTCCCCCACAGTTATACTAGCAAAAAAATCTCTAAATTCAGATTTGCGAGGTTCACTAGCACTAGCCCATTGTGGAAGTTTGCAAGCAGTGGTAAAATCCTCTAAATCCATCGTATAAGATTTTTCATAAGGATCAAACAGGACAGTTGGAGAATTGCGTGAAGATGAAAATTCAAACCTCCTCACAAAGGAACTAGTGAGATAGTGGTATCTTGGCGGCACTTTTCTTCCTCGAAGCTCACAAGATCAGCGTTATGCAAATATGCGTTAAATTCTTCCTTGATTCCCGCTCGATCCATAAAGTTTTCTGAAGGCCATTCACAAGGCTGCACTGGAGCGTTCCTTGGTGGCTCATCGTCAGCATCACGCGTTGCAAGCCTGGGTCCTTGCTTCCTTGAAGAACCACGTTGGTACATTTTCCTAAGCATATTTCTTCCACTGAAAAATTTCTGAAATTTTTAGTAACTTCAAATAAAAGTGAATCAAACTCAACAAAATTGATAGCAACTACTCCTACAAGTGCCTAGAGCCTATATCATGCATTAGAACTACTTGGAACCATATAAATTTGACATGCAAGCTCAAGAACATGGTCACCTAGTAAGCACAAATTTGCAATGAATAAAGCACTAGAACAAAAACTAATTGGACCAATGGAGGAGTCACATACCAAGGAACAATCTCCCCAAGCAGTTTTGTGAGAGGTGCTTTGAGCAAGGAGATCGAACATCACAAAGAAATGAGCTAGAACTCGTGCTTGAGCTGGATAGTGATTTTTTTGGGAGGAAGAAGAAGTGTGTGGGTGCAGGAATAAGTGGAGGGGGCCACCATGGGCCCACGAGGCGGGGCGCTCAGGGGTGGGCGCGCCTGGACCTCGTGGCTGTGTGCTTGCTCCCCTGTTGTGTTCTTAGTGCCGATATTCTCAAATATTCCATAAAAATCATATTTCAATTTCAGGCATTTGGAGAACTTTTATTTTCGGGTATTTTTATATTGCATGATAATTCACAAAACAGAGAGAAAAAATACTATTTTTTACTTTTATTTCAACTAAATAATGAAAGTAAAAGGAGGGTCTGAAGGTTGTGCCTTCTAGTTTCATCCATCTCATGCTCATCAAAAGAAATCCACTAACAAGGTTGATCAGGTCTTGTTAACAAACTCATTCTGAATAACATGGAACCGGAGAAATTTTGAATAACACTATGTTACCTCAACGGGGATATGCACATCCCCAATAATAAGAATATCATAGTTGTTCTTGACAGTAGGTAGAGGAAATTGAAAACCTCCAAAAATAATCGATGGAATTTTTCCAATAGAATTGATACTGTGGACTTGAGGTTGTTTCCTCGGAAAGTGTATCGTATGCTCATTACCATTAACATGAAAAGTGACATTGCCTTTGTTGCAATCAATAACAGCCCTGCAGTATTCAAAAAGGTCTTCCAAGAATAATAGACATACTATCGCCCTCGGAATATCAAGAATAACAAAGTCCGTTAAAATAGTAACGTTTGCAACCACAACAGGCACATCCTCACAAATACCGACATGTATGGCAGTTGATTTATCAGCCATTTGTAAAGATATTTCAGTAGGTGTCAACTTATTCAAATCAAGTCTACGATATAAACAGACATGCATAACACTAACACCGGCTCCAAGATCACATAAAGCAGTTTTAACATAGTTTCTTTTAATGGAGCATGGTATAGTTGGTACTCCTGGATCTCCTAGTTTCTTAGGTATTCCACCCTTAAAAGTATAATTAGCAAGCATGGTGGAAATTTCAGCTTCCGGTATGTTTCTTTTATTAGTAACAATTTCCTTCATATACTTAGCATAAGGACTCATTTTGAGCATATCGCTTAATCGTGACACGCAAAAAGATAGGTCTAATCATTCAAAGAAAGCTCAAAATCCTCATCATCCTTTTTCTTGGATGGTTTGGGAGGAAAAGGCATGGGTTTCTGAACCCATGGTTCTCTTTCTTTACCGTGTTTCCTAGCAACAAAATCTCTCTTATCATAATGTTGATTCTTTGATTGTGGGTTATCAAGATCAACAGCAGGTTCAATTTCTACATCATTATCATTGCTAGGTTGAGCATCATCATGAACATCTTCATTAATATTATCACTAGATTCATGTTCATTACCAGATTGTGTTTCAGCATCAGAAATAGAGATATCATTTGGATTCTCAGATGGTTCATCAATAGGTTCACTAGAAGCATGCAAAGTCCTGTCATTTTTCTTTTTCTTCATTTTAGAAGGATTAGGTGCATCAATATTATTTCTCTGAGAATCTTGCTCAATTCTCTTAGGGTGGCCTTCAGGATACAAAGGTTCCTGAATCATTTTACCGGTTCTAGTAGCCACTCTAACAGCATAATCATTTTTCTTACTATTTAATTCATTGAGCAAATCATTTTGAGCTTTAAGTACTTGCTCTACTTGAGTGGTAACCATAGAAGCATGTTTACTAATGAGTTTAAGTTCACCTTTAACTCTAGACATATAATCACCCAAGTGTTCAAGCATATAAGCATTTTGTTTTAATTGTCTACCAAAATAAGCATTGAAGTCTTCTTGCTTAACCATAAAATTATCAAACTCATCCAAACATTGGCTACCAAACTTAGTAGGAGGGATTTCAGCTTTATCATATCTATAGAGAGAATTTACCTTTACTACCTGTGTCGGGTTATCAAGACCATGAGTTTCTTCAATAGGTGATGAATTAAGATCATATGTTTCTTCAACAAAGTGTAAATTAAGACCATGTATTTCTTCAATAGAAGGTAAATTCTTAACATCTTCAGCTTTAATACCTTTTTCTTTCATAGATTTCTTTGCCTCTTGCATATCTTTCAGATCGAGAAATAGAACACCTCTTTTCTTCGGAGTTGGTTTAGGAATAGGCTCAGGAAGTGTCCAGTTATTTTGATTTGTCAACATATTATTCAATAGAATCTCAACTTCATCCGGTGTTCTTTCCCTGAAAACAGAACCAACACAACTATCCAGGTAGTCTCTGGAAGCATCGATTAGTCCATTATAAAAGATATCAAGTACTTCATTTTTCTTAAGAGGATGATCAGGCAAAGCATTAAGTAATTGGAGAAGCCTCCCCCAAGCTTGTGGAAGACTCTCTTCTTCAATTTGCACAAAATTGTATATGTCCCTTAAAGCAGCTTGTTTCTTATGAGCAGGGAAATATTTAGCAGAGAAGTAATAAATCATATCCTGGGGACTACGCACACAACCAGGATCAAGAGAATTAAACCATATCTTAGCATCACCCTTTAAGGAGAACGGAAATATTTTAAGGATATAAAGATAGCGAGATTTCTCATCATTAGTGAACATGGTGGCTATATCATTTAATTTAGTAAGATGTGCCACAACAGTTTCAGATTCATAGCCATAAAAAGGATCAGATTCAACCAAAGTAACTATATCAGGATCAACAGAGAATTCATAATCCTTATCAAGAATACGTATAGGTGAAGTAGCAAAAGGTGGTCGTTTCATTCTAGCATTAAGAGATCGCTGCTTCCATTTAGCTAATATCTTCTTAAGATCACTTCTATCATTGCAAGCAAGAATAGCTCTAGTGCATTCTTCATCCAGAACATAACCCTTAGGCACAACAGGAAATTCATATTTATTAGGGGGAGAGTCTTCATCATCACTATCTTCATTATTATCAGTTTCAATAATTTCATTCGCTCTAGCCCTAGCAAGTTGTTCATCAAGAAATTCACCAAGTGGCACAGTAGTATCAAGCATAGAAGTAGTTTCATCATAAGTATCATGCATAGCAGAAGTGGCATCATCAATAACATGCGACATATCAGAACGAATAGCAGTAGCAGGTTTAGGTGTCGCAAGCTTACTCAAAACAGAAGGTGAGTCAAGTGCAGAGCTAGATGGCACTTCCTTACCTCCCCTCGTAGTTGAGGGATAAATTTTTTGCTTTCTCGTCTTTCAAGTTCCTCATAGTGACCAGCAGATATAAATCCCAAGTGACTCAAAGAATAGAGCTATTCTCCTAAGAACGGGCGCGGAAAATAGTCTTGATAACCCACAAGTATAGGGGATCACAACAGTTTTCGAGGGTAGAGTATTCAACCCAAATTTATTGATTCGACACAAGGGGAGCCAAAGAATATTCTCAAGTATTAGCAGTTGAGTTGTCAATTCAACCACACCTGGATAACTTAGTATCTGCAGCAAAGTATTTAGTAGCAAAGTAATATGGAAGTAACGGTAACGGTAGCAAAAGTAATATTTTTAGGTTTTGTAGTGATAGTAACAATAGCAACGAAAAAGTAAATAAGCGAAGAACAATATGTGAAAAGTTCATAGGCATTGGATCGGTCATGGAGAATTATGCCGGATGCGGTTCATCATGTAACAATCATAACATAGGGTGACACAGAACTAGCTCCAATTCATCAATTTAATGTAGGCATGTATTCCGAATATAGTCATACGTGCTTATGGAAAAGAACTTGCATGACATCTTTTGTCCTACCCTCCCGTGGCAGCGGGGTCCTAATGGAAACTAAGGGATATTAAGGCCTCCTTTTAATAGAGTACCGGACCAAAGCATTAACTCCTCAAACTACGATCATCACCGGGAGTGGTCCCGATTATTGTCACTTCGGGGTTGCCGGAACATAACACATAGTAGGTGACTATAGACTTGCAAGATAGGATCAAGAACTCACATATGTTCATGAAAACATAATAGGTTCAGATCTGAAATCATGGCACTCGGGCCCTAGTGACAAGCATTAAGCATAGCAAAGTCATAACAACATCAATCTCATAACATACTGGATACTAGGGATCAAACCCTAACAAAACTAACTCGATTACATGATAGATCTCATCCAACCCATCACCGTCCGTGCAAGCCTCACGATGGAATTACTCACGCACGGCGGTGAGCATCATGAAATTGGTGATGGAGGATGGTTGATGATGACGACGGCGACGGATTCCCCTCTTCGGAGCCCCAAACGGATTCCACATCAGCCCTCCCGAGAGAGTTTAGGGCTTGGCGGCGGCTCCGTATCGTAAAACACGATGAATCCTTCTCTTTGGTTTTTTTCTCCCCGAAAGCGAATATATGGAGTTGGAGTTGAGGTCGTTGGAGCGTCAGGGGGGCCACGAGGCAGGGGGCGCGCCCAGGGGGGCAGGCGCACCCCCACCCTCGTGGACAGGGTGTGGGCCCCCTGACATGGATTCTTCTTCCAGTATTTTTAATATTTTCCAAAAATACGTTCCGTGGAGTTTTAGGTCATTCCGAGAACTTTTGTTTCTGCACATAAATAACACCATGGAAAGTGTGCTGAAAACAACGTCAGTCCGGGTTAGTTCCATTCAACTCATGCAAGTTAGAATCCAAAACAAGGGCAAAAGTGTTTGGAAAAGTAGATACGACGGAGACGTATCACAAAACACATAAACTCATAATACAAATCGTCACAGAATGTTAAGCGTGCGGACCCTACGGGTTTGAGAACTATGTAGACATGACCGAGACTCATCTCCAGTAAATAACCAATAGCGGAACTTGGATGTTGTAAGTGCATCTAGTGCCCCTTAGTGATTTTGGTGTATTGAAGACTTATAGGTTAAGGGACTAATGTGTTTATGAGTGTAAACAGGTCTATAAGTCTATGAGGAGTTTGATATTTACAGAGAAAGTCGACCCCTAAAAATGAAGTTCTTCGACTGAAGACTTTGGATTTCTGAAGACTTTCTGAAGACTTTTAAAGTGAAGAAATTGGTGTAACCGTGAAGACTTGGTATTCATTTGAGGAACATGAAGCGTGAAGACTTTTGCTTTCGTTGTTTCATTTTCTCTTTCTTGAGTCATAGGAAACACCGTACTGTTAAAGGGGGTCAAGGAAATACTAAGGAAAAATTTCCATGTGATGCTCAACTCAAAATCCTACACCTACCAATCCCTTCGAGTGAAGCCATTGGAAATCTCATACAGTTCAGTCAATTTCTTTAGTGATAGAGACGAAGTTCTTCTGGTCGCTGAGGTATTTTTTCTGACTAAGGAGTTAGGAATTTGTCAGTGCGGATTGCCTACACAGTGAGGAACATGATAGCCCTGAGGAATTTGAGCCTCAAATTTCCGACGTTGCTGTGCTATGCGTAGGGCTGCAAGAAAAGCTCGAGGCTCGTGAGCCACTCGTGATCGACTCGTTTTTTGGCTCGACTCGAGATCGACTCGAAAAGAAATGAGCTGAGTTTGAACACTTTATTTAGCTCGACCGCGAAACGTGTCGATCTTGAGCCAATGCTGGCTCGCTCGCGATTTTAACTCAATAGCTCGACATAATACCATTATGTTAAATGATCACGCCATATATTAAATGGAAATAAGATAATTTGTTACTACCATATATGATGTGCGTGATTTTTCTCCATTTTATTTACCAGCAAACATGGAAGCTCAATTAAGTGTAGAGAAGATTTAGGTTTAATTATGGTAAGTGGTTGAAAACGACATAAATATCCTGTTGTTTTGGACAAAAATTTCCCAAAGCATATGCACCTTTGTTTTCTTGTTTTTCGTCCACGAAGACCACCATCTATTGCTAGTTCGCCCAAGAGACCAAGAAGAGCTCTTGCCCTACAAGGTTGTGTCGTGTTGTGTCCTTATCTAGTTAGAATAATCACCATAGATTTATAATTTTTACCATCTCATTTAGCTCGAAACTAGCTCGAGATCGACTCGAGATCGTTACAAGCTGAGCACGAGTCATGTTTTAGAGCTCGATCTTGAGCTTCACTTAGTTTGAGCTCGCTCGACTTTTAATTTGAGTTGAGCTGAGCCAACTCCAACTCGCTCGAACTCGAATCGTTTGCAGCCCTAGCTATGCGCCAGCTGTCCCAAAATATCTACCCACCTAACAGTCATATCATTGAAGGGCATTTATGTCTTACCATGTCGGGCTGCTCCCTAGGCTATAAATAGCTGCCCCCCTACAACCACTAGCTGGTTGGCTGCTCCGAGAGAAACTGACATTTGTCATTTGAGAGCATCCCATCTGTAACACCCCGGATGTAACTTTCCATATTTGTAACTCCAACTCTTGCCATTTTCGGCATTGTGATATGATATTCCCTCCGTGGTTGGATTTTTCTTCATTTTGCATTTTGTCCATGTCATGCTTTTCATATCATGTCATCATGTGCATCGCATTTGCATACGTGTTCGTCTCATGAGTCCGAGCATTTTTCCCGTTGTCCGTTTTGCAATCCGACACTCCTATCTCCCCCGGCGGCCCCTTTTACGCTTTTTCCGTGAGGGTACTAAACCTTCTCGGAATGGACCGAGGTTTGTCTAGTGGCCTTGGTATACCATCCAGAGACCACCGGTCAAGTTTCGGTCATTTGGAGCTCGTTTGGTACTCCAACGGTTAACCGCACTCTCGAAAGGCCTCTTTTAAGTTGCAGCCCAACACCCCTCCAAAACAGCCCAATAACCCATCTAAGTCACTTCCATGCTCTCCGTCGTTCGATCACGATCGTGTGGCGAAAACTACACCTCATTTGGACTCTCCTAGCTCCCTCTATGCCTATTTAAACATCTCCCCGTCCAAATCCGGGTCTTCTTCCCCGAAACCCTAAAATTCATCCAGCGCCCGTCTGGACCGTCCGCCGCCACGGACGTGTCGCCGCCCGCCCTCGCAGCCAGTGGCAGCGCCACGTGGCCACGCCGCCTCACGCGCCGCCGCCCAGCTCAGAGCCCTCCCGGCAGGTAGCCGCCGCCGCTTCGCCATGAGGCGCCGAGCCCGCTCCGCTCCGGCCCGGCCCCGCCGCCTCCTCGGCAGCTCCGCCGCCGCCCCCGCCAGCCAGCGCCGCGCCACCCCGCCCGCCGGCCGGGATCCGCGCCCATTGCCTCCCTCGGCGCCGCCTCCCTCCGCCACCGGCCCCGCAGCTCCTGGGCGTCCCCTCTCCTTCGGCGAACTCCGGCGCCTCCGCCGCCGTGTCGCTCTCGATCGGGCGGATCCCGATCGGATCGGCCCGAGGGTTGACTTTCCCTTCTTCCCCCCTCTATTTCTTCTAAGTCTTAAATTCTGTGGTTATTTCGTGGCATTTTCAACGTAGCGTAACTTTGCATCTGTAGCTCCATTTTGCGCGTATTATATATCGAAATGTTCGTCTCGAAGAGTAGATCATTTATCCTCATTGCATCATTTTCATTTGAGCTCATCTTGATGCCCGAAATGCTGTTAGAAGAGGGCTATGTGATGTTAGTTTCTGTTTCTTAACAGAACTTGCACTTTTGTTATTTTTGCCATGATTAATGTGTGCACCCTATGAATTTGAGTCCTACATGTGTTTTGTAATATGACATGCCATCTTTCCAGGGGTGTATGCCATGTATTTTTGTGATCTATGTGGTGACTAGCACAAGCATGCAAAGTAGGTGTCCTGATGTTGCTGTTTTCAGCTCTGTTTAGCTGATATTTTGGTGCCATGTTAACTTGGTGCTACCGAGAGATCCATGCATATTTTGGGATACTTCAGTAAGGATGTTTTGTTAAACATGTCTTGCTCTATCCATCCATGCCCCTGTTTGCAATTATGTAGTAGTATAGCTTGAGTCAATCGAGCTCTACTTTTGCTACAAAATGTTTCCTGGCAGATTGTTTACATGTTATTCAATTTTGCCAAGGTTGTTTTGGTTGATCCATGTATGCTATGTTATTTTTCTTGCCATGTATGTCTTCTATGCCATGTCTTCTTGATGTATGTATGCTTAGTTTATCATATAAGGCTCTGTAGTGAGTGCATTCAGCTTGTAAACATGCCTACTTGTTATCAGTTTTTGACATGCCATGTTGCTGAATCTGTTATCGAAACTTTCAATATTGACATGGGTGGTACTGTATTTTAGGATCCTTTTTGGCTTATGGTCAGTAAAGGACTTTTGTTCTATGCTTTGAGTAGATTCATGCCATGCCTTGTTTTACTATTTTAAGTCCCTGTAGCATGTAGTTTTCTTGCTCTGAACATTGCAACCTGATGCTGTTTTTGCCATGTCCAGCCTGATATTTTGTGCACTTTTGCCATGCTTGTTTGAACCTGTTATGATGTGATTTAGCCGAAGCTCAGTGCTCATCTTTTGTTAAGCATCTTGTGTAGATCATTGCCATATACTTTGTTGGTACGTTTGGGTGCAGTAGCTTAATTTATTGTTGCTTGCTAAGTGGCATCATGCTGTTAATGGCAGATTTGTGCCATTCTTGTTTTGCTTGTCATTTCCAAACCGTGCATCCGATTCCGGTGATCTTTATATCGATTTCAACCGAAATCATCTCATCTTTCCAGTGGCATACTTGGTTTGCCAAGTTGATGCCTGGTTCATCATTTTCCTTCCGGAGCGCACATACGCATTGCATATCACATCTCGCATATCATGTCATGTTACGCATCATGTTGTTTGTGCATTGCACCGTGATTTATTGTGGTTCCTTTGTTTGTGTTCTTGCTTTGGGTAGAGCCGGAGACGAGTACGTGAACGAGGAACCTGTTGAGAACGCTTACGAGGATCAAGCTTTCGACAACTCACGAGAACATTGCAGCAAGATGACCATACCCTCGAAATCACTTCTATCTTTGCTATGCTAGTTGCTCGCTCTTTTGCTATGCCTATGCTGCGATGCCTACCACTTGCTATATCATGCCACCCATATTGCCATGTCAGCCCCTAACCATCCTTTCCTAGCAAACCGTTGATTGGCTATGTTACCGCTTTGCTCAGCCCCTCTTATAGCGTTGTTAGTTGCGGTGAAGTTGAAGTTTGTTCCTTGTTGGAACATGGAGATGTTGTTCCTTATTGGAACATGTTTACTTGTTGGGGATATCACAATATATATCTGCTATAATTAATACATCTATATACTTGGTAAAGGGTGGAAGGCTCGGCCTTATGCCTGGTGTTTTGTTCCACTCTTGCCACCCTAGTTTCCGTCATACCGTGTTATGTTCCTTGATTTTATGCGTTCCTTACACGGTTGGGTGATTTATGGGACCCCCTTGACAGTTCGCTTTGAATAAGACTCCTCCAAAGAAGGCCCAACTTTGGTTTTACCATTTGCCACCTAAGCCTTTTTCCCGGGTTTTCGCGAGCCCGAGGGTCATCTTATTTTAAACCCCGGACGGTGCTCCTTCGAGTCCGGCCCATCCTGGCGATGTCCGGCGCCCCGGGCAATCCAGGTCTATGCCAACCCGACGCCTTGCCCATCCGGTGTGCCTCGAGAATCGAGATATGTGCAGCTCCTATCGGGATTTGTCGGCACATTCGGGTGGCTTTGCTGGTCTTGTTTTATTCTTTGTCGAAATGTCTTGTAGTCCGGGATTCCGAGATTGATCGGGTCTTCCGGTAGAAGGAATATCCTTCGCTGACCGTGAGAGCTTATAATGGGCTAAGTTGGGACACCCTGCAGGGTAATATCTTTCAAAGCCGTGCGGCGGTTATGAGGCGGATGGGAATTTGTTAATGTCCAGTTGTAGAAAACCCGAAGTTGACCTCAAATAAAATACACATCAACCGCATGTGTAACCGTGATGGTCTCTTCTCGGCGGAGTCCGGGAAGTGAACACGGTGTTGGAGTTATGTCAGACGTAAGTAGTTCAGGATCACTTCTTGATCGCTACTAGCTTCACGTCCGTGCTTTGCTCCTCTTCTCGCTCTCTTTTGAAGTAGCCACCATATATGCTAGTCGCTTGCTGCAGCTCCACTGTACTACTCTGTCCTTCCTATAAGCTTAAATAGTCTTGATCTCGCTGGTGTGAGATTGCTGAGTCCCCGTGACTCACGAGATACTTCAAAAGCGATTGCAGCGCCGACGATGCCAGTCAGGTGACTCAACCGAACTCAAGTGGGAGTTCGACGAGGAACGTGGTCGTTACTATGTGTCTTTTCCTGATGATCAGTAGTGGTGCTCAGTTGGGACGATCGGGGATCTGTGTAGCATTTGGGGTATCTTCTTTTATTTTGGTTCCGTAGTCGGACCTTGAGTGTACTACGAATGATGGATGTTTATTTATGTATTGTGTGAAGTGGCTTAATCGTAAGCCAACTATGTATCTCTTTCCCTTATTTATTACATGGGTTGTGTGAAGATTACCTCACTTGCGACATTGCTTCAATGCGGTTATGCCTCTAAGTCGTGCCTCGACACGTGGGAGATATAGCCGCATCGAGGGCGTGCCACCATCCTCAGAGGACTTGGAGCGAAAATCATCAAGTGAGGAAAACCCAAACCCAAACACCTACAAACCTAAAGTGATTGAGCATCACTGAAGAGATTGATCCTGCGTGGATCCGATGCTTGTTACCTTTGAAGACTGTGCTTCTTCCAGATGGTTAGGCGTCATGGTCTGGAGCATCCAAGAGGAATTGTGGATCGCCGAGTGACCGAGTTTGTGAAGGTTCGGAAGTCACCAAGACTTACCACGAGTGATTGGGCGAGGTCTGTGTGACCTTAGCTCAAGGAGAATACGGTGAGGACTGTGTGTCCGGGACTGTGTGTCCTCAGGTTTAAATACCTAGCTGCTCCAACCAGTTGTACAACTGAGACAGCAGTTGGAACTAGTCTACCAAATCATTGTCTTCAGCAAGCTTACTGGTTCTATTTCCTCAACTCTTCCATTTCCTCATTACTGTTGTTGTGTTCTTGTTCATATCTGTTTGAAGACTTTGACCGAAGACTTTCACTATTTCCTCAGTTCAATTTCTTCAGTATGTTTGTCTTCATCCTGTGCTATCCTGTGTTTACGCTTTCTGTACTCTGTGCTTGTCTTTATTTCATCATGATGACCATGCTTGTGTTCTGTTATGTTTACTTTTGAGTACTTATTCCGCTGCAAGTAGTTCTTCACTAAGGAATTTCTTCACCCACAAATTCCTCAGTAAAGAGTTCATAAAAATCGCCTATTCACCCCCCCCTCTATTCGATATAATGCACTTCCAATTGGTATCAGAGCAAGGTACTCCCTTGTTCTGTGTGATTTTGGTTTAACCGCCTGGAGTTTTAGTTATGTCGACCGCAGGTATGATCAAGGTCTCTGTTGGGTGTCCTACCTTGATGGGACGGACTACCCTCATCGGAAGAATAAGATGCGAATGCATCTTGAGGCAATTGATAACGATCTCTGGTATGTTGTGGAAAATGGTGTTCCCTCGGTCACACCTTCTCTGAATGCTGCTGATGTGAAGAGATTCAAGCAACTCGATTCTCAAGCGAAGATTATCATATGTGGCCATCTGAGCAAAGGACAGTATGCTTTGGAAACTGCTAAGCTTATCTGGGATAGGCTGTCCAAAGTGAATGAAGGAGTCTCAACTCAGCGTGACTCTCGAGTTGATGTTCTTTGCAATCTCTTCAACCACTTCAAAAGACTCGACAATGAAAATGTTCAACAAACCTTCGATCGCCTCACTGACATCTCAAATGAGCTTCAAGCACTTGGTGCCACTGACATCACCGACCATGAGGTGGTGAAGAAATTGTTGAGATCGCTTGATTCCTCATTTGATACTCTGGCATTGATGATACAAGAATGTGCTGATTACAAGTCACTTGATCCCGCTGATATCCTCGAGAGGCTAAATATTCGTGAGTTCCAGCTTGTTGAAAAGAGAGATCTCTATGGTTCGAGCTATGGCAGATCACGTGCACTGAATGCCAAGGCAGTTTCTGAGTCTGAAGATGATGACTCTCGCAGCAGCCTTGGTGATCCTAAAGAACTGAGCCATGAACTAGCTCTGCTTGTGAAGAAATTCCAAAAGTACTCAAGACGTGGTCGCTTTGGAAAACCCTCAAGGAGCAATGATTCCTCATCCAGTGACTACAAGAAGAGGCTTTGTCACAAATGCAAGAAACCTGGACACTACATTCAAGATTGTCCTCAGTTGGAAAAGAAATCAAAGAAGAAGAAATACAAGGATTACAGTTCTGATGATGCGAAGAAAAAGAAGAAATCCTCAAAATCTTCATCATCAAAATCCTCGAAGTCTTCCTCTCACAAGAAGAGCAGATCCAAGAAGGCTCGGGCATTCATTAGTAAGGAAATGGACTCTGAGGCTGAATCTGAAGAAAATGAGGAAGAGGAGGCGTCTGAGGAGTCCGAGTCTGGTGTGGCGAGTTTAGCTCTCGTTCGCATTAAATCGACAAGTCTATCTTCAACTCTGAAGAAAATGGCTTCACCAACAAGGCTGATGAAGGCAATGATGACTACGCCCCACCTATTGCTTCATGGCAAAGGGTGCCAAGGTACTCAAATATACCTCCTCTGAATCAACTGAGAATGAATCTGATGAAAACCTCAAGCCCAGCTACTCTAAACTTGCTAAGATTGCTGTGAAACAACAAAGTGCTTTTGAAAAGGTTCAAAACATGCTAGACAAAAGTGATGATATGTTGGGTGAAGAAATGGATCGCACTAAAACCTTGACTGAAAATCTTCAGAGACTTCAGACTAGGTTTGACAACCTTCAAGGTCATCATAACACTCTCTTGTCTGATCATGAGAAGCTTTCTTATGAATTTCTTCAAAGAAAGCAAGATCTTGAAAAGCTAAGAGTGAGTTATGAAGATCTTCAGAAGGAGCGCAATTCATTACTTGCTCAACAAATCAGCGCTTCTTAGGAAGAATTTCTTCCTCCATGTTTGAAGTGCATTGAACTTGAATCTGCTAATTCTTCACCTGAATGTTCAAATACTTCTAATGTTACAAATTCTTCACCTGCCTATGCTATCACTAATTCCTCATCCGAGGACATTGCTAGTATCACTGATGATGCAGGGCTGAAGGAATTGTACATGACAGGCATGTACAAAAGCCTCAAGGGGCATCAGACTCTTTGTGATGTGCTTAAAAAGTAGATCCTCAACAGGAACCCAAGGAAAGAGGGTATTGCCTTTGAGAGGAAACTCAATGCTGATGGTACATATTGGAAGCCCGAGCAAAGACCCCAAAACCTCATGGGTTGCTGCAAAGGGACCTCCGGTTGATCCATTTAATCTATCTGGCTTTACATGTGAATCTTCTCATTCTTCTGATGACTCATTTGACTCCAACTATAAATTGTTCAAAAATCAGAATTGTGAAGTATTTGCTAGATATGTTGGCACTAACTGCAGGAACGGTTCCCCTATGAAGAAAATCTGGGTTCCCAAAAGGTACCTTGAAAGTCTTCAGGTGAATGTCCTTATGACACCACCTGTGAAGAATAGGAACCCCAGATCAAATTCTTCATATGGATCAAATTCTTCATATGGATCCAAGTCCTGATACGGACCAAATTCCTCACGTGGGTCAAATTCCTCAACAGGATCAAAGTCCTCATATGAATATCATCGTGCTAACAACTCTATTTTGCAGGGAAGAGCTAAGGGCTATGAATATGAGCATTATTCTTCTAACCATTATGTTCATAAGTCCTCGAAGAATTTCTTTGCTTATTCATATGCTTACCCTAACTCCTCTTATGTGAAATAAAATGGATTGGCTTCTATGCCACCTTTCTCGTATGGAGCTCGCAGAGTGATGAACCCTTTGCCACCCCTTTTAGATGTGGGTGGTGAAGAAAAAGAACTAATCTCTTCTGCAGGGTCAGGTCTCCAGACGTGCGTGAACGTCTGAAGAATTTGCCGGAGACCTGAAAAATTGCCTGAAAGGATGCAGGCTAATCATGAAGAAATGAACTTTCATTTCTCATGTCCTCATACTGCTTTATCTGTTATATTACTTGATGAAGTTGATCTAATGAATTGATGTCATATTCTTCACTAATGAAGTATATGAAGTTCGTAAGTTGCACTAATTCATCTGCAGGATGATCAACCCAAAGCCACTGAGTGGGTCCTCGATAGTGGATGTACAAATCACATGATTTGGTGACAAGAATCTATTGATGGATGCTCCCTTATCTCCATCTCATCTGAAGCATATCATCTTCACTGACAAAGGCAAAAGTCAGGTATTGGGTCTAGGTAAGGTTGCGATCACAAAGGATCGACACATGGACAAAGTCATGCTTGTCGAGTCCTTAGGATACAACCTCATGTCTGTCTCAATGCTTTGTGATCTTGATATGGTTATTGTCTTTGGCAAGTACCGTTGTGTTGTGGTTATGGAAGCTAACAATTCCAAAGTCTTCGAAGGCTTTAGGAGAGGAGACTTGTATATTGTTGATTTCTCTACAGGACCACAACCAGCCGTGTGCCTACTTGCAAAAGCTTCAGAAGGCTGGCTATGGCATCGAGGACTTGGTCATGTAGGCATGAGGAATTTGCACATGCTTGCAAAGAAGAAGCATGTCATTGGCATTGAGAATGTCAAATTCCTCAAGAATCACTTATGCGGAGCTTGTGAAGCTGGAAAGATGACCAAGGCTAAGCATCCATCGAAGACTATCATGACCTCTACTCGACCATTTGAATTGCTTCACATGGATCTCTTCAGTCCTAACCATTATTCTGCAGTTTCAAATGATGCATCTCAATATGGATTTGTTATTGTTGATGATTACTCTCGATACACATGGGTACACATTGTTACTTACAAACATGAAGTGCAGGAAGTCTTCAAATAATTTTCCTCGAGGGCTTCAACCAACTTTGGTGTGAAAATCAAGCACATCAGAAGTGACAATGGAACCGAGTTCAAGAATTCTGGTCTTGATGACTATCTTGATGAACTTGGTATTACTGATGAGTTATCTGCTCCTTATACTCCTCACTAGAATGGCGTCATGGAGCGCAAGAACAGGACTCTTGCTGAGATGGCTCGCACTATGCTTGATGAATACAAAATGCCTCGTCATTTTTGGATTGATGCAATTGATACTGCGTGCCACATCATCAACAAAGTATATCTTCACAAATTCTTCAAGAAGACTGCCTATGAACTCCTCACTGACAAGAAACCCAATGTGAGTTATTTCAACGTGCTAAATGTTGGATTAGAGATCCTCATCACAACTCAAAATTTGCACCGAAAGCACATGAAGGTTTTATGCTTGGTTACGGAAAGGACTCGCACACCGACAGAGTCTTCAACAACGTTCTTCACAAGGTTGTTGAAACTGTTGATGTGCGGTCCGATGAAACTAATGGCTCGCAAAGAGAGCACCTACCTTCTGTGATAGATGAACCAGCACCTGAGGAATCTATCAAGTTCAAGGCTACTGAGGATGTCATTCCTACTGAAGAATCTGCTGAAGAATTCATTCCAGAACGTAAAGATCATTGAGCTAATGCACCTGAAGAAAATGGTGCTGAAGAAAATGCTGATCAAATTCCTCGACGACAACCAACTCATCCTCGCGTTGCAAAAGAAGTACAAGTTGAAAAGATCATCGATGACATTGAAGCACCAGTTCCTCTCACACGCTCAAGAGCTTCACATTTATCTAACTTTTGTGGGCACTATGCTTTTGTCTCTATCACAGAGCCCACTAAGGTAGATGAAGCATTTCTGGAGCCTGAGTGGATTCATGCCATGCAAGAAGAATTACATTAGTTCGAGCTCAACAACGTCTTGGAACTGGTCAAACGTCCAGATCCTCGCAAGCACAATATCATTGGCACAAAGTGGATCTACCGCAACAAGCAAAATGAAAATGGCCTTGTGGTGAGGAATAACAATCGCTAGTAGCTCAAGGCTACACACAGGTTGAAGGAATTGACTTCGATGAAACTTTTGCACCTGTTGCTAGACTTGAGGCTATTAACATATTACTTGCTTATGCTAACCATCATGATATCACTTTATATCAAATGGATGTAAAAAGTGCATTCCTCAATGGTAAGCTTGAGGAAGAAGTATATGTTGCTCAACCCCCAGGTTTTGAAGATCCAAAGAATCCTGACAAAGTCTTCAGAATTAATAAGGCCCTCTATGGCCTCAAGCAGGCCCCTCGGGCGTGGTATGATACTCTCATGAAGAAAGGCTTCAAACCCGGTTCACTCGACCCTACCCTTTTCACTAAATCTTATGATGGTGAACTGTTTGTGTGCCAAATATATGTTGATGATATTATCTTTGGCTGTACTGACCAACGTTATAGTGACGAATTTGCATATATGATGAGTGAAGAATATCAAATGTCTATGATGGGAGAATTGAAATTCTTCTTAGGTCTTCAAATTCACAACAACAAGAATGGCATATTCATATCTTAGGAGAAATACCTCAAGGATGTACTGAGGAAATTCAGCATGCAAGATTGCAAAAGCGTCAAAATTCCTATGCCCACAAATGGCCATCTGTGCACTGATGAAAATGGTATTGACTTCGATCATAAGGTATACCGCTCAATGATTGGTTCTTTATTGTATTTATGTGCATCTAGGCCAAATATAATGATTAGTGTTTGCATGTGTGCCCGATTTCAAGCTACAATCAAGGAATCACACCATAAGGTCAGAAGCATATTCTTCGATATCTAGCTCACACACCAACACTTGGATTATGGTACCCCATGGGCTCGGCTTTTGATCTCATTGGATATTCTGACTCTGACTATGCTGGTGATCGTGTGGATCGCAAGTCAACATCCGGTACATGTCATTTCCTCGGACGATCCTTAGTCTGTTGGTCATCGAAGAAACAGAATTGTGTATCACTGTCTACTGCTGAAGCTGAGTACATTGCTGCTGGTTCTTGCTGTGCTCAATTGCTGTGGATGAAGCAAACTCTCAAGGACTACGACGTCAATGTGAAGAATGTGCCTCTCTTCTGTGACAATGAGATTGCCATCAAGATTGCTCACAACCCAGTTCAGCACTCGAAGACAAAGCACATTAAGATTCATCATCATTTTCTTCGTGATCATGTGTTGAAGGGCGACATTTCTATTGACCATGTGAAGACTGAAGAACAGCTAGCCGATATCTTCACGAAGCCCTTGGATGAGAAGATATTTAGCAAGTTGCGGTGTGAGCTAAATATCTTAGAATCTTCGAATGTTCTTTGAAAAGGACACTCATCCTAACACTTATGCAAAATTTATGACTTATATGTGCAACACATGAAGAAATGTTTTTCTTCAATCAATGAAGAATAACACTCTAAGTGTGAAGAAATTAACGAAGAATTTGATTCTCAGAACCCTACGACAATTGTACGCGGTGTCTGAAATCATCATTCTTATACGGTGGGTCACGCCACCACCAAAAGTTGAAAATCTTCAATTTGAGTTTTTCCTCAGTTTTGAAATTCCTCAGTTGTACATTTTCTTCAACTTTGCATTGTCTTCACTGTTTCCGTCGTTTTTCTTCATTGGCTATATATATATATGAGTTTATGTCCTCTACATCATTCACTTATGGCTAATTTTTCAAGTTGGGTTTTCTGCTAAGTGAATATGATCGGACCCTTCCTCCTCTATGCTAAACTCAACCCATTCTATTCACAAATTCTTCATGTGCGTTCTAGTTGAAACTCGTTCAAAATCTTCATTGTGTCCTTGTCAGCTGAAGAATTTGCAAACGGAACATTAAAACTTATCTTATCCAAATTTTCGGCTTTGCCGCTCAAACCGCTCCGCATCCCACGAAATACTTATCTATTCACCCACGATCTCACACGATCTCCACTTCTCAGTACGTGGGTGACACATGTCAAGCGAATGAGAAGGGTCTGGGGCACGTTCGTCCAAATTCTTCGGGCGAACAGTTTTTCACCGTGGCTATAAATACCCCCCCTCTCCTTCCTCACTTCCTTTACTCCGTTCGACCTCTCTCCAGCTCGAGCTTCTCTAACCCTAGCGCCACCGCTACTTCATCATCGCTGGTGAGGAAGAGCTTCACTGCCTCGACCTCGTCACCGTCGTACTCGCGCCGACTACGGATTTCTTCACTCCGTCGCCGCCGTAGCTGTCTTCCTCCACCAAGTTAGGGCGTGGAAGATCTGCACTGACGAACTTCACATCTCTACCTCACAGTTCGTCGTGTTCTTCGTTCAGGGTAATTAAAAGTTACTTTTACTGCCCTCTTTGATTCAAATGACTTCTACGAAATCCTCAAAGGTGTTTATTCTTCAAGTTCTTCACACACTAAACACCTCACATGTCATCTGATCTTGATTTGTTTCTCTAAGCAATAATTTTTCTTCAAGATTCCTCAATTGTGTGGATTTTTGATCTATACAACTCTGGAACCTAAGACAAAGAACGCTTAGTGAAATTCTTCAAGACTCGTCTGGTCAAATTCCTCAAACTTGTTCCTTTTTACAAAAACTTTTGAGAACGCATATGACCTCTCCAAATTCCTCGCAACTATACTTTGTTCACAGGTACTCATGTCCGTTGCTGAATCACTAGGTTCTCATCAACTTAACTCAATTGCAGCGTTCGTCGAAGAAAAGTTGCATACTTCTCAGAGAATTCAATTGTTCAAATTCCTCAACTGAAGAAAATGGCTGACGGTAAGAAGCCACAGAAAGGAGGAAAGAGGCCTGAGGTCAACACTGCGTTTGAAATCCCTGAGGACATCTATGCTGGGTACTGCACACCCCCTGAGGAAGACAAAAATCAGTGCAAGGTGCACATTCAGAAGATAGAGAGGAGATGGGCAAGAGAGTGGAGGGAGTACAGATATGTTACTCCCAAATACATGAAGAAATTCGCTCTCAATCCTCCATGCCCAAGACCTCCATTGGCACCTGGCCAAGAAGCTGATCCCACCAGCCTCAAGCGCGGTGAGGATTATACTGATGAATGGGCCAAGCGCCAGGCCAAGTTAGCCAAACAGGCAAAAGAAGCAGTGAGGAAGTTCAATGAAGACTCTGCTGCTGCTGCTGCCGCTGCCGCTGAGGCCTCTGTCAAGCCAAAGAAATCCGTGGCAAAGAAGCCTGCGCACAAGTCAAGTGCTTCTTCTTCAACGCCCTCACGGCGGAGTTCCTCAGCAATGCCCTCACGGCCAGAATCCTCAAAGCTCTCACGGCCAATTCCTCATACTGCTCCCGCTCCAAAGTCCTCAGCTGCTCCGATCAAATCCTCAGCACCTGTGCATCTTGCCACGTGCCAAAGGAAGACATGCATCTCTATTACCTCAGGAGCTTCTGCTAGTTCCTCAGCTGCACCAAATTCTTCAACGGGACCCTCTCTGTTGAAGACAAAGGCCACTGCTGGATGAGGTTCTCGCCAAGTCCTCACAAGAAGCAGGTCACCTTCCAAGTGCCATCTGATGAAGACGAAGCTGATGATGAGGAACTTGCCGAAATCATCAGAGATAGGCAAGTCAGGGCCGCTAGAGCCAAGGGCACAAAAGTGCCACTGCTTTTGGATCCAAAGCTGATCCTCGACTACATTGACCTCTGGCACAAGGACCCAAACACTCCTATGCCTGATTTCAAGTTGACTCCTGGCCAAAGTCATATGCTATCTGCCTTCATCCAAGAAGAAAAATGGAAATATGAGAAGGCCAGGCAGATCAAGAAAGCGCAGTACAGGAAGGAAAAATTCCTGAAGAACAATGTTGTCTCTATGACAACTGATGAACTTGTGAAGATCCACTCTGAAATCAAAGTCCTCAGCGATGATTTCAATGCTTACTATGCTAATTGGCAAGGAGCCAAGGTCAGGTTTGTAAAACTGACTGAAAAATTCACTCCAAATGTTGCAGCTCCATCGCAACAAGAAATTTCTCAGGCTAAAGCATCTGCTCAGCCAGCTGAAGAGCACACCAGCACCACTGATGAACATTAGGCTGCTGAAGAAAATGTGAGTTCCAAGGCTGATGACTACATTCCAGCCGCTGAAGAAATTGCCAGGGCATCCACTAGTGGTGCGCCTGAAGAAAATGAAGACGTCAGGGCAACTGCATCAGTTGTGCCTGAAGAAAGTCAACCACATTCCTCTGCTCCTCGTGCGCCTACCCCAACTCCAATCCTTCCATCTGCTTCAGACGTGAAGAAGACCAAGGCTGCAGAACCTGCTGCAGTGAAGAAAAGGAAAGCATCAGCTTCATCAGATTCTTCAGCTCCGAAGAAGTTGAAGAAATTGACCAGCTCATTTGAAAATCCAATTGATGTTGTTCCTGTTTCCACCATGCCATCAAAGGAAATCATCCCTTTTGATGAAGAATATGTGATCCCTAGCGGATCTGATGAAGAAAATCCTTCTGCTGCTACGTCAGAGCAGATGGATGAAGAAATTGAAGTGGATGAAATCCCTTCAACTCCAGCTGTTTCCTCGCCTATGCCTCAGTTTACTGCTGAAGAGGCCAGCGTTGAAGAAATGGAAGATGAAGATGTGGACATTGGATGTACCACACCTATGCTAAATGATGACTTTTGGGAAAGTCAGCACCCCAACTCTCCACTCTTCACACCATTGCAACAAATTCCTCAGTCCCCAGCAACTACAGTTCAAATGGGATCTGATGAACCACATGCCACATCGTCTGTCCATGAAGACATTCCAGCCACTAGTGCTGAAGAAAATTTAAATGATGAATTGAAGACCCAGGCTATCACTGGAGAAGAAGCTGAATTTCCTCAGCCTGAAGAACCTGAGATTGCGATTCCTGAGGTGATAATGCAATTGACTGACACTCCTCAGCCCAAGCCAAAGGATCGATTCTCAAAGAAGCAGAAATTCAAGGCTGATGATTTCTTCGGCGAGCACGTGTTCTTCACAGACTACAATCCCTATGATTCTGCTCTCTTAGAAGGAAGCGCTTCTGGACTGCCAGCCAGGCCAACTTCTATTCCTTGGTGCTCTTCAACAAGGATAAAGTTTTCGACCACGAGCATATTCCTCATGTGGACATGGAATCACTGCCATGCTTCACACCTGTTCTCAGTGTGCTTCATGACACAGGCCTCCTCAACTTTTGCACAGACATCGTTGATTGGAATGAAGAACTCATTCTTCAATTCTAAGCAACATTGCACATCACTGGAGATGTTGACGATGTGAACTCCTGTGTTTTGGACTGGATGACCGAAAACACTCACTACAAAGCACCGGCCTCTGAATTACTTCACGCCCCGCCCATCAGTCCTCCACCTGAAGGAGCTCATTGCCTGTACCAAGAGCCTGAGCTCACTGCTAATTATATGCAAGTTCTTATGAAGCCATTGAAACCCGGTCAAGCCTCAAGGACCAAATTCCTCATGAAGGAATTGCAGTATGTACCAAGGACAGTCTATCGCATTCTAATGAAGACTATGAGTCCAATCAAAGGCCATGACTCATCTGATGAGGAAATTGTTGGCATCATGAAGAACCTGGTATTCAACATCATTCATGGCATTCCTGTCAATTATCACGATTTCTTCATGAGGACTCTGGCCAATGTTGCACTTTCTCCATTTGAGCTGAAGCCTTATGCTCCGTGGATCATGAGATTCCTCAGAACAAGGTCTTCACTCAACTACAAGGCTGATTTTCAGAATCACCTCAGCTACTTGCCCCCGATTGAAGTCCTCAAGCGGACCCATTCCTCGGCTGACGAAAAGCGCAAGGCACCACCTGTTATAGATGAAGGCATTCGTCCATTGTATGGTCAATTTCGCAAGGCTGCATCTTATTCCACCAATGATGACTCTGCCACTCATGATTCTGCTGCCCATGCCTCCAAGCCAAATCCTCAAGCTACTGCTCCTCATGTGATGACTGACCGTGAGCTTCTGCTAAGTCTTCACCAGAAGGTTGATCGAAACCATAAATGGGTTAAGCGTCAGTTTGGTTCTATTCTTCACAACATGACTGCTACACATAATGCAGTTAAAAAAAACCATTACTACCTCCATGAAGTCTTCGGTCGCACCTGGGCTATTCTGTCACATGTATATGGGGAAGAAGATCTGAAGAAAATGGGTCTCAAGGAAGATTTTGACTGGTCTGCTCCTCCACCGAAGAAATACAAGAAGGTCAAGGTTCCTTCCTTGACGACCAGCTCATATTCTTCATCGCGCGAAACCGACGAGCATGAAGACTTGGACGACACTGCGGCAGGCCCTACAACGACAAACGACCCCAACAACGCTGGCGCTACTTCATCAACTTGATATTCTTCAGGGGTGTTAGTCCTCATTT
This sequence comes from Aegilops bicornis, assembly GCA_021605145.1. Lineage (NCBI taxonomy): Eukaryota > Viridiplantae > Streptophyta > Magnoliopsida > Poales > Poaceae > Aegilops > Aegilops bicornis. Next base: position 679,213,238 of record CM038671.1, read on the forward strand.
TCGATCCTTTTGGTCATTCGACGACCAAGGGGGAGAAATTTGAGTTAGTCTTCAAGCGGGTCTATCTTATATGGGCGTTTTTTTCTTAAGTTACAACTCTCGTTCTTCTGATGACTTTGCTGGATCGAGTTGTAAACTTAAACTCTATGGTGACTTGATAATTTTGCTGTAGTTTTTCTGCATGCTTATTCCACATTAATGTTTATGCACGCATGTTGAATTACATCAGTCACCATATTTCATCATGCATTTCAAATTCTTCATATTATATGTCAAATGCGTGTATGAATTACAAGATATAGGGGGAGATCTCCATGATTCGACTCTTCAAGTGTGCATTGCTTCAAAAGCAAATTCCTCACTATGCACATCTTTAGGGGGAGTTCTTCTATATCTTGCAATCAAATTCCTCAATATCAGTATTTACACTTCATATGTTTATCCCCGTTGAAAACTTAACCTATATTATCATCAATCACCAAAAAGGGGGAGATTGTAAGTGCACCTAGTGCCCCTTAGTGATTTTGATGTATTGAAGACTTATAGGTTAAGGGACTAATGTGTTTATGAGTGAATACGGGTCTATAAGTCTATGAGGAGTTTGATATTTACAGAGAAAGTCGACCCCTAAAAATGAAGTTCTTTGACTGAAGACTTTGGATTTCTGAAGACTTTCTGAAGACTTTGAAAGTGAATAAATTGGTGTGACCTTGAAGACTTGGTATTTTCATTTGAGGAACATGAGCGTCAAGACTTTTGTTTTCGTTGTTTCATGCTCTCTTTCTTGATTCATAGGAAACACCGTACTATTAAAGGGGGTTGAGGAAATACTAAGGAAAAATTTCCATGTGATGCTCAACTCAAAATCCTACACCTACCAATCCCTTCGAGTGAAGCCATTGGAAATCACATATAGTTCAGTAAATTTCTTTAGTGATAGAGATGAAGATCTTCTGGTAGCTGAGAAATTTGTTCTAACTGAGGAGTTAGGAATTCTCCAGTGCGGATTGCCTACACAGTGAGGAACATGATAGCCCTGAGGAATTTGAGCCTCAAATTTACGACCGTTGCTGTGCTATGCGCCAGCTGTCCCAAAATATCTACCCACCTAACAGTCATATCATTGAAGGGCATTTATGTCTTATCATGTCGGGCTGCTCCCTAGGCTATAAATAGCCGCCCCCTACAACCACTAGCTGGTTGGCTGCTCCGAGAGAAAATGACATTTGTCATTTGAGAGCATCCCATCCTCCGGGGACTTTGAGCGAAAATCATCAAGTGAGGAAAACCCAAACCCAAACACCTGCAAACCTAAAGTGATTGAACATCACTGAAGAGATTGATCCTGCGTGGATCCGACGCTTGTTACCTTTGAAGACTGTGCTTCTCCCAGACGGTTAGGCGTCATGGTCTAGAGCATCCAAGAGGAATTGTGGATCGCCGAGTGACCGAGTTTGTGAAGGTTCGAAGTCACCTGAAGACTTACCACGAGTGATTGGGCGAGGTCTGTGTGACCTTAGCTCAAGGAGAATACGGTGAGGACTGTGTGTCCGGGACTATGTGTCCTCAGGTTTAAATACCTAGCCGCTCCAACCAGATGTACAACTGAGACATCAGTTGGAACTGGTCTACCAAATCATTGTCTTCACCAAGCTTACTGGTTCTATTTCCTCAACTCTTCCATTTCCTCATTACTGTTGTTGTGTGCTTGTTCATATCTGTTTGAAGACTTTGACTCAAGACTTTCGCTATTTCCCTAGTTCAATTTCTTCTGTCTATTTGTCTTCATCCTGTGCTATCCTGTGTTTACGCTTTTTGTACTCTGTGCTTGTCTTCATCTCATCATGATGACCATGCTTGTGTTCTGTTATGTTGCTGCAAGTAGTTCTTCACTAAGGAATTTCCTCACCCACATATTCCCAGTGAAGAATTCATAAAAATCGCCTATTCACCCCCCTCTAGTCGATATAACGCACTTTCAAATGTTCATATTGGCTCCCACATATTCTATGAAGATCTTTATTGGTCAAACCGCATAACAACATACGTTGTTCCCTTTGTCATCGGTATGTTACTTTCCCGAGATTCGATCATCGGTATCTCAATACATAGTTCAATCTCGTTACCGGCAAGTCTCTTTACTCGTTCCTTAATGCATCATCCCGCAACTAACTCATTAGTTACATTGCTTGCAAGGCTTATAGTTATGTGCATTACCGAGAGGGCCCAGAGATACCACTTCGACAATCTGAGTGACAAATCCTAATCTTGATGTATGCCAACTCAACAAACACCATCGGAGACACCTGTAGAGCATCTTTATAATCACCCAGTTATGTTGTGATGTTTGATAGCACACTAAGTGTTCCTCCGGTATTCGGGAGTTGCATAATCTCAGTCATAGGAATATGTATTAGTCATGAAGAAAGCAATAGCAATAAACTAAACGATCACAGTGCTAAGCTAACGGATGGGTCTTGTATCGGTGTACTAGAGTAGGGGTACCCTAGTATCCCGTACTCGTGCACGGACAATTGCAGCACCCCGCGGCAGGGTTTGCCTCGTCACCGCCAAGATCCTCCGTGGCTCCTTTGGAGCCATTCAAGAACAAAGTATTTGATTAAGAAGACAAGGCCCCGACAAGAGGAGCTTGCCGGAAAGGCCGCTCAAGGCATGCCGAAGACAAGGCCCGGCAAGAGGAGCTTGCCGGGAAGGCTCGAGCGCCGACAAGCCTCCCGGACGCGACAAGGCGCTTGCCGCGGCAAGCAACCTCTCTCCATCTCCGCTCCAGCTCATCCAAAGAACGTGTCGCCATGGGACCATTCCATGCACGCGTGTCGAGAGGCTGTGCAGCCAATGAGAGCAGCGATAAGCGGCGCCGACAAGCTCGCCATCGTGGCGAAGCGGTGGCGCACTGACGGTCTCACAGCCTCGTTTGGGCGACACTGACGGGCATTTATTGCTTTTGTCCCTTGCCGTCAGAGTTAGGTATTTTGCACTATACATTGTTCGAGTAGGTGTACCAACTCCTATTTTTACATTTGTACCCTCGCCTATGTTGCCACCTGTCAGAGACCCCTTGAGCATATAAAAGGAGGCCCATGCGCAACGTAGAGGGGTTCGAGGTTCGGTTCATTCGACTCAATAGAGACCAGATACGCTCACGCTAGGTTTTGTAGCTCGCATCGCTCCCTAGCAAGAACACAATACATCAAACAAGCAGCAGTAGGAGTTTTATCTCTCCGGAGAGCTCCGAAGCTGGGTAAACTGCTCGTGTGCCTCGCCTTGATCCGCTCTTCGTGCGATCTCCGCCCCCCTCCGAACCACAAAGGGGCCTGGTCCACCGGCCCCATAGGTGTTCGTGGGTACGATCAGTCTCCTCGACATCCAGGGGGGAAGGAGGAGATAATACTATGGACCAGGCACCGCTCGAGGAAGTTTCGCCTCATCGGGAAGCAAGAGAAAGAAAAGCTAAGTTGCCAAAGTTTGAGCAATCAATTTTTAAATTATTAAGTTATCATCCTCGAACGAAAGAACTTTGTATGGAAAACCTGTGCTCAGAGTAACCAACTCGCAGGCTAGTCGCTTCTTACTTTGTTTCGAGTCCGCTCAACAACTTAAGTGAGCTGCGGCTAGTCACGACAAGGTTGCTTGTCGGAGGCGGCACCGCCAAAGAAGTTGCCGACGTTCACTTTTCGGCCATGCGACAAAGGTGCCCGCACCGACAAGTCCCCCAAACGCCGTAAGGCGTAAACATACAAAGGAAGGAATCAAGTAGAGGAAATAACGTTGCATTGATCGCCTAAGATAGAGTATATTACAAAATAACTTGTCGCTGATCTAACAAAGTGTTCTAAACATGATCAGCGACAAGGGAAAGATAAAATTGGTGACCTAGTTCACGCGGGTCGCCATCAATCCGCTTGATCTTGTTCACCTTGTCCACAATGGGTGCGACAAGGGCTTTGAGCTCCTCCACGTTGGCATCTGGCGGCAAGGATCTGAGGACGCCATTAAGGTTGAGGCCCGGATTGCGGAAGGCCACCTTTATCAACACCTTCTCGAGGGCTCTCGCACAGATCTCGGGCGTGATTCCTTGGCCAGCTGCTTTGGGACCTCTTCTCGAGTCAGCTGGAGACCCGCCACCACGCCTTTGAAGAATAAGCTGAGTTTGGCGCTGGGTTGGAGATGCTCGTCGGAGGAGTATGCAAGGTCCGCCATCCCCAGCTCCATCACTGCTAGGATGTCGGCGGCGGTGTCCACAAGACCTTCAGCCCAAAGGCTCCACGCTCTCCCTCAAGGTGCTCTGGTGGAGGCAGCATTCGCCAGCAGCTCCTCCTTGGCCTTGATCGTCTCCAACAAACCCACCTCCCGCTCTCGGGCGCCGCCCAACGTCTGCGTCGGGGTGGTGGCTTCAGCTCAAGATCCACCTTGGAATCCTTGGCGGCGCCGAGCTCCTTGCCCCTATCACGAGACGACTCGCAGCTCGCCAAGAGTGTAGGCGTCCTTCTCGGCGCTCATGCTTGAGCGAGCTCTTCGCCGCTCTTCTTGAGGCAGGCCTCGGCTGTGCCACCTTCGCCTTCAACTCTTCCTTGGCGGCCTCGGCTGCGGCAAGCATCCTTCGCTTCCTTAAGCGCCCGCCAAGTGACTCCTCGGCGGCAAGGTCTTCTTCGTGGCTGTCCAGGTTGACCTTCCGCTGCGCCACCGCTTCCTGCGCGGAGAGCTTCTCGGCAGCCAGCCGCTGCTCCTCACCGCGGCCTTCTCAAGGATGAAGGCCGTGCACTCTTCGCAAGCTGCCCCCAAGGCTTCGCTACGTCGCGGAGAGTTTCTTGGTTGGCGCCCGGAGCTCTTTTCAGACGCTTCTCCATGTCCGCTCCTGCCCTCGCGACAAGTGCTTCCGGGACTCCAACTTGGCTTGCCGGGCGGTAGAGCGACAACAGCTTCTTCAAAGAATTGCTCCTCCTCAGATTCGCTGCTGCTTGCTGCTTGGCGCGTCCACAGGCGTCAGCCAGAGGCGAGTAGCTCGCCGTCGAAGGTCTCTCCCTCGACCGGCGCCCTGGAGCTCGGTTCCCAGGGGAGTTTGATGAAGACACCCTCGCCGGCCTTCAGGTAGGCGCCGGGCTGGGGCTCCTCGGAGCCTGACGCCGCAGCAGCGGTGGGGGAGTCGACTGTCAGCGTAGTGCCTGGCGCTCCTGCGGCCTCAAGGCCGTCAGTGCTATTGCCCGACCCCTCGCCAGCTTCTGCGTCGGCAGCCTCGGTGGCATTCTCGCCAACAGGCTCGCCGGTGACGGCCTCTTCTTCCACAGCAACGACCTCTTCTTCCACGACGGCGGCCTCGTCAGTGTTGCCGCGCGCTTCCTCCTCGCCGGCAGCCTCGACCTCCATCGGCTCTGCGTCAAACGAAGAAAGAGCAGTCAAGCAAAAGTTAAAAAATAGAAAAAAAAGAAAACAAACCCAAGGGAGATTTTCAGATAAGGAAATTACCCGCAACGGGATCCGCAGCCCACGGCCTCGACCACCGGAGGGTCACTGGCGCCTGCCCCTTGCCGGGTAGCCTCCTTGCCGGAGTGGCCTCCCTTGCCTGGAGGGCGCCCTTGCCGGAGAATCCTCCCTTGGCGGCGAGTGGCAGCAGACAGATTTCTGGGCGGCTTCGAGCCCTCCCGATGAGGCTGCTCTGCTCCTACACAAGCAAACAATCAGTATCAACGAAGAAGGAGCACCCCTACACACCTAATAGTAAGGAGAAAACCGCACACTTACTTTGGGGGCTGTGCTGGGGCTGCTCGAGGAAGGGTTGCCGGTCCGCAAGGGGGGTCTCTTGACGGCCCCCTATTGCCACGGGAGAATCGCCCTCAACGACGACTGCCGGGATCTTGGCCCTCTTCGACGCTCTCCGGGCCAGCGTCACGAAAAGGAAAGAGCCCAGAATCTAAGCAATTCAGATTCAAGATGAAGCAATAAAATTGAAGAAATACAAGCACAATCTCAAGAGCTTACTCTTCGCCTTCCTCCTCGGAGCTGAGCGCGGAGAAGTCAAACTCGGCTCGCCTCCGGTGCGACGAGGCGGGGAGTGGGCTCTCTTGGCCGCTTAAGCGGAGGCGTCGGCGGTGGCACGAGAAGACCTCGCCCCAGCTTGTCGCAGCAGGTGAGGGCGCCTCAAGGCAACATCGCTTGTCATGATGAAGCGCGTCAGCGCTTCTTCGTGGGCGATCTGCCGCCCGGCTTCGTCTCCGGCCTTGCGGAGACGCCTCTTCGGCGGAAGCAGGGGGCTCCTGGCGGCAAGTCGCTGGGTGGTGGAGAAGAAGCCCTCGGCGGGTCCACTCGGCCCGCCTCGGCTCGACAAGCTCGTCCTTGCCGGGCGATCTCCCTTCGCCGGCAAGGCTTGCCGCCTTCGCAGCTGCGGCGCCTCCTCCACGGTATACCGAAGGCTCCGGCAGCGGCTCTGCCGCCTCCTCCACCCTGGTGGCAATACGCGCCATCTCCTCGCCGGTAGTGTCGTGAGTGAGCCTTTTTCGCTCGTCGGAGCGGATCGGCACTTCTTCCAAGTCGTCGAAGAACTGCCGCACGACCGCCGGGGCTCTCGCCAGTTGGAACGATCCCATGGGAATCGCAGACAACGGCATCATGGCGCTGGATGCGGTCGAGCGCCGAAGTTGTTGCACAATGGGGCGACCCCTCGGCAACCTAAACCACTCAGGGTGATCGGGTCGTTCTTGAACAGCTCTAGCAGCATCGCATCCAACTCCAAGACGGTGAAATTCCAGTTCCAGGCCCGGGCGCAACCTCATAATGTACGCCGCATTTTGGAACTCCCAAGCAGGCCTCCTCCTCTCCCGCAAGGGAGCGCGGGCGGCGAAGGAAGTCTGCGCCTAACCGCGCTTACGGTTAATCCGGCAAGCCCGAGGCGCAAAATCCGTTCACAGCTATCTTCAACCTCGCATCCTCCGCGCCAAGTTACTTCCAATCTCTCGCCGCAAGACTATTGGGGTTTGGCGACGGCAGTGAAGGGCTGCGGGTTCTCCTCTACAACCCAACACCAATTGGCTCTCCACCTCCCACTTGTTGCGGAACTCTCCTTCCAGATAGGATTCTTTCTTGCCGATCCTGGAGACCCAAGCTATCCCTCCGGCAAGTGGCTCTCCTCTCTCGACGCGGGGCACGAAGAAGTGGCGGAAGAGTGCCACATTTGGGTGGACTTCGACAAAGTTTTCGCAAAGATGCGCGAAAACTGCCATGGTCAAGACGGCGTTGGGGGTGAAATCAAGGAGACGGAGGCCATATGTGTTCATGATATCGCAGAAGAACTCGGAAAAGGGCGGGCAAAGCCCGCAATAGAAGAAAAGGGAAAAAAGGGGTGCCCAGTTGGGGCCAAATCAGAAGCGGAGGCGGGGAGTACCTTCGTGCGTGGATGCGCACGCCTCCGTCGACCAAAAGAGATAGAAGACATCCGGCAGCTCCCTTTGCGCCAAGCCGGGGGAAGATGGCCCGCCTCATGCGCAACTCCACGAGCCGCTGCGCCTCGGCCGACTTGACGCCCTTCTCCTTGTCGGCTTTCAGAGCCATGGCGAGAGCGGCGGAGGAGGCCGAAGGCGGTGAGCGCGCTTGTGGCGAGCGGGGGCGGGGCGCTGCTCTCTTCGCACCGGAGAAGAAGGGGGCAGCGGCAGTGGTTTTCTTGACAAGACAACAATGGCAGAGTGGACGGCCTGCCCCTGTTTTCTCCGCTTATAAAGAGGGGGAGGGGCGGACGCCCGCTTTTCCTAATAAAGAAACCCCATGACCATGCCCACGATCTTCGTGACGGCGCCACGACCGGTGCGTGCCGTTAGTGGGGTCGTGATGGGTCCGGGGCGAAGGCGACGTGGTCGAGGCCGCGTGTGACCGCACTGTTTTTGGGCCTGGCCCGACAACGCCGGCAATCAGATACGGCCCAGTTCGGGGCTCCTGTCGGTGTACTAGGGTAGGGGTACCCTAGTATCCCGTACTCGTGCACGGACAGTTGCAGCACCCCGCGGCAGGGTTTGCCTCGTCACCGCCAAGATCCTCCGTGGCTCCTTTGGAGCCATTCAAGAACAAAGTATTTGATTAAGAAGACAAGGCCCCGGCAAGAGGAGCTTGCCGGGAAGGCCACTCAAGGCATGCAGAAGACAAGTCCCCGCAAGAGGAGCTTGCCGGAAGGCTCGAGCGCGACAAGCCTCCGGACGCGACAAGGATTCGGCCGCGGCAAAGGCGCTTGCCGCGGCAAGCAACCTCTCTCCATCTCCGCTCCAGCTCATCCAAAGAACGTGTCGCCATGGGACCACTCCATGCGCCACAGTGTCGAGAGGCTGTGCAGCCAGCGGAGAGCAGCGATAAGCGGCACGACAAGCTCGCCATCGTGGCGGCGGTGGCGCACTGACGATCTCTGTTGCCTTTGTTTGGGCGACATCGACGGGCATTTATTGCTTTTGTCCCTTGCCGCCGAGTTAGGTATTTTGCAATCGCATAATCGCTCGAGTAGGTGTACCAACTCCTGTTTTACATTTGTACCCTCGCCTATGTTGCCACCTGTCGGAGACCCTTGAGCATATAAAAGGAGGCCCATGCGCAATGTAGAGGGGGTTCGAGGTTCGGTTCATTCGACTCACTAGAGACCAGATACGCTCACGCTTAGGTTTTGTAGCTCGTGATCGCTCCCTAGCAAGAACACAATACATCAAACAAGCAGCAGTAGGAGTTTTATCTCTCCGGAGAGCTCCGAAGCTGGGTAAACTGCTCGTGTGCCTCGTCTTGATCCACTCTTCGTGCGATCTCCGCCCCCCTCCGAACCACAAAGGGGCCTGGTCTGCCGGCCCCATAGGTGTTCATTGGTACGATCAGCCTCCCCGACATCTTGTCCATCACATAATTCCCCTAATGATGTGATCCCGTTCATCAAATGACAACACATGTCTATGGTTAGGAAACTTAACCATCTTTGATTAACGAGCTAGTCAAGTAGAGGCATACTAGGGACATTTTGTTTGTCTATGTATTCACACATGTACTAACTTTCCGGTTAATACAATTCTAGCATGAATAATAAAAATTTATCATGATATAAGGAAATAAATAATAACTTTATTATTGCCTCTAGGGCATATTTCCTTCAGTCTCCCACTTGCACTAGAGTCAATAATCTAGTTCACATCGCCATGTGATTTAGCACCAATAGTTCACATCTTTATGTGATTAACACCCATAGTTCGCATCGCCATGTGACCAACACTCAAAGAGTTTACAAGAGTCAATAATCTAGTTCACATCGCTATGTGATTAACACCCAAGAGTAATAAGGTGTGATCATGTTTTGCTTGTGAGATCAATTTAGTCAACGGGTCTGCCACATTCAGAGCCGTATGTATTTTGCAAATCTCTATGTCTACAATACTCTGTATGGATCTACTCTAGTTGATTGCTCCCACTTTCAATATGTATCCAGATAGAGACGCAGAGTCATCTGGATCAGTGTAAAAGCTTGCATCGACGTAACTCTTTACGACGAACTCTTTGTCACCTCCATAATCGAGAAATATTTCCTTTGTCCTCTAAGGATAATTTTGACCAATGTCCAGTGATCTACTCCGAGATCACTATTGAACCCCCTTGCCAAACTCAGGGCAGGGTACACAATAGGTCTGGTACACAACATGGCATACTTTATAGAACCTATGGATGAGGCATATGGAATGACTTTCATTTTATCTCTATCTTCTACCGTGGTCGGGTTTTGAGTCTTACTCAACTTCACACCTTGCAACACACGCAAGAACTCTTTCTTTGACTGTTCCATTTTGAACTACTTCAAAACTTGTCAAGGTATGTACTCATTGAAAAAACTTACCAAGCCTCTTGATCTATCTCTATAGATCTTGATGCTCAATATGTAAGCAGCTTCACCGAGGTCTTTCTTTGAAAAACTCCTTTCAAACACTCCTTTATGCTTTCCAGAAAATTCTACATCATTTCCGATCGACAATATGTCATACATATACTTATCAGAAAGGCTGTAGTGCTCCCACTCACTTTCTTGTAAATACAGGCTTCACCGCAAGTCTGTATAAAACTATATGCTTTGATAAATTCATAAAAGCGCATATTCCAACTCCGAGATGCTTGCACCAGTCCATAGATGGATCGCTGGAGCTTTGCACACTTTGTTAGCACCTTTAGGATCAACAAAACCTTATGGTTGCATCATATACAACTCTTCTTTAATAAATCCATTAAGGAGTGCAGTTTTGTTATCCATTTGCCAGATTTCATAAAATGCGGCAATTGCTAACATGATTCGGACAGACTTAAGCATCGCTACAAGTGAGAAAATCTCATTGTAGTAAACACCTTGAACTCTACTATCAGCCTCCATCTTCCTCTTGAAGATCCATTTTATTCTCTATGGCTTGCCGATCATCGGTCAAGTCAACCAAAGTCCATACTTTGTTCTCATACATGGATCCTATCTTAGATTTCATGGCCTCAAGCCATTTCACGGAATCTAGGCTCATCATCGCTTCCTCATAGTTCATAGGTTCGTCATGGTCTAGTAACATGATTTCTAGAACTAGATTACTGTAGCACTCTGGTGCGGACCTGTACTCTGGTTGACCTACGAGGTTCAGTAGTAACTTGATCTGAAGTTTCATGATCATCATCATTAGCTTCCTCACTGATTGGTGTAGGCATCACTGGAACTGATTTTTGTGATAAACTACTTTCCAATTAGGGAGAAGGTACAATTACCTCATCAAGTTCTACTTTCCTCCCACTCACTTCTTTCGAGAGAAACTCCTTCTCTAGAAAGGATCCATTCTTAGCAACGAATATCTTGCCTTCGGATCTGTGATAGAAGGTGTACCCAACAATTTCTTTTTGGGTATCCTATGAAGATGCACTTCTTCGATTTGGGTTTGAGTTTATCAGGTTGAAACTTTTTCACATAAGCATCGCAACCCCAAACTTTAAGAAACGACAGCTTAGGTTTCTTGCCAAACCACAGTTCATATGGTGTCGTCTCAACGGATTTAGATGGTGCCCTATTTAACGTGAATGCAGCTGTCTCTAATGCATATAACCCCAAAACGATAGTGGTAAATAGGTAAGAGACATCATAAATCGCACCATATCTAATAAAGTGTGGTTATGATGTTCGGACACACCATTACGCTATGGTGTTCCAGGTGGCGTGAGTTGCGAAACTATTCCACATTGTTTCAAATGAAGACCAAACTCATAACTCAAATATTCGTCTCAACGATCAGATCGTAGAAACTTTATTTTCTTGTTACGATGGTTTTCCACTTCACTCTGAAATTCTTGGAACTTTTCAAATGTTTCAGACTTATGTTTCATCAAGTAGATATACCCATATCTGCTCAAATCATCTGTGAAGGTCAGAAAAATAACGATACCCACCGCAAGCCTCAACACTCATCGGATCGCATACATCAGTATGTATTATTTCCAATAAGTCAGTTGCTCGCTCCATTGTTCCGGAGAACGAAGTTTTAGTCATCTTGCCCATGAGGCATGGTTTGCAAGTATTAAGTGATTCATAATCAAGTGATTCCAAAAGCCCATCAGCATGGAGTTTCTTCATGCGCTTTACACCAATATGACCTAAACGGCAGTGCCATAATAAGTTGCACTATCATTATTAACTTTGCATCTTTTGGCTTCAATATTATGAATATGTGTATCACTACAATCGAGATTCAATAAACCATTCACATTGGGTGTATGACCATTGGAGGTTTTATTCATATAAACAGAACAACTATTATTCTTTGACTTAAATGAATAACCATATTGCAATAAACATGATCAAATCATATTTATGCTTAACGCAAACACCAAATAACATTTATTTAGGTTCAACACTAATCCCGAAAGTATAGGGAGTGTGCGATGATGATCATATCAATCTTGGAACCACTTCCAACATACATCGTCACTTCATCCTTAACTAGTTTATGTTCATTCTGCAAGTCCCGTTTCGAGTTACTACTCTTAGCAACTGAACCAATATCAAATATCGAGGGGTTGCTATAAACACTAGTAAAGTACACATCAATAACATGTATATCCAATATACCTTTGTTCACTATGCCATACTTCTTATCCGCCAAGTATCTAGGGCAGTTCCACTTCCAGTGACCATTTCCTTTGCAGTAGAAGCACTTAGTTTCAGGCTTGGGTCTAGCTTTGGGCTTCTTCATGGGAGTGGCAACTTGCTTGACATTTTTCTTGAAGTTCCCTTTCTTCCCTTGCCCTTTTACTTGAAACTAGTGGTCTTGTCAACCATCAACACTTGATGCTTTTCTTGATTTCTACATTCGCTGATTTTAGCATCGCGAAGAGCTTCAGAATTACTTTCGTCATCCCTTGCATATTATAGTTCATCACGAAGTTCCAGTAATTTGGTGATAGTGACTAGAGAACTCTGCCAATCACTATTTTATCTGGAAGATTAACTCCCACTTGATTCAAGCAATTGTAGTACTCAGACAATCTGATCACATGCTCACTGGTTGAGCTATTATCCTCCATCTTGTAGGCAAAGTACTGTCAGAGGTCTCATACCTCTCGACACGGGCATGAGCACGAAATACCAATTTCAACTCTTGGCACATCTCATATGCTCCATGGCGTTCAAAACATTTTTGAAGTCCCAGTTCTAAGCCGTAAAGCATGGTGCACTAAACTATCAAGTAGTCATCATACCGAGCTTTGCCAAACGTTCATAACGTCTACATCTGCTCCTGCAATAGGTCCGTCACCTAGCGGTGCATCAAGGACATAATTCTTCTATGCATCAATGAGGTTAATCCTCAGATCACGGATCTAGTCCGCATCATTGCTACTATCATCTTTTAACATAGTTTTTCTCTAGGAACATATCAAAAATAAACGGGGAGCTACATCACGAGCTATTGATCTACAACATAGATATGCAAATACTATCAGGACTAAGTTCATGATAAATTAAAGTTCAATTAATCATATTACTTAAGAACTCCCACTTAGATAGAAATCCCTCTAATCATCTAAGTGATCACGTGATCCAAATCAACTAAACCATGTCCGATCATCACGTGAGATGGAGTAGTTTTCAATGGTGAACATCACTATGTTGATCATATCTACTATATGATTCACACTCAACCTTTCGATCTCAGTGTTCCGAGGCCATATCTACATATGCTAGGCTCGTCAAGTTTAACCCGAGTATTCTGCGTGTGCAAAACTGGCTTGCACCCGTTGTATGTGTATGTAGAGCTTATCACACCCGATCATCACGTGGTATCTCAGCACGAAGAACTGTCGCAATGGTGCATACTCATGGAGAACACTTATATCTTGAAATTTTAGTAAGGGATCATCTTATAAAGCTACCGCCGAACTAAGCAAAACAAGATGTACAAAAGGTAAACATCACATGCAATCAAAATATGTGACATGATATGGCTATCATCATCTTGTGCCTTTGATCTCCATCTCCAAAGTACCGTAATGATTTCTATCGTCACTGGCATGACACCATGATCTCTGTCATCTTGATCTCTATCAACGTGTCGTCATATGGTTGTCTCGCCAACTATTGCTTTTGCAACTATTGCTATCGCATAGCGATAAAGTAAAGCAATTACATGGCACTTGCATCTTATGCAATAAAGAGACAACAATAAGGCTCCTGCCAGTTGCCGATAATTTCAAAAACATGATCATCTCATACAACAATTTATATATCATCACGTCTTGACCATATCACATCACATCATGCCCTGTAAAAACAAGTTAGACGTCCTCTACTTTGTTGTTGCAAGTTTTACGTGGCTGCTATGGGCTGAGCAAGAACCGTTCTTACCTACGCATCAAAACTACAACGATTTTACGTCAAGTATGTGCTGTTTTAACCTTCAACAAGGACCGGCTGTAGCCACACTTGGTTCAACTAAAGTTGGAGAAACTAACACCGGCCAGCCACCTGTGTGCGAAGCACGTCGGTAGAACCAGTCTCGCGTAAGCATACGCGTAATGTCGGTCCGGGCCGCTTCATCCAACAATACCGCCGAATCAAAGTATGACATGCTGGTAAGCAGTATGACTATTATCGCCCACAACTCACTTGTGTTCTACTCGTGCATATAACATCTACGCATAAACCTAGCTCTGATACCACCGTTGGGGAACGTAGTAATTTCAAAAAAAATCCTACGCACACGCAGGATCATGGTGATGCATAGCAATGAGAGGGGAGAGTGTTGTCCACGTACCCTCGTAGACCGAAAGCGGAAGCGTTATGACAATGCAGTTGATGTAGTCATACGTCTTCACGATCGACCGATCCTAGTACCGAATGTACGGCACCTCCGTGATCTGCACACATTCAGCTCAGTGACGTCCCACGAACTCACGATCCAGTAGAGCTTCGAGGGAGAGCTTCGTCAGCATGACGACGTGATGACGGTGATGATGAAGCTACCGGCGCAGGGCTTCGCCTAAGCACTACGGCGATATGACCGAGGTGGATTATGGTGGAGGGGGGCACCGCACACGACTAAGAGATCAATGATCAACTTGTGTGTCTATGGGGTGCCCCCTCCCCCGTATATAAAGGAGTGGAGGAGCGGGAGGGTTGGACCTCTACTATGGCGCGCCCTGGGGAGTCCTACTCCCACCGGGAGTAGGATTACCCCTTTCCAAGTAGTAGGAGTAGGAGAGAAGGAAGGGGAAGAGAGAAGAGAAGGAAGGAGGGGGCGCCGCCCCTCCCCCTAGTCCAATTCGGACTAGGCCTTGGGGGGCGCGCGGCCTGCCCTAGGCAGCCCCTCTCTCTCCCATAAAGCCCAATAAGGCCCATATACTCCCGGGTTCCGTAACCCTCCCAAGCACTCAGTTTTCTCCGAAACCACCCGGAACACTTTCGGTGTCCGAATATAGCCGTACAATATATCAATCTTTATGTCTTGACCATTTCAAGACTCCTCGTCATGTCCGTGATCACATCCGGGACTCCGAACTATCTTAGGTACATCAAAACACATAAACTCATAATACAAATCGTCACAAAACGTTAAGCGTGCGGACCCTACGGGTTCGAGAACTATGTAGACATGATCGGGACTCATCTCCAGTCAATAACCAATAGCAGAACCTGGATGTTCATATTGGCTCCCACATATTCTACGAAGATCTTTATCGGTCAAACCGCATAACAACATACGTTGTTCCCTTTGTCATCGGTATGTTACTTGCCCGTGATTCGATCGTGGGTATCTCAATACCTACTTCAATCTCGTTACCGGCAAGTCTCTTTACTCGTTCTGTAATGCATCATCCCGCAACTAACTCATTAGTTACATTGCTTGTAAGGCTTACAGTGATGTGCGCTACCGAGAGGGCCCAGAGATACCTCTCCGACAATCAGAGTGACAAATCTTAGTCTTGATCTATGCCAACTCAACAAACACCATCGGAGACTCCTGTAGAGCATCTTTTTAATCACCTAGTTACGTTGTGACGTTTGATAGCACACTAAGTGTTCCTCCGGTATTCAGGAGTTGCATAATCTCATAGTCATAGGAACATGTATTAGTCATGAAGAAAGCAATAGCAATAAACTAAACGATCATAGTGCTAAGCTAACAGATGGGTCTTGTCCATCACATAATTCTCCTAATGATGTGATCTTGTTCATCAAATGACAACACATGTCTATGGTTAACCATCTTTGATTAACGAGCAAGTCAAGTAGAGGCATACTAGGGACACTATGTTTGTCTATGTATTCACACATGTACTAAGTTTCCGGTTAATACAACTCTAGCATGAATAATAAACATTTATCATGATATAAAGAAATAAATAATAACTTTATTATTGCCTCTAGGGAATATTTCCTTCAGGCGGACCATGCAAAGTGGGAAATTGAACCAGTGGGGGCATGCTAAGTGCACCCACTGGGTGTAGTCCCCGAGACTGCTGTTGAATGTTTGATTCGGCAGCAGTCTTAGAACTCTTTCGCCATGGCAATTTGATCTTGCACATTTTCACTCGGAAGTAATTAGTCTTTTTTTCTGTCGATTGATTTGTCTTTTTGTTGATTGCAGAAATCTTGTGAACTTGGGACCTAGTATGTTGCCTTGGAGCAGGAGAAGATCCAACTCAAGCTTGACCTGGATCTTGCCAAGGAGAACCTGAAGAAAGCCCAAGATGAAGTGGCAATCATGGGAGGTAACAACTTGTCAACTGTATGCCTTGTCATTTTTTCCTTTCCATCCTTTTTGAACCGAGTGATTCCACTCGAACATATGTGCATAGTGAAAACCGTCAACTCCAAGCTCGTCTGAGGAATTTTATTTCTTTAGACAAAATGAAGCAGGCCTTGGAGCAGAAGGACATTGATCTTGCGGGGGGCGCAGAAGACGACGCGTGAGAAGACTAAACTAGCTGACAAGAAGCTAGCTTCAGTCGGAAAATTGGAGGAGGAGAATGCCAAACTGAAGACTGCCCTTGACGAGGCTAAGAAAGAAGTTGTGCGGCTGAAGGAGGAGAAGGTGGTCCTGGCTGACAAAGTGGAGGCGCTCACTCGGAAGAGGGATGAGTTGGAGGTCTATCTGGGAGGTCTTGCCAAGAAGATGTTCCTCATGCTCGAAGCCTCGAAGGTACCTTCTTTCATCTGACTAGATTCAAAGAACTCTCTCACAATGTTGCTGCCAACTTATCATTTTTCTCTCCATGCAAAGTTCGATCAGAATTTCGAGGAGGAAACCAGGCAGATCAAGACATGACTGAACCCCATCAACTCTCCCGTCAAGGATGAAGCTGCCATGAACGTGATGCGACTGGAATCTCGCCTCGCCAGTGTCTTGGACTATGTCGCTCGATTGAAAGTTGCACTGTCGTGGATAGACAAGGAGTTGTGGCCATAAGATGTGCTTCTGAATGACCTCAAGTCACTGATGAGTCAATTCAACAACATCCCCGAGTGCAGGCATGGAAGAAGTCAGCTACTCGCTGTGGTGCTGATGTGGCTCTATCACTCGTTCGTGTTCATTGCAAGGACGCCAAGGAAGAGAAGCTGAAAGCTCTTCAGGTGGCAAACACCAAGAAGCTTCAGTTTAAATCTTTTATGGAGACCTTCATCGATGCAAACACTTGCATCGTAGATGGCATCGACTTGGATACTTTTGTCGAGCCAGCTAGCCCTCCTCCTGCCGAGTGAAAAACTTGATAACTTGACTTTATTTGCCTCGGAATGCCGAGTGATTTTAAATCATTAAACTCTTTCGGGCCTGACGCTCGAGTACTTCTGCTTGTGGTTCTGAACCTTGCTGGATTTATCCGAACTTGGCTGTTTTATCTAAATGCAGTTGCTTGCCTCCAATGTGCTTGGATTCTCTAGCTTAGGCGAAGCTGGTTCGCGGCTAAGCCCCTAAGTGGGAGGATCGCTCTCCACTCGGAGTAGGTCTGTCATGCTAGAACGGATGTTGTACTTTTGGCGCAGCTCAGAGTGCATCTCGTCGTCCTTGTGGACTGGGTGTCTTTGAAACTTAGGCGAGTACGGAGTCGCAGCTAAGTCCCCGAGTGAAAGGGTTGCTCTTCACTCGGAGTATGTTCTCGAAACTTAGGCGAGTACGGGTTCACAGCTAAACCCCCGAGTGAGAGGGTTGCTCTTCACTCGGAGTGTGTTTTGTAACTTAGGCGAGTATGGGATGGCAGCTAAGCCCCCGAGTGAGAGGGTTGCTCTTCACTCGGAGTGTTTTTGAAACTTAGGCGAATCTGGTTCGCAGCTAAGCCCCCGAGTGAGAGGGTTGCTCTTCACTCAGAGTGTTTTTGAAACTTAGGTGAATCTGGTTCGCACCTAAGCCCCGAGTGAGAGGGTTGCTCTTCACTCGGTGTGTGTTTTGTAAATTAGGTGAGTACGGGATCGAAGCTAAGCCCCCGAGTGAGAGGGTTGCTCTTCACTCGGAGTGTTTTTGAAACTTAGGCAAATATGGTTTGCGGCTAAGCCCCCGAGTGAGAGGGTTGCTCTTCACTCGGGGTGTTTTTGAAACTTAGGTGAATCTGGTTTGTAGCTAAGCTCCCGAGTGAGAGGGTTGCTCTCCACTCAGAGTGTGTTTTGTAACTTAGGCGAGTACGGGATCGCAGCTAAGCCCCCGAGTGAGAGGGTTGCTCTTCACCCGGAGTGTTTTCGAAACTTAGGCGAATCTGGTTCGCAGCTAAGCCCCCGAGTGAGAGGGTTGCTCTTCACTCAGAGTGTTTTTGAAACTTAGGTGAATCTGGTTCGCACCTAAGCCCCGAGTGAGAGGGTTGCTCTCTGCTCGGTGTGTGTTTTGTAAATTAGGCGAGTACGGGATCGCAGCTAAGCCCCCGAGTGAGAGGGTTGCTCTTCACTCGGAGTGTTTTTGAAACTTAGGCAAATATGGTTTGCGGCTAAGCCCCCGAGTGAGAGGGTTGCTCTTCACTCGGGGTGTTTTTGAAACTTAGGTGAATCTGGTTTGTAGCTAAGCTCCCGAGTGAGAGGGTTGCTCTCCACTCATAGTGTGTTTTGTAACTTAGGCGAGTACGGGATCGCAACTAAGCCCCCGAGTGAGAGGGTTGCTCTTCACTCGGTGTGTTTTTGAAACTTAGGCGAACCGGGTTTGCAGCTAAGCCCCCGAGTGAGAGGGTTGCTCTTCACTCGAAGTGTTTTTGAAACTTAGGCAAATCTGGTTCGCAGCTAAGCCCCCGAGTGAGAGGGTTGCTCTTCACTCGGAGTGTGTTTTGTAACTTAGGCGAGTATGGGATCGCAGCTAAGCCCCCGAGTGAGAGGGTTGCTCTTCAGTCGGAGTGTTTTTGAAACTTAGCCGAATCTAGTTCGCAGCTAAGCCACCCACTAGTGGATTTGAACACATGTTTATGTGAGCACAATCATTATGGGGCTGCAAGAATCATGTCTTTGATAAACAATCTGAGTGTTTAGGTATAAAAGCGGTGAAGCAGATCCGCGTTCCAAGAGCGTGGCTCATCTTGCTTCTTGGCTACGTTCTAAAGGTGATATGCCCCGTTGTGGAGCACCTTGGTGATGATGAAGGGTCCTTCCCAAGCAAGAGCGAGCTTATGAGGTCGTTGCTGATGCACTCGGAGCACAAGGTCTCCTTCCTGAAATGCTCGACCTTTGACGTTTCAAGCAGGAGCGAGCTTATGAGGTCGTTGCTGATGCACTCGGAGCAGAAGTTCTCCTTCCTGAAATGCTCGACCTTTGACGTTTCAGGCGTGGAATCGACGAAGGTCTTGCTGATAAATGGTCGAACGGATCAAATCCATCTCTCACCACTACAAAAAAAAGACACATCCGTGACATTTTGGGCTGAACAATTTTTTTTCTGTCATACATATGACACTTCTATGATGATAATTGTGACAAAACCGGTATCATCATAGATGTGGTGGGCTCCTACTTCTATGACAAAAAATCATGACAAAAAATGGCTTTTCGTCCCGGGCGGGCCGGAGATGCAGCTGCATGACATTCTTTGGGCCGTCCATGACGGGAAAACCCGTGGTTGAAGCGAGGGGGAGGAAAATTTTGGGGAGTTCCCGGTTACGGTGGGAGGTCGGGGGCCGAGCGATGCGTGTTTCTCGTACACGCGTGCTGCGTGTGTGCGGCGTTAGCTCTAATCGAACCCGAGCGAGGCGTTGGGCTCTAATCGAACCCGGCGATTGCACTACTGGCTGGCGTTCATCGAACCCGAGCGATCGATCGATGGTCGTTAATCGAACCCGATCGAGCGATTCCTTTGCTACTGCTACTAATCGAAGCCGATCGATTGGATGAACAGTGAGTGTTGCGGGGGGGGGGGGGGTTGGATGAACAGTGAGCGGTGGCGTTGCCTCTGGATGAACAAGACCCCATGGTCTGGAGGGCTGGATGAATAGTAGATGGTGGAGGGGTGCCCGTGGAGGGGTGGTTGAACAGGACCCTGTGGTGTGGAGGGCTGGATGAACAGTAGACGGTGGAGGGGTGGTTGAACAGTAGCCGGTGGAGTAGCGCGGTGGAGGCTAGATGAACAGGAGCCCGTGGAGGCTGGAGGAGGTCGACGGTGGAGATGAACAGTATCCCGTGGAGTCCCGTTTTGTGGTACGCCACACCCCTCCCGATGAACAGGACCCCCGTTTCGACCGTAGGAGGTCCGTTTCGTCCGTTTTGCGGTACGCCACACCCCTCCCGATCAACAGGACCCCCGTTTCGACCATAGGAGGTCTGTTTCGTCCGTTTTGCGGTACGCCACACCCCTCCCGATCAACAGGACCCCCGTTTCGACCGTAGGAGGTCCGTTTCGTCCGTTTTGCGGTATGCCAGACCCCTCCCGATGAACATGATCCTGTTTCGAACATGGCCGGTCGAACACAAGGTCGTTTCCTCCGTTCTGCGGTACGCTAGGCCTCGTTTCCATCGCCTGTTCCGTCCAAGCCCTCCCGATGAACACAACCACGCATTCCGTTCCGACCCAGCCGGTTGGCTCCCACGCGTTCCGTTGCCTCCCGATGAACACGACGCATTCCGTTGCCTCCCCATGAACACGATGCATTATGTTGCCTCCCCATGAACACGACGACGACGTTGTTTCTCCGTTCCGACCCAGCCATGTACACGAGCCCTGGCACGTGCGTGTCTGTGAGTAGGCGTTCGAGGCCCTGCCCGTATGTACACATACGTGGCCGTATTTTATTTCTTGCACCCTGGCTGTTGTACGTACGTGTACATGCTACGTGTGCGCCTCTACTATGACACGTGTGCGCCTCTACATCGACCAGTATATATGTACGTACACGTTCGCGACCAGAATGACAACGCTACGTACGCTTCAACCAGGTGGGTCCCGACTGTCAGGCACTTCCTTGCCTGCGAAGATGTAGCTGGTGGGTCCCAGCAGTCAGGGGGGCGAATCATTTTGGTTTTTTTGCCCGGCTGCACTTCCTTGCGTGCGAAGATGTAGCTGGTGGGTCCCAGCATTCAGGGGGCGAATCGTTTATTTTTTGCCCGGACGCACTTCCTTGCGTGCGAAGGTGTAGCTGGTGGGTCCCAGCAGTCAGGGGGGGAAACATTTTTTTTCACAAAATACGGTGGCCCGTCCGGTGGGTCCCTGCTGTCAGGTGGAGGAATCATTATTTTCCACGTAATAAGGAGGCACTTCCTTGCTGCCGCCGTGGACCCAGCTGTCAGCCTCTCCACGTACTATCCACGTCTGATGGAAGTCGTTCCTTGACCACGCTGACCACGCCGCGCCGAGAGCACCAGGGCGGTGGACGACGGCGAGGCTTAGCAAGGGGATGACGCGGAGCCGGTGAAGATGCGGCAGTGGATGCCCACGTGGAGAGGAGTACGAGGGTTCACTCGTTCGGCTGCGGTGTGAGGCTGCCGTCGCCGCAGGGCCTGGCCAGCGGTGGGAATAGTAGGCGGCGGTGAGGCTTCTGCGGCAGCATAGCCGGCCACGGGAGGCAGAAGCAGGCTGCACGACCGGCGCTGCTTTGGGCGGCTGGAGCAAGAAGACCAGAGGTTGAAGAAGCACTATGGCCGTTGGATGGACATCGTACGGTCACTAGAGCTAGAATCGTTCATATTGATTAAGTTGACAAAGCCCTCCGTCCCCGTCAACTTAGTAGGCCCACAAGTCAGCCTCCCACCAAGGTGGGTCCCAGCTAGCAGGGGGAGTATTCATTTTTTTGTGCGTAATAAGGAGGCACTTCCGGTGGGTCCGAGCTGACAGCGGGGGGAACGTTTTTTTCACGAAATACGGTGGCCCATCCGATGGGTCCCAGCAGTCAGGGGGAACATTTTTTCGCAAAATAAGGTGGCCCTTCTGGTGGGTCCTCATTGTCAGTGGAGGAATAATTATTTTATGGCGTAATAAGGAGGCACTTCCTTGCGGCCGTCGTGGACCCAGCTGTCAGCTTCTCCATGTACAGTACTCTTCCGATGGAAGTCGGTCGTTGACCATGTTGACCACGCCGTGCCGAGAGCACCAGGGCGGTGGACGACGGCGAGGCCTAGGAAGGGGACGACGCGGAGCCGGGGAAGACGCAGCAGTGGAAGCCCGCGCGGAGAGGAGTACGAGGGTTCACTGGTTCGGCTGCGGTGTGAGGCTGCCGTCGCCACAGAATAACAGGGGGTGTGGGTGAGTGGAGGGATGGCCTGGCCAGCGGTGGGAGTAGTATGGGGGCGGTGAGGCCTCCGCGGCAGCACAGCCGGCCACGGGAGGCAGGAGCAGGCGGCACGACCGGCGCTGCTTTCGGCGGCTGGACCAAGAAGACCAGAGGTTGAAGAAGCACTACGGTCGTTGGATGGACATCGTACGGTCACTGAAGCTAGAATCGTTTATATTGACTAAGTTGACAAAGCCCTTGGTACGCTCCAACTTAGTAGGCCCATAGGTCAGCCTCCGAAACGATGCGCCCCAGATGTCAGGGGGTGGAATCATTTTTTGGGCGGCCGAAGCTAAGAATATCCGAGATTGAAGAAGAAGCACGAGATCCGTTGGATAGACATGCAACGCCATCGCTGCTAGAATAAAGCAGTGTTGACTATAATAAGTTGACAAAGCCTTGCATACTGGCCAACTTATTTTTTTAGGGATGCGTCACTTAGTAGGCCCACAAGTGTGTGGCGAGAACTTATAGCCCATTTGCGTTTTGTAAGAATGTACAACCCATTTTTGAATTCTAATGGAATTTACAACAGCCCATTTACAGTTTGTTAAAAGTACATCCCATTTTCTAGCTAGGACAACAATTAATAATTTCAACCAACCGTTTAAGACATAATTCAATAATATTTCCCACATTTTCATGGGATCTGAAATAATTTTATCCCAAAATTTCTAGTCAGATTAAATATGAATTTGTATTACGTAAAAATCCAACGAAACATTGCGCGCGCAACAATGAAAATTTAAGATTTTCAAAATCCATAAATAATATTTTATAAATTAATTTCGTGTTTGGTGCATTTTTTTATAGTTACTGCCCAATAATTACATCCCATTTATTATTTTTAAAGCCCATTTTCCAGTTAAGCCTAATGCATCCCTCCTAGGAAAGATTTGCAGCCAGCGGGCGGAGAATAACAAGTTGACCTTGCTCGGGTATTCCTCAAAAGACGATAGCTGGGCTAGCCATTTTCATCTTGAAAAAATTAGTATCCGGGCTGGATATCTGGCTCGGGCTAGACGGGCCACAGCCCGCCCGATTAATACCCTGCTCTCCTCACGAACAACAACGTAAATCATCGCCAAGAAAAACTACTGCAGTGCTCACGCCTCAAAAACACAAATCTTGCTCGAGCTGCTTGGTCCCAAATCGCCGCACCTTGTGAAATTCTCTCGTTTATATTGACTACATAGGTTGACAATGGTGTGGGACCGTGATGTCAGGAAACCAGGAGAAAGCAAAAAATATATAGTTGTACATAATAAGAAGGCACTTGCGTACGTACAACTATGGCCGTAGTGGGTCCCTAGTGTCATCCAGTCAAAATAAAGTCATCTACTGAATCCTCATGTTCGTTGACGATGTTAACAATGCTTGGCGCCACGGCGAGCACAACAACTCGAAGGACAACAGAGAGTGCCTCGCGGGCCCTACGGATGGTCTGATACAGCGCCCGCTGCTCATTCAGGAAGCCAGGATCATTGGACACCTATGAGCACCTTCGAGAAACTGAGACGACATGAAACGGTAAGGCCGCGCTTGGGAGCTTTGGTTTATTTCAAACCTGTATTAACATACAAGTGTAATTTACTCGTCATCGGAAACAACGCGTAAAATAGAGGCGTAAAGAAACCGAGGGCCCGAGGTCTGTAAGTAAAACCAGCGGATTACATGTGTAATTTGAGAGACCAGTGTATATTTTACGAGCATTGCTATATGGACGACATTACCAGATGATACATGCACGACGCGCGTATCATGCCATCCATGGGCAAGGCTGAAACAGCAGCTAATGGCTGGATTAGCAATCGTCCGAGTGTCGTTCAGCGTTTTTATCGTGTGTGAAGTACTTCCGATATTTTACTAGTCGAAATCGACCAACCAAGCACCTTCGCCCGAGACCATCTGCTTTAATTTAGAAGCATCAGTTTTACAAGCGGTTTCGGTTGGAAAACGACGATCCAATCACGGCCTAATATCGTGAGTTGGTCAAAGGGCCAGTACTATCACGGCGAACCCCAACTCCACCAGTTAGTACGCCTATTCCTGTGGAGGAAGCACAACCACCTAGTCGTAGTTTAGCATCTATTGCATTTGATGTTGTTAAATCATATGTGCGTATCTTCCCATCTTGGAAATATTATACTGAAGATGAAGGAAAATGCCAGTTGCAGGTGTTTGTCCAGGAGTTATGTGTAAGTAATGTTATTCATGGCAATTACTTTGCTTCGTCCCATACATCCTACCTCCATGATGGTTATAATACAACAATTTTTCACATTTTTCTCTATAGAGAAGGACCGATTTGGAAACTCAGGATGAGGTAACCTGTGCTAATACCTCTGCTATCTTCAAGAATGCTTGGTGGCAGTATCAGAATTACCTGAAGAAAACGTACTTCACCGACAAAGGAACTCATCAAATTCCCTTACGTTCTCCTGAGACACATTTACTGGACGATGACTGGTAACGCCTTGTTCTGTACTGGTCCCGAACCAAGAATGTGGTAAGGTTTATGAGCTCATTTTCTATTTTTAAGTATTATATTCTTGCGTCTTACTGTACTCTGTTCATGTAGAACAAGTACCTAAACCTGAAGAATAACTGTGCTAATTTAAGATTCCATTGCTATCATAGTTCAAAAAAGCGCTAGGCGTTAATTGTGTGTTTGCCACCGCCTTGCGCTTCTTGACCAAAGCGCATGCTTATGCTTGATTATGCTGATTATGCGTAGTTATGCGCAATGCGTTTTGCCAACGCCTAGAGCCTAGGCGCGCCTCTTTTAACTATGATTGCTTTGCTCTTGTATCACTGTATTTACTCATACAAACTTATTTTTAAATTGAAGGATCCAATCGAAACTCCAATGGCACAGCAGGTATGTTCCCGCATGTTTCTTTAACAGGTTTGCTCTTATCAATAGCTCTGTTGATTTCAATTTCAATTGTGTATACAGTTGACTTTCATATCATGCACATTACTAGCATCACAATAGAGCCAATAATGTTGTTGTACATGTAGACCCGTGGTACCCATCTGAAATCTTGTTGTGCCGTGTAGTTTCCCATGCTTTGTATTCTTTCACTGTTGCTTTGTCTTGAACTGATATGATTTGAACCGTGTCTCTATTTTGATTTGGCAAGACAATGCAGTGACCATAGGACATAGATATATGTTTGTTTGATGCTTTTATTATGTACTAGTACTTTGGCAATAGAAGACTTGGTAGTTTAATCCTGTCCACCTTATTAATGAAATGTTTCACTGAAATGAGATTCATATACTAGTACATTCTAAACTTGTTATGTGTCTGCTTGTTTCTTCTTTTAGAATGCTGACAGAATATTGGGGAAGAGTGCCTTATTAAGCAATGGTAAAGGAAGTAATGCAGATAAGGTTCAGGATAGTGACACATCCTTGTTGGTCTCCAACAAAGCTGATAAAACAGCTAAGGAATACTATCTTGAAGACAGGAGACAACCCCAGAGTCCTGTCTTGGTTTAGTGTTCGAGTTACTGGCCTCTACCGCTTGCACAAGCTATTCAAACTCCTTTCAATCAGTTCGGTTTCTTGAGTCTCAACTACAAGCTGAAAGACATCGATCAGTCTGTGCGACAAGAAGCGGAAGGACTGTGGAAGTTCCTGGAGCATTCAGATGCATACTTTCTGGTGCAACAGCAAGCGTTGGAGGATTTTAGCGCCAAACAGGACAAAGCTAATCAGCTTGCTAAGCTTATTGCCAGCATGGTGGATACCCATGATAACGTTTCTTGAGCTCTTTTGAAGTTATTTCAGTTATGCTCTTGTTTCACTAGTAGAAAAAGGGTCAAACGTGAAGCACATTAGTGCCGGTTTGTATTAGAGCCGGCACAAATGTATACATTAGTGCCGGTTCCAACGGCTAGCCGAGCCGCTCTCATTAGTACTGGTTCGTGGCTAACCTTTAGCACCGGTTCGTGCCATGAACCGGTACTAATGAGGGTGGTGGCAGGATGTTGTCAGTCTGGGCCCCCTCCAGCACCTTTAGTACCGGTTCGTGCCACGAACCGGTACTATAGGTCCTCCTGCATATAAACCCTTCGTCCAGCTCGCTCTGTTCTTCCCGCTTTTCCCTCTCCTCTCCTCTCTGTTCTTCCTCTTCTCCCCTCGAGCTCATCACACATTTTGCCCAAAATTTGTCAAGATTTGAAGGCCCCCATCCATTCAAGTGATCACAAAGGTTAGCAACTTTGTCCTTTCATCTCTCATTGCTAGATTAGCTCTTGCAATGCTTTATATAGTTATTAATTTGTGAGTTTAGTAATTTGGGAGGAAATATATATATGTGCTAGTATTTGATTTATATGCAATTTGAGGTCAAAATAACACTTAGTTTGCATATGTAGGTGTGGTTTACTTAGTGCCTTCTAAATCTCTGTCGTAACCACCGTCGATCGCCCGCACCGTCCCGTCGCCGGCACCACCTTGTGTTGAGCCTCTTGTTCATGAAATTTTATATAAAAAATTGATGTTTGTGTGATTTGGATATATAGTTACTCATATAATAATTATCTTACCCGTACGTTGTTTGTTATACATAGTGCCATGGTTTTGATATCCGTCCCGTCGGCCCTCGTCCTTGTTATGATTCGGATGTGGTATATTCTCTTTTAAAACTATTTGTTGCATTTCGTGTTTATGACAAATTATGCCCATCAAGTTGACATAGATATTTTTATCTAGGAGGTATGTGAACCGGAAATTCCAACCGACCCTATTGTCGAGAGGTTATATTTAGTTGAAAGAGTAAACGAGTTCTTGAAAGAAAAATTGAAAAGAATTGAGGGTGAGACGATGGAATTGGAGTTGCATGTTGCCGATGTAAATGCCGATGATCACAAGATCAAGATGGAGAAAATGCGCTTGAAGATTAGAAAGATTAGAAAATATGCCATCGATGGTGAGGCTTGGTATCATTATCTGTTGGATCAATTGTTACCTTAGTTGCGATCTTGATCGCATTTGTTGTTGCATTTAAATGCTTTAGCTAGAGAGTTATTTGTTTGTTGCATTTAAGTGTTGTATGAACTTGTATTAATTTGGTCTATTCGGTGTTGTGTAATGAAGATGAGCCGCAATGGATGTCACGATGACCGATGCTCTCCCCAGTTCGTTGAGGGCGTGCATACTTTTCTTCTTGTGGCTGAGGCAAACAAGCGGGCGGATGGTTTTATGCCTTGTCCATGTGCTGGCTGTAAGAATGGTTGCAATTACTCTACGTCAAGAACCATTCACGTCCACCTGTTTGAGTCCGGTTTCATGCCCCACTATAATGTTTGGACCAAGCACGGAGAAAGAGGGGTTATGATGGAAGACAATGAAGAAGAAGAGGACGACGACAGCTATCCTGGCCATGGGTTCCCTGAATACGATGATACAACAATGGGGAAGAAGCTGAGCCGGTAATGCGGAAGAAGCTGGGCGGCAATGTGGGAAGAAGTTGAAGAAGAGGCATCGATGAGCCCGTTGATGATCTAGGTCGGGCCATTGCCGATGCAAAGAGAAACTAGGCAAGTGATTTGGAGAAGAAGAAGTTGCAGCGCATGTTAGAGGATCACAAAAATTGTTGTACCAATTGCGTAAGTGACAAGAAAAGCTGGGCACCACACTAGAATTGCTGCAATGGAAGGCGAGAGAATGGTGTATCGACAAGGGATTTGGAAAGTTGCTGGTAATGATAAAGGATATGCTTCCAAAGGACAACGAATTGCCCGAGAGTACGACGGGTTAAAGAAGAAGGATGTCTGCCCTCTAGGGTTAGAGGTGCAGAAGATACATCCATGCCCTAATGATTGCATCCTCTACCGCGGTGAGTACGAGGATTTGAACGCTTGCCGGTATGTGGTGCATTGCGCTATAAGATCAGCCGCGATGAGCATGGTGATGTCGAGGGCGAGCGCCCAGAAGAAGATTCCTGCCAAGGTGATGTGGTATTCTCCTATAATACCACGGTTGAAACGCTTTGTTCCAAAACAAAGAGCATGCCAAGGCGATGCGATGGCACGAAGAAGACCGTAAGAAAGGCGGAAAGTTGAGAGTACCAAATGACGGGTCACAGTGGAGAAAAATCGAAAGAAAGTACGGGAAGGAGTTTGCAGATGACGCAAGGAGCGTATGGTTTGGTCTAAGCGCAGATGGCATTAATCCTTTTGGGGAGCAGAGCAGCAACCATAGCACCTGGCCTGTGACTCTATGTTTGTATAACCTTCCTCCTTGGTTGTGCATGTAGCGGAAGTTCATTATGATGCGAGTGCTCATCCAAGGCCCTAAGCAACCCGGCAACGACATTGATGTGTACCTAAGGCCATTAGTTGAAGAACTCTTACAACTGTGGAATGGAACAGTGTGTACGGCGTGGGATGAGCACATGGGGGAAGAATTTGACCTAAAGGCGTTGCTGTTCGTGACCATCAATGATTGGCCTGCTCTCAAGAACCTTTCGAGACAGACAAACAAGGGATACAGCGGATGCATGCACTGTTTGGATGATACCGACGGTATATATTTGAATAGTTGTATGAAGAATGTGTACACAGGACATCGTCGATTTCTTCCGAGCAGGCATCCCGTGAAGAAAGAAAGGCAAGCATTTCAAAGGTGAGGCGGATCACCGGACGAAGCCTCGCCACCGCATCGGTGCTGATGTACATGATATGGTCAAGGATTTGAAGGTGATATTTGGAAAGGGTCTGGTGGACAACCTGTTCCAAAGGACGCCGACGGACGCGCACCCATGTGGAAGAAGAAATCTATATTTTGGGACCTGCCATATTGGAAAGACCTAGAGGTCCGCTCCGCAATCGACGTGATGCACGTGACGAAGAATCTTTGCGTGACCTGCTTGGCTTCTTGGGCGTGTATGGGAAGACAAAAGATACACGAGGCACGGGAGGACCAGCAACGTATGCACGGAGAAGACGACATATATCGTGGTCATGCAAGCTACGCTCTTACCAAAGAAGAGAAGGAAATCTTCTTTGAATGCCCGCTCGATATTAAGGTACCGTCGGCTTCTCGTCGAATATAAAGGGAATAATAAACATGGCAGAGAAAAAGTTCCAGAACCTAAAGTCTCATGACTGCCACGTGATTATGACGCAACTGCTTCCGGTTGCATTGAGGGGGCTTCTACCGGAAAACGTTCGGTTAGCCATTGTGAAGCTATGTGCATTTCTCAATGCAATCTCTCGGAAGGTAATCGATCCAGAAATCATACCAAGGTTACAGAATGATTTGGTGCAATGTCTTGTCAGTTTCGAGTTGGTGTTCCCACCATCCTTCTTCAACATCATGACGCACGCCCTAGTTCACCTATGCAAAGAGATTAACGCTTTTGGGTCCTGTATTTCTACACAATATGTTCCCTTTGAGAGGTTCATGGGAGTTTTAAAGAAATATGTTCATAACCGTGCTAGGCCGGAAGGAAGCATCTCCAAGGGCCATCAAAATGAGGAGGTCATTGAGTTTTGTATTGACTTTATTCCTGACCTTAAGCCGATTGGTGTTCTGAATCGCGGCATAAGGGGCATCGGATGGAAAAGGCACGCTAGGAGGGGAACAAATAATATGTATGGACGGACATTCTCTCACCGAAGCACACTACACAGCTTCTACAGAATTCCGCCTTGGTGGCTCCGTATATGGATGAACACAAGAATTTGCTACGCTCCAAACACCCGGAGCGGTCTCGATGATCGGATTACACGTGAACAAACCAGGAGTTTCGCCAGCTGGTTGCAGACACGTACCATGCATGACACCTCTATTGAAGATGACCTGTACTTGCTGTCCCAGTTACCATCTTCGAATATAATGACATTCAAAGGGTACGAGATAAATGGTAATACATTTTACACGATCGCCCAAGATAAGAAGAGCACCAACCAAAACAGTGGTGTCCGTTTTGATGCAGAAACCAAGACGGGAAAGGAAACATATTATGGTTATATACAGGACATATGGGAACTTGACTATCGACGTGGTTTAAAGGTCCCTTTGTTTTTGCAAATGGGTCAATATGACATGAGGCGGGGTAACGGAAGACCCGCAGTACGGAATGACAATAGTGGATCTCAACAATCTTATGTATGCGCATTTAAACCATTCGTCCTAGCCAATGATGTGGCACAGGTTTTCTATGTGAAGGACATGTCTACCAAGCCAAGAAAAAGAAAAGATAAGGAAGCGAATGCATCGTACGATGAGCCAAAGCGGCACATAGTTCTTTCTGGGAAGAGAAACATCATGGGAGTGGATGACAAGACAGACAAGTCAGAAGATTATGAAAAGTTTGATGAAATTTCTCCATTCACAGTGAATATTGACCCGAGCATCCCGTTAAATGATGAAGATTTTCCATGGTTACGGCGCAAAGGGACACACGCTGAAGAAAAGTTTCACACCCAAAGATCTGGGATGTGATCGGCTTCACTATCATCACTTTCTTACGTGTTTCACACCCAGAGGGGAATCTCTGTAATAGTTAGGGTAGTTATGTGTTTTGGCATTTGAAACGCCAAGAAATTTTATGTGCAAACAAATTCTTTCATGCCTTTACTGATTTTTAAAGTTAAATTATTCACAAACTAGTGATTCACACTAATTTCAAATAATTCAAAATTTAAACTATTCAAATTTGAAAACTACGGGCACTAACACAAAGTTTGTAATTTTTTGTACCTAAAGCAAAAATATTCACAAAGAAACTCTAAATACACAAAAAAACACAAAAATAAATAAAGCAAAAAAAGCCCGCCTACTAGGCCAGAGCGGCCTGCATCGACTAGAAACCCAACCTGTTGTTGGGCCAGGATGCAGGCCCGCAAGAAGGCCAAGTGGGCCTGAGCGACAAAGAACACGTAGGCCCAAAGAGGCCTGCTTTGGAGAGGAGCTCGAGAGAGCGACCGACGGGGTTTATAAACCAGTGCGGTCGCCCCTCGGCTAGCGAGGTGGGACTAAACTTGTCAAGCACCGCACTGGCGCACCCCCTTTAGTACCGGTCGTGGCACAAACCGGTACTAAAGGGGGCCTTTAGTACCGGTTTGTGCCACCACCCGGTACTAAAGGGGTCGCTTCCGCTGCTTGGGCTGGTTAAAACAGACCTTTAGTACCGGTTGGTGGCTCCAACCGGTACTAAAGGTGCCTTCTATATATACAACACTTGAAAAATTTCATTCTCCTCTGCTTTCTTCCTCTGTGTCCCCATTGAACCGCCCGCTTGATCGATCGACCCGTCACCGACCCGTCGCCCGTCGCCGCCCGTCCCGTCGCCGCCCCGTCCCGTCGCCGCCCTCGTCTCCGTCGCCGCCCGTCCCGTCGCCGCCCTCGTCTCCGTCGCCGCCTGGCCCGTCCCGTCGTGCAAATCCCTGCGTCGCCGCCCAGCACACGCCTGCCCGTCGCTGCCCCGGCCGTCGCCTGCGCCCGTCGCCGTCGCCCATTGTGAGCTCTCCCCTCTAACCCCTCTCCCTTCAAGGGCCACCATGGGCGCCGCCCCTCCCCGAGCCCATACACACACACAAGCATGATGAACACACACACACATACACGTATATATGTATGAATGCATGGATATATAAGTATATACATATTTTGTATGTTTAATTAGTTTAGATTTTTTAGATTATTGTTTTTTCACTAGTATATATGTATGAATGCATGGATATATTAGTATATACGTATTTTGTATGTTTAATTAGTTTAGATTTTTTAGATTATTGTTTTTTCACTAGTATATATGTATGAATGCATGTTAGATGGATATAATTAGTGTTTAATTAGTATGGAATTTTTTATATAATGTTGTTTTTCTGTTTTTTAATGGATGTATAAAAATTGTTTTTTCTGTTTTTAGTGTTAGATGCTTAATTAGTATGAAATAGTATATAGATTTTTGAAATAGTAGAAATGTTAGAAATTTTAGTTATCAAAATCCAATCATTAAAAAATATTATTTTTATGGCATATAGCTAGTATTTGTTCTCGACGATGCCCGCCCGCATCCTCGCCGTCGACCCGTCTGCTGACGACGTCCAGCCAGCCCATGTCCGGGACTGGGCTCCGCTGGCCGGCACTGGGAGGTGTTGCTCGAGGGGCGCGCTTGATGAGGAACCCAGCCCCGGTCCCGTCGTCGACCCCGATCTCGCTTTGGTGGCGTTCGTGGGCCAGTTTGGTGCGGAGGGACCCGGCCCCGCCGGAGGAGAATGCGTCGCCGTGTCGTGGAGGAGGACGAGCACGCCCATCGCTACATGGTTGCGTTAGAGGGCGGCAGGTTCTCCAATACCGGCAAGATATCTTCGTGATCTCACTTCAGCTATGATCCCGTGAGGGTTCCTTCTCTTTGGGTGTCCACCGCCCATGACGCAGAACCGCGAGTGTCCTAGATTCTTCTCGTAGTATTCGATCTTTAATTAGCTAGCCGTTGATGTACTATTCAATATTATATATTATTCGAGACGATGTATTCGAGATTGTATCTATTATTCTAGACGAAGTATTCGAGATTATATCTATTATTCGAGACGATGTAATTTGAATACTAAATTGTTTTATATTTCTTTTGAATTAGTTAAATAAAAGCTATGGCAGACAATACCGACAGAGAGGGAGAATGCACCATGTTCGATATGATACGCGGCCGATGATAATCAGAATGAAGAAGATTATGACGGCTCCGAATTTCTAAAAACACCGGAGAGGGTGATATGATATTTGATCGCTGACGACCGAATTGATGAAGTCATGAACTACGATTATGACGATGACGAAGAACATGTTGATCCTGAAACAACAAAGACCAAATGAGGTATATATATTTATATAAGCAGGTTTCGGTGATCATCACATGTTTTAAATGACTTGAAGATATATTAACGAATCGATCTTTGTTCTTTCAGCCATCCGGATCGAGCAAATCTTCGTGCAAAAGGACTAAACGAGGCCCGAACAAAAAGTTGAAGGAGGGCGTAAAGTACAATATCGAGGGGCCGACCTAATGGCGAACCATTAGCGCCTAAGAAGATTGCGGACTAGTTCATTCGCTGCCAAGGAGTTCTTGTGAAGGACCAACTCCCGATCTCCCTTCAAGAATGGAGAGAGCCAGCAAAAGACAAAGGACAAAAAGGCAAAGAGGATGTTACTTTTGTCGACAAGAATCAAAAAGATCTGCTTTGGGATACTCTCATGGAACATTTCACCCTACCAGATCATTTCACAGTAGCAGATGTGCAGAAAGCCAAGGACGCTGCTCTTAGGAAGATGGCGGTTGCATTCAAGAACCACAAGAATCGTGAATGGGACAAGTACGTCAAGGGAGGAAGGAAGACTCCAGTATTCGAGGGAACACTAGAGAACCAACATGCTCATTGGGACGATTTCGTGAAATTCAAGGATTCGGAATTAGCTAAGGAACGGTCGAGAATAAACAAGAAGAATGCCGAAAAAAGGATAAGTTCCATAAGTCGGGGCTGGTGGCTATGCGGTGGCAATGCCTAAGTGGGATAAGTCCGAGAAAGAGATGGAGGATGCAGGTGCCACTCCGGTTACTAAGAGCTGTCCCCCAATTGTCATTACTTGGTTCTATGCGCATGGGGGGGGAGTTGGACCCGAAGACAGGCAATGTTTCGACGAGGGCAAGTCTGAAGGGAGCCGATGATGCGATACTTGTTGCAATAGAAGAGGCACGATCGGGGGTGTTCCAGCCCAACAGAGAGAACGACGAGCTTACGCGTTCTCGGGAAATCTCGAACACCCGGAAGAACATGAGGCAAGGGCGCTATTCCGTGGTATGAGGGGTTTTCAGATCGAACACCGACTACGTAACCCGTGCGAGAAAGAAGATTATGGAGGAGAAGAAGAGGAAGATGGAGGAGGAGAAGAGGAAGCGGGACTATGAACGCCTTCAAGGCCTAGAAGCAAGTCAAGCGGAATTGGCGGTCAAATTCCAGCGGCAGGAAGCAGATCGACTCACTTAGCCGTAAAAGGGGGTCTCAAAGAGCTGCGGCAACTAGCGGATGATCCAAAGCATTGGATAGCACCGCCCCATCCATGCAGAGAAGCAGCGTGGGTTCCGCCCCGGACGACGCAATGCTGGGTAGATATCCCGTGGATGACATCACGGAGAACACTAGCTGCGAGCTACACGTCAAAACAAAGAACATATCCACGAAGGTGGCGGACGGCGTTGCTTTTCCAGTTACCCCCAAAGCAACCTACCATTGCATCCCGATTCCAGAGGGCTATGCTCGTGTCATGGTTGACGAGGTGGTGCAGCCATATTCGGGGCTAGAGCTTGACATTCCTGGAGGTGAGAACGAGCGCTTTCGGAGACGCCAACCATCGTATCATCCTATGGAAAAAGGATTGCATCATCTTCGAAGGCCACCGACACGCGTCATCCGACTCTCCTCGTCAAGTCCGCCACCGAGTCAGCATTCTCCCGCCTCGCAAGTCCACCAAGTCCGCAAAGTGTCGTGCCACCTCCTCCAAGTCCGCAAAGTGTCGTGCCACCTCCTCCTCCAAGTCCGCCACAGCGTCGACGCCCACCTCCTCCAAGTCCGCACAACCTCAGGCCACTCCTCCTCCAAGTCCGCACAGCTTCAGCGGCCACTCCTCCTCATCCAACTCAGCCCGTCGGTCGGCGTCTCCGCCGCCTCAAGAATCGCAGAAGAGACACCCCGCAGCTATGGTGCGAGCGGCACGAGTCGAGGTAGTACAGGAAGTACAAAGGCGGAGGCAAGCGATATAAATATGGTCCAAGCCTCACGCCTCTTCCGCAGAGGTCTTATGACAGGTCCGAGGAGGAAATCGCAGCCATATCGAAGTCCGAGGTGGAAGCCCATTTTGCAATCAAACCGCCACCGCCGCTAAGGGAGAAAGTGCTCGAGGAAACGATTGACCACTTCATTCGTATGGCTCAACCATCAGCTCCCAAGCTCGCTGGACACGCACTATGAGCGCCACATCGGGAAGTTAAATCGAGCACGCCTACGTAAGGAGGCGAGCTCGGGATCGAGCAAACAAGAAGCAGCTGTCAAAAAATGCGGGAAAACCATTCCCCATCCGGGAGAACAGCGACATAATCGATCCCTCGCTTGTTGTGCCAACAACACGTGATGACGACGCGCCCAATATTATTGTGGGCAAACAGTTTACGTTCTCGAGGTGGGCAATGTGGTAATAACGGAGGACCATATAATGCAGTGAAGTTCTCAAAATCACTGTTGGACGACTCTCGAGATCGAGCCCATGCCTGTGCTTAGAGAGGATGAAATAAAACGAAATATGTCCGGGGCCAACCTTTGGTCGAGCTTTAAAAAGGTCAAGAACCTCCCAACGAGAATGTATGAATTGCATCAATGGTACATGAACATTACCAAGATTTCCGATCGATTGTCCCTCATGGTGAATGTCAAGGAGGAGCATTACTTCCATGAGAAAGCTGTGTCCGCTGAGTATTCCGAACTGTTTCAGTTATACAATCAAGACGCACTCGACAAATCTATCGCCGATTGTTATTGTCTCGTAAGTGATTTCTTTCTCGTAATTTAAGTCTCAAGCTAGTCAGACCGATCCTTTTGATCAATCATTACATGTAATTATCCTCACTATATTCTTTTCTCGTGGTATTATATGCGTGATGAAGATATATGAAATGAGAAAAGGTGGACGCTTTGGCATTGGGTTCATTGACCCAAAACCGTTAATGAATACACATGGAAACTAAATCCACGTTATCAAAAGGACGAGAGGACAACATGCTAGAGTTCTTGAAGCGCCTCAAATACAATGAAGATATACTACTTCCTTACAACTTCCAAAGTGAGTCACACTGTCTTGTACTACAAATTCTCTGTTTTTGCCTACTAGCTAGCTACATGTTTTTGCTTTACATATGCCCGCTTAATTAAGACATGCAAACGTGTGTGCATGCAGATTCCACTAGGTCTTGTGTATCATTAAAGTTGACGCCTTGAACGTTGAAATATCGGACTCAGATACTCAAAGAAAAAACTGACTATAACATCTTGTTTGGGATAGTCAATGTGTAATTTCAATCATTATTAACTATATATCTCGGCCTATTTAGTTCGTCATTTTTTATGATATGAACTATTTAATAACCCCTTTATTCATTTTCTTTGTCGGGCGGGCAGGGCTTGGGCAAGGTTCATCAACAGGACCCTGTGGAGAATGGAAACAAAAGCTTAAATGGTTTCACCCAAGGTAAGTAATTATAGTACTAGCTAGCTAGCTAGCTGCCATCTCTTTAATTATCATGCTTGATTAATTATTATCTGATCAAATTCCATTCTCGTAAAGGCCTCAAGCGGTGCGCAGGGACTGATCTGTGTGCATTCTGCATTTGCGAGAACATTCGCATGATGGCGTCCGAAAGGAGCAGATCTCAAAGATGTGAATGGGTACGCTTGTCAAAACACTATTCACAATTTTTACACCATTATCGATATCTAGTCACACAACTAATACACATGCATATTGATCTCCTTCTTAACAGTTCACGAGAGAAAGGGAGAAGCTCCTAGAACGGAGCGCCAGAGAAGCACTTCAAGAGGAAATAGCGGTATTTTTGCTCGACCAGGTCATAAATCCGAAGGGAGAATACTATTACCCGCTACCGCCCCCATCGTGCTCCGAAGGCACCAATTAGGCTAATGCCACTGGCTCCAAAGGCAACAAATGTAGGAGAAATTGTATATAGCTATACATGTGTGTATGTGTGAATTAATTAATATGATGGTTTGTGAGACATTGATGATATATATATATATGCATGATTGGTTCTACTAGAAATTCTATTTATATATATATATATGCATAATGTGTACAATGTGTAGTATCGTAAAATACCAGCAAACGAAAAAGAAATAAATTGATAACACAAATTTAATTGAAAAATAAAAAATAAAACAAAAACCCACAAACATTTAGTACCGGTTGGTGTTACCAACCCAGATCAAGGGCTCCCGGCCCCCGGAGCTGCCTCGTGCCTCGTGGTTGGCCTTTAGCACCGGTTCGTGCTGAACCGGTACTAAAGGGGGGGGGGGCTTTAGTGACCACACTTTAGTGCCGGTTGTGGAACCAGCACTAAAGGGCCTTACGAATCGGTGCTATTGCCCGGTTCTGCACTAGTGTTTTGCTACCGCGTTTATTTGCACTGGTGGCCAATTTTGACGGCCAGTGTATGTAATGTGCTGCTTTGTTCCCTATATTTGCATTGGTGGCAAACTTTGATGCCCAGTGGATGTAATATGTGTAATAGCGGTAATAGGCTAGCGTTAATTGCTTGCTTATTTATTTCCTTATTGTCTTGTTTAGTTGTTTGCTTGTAGTCACTGCAGTTCTTTTTCTGTTTTTTCTAGTGGCCACAATAGCCTATTTTTGGTAACTAGGCCAAAATAATCATGGCAACACACGGACTATTGTAACCATGGGCCTCCTGCAGGCCGTATGATCCATGGGCCTTCGTACGGCCGTAGGATCCATCGACCTTCTATACGGGCCTTAGGGTCCATGGGCCTTCTACGGGCCGTAGGCTCCATGGGCCTTCTACCGGACGTACGATCCATGGGCCTTCTACGGGCCGTACTATCCATGGGCCTCGTACGGGCCGTAGGATCCATGGGCCTTCTACGGGGCGTATCATCATTTCGCCAATCATGGGTCATACTATTCGTGGACCATAACGGGCCGTTAATAGGCCGTATTTGATAACTCTATGAAAATAGCCCAGTGGGTTTTTATTTTGACATGAAAACGGCCCAACGTATTAACGGTCTACAAATGGGCCGACTGTAACGACGGGCTGAATTTGGCCCACAAGCGAAAAATGATAGTAACGGGCCGTATGTAACCGAATGCTGCAAATGAGCCCAAGAATCAATGGGTCTGAGAAGGCCGAAAGATAACTTGGGCTGGAAACGGCCTAATGGAATAATAGGCCGTTAATGGGTATAAAGTGATACACTGTTCATTACGGGCCAGTTTCACCACGGTTCGTTAATTGGCCAAGAGTTACAAAGGTCCTCATATGGGCCGAAAGAAGTCATGGGCCACACATGGGCCGGAAGTTAAAACGGGCTGAATCATATTGGACGGCCCAGATGACGCTACTGGGCCTAATTCGGATAGGGCATAACGGGCCCTGGGTTAGCGGGCTGTAAATGGGCTATATGCGAACAGGCCGTTAACAGGCTTTCCATGGGCCGGCCCGCCACCTTTTGACCAAGTCAAACGGGCCGGCCTTTTCACAGGAATGGGCCTTTGTTGGGCCGTGCCACGTGTCGCCGTATCATAGGAGCCTTCGGTCCAATGAGAGGATGACATCTGTCCCAACAAAGGAGCCGACATCGTGTTTCCTCCACCAATGATGATTTTACACGTGGAAAATCCCCATTGGTCGGGGCTGTTAATGGGTTATCGGATCCAAAACCCGACCCGATAGCTTAACGGTGTTCCGTTACGGTGGATGCCACGTGTCGGTCACCCTTGAGGAAAGCACTTCTATGACGCGCGATTTATCGTCATGGAAGTGGACACTTCCGTGATGATAATTTTGGTAATGTCATGGAACACTTCTACGACATGACAGGTATGACTATCTTGATTCTCACATAAAATCGTCATGGATGTACATGCATGACAAAAAACGCGACCTACTGTGACAAACACGTATCATCACGGAAGTGTATTTTTTTGTAGTGCACTCTTCCTCCAGAAGATCAATGGTGTCTTGATGTGCTTGCTCTGCCTCGGCCTCTGAGAAAAGTTCCACTCGAGGTGCATTGTGCAGCAAGTCGCTCGGAAGCACGGCTTCAGCCCCATACAACATGAAGAAAGGGGTTCGATCGGCCGACCGGTTGGGAGTTGTCCTTAATCCCCAAAGAACAGATGGTAACTTGGTCACCCAAGCCCCAGCTGCATGATGTAGGCCGCGCAACAATCGGGGTTTCAACCCTTGGAGGATCAAACCATTTGCTCTTTCAGCTTGTCCATTCGACTACGGGCGTTGCAACAGATGCGTAGTCGACCCAAGTGCCTTGGGAAGCGTAGAATGCTCTGAACTCATCAGAATCAAAGTGTCAGCCGTTATCCGTAATGACTTTGTGCGAAACTCCGTACCGGAACACCAATTCTTTGATAAAGCTAATGGTTGTGCTTGAGTCTAAGTTCTTGATAGGTTTTGCTTCAATCCACTTAGTGAACTTGTCGACTGCTACGAGCAAACGAGTGAAATCACTTCTGCCAGTTCTTAAGAGCCCAAACATGTCCAGTCCCCACACAGCAAATGGTCAGACGAGTGGAATAGTCTTCAAAGCAGATGCAGGTTTGTGGGACATGTTCAAGTAAAACGGGCAGCCTTCACATTTGTCGATGATGTCTTTCACCATTTCATTTTCCCGTCGCCAGTAGAATCCTGCTCGGTATGCTTTGGCCACGATGGTCCGAGAGGACGCGTGGTGACCACAGGTCCCTGAGTGAATCTCATTCAAGATCAGTCGACCCTCTTCCGGAGAGATACATCACTGAGCCACGCCAGTAGCATTTTCTCTGAAAATTTGTCCGCTTATTACCGTGAAGGCTTTGGATCTGCGAATGATCTGACGAGCCTCAACCTCATCCTTTGGAAGCTCTTGTATGAGCAGATATGTAATATATGGTACTGTCCAGTCAGGGGTGATTACCAAAACCTCCATGATCAGGTCGACAACTGCTGGCACTTCGACTTCAGTCGGATTGGTTGAACTTATCGATTGCGGGGGCTCCTCTGCAAAGGGATCTTCTTGTACTGATGGGGTGTGGAGATACTCCAAGAACACATTATTGGGAATAGGCTTCCGAGTGGAACCTATTTTTTCCAGATCATCAGCTGCTTGATTCTTGAGTCGGGGTATGTGATGGAGCTCCAACCCTTCAAACTTCTTCTCTAACTTCCTTACTGCATTGCAGTATCCAGTCATGGCAGGGATCCTCATATCCCACTCCATCATCACCTGATTAACCACCAAATCTGAGTCGCCGTAAACCATCAGGCGACGGACGCCGAGTGAGATGGCCATACGCAATCCATACAGAAGTGCTTCCTACTCAGCTTCATTGTTGGAGGAATCTAAGTGAATCTGGAGTATGTAACTGAGTTTGTCGCCTCTTGGGGACACCAGAACCACTCCAGCACCAGAACCATTCAACATCTTAGATCCGTCAAAGAACATGGTCCAGTGTTTCGAGTGAACTTGAGTTGGTTGCTGTTGCTCAACCCACTCGGCCAAGAAATCTGCAATGGCCTGAGATTTAATTGCCTTTTTTGCTTCGAACTTGATATCCAGAGGGAGAAATTCTATCGCCCACTTAGCCACTCGACCCGTTGCATCTCGATTGTTCAAAATTTCTGACAATGGAGCGTCGCTGACAACTGAAACCGAGTGGTCTGCGAAGTAATGTGCAATTTTCTTCGTGGCCAGATACATTCTATAGACAAGCTTCTGGTAATGCGGATACCTTTGCTTGGATGGAGTCAAGACTTCACAAATGTAATACACTGGGCGTTGAACTTTGTAGGATTTGCCTTCTTTCTCTCGCTCGTTTGTGAGCACTATGCTGACAACCTGTCCAGTGGCTGCAATATATAACAATAGAGGCTCTTTGCTTACTGGCGCAGCAAGCACCGGCTGGGTAGAAAGTAGGGCTTTGAGCTCTACAAATGCTGCTTCGGCTTTAGGAGTCCACTCGATTGTATCAGACTTTTTCATCAGTCGGTAAAGAGGCAAGGCCTTTTCACCGAGACGAGAAATGAATCGACTTAACGCAGCCAAACAACCTGTGAGCTTCTGAATGTCATGCACACGCACATGGCATTTTATTCGGAGAATTGCTCCAATCTTTTCGGGCTTTCCGTCGATCCCTTGTCCGGAAACGAGAAAACTGAGTAACTTCCCTCCTGGGACTCCGAACATGCATTTCGACAGATTGAGCTTGATGTTATATCATCTTAGGTTGGCAAAGGTTTCCGCGAGGTCAGTCAGCAGGTTGGAACCTTTGCGTGACTTGACCATGATATCATCCATGTATGCTTCCATGTTCCGACTGATCTAAGTGAGCAGTCACTTCTGAATCATGCGCATGAATGTGGCACCAGCATTCTTAAGACCAAAAGGCATGGTGACATAGCAAAAACACCCGAATGGGGTGATGAAGTTCATTTTTATTTCATCGGGCCCATACAGACAGATCTGGTGATACCCGGAATATGCATCCAGAAAAGACAAACGCTCACACCCCGCAGTTGAGTCAACAATCTGATCAATGCGGGGGAGAGGAAAATGATCTTTCGGGCAGGCCCGATTGATATGTTTAAAATCTATACACATACAAGTGAATCATCTTTCTTAGGGACCATGACGACGTTGGCGAGCCACTCGGAGTGGTATATCTCGCGGATGAACTCAGCTGCCAGGAGTCGAGCCACTTTCTCGCCAATTGCCTTTCTTTTTTTCCACGGCGGACCGGCGGAGATGCTCTTTCACAAGTTTTGCTTTTGGGTCGACACACAAATGGTGCTCAGCCAGCCCCCTGGGTACACCTGGCATGTCTGATGGTTTCCATGCAAAGATGTCCCAATTTTCACGGAGGAACTGGATGAGCGTGGCTTCCTATTTGCTGCCGAGTATTGCTGAGATGTTGGTCGAAGCAGCAGTGGGGTCTTCCGGGTGAATATGGACAGGCTTTGTCTCACAGGCCGACTGAAATGCAGACTCTGAGGCAGGCTTCTTATCTCGCAACAAATCACCCAGATCTGCATTTATCTTGTATTCCTCCATCTCTACTGCTGCCATTTGCTCATCAACAATTTTTTAGCCTTTTTGTAGGCACTCCTCTACTCTCTGCCTATTTCCCGTGACTGTGATCACACCCTTTGGACCAGGCATCTTCAACTTGAGATACACGTAACATGGTCATGCCATGAAACGAGCATATGCAGGCCTGCCTAGAATAGCATGATAGGCACTGTGGAAATCCATGTAAGTGCATCTAGTGCCCCTTAGTGATTTTGGTGTATTGAAGACTTATAGGTTAAGGGACTAATTTGTTTATGAGTGTACACAGGTCTATAAGTCTATGAGGAGTTTGATATTTACAGAGAAAGTCGACCCCTAAAAATGAAATTCTTCGACTGAAGACTTCGGATTTTTGAAGACTTTCTGAAGACTTTGAAAGTGAAGGAATTGGTGTGACCTTGAAGACCTGGTATTCATTCGAGGAACATGAAGCGTGAAGACTTTTGTTTTCGTAGTTTCATTTTCTCTTTCTTGAGTCATAGGAAACACCGTACTGTTAAAGGGGGTCGAGGAAATACTAAGGAAAAATTTCCATGTGATGCTCAACTCAAAATCCTACACTTACCAATCCCTTCGAGTGAAGCCATTGGAAATCTCATACAGTTCACCAATTTCTTCAAAGGATGTAGACGAAGTTCTTCCGTCGCCGAGGAATTTGTTCTGACCGAGGAGTTAGGAATTCGCCAAAGGCGGATTGCCTACACAAAGGAGGAACATGATAGCCCCGAGGAATTTGTACCTCAAATCTCCGACCGTTGCATACGCCACCTGTCCCAAAATATCTTATCCACCTAATGGTCATATCATTGAAGGGCATTTATGTCTTATCATGTCGGGCTGCTCCCTAGGCTATAAATAGCCGCCTCACAATCACTAGCTGGTTGGCTGCTCCAAGAGAAACTGACACTTGTCATTTGAGAGCATCCCATCCTCCGAGGACTTTGAGCGAAAATCATCAAGTGAGGAAAAACCCAAACCCAAACACCTACTGAGGGAGTCCTGGATTAGGGAGTATCCGGACAGCCGGACTATATCCTTTGGCCGGACTACTGGACTATGAAGATACAAGATTGAAGACTTCGTCTCGTGTCCGGATGAGACTCTCTTGGCGTGGAAGGCAAGCTTGGCGATACGGATATGTAGATCTCCTTCCATTGTAACTGACTCTGTGTAACCCTAGCCCCCTCCGGTGTCTATATAAACCGGAGGCTTTAGTCCGTAGGACAACAACAGTCATACCATAGGCTAGCTTCTAGGGTTTAGCCTCTATGATCTCTTGGTAGATCAACTCTTGTAATACTCATATTCATCAAGATCAATCAAGCAGGAAGTAGGGGGTTACCTCCATAGAGAGGGCCCAAACCTGGGTAAACATCGTGTCCCTTGCCTCCTGTTACCATCCGCCTTAGACGACAGGTTTGGGACCCCCTACCCGAGATCCGCCGGTTTTGACACCGACATTGGTGCTTTCATTGAGAGTTCCACTGTGTCGTCACCATAAGGAAGGATGTCTCGTCTCATTGTCAAGGACAGCGTCACCTCTGGGGGAGCCCTGGCTGTCAGCCAGACTCTCCGGCTAGGCAAGTTCGTCATGACTGCCCGTTCGGCTGCAGCGCCGACGATAACTTCTCGGGTCATCAAAAACAGCCTCCACGTCGGCTCGGAACTTGCCGAGCAGATGGATCCGATGGAGCTATCTTCCCTAAACGAGCTCTTGGATCG
Organism: Aegilops bicornis; assembly: GCA_021605145.1. NCBI lineage: Eukaryota > Viridiplantae > Streptophyta > Magnoliopsida > Poales > Poaceae > Aegilops > Aegilops bicornis. The sequence continues at coordinate 679,257,055 of CM038671.1, forward strand.
CATCGCCGCTTTGGGAGTCGCTACGGACTATGACCGGATCAGGCTTAAACCCGACCAAAGGGATATTAACTCTACGCCGGTCACCCATTAGATAGCGGTGGTGGAGGAACAATGCGGTAATTTTTCCTCAATCTTGAGGACAAACTATGTCCGGATTCCAGAGCTCTCCGAGCCGGATACCTGTATACGGAAGGACATCCCCCAAGCCTTGAACGTAGAATCAGGCAGTGGGCCAGACCTATCGAGCGACATCCCAGAGCCCGAACCTCCATGATCGGAAACTCCCATGCCCCCGGATCTCAGATCAGGTCAGGGTTCGGACTTAAATCCGCCCACCCACCCAGATACAAGCGATCTCTCCCACATTAGACAAAGCCCCAGGAAACAGTACATCACTATTGGGCCAGATTCCTCCTTGTGATGAACAAGGTCAAGGACTGTCGAGAGGAAGACGCAATTTCATTCTTCTGCAATAATTGCACGGACAAGGGAATCCTTAGCACCATAAGCCGCCGCAACATAGCACACTTTGCTGACTTGGCGGCCATAGTTCGGAAGTACTGTGCGATGGAGAGCGTCTGGAAAACCGAAATATAATTTTGGGAAAATACGGCTTTGGCTAAATACCCAATCCAAATCAAAAGGGTGCACACCCGTAAGTCACTCGATTCAATCACGAAAAAGCAAAAGCCCACTACAGGGACGGAACCGTATTGGAGGGATGGCTTAACGGACCCTGCAAAATTCACAGTACGACGGATACCACACCAACACACAGCCTTAGAGCATGTTGGGTACTCCGGCAGGTTGCTAAGAGCAGTGAGGATCTCCTCATTAAAAACACCGCAGAGCAACATCCTGTGAATTACAATACGATCTTAACAGTCTTCGAGACATTCGCCTCAAATAATAGGCGCAAGTGAGCACTCCACAGCCTTGCCGAGATCTGCCAGGTGGCAGCAATAAATCCATGGAGCGACACGGCTATCACCTTCAGTTCCAGTGAAGAACCTAAATGCCGAACAGCCCGAGCACCAGCCGCATTAGTCCTTAGTCCAATTGTGGACGGCTTTCGGCTCACTAAAGTGCTCATGGACGGCGGCAGCGGATTAAACCTCATTTACGAGGAAACTCTTCACAAAATGGAAATAGATCGAACCGCATTCAGCAAAGCAGCACAACCTTTAGAGGAATCATCCTCATCGGGAGGCACGCTAGCGCTGGGAAAATCACACTAGATGTGGTATTCGCACACCGGAAAATTACAGGTCGAAGAAATAACATTCCAAGTGGCCCCTGCTCAAGATGGCGGATACCACGCCCTTCTAGGGCGGGAGGCATTCACGATCTTCCAAGCTATACCCCATTACGGGTACATGAAGCTCAAAATGCCTGGGCCCAATGGAATTATCACTCTAGCTAGTGATCCGGACATAGCGCTCCGCGCCGAAAACAAAACAGCCGCACTAGCCCTCGAGGCACTATCCGAAGCCCTAGCGGCAGAGGAGTTAACTGCGCTACGCTCGACCGTGGACAGGGACGACGTGATACTCGACAAGAGATCCAAGTCCACCTCTTTCAAACCAGCGGACGAAATAGTCAAATTCCAAGTCCACCCAATGGACCCTACCAAAACAGCCTCAATTGGGGCACAGATAAACCACGATGTGGACGCCGCACTACGGGAGTTCCTGCGCGAGAACTGGGATATTTTTGCCTGGCACCCATCAGATATGCCAGGAATCCCACGCACGTTGGCCGAACATAGCCTTAACATTCTAAAAGTGTTCAAGCCGGTCAAGCAGACTCTTCGGTGCTTCTCCAAACCTAAGCGACAAGCTATGGGCGAGGAGCTAGCCAAGTTATTGGAGGCCGGATTCATCAGAGAAATAAAACACCCGGACTGGCTAGCAAACCTGGTGATGGTACCAAAGAAGGACAAATCCTGGCGCTTATGTGTCGACTTCAAAGACTTCAATAAAGCTTGCCCAAAGGATCCCTTCCCCCTCCCCCGCATCGATCAAATTATCGACGCCACCGCGGGACACGACTCATTGTGCTTCCTCGATGCATACTCCGGCTACCACCATATCAAGATGGACGAGTCCGACCAAGCCGCAACAGCGTTTATCACGCCATACGGCCCCTTCTGCTTCAACACAATGCCTTTCGGGCTTAAGAACGCCGGTGCAACGTATCAACGCATGATTCAGACATGCCTGGAAAAGCAAATCGGCAAAATAGTGGAAGCATACGTAGACGATGTGGTCATCAAAACCAGACATGTCGACTCCTTAATAGACGACTTGAGGCTTACGTTCAACAACCTTTGAACATAGGACATCAAGCTCAATCCGAAAAAATGCGTTTTTGGCGTGCCCGCCGGAAAGCTCCTGGGTTTCATCGTCTCCAGTAGAGGGATTGAAGCAAATCCGACTAAAATCCGAGCCCTGTCACAATTGGCCATCCCAACAGACCTCAAGCAAATCCAGAAATTAATCGGATGTGTTGCGGCCTTAAGTCGCTTTATCTCCCGATTAGGAGAAAAGGCACTACCCTTTATCGCCTTCTTGGTACCGAACACTTCGAGTGGACGGATCTCGCCACGCCGACCGGAAGAAATAAAAGCTATATGGCCACCAACCCAATCTGGCCGTGCCAAACATCGGCGAACCGATGCTGCTATATATAGTGGTGACTCATCAAGTCAGAAGTTAACACTCGTCGTCGAACGAGAAACGGATGGACATAAATTCCCCCTTCAAAGGCCGGTATATTATGTATCCACTGTCCTCACCCCATGCAAATCACGGTACCCGCATTATCAAAAGATATCGTATGCGGTATTCATGGCATCCCAGAAACTACGACACTACTTTCAAGAGTGTTCAATTACACTGGCCTCTGAAGTGCCACTGAACGACATAATAAACAACCGCGACGCCACAGGCCAGATTGCCAAATGGGCCATAGAGCTCCTCCCGTTCGACATAACATATAAGCCTCGGTGAGCTATTAAGTCGCAGGTATTGGCCGATTTTGTCGCCGAATGGACAGAAGCCGAACTCCCTAAGGAATACGTCGCATACTCCAATTGGATTATGCACCGACGGCTCTAAAATGTTGGCCGTCTGGGGCTGGCATCGTCTTGACGTCCCCTACGGAGATACAGTCCAATATGTACTCCAACATCAGATACAGACTCCAACAATGCCGCCGAATATGAGGCCCTGTTACATGGTCTCCGGATGGCAGTCTCCATGGGCATTCAACGTCTGGAGGTGCACGGGGACTCGAACCTTGCAATATCCCAAATAAATGGAGACTTCGATGCTAAAGATCCGAAAATGGCGGCTTATCGCAATGTCGTACTCAAGATGTCATCTCGGTTCGAGGGGCTCGAATTCCACCATGTAGCTCGGGAACACAATCAGGCGGCGGACGTCCTTGCCTGTATTGGCGCTAAGCGCGATCCGGTCAAACCCAACATATTCTTGGAAAGGTTGTTTAAGCCATCCGTGGCATGGGAAGGGGAAACAAGCAACAACAATCCGGACCCGGCTACAACGCCAGATACCGAACACTCTAACATAATCGGCGGCTCTGCCACTGAAATAACACCTTGAGCCCACATAATAATGGCCGTCATCGCCCCATGGACTGAACCATTCCTGGCCTACCTAACCAGGCAGGAACTTCCCAAGGACCAAAATGAGGAACGCTGCATCGTGCGACGATCTAAAGCCTACAAGATCCACGAGGGAGAGCTCTATAGGAAAAGCACCACCGGAGTCCTTCAAAGGTGCATATCCGAAGAGGAAGGGTGGAAGCTTCTGGCAGAAATTCACACCGGACTCAGTGGCCACCACGCCGCAGCCCGGGCCCTCGTAAGTAAGGCCTTCTGTACATGATTTTATTGGTTGACGTCCCGAGCGCCTTACGGACTTGGTCCAATGCTGCGCCCGGTTGCCGCTCTTTGCAAACCAAAGCCATATGCCACCCGTCGCCCTACAAATAATCCCCATTACCCGGCCTTTGCAGTGCAGGGGCTTGACATGGTTAGACCCCTTAAAGGGGGAACCCATAAGAAAAAATACTTACTGGTAATGGTGGATAAATTCACCAAATGGATAGAAGCCAAACCTGTTAAAACGGCCGAATTCGGACCAGTGATAGACTTTATATCCGGGGTTGTACACCGTTATGGTGTCCCCGACAACATCATCACTGACAACGGCACGAACTTCACTGCCGCGAGGTGAAACTATGGTGCAGCAACATGGGCATCAAGCTCGATTACGCTTATGTCTATCATCCACAAACTAACGGTCAAGTTGAACGAGCAAATGGTCTTATCATGAGCGGCATCAAACCCAGATTAGTGCGGTCCTTAAAGGAATCTAACACGCACTGGGTAGAGGAGCTCAACTATGTACTCTAGGGGCTGCGGACCACGCTGAATCGCACTACCGGATACACACCGTTCTTTATGGTGTACGGCGCAGAAGCGGTTCTGCCCTGCGATATAATTCATGACTCACCTCGAGTGCGCATGTATGAAGAGAGAGAGGCCAAGCTCGATCGGCAGGACAGTTTGGACACCCTCGAGGAGGAGCGCGACGTGGCAAAATCTTGTTCCGCATTCTACCAGCAAAAGGCTAGAAGATACCAAAGCAGAGAAGTACGGGCCAAAACCTATAACGTTGGCGAACTCGTTCTATGCGCATGCGGATAAGAAAAAGGACAAGCTCAAGCCCAAATGGGAGGGTCCCTTCATTATTGACCAGGTCTTAACCGGTGGAGCGTACCGTCTGCGGGATGCATCGGACAACCGCCTCGACCCAAATCCATGGAACGCAGCTAGACTCTGAAGATTCTATGCCTAGTGCCGAACTCTGTGTTCGTGTCACATCCCTAGTTCTGGTATGCTCTGGGCTAGCTAGTCATGTGTTGCATCATGTTTAAATTGCTTTTAAATTTGAAATGGGCATTGACTCAAACCCTAGCACCTAAGAGAAATCAAATAGGTTCAGCTAAAATAGATTCCAAGAACCCAAAATGGTCTTAGAAAAATGTTCATGATTTTTGGAAATGCTGGAAACAGCAACTAGAGGTGATGCACATTTTTCCTAGCCATCTTGGATTTTACCTCAACACATATTGTATTTGACTGGGGCTCCAAAACATTGATATAAATATTCTGACAGCTCCAAATATTCTGAGAAATGTTGAGGGACGCCGGATTAATTCCGAGAGTGCCCAAAAATATTCTCAGAATTATATAAAAATGATTTAGTGCTAAACTAAATCAAAACAGAGCAAATAAATAGAAAACAGAAACTAAATTAAAAAGAGAGAGTCTTACCTGGTGCTCGCCTGGACTTACCTGCAGTCCACCTGGCCAAACATCAGAAAGCAGCCCAAATTTCAAAGGGGCAAGACTGCCATCTTCCTCCTTTGCCAGGAGGACAACCAGGTGCGTGGCGAGCACCGACACTGCCTTGGCCACCTCCTGCTTCCCCGGCCCCTCCTAGCGACGCCACGACGACGCCCCGAAGCCCCTGTCCCCTCTCCCTCACTCGCTGCTCTCTCTCCCCCACCTCTGGCTCTCTCCCCCGCGCAGCCCGAGCACGGCCATCACCGTCTTCCGCTGCCACCGCGCTCACCGGCCATTTCTTGAGCAACCGCCGTGTCCATCAGCTCTGCCTCGTCGTCTGCATCACCCCTGACGAGCCACGCATCCTCGGAGGCCCTGCATCATCGCCACCATCTCGTCTTCGCCCCCGGCCACCGGAGATCGCCGCGGTCGATTCGTCATTGACAACGTGTCCCCGACCTCGATTTCGCGTTGCCAACCTCGCTGTGAGCTGCTGCTTCATTTCCCCCTTCTACCCCGCTCGTGCACAGCCCTCTAGCCATCGAACCACCGGGGCCGAACTCCCGCCGCCGCCGTGAGCTTGATTCCGGCGAGTTCGGCTAACCTCAACCCCTCCCGCTTGCGTAGATGGATGTGGCCCAGCACCTGCAACGCGTAGATGCCCTCCGCCATGCGAATGGTCGCCGGAATAGAAACTCCGATGAGCCACCGCCGTCCTGTAAGGTCGTCGGCGACTTGATCCGGCGACGCTGACGTGGCGTGATTAGATTAGGCATAATCCACCCACTAATTACCCACCACAGTCACTGACAGTGGACCCCACCCCGTTAATTAACCACAGGTTTTATCTTTGGTTAGGATTAGATCTAATCTGGTGGGCCCAGGTTGTCAGGGTTGACTTGCCCAGTCAGCGTTGACCTGGTCCCACTGGTCAGCCTCTGTTTAGGCCTTGTCACACTGACATGCGGGACCTACAGGTCAGGTTTGACCAGAACGGTATGTTGACCCGTGACGCCAAGATGACGTGTTCTTGATCTTGATAATGTTTTACGGGATTTTAAATAAATCATAAATGATTTATAAATTTCAGAAAATAGCCCAAACTTCTAAAAATTATAGAAATTCAACCATAACTCCAAATGAAACAAGTTATATGTGAAAAATGATCAGAAAAATCCAATCTATCCATCTGTACAATTTTCATGCATGTTAGAACAACTTATGTCTGCTGTTTAGGACAAATTATATAAAGGGCATTGAAAATGCTTAAGTTTGGAGTTGCATTTGAATCCTTGATTCAAATAAGCTCCATTGAATTTGTTGCTGGTTGCATTAGCACAAACAATAGCATATTGCCATGTCACATTCATGCATCATATTGTTGCATTGCATTGATTGTGCTCTTCCTTGTTTTCCGGTGTTTGTCCCCTCTCAGTAGACGACGTACCGACGATGAGTTCGATGACACCGATGAAGAACTATATTATCTTCAGAAGTGCCAGGCAAGCAAAAACCCCTTGTTCATTCCGATACAATCCCACTCTCTCGCTCCTGCTCTCTTTTACTGCATTAGGACAACAACGATTCAACTGTTACATGTTGCGGTAGTTGAACCCTTTCCTCTGCATGACCTGTCATTGCCACAGTAAATAGATGAAACCCACTAGCATGAGTAGGAGTTGTTTGAGCCATGATGTGCCTACTCATTCATGCTTGTTTGTCATGCCTGCTATTGCTTAGAGTTGTGTCAGGTCTGATTCATCGGGGATGAATCGGAGGTGTATGAACATGTCTTACTGTTGAGAGCTAAGTGTGTGAACACGATTTGGTAAAGGTAGTGGTGAGAGGCATGTAGGAGTACATGGTGGGTTGGCTCATTGAAACCATCCTCAGGAACTGAGTTCTGTGTTTGTGATCCATGAACAGTTACTACCACACATTGGGCTCCGGGCGCTCCAAGCTCTCTTGACTTATTAATCAAGCTGATCTCTTTCCAGGAGTTGCAACTAGTTTCTGGTGTTTGTAGGTAGTGTTAGTAGTCTACCAAGTGGCACCCGGTACAGGTGGGCTTGGGACAGACTAGGCACCGTGGCCGGGTATGCCAAGCGTCGCCCGTTTGGTGGGCTTGGAACCCTGTACACATCATTTGGGGCCGTGAGCGACACCCCGGCCGGATCTCCTTGCGGATGGAACCCGAATAGGCGATAAACCTGGACGAGAGACTTGTGTGGTTAGTTAGGTCGTGGCAGACTCCCTCGCCAGGCTTCCGCATGAAGGTTGCCGAGATACACGACGTGTACATGGTGGTAAGTGGCGAGAGCGTGTGTGAAGAAGTACACCCTGCAGGTTAACATCATCTATTGAATAGCCGTGTCCGTGGTAAAGGACTTACGGGTTTACTATGCAGTTCATAGACAAGTGAAAGTGGATACTCTAAAATACGCAAGATAAGCGTGAGTGCTATGGATGGCGGTCTCGTAGGGAGACGGGAGCGGATCCATAGTGGTGTATTGATATGGTGAATATGTGGACTCGTGTGCGCGACCTCAAAAGAGATACTTACAGTCGTAGTTCAGGATAGCCACTGAGTCAAAGCTGGCTTGCTGCAGTTAAACTCCACTACCCCCTTTGTTGATAATGATGCATATGTAGATAGTTCTGACGTAAGTCTTGCTGGGTACATTTGTACTCATGTTTGCCTATTTTAGGTTTTGCAGAGAGACGTCAGTCTCGCTAGTAGTTACGTGTGGACTTCGACGTTTAGCTTGATACCTCAGCTACGATCTTGTGCCCTCGGCAGGATTTGGTAGATAGTCAAGCTTCTCAGCCTTTTTCATTTGTAGATGTCTGTACTCAGACATGTTAAGCTTCCGCTTGTGCTTTGACTTGTATGTTTCAATGTTGGGTCATGAGACCCATGTTTGTAATATCTCGCTCTTCGAGCCTAATGAATAAATACTTGAGTCGTAGAGTTATGTTGTGATGCCATGTTGTATTTACACATATCGAGCATATTGTGTGTATGATTGAAATGCTTGGTATGTGTGGGATCCGACAATCTAGTTGTTTATCCTTGGCAGCCTCTCTTATAGGGAAATGTAGTCTAGTGCTTCCATGAGACATAGTAGTCCGCTACAGCCCGGTTCATCGGAGTCCTGCTAGCCCAGCACTACTGCTCATGACACTTGACTGGCCGGCATGTGTTTCACTTCGTTCCTGTGTCTGTCCCTTAGGGGAAATGTCATGCAGTGACATACGGAGTCCTGCCTAGCCTGCTACAGCCCGGGTTCCCGGAGTCCTGTTAGCCCAGTGTTACAGCCCGAATTCACACGCTGCTGACCGACATGCTCAATGTGATTCATGTATGCCTGTCCCCATGGGTTAGTGCCGCTTTGGGTTCACGACTAGCCATGTCGGCCCGGGTTCTCTGTCATATGGATGCTAGCGACACTATCATATACATGAGCCAAAAGGCGCAAACGGTCCCGGGCCAGGGTAGGGAGACACCCGTGGGAATACCATGCGTGAGGCCGCAAAGTGATATGAGGTGTTACCGGCTAGATCGATGTGACTTGGAATCGGGGTTCTGACAGCTCGTCTCCTTACCTCTGTCAAATTTTTTTACATTCGTTATCTGTCTTTTCTTTCTTTCTTTCTTCCCCTTTTCTTTCGAGGCCTTGAAGGGCTAAAATGTGTTTTGACTACACAATCTTGATGCGCCAGCCGCTCATTATACTTCGGGGCTTCCTATCTGAAGCTTAAATATTTTTGGGCTTCATGCCCGCACATGTGTTATTCTTCCGCATATACCTTTTTTCGCCACTATATGCATCGATATGACTTAAGTTTTGGCCAAGCTGGGTTGCCTGGCTCTTGTATTTATGCCCTACGTTCCCGTTAATTCAGCTAGGCATAAGGGGAGCACCTCTACGATTGTTGCTGCTGGGTCAGCCGGATGTGTACCTCAGACTGGGTGAAGCCGAAAGCTAGAGTTCTTAAGGGAATATTCGGTCGGTGAATAAAAGATGACTTCTATTTTTTCCACTTGCCCCCAGATGTTTTTGCCTGCGTCTCTTCTCGCAGTTCAGACATGCACATTAGGGCATGCGTACCCAGGGAAAGGAACCCTTAACGGAACTATTCTCCCTGGAAGATGTTTCTTACTACCCATGTAATATAACATAACTAGTTGGGTACTTGTCTGTTCAAGCACTTATGACCCCTACGCCTGGTTTCCATGCATACCCCGGTTTTTACATAACTGAGCTGGTATTCGGATACACTCCGGACTATCGGGTCCAGAGGTTGAAGCGAAAAGGTCCGCCATGACAAATGATTTACAATCCGGCTAGAGACATTCTACATGTCATTCAAATTACATAGTCACTTAGACTGACTAAATTCTTCTTCTATGCCATCCAACAGGCTGTCTAGCCTACAATCCTGTTGGGAATACTTGGCGGCCAAGTCTACTTGGTGATACACCAAACTGACAGGGATTTCTTTCCCATCGGGCCCCATAGGTCCAACCTCGGCCATGTGGTTTGGGTCAGCCTTGGTATACCGCGTCTTCACCATGGCCCAGGCTTCCCGGGCACCTTGACGGTAGGCCGATAGCTTCCATAATCGGAAGTGCCACCGTGCTCCCTTGAGCTTCTCTGCAAGTCCTCCAAGGCCTCCGGGTAGGGAGACGGATGGCCACAAGGCCTGGGCAATACCTTACATCACCTGCCGAACTTGTTCGTGCAATTGTGAGAGCTCTGGTAGAAGATCACCCGCAGACGCGGGCATCTCGTCCGCGGGACGACCTGTCAGCATACCTGCATACATAACTCTGTTAGTTGGCTTCTTCGCCGAACTCTTTTTGAAGTTCGTTCAAGCACTTACTGAAAATGTCGCGTCAAAGCCGCTTGTTCTCCTTCACGGAGTCTGATAGCTGGGCGCGAACATCCTTTAGTTCCACGCTCAGCTGGGTATTGGCATCTTGGAGATCGTTTTTCTCCTGCCTAACCTTTGTAAGCACGCGCTCGCCAGCCTTTAGCCGCCGTATGACATGTTGCTCATCCGGATTCACTCCGGCGTCATCTGCAATATTTATTGTCAGAATTGCATGCATGCTGCATCCTATATGGTACCTGTCATTCTTTAAAGTAGGTGTTACCAGAGGGGGCCTTCTCGGACTCCTTCATTGCGGCCACTGCAGCCCGTAGCTGGGCCTTGCACTCTTCCAACTCTTGAGACAATTGGGTATTCTTCTTTGTAAGAACCTGCATAGATAATGATCCTTAAATCAGTTGTGCCAACTGTTTCAAGTCTCAGGGGCTACTGATATATATAATCATCAAATTTTCTTACCCGTATATCCTGTACATACTGGTTCGTGGCTCTGGCAAGACCATTTTGAGCAGCACGTATGTACGCGTCTCCCGAATTGAAGGCAACAAACGCCTCTTGGGAGAAACAAGCGTCACAGAGTACGGCCCGACGGCGCCTGTGATTCATGGCGCTCTCCACTTCGGAATTTGTAGCGTAGATTTTATCCGCATCCTCTGTAGGAGGAACGTCCGACGCGTGCCCCGCCTCCGTGTCCGGCCCTGGAGCCCGACTAGTGGAGACGTGATCAGCAACTTCTCCGGATATAGTCCGGCGGGTATTTTTCCTTCTGGGAAACATGGGTGTTATTATGTTTTCAAATATAAACCCACGGAGCGAGGTTTTATATCATACCTCTGCGTCGGCGTCTCAGTCTGAACCGCTTTTCTTTTCAGCCTGCCTGGCCTCGGTACCCCTTGCTGGCAACTCGTCATGGGCTCGGCATGGCGTCCGGAGGACCTTCCCTGTAAGACACCGGTAGTGCAGATATGGAAGGTTAGGTGCGTGGAAAGGGATACTTCACAAAGGTTGGGCCCCTGGTCTCACTTACCTGCGAGGCAGGGAGTAGCCCCGGATAGTCGGCTGTAATAGCCATCATGGCCTCATCACGGCTTAATTGATAAAATATCCTATCGATTAGCTCCACGAATATGTTCGGATCCTCTTGAAGGCAGGGGTCGAGGGACTGTTCAGGTTCCTCTGGTTGTGGAGATGGGATATTTATCTCCCTTACTGCCTTATGCAGCTCCTGCAGTGAACGGGCAAAATAAGATTTATTGTGGAAATGCGGAAGGGAAGGGCATGAAAAGTGGCAGCTTACCCAGCTCGGGGGATTGTACATGGAGAATCCGTCCCGTGGTTTGATGCGGAGGAACTCCTCTTCCTCTCCCTTGTACAGACCGGACAGAATTTTTGCCAGAGCGGCAATGGAGTTCCGCCCTCACGGCCAAGCGAGTGGCATCGTCTTCCCGTTAAAGTCCCACATTGGGCGGCCTTGGTATTGAAGCGGCTGCACCCTCGCATAATGCATATTGACATAACCCGGTTGTAGTCAGTCCTGATAGAGCCAGCACCTTTATCCAGCTCATCAGGTAAGAAACGTCCCTATCATCTTCCTCCTGAGGGCTCCTTGGTCGCCAACTTAGGCGTTTCTCCAAAGGAACATTATTAAACTCAGGAAGGCCGATCCGAATAGGATCCGGAAGAGGGACGTCCTCTATATAGAACCACTCCGAAGGCCAGTCTTCGGATGCCTTCTTCGAGGTGCCGGGCAGGTATCCGGTCCCGGCGATGCGCCATATTTCGGCTCCGCCCACTTGAAACAGTGACCCCTCCTATGTACGGGGTATGAGGCAGAATAGCCTCTTCCATAGCTCGAAGTGAGCTTCGCAGCCCGTAAACAGTTAAAAGAGCGACATAGCCAGCAATGTGCAATATGGAGGCAGGAGTGAAATTATGCAGTGGAGGCCGTAGAACTCCAGGAGCCCGCGGAGGAATGGGTGAATTGGAAATCCTAGTCCCCTTAATAAATAAGGGACAAGGCATACCCGTTCCCCTTTGGAGGGATTGGGGAAGCTCTCTGCTGGTTCTCCGCCATTATAGGTGGCGAGACCGGCTCGAACGGGGACCATATACGCTGGGGGAGAAATCCCTGGGTCTGTAGCCTCACTAGTTGGCTATGCAGGACAGAACACTTCTTCCAATCACCAGGCTTAGGGCTACGGGGGCAAGAGGAGGAGCTGCGGCGACTGGCCATGTTGGAATGGATTTTTTCCAGGCGTGCTCCGATGGATACTCGCTGTGGGAGGATGGTATGATATGGATCTGTGAATCCCCGTCTCTTTAATAGGCGATTTGCCTACATGGCTAGGGTGGCAATTGTAAAAATTCCCTGGCTTCTCGTATTCGCTCGACGCGTGGAGGATCTCCATTATTATGCGCAGAAGCCAAGGAGTGCAACATTTATGGGAAGCCGGACACTATTCAAACAAGTATTCAGAATTTGGAGAAGAACCCACCTTGTAATGCCGAAGACAATTTGCGCGGACTCATCGTCATTGAAGCCTGGTTCGGGGGCTACTGAGGGAGTCCTGGATTAGGGGGTATCCTTTGGCCGGACTGTTGGACTATGAAGATACAAGATTGAAGACTTCGTCTCGTGTCCGGATGAGACTCTCTTGGCATGGAAGGCAAGCTTGGCGATACGGATATGTAGATCTCCTTCCGTTCTAACCGACTATGTGTAACCCTAGCCCCCTCCGGTGTCTATATAAATCGGAGGGTTTAGTCCGTAGGACAACAACAATCATACCATAGGCTAGCTTCTAGGGTTTAGCCTCTACGATCTCGTGGTAGATCAACTCTTGTAATACTCATATTCATCAAGATCAATCAAGCAGGATGTAGGGTATTACCTCCATAGAGAGGGCCCGAACCTGGGTAAACATCGTGTCCCTTGCCTCCTGTTACCATCCGCCTTAGACGCACAGTTCGGGACCCCCTACCCGAGATCCGCCGGTTTTGACACCGACACCTACAAACCCAAAGTGATTGAGCATCACTGAAGAGATTGATCCTGCGTGGATCCGACGCTTGTTACCTTTGAAGACTGTGCTTCTTCCAGACGGTTAGGCGTCATGGTCTAGAGCATCCAAGAGGAATTGTGGATCGCTGAGTGACCGAGTTTGTGAAGGTTCGGAAGTCACCTGAAGACTTACCACGAGTGATTGGGCGAGGTCTGTGTGACCTTAGCTCAAGGGGAATACGGTGAGGACTAAGTGTCCTGGACTGCGTGTTCAGTACTGGGTGTCCGGGACTGTGTGTCCTCGGGTTTAAATACCTAGCCGCCCTAACCAGACGTACAACTGGGACAACAGTTGGAACTGGTCTACCAAATCATTGTCTTCACCAAGCCAACTGGTTCTATTTCCTCAATTCTTTCATTTCCTCATTACTGTGTTGTGTGCTTGTCATATTTGTGTTTGAAGACTTTGACTGAAGACTTTCTCAATTTCCTCAGTTCAATTTCTTTAGTCTGTTTATCTTCATCCTGTGTTATCCTATGATTACGCTTTATGTACTTTGTGCTTGTCTTCATTTCATCATGATGACCATGCTTGTGTTCTGTTATGTTTACTTCTGAGTACTTATTCCGCTGCAAGTAGTTCTTCGCTAAGGAATTTCCTCACCCACAAATTCCTCAGTGAAGAATTCATAAAAATCGCCTATTCACCCCCCTCTAGTCGATATAACGCACTTTCAATTGGTATCAGAGCTTGGTACTCCCTTGTTCTGTGTGATTTTGGTTTAACCGCCTGGAGTTTTAGTTATGTCGACCGCAGGTATGAAGAAAGTCACATGCCCCATCTTTGACGGTCACAAGTATCCCAAGTGGAAGGCCATGATGAATAAGCGCCTCATGGAGATGAACAGCGAACTATGGACCGTCACTGAGATTGGTCTTATCGATCTGTGCAAGACGGCGGGAGCTGATGACATTCGCAAGTACACTCTTCTCAACCTCACGGCAAAGGACGTCATCTGCTCCTGTCTGTCTCAAAATCAGTTCAGGAACATCATGCATCTCGATCATGCGAAGCTTATCTGGGGCCGTCTCTCTGAGGTCTATGAAGGTCATCAAACCCGTCATGATCCTCGGTTTGAGGACTTCAAAGAATCTCTCAAAGCGATGACATTCGAACCAGAATCATCATCCTCTTCATCATGCCTTATGGCAAAAAGTGCTGAGGTAACTGAATGCTACCTATCCGAGTCAAGTGATGATGAATCTGGTGATGAATTTGGACCCAGCTATGTCAAACTTGCTTCCCTTGCCACTAAACAACAAAGAGCTTTAGAAAAAGTTCAATACATGCTAAATAAGAGCGATGATATGTTGGGTGAAGAAATGGATCAGTCAAAAGCTTTGGCTGAAAGTCTTCAGAGACTTCATACTAAGTATGATACCCTTCAAGATCAACATAACACTCTCTTATCTGATCATGAGAAGCTTTCTTATGAATTTCTTCAAAGAAACCAAGATCTTGAGAAGCTAAGAGTGAGTTATGAAGATCTTCAGAAGGAGCGCGATTCATTACTTGCTCAACAAATCAGCGCTGCTAAAAGTGCTAGTTATCGACTAGAGGGGGGGTGAATAAGCGATTTTTATGAAAGTCTTCAAAACGTGGAAGTTTCGTAGACAAACAATAGAAATGACCTAATTGATCTGCAGCGGAAAATAAACTACAACAAGCAAACCATAGTCAAGTATGCAATAATGTGAACGTACAAAGACTAATAGCAGCTTAGTAGTAAGGATCAGGATGGAAGATAGTATGAAGCCAACCAACGATAGTAGTCAAGCAATGAAGTCAAACGAATTACGACAAATAGGCAATGACTTCACGAAGACAAACTCTAAGTAAAGGGAGGGAGAGGATAGAACCGGTCACTTGTTGAAGACACGGGATTTGTTGGACCAGTTCGATTCTTTGTGACAACTCAGACGTGCAGTTAGGGAGGCTGAGATTCAACTCGAAGACCGCGTCTTCACCTTATTCCCCTTGAGCTAAGGACACAGTCCTTGCCCAATCACTCTGGTAAGTCTTCAAGGTAGACTTCCGAACCTTCACAGACTTCGTTCACCGACGATCCACAATGACTCTTGGATGCTCAGAACACGACTCCTAACCGGCTGGAGGATTCACAGTCCTCAAGTGTAATAAGTCTTCAGGTCACGCAGACAGAAAAACTTCAGTGATGCCTAACACTCTTTGGCTCTGGGTGTTTGGGCTTTGTCCTCGCAAGGATTTCTCTCTCTCAAAGGCTTCGAGGTGGGTTGCTCTCAAACAACAAAAGTTGTGCACTAACTCTGAGCAGCCGCCAATTTATGGTGTAAGGGGGTGGGCTATTTATAGCCACTAGGCAACCCGACCTGATATGTCCGAAATGACCCTGGGTCACTAAGGAACTGACACATGTTCCAACGGTCAGATTTCAAACACACACGGCAACTTTACTTGGGCTACAAGCAAAGCTGACTCATCCAAAGACCGGATAAGATTTTCTCTCATTGTCTTCGCCCTAAGACATAGGATTTGGGTTGAGCATCACTTGATCATTACGACTTTGTTCACTTGGACCCCACTTAACGATGCGGTGGTTCCTATGACTCAACAAAGAAGAAAAAGGAAACAACAAAAGCGACCACGAGTCTTGGCGCTCCATAGACTTCACTCAATGTCTTCTCATGTCATAGTCTTCAATATGAATATCTTCACATACCACCATTGTCGTCAATGTCTTCATACATTTTTAGGGGTCATCTCCGGTAGGTAAATCGAATCAATGAGGGACACTACCTGTGTTATCCTGCAATTCTCACAAACACATTAGTCCCTCAACCAAATTTGTCGTCAATACTCCAAAACCAACTAGGGGTGGCACTAGATGCACTTACAATCTCCTTCTTTTTGGTGATTGATGACAAACTGGTTGAAGTTTTCAACAGGGGTAAAGTATGTGAAATTGTAAAGGATAGGGTATTGTCTTCATAAGTGGCAAAGGCTCCCCACGAAGATGTGCATATAAGTAATTTGCTTTTGGAATGCAAATGCACATGGCAGAGTTGTACTTGTGGAGATCCTCTTCAACTTATGAAGATAATTCATCATGCATGAAATGATATAACTAAGAGAATGACATGCATAATGAAAAATGGACGTCTGCAGAATGATCTAAGTGCGGAAGTTATCATCGCACATGCGGAATTTATCATCGCATCACAGAAAAGCAAATAAGTAGCAGAAGACCATCGAGTTTAAGTGTTACAACTCAGAGAACCAAATGTATCAAAAGCGAGAGTTGTAAACACTAGGCAAAATATAAAGCAACCGCCCATATGAACCCGCTTGAAGACTATCAAACTCATATGCTTCTCCCCTTTTGTCAAGAAGGACCAAAAGGTTTGAAGACATAGAGCATCTACTCGTTCCCATGAGGAGTAGGTGAAGCAGCGAGGTTGTCGTTGTTGTTTGGCGGCGCAGAAGAACTTGGTGCAAAGGTCGATGCGTGCAAGTAGGGGGCGGTGAAGTAGCATCATCTTCATCATCGATCACTTTGGCATTCACAGTTGCCGCGGAGGAAGAATAGTCAGAGTCTTCAAGGGATGGAGTTCGACGTAGGACAACATTCCGTGGAGGAGTGGAGTCAAACTTGAATCTTTTCGGTGAAGCCATCATCTTGAAGATCTCGTCAGACCGAGCAGCGTCAAACTCTTCCATATCACCGACAGGTCTCGTGAGTGACAAAAGCATTCTTGGTGGCAAGATTTCGAATGCGATTGACGTCCACCAAGAGGCTTTGCATCTGTCGCTTGAGCCAAAAATGATGCTTGTCTTGTTTCCGATGCAGTGCCACAAGAAGTTCTCGGTCATTTAGGACGCGAGAGCGCTTCTTAGGCCTTTGGGCAATTGTGCTCTCAGTAGCTTCAGTTTGCATGCGGTGAGGCGTATTTAGTGTTCCCAACCATTGGATAGACACGAGTTCTTGCTTGGACTCCTTCCATGGGTTGAGTGAAGCTTTGGCGATCAGCATTTTGAAGACAAAGAGGCTTCTTGGCAGGCTCGGTGGTATATGGTTCAGTGACATATCAACCTCCGGTAGAAAGATCGGATGATTGCAGCGGAGGGCTGATAGTTGATAGCAGAGTGTAGCTTGATGAGGCGCATGACCCATGGAGCATAGAATTTCAGGCCAAAAGGTCGAACCAGACGCGATCGATTGCGGATGAAGAATTCTTGTGTATTGAAGCTGATGCCATTGAGGATGTAAAAGACCAATGTCTTCATGGCTCCTTCAAGTTTTGCGGTGATGAATGCCCTTTGATAGGCCATAGAGTTCACTGATGATGTGATATATTGTGCGAGGCGGATACTCAAGGTCATCAACAAAGAAATCCTTTGGGTATTCAGTGTCGGTGGCAAAGGCTTCATCATGCTCAACATCCGCTCATGTTGGGCTCACGGCTTATGGAAGATGCTCTCCGATTGCATTGCGGTGGAGTTGACAATCGAGTTCGAACAGCTCTCGGGAGTGGGTAGGCTGTAAGCTCAATGATGTCAAGAGCTTTGGCTTCATGATGAACATTTCCTGTCATCCACTCGAGAACCCATGTCTTTGTATCCCTGTAGTAGCCGCGAATGTGGAGGGTAGCATAGAATTGAAGCAAAAGTTCCTCATTCCAATGTTCTTTGTCTGTTACAAAGCTGAGCAGACCTACATTACGAAAGCAGTCAAGTGCTTCTTCTAAGCATGGCAGTCCAACAATGGCTTCAGTGTCGAGGCGCATATGAGGGAAAATGCGCCTTGATCATGCTGAGCAGGAGTAATAAACCCATTTGATAGCTCCGAAACGATCTGATGATATTCTAGGCCTTGAGTAGGGGTTCTTTGCTCTTTCAAATAAGGTGTGGTGGTCTTTGAAGACATTTGCATTGAAGGACCACAGAGAGGTGGAAGTACACAGGAACCTTGGCAGTCTTGGCTTTGGTTTACGGACCAGAGGCCTATGCTCAAAGCATGATAATCAAACCGAGGACCAGAGTCATTAGGCGGAGGGACGAGAACGGCCATTCGACAAAGGATCAGCTAACCATAGTTGTATGCTTGCTCAATTGTATGGGGCCTTGGTGGCGGAACAGGAGCAGTGGCAACAACAGAGGCGTCAGGTTGCACAACAGATGCTTCAGGAGCAGTTGCATCATTGGCTTCTGGCACATTGGTTGGTGCAGGCTCCACATTTGCTTGACCATGACTACGTCATTGGCTTCATTTGTGTTGGTGGTGGCAGCCTCAAGATTTTCAACCTCCACTTGATGAGCTGGAGGGCTCCGAATCGCACGTTCACTTCAGGAACAACTTCTTCAGTAATGGGGGGAGTAGGGACACGTTCTGCTTTTTGGTTGTCATCGGCTGATGCAGCCGGATTGTCTTCAGCAGCTTTGGCTTCAGACATGGAGACATTCACAGTTGGAGTGACTTCTAGAAACACTTGACGTGCAACAGATTGGTGGTGCCCTTCTCCTTCTGGAACGCTCGAAAGAGGGACTTGAGGCCTTGGTCCTTTGCGAAGCCTGCGGAATGCTGGCGACGCCTTTGGAGATGGAGTTGGCTGGGCCTCAAAGTCATCCTCTTCTTCTTGCATAGGTGGTGTGACTTGTTGTTGTTCGGGAGTACTCAGGGAGTCTTGTTGGTGTGGGTGATCAGCCCATGATGCATCATAAGCAATTGGCATCAGAGGACGACCAATGCTGATGAGTTCGCTGTTCGTGAGAACAGGGATGATACCAAGTTGTGTTCGATCTGAGGAAGAACTACATCATCTTCAACATTGTCATTGTGACTAATGTCTTCAGCAGCGGTGGGATCAGCTGCTGGAATGTCTTCAGCTTCATGAGTCTCTGTGGAAGCAGGCTCATGAACTATCAACTGTCGTTCTTGGTGTTCAGATGCAGGGCGAACCATTGAGATAGGTTCAACAACTAAGGGCTCTGTGGGAGCAGCCCGATTCTTCTTGGTTTTGCGCTTCTTCTTGGAGGGAGCAACATCGAGGCTTGGGATTTTTCCTTTTATGGCTTCAGCCTCGGCGATCCTCATCTTCTTGATTAAGCGGTTGACCTGACCTTTGGCTTCGAGCCAGTCATGCTGCTTGGGAAGACTATACGAGGTTCTTCCTGCCTTGAAGGTGCAGTGTGGTCAGTTGATGGCTTCAACTTCTTTGCAGCCATTCTGGGGTCAATGCCAGGACGACCAAGAGCCTTGCGCTTCTCAGCCTCATTGTAGGCTTGCACACACTTGTCAGCCATATTCTTCATGCGCTCGCGAGAGCCTTTAGCTTCTTCGCGCTTCTTGAGAAAGGTTTCTTTGAGCTCGTGCAGCATGATCTTGAAGTTTTTGACATCTTGCACGCTGAGCTCTGCCACATGCTTCTTGAACTGAGCTTTCTCATAGTCGATCTTGTGCTTCAGTTCAACGATGCACTGAGAAAGAGCTAGCTCAGAAGCAATGGCGCCATTGAAGGAGACGCTGAGTCCAATGGGAAGTTGCAGATCTTCAAAGCTGAGATTTGGGGTGTCAAACCACTCATCAATGAAGTTATGGATGATTGCCACATCAAAGAGAGGCAAATCATTGAAGATCTCTGCTTCTTCCTTGCTCTTGATCAGTTGCTCAAGAGCATCATCCGCAAGATCTTCATCGCTGGATAGATCAATGTGCTCTTCTCGCAGAATGGCAGCAGGAGTCAATGTCAGATCAGTATTTTTGACGATTTTCTTTTTCTTCTCCGTCTTCTTGGAGATACGTGATAGATCTTCGCATCGCATTAATCGCCTTTAGGAGGTGCGATGGCGGTGGCTTCTGCGTGAAGCTTTTGGAGGAGGAGCTGATCTTGAAGCCTTAGCCTTCTTTGGCTTCTGCGGCTTTGGAGTAGGAGCTGGGGCTTCATCAGTGTCAGTATCATCATCAGAATGATCCACTTTCGCACCTTGGACCGAGATGTGAGTGATGAGGCCATCAAGGTTGTAGAAAGGACCGATGACATTGGGTTCTGCATCACGTGAGTCGTCGGCCGCAGGGGAGCAGAGGGACCAGGGTTGAAGTCTAATCCCAATGACTTCTTGTTTTCCTTGGCCGATGCCTTTGCGTCTTTGAAATTGCGCTTGAAGAGATTATCGTCACGACACGAGCAATGACGATGGGTCGGCATTTTCGTGCTAAGGTCCACGGACCATACAAGGATAGAAACCATGCAATAGCTTCTCTGTTCTTGGGTGGAAGGCCTCGAAAGAGAATATCACCCCAAGGACTTTTGATAGCATTCTTCTCGGCGTATTCCTGGGTCACGAACTTGTATTTGAACCATTGTTCAGCCCAATATCGTCGAATCCATTGGATTCGTGTCTTGCGCTGATTATAATTCTCTTTAGGATCTGTCTTGTAAAGCTCTGCAAGGTCATCAGACAAATCTCTTGATGTTCCCCCACGACGTTGTCTGCCACCCTTCCTTACTGATTTTTCTGCAGCCATGAACTTCAAACTGAATGGCTTCAACACGTTCAAAGGCTTCAAAAGCTTTTGCTTGCTGGACAAACAGAGGCGGCTTCGGGAGAGTTAATGTGATGCATTAAGAATTACGCAAGCGAATGCAGACTATGAGAACCAAGGGATTCTCCCACGGACATGTACTGTGACAAAGATTAGAGATGCGAGGGAAGGGAAGAGGTCATATGCATTCTCAAAAGATTTTGAAGATAAATCAGTTTGAAGACATTGACCTCATGATGCCAAGACATTCACTTATATGTTGAGAGTTGGTTTGATTTATGCGAATCCGTGAATAAGTACAAGTGAGGAATCAACTAGATATGAAGCTTAAGTGAATATACTAGGCGTATGAGATGCGCATGTAATCGATCTAACATTGTATAGGCAGTAAACCAATTTTGGTAAATAGGATGAATCTTTGAGGATCAAAAAGATGGTAAAAATAGAGTTATATTTACCACACGAAGAACTACTAGATGGGATGAGTAGGAGACCGAGCAGTTCAATCCACCGTGCCCTAGCTTGGCGATGGAGGACACCTACGGCGGCGGCGGAGAGGACGATGTCCGCGGCCGACGTGAGGACGGCGTCGGAGAAGTCGCGGCAGCTAAGCGCTTCGTTGCTGGCGTCGTCGAGAGCTAGCGGTGGCGCTAGGGTTTTGACGAGGTGGAGAGGTGGAAGAAGGTTTTCTTTACCGCAGGGGACATGTATTTATAAGGAAGTGTGCAGCACAATTACTCAGGTGCCCCTGGCGGTTCACATCTGAGGGGCACGTCGCAAGCATGCAACATACTCAGAGTTGTCCCACGTTCCCATGCCCTCCAGGTTTGTCGGATGGTCGTTCCGGCTTCTCCAGATTTCAAACAATAAGGATGAATCATTTAAAACAGACTTGATGTTTGTCTCTGTGTCTTCTGCTGACAAGGACGCAGAGAAGACATTCGACGGTTTCAATAGAATGCATATGATTTGGACAGATAGAGTTTGAGATAGAAAGCAGAGAGAGATTAGGGTCCGATCACATTCACTTAGTTCAAAAGATTCAACTAGGAAGACATAGCTATAAGTGAATGTTGTAGAGGACAGAACACTAGTATGTATATATGAGAAAGCAATCAAATCAACATAGTGATGAAAATCATGAAGATAAGTTGAAATTTGAAGACAAACCAAATGTGAAGACATAGCAAAAATAACGCCATGAGTGAAACACTTCAAACAGAGAAATTTGGTGGTGGCGTTACCCACCGTATAGGAAGTATTAAACCCAGACACGGCGCACAATTATCGTGGCGCTCCGAAGTCAAATTCCACGTTAATGTATTCACACTCAGAATGTAAGTCTTCATTGATTGAAGATATACTTTACTTCGTGTGTTGCACATCTAAGTCATCAACATGCGTAAGTGTTAGGATGTGTGCACGATCACGGGACATTTGAGGATTCCAAGATATTTAGCTCACACCGTAACTTGCAAAACCTTTTCTCATCCAAGGGCTTTGTGAAGATATCTGCCGATTGCTCTTGATTGTTGACGTGAATGATGTCAATATCTTTCTTCATGACATGATCTCGAGAAAGTGATGGCCAATTTCAATGTGCTTCGCCTTCGAGTGCCGGACTGGATTGTTGGCAATCTTGATGGCTCTTCGTTGTCGCAGAAGAGAGGTACTTGTTTTGATTGATGCCATAGTCCTTGAGAGTTTGCTTCATCCATAGAAGTCGAGCGCAAAGAAGATCCAAAGAAGAATGTATTCATATTTAGCGATTGAGAGTGATACACGATTACGCTTCTTTGAAGACCAACGGACAAGTGATCGTGCAGAAAGTGACATGTGCCAGATGTAGACTTGCGATCCACCTTGTCACCAGCATAATCAGCATCTGAGAATCCAACCAGATCAAATTCTGAGCCCTTTGGATACCATAATCCGAGTGTTGGGGTGTGAGCCAAATATCGAAGAATTCGCTTCACAGCTAAGTGATGTGATTCCTTTGGTGCCGCTTGGAATCGGGCACACATGCAAACACTAAGCATAATATCTGGCCTAGATGCACATAGGTAAAGTAAGGAACCAATCATGGAGCGGTATACCTTTTGATCAAATTCTTTACCATTGTCGTCGGGACCCGGATGGTGTTTGGCTGGCATTGGCGTCGTGTAACCTTTGCAATCTTGCATTCCAAACTTCTTGAGACAATCTTTGAGGTATTTTTCTTGAGATATGAAGATGACATTCCTTTCTTGAATTTGAAGACCAAGGAAGAACTTCAGCTCACCCATCATGGACATCCGATATTGCTCTTGCATCATGTATCCAAACTCATCACTATACTTCCGGTTGGTGCAGCCAAGATAATGTCATCCACATATATTTGGCACACAAACAGTTCACCATCATATGTCTTCGTGAAGAGTGTGGGATCGAGGATCCAGGTTTGAAGCCTTTGCTCTTCGTGAAGTCTTTGATCGTATCATACCAAGCGCGAGGAGCTTGTTTGAGGCCATCTGATGCTTTGTTTAGCTTGTACACCATATCAGGATGTTTTGGATCTTCAAAGCCAGGTGGTTGAGCGACGTATACTTCTTCTTCAATCTTGCCATTGAGAAATGCACTCTTCACATCCAGTTGATATAGCAAGATGTTGTGGTGATTAGCATAGGCTAGCAGTATGCGAATAGCTTCAAGCCTGGCCACAGGAGCAAATGTTTCATCGAAGTCAATTCCTTCAACTTGAGTATATCCTTGAGCCACAAGATGTGCTTTGTTTCATTTACTTGACCATGCTCATCTTGCTTGTTTCGATATATCCATTTTGTGCCAATAATGTTATGCTTGCAAGGGTCGACGCTTGACAAGTTCCCAAACATTGTTCAGCTTTTGAACTGTTGAAGTTCTTCTTGCATAGCTTGTCTCCATTCAGGTTCCATAAAGGCTTCACTACTTTCTTGGGTTACGATATTGACACAAAAGAAAAGTGCCCACGTAAATTTGCTAACTGTGTTGCTCTTGAGCGAGTAAGTGGACCAGGTGCATTGATGCTATCAATTATGTTCTCAATTTGTACTTCATTTGCAACTCGAGGATGAACTGGACGAAGACCTTGCTCTTGCTGATCATTGTCATCATTGGGAGGATTGTCTTCAAGTTGGTTAGGTGCAGAAATGATAAGTTCCTCTTCAGGCTGTGCTTCAGAAGGCATGATTTCACCAGTTCCCATCATCTTGATAGATTCGCTGGGCGGAGCTTCGTCTAGTGTACTTGGCAGGAGCTCTCTTTGTGAACCATTGGTTTCATCAAATCGCACGTCCATAGTTTCGACGATTTTGTAGAGATAGAGGTTGAAGACTCTGTATGAGTGCGAGTCCTTTCTGTAACCAAGCATAAAGCCTTCGTGAGCTTTAGGTGCAAATTTTGACTTGTGATGGGGATCCTTGATCCAGCACCTAGCTCCAAATACTCTGAAGTAGCTGACATTTGGCTTCTTGCCAGTAAGGAGCTCATAGGATGTTTTTGTTGGAAATATGCCCTAGAGGCAATAATAAAAGGATTATTATTGTATTTCTTGTTCATGATAATTGTCTTTTATTCATGCAATAATTGTATTATCCGGAAATCGTAATACACGTGTGAATACATAGACTACAACATGTCCCTAGTGAGCCTCTAGTTGACTAGCTCGTTGATCAATAGATAGTCATGGTTTCACGACTATGGACATTGGATGTCATTGATAACGAGGATCACATCATTAGGAGAATGATGTGATGGACAAGACCCAATCCTAAGCATAGCACAAGATCGTGTAGTTCATTTTGCTAGAGCTTTTCCAATGTCAAGTATCTTTTCCTTAGACCATGAGATCGTGTAACTCCCGGATACCGTAGGAGTGCTTTGGGTGTACCAAACGTCATAACGTAACTGGGTGACTATAAAGGTGCACTAAGGTATCTCCGAAAGTGTCTGTTGGGTTGACACGGATCGAGGCGGATTTGTCACTCCGTATGACGGAGAGGTATCTCTGGGCCCACTCGGTAATGCATCATCATAATGAGCTCAAAGTGACCAAGTGTTTGGTCACGGGCTCATGCATTACAGTACGAGTAAAGTGACTTGCCGGTAACGAGATTTAACGAGGCATTGGGATACCGACGATCGAGTCTCGGGCAAGTAACGTACCGATTGACAAAGGGAATTGTATATAGGGTTGCTTGAATCCTAGACATCGTGGTTCATCCGATGAGATCATCGTGGAGCATGTGGGAGCCAACATGGGTATCCAGATCCCGCTGTTGGTTATTGACCGGAGAGCCGTCTCGGTCATGTTTACGTGTCTCCCGAACCCATAGGGTCTACACACTTAAGGTTCGGTGACGCTAGGGTTGTAGAGATATGAGTATGCAGCAAACCGAAAGTTGTTCGAGTCCGGATGAGATCCCTGGACGTCACGAGGAGTTCCGGAAGGGTCCAGAGGTAAAGAATTATATATAGGAAGTGCAGTTTCGGCCATCGGGAGAGTTTTGGGGGTCACCGGTATTGTACCGGGACCACCGGAAGGGTCCCGGGGGTCCACCGGGTGGGTCCACCTATCCCGGAGGGCCCCATGGGCTGAAGTGGGGAGGGGACCAGCCCCTGGTGGGCTGGTGCGCCTCTGGGCCCCCTGCGCCTAGGGTTGGAAACCCTAGGGTGGGGCGCCTCCACTTGCCTTGGGGGCACTCCACCCCTTGGCGCCGCCCCTTGGGAGATCCCATCTCCAGGCTGGCGCCCCAGGGCCTATATAAAGGGGAGGGAGGGCAGCCGCACCACAAGTCTTGGCGCCTCCCTCTCATGAAGCTCGTGGCAGAACCTCTTGCATCCACCACAACGCCGTCGTGCTGCTGGATCTTCTTCAACCTCTCCCTCCTCCTTTCTAGATCAAGGTGCGGGAGACGTCATCCGCTCCGCACGTGTGTTGAACACGGAGGTGCTGTTCGTTCGGCACTTGGTCATCGGTGATTTGGATCACGATGAGTACGACTCCTTCAACCCCGTTCTCTTGAATGCTTCCGCTCGCGATCTACAAAGGTATGCAGATGCACTCCTATCACTCGTTGCTAGATGAACTCATAGATGGATCTTGGGGAAACCATAGGAAAAATTTTATTTTCTGCAACGTTCCCCAACAGTGGCATCATGAGCTAGGTCTATGCGTAGTTCTCTATTGCACGAGTAGAACACAAATATGTTGTGGGCGTAGATGTTGTCAACTTTCTTGCCGCTACTAGTCTTATTTTGCTTCAGCGGTATTCTGGGATGAAGCGGCCCGGACCGACCTTACACGCACGCTTACGTGAGACAGGTTCCACCGACTGACATGCACTAGTTGCATAAGGTGGCTAGCGGGTGTCTGTCTCTCCCACTTTAGTTGGAGAGGATTCGATGAAAAGGGTCCTTATGAAGGGTAAATAGAAGTTGACAAATCACGTTGTGGCTTTTTCGTAGGTAAGAAAACATTCTTGCTAGAACCCTATTGCAGCCATGTAAAAGATGCAACAACAATTAGAGGACATCTAACTTGTTTTTGCAGCAATTGTCTTGTGATGTGATATGGCCAAAAGTTATGATGAAAGATGAATGATATATTGTGATGTATGAGATCATGTTCTTGTAATAGGAATCACGACTTGCATGTCGATGAGTATGACAACCGGCAGGAGCCATAGGAGTTGTCTTAATTAATGTATGACCTGCATGTCATTGATTCAACGCCATGTAATTACTTTGCTTTATTGCTAAAAATCGTTAGCTATAGTAGTAGAAGTAATAGTTGGCGAGCAACTTCATGGAGACACGATGATGGAGATCATGATGATGGATATCATGGTGTCATGCTGGTGACAAGATGATCATGGAGCCCCGAAGATGGAGATCAAAGGAGCTATATGATATTGGCCATATCATGTCACTACTATATAATTGCATGTGATGTTTATTATGTTTATGCATCTTGTTTACTTAGAACGACGGTAGTAAATAAGATGATCCCTTATAATAATTTCAAGAAAGTGTTCTCCCTAAGCGTGCGCCGTTGCTAAAGTTCGTAAATTCTGAAGCACCACGTGATGATCGGGTGTGATAGATTCCTACGTTCACATACAACGGGTGTAAGACAGTTTTACACATGCAAAACACTTAGGTTAACTTGATGAGCCTATCATGTACAGACATGGCCTCGGAACACAAGAGACCGAAAGGTCGAACATGAGTCGTATGGAAGATACGATCAACATGGAGATGTTCACCGATGATGACTAGTCCATCTCACATTATGATCGGACACGGCCTAGTCGACTCGGATCATGTAACACTTAGATGACTAGAGGGATGTCAAATCTGAGTGGGAGTTCATTAAATAATTTAATTAGATGAACTTAATTATCATGAACTTAGTCTAAAATCTTTGCAAAAATGTCTTGTAGATCAAATGGCCAATGCTCATGTCAACATGAACTTCAACGCGTTCCTAGAGAAAACCAAGCTGAAAGATGATGGCAGCAACTATTTGGACTAGGTCCAGAACCTGAGGATCATCCTCATAGCTGCCAAGAAACAATATGTCCTAGAAGCACCGCTAGGTGAAGCACCCATCCCAGAGAACCAAGACGTTATGAACGCTTGGCAGTCTCGTGCTGATGATTACTCCCTCGCTCGGTGCGGCATGCTTTACAGCTTAGAACCGGGCTCCAAAAGCGTTTTGAGCAACACGGAGCATATGAGATGTTCGAGGAGCTGAAAATGGTTTTCCAAGCTCATGCCCGGTCGAGAGATATGAAGTCTCCGACAAGTTATATAGTTGTAAGATGGAGGAAAATAGTTACATCGGTGAGCACATACTCAAAATGTGGGGTTGCACAACCGCTTTGTCCCGGTGGACATTAACCTCCTGGACGAGGCGGTCATTGTGAGAATCCTTGGCCGCTCCCACCGAGCTACAAGAGCTTTGTGATGAACTACAATATGCAGGGGATGGTGAAAACTATTCCCGAAGTATTTTCAATGCTGAAGTCAGCAGAGGTAGAAATCAAGAAAGAACATCAAGTGTTGATGGTCAATAAAACCACTAAGTTCAAGAAGGGCAAGGGTAAGAAGAACTTCAAGAAGGACGGCAAGGATGTTGCTGCGCCCGGTAAGCCAGTTGCCAGGAAGAAGTCAAAGAATGAACCCAAGCCTGAGACTGAGTGTTTTTATTGCAAAGGGAAGGGTCACTGGAAGCGGAACTGCCCCAAATACTTAGCGGACAAGAAGGCCAGCAACACTAAAGGTATATGTGATATACATGTAATTGATGTGTACCTTACCGATTACTGTAGTAACTCACAGGTATTTGATACGGTTTCCGTTGCTCATATTTGTAACTCACAGCAGGAGTTGCGGAATAAGCGGAGGCTGGCGAAGGACGAGGTGACGATGCGCGTCGGGAATGGTTCCAAGGTCGATGTGATCGCCGCCCGACGCTACCTCTACATTTACCTACGAGATTAGTTTTAAACCTCAATAATTGTTATTTAGTGCCAAGTTTGAGCATGAACATTGTATCGGGATCTCGTTTAATCTGAGATGGCTACTCATTTAAATCCGATAATAATGGTTGTTCTATTTATATGAGAGATATGTTTTATGGTCATGCTCCGATGGTTAATGGTTTATTCTTAATGAATCTCGAACGTGATGTTACACATATTCATAGTGTGAATACCAAAAGATGTAAAGTTGATAATGATGGTCCCACATACTTGTGGCACTGCCGCCTTGGTCACATTGGTGTCAAGCGCATGAAGAAGCTCCATGCTGATGGACTTTTAGAGTCTCTCGATTATGAATCATTTGACACATCCAAACCATGCCTTATGGGCAAAATGGCCAAGACTCCGTTCTCCGGAACAATGGAGCGAGCAACCAACTTATTGGAAATCATACATACCGATGTGTGCGGTCCAATGAGCGTTGAGGCTCGCGGAGGATATCGTTATGTTCTCACTCTCGCGATGACTTAAGTAGATATGGGTATGTCTACTTGATGAAACACAAGTCTGAGACCTTTGAAAAGTTCAAGGAATTTCAGAATGAGGTAGAGAATCAACGTGACCGAAAAATAAAGTTCTTACGATCTGATCGTGGAGGAGAATATTTAAGTCACAAATTTGGTACACACTTAAGGAAATGTGGAATCGTTTCACAACTCACGCCGCCTGGAACACCTCAGCGTAACGGTTTGTCCGAACATCGTAACACACTCTATTGGATATGGTGTGATCTATGATGTCTCTTACTGATTTACCGCTATCATTTCGGGGATACGCTCTAGAGACAGCTACATTCACTTTAAATAGGGCACCGTCTAAATCCGTTGAGACGACACCATATGAATTATGGTTTGGGAAGAAACCTAAGCTGTCGTTTCTAAAAGTTTGGGGATGCGATGCTTATGTCAAGAAACTTCAACCTAAAAAGCTCGAACCCAAGTCGGAAAAATGCGTCTTCATAGGATACCCTAAGGAAACCATTGGGTATACCTTCTACCTTAGACCCGAAGGAAAGATCTTTGTTGCCAAGAACGGATCCTTTCTGGAAAAAGAGTTTCTCTTGAAAGGAGTAAGTGGGAGGAAAGTAGAACTCGATGAAGTACTACCTCTTGAACCGGAAAGTAGTGCAGCTCAGGAAAATGTTCTGTGGTGCCTACACCGGCGGAGAGGAAATTAATGATGATGATCAAGGTACTTCGGATCAAGTTGCTCTTGAACCGTAGGTCCACAAGGACACGTTCCACACCAGAGTGGTATGGCAACCTGTCACGGAAATCATGTTGTTGGACAACGGTGAACCTTGAACTATGAAGAAGCGATGGCGGGCCCAGATTCCAACAAATGGCTTGAAGCCATGCAATCCGAGATAGGATCCATGTATGAAAACAAAGTATGGACTTTGACAGACTTGCCCGATGATCGGCGAAATAAAGAAAACAAATGGATCTTTAAGAAGAAGGCGGACGCGGATGGTAATGTTACCATCTATAAAGCTCGACTTTTCGCTAAGGGTTATCGGCAAGTTCAAGGGGTTGACTATGATGAGACTTTCTCTCCCTAGCGAAGCTGAAGTCCGTCCGAATCATGTTAGCAATTGCCGCATACTATGATTATGAGATATGGCAAATGGACGTCAAAACGGCATTCCTTAACGGCTATCTTAAGGAAGAACTGTATATGATGCAGCCGGAAGGTTTTGTCGACCCTAAGAATGCTAACAAGGTATGCAAGCTCCAAAGAATCCATTTATGGGCTGGTGCAAGCATCTCGGAGTTAGAACATTCGCTTTGATGAGATGATCAAAGCGTTTGGGTTTATGCAGACTTATGGAGAAGCCTGCGTTTACAAGAAAGTGAGTGGGAGCTCTGTAGCATTTCTCATATTATATGTAGATGACATACTTTTGATGGGAAATGATATAGAACTTTGGACAGACATTAAGGCCTACTTGAATAAGAGTTTTTCAATGAAGGACCTTGGAGAAGCTGCTTATATATTAGGCATCAAGATCTATAGAGATAGATCGAGACGCCTCATAGGTCTTTCACAAAGCACATACCTTGATAAGATATTGAAGAAGTTCAAAATGGATCAGTCCAAGAAAGGGTTCTTGCCTGTATTGCAAGGTGTAAAATTGAGCTTGGCTCAATGCCCGACCACGGCAGAAGATAAAGAAGAGATGAGTGTCATCCCCTATGCTTCAGCCATAGGATCTATTATGTATGCCATGCAGTGTACCAGACCTGATGTAAACCTTGCTGTAAGTTTGGTAGGAAGGTACCAAAGTAACCCCGGCAAGGAACACTGGACAGCGGTCAAGAATATCCTGAAGTACCTGAAAAGGATAAAGCACATGTTTCTCGTTTATGGAGGTGACGAAGAGCTCGTCGTAAAGGGTTACGTCGACGCTAGCTTCGACACAGATCTGGATGACTCTAAGTCACAAACCGGATACGTGTATATGTTGAATGGTGGAGCATTAAGCTGGTGCAGCTGCAAGCAGAGCGTCGTGGCGGGATCTACATGTGAAGCGGAGTACATGGTAGCCTCGGAGGCAGCGCATGAAGAAATTTGGGTGAAGGAGTTCATCACCGACCTAGGAGTCATACCCAATGCGTCGGTGCCGATCAAACTCTTCTGTGACAACACTGGAGCTATTGCACTTGTCAAGGAGCCCAGGTTTCACAAGAAGACCAGGCACATCAAGTTGCCGCTTCAACTCCATTCGTGAAAATGTTCAAGATGGAGACATAGAAATTTGTAAAGTGCATACGGATCTGAATGTCGCAGATCCGTTGACTAAACCTCTTCATGAGCAAAACATGATCAACACCGTAACTCTATGGGTGTTTGATTCATCACAATGTAACTAGATTATTGACTCTAGTGCAAGTGGGAGACTGTTGGAAATATGCCCTAGAGGCAATAATAAAAGGATTATTATTGTATTTCTTGTTCATGATAATTGTCTTTTATTCATGCTATAATTGTATTATCCGGAAATCATAATACACGTGTGAATACATAGACTACAACATGTCCCTAGTGAGCCTCTAGTTGACTAGCTCGTTGATCAATAGATAGTCATGGTTTCCTGACTATGGACATTGGATGTCATTGATAATGGGATCGCATCATTAGGAGAATGATGTGATGGACAAGACCCAATCCTAAGCATAGCACAAGATCGTGTAGTTCATTTTGCTAGAGCTTTTCCAATGTCAAGTATCTTTTCCTTAGACCATGAGATCGTGTAACTCCCGGATACCGTAGGAGTGCTTTGGGTGTACCAAACGTCACAACGTAACTAGGTGACTATAAAGGTGCACTACGGTATCTCCGAAAGTGTACATTGGGTTGACACGGATCGAGACTGGGATTTGTCACTCCGTATGACGGAGAGGTATCTCTGGGACCACTCGTAATGCATCATCATAATGAGCTCAAAGTGACCAAGTGTTTGGTCACGGGATCATGCATTACGGTACGAGTAAAGTGACTTGCCGGTAACGACATTAAATGCAGTATTGGGATACCGACGATCGAATCTCGGGCAAGTAACGTACCGATTGACAAAGGGAATTGTATAAGGGGTTGCTTGAATCCTCGACATCGTGGTTCATCCGATGAGATCATCGTGGAGCATGTGGGAGCCAACATGGGTGTCCAGGTCCCGCTGTTGGTTATTGACCGGAGAGCCGTCTCGGTCATGTCTACGTGTCTCCCGAACCCGTAGGGTCTACACACTTAAGGTTCGGTGATGCTAGGGTTGTAGAGATATGAGTATGCAGCAAACCTAAAGTTGTTCGGAGTCTCGGATGAGATCCCGGACGTCACGAGGAGTTCCGGAATGGTTTGGAGGTAAAGAATTATATATAGGAAGTGCAGTTTCGGCCATCGGGAGAGTTTCGAGGTCACCGGTATTCTACCGGGACCACCGGAAGGGTCCCGGGGGTCCACCTATCCCGGAGGGCCCCGTGGGATGAAGTGGGGAGGGGACCAGCCCCTGGTGGGCTGGTGCGCCCCTCCCCTTGGGCCCCCCCTGCGCCTAGGGTTGGAAACCCTAGGGTGGGGGGCGCCTCCACTTGCCTTGGGGGGCACTCCACCCCCCTGGCCGCCGCCCCCCTTGGGAGATCCCATCTCTAGGGCCGGCGCCCCCCAGGGGGCCTATATAAAGGGGGGAGGGAGGGCAGCCGCACCCTGAAGTCTTGGCGCCTCCCTCTCCCCTGCTACACCTCTCCCTCTCGCAGAAGCTCAGCGAAGCTCTGCCGGAACCTCTTGGATCCACCACCACGCCGTCGTGCTGCTGGATCTTCTTCAACCTCTCCCTCCTCCTTGCTGGATCAAGGTGCGGGAGACGTCATCCGCTCCGTACGTGTGTTGAACGCGGAGGTGCTGTCCGTTTGGCACTTGGTCATCGGTGATTTGGATCACGACGAGTACGACTCCTTCAACCCCGTTCTCTTGAACGCTTCCGCTCGCGATCTACAAAGGTATGTAGATGCACTCCTATCACTCGTTGCTAGATGAACTCATGAGTGATTCCCATTGGTGAAACCGTAGGAAAATTTTTATTTTCTGCAACGTTCCCCAACAGTTTTGTTCAGAAGCTTATGGATGTAAACACGGGTGATGACGTGACAAGCTGTATCAATAGCTTCAGGCCAGAACTTTCTTGGTGTCTTGTACTCGTCGAGCATTGTTCGAGCCATCTCAATGAGGGTTCTGTTCTTGCGCTCTATGATGCCATTTTGCTGAGGTGTGTATGGAGCAGAGAACTCATGAGTGATTCCCATTGTATCCAGATAAAGACCAAGTCTGGTGTTCTGGAACTCAGTACCGTTGTCAATTCTGATATGCTTGATCTTGACGCCATAATTGTTCATGGCTCGATTGGCGAAGCGTCTGAAGACATCTTGCACTTCAGTCTTGTAGAGAATTATGTGCACCCATGTATATCTTGAGTAGTCATCAACAATGACGAAGCCATAGAGACAAGCAGTTGTTGTGAGGGTAGAGTAGTGAGTAGGGCCAAATAAGTCCATGTGTAACAGCTCGAAGGGTTGAGATGTCGTCATGATTGTCTTGGAGGGGTGCTTTGCCCTAATCATCTTTCCAGCTTCGCAGGCACCACACAAATGATCCTTCTTGAACTTTACACCCTCGATGCCTATGACATGCTTCTTCTTGGCGAGTGTGTGTAAGTTCCTCATGCCAGCATGCCCCAGCCTCCGATGCGAGAGCCAAAGATTGAAGCTTTTGCAAGAAAACATCTGACAAGTTGTGGACCTTGAGAAATCTACCATGTATAGATCATCTTTCCGATACACTTCAAAGACTAGAGACTTGTCGATTCCATTAGTACAAGGCAGCGATATTTTCGAATAGCACAATCATGTTCAAGTCACAAAGCATCGAGACGGACATTAAGTTGAAACAAAGGGATTCAACAAGCATCACTTTATCCATGTGTTGATCCTTTGAGATTGCAACTCTACCTAGACCCAATACCTTGCTTTTACCAAAGGTACGCAAATGTGATGTGACTCTTGTCTGATGGACGTAAGGTTGAGTCCATGAGAAGACTTCGATCACCAGTCATATGATTAGTGCATCCGCTGTCCATAATCCATTCTGAAGCATGAGGTGTCATACCCTACAGTACAGTTAGGGGGATAGGCTTCACCAAGAGTATTGTGAAGCATAAACATTTGACGGGCAAGAGGATTATTGAAGCTTAGATCAAGATTAGGACTGATAGGATGAATGGCAAACAATTCAGGAACAAAATACATAGTGAGACCATTTGGGCATTTGATCTTGCACCCTACAAGATGTTTTAGGTCCCCTGACAATAGCATCAGGGCGCCTTTGATTTTCGGCTAGAGACCCTTCCACCGCAAAGGAAAGTTAATTCTTCTTAACCACCCACATCTTGAGGGTGGCTTAGAAGCAATGAGTCTAAGTGCAAGACATTCGAGAACTTCGGCTTTGGAGCCCTAGCAAATAGCCTTGCAGGAGATGAATGATACTCATATGAATAAGTAGAAGAGTTCTTTGTTCTATGAACATAGCGGTTTGAAGACACACGCTCATATTCATAAGTTTGAGTACGGTTTCCCTGTAAAACATTGGCGTTAGGGTGACTCAGGTGAGTCCTCTGTCTGTTTGAAGCCTTTGGACCATATGACGCCTTAGGTGCAGGGTTTGTCTTCTTCTTCCCGGTGGTGTCATGATCACATTCCTTTGGAAGATTCTCAAGACAACTTTTGGGAACCCAGATCTTCTTCATAGGTTGTCCATTCCTGCAGTTAGTACCAATATACCTGGCAAACACTTCACCATTCTGATTCTTGAACAGCTTATAGTTTGCATCAAGGGATTCATATGATAATAGGATTAGCACAGGTAAAGCCAGATAAGGTGGATGGATCCACTGAAGGTCCCTTAGCAGCAACCCATGTGGTTTTGGGATACTGCTCAGGCTTCCAGTAGGAACCATCAACATTCATTTTCCTCTCGAACCCAACACCCTCTTTCCTAGGGTTTCGGTTCAGAATCTGCTTTTGAGGACATCGAAAGTGTCGATGTCCTTTCGGACTTTTATACATCCTGTTTCAAGCAATGTCTTCAACCTAGCATTTTCATCGCCAATAGTAGTGGTATCCTCCGCAGAGGAGTTAGTTACCACATCGGTAGTTGAAGACAATGCAACAAGAGCAGCAGTGGAACATTCAAAGCAGAGGTAGCGATATCACGCTCAAGGCATTTTAGACATGGTGGTTCAAATCCATCCCGGCGGGACTGATCTGTTGAGCGTGAAGTGACTCATTCTCTTTTGAAGATCTTCATGAGCCGCTCTCAATTTCTCAAGCTCGCTTCCTTTGAAGATAATCATAGGAGAGCTTTTCATGAGTGGTTGAGAGCGTTTCATGACGACTTTCAAGTTCTTGGTACTTAGCATGAAGATTTTTATGTCTTCAACTATGGACTGTGAACGTGTCATTTCCGCGTCCAACAGGTCATCGCTTTTGTCTAACAGT
Organism: Aegilops bicornis; assembly: GCA_021605145.1. NCBI lineage: Eukaryota > Viridiplantae > Streptophyta > Magnoliopsida > Poales > Poaceae > Aegilops > Aegilops bicornis. The sequence goes on from CM038671.1 coordinate 679,292,517, forward strand.
TTTTGAGTATGTTCCATAGCTTTTTGTTGTTCAGTTGCACTTTTAGCAAGTGTTTTGTAGCTGGGCTTGGTTCACAATCAGAGTCATCTTCACTTGATGTTTGAAAGTAAGCATCACGTGATTTTACCTTGGCACCACGTGCCATGAAGCGATAGAGGTGGGAGCAGGGTCGTCCTTGTCATCGGCTTGACGTTGGTGTGGAAGTCATTGTCTTCGGTGTTGAAGATGGACTTGGCAACGTAGGTTGTGGCTAGAGCCGGACTTGCAACGCCTGTGGTCGGACTCCTCTTGAGACTCCACCTCCGCCTCCTCGAAGCGGACTCCTCCTCTGAATCCATTTCCTTGCCAACAAAAGCACGAGCCTTGCGGATGAGCTCTTCTTATGAGATGAAGACTTTGATGAGGACTTGGAAGAAGACTTTGAAGATTTCTTCTTCTTCTTGTCATCAGAATCATATTCCTTGCTCTTCTTCTTCTTCTTCTCATTGTCCCACTATGGACGCTCAGAGATATAGTGTCCAGGTTTCTTGCACTTGTGGCATGTTCTCTTCTTGTGGTCATGAGTGGAAGCTTCATCATTTCTTGAGCTAGATCGTGAAGACTTTCTGAAGCCCTTCTTCTTAGTGAACTTCTGGAACTTCTTCACAAACATAGCGAGTTACTTTCCAATGTCTTCAGGATCATCAGAACTGCAGTCAGATTCTTCTTTAGATGAGGAAACAACTTTTGCCTTCAAAGCGCGAGTTCGGCGATAGTTGGGACCATAGATATCTCTTTTCTCAGAAAGCTGGAACTCATGTGTGTTGAGCCTCTCAAGTATATCAGACGGATCGAGTGTCTTGAAGTCGTAGCGTTCTTGTATCATGAGGAAAGGGTGTCAAAGGAGCTGTCAAGTGATCTCGGTAGTGTCTTAGCGATTTCATGCTTGGTAATCTCGGTGGCGCCGAGAAACGAAGCTCATTTGTGATGTCGGTGAGGCGATCAAGCGTGAGCTGGACATTTTCATTGTCGTTTCTCTTGAAGCGGTTGAAGAGGTTGCGAAGAACACCGATCCTTTGATCTCTACGGGTTGAGACGCCTTCATTGACCTTGGGTAGCGATCCAGACTAGCTTCGGCGTTTCGGAGCACCCACACGGCGTCATCGTCCTTTGGTCGATGACCATAGATGATGTTCTTTGCGGTAGAGTCCAGTTGAATGAACTTCTTGACATCAGCGGGGTGACACCTTCACCAGTTTGGGAACGCCGTTCTTGACGACATACCGAGGTCGACATCAATGGCTTCAAGATGCATGCGCATCTTATTCTTCGATATGGATATTCAGTTCCATCGAACACGCAGGCAAGCAGCGGAGACTTTGATTATCCCTGCAGTCGACATAGCTAAAACTCCAGGTGGTTAAACCGAATCACACAGAACAAGGGAGTACCAGGCTCTGATACCAATTGAAAGTGCTAGTTATCGACTAGAGGGGGGGTGAATAGGCGATTTTTATGAAAGTCTTCAAAATGTGGAAGTTTCAAAGCCAAACAATAGAAATGACCTAATTGATATGCAGCGGAAGATAAACTACAACAAGCAAACCATAGTCAAGTATGCAATAATGTGAACGTACAAAGACTAATAGCAGCTTAGTAGTAAGGATCAGGATAGAAGATAGTATGAAGCCAACCAACGATAGTAGTCAAGCAATGGAGTCAAACTGGTACGACAAATAGGCAATGACTTCACGAAGACAAACTCTAAGTAAAGGGAGGAGAGGATAGAACCGGTCACTTGTTAAAGACACGAGGATTTGTTGGACCAGTTCGATTCTTTGTGACAATCAGACGTCTGGTTAGGGAGGCTGAGACTCAACTCAGAAGACCGCGTCTTCACCTTATTCCCTTGAGCTAAGGACACATAGTCCTCGCCCAATCACTCTGGTAAGTCTTCAAGGTAGACTTCCGAACCTTCACAGACTGCGTTCACCGGCAATCCACAATGACTCTTGGATGCTCGTAACGCGACGCCTAACCGGTGGAGGATTCCACAGTCCTCAAGTGTAATAAGTCTTGAGTCACGCAGACAGAAAGACTTCAGTGATGCCTAACACTCTTTGGCTCTGGGTGTTTGGGCTTTGTCCTCGCAAGGATTTCTCTCTCTCAAAGGCTTCGAGGTGGGTTGCTCTCAAACGACAAAAGCCGTGCACTAACTCTGAGCAGCCGCCAATTTATGGTGTAGGGGGTGGGCTATTTATAACCACTAGGCAACCCGACACGATATGTCCGAAATGACCACAGGTCATTAAGGAACCGACACGTGTTCCAACGGTCGATTTCAAACACACACAACAACTTTACTTGGGCTACAAGCAAAGCTGACTCATCGACTCTGGATAAGATTTGCTCTCATTGTCTTCATTTCGAAGACATAGGATTTGGGTTGAGCATCACTTTAGTCATTACGACTTTGTTCACTTGGACCCCACTTAACGATGCGGTGGTTCCTATGACTCAACAAAGAAGAAAAAGGAAACAATGAAACGACACAGTCTTCACGCTCCATAGTCTTCACTCAATGTCTTCTCATGTCATAGTCTTCAATATGAATATCTTCACATACCACCATTGTCGTCAATGTATTCATACATTTTTAGGGGTCATCTCCGGTAGGTAAACCGAATCAATGAGGGACACTACCTGTGTTATCCTGCAATTCTCACAAACGCATTAGTCCCTCAACCAAATTTGTCGTCAATACTCCAAAACCAACTAGGGGTGGCACTAGATGCACTTACAGCTGCTCAGGAAGAATTTGTTCCTCCATGTTTGAAATGCATTGAATGTGAATCTGCTAATTCTTCACATGAATGTTGAAATGCTTCTATTGTTACAAATTCTTCACCTGCCTCTGCTATCACTAATTCCTCATCTGAGGACATTGCTAGTATCACTGACGATGCAGGGCTGAAGGAATTGTACATGACATGCATGTACAAGAGCCTCAAAGGGCATCAGACTCTTTGTGATGTGCTTAAAAAGCAGATCCTCAACAGGAACCCTAGGAAAGAGGGTATTGCCTATGAGAGGAAACTCAATCTTGATGGTACATATTGGAAGCCTGAGCAGTACCCCAAAACCTCATGGGTTGCTGCAAAGGGACCTCTAGTTGATCCATCTAATTTATCTGACTTTACATGTGAATCTTCTCATTCTTCTGATGAGTCATTTGACTCCAACTATAAACTGTTCAAAAATCATAATGGTTAAGTATTTGCTAGATATGTTGGCACTAACTGCAGGAACGGTTCCCCTATGAAGAAAATCTGGGTCCCCAAAAGGTTCCTTGAAAGTCTTCAGGTGAATGTCCTCATGACACCACCTGCGAAGAATAGGAACCCCAGATCAAATTCTTCATATGGATCCAAGTCCTCATACGGATCAAATTCCTCAAAAGGATCAAAGTCCTCATATGATTATCATCGTGCTAACAACTCTGTTTCGGGGGAAGAGCTAAGGGCTATGAGTATGAGCATTATTCTTCTAATCATTATGTTCATAAGTCCTCAAAGAATTTCTCTGCTTATTCATATGCTTACCCTAACTCCTCTTATGTTAAACGAAATGGATTGGCTTCTCTGCCACCATTCTCATATGGAGCTCGCGGAGTGATGAACTCTTTGCCACCCCTTCAGATGTGGGTGGTGAAGAAAATGAACTAATCTCTTCTGCAGGGTCAGGTCTCCAGACGTGCGTGAACGTCTGAAGAATTTGCTGGAGACACGAAAACTGCACGAAAGAACCTTGAGCTAATCATGAAGAAATGAACTCTCATTTCTCACGTCCTCATCTTGCTTTATCTGTTCTATTACTTGATGAAATTGATCGATGAATTGATGTCATATTCTTCATCGATGAAGTATATGAGTTAAAGCTGCACTAATTCATCTGCAGGATGATCAGCCCAAAGCCACCGAGTGGGTCCTCGATAGTGGATGTACAAATCACATGACCGGTGAAAAGAATCTATTGATGGATGCTCCCTTATCACCATCACATAAAAGCATATCATCTTCACGACAAAGGCAAAAGTCGGTATTGGGTCTAGGTAAGGTTGCGATCACAAAGGATCGACACATGGACAAAGTCATGCTTGTCGAGTCCTTAGGATACAACCTTATGTCTGTCTCAATGCTTTGTGATCTTGATATGGTTGTTGTCTTTGGCAAGCATCATTGTGTTGTGGTTATGGAAGCTGACAATTCCAAAGTCTTCGAAGGATTTAGGAGAGGAGACTTGTATACTGTTGATTTCTCTACAGGCTCACAACCAGCCGTGTGCCTACTTGCAAAAGCTTTAGAAGGCTGGCTATGGCATCGACGACTTGATCATGCAGGCATGAGGAATTTGCACACGCTTGCAAAGAAGAAGCATGTCATTGGCATTGAGAATGTCAAATTCCTCAAGGATCACTTATGCGGAACTGTGAAGCTGGAAAGATGACCAAGGCCAAGCATCCAAATGAAGACTATCATGACCACCACTCGACCATTTGAATTGCTTCATATGGATCTCTTCGGTCCTAATCATTACTCGTGGGTCACTAATGATGCATCTCTATATGGTCTTGTTATTGTTGATGATTACTCTCGTTACACATGGGTACACCTTGTTACTTACAAACATGAAGTGCAGGAAGTCTTCAAATGATTTTCCTCGAGGGCTTCAACCAACTTTGGTGTGAAGATCAAGCACATCAGAAGTGACAATGGAACTGAGTTCAAGAACTCTGGTCTCGATGACTATCTTGATGAACTTGGTATTACTCATGAGTTATCTGCTTCTTATACTCCTCAGCAGAATGGCGTCGTGGAGCGCAAGAACAGGGCTCTTGTTGAGATGGCTTGCACTATGCTTGATGAGTACAAGACACCTCGTCACTTCTGGATTGAGGCAATTTATACTGCGTGCCACATCATCAATAGGGTATATCTTCACAAATTCTTCAAGAAGACTGCCTATGAACTCCTCAACGACAAGAAACCCAATGTGAGTTATTTCAAAGTCTTGATTGCTAAATGTTGGATTAGAGATCCTCATCTCAATGCTAAATTTGCACCGAAAGCACATGAAGGTTTTATGCTTGGTTACGGAAAGGACTCGCACACCTACAGAGTCTTCAACAACGTTCTTCACAAGGTTGTTGAAACTATAGATGTGTGGTTCGATGAAACTAATGGCTCGCAAAGAGAGCACCTACCTACGTGATAGATGAACCGGCACTGAGGATTCTATCAAGTTCAAGGCTCTTGAGGATGTCATTCCTACCGAAGAATCTGCTGAAGAATTCATTCCAGAACGTGAAGAACGTCGAGCTGATGCACCTGAGAAAAATGCTGAAGAAAATGGCGCTGAAGAAAATGATGATCAAATTCCTCAACGACAACCAGCTCATCCTCGCGTTGCAAAAGAAGTGCAAGTTGAAAAGATCATCGATGACATTAGAGCACCAAGTCCTCTCACACGCTCAAAAGCTTCACATTTATCTAACTTTTGTGGGCACTATGCTTTTGTCTCTATCACAGAGCCCACTAAGGTAGATGAAGCATTTCTGGAGCCTGAATGGATTCAGGCCATGCAAGAGGAATTACATCAATTCGAGCTCAACAACTTCTGGGAACTGGTCAGACGTCCAGATCCTCGCAAGCACAATATCATTGGCACAAAGTGGGTCTACCGCAACAAGCAAGATGAAAATGGCCTTGTGGTGAGGAATAAGGCACGGCTTGTAGCTCAAGGCTACACACGGGTTGAAGGAATTGATTTTGATGAAACTTTTGCGCCTGTTGCTTGACTTGAGGCTATTCGCATATTACTTGCTTATGCTAACCATCATGATATCACTTTATATCATATGGATGTGAAAAGTGCATTCCTCAATGGTAAGCTTGAGGAAGAAGTATATGTTGCTCAACCCCCAGGTTTTGAAGATCCAAAGAATCGACAAAGTCTTCAGACTCAATAAGGCCCTCTATGGCCTCAAGCAGCCCCTCGGGCATGGTATGATACTTTGAAGGAATTCCTCATGAAGAAAGGCTTCAAACCCGGTTCACTCGACCCTACTCTTTTCACTAAATCTTATGATGGTGAACTGTTTGTGTGCCAAATATATGTTGATGATATTATCTTTGGTATCTTGACCAACGTTATAGTGATGAATTTGCCTATATGATGAGTGAAGAATATCAAATGTCTATGATGGGAGAGTTGAAATTCTTCTTAGGTCTTCAAATTCACAACAACGCAATGGCATATTCATATCTCGGGAGAAATACCTCAAGGATGTCTTGAGGAAATTCGGCATGCAAGATTGCAAAGGCGTCAAAATTCCTATGCCCACAAATGGCCATCTATGCAATCGATGAAAATGGTATTGACTTGATCATAAGGTATACCGCTCCATGATTGGTTCTTTATTGTACTTATGTGCATCTAGGCCAAATATAATGCTTAGTGTTTGCATGTGTGCCCGATTTCAAGCTACAGAAGGAATCACACCATAAGTTTGTGAAGCATATTCTTCGATATCTAGCTCACACACCAACACTTGGATTGTGGTACCCCAAGGGCTCGACTTTTGATCTCATTGGATATTTTGACTCGACTATCTTTGGTGATCGTGTGGACCGCAAGTCAACATCTGGTACATGTCATTTCCTCGGACGATCTTTGGTGCATTGGTCCTCGAAGAAAGCGAGCTGCGTATACTTTGTCTCTGCTTTGAAGCTGAGTACATTGCTGTTGGTTCTTGCTGTGCTCAATTGCTATGGATGAAGCAAACTCTCAAGGACTACGGCGTCAACGTGAAGAATGTGCCTCTCCTCTATGACAATGAGAGTGCCATCAAGATTGCTCACAGCCCAGTTCAGCACTCGAAGACAAAGCACATTCAGATTCGTCATCATTTTCTTCGCAATCATGTGTTGAAGGGCGATATTTCTATTGAGCATGTGAAGACTGAAGACCAGCTAGCTGATATCTTCACAAAGCCCTTGGATGAGAAGAGATTTAGCAAGTTGCGGTGTGAGCTAAATATCTTAGAATCTTCGAATGTTCTTTGAAAAGGACACTCATCCTAACACTTATGCAAAATTGATGACTTAGATGTGCAACACATGAAGAAACGTTTTCTTCAATCAATGAAGAATAACACTCTAAGTGTGAAGAAATTAATGAAGAATTTGATTCTCGAGAACCCTCGACAATTATGCAGCGGTGTCTGAAATCATCATTCTTATACGCGGTGTCACGCCACCACCAAAGTTGAAAATCTTCAATTTGAGTTTTTCCTCAGTTGTGAAATTCCTCAGTTCTTCAAATTCTTCAACTTTACAAAATCTTCACTGTTTCCATCGATTTTCTTCATTTGACTATATATACATATATCTCTGTGTGTGTGTGTGTGTGTGTGTGTGTGTGTGTATGTGAGTTTATGTCCTCTACAGCATTCACTTGTGCCTAATTCTTCAAGTTGTGTTTTCTGCTAAGTGAATGTGATCGGACCCTTCCCCCTCTATGCTATACTCAACCCAATCTTTTCACAAATTCTTCATGCGCGTTCTATTTGAAACTCGTTCAGAATCTTCACTGTGTCCTTGTTAGCTGAAGAATTTGCGAACAGAACTTTAACTTATCTTATCCAAATTTTCGGCTTTGCCGCTCAAACCGTTTTGCATCCCACGATATACTTATCTATTCACCCACGATCTAACACGATCTCCACTTCTCAGTACGTGGGTGACACATGTCATGCGAATGAGAAGGGTCGAGGGCACGTTCGTCCAAAATCTTCGGGCGAACAGTTTTTCACCGTGGCTATAAATACCCCCTCTCCCCTTCCTCACTTCCTTTACTCCGCTCAACCTCTCTCTCCCGCTCGAGCTTCTCAAACCCTAGTGTCGCCGCTACTCCATCGTTGCTGGTGAGGAAGAGCTTCACTGCCTCGACCTCGTCACCGACGTACTCGCGCCGGCCGTGGAAATCTTCACTCCGCCGCCGCTGTAGCCGTCTTCCTCCACCGAGTTAGGGCGTGGAAGATCTGCATAGACGAACTTCACTTCTCCATCTCACTGTTCATCGTGTTCTTCGTTCAGGATAATTAAAAGTTACTTTTACTGCCCTCCTTGATTCAAATGATTTCTTCAAAATCCTCAAAAGTGTTTTTCTTCAAATCCTCACACACTAAACACCTCACATGTCATCTGTTCTTGATTCTTTTCTCTAAGCATCATTTTTCTTCAAGAATTCTCAATTGTGTGGATCTTCAATCTATACAACTCTGAAACCTAAGACAAAGAACGCTTAGTGAAATTCTTCAAGACTCATCTGGTCAAATTCCTCAAAATTGTTCTTTTTGAAAAACCTTCTGAGAACGCATATGACCTCTCCAAATTCCTCGCAACTATACTACATTCCACGGTACTCATGTCCGCTGCTGAAACACTAGGTTCTCATCAACTTAACTCATTTGCAGCGTTCCTCAAAGAAAAGTTGCATACTTCTTCAGAGAATTCGATTGTTCAAATTCCTCAACTGAAGAAAATGGCTGACGGAAAGAAGCCACGGAAAGGAGGAAAGAGGCCTGAAATCGACACTGCCTTTGAGATCCCTGATGATATATACAAAGACTATTGTACTCCTGATGAGGCCAAGTTTGGTAAGGAGAACAAAAATCAGCGCAAGGTGCGCATCCAGAGGATAGAAAGGAGATGGGCAAGAGAATGGAAGGAGTACAGGTATGTTACTCCAAAGTACATGAAGAAATTCGCACTCAACCCTCCATGCCTAAGACCTCCATTGGCACCTGGCCAAGAAGCAGATCCCACCAGCCTCAAGCGCGGTGAGGACTATCCTGATGAATGGGCCAAGCGCCAAGCCAAGTTGGCTAGACAAGCCAAAGAAGCAGTGAGGAAATTCAATGAAGACTCTGCTGCTGCTGCTGCTGAGGACTCTGTCAAGCCAAAGAAGTCTATGGCAAAGAAGCCAACACGTAAGCCAAGTGCTTCACCTACAGTGCCCTCAAGGTCAAGTTCCTCAACAATGCCCTCACGGCCAGGATCTTCAAAGCCCTCAAGGCCAATTCCTCATGCTGCTCCTGCTCCTCCAAAGTCCTCAGCTGCTCCGACAAAGTCCTCAGCACCTGTGCATCTTGCCACGTGCCAAAGGACATCTGGCATCTCTATTGCCTCAGGAGCCTCTGCAAGTTCCTCAGCTGCACCAAATTCCTCAATAGGACCATCTCTGTTGAAGACAAAGGTCACTGCTGGACGAGGTCCTCGCCCTAGTTCTCAGAAGAAGCAGGTCGCCTTCCAAGTGTCGTCTGAAGAAGACGAAGCTGATGATGAAGAACTTGCTGAGATCATCAGAGATAGGCAAGTCAGGGCCGCTAGAGCCAAAGGCACAATTGTGTCACTCCTTTTGGATCCAAGGTTGATCCTCGACTATATTGATCTCTGGCACAAGGACCCAAACACTCCTATGCCTGATTTAAATTTGACTCCTGGCCAAAGTCACATGCTGACCCATTTCATCCAAGAAGAAAAATGGAAATATGAGAAGGCCAGGCAGATCAAGAAAGCACAGTATAGGAAAGAGAAGTTTTTAAAGAACAACGTTGTCTCAATGACAACTGATGAACTTGTAAAAATCCAGTCTGAAATCAAATCCCTCAGTGATGACTTCAATGCTTACTATGTTGATTGGCAAGGAGCCAAAGTCAGGTTTGTTAAACTGACTGAGAAGTTCACCTCAAATATTGCAGCCCCATCGCAACAAGAAATTCCTCAGGCTGAAGCATCACTTGACCGGTTGAAGAACATGCCAAAGACCGGCCGATGACTTTCAAAGCTCTTTGAAGAAAATGTGAGTTCCAGTGTTGATGGCTGCATTCCAGCCGCTGAAGAAATTGCGAGGGCATCCACTAGTGGTGCGCCTGAAGAAAGTGAAGAAGTCAGCGCAACTGCATCAGTTGTGCCTGAAGAAAATCAACCAGATTCCTCTGCTCCTCCTGCGCCTACCCCAACTCCAATCCTTCCATATGCATCAGATGTGAAGAAGACCAAGGCTGCAGAGCATGCAGCTGTAAAGAAAAGGAAAGCATCAGTCACTTCAGATTCTTCAGCTCCAAAGAAGATGAAGCCTTTGACCAGTTCGTTTGCAGATCTCATTGATGCTGTTCCAATCTCAACAATGCCATCAAAGGAAATCGTACCTTTCAATGAAGAATTTGTGATCCCTAGCGGATCTGATGAAGAAAATCCTTCTGCTGCTTCGTCAGAGCAGATGGATGAAGAAACTGAAGTGGATAAGATCCCTTCAACACCAATCGTTTCCTCGCCTATGCCTCAGTTCACAGCTGAAGAGGCTGGCGTTGAAGAAATGGAAGATGAAGATGTGGACATTGGATGCACCACTCCAGTGATGAATGATGATTTTTGGGAAAGTCAGCATCCCAACTCTCCACTGTTCACACCTTTACAGCAAATTCCTCAGTCCCCTGCACCAACCGTTCAAATGGGATCTGAAGAAACTCACCCCACGTTGTCTGTACGTGAAGAAATTCCAGCCACTAGTCTTTGAAGAAAGCTGCTTCTTCTTGAACATCGAAGACTCGGGCCCTTTGAAGAGGAACCAGAAATTCCTCAGCCTGAAGAACCTGAGATTGCAATTCCTGAGGTTGTGATGCAACTCACTAACACTCCTCTGCCCAAGCCAAAGGATCCATTCTCAAGGAAGCAAAAATTCAAGGCTGAAGATTTCTTCGGCGAGCATGTATTCTTCATTGACTACAATCCCTATGACTCTGCTCGCATAAGGAAGAGGCGTTTCTGGATGGCCAGCCAGGCTAATTTCTATTCCTCAGTGTTGTTCAACAAAGACAAAGTCTTCAATCATGCGCACATTTCTCACGTGGATATGGAATCTCTGCCGTGCTTTGAGCCAGTCCTCAGTGTTATTCACGACGCTGGACTGTTAAACTTCTGCACTGACATCTGTGATTGGAATGAAGAACTCATTCTTTAATTTTATGCAACGCTGCACATCACCGGAGATTCTGAAGATGTGAATTCATGGGTGCTGGATTTGGATGTCCGAAAACACTCACTACAAGGCACCGACTCTTGAATTGCTTCGTGCCTTACCACTCAGTCCTCCCCTTGAAGCTGCTCGTTGTCTCTACGGTGAACTGAGCTTCTGAGATCATTACATGCAAGTCTTGATGAAGCCATTGAAGCCAGTCAGGCCCCTGAACGAAATTCCTCGTGAAGGAATTACTATATGTGCCTCGGACTGTCTATCGCATTTTGACGAAGACATTGAGTCCAATCAAGGGCCACGACTCGAATGAAGAAAAAGTCATTGGCATCATGAAGAATCTGATTTTCAATATCATTCATGGCGTTCCTGTCAACTTCCATGATTTCTTCATGAGGACTCTGGCCAATATCGCTATGTCACCATTTGAGCTGAAGCCTTATGCACCTTGGATTATGAGATTCATCAGAACAAGGTCTTCACTCAACTATAAAGCTGATACACTGAACCATTGCAGCTATTTGCCTCCGATTGAAGTCATCAAATGGACATATTCCTCAGCTGATGACAAGGGCAAGGCTGCTGCTGTTATAGATGAAGGCATTCGTCCATTGGATGGTCAATTTCGCAATGCTGCATCCTACTCAACCAATGACGACTCTGCCACCCATGACTCTGCCGCCAACACAGCCAAGCAAAATCCTCAAGTCACAGCACCCAGGGTGATGACTGATCGTGAGCTTCTCCTCAGTCTTCATTAGAAGGTTGATTGCAATCATAAATGGGTCAAGCGTCAGTTTGGTTCAATTCTTCACAACATGACCTCAACCCACAATGCAGTGAAGAAAAACCAATACTACCTCCATGAAACCTGCAATCGTACCTGGGCTGTTTTGTCTCATGTCTATAGCGAAGAAGAGCTGAAGAAAATGGGTCTCAAGGAAGACTTTGGTAGTGCGCACCTCCACCGAAGAAATACAAGAAGGTCAAGGTTCCTTCCTTGGTGGCCAGCTCCTATTCTTCATCGTGCGATACCGATGAGCATGAAGACTTGGACGACACTGCAACAGGCCCTACTACGACAAACGACCCCAACAACGATGGCGCTCCTTCATCAACTTGATATTCTTCAGGGGTGTTAGTCCTCATTTTCGATCCTTTTGGTCATTCGATGACAAAGGGGGAGAAATTTGAGTTAGTCTTCAAGCGGGTCTATTATATGGGCGTTTTTTTGCTAAGTTACAACTCTCGTTCTTCTGATGACTTTGCTGGATCGAGTTGTAAACTTAAACCCGATGGTGCTCTGATACTCTTGGTGTGTTATTCTGCATGCTTATTCCTCATTAATATTATTGCATGCATGCTGAATTTCATCAGTCACCATATTTCATCATGCATTTCAAATTCTTCACATTATATGTCAAATGCGTGTATGAATTACAAGATATAGGGGGAGATCTCCATGATTCAACTCTTCATGTGTGCATTGCTTCAAAAGCAAATTCCTCACTATGCACATCTTCGGGGAGTTCTTCTATATCTTGCAATCAAATTCCTCGATGTCAGTATTTACACTTCATATGTTTATCCTCGTTGAAAACTTAACCTATATTGTCATCAATCACCAAAAGGGGAGATTGTAAGTGCATCTAGTGCCCTTAGTGATTTTGGTGTATTGAAGACTTATAGGTTAAGGGACTAATGTGTTTATGAGTGTACACAGGTCTATAAGTCTATGAGGAGTTTGATATTCTGAGAGAAAGTCGGCCCTAAAAATGAAGTTCTTATTTGAAGACTTTGGATTTCTGAAGACTTTGAAAGTGAAGAAATTGGTGTGACCTTAAAGACTTGGTATTCATTCGAGGAACATGAAGCGTGAAGACTTTTGTTTTCATAGTTTCATTTTCTCTTTCTTGAGTCAGAGGAAACAGCGTACTGTTAAAGGGGGTCGAGGAAATACTAAGGAAAAATTTCCATGTGATGCTCAACTCAAAATCCTACACCTACCAATCCCTTCGAGTGAAGCCATTGGAAATCTCATCTGATTCAGTCAATTTCTTCAAAGGATGAGACGAAGTTCTTCCGTCATTGAGAATTTGTTTTGACCGAGGAATTAGGAATTCGCCAAAGCGGATTGCCTACGATGAGGAACATGATAGCCCCGAGGAATTTGTACCTCAAATTTCCGGCCGTTCTTTGTCTTTCTGGCGCCACTGTCCCAAAATATCTTATCCACCTAACGGTCATATCATTGAAGGGCATTTATGTCTTATCATGTCGGGCTGCTCCCTAGGCTATAAATAGCCGCACCATACAACCACTAGTTAGTTGGCTGCTCCGAGAGAAACTGACACTTGTCATTTGAGAGCATCCCATCCTCCGAGGACTTTGAGCGAAAATCATCAAGTGAGGAAAAACCCAAACCCAAACACCTACAAACCCAAAGTGATTGAGCATCACTGAAGAGATTGATCCTGCGTGGATCCGACTCTTGTTAACTTTGAAGATTGTGCTTCTTCCATACGGTTAGGCGTCATGGTCTAGAGCATCCAAGAGGAATTGTGGATCGCCGAGTGACCAAGTTTGTGAAGGTTCGGAAGTCACCTAAAGACTTACCACGAGTGATTGGGCGAGGTCTATGTGACCTTAGCTCGAGGGGAATACGGTGAGGACTAAGTGTCCTGGATTGCGTGTTCAGGACTGGGTGTCCGGGACTGTGTGTCCTCAGGTTTAAATACCTAGCCGCCCTAACCAGACGTACAAGCGAGGCAGTTGGAACTGGTCTACCAAATCATTGTCTTCACCAAGCCAACTGGTTCTATTTCCTCAACTCTTTCATTTCGTCATTACTGTGTTGTGTGCTTGTCATATCTGTGTTTGAAGACTTTGGCTGAAGACTTTCTCAATTTCCTCAGTTCAATTTCTTCAATCTGTTTGTCTTCATCCTGTGTTATCCTGTGATTACGCTTTCTGTACTCTGTGCTTGTATTCATTTCATCATGATGACCATGCTTGTGTTCTGTTATGTTTACTTCTAAGTACTTATTCCGCTGCAAGTAGTTCTTCGCTAAGGAATTTCCTCACCCACAAATTCCTCAGTGAAGAATTCATAAAAATCGCCTATTCACCCCCCCCCCCTCTAGTCGATATAACGCACTTTCAATCCACCACCTCAAACGTCAACTTCTCCTTTCAGAAATTCTTGGAATCACCGAAAACCACATCAAGAGCAATTTGTCCCGAGTGACTTTGCTTTATTCCCTGGGATGACACAGTGGAACTGCATATTGCTCTCACTGAGTTTGGACATCGAATGCCAATCCCTTGGAGGGTCTCAGCGTACGGAATGTTCAGACCACTGCCACCATCCATAAGGACTTTAGTCAGTCGGGTGCCCCCAACGACTGGGTCGACCACCAACACTTGTCGTCCAAGAGTAGCAACGTGCGTTGGGTGATCTGACTGGTCGAATGTAATGGGAGTCTTCGACCACTTCAAGTATGTCATAGTCGCCGGAGCAACAATATTCACTTCTCTGTTAATGACTTTCAGTCGACTTTTGCTCTCGACATCAGCAAAAATCACCAAGGTAGCATTGACCTTAGGGTAACCATCATCTTCTTCTTTCTCCTCATCCTTATCAGATTCTTTCTCACTGGGCTGACCCTCTTGGAACTGCTGAATCAGGAGTTGGCATTGTCGAGTGGTATGCTTGGGCTGAATCAAGTTACCCTCTTCATCTTTCTTCGTGTGAATATAACACGGCAAATCCAGGACGTCCTGGCCTAACTGATCTTTCACCTTCTTGGGAACATACTGCCCCTTAGGCTTTCCTTTAAAATTTCCTTGGGCATTCAGGACTGCGGCTTCAGCAGGACCTATAGGCTCAGCTTTACGCTTTTGCTTCCGACCGGAATTTCCACCTCCAGTGTCTTGGTCGACTGGTTTCCCCTTGCCATTGCGGAGTCGGTCTTCCTCTTCGCCGTTTTCATACTGAGTGGCTATTTCCATCATTCGGCTCAGAGACATGTCTCCGGAACGACCGAACTTCAGGATGAGCTCTCTGTATCGGACGCCCTCCTTGAAGGCGCAAACGGCCTGGTGCTCTGATACATTTTCCACCACATGGTGAAGGGTAGTCCATCTGTGGATGAAATCTCTCAAAGTTTCATTCGGCTTTTGAACGCAGTGCTGCAATTCAGTCAGCCCAGCATGTCGCTTGCAAGTTCCCTTGAATGTCTTGATAAACACTCGGGCTAAATCTTCCCAACAGAAAATACTTCCAGGGGCCAACTGATTCAACCAAGCTCTGGTCGAACCCTCAAGCATCAAGGGGAGGTACTTCATGGCTACATCATCGTTGCCTCCACCAATCTGCACTGCCACTCAGTAATCTTCCAGTCACGTGTCTGGCTTTGACTCACCGGTGAACTTGCTCACGCCCATAGCCAATCTGAAGTTGGGAGGGATCTCAGCAACTCGGATGGCTCTACTGAAACACTCGGGCCTAGAAACAAATGCTCTGTTTCCAATCGGGCGGTCTCTGTCTTGTCCTTCTCTATTTGCTCTACCTCTGTCGACCAAACCCTGCATGAGGAGTGACCTCGCATGGAACCCAGGCTCTCTTGGGTCGACTAGGGCTCTCCGCTCGTCACCATACGGGCGCATGTCGTCATACCGCCGGGACGCGTACGACCCGCCCCTCGGAGGAGGTGTAGACAGTTGACGGTGGTCATCACAAGGATATTGAGGATCAAACTGCCCGTGACCTCGACCAAGGTACTGATCCTGGCGGTAACCACGATCTTCACGCCGTGAAGGCGATCTCGGGCTATGCGCCGACTGAGCTGTGTCCGCAACCACAAACCTGCTACGGATTCTGTTGCGCGACTGGGAAACAACCAAGTTATGTTCCCCTGCAGCCCAAAACAACGCTTGGATCTGCAGCAAACCTCTACCAGCTTCTGAACATGACGGCTGAATTGACTCTGCTATGCGCGCTGCTGCTGCAACATTTTGGATCGGAGTATGGTATACCTGAGGTTCTCCCCGAGTTTCAGTCGGAAACAGTTGTGTGGTCGTCGACTTGATCCAGGGATCTGCTGACGGGCGCGTTTGTTGAGTGCCTGCTGGAGATTCTCCAGACACGTACGCTCAGCCAAGGTGTCTAAGCGCGCAGCCTCCAAGGCCCGAGCCTAGGAGGTCTCCCCAACGACGCGGGTCTGGAGCGCCTGGACATTGTGGCGATGTAGCGCCTCCCTCTGCTCGGCAGTGAGGGTTTGGGGAATGTACTCGTCATGATCACGCGACGGGCCGCCACTACCGCCTCTGCCGCCGTGACGAAATCTGGGCGGACTGCGCTGGGAGTTGACCATGGGGACCTCCGCCGCTGGGTCGTTGCTCTCGCACTCGGAAAGTGAATCTGAGTGACCAGCCGGCAGATCAAACAAACTGTATAGGGATTCGTCGGGCTCGATTGCTGCAACTTGAGGGGTGGTCGACTGGCGAGCCACCGCGTACTTCACCCACCGCTGGAGCCGCGAACGACCGGATCGCTTGCAACGGCGGACAGCGGGGAGCAAAGACGCCATGGGAGCCGACCGATACTGAGTCGACGGCTGCCGCAGAAGGACGCCGCAGGAACTCGCACGAAAGTGCGCCGCCCCACGAACGGGGAGGGCCTCGACGTCGAGGGGAGCTTCTTGAAGCCAGGCGGAGTCGTCGGCGATGAAGATGAGCACACTGAGATGGATCTCGCGGCCCAAAGCCAAACCACCGCCGGAAACCATGTTGATGGAGAACGGAATTTGCAACCTCACCGAAAGTCGCTCAGACGCCTGCCCCATGGTGGGCGCCAACTGTCGTAGGAACGAGTCTAACAGTAAGAGTAGGGAGTACATAGGAGCAGGCAGTGTCCTAGCTATGACGAGGTTGTACACACAAGTTTACGAGTTCATGCCCCTCTCAGAGGAGGTAAAAGCCCTACGTCTCGGTGCCGCTGAGGCTTGTCGACTGAATATGCGTTGAAGTTACAGTGGGTGCGAACTCTTGTGACAGAGGAGGGGGGGTGGCTTATATAGAATGCACTAGGCCCCTCGCAGCCCTCGGTTACACAAGGTTCAATGTGAGTTAAGACTGGGAAGTTACTGGTAACGCCTGCTATTAATGACCTTTATGACGACGGAGTGAATGCCTGACGGTTGCCATCCTGGGGTGACCTTAGGCTTTCTGTACTCCGAGCGATTCTTTATATGGTCGATTGATGTTACCATGGTCGATTGGAATTGAGATACCCGAGTGGAATCGTTCGTCGAGTGGATTGTACTTTAGAGAGATTTCAGTGTGTATCTTCTATTTGGACTTTGTATGTCTTTGACTCTAGAGTAGTGTCTTTGGGTAGGGTGTCTAGGTCAGGACTAAGACCCTACCCTAGGTACACGTCATCATTAGGGCAATGTACGGGCTCTTTTGCTAGTAGAGAAATAAGCCAGAGAATAAAAAATAAAAAATGTTGACACCTTGAGGTAAAAATATCATTCATGAAAAGAAGAAATAAGACAGTGAGAAAATGGAGTAGATAGAACAGAGAGAAAAGTGGAGTAGAATGAAATAAGACAGAAAAAAGAGTAAGAGAAAAATGGAGTAGAATGAAATAAGGTAAAGAAAAAAGAGTAAAAAAAAACTTGAGTATAGAGAAATATGCCAGAGAATTTTTTTTTAAACGATGCCTTGGAGTTAAAGAAAAACCTTTCACGGAAAATAAATAAATAAGGCAGAGAGAAAATAGAGTAGATAGAAATAAAGCAGAGAAAAAAACTAAAAAACTAAAAAACATATATCGA
Organism: Aegilops bicornis; assembly: GCA_021605145.1. Classification (NCBI taxonomy): domain Eukaryota; kingdom Viridiplantae; phylum Streptophyta; class Magnoliopsida; order Poales; family Poaceae; genus Aegilops; species Aegilops bicornis. The sequence goes on from CM038671.1 coordinate 679,310,435, forward strand.
CGCCTGAGAGATTCGAACTCTCGCGGGGAAACCCCATGTACTTAGCAGGCACACGCCTTAACCACTCGGCCAAAGCGTCTTGACGACAGCGAAACGGCTTTCATCTTTTAAAATCACACATGTAACCCTGATTCGTTCCCCGAAACCCCCACCAGCCAGGACACAGCAATCAGACCAGGGACAGCGGCGGCGTGCGGCCATCGCTTCCGTCCGCGGCGGCGGCGGCGGGAGGAGCCTCCGGTCCGGACGAGCCTCGCGACGCGCGCGTGGTGCGGGAGCTCCTCCGGTCGATGGGGCTCGGCGAGGGCGAGTACGAGCCGCGCGTCGTGCACCAGTTCCTGGACCTGGCCTACCGCTACGTCGGGGACGTGCTCGGCGACGCCCAGGTCTACGCCGACCACGCAGCCAAGCCGCAGCTCGACGCCGACGACGTCCGCCTCGCCATCCAGGCCAAGGTCAACTTCTCCTTCTCCCAGCCGCCACCACGCGAGGTACGAGCACCACCAATCTGAACTCTAGAGTATATCTTCGTTAGATTCGGACAAATTACTAGGTTTCGTAGCTTCACCGTATGACCTGGTGCACGACGCGCAACGGCTCTGCTGCTACCTTCTTCAATTGGTGAATGACGAAACAATCTCCTATGAACCTATCAGATTCAGAGGGAGTAATGTTGTGGACTCCAGTTGGGGAAACAGTAAGCACAATAAAGGATGTGCAGATGTGTCGCGGAAGAAACAATCTCCATACAAGAAATGATGTGTGCTGTTCAGATTTCAGTTAATTGCTGGATCTTGTTCTTGCCCGAGAGATATTTCTTGGGAAAATTTAAATTCCAAATAAGGGTGGATTTATTAATAGAATGCATTATTCAATTAGAACACATCAATCAAAGCTTCATACATAGTGATTAGAAGCCACTATCCGCAACGAAGAGATTCGGTTTTGAATCCTTCAGCTAACGAAATGTCATTTTGTCTACACTTGTAGCCGTCCGAGGGACCAACATATCAGTCAGTGTTATACTGAAATTATAAGGAATGCATAGGAGGGAATGTTGGATTTGAACCCAGATTCATCCCCAAATTATCAACTTCTCAAGTAGTAGTACTCTAGCACCCTACCACGAGGACCAAGATGACTCCTTTATCCTTTAGGAGGTTGGAACCGACCGAACTTCTGCCAGTTTGGTGGGTAATCAGGGAGTGACGACAGCTAAATCCCTGGGTGCTGCTAGTAACAGAGGACGGAAGGAGAGTCCAGTGGCAGAAGATTGATGTTCAATTTGGTCCATGTGTTGTTAGGAATGTTCAGCTGAACCCATGCCTTATTTGGAAAGTTGAATGCTTATCTGCTGAAGGGTCCAAAATCTTAGGAATCATGTGCCACTAGTAGTTCCATATACATAATGTTACCTTTGAGAAGAGAAGCAAGCAAGAAATAAATACCCTCTTCTGTTAGTGCAGATATGCTGCTGCTAATACTGCAGCAGCCGTCTTACTGTTGGAACTGGAAACAACAAGAACACTCGGTTTTCTTATTAGCATCTCTAGATATATTATGTTTATTATCGAGATATACTATGTGTATAATCACATATAAGGGTAAACACCGGATGGTATTCCTGTGGCCAGAAGTTGCTAGAGGGTTAACAAGGCACCGTAGCCAGCGCAGATCAGAAAGGTAACGGGGTAGTGGGGGAATAGTGATTAGGGAAGACTTATTTCTTGATAACTTGCATCAGTCGCTGCAGCTAGGGGACCTTTATATAGGCGACTCAAGACTAGTGTCCTGGAAGGGTACAAACTCAAACTGCTGCAGAACATGACTGCTGCAGGTTCTATTGAAATGACTCTTAACTTAGGGAACAAATATATTTTCCTTAATAGACTCTTAGCGTATTCCAACTCAGGTGTGGCTGCTGTGGCCTGTGGGCTTCCTCAGAATCCCCCACATGACATTTCGTAGTAGAAAACAATTTTTGGGAATGCATGGCTAGACTTTTATAACAAGAAGAAACGAACAGGGTATGATTCTTAATGTGTACGTGGTTGGCATCTGAAGATATACCTAAAATGTTGATGAATCATATTAGGTAGTACAAAGATTTAGAGATTGAGGATCATGCACAAGTGTACTCACTTGCGTGTTAGCTGCTAGGTGCAGCTAAATAAGATCTTGCGTGGATAAAGCCTATGAGCAACTCATGCGGTTATGCTTGTTTTATGTTTTATCAGATCCCTGGAAATTCAAGCTGACACAAAGTACTCTGTATGCATAGGTGGATGACAAGTCATTTTGTTGATGTCACAGGTTCTCCTTGAATTGGCACGCAGCCGGAACAAGATCCCGCTGCCCAAGTCTATTGCGCCACCTGGCTCGATTCCTCTGCCACCTGAGCAGGACACTTTGTTGAGTGAAAACTACCAGCTCCTACCCGCACTGAAGCCACTAACTCAGACTGAAGAAGCGGAAGATGACAACGAGGGAGCCGACGCAGTCCCTGCCAATCCTAGTCCAAACTATTCGCAGGATCAGAGGGGCAGCGAGCAACATCAGCCTCAGAACGAGAGCCAGAGCCAGAGTGTTTCTTTCCAACTGAACGCGGTGGCCACCGCGGCTGCAAAGCGTCCTCTAGTGACAATTGATCAGTTGAACATGGGCTAACTAACTGATGCTTGTGTAGCTTGCTGGGACCGCCCTTTCTGGCTAGCGCCCTCCTATTTCACCATGAAAAAAATGCTGATTGCTGAGGAAAGGGAGCAGCCTTGCAAGTAGTGTAAGTTGTAGCCGTGCACCTCTGGTTAATTAATTTCTGACTTATCGATTTTGTATATCTTGTCGAACTTGAGTTCTCCTGTCGTTGTTTCTGACTGCTAAATCAGTGTTTCTATTGCGACTGTGTTCCCATTATGCTTTAGGTAGCATGTGGCACATATTTGGTTGGTTAAAATGAGGACCTAACAATACGTGCATACCCCTACTAAGTGTACAATATAGAAATAATTTTTTTAATCAATATATAGAGATAAATCTGTACTTCACTATTTTTGTCATTTTATATCAGTGTTTGCTTCTTCTTTTTTGCTAGGGGGAGTAGGATGTAGTGACACCTTCTGTGCGTCTCACATGGAAGACTTACTGGGAAATCAAAACAAAAACAACACAGCCCGTCTAGCTCAGTTGGTAGAGCGCAAGGCTCTTAACATTGTGGTCGTGGGTTCGAGCCCCACGGTGGGCGTCCTCTTTTTTCATTTTCCCACTCGCAGGAACCGATTTCCTTGTGGTCGTGGGTTCGAGCCCCACGGTGGGCGACCTCTTTTTTCATTTTCCCACTCGCAGGAACCGATTTCCATGTGCAATGCATGAATGATGAATCAGCTTGTAAGGCTGCGTTTGGCAGCAAAGTTTTTTTAAAGTTTTCTTAGAATACCGCGGTTTCTGAAAAAAGCCATGGTTTTGAATACTTTGATGTGTTTGGCTTCAGCAAAAACTAAAGTTTTGTAAAGCAAAGTTTTTTTAAAGTTTTCTTAGAATACCGCGGTTTCTGAAAAAAGCCATGGTTTTAAATACTTTGATGTGTTTGGCTTCAGCAAAAACTAAAGTTTTTTAAACCACGGTATCCTAGAAACCATGGTATTTTTACTGTATCTAGAAAAGAGGTCCCGGCCTCTTTTTTCTAAACAGAACGGAGAGTAATCATCGGGGTGATCGCAGTTAATGTTGCCCTATAGGTCAAGATAAGATATCCAGCTGCAATCCCATGTTATTTTCGTTCTTTTTGTTATATGGTAAACGACCTCTGTTATTATATCTCCTGGTTATAGCCGGTTCATGCTATTTCTCCATTGAGTCCTTGGCTGCCAATTTACTTCCGGCGAGTAGCGCACTGATTAGATCGATTGATCCTTCTGGAGAACACTCGCACGCAGCAGGCTATATATGCACGCAGTAGCCCCACGTCACTTTCAGCCGCGGCGCTCCACCAGCTTCAGGTACTACTGTTGGAGTAATTAGCCACGGGTATCAGCTCCCCATGGCGTTTTAAGACATCGGGGCCAACTGTGCCCCTCAAGAATCCAAGACCAAAGCGCCGCCTTCTCGCCGCTGGCTGGTCCAGGCGGCCGACTGCTAGAAGGCGGCATGGCCCAGAAGGCGGCCTCAAGATGGGCCGACTCTTGGCAGGCGGCCTCTGAAGAGGACGGCTCCCAGCAGGCGGCCCCAAGCCCTCTCAGAATCTGCACCCTCATAAATACGACGAGACGGGGCGTGGCTACAGCACGCCTCGCCGCCCCTAGTCTAGGGCATAACAAGGCCACAGTACGCCGTACCAAGCGGGGCTTCTCCGTTCGGCGCGGTAGTGTTGCCACGCTGACCCTGATGTCACCTCGCCGAGGGGTCAGGCCCCTCACGACGGGTGTCGACGGCCGCAGCGGCGGCCCCACTCAACAACGAGAAGAGCGTATATGGCCGCCTTGGCCGCCGGCTCAAGAGAAGCTGGCAGATGACCAGGCGGCCCTCCCCCTCCTGGGGACCCGTGCGCCATTAACCAGGCGATACGGGGGATGGCTCTGATGAACGCGCCAGCGGCAGATCAGAGCCACGCCTCCGACAAAGCACGCATCATTAGCCGCATCGCTCTGATGTCAAGACGTGGCCGGGATTCAAGCGGCGGGTACAGCCTGTCGGCCAAGTACCGGACAGACGGCGGGACCCACCAGGCGGCGGGCCCCACCGGCCAGCGGAGAAGCCGGCGACCAGAGACACTGACGGTTCGGGCCTACACCCGGCCGGATTACCATTTTACCCCTGGGGGATAGGCCTATATAAACCCCCCAGGGCACCCATGCAAAGGGTTTCAGCCTCTTGTTCACCCACACACCCATATAGAGAGAGGAAGCTAGGGCTAGACTTGCTCTCCTTCCCCCTCTAGAGAAACAGCTCAAGGAGCAAGCTTGTAGCCACCATTGTCGCTTAAGTGATCATGCGGAGACCCCGCAGAGCAGGACTAGGGGTGTTATCTCCACGGAGAGCCCCGAACCTGGGTAAGATTCGCCGGCGTGCATGTCTTTGCCTCATCCCTCTTCCTGGCACCAGCGACGTCTTACTAGCCCCCATCATGATAAGCCATCCTTTGGCATATGTCGCACCAAACCCCCGACATTTGGCGCCCACCGTGGGGCTAGGTCCACCGTCGTCCGGAGATCAGTTCTGGACGGGAACCCTCTTCCTCCCTGGCGAGCGCAGCTAGCCAGGCACGCCAGATGGTGTTTGCGCCGACGCGTTGCTTGGCGTGGAGGTCGCCTGCGCGGCAAGCTGCCTCGCCGACCTTGTTGGCGAGATCCGCCTCTCCGACGAGCCTACGTCCGACGCATGCACTGATGGCCCCGAGAGCCGCCTCGTCAGCCTCCTCGACCAGCTCCACGTCGCCAACGAGCCGGCCGTCGACTTAGAGTCGGTTGGCTCCACCGACTCGATGCTCGTCGACTCCGACACGGCGTCGCTCGACGCATTCCCCACCAACATGCGGGTCGTTGATGATCCTCTCCCCCGTGCCGACAGCGGCGGCAGCACCGTCACGGAGGTGCTCGTCATCAGCCAGAAGACACCGACGCCGAGACGCTGGAAGCCCGCCGCATCCAGCTCATCCAAAGCGCCAAGAAGCTAGCCGGCATAAGACGCCTTTCGGAGGCTTACCAGCGCGAGATGGACCACGCCGTTGGCGGCACGCCGGCTCCTGGCGGGCCCACCCGCATCGGCATGGTCCGGTAGCACGGCGCGGCCATTGCCAGCATGTTCGGGCAGATCGCCCTGTCTACGCCATGCCCAGGGAGAACATACGAGCTGCCCAGGCGGCAGCAGACGAGCTGGACAACCTCGAGGGCGACGAGCATGGCCATATGACGGAGCGCGTCCATCGACTTATTAACGCGGCTGCCGAGCAGCAAGAAGCCGGCTGCCGCGTCGAGGAGCCCAACCGGCGGAACGACGACCCGCCTCCCCGTCGGGAGCATGGCGCGACGTCCCGGACACCAACTGGTGGCGCCCGCGGGTGACGAGACAAGGAGCCGGCTGCCAGCCGCAGCCGAACGCACATCACCATCGAGCGCGATCAAGACGGCCGCCCACGAGCGATGGAGCGACCAGGCGACTACCAGCCTCCCCCGCACAGAGAAAGACGCGTCTCCCGCCGCCTGTTGATCATCCGAGTCTCGGCGGCCGGCTTGGCCCCCGAGATGGAATCGGAGAGAACGATGCCCGCCACCAGATCGACCGCCTCAACCGATCCCTGGCGCTAGAAGAAGAAGACGTGCTGGGTCCGCCATGTTTCGGCCCCCGCATCCGTGACGAGCCCTTCCCAAAGGGTTCACACTCCCAAGAGATGCGCCCAAGTACACCAGCTCCGTGAAGCCGGAAGACTGGCTGGTCGACTACTCCACAGCCGTCAGTATTGCAAACGGCAACAAGCGCGTTGCCGTGAAGTATGTTCCACTCATGCTCCAGGGCACCGCCCAGACATGGCTGAACAGCCTGAAGCCCCGCAGCATCAACAGCTGGGTAGATTTCACTGAAGCCTTCGTCCGCAACTTCACCAGCACGTACAAGCGGCCTCCCAAGCCTCGTCAACTCTTGCGAAGGCGTGCACGAGGTGCAGGCTATTGAGTACTTCACAGCCGGGTGCAGAGAAGGCACTCTGCTCAAGCACAAGCTCCTCTACGACGAGCCGACGACCCTCGACGAGCTGCTGATCAGAGCAGACAAGTACGCCACGGCCGACTCCTCCATGAAGACAGAAATTCAAGTTGATGCATCCGGCAAGGTGGCTCCTCAGGGTCCTCGGACTCCGTCTAGTGATACTAGTCGGCGTCAGCAGCAAAGCGACAACAAGCTCAAGGCCCCGATGCCGACTTCCACCAGCCAGCGAGTGGCAACAGTTGAAGGTCAGTAGCCAGAAGGGCAGCCCCAGCCCAAACGTCAGCGAAGCAGCAAATTGAATTGGCTGTCCGCCTTCTCCTATGAGCAAACCTCGATGCTCCCTGCAAATTCCACAGCGGCGCGAAGCCGTCCGACCACACCACTCGGAAGTGTCACTGGCTCATGCGAATCTCCAAGGGCGAAGGACTGCTACCTCCGCTGCCTGCTGGCCAGCCACCCCCGCCTCCTCAGCAGCCGGCGGCCCGCCCAGCAGTCGGCGTCGTTCAAGATGAATTCCCAGAAGAGCAAGGAGCGTATGTTATTTTCACCAGTGTGGCCGATGACAGGTGCAGCCGGCGCCAACAATCCCGAGAGGTGAATGCTGTAGCCATTGAAGCCCCAGAGTTCATGCACTGGTCAGAGAAGCCAATCAGTTGGAGCCGAGCTGACCACACGGAAGTAATGCCTTCTCCGGGTTCTTATGCTTTGGTGTTGGAAGCAACCTTTGCTACGGGGAGGTGAGCTGCTCGTTTCTCCTGAATCCTGATAGATGGCGGCAGCAGCATCAACATCCTGTACCGCGACACCATGGAGAAATTAAAGATCAAACCCAAGCACCTCCTGCCCAGTCGGACTGTCTTCCATGGCATAGTTCCTGGCCTTTCTCACTCACCAATCGGCAAGATCAAGATAGATGTCCTCTTCGGAGACAAAGATCATTTCTGCCGAGAGCCCATCTGGTTTGAGGTAGTTGACACGAAAGCCTGCATTACCACACTGCTTGGCCGACCTTCTTTAGCCAAGTTCATGGCGGTGCCACACTATGCCTACCTCAAGATGAAGATGCCAAGCGCCAAGGGAGTCATTACCATCTCCGGAGATTACCAGAAGTCGTCCGACTGTGCGGCCGCTAGCAGCCGGCTGGCCGAGTCCCTTGTGATCGCTGCCGAGAAGCGGCTCCTTGACCGGGTTGTGGTCATGGCCGGCAAGCAGCCGGACATGTCCCACGATCCCAAGGAGTCGGAAGCCGAAGGATCCTTCAAGCCATCCAAGGAGACAAAGAAGATACCGTTGGACCCAGAGCACCTGGAGAGGTACGCTGTCATAGGTGCAAACCTCGACAGCAAATAGGAAAGCAAGCTCGTCGATTTCCTCCATGAGAATCGGGACATCTTTGCATGGTCTCCCAAAGACATGCCGGTTGTTCCGACGGATTTCGCCGAGCACAAGCTACATGTCAGAGAAGATGCCAAGCCAGTCAAGCAACCCCTCCACCGACTGTTGGAGGAGAAGAGAAGAATCGTTGGAGAAGAGATCACCCGTCTGTTGGCAGCCGGCTTCATCATGGAAGTCTTCTTCCCAGAATGGCTTGCCAACCCAGTCCTTGTACTGAAGAAGAATAACAAGTGGCGCATGTGCATTGATTACACCAGCCTCAACAAGGCCTGCCCGAAAGATCCGTTTGCTCTGCCACGGATAGACTAAGTGATAGACTCCATACCCGGATGCTAGCTGTTGAGTTTTTTGGATGCCTACTCAGGATACCACCAGATCAAGTTGAACCCGGCAGACTGCCTGAAGACTGCCTTCATCACACCATTCGGAGCCTTCTGCTACCTGACCATGACATTCGGCCTAAGAAATGTTGGTGCCACGTTTCAGAGTTGCATGTAGAAATGCCTCCTCAAGCAACTCGACATAAATGCCCAGGTCTACGTAGACGATATTATGGTGAAGACGGAGAAGCGCAATACACTCCTCGAAGACCTCAAGGAAATCTTTGAAAACCTGCGCCGATTTCAAATCAAGCTCAACCCAGAGAAGTGCGTGTTCTGAGTACCAGCCGGCCAGCTCCTTTGCTTCCTAGTCTCAGAACGTGGCATTGAGTGCAACCCTGTGAAGATCAAAGCCATCGAGAGGATGGAGAAGCCTACCCGACTGCGAGACGTCCGGAAGTTCACCGGCTGCTTGGCATCCATCAGCCGGTTCATCAGTCGGCTGGGCGAGAAGGCTCTTCCCCTGTACCAGCTCATGAAGAAGACCACTCATTTCGAGTGGAACGACAAGGCGGATGAAGCTTTTCACCAGTTGAAAAAGATGTTGACCACGCTGCATGTCCTGGCGGCTCCGATTGCTAAAGAGCCCATGTACCTCTACATCGCTGCCACCAGCCGGGTGATCAGCACAGTCGTAGTGGTGGAGTGTCCAGAGGACGGCAGGGCACAGCCGGTCCAGAGGCCGGTGTACTATTTGAGCGAGGTGCTGTCAACTTCAAAGCAGAACTACCCTCACTATCAGAAGATGTGCTACGGCGTGCACTTTGCCGCCAAGAAGCTGAAGCCATACTTTCAAGAGCACCCGATCACGGTTGTCTGCACTGCCCCACTCGCTGAGATCATTGGCAACAGAGATGCATCTGGCCGAGTGGCCAAATGGGCCATCGAGTTGGCCCCCTACACCATCTTCTACCAGCCCCGCACCGCCATCAAGTCCCAAGCGCCGGCCGACTTCCTCGTCGACTAGGCCGAGACCCAGTACTTGCCGCCAGCTCCGGACTCCACTCATTGGCGGATGCATTTTGATGGTTCAAAGATGCGCACCGGTTTGGGAGCCGGCATCGTCCTCACCTCTCCCAAAGGCGACAAGCTCAAATACACCTTGCAAATCCACTTTGCCGCCTCCAACAATGTGGCCGAGTACGAATCACTAATACACGGCCTCCGGTTGGCCAAAGAGATCGGCATCCGCCGGATCCTTGCTACGGTGACTCCGACTTGGTGGTTCAGCAGTCTTCTGGTGACTGGGACGCCAAGGATGCAAATATGGCAAGCTACCGCTTTCTTGTCCAGCAACTTAGTGGATACTTCGAGGGGTGCGAGTTCCTTCATGTGACAAGAGCCGACAATGAGCAAGCAGATGCCTTGGCACGAATCGGCTCCACCCGGCAAGCAATACCAGCCGGTGTCTCCCTTCAGCGCCTCCTCAAGCCGTCGATCAAACCTTCCCCAGAATCTGAGTCCATATTTGTGCCGGCTCCTCCTGAAGCAGTCGGATCTGACTCTAGGGCTGCAGCAGCCGGCTCGCGGACCTCGGACCTCGGGACATGGGGACTGCAGCGTGCACTGGCCCGGGGCCTGCAGTCGGCCGGGACTTCTCCAAGCGGTTCGGGGCTGGATCGCACCTGCCGGGGCTGGGGCAGTCAGCTCGGGGACTTTAGCCACGCAGCAAGCGGAAATCAACACCGACCCGCCGCCTCCCGGCCCAACCGCCCTCGTGCAAGTGGCTGTAGTGACAATAGAAGAGATTCAAGCACCATCATGGGCAGAGCTCATCCTCAAGTTTCTCGTGAATAGAGAGCTGCCGGCTGATGAGATCTCGGCCCGGCAAGTACAGCGCCGAGCAGGAGCCTACACGATAGTGAACAGAGAGTTTGTCGGTAGCAGCGTGTTGGAGTTTTCGGCTGCGTAGAAGCAGAGAAGGGCCAAGCAATCCTCAAAGATATCCACCAAGGCGAGTGCGGCCACCACGTGGCTTCCAGATCACTCGTGGTCAAAGCTTTCCACCACAGTTTCTTCTGGCCGTCTGCCTTGGAGGATGCCAATGATCTAGTCAAGCATTGCAAAGGGTGTCAGAAGTTCAGCTCGCAGCAACATCTACCGGCTTCTGCACTCAAGACCATTCCCCTAGCATGGCCCTTTTGAAAGTGCTAGTTATCGACTAGAGGGGGGGGGGGTGAATAGGCGATTTTTATGAAAGTCTTCAAAACATGGGAGTTTCGAAGACAAACGATAGAAATGAACCTATTAACATGCAACGGAAGGTAGACTAAACTATGCAAGCCATAGTCAAGTATTCAATGAAGAGAAAACACGAAGACTAATAGCAGCTAGGTAGTAATGATCAGGATGGAAGATAGTATGAAGCCAAACAACAATAGAAGTCACACAGTGAAGTCAAACAGGTAACACAGGCAGGCAATGACTTCACAAAGACAAACTGTAAATAAGAGAGGGAGAAGATAGAACCAGTCACTTGGTGAGGACAAGGATTTGTTGGACCAGTTCGATTCTTTGTGACAAGCTAGACGTGCAGTTAGGGAGACTGAGATTTAACTTTCGAGAAGACCGCGTCTTCACCTTATTCCCCTTGAGCTAAGGACACCCAGTCCTAGCCCAATCACTCTGGTAAGTCTTCAAGGTAGACTTCCAAACCTTCACAGACTTCGTTCACCGGCGATCCACAATGATTCTTGGATGTTAGAACGCGACGCCTAACCGGCTGGAGGATTCACATCCCTCAAGTGTAACAAGTCTTCAGGTCACGCGGACAGAAAGACTTCAGTGATGCCAAACACTCTTTGGCTCTGGGTGTTTGGGCTTTGTCCTTGCAAGGATTTCTCTCTCTCAAAGACTTCGGAGGTGGGTTGCTCTCAAACGATAAAAGCCGTGTACTAACTCTGAGCAGCCACCAATTTATGGTGTAGGGGGTGGGATATTTATAGCCACTAGGCGACCCGACCTAATTTGTCCGAAATGACCCTTGGTCAGTAAGGAACTGACACGTGTTCCAATGGTCAGATTTCAAACACAAACGGGAGCTTGACTTGGGCTACAAGTAAAGCTGACTCATCCAGCTCTGGATAAGATTTGCTCTCATTGTCTTTGCTCGAAGACATAGGATTTGGTTGAGCATCACTTCAGTCACTCGACTTTGTTCACTTTGGGACCCCACTTAACAAAGACGGTGGTTCCTATGACTCAACAAAGAAGAAAAGGAAACAACAAAACAACTAAGTCTTCGCGCTCCATAGTCTTCACGCGATGTCTTCCCTGTCATAGTCTTCAATGTGAATATCTTCACACACCACCATTGTCTTCAATGTCTTCATACATTTTTAGGGGTCATCTCCGGTAGGTAAACCGAATCAATGAGGGACTACTACCTGTGTTATCCTGCAATTCTCACAAACACATTAGTCCCTCAACCAGGTTTGTCGTCAATACTCCAAAACCAACTAGGGGTGGCACTAGATGCACTTACAATCTCCCCTTTTGGTGATTGATGACAAACTGGTTGAAGTTTTCAACGGGGATAAAAGTATGTGAAATTGTAAAGGATTAAGGTATTGTATTCATAAGTAGCAAAAGGCTCCCCCTGAAGATGTGCATATAAGTGATTTGCTTTTGGAATGCAAATGCACATGGCAGGTTGTACTTATGGAGATCCTCTTCAACTTATGAAGACAATTCATCATGCATGATTTGATATAATGAAGATAATAACATGCATAATGAAAAATGGACGTCTTTAATATGAGTTCGTGCGGGATTTATCATCGCACAAGCGGAATTTATCATTGCCTCACATAATAGCAAACAAGTAGCAGACGACCATCAAGTTTAAGTGTTACAACTCAAAGAACCAAATGTATCAAAAGCGAGAGTTGTAAACACTTGGCGAAATATATAAAGCAACCACCCATATGGACCCGCTTGAAGACTATCAACTCATATGCTTCTCCCCCTTTTGTCAGTAAGGACCAAAAAGGTTTGAAGACAGAGTCTCTACTCGTTCCCATGAGGAGTAGGTGAAGCAGCAGGGTCGTTGTTGAGGTTCGGTGGTGCAGAAGAACTTGGTGCAGTGTCGATACGCGCCGATGTTGGAGGTGGTGAAGTAGCATCATCTTGGTCATCAATGACTCTTGCATTCACCGTTGCAGCTGAGGAGGAATAGTCAGAGTCTTTAAGAGAGGGAGTGCGATGCAAGACAACATTCCTCGGAGGAGTTGAATCAAATTTGAATCTTTCGGTGAAGCCATCGTCTTGAAGATCAGCTTCAGCACTGAGCAAAGTCAAACTCTTCCATGACCTCCGACAGGTTTCATGAGTGACAAAGGCATTCTTGGTGGCAAGATTGTGAATGCGATTGACATCCACCAAGAGGCTTTGCATCTGACGCTTCAGCCAGTAGTGATGCTTATCCTGTTTTTGATGCAGGGCGACGAGAAGCTCTCGGTCATTGAGAACATGAGATCGCTTCTCCGAGGCCGTTGAGCAATAGTGCTTTCAGTGGCTTCAGTATGGGCACGGTGAGGGAGGCGAGTATTGCCAGCTAAAGGATAAACACGAGTGACGGCCTGGACTCCTTCAATGGGCTGTGTGAAGCTTTGGTGATCAACATTGTGAAGATAAATGGGCTCCTTGGCAGGCTCTGGGTATATGGCTTCAACTGACATATCAACCTCTGGCAAAAAGATCAGATGGTTGCGAGCAGAAGGCTGATAATTGACCGCTGAATGAAGCTTGATAAGACGCATAACCCATGGAGCGTAGAATTTCAGACCAAAGAGGTCAGAGCCTGATGCAGCCAATTGCCTGATAAAGAAGTCTTGAGCATTGAAGCTGATGCCATTGAAGATATAAAAGACCAATGTCTTCATTGCTCCTTCAAGCTTCGCTGCAGAAGAATGTCCTTTGACAGGCCATAGAGTTCGCCTGATGATATGATAAATAGTGCGGGGCAGATACTCTAGGTCTTCAACAAAGAATTCTCTTGGGTATTCAGCGTCGCGTGGCAGAGGCTTCATCATGCTCAACATTTGGCTCATGTTGGGCTCACGGCCACGAAAGATGCTCTCCAATGCATTGCGGTGAAGTCGACAACCGTGCTTGAAGAGTTCACAGGTGGGCAGGCCAGTTAGCTCAACGAAATCAAGAGCTTTGGCTTCATGATGGACATTGCCTATCATCCACTCAAGGATCCATGTCTTCGGATCCCTGTTGTAGCCGCGAATGTGGAGGGTTGCATAAAATTGTAGCAGAAGCTCTTCATTCCAATGCTCTTTATCAGTCACAAAGTTCAGAAGACTAGTATCACGGAAGCAGTCAAGGGCTTCTTCTAAGCACGGCAGTCCAGCAATGGCTTCACAGTCTAGGCGCATATGTGGAAAAATGCGCCCTTGATCATAGAGAACACGGGAATAGTAACTGTGTTGCTGATAGCTCCAGAACCGATCAGATGAAATTCTTGGCTTGGAGTAGGGGTTCTTGGCACTATCAAATAAAGTGTTGTGTGCAATGAAGCCATTTGCATTGAAGGACCCTGGTGAAGTTGCAGTACCTGGAAACCTTGGCAACCTTGGCTTAGGCTTCTGGACCTGAGGCATGTGCTCGACATGATAATCAAATTGAGGACCAGCAGCAGGTGGAGGAACCAGAATGGGCCATCTGACAGTAACCAGCTGTCCACGATCATATGCTTGCTCGATGGTGTGTGGCCTTGGAGGCGGTACAGGAGCAGTGGCAGTGGCAGTGACATTGACTTCAGGCTGCAGATTTGCATCAGGTGCAGCATTGGCTTCAGGTGCATGAACTTGTGGCACCACATTAGCTTCAGACGCCACATTAGCTTCGTCCATGACAATGTCATTGGCTTCAGTTGAGTTGTTTGTGGCCGCCTCAGTATTATTAACCTCCACTTGAGTAGATGGAGGGTCAGACACGTTCTCCTCGAGAACAACTTCTGGGTTGGATGGGGGTGTAGCAACACGTTCTTCTTCCAATCTTGACTCTTCTTGTTCATCGGCTGATGCAGCCGGAATGTCTTCAGCCGCTTTGGCTTCAGACTCGGAGACGCTCGCAGATGGAGAGGCTTTAGGAAATACTTGGAGAGATACTGATTGGTGCTCTTCTCCTTCTGGAACACTCGAAAGAGTGGCTTGTGGCCTTGATCCTTTGCGAAGCCTGCGAAACGCTGGCGATGCTTGTGGAGATGGAGTTGTCTAGTCCACAAAGTCTTCAAGTACCGGCGTGGTGACTTGAGTTGGGGGAGTAGTTGGAGTTTCTTCTTCACTGGGCGAGTCTTGAGGGTGATGAGCCCATGAATCATCCTGAGCAATTGGCGTCAAGGGACGACCAATGCTGATGAGTTCATTGTTAAATCGAGCAGCGATGATACCACATTGTGCTCGATATGAGGAAGGACTTCATCATCTTCTACATTGTCATGGTGACCAATGTCTTCAGCTGCGGTGGGGTCAATAGCTGGAATCTCTTCAGTACCAGGAGCCTCTGTGGTAGCAGGCTCATGAACAATCAAACGACGCTCTTGGTGTGCAGACGCAGGACGAGCAACAGAAATTGGCTCGACTACAAGGGGCTCTGTGGGAGCAGCCCGATCTCTCTTCTTGGTTTTTCTCTTCTTGGTTGGTGGAGCTTCATCAGTGGTGTTCTTTGTCTTGCGCTTTCTGGCTTCACCTTCAGCTGTCCTAGTTTTCTTGAGCTCCGAAGCCACCGTGGGGACCTTAGGCTTCACGCCTGTCATACTAGCGGGGAAGACAATGCGAGGTTCTTCCCGCCTGGATGCTTCAGCTTGGTCCACAACAGGCTTCTTCTTGGCAGCCATCTTGGGGTCGATGCCAGGACGCCCAAGTGCCTTGCGCTTCCCAGCTTCATTGTAGGCTTGAACACATTTGGCAGCCAGGAGTTTCATGCGCTCTCGAGAACCTTTAGCTTCATCACGCTTCTTGTGAAATGCCTCCTTGAGCTCATGCATCATTTGCTTGAAATTCTGAACATCGGTCACACTGAGCTTAGCCATATGCTTCTTGAACTGAGCCTTTTCATAGTCAATCTTGTGCTTCAGTTCAACAATTTTCTGAGATAGAGCCAGCTCAGGAGCAATGGCTCCATGGAAGGAGATGCTGAGGCCAATGGGGAGCTAAAGATCATCAAAACTGAGGTTTGGGCTATCAAACCAATGAATTTGTTCAGAATGTCCACATAGAAGAGGGGAAAATCATTGAAGATTTCCGCCTCTTGCTTGCTCTTTATTAACATCTCAAGAGCATCATCGCCAAGATCGTCGTCACTAGACAGATCAATGGCTTCGTTCTCATTCCTTAGAACAGCAGCAGGGGTCAGTGCTTGACCAGTAGTCTGTACGGGCTTCTTCTTCTTCTTAGACTTGGAGATGCGTGAGAGATCTTCAGAATGCACACTTAGTGCGGAGGAGGAAGCGATGGCGAGAGGCTTCGGTCGAAAGCTCTTGGTGCGATGGAGGGCTTCAAGCCTTGGGTTTCTTGACTTCTTAGGCTTGGTGGTGCGGTAACCCGTCGAATCCACGCATCATCGGTAGAGTGATCCACGTCAGCCCCTTGAACCATAATGTGAGTGATGAGACGATCAAGGTGGTAGAAGGGCCCAACAATATTGGGTTCAGCATCACGTGTGCCATCGGCACGAGGAGCAGAGGGACCTGGGTTGAAGTCTAATCCTCGCGACTTCTTGTTCTCTTTTGCCGAGTTCTTGGCAAATTGATAGTTGTGCTTGAACAGATTGTCGTCACGACACCATAGCAAAGAAAATGGGTCGGCATCAGCAGGCTGTGGTCCACGGACCATGCAAGGGTAGAAGCCTTGATCAATGGCTTCAGTTCTAGACCTGGGTGGAAGATTTTTGTACAAGATGTCTCCCCAGGGTCGCTTGATGGCATTCTTTTCAGCATATTCCTGGGTCACGAACCTGTACTTGAACCATTGCTCTGCCCAATATCTTCGTAT
Organism: Aegilops bicornis; assembly: GCA_021605145.1. NCBI lineage: Eukaryota > Viridiplantae > Streptophyta > Magnoliopsida > Poales > Poaceae > Aegilops > Aegilops bicornis. The sequence continues at coordinate 679,326,909 of CM038671.1, forward strand.
CCATTGGATTCGTGTTTTGTGCTGATTGTAATCCTCCTCTAGATCTGTCTTATATAGCTCACAGAGGCCGGGTGGCAAATCTCTTGATGTTCCCCCAGGGCGTTGTCTGCCTCCCTTCTTTGCTGACTTATCTGTGGCCATGTAGTTCAGACTGAATGGCTTGAAAGCTGTCAAAGGCTTCCGTCTCACAAGCATGTGAACTAACCGAGAGAGTTGATATGATCTTTGTAAGAATTCTGCAAATGAATGCAGACTATGAGAACCAAGGGATTCTCCCACGGACATGTACCTGTGGAAGCATTAGAGATGCGAGGTAAGGGGAAGAGGTCATATGCATTCTCAGAAGATTTTGAAGATAAATCAGTTTAGAAGACATTGACCTCATAGCGCGAAGACATTCACTTATATGTTGAGAGTTGGTTCCAGATTTGTATGAATCCAAGAATAGGTACAAGTGAGGAATCTAACTATGTGTGAAGCATAAGTGAATATACTAGGCATAATATGAGATGCAGAACAGGATAGATCCAAATTTGTGGAGGCAGAAACTACTTTTGGTAAGAAGGATGAATCTATCAGATCAAAAAAGACAGTAAAAAGAGAGTTTTAATTTACCACACGATGAACTGCTAGACGGAGCAGAAGTGGAGGCCGAGTAGTTCGATCTTCCGTGCCCTAACTTGGCGATGGAGGACACCTACAGCACCGGCGGAGAAGACGATGTCCGCGGCCGGCATGAGGACGGCGTCGGTGAGGTTGCGACAGCTAAGCGCTTCGTCACCAGCGTCGTCAAGAGCTAGCGGTGGCGCTAGGGTTTGTCGAGGTGGAGAGGTGGAAGAAAGATTTTGACTGCGATGGGATGTGCATTTATAGGGAGAGGGACGGCACAACGCAATTACGCAGGTGCCCCTGGCGGTTCACATCTGAGGGACACGTGGCGACATGCAACACATTGGAAGTTGTTCCATGTTCCCACGCACGCTGGACTGCTTGATGGTCGTTCCGGCTTCTCCGGTTTCGTGCAATAAGGATTGAGCATTTAAAACAGATTTAATGTTTGTCTCTGTATCTTCTACTGACAAGGACGCAGAGAAGACATTCGACAGCTTCAACAGAATGCATATGATTTGGATAGATAGAGTTTGAGGTAGAAGCATAGAGAGGGTAGGGTCCGATCACATTCACTTAGTTTAAAAGAATCAATCGAGAAGACATAGCTATAAGTAAATGCTATAGAGGAAAGAACACTAATATATGTATATATCAGAATAAGACCAAATCAACATTGTGAAGATAAACATGAAGACAAACCAATGTTGAAGATAAAACAAATGCGAAGACTTAGCAAATGTAACGCCAAGAGAAAACATTCCAAACAAAAGTTTGGTGGTGGCGTTACCCACCGTATAGGAAGTATTAGACCCAGACACGGCGCACAATTATCGTGGCGCTCCGAAGTCAAATTCCCCATTAATGTATTCACACTCAAGTCTTCATTGATTGAAGATATACATTACTTCGTGTGTTGCACATCTAAGTCATCAATATGCATAAGTGTTAGGATGTGTGCCTAATCACAGGACATTCTAGGATTCCAAGATATTTAACTCACACCGCAACTTGCAAAACCTTTTATCATCCAAGGACTTTGTGAAGATATCTGCCAATTGCTCTTCAGTGTTGATGTGAATGATATCAATATCTTCCTTCATAACATGATCTCTGAGAAAGTGATGACGAATTTCAATGTGCTTTGTCTTCGAGTGCCGAACTAGGTTGTTGGCAATCTTGATGGCGCTTTCATTGTCGCAGTAGAGTGGTACTTGCTTCAGATGGATGCCATAGTCCTTGAGTGTTTGCTTCATCCATAGAAGCTGAGCGCAAAGAAGATCCAAAGACAATGTATTCAGATTCAAGAAGGAGAGTGATACGGTTACGCTTCTTTGAAGACCAACAGACAAGTGATCGTCCCGTAAAGTGACATGTGCACGATGTAGATTTGTGATCCACCTTGTCACCGGCATAATCAGCATCCGAGACTCCACCTCGATCAACTTCTGAGCCCTTTGGATACCATAATCCTAATGTTGGGGTGTAAGCCAAATATCGAAGAATTTGCTTTACAGCTAAGTGATGCGATTCCTTTGGTGCCGCTTGGAATCGAGCACACATGCAAACGCTAAGCATGATATCTAGCCTAGATGCACATAAATAAAGTAAAGAACCAATCATGGAGCGGTATACCTTTTGATCGAACTCTTTACCATTGGCGTCAGGACCCAGATGACTTTTAGTTGGCATTGGCGTCGTGTAACCTTTGCAGTCTTGCATTCCAAACTTCTTCAGGCAGTCTTTGAGATATTTCTCTTGAGATATAAAGATGCCATTGCTTTGCTGACGAATTTGAAGACCAAAGAAGAACTTCAGCTCACCCATCATGGACATCTAGTATTGCTCTTGCATCATGTGTCCAAACTCATCACTGTATTTCTGGTTGGTGCAGCCGAAGATAATGTCATTCACATATATTTGGCACACAAACAGTTCACCATCATATGTCTTCGTGAAGAGTGTGGGATCCAGGGAACCAGGTTTGAAGCCTTTGGTCTTCAGGAAGTCTTTGAGGGTGTCATACCAGGCACGAGGGGCTTGTTTGAGGGCATACAGTGCCCTGTTAAGCTTGTATACCATGTCAGGATGTTTTGGATCTTCAAAGCCAAGAGGTTGTGCAACATACACTTCTTCTTCAGTCTTGCCGTTGAGAAAGGCACCCTTCACATCCATTTGATACAGAAGGATGTTGTGATGATTTGCATAGGCTAGCAGTATGCGAATGGCTTCAAGCCTAGCTACAGGAGCAAATGTTTCATCGAAGTCAATCCCTTCAACTTGAGTGTATCCTTGGGCGACAAGACGATCCTTGTTTCTGACAACTTGACCATGCTCATCTTGCTTGTTGCGATATATCCATTTGGTGCCTATTATGTTGTGTTTGCGAGGGTCAGGACGCTTGACAAGTTCCCAGACATTGTTCAGCTTGAACTATTGAAGCTCTTCTTGCATAGCTTGAATCCATTCAGGTTCCATGAAGGCTTCAACAACTATCTTGGGTTCAGATATTGAGACAAATGCAAAGTGCCCACAGAAATTCGCTAACTTGTTGCTCTTGAACGAGTGAGTGGACCAGGTGCATTGATGCTATCAATTATCTTCTCAATCTATACTTCATTTGCAACATGAGGATGAACTGGACGAAGATTTTGCTCTTGCTGATCATTGCCATCGTTAGGAGGATTGTCTTCAGGCTGAGCATTGTCTTCAGGTTGATTAGGTGCAGAAATGATAAGTTCCTCTTCAGGCTGTGCTTCAGACGTATGATTTCTCCAGTTCCCATAAGCTTGATGGATTCACTAGGTGGAACTTCATCTATCACATTTGGCAGATGCTCTCTTTGCGAGCCGTTAGTTTCATCGAATCAAGACATCTACGCTTTCAACCACTTTATAGTGAAAGAGGTTGAAGACTCTGTAGGAGTGCGAATCCTTTCCGTAACCGAGCATAAAACCTTCATGTGCTTTCGGTGCAAATTTTGAAGTGTGATATGGATCCTTGATCCAACACTTAGCACCAAATACTCCGAAGTAACTTACATTTGGCTTTTTACCAGTTAGGAGCTCATAGGATGTCTTCTTCAGAAGCTTGTGAAGATAAACACGGTTGATGACATGGCATGCAGTATCAATAGCTTCAGGCCAGAACTTTCTTGGAGTCTTGTATTCATCAAGCATCGTCCGAGCCATCTCAATGAGTGTTCTGTTCTTGCGCTCCATGATGCCATTTTGCTGAGGTGTGTACGGAGCTGAGAACTCATGAGTGATTCCCAATGTATCCAAGTAAAGGTCGAGGCCGGTGTTCTTGAACTCTGTGCTGTTGTCACTTTTGATATGCTTGATCTTGACGCCATAGTTGTTCATGGCACGGTTACGGTTGCGTCAAGACATCCTGCACTTCAGTCTTGTAAAGAATTATATGCACCTACGTATATCTTGAATAATCATCAACAATGATGAAGCCATAGAGACAAGCAGTAGTAGTGAGAGTAGAGCAATGAGTAGGGACAAATAAGACCATGTGTAGCAGCTCGAAGAGTTGAGATGTCGTCATGATTGTCTTTGAGGGATGCTTGGCCCTTGTCATCTTTCCAGCTTCGCAGGCACCGCATAAGTGATCTTTCTTGAACTTGACGCCCTCGATGCCTATGACATGTTTCTTCTTTGAAAGCGTATGCAAGTTCCTCATGCCAGCATGCCCTAGCCTCCGATGCCAGAGCCAGCACTCTGAAGCTTTTGCTAGAAGACATACGGCAAGCTGTGGTCCTGCTGAGAAATCTACCATGTACAAATCATATTTCCGATACCCTTCAAAGACTAGAGACTTGTCAGATTCCATTAGTACAAGGCAATGATATTTTCCAAATATCACAATCATGTTCAAATCGCAAAGCATTGAGACAGACATTAAGTTGAAACCAAGGGATTCAACAAGCATCACTTTATCCATTTGCTGATCCTTTGAGATTGCAACTCTACCTAGACCCAATACCTTGCTTTTACCAGTGTCAGCAAATGTGATGTGAATCTTGTCAGATGGACATAAAGTTGAGTCCATGAGAAGACTTCGATCACCAGTCATATGATTAGTGCATCCGCTGTCCATAATCGATTCTAAAGCATGAGGTGTCATACCCTCTGATGCAGTTAGGGGGATAGGCTTCACCAAGAGTATTGTGAAGCATAAACATTTGACGCACAAGAGGATTATCAAAGCTCAGATCAAGGTTAGGGCTGATAGGATGATTGGCAAGCGGTCCAGGAACAAAATACATAGTAAGACCATTTGGGCATTTTATCTTGCGCCCTACAAGATGTTTTAGGTCCCCAACATTAGCATCAGACGCCTTTGATTTCCGGCTGGAGACCTTTCCCTGCAAAAGAAAGTAAATTCTTCTTAACCACCCACATCTTCAGGGGTGGCTTAGAAGCAATGAGTCTAAGTGCATCATATGAGAACTTCGGCTTTGGAACCCTAGCAAATAGCCTTGCAGGAGGAGAATAATACGTTTTCCGGAAGAGAAAACGTATTTCCGGTAAAAGAAGATGGAAATACGCCTTCAGAAGAAGAAAACGTATTTCTTGGAAAATACGTTGTCACTTACGTGACGTGGCAGAGGCAGGCAGGGCGGCCTGTGGTGGCTGACGAGGGGGTCCTGCGCGTAGGGGAGGGGCCGAGCCACGCTCGTCTTCTTCCTCCCGCTGCTCCCCCGTGCAGGACAGAAGATGCAGGGGAGGGGCCGCGCTGCCGGCGACGTGGCGGCCGGCTCAGGCCACCTCAGGCCGAGCGGCGACCACCGGCGAGATCGTGGGATCACGCCGCACCCATAACCAGGCAGAGGGGGCGCCGGGGAGGAGCGGAACGACCGTGGAGATGGAGGAACGGGAGCGGGCTCCGGCGGCCCTTTTCTTGGAGGGGGAGCACTCCGGCGATGAGGAGGCTAGGGAGAGTGGGTGGGGAGACTCGCGAGGACGATGGGGAGGCTCTGGTGGCTACGGGAGGGAGAGAGGAGCAGCAGACGGCCGGACGGGCGGGTGACCGAATGGTGGAGGCGGCGGCCGTGCGCGGGGAGACGCGACCAGAAGGACTCAGTGGTCGAACGAGTAGGGTGGGGAGGCTCTCTGGGAGGAGGGGAACACAGTGGAGGGGTCAGGAGGTGGAGAGGAGGACTAGGCTCGCCGAAAACGAGAAGACCGGCGATGGCCGATGCGAACTCCGGTGAAAAGAGGAGGGGGCCGAGGACTCCGGTGGGCGAGGGAGGCAAGTGAGGAGTGGATGAGCTGCGGGAGGGCTCGGGTCGTGCTTATATATCCGAGGGGAAGGCTCTGGAGCATCGATAGCGAGCTTGAGAAGTGATCTAATGGAGGTCAGTGGCTGGGCATCACACGGGCATGGAGCTAGCGGCTCATTTATGGCGAACCACGACGAGGCACCGATGCAGGGAGATGCAGTCGAGCACGCGAGAGCTCCTGGACAAGGTTTGAGGTCGAGACGAGGAGTAAGGAGACGAGCATAGTGGCCGGAGCAAGCCAGAGCACGCCTGCAGCCATGATGCAAGCGTGATCACCATGCGCACTGGCGCAAGAGGCGCTCATTTATGTGGCTAACCATGTCCAGTGGATGGACCTTGGTTCCCTTAGTCCAACTGAAGAAATAAATCGGTCCAGGGGGAAAGAAGAGATTTGCACTTAGCTCCAAAAGTAAATCAGTAAGAAGGTGTTTGTAACTTGGTGTGGTTAAACCATATTGGTAACGTGGTAAAAGAGTTTGTCTGGTGATGATCACACACTAAGGTGCTGCTGATCACGAAAAACCAGACTAAGAGGAGGAGTTTAGGTGAGGGTTGCTGTAGAAAGTGCAAAACTGGCCAGAATTAGGGATTTGGATGATACACTTACATTCTTGATTTTAATGAGCTGAAATCTGGCAGAGAGGGGTCATATGATGTTATGAAGCTGCTGTAAAGATTTCATGCCATTTGGAAATACCAAAGTGGCACTTGCTTCACAAAGCTTCATTCTGGACAGAAACTTGGAAAAATTCTAGAGGAAAAATGGCTTGATTAACCATGCCCAAAATGGGTGGAGGTAGGTTATATGGACAATAGAAGGCCTAGAAAAATTGGCAGCCAAAATGGAGCAAGATAAAATATACTTGCTTCACAAACTGAAATTTTGGACAGAATCAAAGAATTGAAGATGAGCTCACATGGAGGCATGACATGAGCTCTACTTTGGTGTAGGGCTATGATATGATGATATGAAGGATCATGAAAATGGCAAATCATTTGGATATGCCTAGCTTGCACCTCCTTCACAAAGCTTCTTTCTGGATAGAAACTTTGGAAAATCATAATTAAATAATTACTAGGCAAATGAGGTTGAATTTTGGCATGTGGCAATGATATGGACAGGAAAAGGTGTACAAGGAGTTTGAGGTCAATTGGGAAAAGGAAAATAGCACTTGCTTTACTATGTGCCATTTAGGGCAGAATAGGAAATGAATTATTTGAGCATGATGATAAACATGACAAATGAAATATTTTGCCATATTTGAGAAAGATATGACCCAAACAATTTATGATAATTATTTGTAAATTTTAGGAGTGACAGAAATATAGGTTACTTCACAACCTAGGCTTTAAAGGTTATTCCTTTATCAGAAAAGGAATATTCCCAACAAAAGAATTTTGGGTTAGGTCAAGGATGGAAATGACATGATCTTGGTATGATGATGAGGGTGACAAGCCACTATAAAACCTAGGAAGACATGATCTTCCCAAGTTTCAGAACCACATAGCCACGGAAAAGCAAAACAAAACAAGAAGTCCAAGAAAATCAAAGGAAAAAGAAAAGGGCAAAAATCCAGGCTGTCACAAACCTTCCCCCCTTAAAGAAATCTCGTCCTCGAGATTTGGTTGCTCAGGGTTAAATAATCTTTCTGACTTGAAGAAACCGTTTCCAACTCAGGTTTCTTTTATTTGTTCTCATATAATATTTCCACTGAATTGGATCTAACTGACTGCCTTGATCTGGGGTGGTCATCTTTGTTGTATCTGACGTTCTGACAGGACGTACCTCATATGTTCCTGACTTATCTTGACTGGCTTCACACTCTTGAGTATCCAAGTTGTACCAAAGGTTTGACTGTCGCTTGTCGTGACTGATAGAAAACGGCACCGTCCTCTGATGATAAAATTTGCAGTCTTGACTGGTGGTGCTCTTGGCAAAGAATCCCATCCACACAGGCTATTCTTTTAATTGCTTCCCCTATGCGAGAGATAAAAATCTTCAAAGTATATGTTTTCACACAGATTCTTCATTTTTGCCAGTATCTCCGTGGGAATAACAGTCGGTGCGATGCTCCATCACGGGTGTTGAGGTCAATATATTGAGCTGTCCATGAGTTTGACCGGACAGACTCGGGTATTCAATGCTGACAGTTCTGAGCATACTGTGGACTGAGCTGGTTGCCTCGCTGTGAGGTCCTTACCACAATGGAGTATACCTCTTAGGTGGATCTTTTCTTGGGTTTGTCGTGGAATAAGACGGTCTTGGGCATCCACATTTTTCACATAATAACCGGCATACCTGTATTGCAGGTCTTGCTCTTTCATTATTACTTTCTTCATCTGGATCCTCAACTGAAAGAGCGGGGCCTTATATATATCCTTGATTATTTTTGCGGCCCTGAATACTGTTACGTACAATATCTGGCAATCATACCTTGGTCTGGTTCAGGTTTTGAGCCACGGTATATTTATCCGGTTCACGTGTGGTTATACAGATCTCGATACTGTTGTTGATTATGCCGGACAGTGACAGGGTGAATAACATCATATTGTCAGATGTGCGGGACTGATCTTGATAATCACTGCCAAGATTATTGTCTCAATGTTGTCTTTCCTTCAAGACTTGTTGATTATGGCATCACCCACTGGTTTTTGTTTCTTGAATAACCGGTGAGGTTGTCGGATGTGTACCGTGAATTTTTCCTTGTGCGAGAGACTTGCATGGACTTGGCAGCATACTTGAATAATATCTGGTTCTCGAGGTATACCTCTGACCGATTTTTGTTTCAGACCAAATTGTCGCAGAGCTGCCATTTGGAAAAACACAGCCATATGCTGACAATTCCAAATTTAATGTCTTGTATTAGTGCTGTCCAGAAGAATATTAGGCAGCTTGCATTGGAAGCCATCGAGATACCGTGCTGAGGAAGACTGGATGGCTTAGGCTCGAAATCTTCGGTGGATATCTTATTGAGGAAAACGGGATACCGTACCTCATAATCTTCCCCCCTTAAAGACTTTGCTAGGGAAGGCTCGGTACCTTATGCCAGAAGCTTTTGCAGTATTTTTATCGAGAAGACTGAGTATCTTGCATGGGAATCCATTCATTCCCTACCGATGCAGACTGGGAACCTTATCTTTGTACACTTTGTCAATAAATTGTGGAGATGGACGGGACTGATTTTCTTGGTGAATGGAATGTCATATATATATTTTTGGCAGTCCGGTGGTTGATTATTTATATGACAAGAATTGTCTGACTGTCCTTACTGAATTCACTGTGCATTTGGACTGACCTCTGGGTGTCGCAAGGTTTTAATTTTGCCTTATGGCACATTCAATCATTGTGCATAGCCCATTCCTTTGACTTGAAATGCACTGTTGATCCAATTTTGTCCTCTTTCTGCTTTAATCTTTGTTGCGATAAAGTGTATCTCTGACAGGTACTTGTTGCTAGAAGTCTGACCATAATATACATGTATTCAGACCGGATGTCCGCAATACAATGTTGCTAGCTGAAAATCTCATTGCTTTTAACTGAAGTCCTTGATGTATATTTGTACTGCTTACGGCTTCTTCTGATCCGGTGTCGGTCGAGGAGTAATTTCCATAAGGGGGTAACACCAAGGATTCAAAACAAAGAAACACGAGAAAACGATCTATTGCAACAAAGCACACAACAAACAAGCTACAAAGCTTCTCCACACAGACACACACAAACACACACAAACATGATACTACAACGGCTGCACAAGCGCTACACGAAGGACTACATCCTACGCTTGAGAAAACGCTCGCAAACTGACGAGGAAGCTAAGGGAGTATCGAGTGGAACCGTTGACTCTGAAATTCTGGATGGACGAGGTGGAGGAGTTGAAGAAGCTGGCGGAGACTGAGGTAAAGCGACACCAAGCAATCTCCTGGCCCGAATGGCGTCTCGGACTAACTCGGAAATAAGAAGACACTCGGCCGTCATGTAACGAGACATGGCGAGGATAGCCAGGTCATCTTGAGGGTTGACGGAGGGAAATTGGATCCGCCTAGGATTCTTGACGATGGTGGGATAATATTGATAAGCATGGTTTTCTTGCACCATGCTCTCTTGATGACGAAGACCGGTGACTCCTGCCATTGCGGCAAGCTAAACGGCACGCTCAGGAGTAGCACCGTAACCACCGTGGAAACTGTAGGTGCGCTTACCGACAGGAATCGGGGCTGACAGATGAACATGAGCAACATATTCCCGAATTCTTCCTTCAGCAGAAAACTGGAATACTTGATAATGAGGTGGATCTCCGAGGGGATAAATGCTACGCCACATGTCGCCAAGGAGGGCGGCAAAGCTGAGAGGTGCAGGAGTGGGACTGAACTCAATAGGAACAGCACCGGGAGCTAAGGGAAAGGCACTGAACTCATGGAAGTTGACCGCCATCTACGCATGAAACAGGAATTAATGGTAACCGAAATAAGACTATATGCAGCAAACAAATGCAACAACCAAATGCAGCAAGCAAGGGCAACAACCAGACCTTATACTATCGTTTTCTAACGTTCTAGCGGACTAGGATGCTCTACAACCAGACCTGCTCTGATACCAAGCCTGTGGCACCCCGGCTCAGAGAAAACCGGAACGCCCCGTATTCCGGCCCAGAGGTCGAGGTGAAGTCCTCTGGAATACGGCACTGCTTAGTATATAACAAACCAACTCTCTATTACGACACGAATATGAATACAAGGGTTCCGATATTACAATGAATAACATCGGCACGGTGACACTACGCCAACCACGGTTGCTCTATACAAGCAACATAACAACTCGAAGCAGCGGAACGCCTACTGGCAACGGATCAACGAACGGCGATGATGGACTCCAATCCGCAGGACTCGGCCGAACGTTTATCCTAGCTCGCGAACACAGAACAACACCAAACAAGCAAGAAATCCAGCACGACCTGCAAACTGGCATGACACGCCAGGTCAGTACATTGAATGTACTTGCAAGCTCACAATAACCAGAAGCATTCAAGACAAACATCAGCATGGCATTTACAGGTTAAGCAAGAATTAACAAGAGATCCTCAGGATAACATAACATGAACAACATGAACATAAAACTGCTAGAACAATATGATCATGGCAAGAACATATAAATCTGATGATACTAGCATGCAACATGATGACACTACATGCATCATTCATTCTGCTCGGGTTACCTCGTAACCATCACATGCATCACTTACCAACCTCGGACATTACACGATCATCTCAGGATCAAATCAAGCTTGGTATAAACAATACCGTAGTAATCATCAAATGACCACAAGGAGCTTGATCTTTACCCACGATTCTCGCACAACATCACGAATATTCAACAACTCGGTATCATCGATACCACGGTGATGTTTCCGGTGATCACAACCATGACCAACACTTGGTCTCCAATGGTGATCTTTCCGGCAATCACAACCAACTTATCCCCTCAACGAACTGGGGTTGTTATTAAGCACATTATTATTAATACTGTTGACTCACAGTGTGACCGACACGAACTAGGCCCTTTTCCGCGGGCGCGGCTATCGATAGATTTAATATACACTCTGCAGAGGTTAGTACATTGTACCCACACTACGGAACCCATGGCCTCGCATTCCCATTCGGGTGGACCAACGGCGTTCCGACAAAACCGATCTACTGCCATGACACTCTCCCGGCCACTCCGACCCACTCCCAACTGGGCTAGTCCTGTGTGGCCCCGTGCCTACCGAAGACACAACGACCACCGTCGTGGCCAAAACATCGCTCACGGGGACCGGATCCATAACAACAACAACGGGCACACAAGGTTATGTCTGCTTACCGGGCCAGGGTACGCACGCCCATAACCTTCCCTCATGGGAGGCACCGGCGAGAGGCACGACAATAGACCCAGTTAGGACCTTCCCATAAAGGTAAGCGTGGTTGCACTGGTCAGTTCGATATGGTGGCACCATGACTCAGCCAAAAGGTGTTCAAGTTCAATTTAATCCGGTTAAACTTGAATGCAAATATGATGAGCCATGATAAAATACATGATGCAATTACAATGCATGAGCATGAATATCAAGATAATCATGAGAGAACCACATAACTATCCACCATATCAACAATGAATCATATCCAACTAAGCATGGCATACTAACTAGCATGAACATCATAAGTACATACTTCTCTGAAACATAGCATGACCACTAGCATCAACAATAAATATCATGCAAGAACATATCAACAATGCCATCATGCAAGCATTTAACCAACTGGATGCAATGGAACATGCATAACAACGGTACTCGGGATAGACGTCAGTCATGCACCAAAGACCATTACCCACATCAACATGTACTACTACCAAACATAAGCATATGAAAGGAATACTAGCAACTAGCAGGGCATGATAACCAGGTGCATAGCAAGAAGGTAAACACTAACCCAGAATCATTACCGAAACAATGATAACCATATTTTAAACAAGCCAACATTTAATAAATATTCAAGTTGAAAACCATGGCTATTGCATGACTATCATGCAAGTGGGTATTGTGGCTTGCCTGGGGTGACGGAGACTCCAGGAAAAAGTGCGGTGAAGCCGCGGAATGAAATGCCAGACGGTTTTCTCTTGGAGGGGGCTGATTAGAGGCAAGGGAAAAATGGTCATTTTCACTGTGATAACACCTAGTGAAAACATTACCAAAAGATAGAGCTCGACGACACGGAGAAGTGAGCGTTGGTTTCACCTCAATCGGAGTTACGGTTGAAAAGTTGTGAAGGTTGGAAGAACAGGGACTAATCTGTGAAAAATTTATCACCAATGGGTCCCTGAGTGGATAAGGCAGAAGCGCATATTAGGAAACTCATTTTCAGAACGGTGAAAATGCCTTCTGGGCCACATTAGAGACAAATCCGTTTTCCGGAAGAGAAAACGTATTAGCGGCAAAAGAAGATGGAAATACGCCTTCAGAACAAGAAAACGTATTTCTTGGAAAATACGTTGTCACTTACGTGACGTGGCAGAGGCAGGGCCGGCCTGTGGTGGCCGACGAGGGGTCCCGCGCCAGGAGGGGCCGAGCCACGCTGCCTTCTTCCTCCCGCTGCTCCCTGCAGATGTAAGATGCAGGGAGGGGCTGGTTGCCGGGCGACGTGGCGGCCGACTCAGGCCACCTCAGGCCGAGCGGCTACCACCGACGAGATCGTGGGACCGCGCCACACCCATCACCAGGCAGAGGGGGCGCCGGGGAGGAGCGGAACGACCATGGCGATGGAGGAACGGGAGCGGGCTCCGGCGGCCTTTTTATTGGAGGGGGAGCACTCCGGCGACGAGGAGGCTAGGGAGAGTGGGCGGGGCGACTCGCGAGGACGAGGGGGAGGCTTTGGTGGCGACGGGAGGGGGAGAGGAGCACCGGACGGGCGGGTGACCGAATGGTGGAGGCGGCGGCCATGCGCAAGGAGACGCGGCCAGAGGGACTCCGGGGTCGGACGAGTGGGGTGGGGAGGCTCTCTGGGAGGAGGGTAACACGGTGGAAGGGTTAGGAGGTGGAGAGGAGGACTAGGATCGCCGGAGACAAGAAGACCGGCGATGGCCGAGGCGAACTCCGGTGAAAAGAGGAGGGGGCCGAGGACTCCGGTGGGCGAGGGAGGCAAGTGAGGAGTGGATGAGCTGCGGAGGGCTCGGGTCGTGCTTATATAGCCGAGGGGAAGGCTCTGGAGCATCGCTAGCGAGCTTGAGCAGTGCTCTAATGGAGGTCATTGGCTGGGCATCACACGGGCATGGAGCTAGCGGCTCATTTATGGCGAACCACGACGAGGCATCGATGCAGGGCGATGCAGTCGAGCACGGTGAGCTCCTGGACAAGGTTTGAGGTCGAGACGAGGAGGGAGGAGACGAGCATAGTGGCCGGAACAAGCCAGAGCACGCCTGCAGCCATGACGCAAGCGTGATCACCACGCCGCGACCGGGCGCAAGAGGCACTTTCTTGGTGTGGCCAACCATGTCCATGGATGGAACTTGGTGCCCTTAGTCTAACTGAAGAAATAAATCGGTCCAGGGGCAGAGAAGAGATTTGCACTTAGCTCCAAAAGTAAATCAAAAAGATGGTGTTTGTAACTTGCTGTGGTTAAACCAGCTTGGTAACGTGGTAAAGAGTTTGTCTGGTGATGATCACACACATCACCAAAATCCGGACTAAGAGGAGGAGTTTAGATGAGGGTTGCTGTGGAAAGTGCAAAACTGGCCAGAATTAGGGATTTTGATGATACACTCACATACTTGATTGTCATGAGCTGAAATCTGGCAGAGAGGGGTTATATGATGTTATGAAGCTGTTTTAAAGATTTCATGCCACTTTGAAATACCAAAGTTGCACTTGCTTCACAAAGCTTCATTTTGGACAGAAACTTGGAAAAATTCTAGAGGAACAATGGCTTGATGAACCATGCCCAAAATGGGTGGAGGTAGGTTATATGGACAATAGAAGGCCTAGAAAAATTGGCAGCCAAAATGGAGCAAGATAAAATATACTTGCTTCACAAACTGAAATTTTGGATGTAATCAAAGAATTGAAGATGAGCTCACATGGAGGCATGACATGAGCTATACTTTGGTGGAGGGCTATGATATGATGATATGAGGGATCATGCAAAATGGCAACCCAGTTGGATATGCCTAGCTTGCACCTCCTTCACAAAGCTTCTTTCTGGATAGAAACTTTGGAAAATCATAATTAAAAAATTACTAGGAAAATGAGGTTGCCTTTTGTCATGTGGAAATGATATGGACAGTAAAAGGTGTCCAAGGAGTTTGAGGTCAATTGGGAAAAGGAAAATATCACTTACTTCACAATGTGTCATTTAGGGCAGAATAGGAAATGAATTATTTGATCATGATGATAAACATGACAAATGAAATATTTTGCCATATTTGAGAAATATATGACCCAAACAATTCATGAGAATTATTTGTGAATTTTAGGAGTGACAGAAATATTGGTTGCTTCACAACCTAGGCTTTAAAGGGTTATTCCTTTATCAGAAAAGGAATATTCCCAACAAAAGAATTTTGGGTTAGGTCAAGGATGGAAATGACATGATCTTGGGATGATAATGAGGGTGACAAGTGATAACCCACAAGTGTAGGGGATCGCAACAACTTTTGAGGGTAGAGTATTCAACCCAAATTTATTGATTCGACACAAGGGGAGCCAAAGAATATTCTCAAGTATTAGCAACTGAGTTGTCGGGCTCAGCCACACCGGATAACTTAATATCTGCAGCAAGGTATTTAGTAGCAAAGTAGTATGATAGTAGTGGTAACGTTAACAAAAGAGTAATGAAAGCAAAAGTAATATTTTTGGTGTTTTGTAATGATTGTAACAAAGAATAACGGGAAAGTAAATAAGCGTAAACCAAAGATATGGAGAGCTCAGAGGCATTGGATCAGTGATGGATAATTATACCGGATGTGGTTCATCATGTAACAGTCATAACATATGGTGACACATAACTAGCTCCAATTCATCAATGTAATGTAGGCATGTATTCCGAATATAGTCATACATGCTTATGGAAAAGAACTTGCATGGCATCTTTTGTCCTACCCTCCCGTGGCAGCGGGTCCTAATGGAAACTAAGGGATATTAAGGTCTCCTTTTAATAGAGAACCGAACAAAGCATTAGCACATAGTGAATACATGAACTCCTCAAACTATGGTCATCACCGAGAAGTATCCCGATTATTGTCACTTCGGGTTGTCGGATCATAACACATAATAGGTGACTATAGACTTGCAAGATAGGATCAAGAACTCACATATATTCATGAAAACATAATAGGTTCAGATCTGAAATCATGGCACTCGGCCCTGGTGACAAGCATTAAGCATAGCAAAGTCATAGCAACATCAATCTCGTAACATAGTGGATACTAGGGATCAAACCCTAACAAAACTAACTCGATTACATGATAGATCTCATCCAACCCATCACCGCCCAAAGCAAGCTTCACGATGGAATTACTCACACACGGCGGTGAGCATCATGAAATTGGTGATGGAGGATGGTTGATGATGACGACGACGACGAATCCCCCTCTCCGGAGCCCCGAACGGACTCCAGATCAGCCCTCCCGAGAGGTTTTTGGGCTTGGCGGCAGCTCCGTATCGTAAAACGTGATGATTTCTTCTCCCTGATTTTTTTCTCTCCGAAAGCAAATATATAGAGTTGGATTTGGCGTCGGAGGAGGTCCAGGGGGCCCACGAGGTAGGGGGCGCGCTAGGGGCGCCCCACCTCGTGGACAGGGTGTGGGCCCCCTGGTCTTCATCTTTGGCAAGGATTTTTTATTAGTTTTGACTAGATGTTCCGTGGAGTTTCAGGTCATTCCGAGAACTTTTGTTTTCTGCACATAAAACAACATCATGGTGATTCTGCTGAAAACAGTGTCAATCCGGGTTAGTTCCATTCAAATCATACAAGGATTCAACAATGATAACTGGGTTAGCACAAGTGAAGCCAGATAAAGTGGATGGATCCACTAAAGGTCCCTTTGAAGCAACCCATGTGGTTTTGGGGTACTGCTCAGGCTTCCAGTAGGAACCATCAACATTCATTTTCCTCTCGAACCCAACACCCTCTTTCCTTGGGTTTCGGTTCAGAATCTGCTTTTTGCAGACATCGCACAGTGTCTGATGCCCTTTGAGACTTTTGTACATCCCTGTTTCAAGCAATGTCTTCAACCTTGCATTTTCATCAGCGATAGTAGTGGTATCCTCAGCAGAGGGGTTAGTAACCACATCAACAGTTGAAGATATTGCAACAAGAGTAACAAAGAGAACATTCAAAGAATGTAAGTAGCGTTATCACGCTCAAGGCATTTTAGACATGGTGGTTCAAGTCCTTCCTGAGCGGGACTGATCTGTTGAGCGTGAAGTGACTCATTCTCCTTTTGAAGATCTTCATGAGTCGCTCTCAATTTCTCAAGTTCTTGCTTCCTTTGAAGATAATCGTAGGAAAGCTTTTCATGAGTCGTTGAGAGCGTTTCATGAAGGCTTTCAAGTTCCTGGTACTTAACATGAAGATTTTTTATGTCTTTAATTAAGGACTGAGATCGGGTCATTTCCGGCCCAATGTGTCATCGCTTTTGTCTAACAATTTTTGAGTATGTTCCATAGCTTTCTGTTGTTCAGTTGCAATTTTAGCAAGTGTTTTGTAGCTGGGTTTGGATTCACAATCAGAGTCATCTTCACTTGATGTTTGAAAGTAAGCATCACGTGATTTTACCTTGGCACCACGTGCCGTGAAGCAGTAGGTAGGAGCAGAGTCGTCCGTGTCATTAGCATCGCCACAGGACGGGGCCGTTGTCTTGATGTTGAAGATGGACTTGGCAACGTAGGCTGTAGCTACAGCTAGACTTGCAACGCCAGAGTCGGACTCCTCCTCAGACTCCACCTCCGCCTCCTCAGAAGCAGACTCCTCCTCTGAATCCATCTCCTTGCCAACAAAAGCACGAGCCTTGCTAGATGAGCTCTTCTTGTGTGATGAAGACTTGGACGAAGACTTGGAAGAAGACTTTGAGGATTTCTTCTTCTTCTTGTCATCAGAATCATATTCCTTGCTCTTCTTCTTCTTATTGTTCTCATTGTCCCACTGTGGACACTCAGAGATGTAGTGTCTAGGTTTCTTGCACTTGTGACATGTTCTCTTCTTGTAATCATAAGTGGAAGCTTCATCATTTCTTGAGCTGGACCGTGAAGAATTTTTGAAGCCCTTCTTCTTAGTGAACTTCTGGAACTTCTTCACAAGCATAGCAAGCTCCTTTCCAATGTCTTCGTGGATCACCGTAACTGCAATGATTCTTCTTCAGACGAGGAAACAGCTTTTGCCTTCAAAGCGCGAGTTTGGCCATAGTTGGGACCATAGATATCTCTTTTCTCAGATAGCTGGAACTCATGTGTGTTGAGCCTCTCAAGTATGTCAGACGGATCGAGTGTCTTGAAGTCAGGGCGTTCTTGTATCGTCAGGGCAAGGGTGTCGAACGAGCTATCAAGTGATCTCAGGAGTGTCTTGACGATTTCATGCTTGGTGATCTCAGTGGCGCCGAGAGCACGAAGCTCATTTGTGATGTCACTGAGGCGATCAAACGTGAGCTGAACATTCTCATTGTCGCTTCTCTTTAAGAGGTTGAAGAGGTTGTGAAGAACACTGATCCTTTGATCTATCTGGGTTGAGACGCCTTCGTTGACCTTGGAGAGCCAGTCCCAGACTAGCTTCGACGTTTCCAGAGCACTCACGCGGCCATACTGTCCTTTGGTCAGATGACCACAGATGATGTTCTTGGCAGTAGAATCTAGTTGAATGAACTTCTTGACATCAACAGGGGTGACACCTTCACCAGTTTTGGGAACACCATTCCATACGACATACCGAAGGTCGACATCAATGGCTTCAAGATGCATCCGCATCTTACTCTTCCAGTAGGGATATTCAGTTCCATCGAAGACGGGGCACGCAGTGGAGACTTTGATTATCCCTGCAGTCGACATAGCTAAAACTCCAGGTGGTTAAACCGAATCACACAAAACAAGGGAGTACCTTGCTCTAATACCAATTGAAAGTGCTACTTATCGACTAGAGGGGGGGGGGTGAATAGGCGATTTTTATGGAAGTCTTCAAAACATGGGAGTTTCGAAGACAAACGATAGAAATGAACCTATTAACATGCAGCGGAAGGTAGACTACACTATGCAAGCCATAGTCAAGTATTCAATGAAGAGAAAGCACGAAAACTAATAGCAGCTAGGTAGTAATGATCAGGATGGAAGATAGTATGAAGCCAAACAACAATAGAAGTCACACAGTGAAGTCAAACAGGTAACACAGGCAGGCAATGACTTCACAAAGACAAATTGTAAATAAGAGAGGGAGAAGATAGAACCAGTCACTTGGTGAGGACAAGGATTTGTTGGACTAGTTCCAGTTGCTGTTCAACTGTACGTCTGGTTAGGGAGGCTGAGATTTAACTCAGAAGACCATGTCTTCACCTTATTCCCCTTGAGCTAATGACACCCAGTCCTAGCCCAATCACTCAGGTAAGTCTTCAAGGTAGACTTCCAAACCTTCATAGACTTCGTTCACCGGCGATCCACAATGACTCTTGGATGCTCAGAACACGACGCCTAACCGGCTGGAGGATTCATAGTCCTCAAGTGTAACAAGTCTTCGTGTCACGCGATGAAAGACTTCAGTGATGCCAAACACTCTTTGGCTCTGGGTGTTTGGGCTTTGTCCTCGCAAGGATTTCTCTCTCTCAAAGGCTTCGGAGGTGGGTTGCTCTCAAACAACAAAAGCTATGTACTAACTCTGAGCAACCACCAATTTATGGTGTAGGGGGTGGGCTATTTATAGCCACTAGGCAACCCGACCTGATTTGTCTGAAATGACCCTGAGTCACTAAGGAACTGACACGTGTTCCAACGGTCAGATTTCAAACACACGACAGCCTAGACTTGGGCTACAAGTAAAGTCGACTCATCCAGCTCTGGATAAGATTTCCTCTCATTATCTTCGTCAAGACATAGGATTTGGTTGAGCATCACTTCAGTCACTCGACTTTGTTCATCGGGACCCCACTTAACAAAGACGGTGGTTCCTATGACTCAACAAAGAAGAAAAGGAAACAATGAAACAACTAAGTCTTCGCGCTCCATAGTCTTCATGCGATGTCTTCCCTGTCATAGTCTTCAATGTGAATATCTTCACACACCACCATTGTCTTCAATGTCTTCATACATTTTTAGGGGTCATCTCTGGTAGGTAAACCGTATCAATGAGGGACTACTACCTGTGTTATCCTGCAATTCTCAAAAACACATTAGTCCCTCAACCAGGTTTGTCGTCAATACTCCAAAACCAACTAGGGGTGGCGCTAGATGCACTTACACCTTTGCCTTCTAGGGCTTGGATATGGTGGGACCATTCAAGACAGCACACGGCGGCATGACCCATTCAAGACAGACCGAGACCCATCAGGCCGCCCGGTTTCTGACTTAAGTTGCTACATTCTACCAAACAGCTGAAGTACTTGTTCTTCCCAAACGGCCAAGTACTTGATCCAGTCACAGACCGCAGAGCGGCTGTTCGGCTGGCAAGACGACAGCCAAGGGAAGGCGGCAAAGGAAAAAAAACTAAAAACGTAGAAGAGCAAGACAAGTCAGAAATCGGCAAAAGATTACCTTTTACAGCAAAAGGCCCTTGGCCAGCATTCAACAGAGTTTGAATACACCCCCAGCGGGTGGAATTGCGTGAACTTAACAAATTTTGTTCGAGAATTACAAAACAGGGAAAAGAAAGATAGCTTGGCCACCTAGGCCAAAGGAGCAGCAGCCGGATCGAAGAGGCCGGCGGAGGTAGAGGCTTCGGGCGATGGAGCGGCCGCCTGATGGGTCTCGGTCTGGTCAGCTTCGGCAGCAGTCGGTTCGCCGACATCTCGCCCATTGGTCGAGACCTGGTCAGGCTGAGGCCGGCCGTCATCTTCACCACCCGGAGCGTCGCCTTCGTCGCCCTCGTCCTCACCCCCCTCCTCTTCGCCTTCATCGCTGGAGGCGATATCCTCCACCGAGTCTTTGCCGCCTTCTGGGTTCAGCCCGAACCAGTTGGGCGGCACTTCGGCGCCCGCTTCGTCCAACTCAGGGAGGAAGACGCTGGTATCTGTATACTCGGCGATCGCCACGGCGCGATTATGAAGCTGAGGCGCCACTGCCTCCAGCTCTATGCCGGCTTCGGCACGAAGGGTGGAGAGCTGGTCCAAATTCAGCCCAGGGAACCATCCCTTGACAAACTCCAAAGCTCGGCGCGCACCCGCACGAGCGGAGGAGCCCTTCCACGCGTCGATGCGGCCGATGGCCACCTCCAACCAGTCAGAGGTCCGGCTGACGGGGCACAAAATAGGAATGCCCGGCCAAAGGGCGGAAACCATCTGAGCTCCAGCACGCTGAAGGCGGTGAAGAGCCCGATGTGCCGGCTGGAGACGAGCCTCGATGGCGACCATCTCCTCGGCAAGAGTTCGGGGGGCGTTGGGCGCAACCGTCACGCCAGCCTGCCTCCGCTCATCGCGGTGGGCCTCAACGGCCTGGTTGGCGGCGATGGAGTAGCCGGGGAAGTACTCTGCTTAGGAAAAGAAGAAATAAATGAGAAGGCGGAGGCAAGCATGCAAGAAAAGTCGGTAGGCAGAACAAGGAAAGAGTAACGTACCGTCGAGCAGATCCTCGATCTCGACGTAGCCGGCCTCCAGGGCTTTTTGCGTGTCAATCCAGTTCGAGCGCTGACTCTCGAACTCTGCCTGGAGAGCCTCCTCCGCATCCTTGAGCTTTTGCAGCTCCGCCTTATGGGTGTCCGCCTGGTCAGCCAGCTGCTTGGCCAGGCGGTCACGCTCCTGCTCCGCCTCAAGGCACGCCGCCTCCTTTGCGCGTAGCGCGGATTGAGCCTCGTCGAGTCGCTGCTGCAAGGTGGCATTGGCGCCTACGAAGGCAATGAAGAAAAAACAATCAATGATCAACAAAGACAAGCAAACGACGGAAAGATCCGGCCCGACTGCTCAGCAGTCGACCCGAATCTCGGGGACTACACCCCGCGGGTGCGCTGACGCGCCCCCGCGATGGATTGAACAATTCAACAAAGAAGCAAGAAAAGGTGGTTGCCGGAAGATCCGGCCCGACTGCTCGGCAGTCGGCCCGAATCTCGGGGACTACACCCAGCGGGTGCGCTTTCGCGCCCCCTGTGAGAAGCAAGAAGATGGAGTGCTTACTTCGGCTCTCAACCAGGTCCGTGGTCCGCTTGTCCAGCTCCTTGATCTGGGCATTGAAGGTGGTTGCACGGACGTTGTGGTAGTCCTACAACGGGTTTACGTAAAGAAAGGGGAGTCGAACTCGTAACCTCTCGAGAGTTTACCGATCGCCAAGAATGGACCGAACTCGGGTTATACTCCAGCGTAGCGCCGCGCACTTCACCAAGTTCCCAAAAATCAAAAGCAAGAAGCAAGTTACATACCCAAATGGTGGCCCGCGTCTTCACGAACGCCTTCATACATTGCTGAAGGGCGGCGGCTTCGGCCCTGAAGTCGGCCTGGACGTCCTGCGCCGCCTTGATCAGGGTGCCCGTCCTGCCCCCATGCAACCACTCCGTCAGCGCGGAGCTGGTGGCTTCGGTGTCGGGAACCGACGAGCTCTAGGCTTCAATCTCTTGGGGCCGCATAGCCGAGGTCGCCTTTGCCGTGCGCCGGCGTGTCGGGGTCCGAACAACGGAAGTCGCCCCCACCACCAGCTCGCCACCACCTTGAGACGCTGGCGCCGCGTCGGGCCGACCGTCTTGGGCCTCGGCAATCTGCGTCTGCGGGGGTGCCTGCGGCCTTGGGACGATGGTGTTCCCCCCTGCTCTCCATGGCCGGCTGGTCAATGCTGGCCCCTCCAGTCGGCGCCAAGACCTCAGTCGCTGGCGGCATGGAGCGCAGCGGAATGATCAGCAGTGGGGCCTGGCCATCTGTGGCCGCCCCCACTTGCGCCCCGACGGCCGCGTCCGCCTGGGTCTTGGCCACCTCCTCCGCCTAGGCCTTTGCTGAGGCATTGGCCAGGGCCCTGGCCGCCGCGTCCGCCTCCTCCTGCGCTGCCCTGGCAGCGACCGCCTTCGCCTGATCCGCCCTCTCCTTCTCGTCGCGCGCTTCCCGTGCGTTCTGCTCCGTCGCTGCCTGGAGCTCGGCGCGCGGGTCCACACGGTGGGTGTTGGTAGAGCCCTCCGGCCCTCCGACGATGGAGGCGGAGGTCGACCGCTCAAGAGAGAGCGGTGCCCTGATTCGCACGAGTTGAAGAAAATTCAGTAGAAGTTTACAAAAAACAAGAGAAAGCACGAAGAGGAGTAAGCACTCACGCATGCACGGTCGGTGGCTACTTCGTGGCCCTTTGGAACCAGACGGCCTTCGCGGCGGCCTCCTCTCGTCTGGTCGCCGTAGACGAGCCCTTGGGCTTCTTTAGCCGGGCGCCATGCAGCTGCGTGCCGGCTCGCCGCTTCGGTGTGCCGCCTGGTGCGCACGGCGCCGCTTAGAAGTTCGCCCTCGCCCTGTTGCCGGCCGGCTGGCGCCGCCGCCCGGCCTCTCTGTGTCGTCGTCCGACCACGCCTCGATGCCGCCTCCTCCACCGGAGTCGCCTGCCCCGTCGCCACCACCCGTGGCATCATCTTCCAAGGCGGCCGCCCCCAAGTCGGGGTCGTCCGTGTCGCTCACCGCCCGGTCCGGCAGGAAGACCTGGCCGTGCGCCAGAGCGTCGACCGGCTGCTCGGTCGGAAGGAGCTGTGATACGTCCGACTGTTTAGTCAGCAAGCCAGAACTCAGTAGAAGAAATAAAGACCAAAAAAGAGAGAAGAATCAGGAACTAACGGCAGGAGGCGGATTAGCGCGGGAGTATGGCGGCTTGCCGAACCGCCAGTCCGTCGCGAGCTTGAGGTTCGCGATCTCATTCACCATGTGGGCCACCTCCACGACCGGCATCTCACGGGTGGACAGCCGGCATGGGTCCCGGTGACCACTCATCTGACAAATCATGTGAGGCCGGCCCTGGAGGGGGAGAACCCGGCGCGCCACAAAAGCCGTCAGCAAGTTGGCCACCTGGAGGCCCTCCAGGTCCGTCATCTCCTCGAGCCTGGCGACGGCGGCAGCGCCAGCGGCCGACAGGTGCTTTGGCTTGTACGTCCAGCTGGAGCGCGGTTCAGCCGGCGGGCCGGCTTCGTAGGGCGGCAAGTTGAGGAAGTCCACCGTTGGGTCAGTGTTCTTAACATAGAAGTACGATTTCTGCCACAGCTTGACAGACTGGATCAGGGGTGATGGGTGGAAAGCGGTTGCCGGCTCCTGGGCGCCGCACCGCGATGAAGGCGCCGCACCGTGATGAAGGCGCCGCACTCGGCCGGCTCGTCCTTGACAGGGACGCCGAGCTTGGTGTAGAAACACTCCCCCCACAGCTCGAGTGTGGGAAGAATCCGAGGTAGCCTTCGCACATCGTGACGAAGGACGACAGTAGCACCACCGTGTTGGGCGTGAGGTGGTGCGGCTGGAGGTTGTAGAACTAGAGGAAGGAGCGAAGAAAACCGCTGATCGGCAAGCCAAAGCCGCGGAGGAAATGCGTCCGGAACACGACGCGCTCGCCGTCTCTCGGCGTCAGCGTGATTTCCTTCGCCGGCAGGACGCGCGCCTCAACATAGCCCGCGCCGGGCAGCCACCTTGTGTCGCGCAAGAACTTGAGGTGGTCCTGCTGGACGTTGGAGCCGTCCCAGGCACCGGAGTTCGCCTTGTCGCGCGCCATGGATGTCGAAGGCTCGATGGAGGCGCGACACGGTGGAGGAGGAGCGGATCCACGATGGAACAGCAGCGCCGCAGAGGAGAAAGGCTTGGCCACGGGAAGCCGCGACGACACTCCGGCGAGACTACGGGGGTGCGGTGGCGGCGGAGGTGGGCGCGCATGCTAGTGCCGCCCCCTCCCCCTATTTGTAGCCCCGGGCTGCGAAGCCGAGGGGGCGGGGCGTGGGGTTCGTGGGATTAACTGCGCCCACCACCCCACGTCCCCGCAGTAACCCTGCAGTAAAGAGCGCGGGGTAAACGCGCTCCAGAAACCCAACCGTATGCCTCGGCCGCAGAGGATCCGCACGCGGGCCGAGGCCCGGTAGTGGCGGGCCCTGGCCTGCGGCCACGACCCATCGCGCGCGTGGGCCGGCAGGACCCCTGGCCTGTTGGCGCCACGTGGTGCGCGAATAGCTGGCTGCTGGCCTAGGGCTAGGCTAGCGCGCCGCTTGGCTCCCGCGTAGACGTTTCAAAAACCACCAAGCAGCCACCTGGTCGTGTCCGACTCCTGGCAGTCGGCGGTTCGGAAGACGGATGAAGCAAGATCAATAGAATACTCAAGATAGGAAGCTGTTGCGGCCCCACATCACTTTCAGCCGCGGCGCCCCACCGGCTTCGGGGACTACTGTCGGAGTAATTAGCCACGGGTAGCCTCATCAGCTCCCCATGGCGTTTCAAGACATCGGGGCCGACTACGCCACTCAAGAATCCAAGACCAAAGCGCCGCTGTCGGTGTCAAAACCGGCGGATCTCGGGTAGGGGGTCCCGAACTGTGCGTCTAGGCGGATGGTAACAGGAGACAAGGGACACAATGTTTTACCCAGGTTCGGGCCCTCTTGATGGAGGTAAAACCCTACGCCCCGCTTGATTAATATTGATGATGTGTGTTACAAGAGTGGATCTACCACGAGATCAAAGAGGCTAAACCCTAGAAGCTAGCCTATGGTATGATTGTTGTATATCTCTATCGACTAGCCCGGCCTCGGTTTATATAATGCACCGAGGCCTAGGGATAACAAGATTCCTAGCCGAATACGCCGGTGGGGAGGATTCCTTGTCTTGATCGCCAAGTCTTGTGGAATCTTCCTTGTATGCAAAGAATCGTCCGGATGGCCCATGAGTATACGGCCATGGGGATCCTCGGCCCAATCCAACTGATCGGGAGACGACGTGGTGAGTACCCCTAGTCCAGGACACCGCCAAGAGCCCCTAAACCGGTCTTCAAGTTTAGGGACGCTCCTCGATTCCTCCGAACTGTTCTTCATCTTCGGTTGCCGGTCTTGAAAACTGGTTCAACAAATCTTCCCATCTTCGATCTTGAGGATCGCCGAAATGCATTCGGCGAGTTTACACGTCGGGTATCCGAGGAGCCCCTTTAAGTTTCCGACCTTTATCAATGCCTTGTTATTTTTGTGCCACACCTCGGGTTTGAAGTTATTCCCGGGAGGCAGTGCCCTCTTGCGTCCGAGCTCTAACACCGGACTACATTCGAGGTATCTTTTGCAGCCGAGCACCAACGCCGGACTGCTTCCCAGCTCTATCCCGGACTATGTATCAGAGCTCCAACGTCGGACTGTATCCGAGGTGTCGTAAATCACCTTGGTTCAAAGAAGTTTGAAGAAGTTTAGCCGAGCTTAATGCCGAAATTGCCCTCTATGGAGCCAGCCACTAGCGTCCGAGCTTTATGTCGGATCGCTTCCGAGGTGGTGCACCACCCGAATGTGGGCCGATTTTTGTCAATATTTTTGATTGGTGCAATTTATTCTCCGCCGAGATACATAGCCAAGAGCCCACAAGGTGTGTATCGGTCTAAAACCCGAGATGCACACGAAGGATGACGTAAGACCGCTGATCCCAAAGAGCCACTAAGACTCAAAGTTGATTTGCAAAATCGGCCTGAGGATCAAGTCCTAGCTCGGCAGAATACTTCGGGACACAAAAAGCGGCGTGCTCAGTCCTCGAGACTCGGGTTGGGTGCGGCCGACCAACCTGAGGATCAAAATCTCCTCGTAAACTGTATTGCACTTAAAATTTTCTGCATAGAACATGCAATGTAGTAGCCCCCGAGACACTGGTCGGGTGGCAACACCGCATCGTGGGATTGATGTGCCCTTTAATATTTGTAAATAATAAGCCCGACGCCCAGTAGCCCCCGAGCCTTAATGCGGGCGCGGGTGGCCGAATTAAGGATCGATATCCATAGTAAAATCACAAATTATGTGTAATGACTCAATGTATCCAAGTACTTTATGTCATTAATGCTCGGATCCGCATTGTACAAAACTTTGTTGACCGAACATCGGCTTCAACCTCCTCGGCCAGTAGCCGAGGAGTGTTTGTCCTACTTTATAAAGCCTTTATGAGGGCAAAGATTTACGACAAACAAGGCAATCTGGCCATATGGTTTTATAAACAAAGGTACGCAGAGAGATATGTTATATTACTATTTAACAGAAGAAATGTCTTCCAAAGAAAATAGTCCCGCTACGGTTCCTTTCTTTGGGTTGTCATGCTAAGAATGATCATGAAACCTCAGCTCCAATATAAGAGGAAAATATTGAGGATTTAGTTTGGGAGGCCAGTTACTAGCCCCCGATAGTGTTCGGCGACAGTCGAGGTCAAGCCGGAAACACTTCGGCCAATTTTATGAATGGCCCGTCATTTGATATAGTCATCGGATCGCTGACCAGTTTACACCTATTGTGACACTCAATTTTCGGTTTTCTCCACTGAGGTGCTTGACCATGCGAGCTGGAAGCACAATCGCAGTGGTTCTCCCTTTGCACACCTAGCCGAACAAAGCGGAATGTAGGAGGCAAGCGGAGCCGCAACCCAACTATTGAATCAAGACACAATTCCAAACTGATGCATATATAGCAATATCCGAGAATGTTTTTGCCGAATCTCTAAAGGTGTCCGGCGCAGATCATGAGACTTGTGCTGAAAACACACAAATAGGTAAAAAGTGTCAAAAGCTTGAAAACCAAAAACGCCAAGAAAAACATGACGTCCGAACAAGATCAAGTGTTCGGTGCCAATCCGAAAATTGGACTTTAAAAAAGTGCTTCGCCGTGCTTTAACATGACACATCCTATCTCAAGACTTCAAGCGGGTCAGCCTACGGCTTCAGCCTCCCATCCCGAAGGCGGAGTACTTCTCATTAGGCCAGTTTAGAAAACTAAACTCTAGCGGTTTTGAGAGAGAAATTAGGCTCCCCGGCTAGTGACCGCACACTCGTGTCGAGAAAAGGAGTGATAAATAATAATAAAAACTCTGCAACGACTAAGAAGAAAAACACTTATTATAAAACGGCTCGAATAAACATAAGAGCCCCCAAGTGACTTGGGTAAAAGTTGACTATATAATGTAAGGTGACATGTAAAATGCCTTCTAGCTGGATTGTAGATCGTTTGTCGTAGCGGACCTTTTCGCTTCAACCTCTGGACCCAATAGTCCGGAGTGTGTCCGAATACCCTCGCGGTTATAAAAACCGGGGCATTCGTGGAGACCAGGCGTAGGGGTGATTAGTGCTTTATCAGACAAGTGCCCAACTAGTTATGTTATATTACATGGTTAGTAAGAAACATCTTCCAGGGAGAATAGTTCCGTTAGGGGTTCCTTTCCCTGGGAGGCATGCCCTAAAGTGCATGTCCGGACTGCGAAAAGAGCATAAAAACATCTGGGGGCAGGTAAATGAATAGGTAAGAAATCATCTTTTAGTTCACCGACCGAGTAGTCCCTTAAGAACGCTAGCTTTCGGCTTTACCCAGTCTGAGGTACACATCCGCCGACCCGGCAAGAATAATCGCAGAGGTGCTCCTTTACCACCTAGCCGAACAATCGGGAACGTAGGGGTAAGCATGGAGCCAGCAACCCAGCTTGGCCAAAACTTAAGTCATATCGATGCATATAATGGTGAATAAAAGGTACATGCGGAAGTGTGACACATGTGTTGGGCATAAAGCCCGTATTAATAAGCTTCCATTAAAAAGCCCCTGTGTATAATGAGCGCTGGTAGCGTCAAGTGTGTCGAATAAAGTTTCGACAAGGAAAATTTTTTACAAGCAACTTTTTTCCAAAAAAGTATAATGCTTGGTCGAGCCGAACACAAGTTAAAAATTTAAAACTTTGAGCATGAAGGCAACTTAGCTGGTTAATGTGTTCGGTATTGATGACGCGGTCCGAGCTTGATGCGGGACAAGGTTCCATCCCCCAAGCCGATCCCGAGGTGGCGGAGCAAAAGAGCTCAGCACTCAAGTGGTGACATAGCACGGTCAATGCAGGACGGCAGAGTGATGCCAAGTCCCTGCATGGGGTAATGAAGTGTTGACGAAGCCCCCCGTCCAGCCGAGGTGACGCCAAAGGATATAGTCTGGCTGGATCATTTTCCTGTGCACAAAAAATAGTGCAGACCAGGGATAATAGTAATAATAAGAATAAAAAAATGTTGCATAAAAAATAATTTATGCAAAGTGCGTAATAAAAGAAATATGGCCTGGCGCTGAAGTCAATGTCGGTGCAGGTCGTCGGCGTAATGCAATAAAGGCGTGGCGAAGCCTGGATTCACAGGTCGGTCCGAGTTCCGGATGCGGCGCTCACGGACTATGTACGGAAACCGACCGAACCATCATGCGACCGTCGATAATGCGCCACCATTTGATAGACCTGTGTACATATGATGGACAAACCAGAGTAATAATTCCTTGGAAAAAATTAACCCAAACAAGCAAAAAGAAATACTAGGATTAATAGCACCTGGTTTATGTGTTGTAGCAATCCGAAGGAAGGTGATTCCCAAAATTGGGACTCGATCTGCGCACCCATTACCTGGTCGGCTGGTGACGCCGAAGTGTCCGGAGTAGGTTGATGAAGAGATGGCGAAGCCCCCGGTCCAGCCGAGATGTCGAAGTAGGTCGGCGTGATGGACAAGCTTGAAGAAGCAATAGTGCGGCCTTGCCGATGCAGGTCGTGACGTGGTCGATGCCGGCTTGATGAAGCGACTGCGGCGGGCGACGCGGTATGCCCGCTCCGTGTAATCCATGGGGCGGCGATGTTGGTGATGATTCATCCTTCGCGATGCCGGACTCTTGTTCGGCTTGCCGAGATGATGATCCGAAGAAGTTGAGCTCGGCTCAATAAAGTGACGACATGTCTAGCGCAGGTCGGCAGCCGTGGAGCAATATTGCCGGACTGGTTTGACACCAAAGATGATGTTGAAGATCATGTTCAAAAGATCTTAAAGTTAGTGGGATGTGTTCGGAAACAAAACACAATACCCCATACAAAACTTTCTTCAAAAGGATGTCCAAATCCTGCTCATAAAAATGACGAACTCGGCTCGGATTCGTTGCCAAGAGAAAACAGATCCGAAAAGTGATGCACTAATCGGAAGGTTCCCGGAGTTTGAACGGTCGGGTCGAGCTGAAATTTTGAGGGGTGGTAGATATAGGAATTCCGCAGCCGATCAACGGTTGGATCTTCCAAAGGAAGTCCGAGCTAGAAGCTGGACACCACGCCCTAAACTCGTCCGGATTCTCGTCCAGATTCAATGCGGCTCCTAGATATCGGAGATTGCCGGAGATTCCTCCATCGGAACTCGGCGAAATATTCCAGGGTTGTTGTAGACTCAATTCCGCATTACTTCCATCAAGCGATCGTTAAAACGACGCTTGAGGAGGCGGTGGCGGCGACACAAGTCCGCTGTTCGTAAAAATAAAGGCGGTCGCCCGAGGGCAATGTTGACGTTGAGCCCCCGGGCTCCCTGGATGATTCCTCCATGATCTTGATAGAGATCGGAGTTGGTGTTGATGAAGGCCCTCATCCGAACATGACGATGGAGGTAGGGCACAGCCCTTGGTCAAACCAAGGTGACCAGTTGAGCTGGTGACGAAGATGCTGAAGTCGCAGGTGATCTGCAGGCGAGCCATCGACCTTTTGCCGAACACACAGAGGAACTCTCAATGAAAGCACCAATGTCGGTGTCAAAACCGGCGGATCTCGGGTAGGGGTCCCGAACTATGCGTCTAGGCGGATGGTAACAGGAGACAAGGGACACAATGTTTTACCCAGGTTCGGACCCTCTTGATGGAGGTAAAACCCTACGTCCTGTTTGATTAATATTGATGATGTGTGTTACAAGAGTGGATCTACCACGAGATCAAAGAGGCTAAACCCTAGAAGCTAGCCTATCGTATGATTGTTGTATATCTCTATCGACTAGCCTGGCCTCGGTTTATATAATGCACCAGAGGCCTAGGTTAACAAGAGTCCTAGCCGAATACGCCGGTGGGGGAGGAGTCCTTGTCTTGATCGCCAAGTCTTGTGGAATCTTCCTTGTATGCGGCAACTGTCCGGACTGGCCCATGAGTATACGGGCATGGGGATCCTCGGCCCAATCCAACTGATCGGGAGACGACGTGGTGAGTACCCCCTAGTCCAGGACACCGTCAGCCGCCTTCTCGCCGCCGGCTGGTCCAGGCGACAGGCTGCTAGAAGGCGACATGGCCGAGAAGGCGGCCTCAAGATGGGCCGGCTCCTGGCAGGCGGCCTCTGGAGAGGCCGGCTCCCAGCAGGCGGCCCCAAGCCCTCTCAGAATCTGCACCCTCATAAATACGACGAGACGGGGCATGGCTACAGCACGCCTCGCCGCCCTAGTCTAGGGCATAGCAAGGCCACAGTACGCCGTACTAAGCGGGGCTCCTCCGTTCGACACGGCACTGTTGCCACGCTGACACTGATGTCACCCCTGTCAGAGGGGGCTGTGTCCCCACGACGGGCTATCGGTACGGCTCGCAGGCGGCGGGCCCCACTCAACAACGAGAAGAGCAGAAGGCGGCTGTCCTTGGCCAGTCGGCTCAGTAGAAGCTGGCAGATGACCAGGCGGCCCTCCCCCTCCTGGGGACCCGTGCGCCATTAACCAAGCGATACGGGGGATGGCTACAGTGAACGCCCGCCAGGCGGCGGCACTCTAGCCACGCCTCCCCCGACAAAGCACGCATCATTAGCCGCATCGCTACAGTATCGGGCAGCCGGCAGGACCCGCAAGCGGCGAGTACGGCCTGTCGGCCAAGTATCGGACAGACGGCGGGACCCACCAGGCGGCGGGCCCCACCGGCCAGCGGAGAAGCCGACGACTAGAGACACTGATGGTTCGGGCCTACACCAGGCCGGATTACCATTGTACCCCGGGGGATAGGCCTATATAAACCCCCCAGGGCACCCATGTAAAGGGTTCAACCTCTTGTTCACCCACACACCCATGTAGAGAGAGGAAGCTAGGGCTATACTTGCTCTCCTTCCCCCTCTAGAGAAACAGCTCAAGGAGCAAGCTTGTAGCCACCATTGTCGCTTAAGTGATCATGCGGAGACCCCGCAGAGCAGGACTAGGGGTGTTATCTCCACGGAGAGCCCCGTACCTGGGTAAGATTCGCCGGTGTGCATGTCTTCGCCTCATCCCGCTTCCTGGCACCGGCGACGTCTTACTAGCCCCCATCATGATAAGCCATCCTTTGGCATATGTCGCACCAAACCCCCGACACAGTCCGAACTTGGGATCTACCAAAATCTGCCAAATCATGACTAGAAAAATTACTCCATTGCAAGGCTAGCATTAACCCTTTCTCTGTTGGGAAACGTTTGGGGCCGGGGCACCGGCGAAACATTGGGCCGGTCGCTCCCTCTTCCTCGCATCTCCTTCATTGCGTCTCCCCGCATCTCCCGCACATCTCACGCAGCCCCCCATCTCGCGTAGCTTGCCGGGGGCGCGCGTCGCCCTCTTCTTCTGCCCCCTCCTTTCCATCCCCTCCCCCCCACCCGCCCCGCCCCCCGGTCGCAGCACCACGCCTCCCCTCCCTGCTCGAAGCTCGCCATGACTCTGCGCAGTGACCATCCCATCTCGCCGGCGACCGAGGGGGGTGACCACGGGAGATGCCGCAACCGGGACGACGGGGTGCTACCGCGGCGACGCTGATGCAACCCCCCGAAGGCTGGGGTGTGTGACGGCGATGACCGAGGTGACCGCGGCCTGCAACCACGGCTTTTCCATCGCCGGTAGCCGGTTGAAGCTTTTCCTATATACGGTTGAAGCTTTCTCTATCAATGTTTGCAACTTTTTCTCTGGGTCGCAGGTCTGGTTGAAGCTTTTTTCCTTAAGGGATGAAGCTTTTTTATACACGATTGAAGCTTTTCCAAACCACGGTCGAAGCTTTTCTAAAAACGATGGAAACTTTTTTTGTTATTTTTGCTGCAATCGGCAACCACAAAAGCTACATCCGGCTAACATTTTTGCTACAATGACAACGGCGGGCTACAGCGGTAAGCTCTTTTTCTGGAAGCGATAAACTTTTTTCTACAATCGGTGTCGTTTTTTGTTGGAACCAGCAAGAGCCTCGGGTGGGCACACGGCGAGGTACGGCGCGAGCACAACGACAGGTGTTGCGGCCGGCGCCACCGGAGATGCGGCCATCTCCCTCGGAGCTGTGGCCATCTCCCCTGGAGCTGCAAGCCTGGCCCACGAGTGCAACCATGGGCGCACGCTGCTGCATCCACGGAGGCGAGAAACACATGAAGGAGGCATAGGTGAGGGCGGCGACCGGCGGTGAGGAGGCGAGGCGAGGCAGTTGGCACGTGTGGAGGCGTCGGGCGTGCGAAGGCGGGCCTCTCCCTTTTTTACGTGCGGGAGGTTGAAGATGGGAGAGGTTGGGGACGAAGGGATCTAACGGCTCGGGGGGGGGGGGGGCAGATCTGACGGTTGGGGCTTGACCGACCCAACGATTGGGCCGGTGCGCCCGCGCAGATCGCTGCCCTTCTTTGATTGCCAAAATTTCAGATTCAAACACATCATTGCATGGGTTTTCCTTTCCGATTCCCCCGTACCCCTTTGCTCCTTCCCTCGTGCGAACTCTCATCTAGGGTTTCCTTGCCTCTCGCCGCCACCACCGCCGGTCCGCTTCGCCTCCTATGGTCCTTGGACCATGGAGGCGCGATGGATCCCAGCCCTTGCCAACGGGAAGGCTCCATTTTAGATACTTTTCTGAGTTTTGTTGAGGTTTTTGCCCTTCTCAAGAAGATGAGGTGGTGGCGGCTTCTTGCAGATGGAATAGGATCCTCCCCGCCTAGCCCCATCCCAGTGATGTTTCAAGCATTGTCGAAAGGCGTGTGGAGGTTTGTCTTAATGGATCTCGTGGGATCCGGTCGGCGTTTGTCTTTGGTCGTTCTTACATAAATCAACTACTTTAGGGATACCAGATCCCAACCAGACTACTGTTATACCTTGACTCTTGCAAATTTTGCTAAGCAATCGCTGACCCGATTCTGATCACGAGGAACATGTGATATTGTCGTCATACGAAGAGACCATAGATGCTTGATTTCTCCAATCAAAGAAGTAAAAAACAACCTATCCATGCCTTCACCACTGACCAACTTCACTGCCAGTAGGGAATCCATCTCAATATGAACTGGCAGATCAGTACATTGGATAGCAAGTGAGAGACCCTCCATACATGTGCAAAGTTCTGCCTCCAATGCATCACGGCATGAGAACAACTCCTTGCAAGATGAATAAATTATGTTGCCCGCATGGTCCCTGAGAAGTGCTCCTATCATCTGTAACGAAACACTGGAAAGTGGAAACATATTATTATGAAGTAAGTACCAACACCTAGGTAACGAAACACTGGAAAGTGGAAACATATTATTATGAAGTCAAATTTGGAGTAGATAGAAATAAGCCACAGAGAAAACAAATATTTCTCGCAGAAAGAAAGGAAAAAATATTGGTAGAAAAAGTGACTTTTTGATCATTATGATAGTGATCCAAATGCTCTTATATCCATCACCTAGGCAACGAAACACTGGAAAGAGGAAACTTATTTATCTCTACTCTTATAAAACCCCGAGTTGGTGATGATGGTGTGCCTGCCATCCTGCAATATAAACCGTCCGATCTATATCTGACGGATAGAAAGCAAACTAAGGCAATTTTGCAAAAAGATACCTGCACCCCTCTCCACATTTAGAGATAAGGACTTCCCTCGTTCATCTTCGTCTCCCACAAGATAAACAGCTCGTATAAATGCATCTTGATGTTCCGTGCAACGCATGGGCCTCTTGCTAGTTATGAAGCTAAATTTGGAGTAGATAGTTTTCTTTCTTCCCGTGGAAGAAAGATGACCCTTTGACTAGGGTTTCTCGTGCTTCCCTCCGGTGCCACCGTCGTTCTACCTCGTCTCCTGTGGTCTTAGGGCCATGAAGGCATGGTAGATCCAGGCCCTTGCCGGCCGGAGGGCTTCGTTTCTTTATGCTTTTTTGAGTTTTATTAGGGTTTGTGTCCTACTCAGAGAGATGAGGAATATTGATAGGAAAAGTGATTTTTTGATCATTATGATAGTGATATAAATGCTCCTATATCCAGCACCTAGGTAACAAAACACTTGAAAGTGGAAACTTATTTATTATGAAGCTAATTTTGGAGTAGATAGTTTTCTTTCTTCCCGTGGAAGAAAGATGACCCTTTGAACAGTGTTTCTCGTGCCTCCCTTCGGAGCCGCCGTCGGTCTACCTTGTGTCCTACGGCCTTAGGGCCATGGAGGCGTGGTGGATCCCGGCCCTTGCGGATGGAAGGGCTCCGTTTCTTCATGCTTTTTGGAGTTTTGTTAGGGTTTGTGTCCTGCTCAGAGAGGCGAGGCGGAGGCGTCGGCTCTCTGGAGATGGAATAAGTTTCTCCCCGCCTAGTCCCCATCTGATGGTGTTTCTAGCACCGTCGGAGGGCTTGTGGAGGTTTGTCTCCGACGGACCTCTCGGGATTCAGTCGGCGGTTGTCTTCGGTGGATCCACGTGGATCCTGTCTCCGTTCGCTTGTGTTTGTGTGTCTACATGTTGGATCCTTACAATATGCGCTCCTCTTCATTGGAGGCGGTTGCTGTTCTGGTGCGCTGGTCCTATGCGGCCTTAACATGACAACTTCCCGACTGTCTACTACAACAAGATTTTGCCCGACTCTGATGAGGGAGGGGCGAAGATGGTGGCACGCCTTTGGCTCGCTCCAGTGCTTGCGGCCATCGCTAGGTGGTGTACGGACCTATATGTATTTTTTTACTCATGGTGTTCTTTATACTACTTGACAGTTGATGAATAGATTGAAAATTTTCTCGCAATTTTTTTGGAGTAGATAGAAATAAGCCACATGGAAAAAATATTACTCACTAGAAGAAAGACAAAAAGTATTGGTAGTAAAAAAATATTGGATCATGCGCTCCTCTTCATCGGAGGTGGTTGCTGTTCTGGTGCGCTAGTCCTATGCGGCCTTAACACGATAACTTCCTGACTGTCTACTACAACAAGGTTTTGCCCGATTCTGATGAGGGAGGGGCGAAGATGGTGGCACACCGTTGGCTCGCTCCAGTGCTTGCGGTCATTGCTAGGTGGTCTACGGACCTATATGTATTTTTTTACAGAAAAAATATTACTCACTAGAAGAATGACAAAAAGTATTGGTAGTAAAAAAATATTGGATCCTGCGCTCCTCTTCATCGGAGGTGGTTGCTGTTCTTGTGTGCTAGTCTTATGCGGCCTTAACACGATAACTTCCCGACTGTCTACTACAACAAGGTTTTGCCCGATTCTGATGAGGGAGGGGTGAAGATGGTGGCACACCGTTGGCTCGCTCCAGTGCTTGCGGTCATTGCTAGGTGGTCTATGGACCTATATGTATTTTTTTACAGAAAAAATATTACTCACTAAAAGAAAGACAAAAAATATATTGGTAGTAAAAAAATATATCGACGCCTGAGAGATTCGAACTCTCGCGGGGAAACCCCATGTACTTAGCAGGCACACGCCTTAACCACTCGGCCAAAGCGTCTTTTATGCTTTTGGTGCTTCTTTTCCTTTTATAAACGGTAGGACATCTAACCCAATTCGTTCCCCGAAACCTTCCCCCACCAGCCAAGGCACAGCAATCAGACCATGGACAGCGGCGGCGTGCGGCCATCGCTCCCGTCCGCGGCGGCGGCGGGAGGAGCCTCCGGCCCGGACGAGCCTCGCGATGCGCGCGTGGTGCGGGAGGTCCTCCGGTCGATGGGGCTCGGCGAGGGCGAGTACGAGCTGCGCGTCGTGCACCAGTTCCTGGACCTGGCCTACCGCTACGTCGGGGACGTGCTCGGCGACGCCCAGGTCTACGCCGACCACGCGGCCAAGCCCCAGCTCGACGCTGACGACGTCCGCCTCGCCATCCAGGCCAAGGTCAACTTCTCCTTCTCCCAGCCGCCGCCGCGCGAGGTACGAGCACCACCAATCTCAGCAGAAACCCTAGAGTATATCTTCTTTAGATTCGGACAAATTATTAGGTATCGTAGCTTCATTCAATTGGACAATGACGAGGACAAGGGTGCACTTTAAACCGTAGATCGAGGGCCGGCTTTCCTGTGAACCTATCAGATTCGGAGGGAGTAATGTTGTGGACTCCAATTGGGGACATGACAAGCTCTGTAGAGGATGTGCAGATGAGTCGCGGAAGAAACAATCTAGATACTACTCCCTCCAATTGGAGTACGAAAAATATCTGGTTCTTGGCTGAAATCTCAACGGTTAAGAGTACGAAAAATGATGTGTGCTGTTGAGATTTCAGTTAATTTCTGGTTCTTGGCTGAGAGATATTTTTTGGGGAAAATTTGAATTTCAAATAAGGCTCAACTTCTCAATTAAATGCTTTCCACAATAAGAACACATCAATCAAAGACTCAGACATGGTGTTTAGAAGCCACCATCCGCAACGCAACACAGAGATTGTGGTTTTTAGTCCTTGAGCTCATGAAATGTCGTTTTTTCTACACTCGTAGCCGTCCGAGGGACCAACATAAGTGTTATACTGAAATTATAATGAAAAAAATTGGAGGAAATGTGGGATTCGAACCCAGATTCATCTCAAGTAGTACATTACCAGTACCACCCTACCACTAGGACCAAGATGACTCCTTTATCCTTTAGGAAGTTGGAACTGACAGAACTTTTGCCAGTTTGGTGGGGTAATCAGGGAGTACCGAGATTTAAATCCCAGTGTGTAGCTAGTAGCAGAAACGAATACCTTCTCGATGTAAGGAAAATTCTATTCTTACATAAAAATCTTATGAAATCCATACGTACTGGTTTATTTTAGATTGCTACTGCTCCCATGATTTTAGCAACCGTCACTACAATGAACTGGCAGGTAAAACTTTTTGTCGAACCTGTACGTATGAATAGCATTGCTCATGTAAGTTCAATATACCAACAGGTGGGAAAAGTCAGAAGTGAAGGTAGCAGAATAGAACCCCTTCTCAAAGTAAAAAAAGCAAAAGAGCCCTTTCTAATCTCCAACAAGGAAAACCTTTCATATCTGCACACAAGATGCAAGGAGAGACCAGTTGGGGCAGAACATTGACTTCAGTTCAGTCCATGACACCATATCTTGTTAGGAATGTTCAGCTGAGCCCATTTCTTGTTTGGGAAGTTGAATGCTTATGCGCCGAAGGATCTAAAATCTTAGGAATCATGTGCAACTAGTAGTTCCATATACACAATTTAACCTTTGAGAACCAAGCAAGAAATAAATACCCTCTTCTGTTAGTGCAGAGATGCTGCTTTGTACCGTAGCAGCCTTCTGTTGCAACTGGAAACAAGAATACTCGGTTTAGTTATTAGTTGGCTTTACTCTTTAGATATATTATGTGTATTCTCGATAACTTCCGTTAGATTTGGACACTCTTCATGGATGGGTCAAGTCAAATAATCACATAGAAGGGAGAGCATCCGTTAGAGCCTCAGATTTGGACACTCTTCATGGATGGGTCAGTCAAATAATCACATAGAAGGGAGAGCATCTGTTAGGGCTGATGAGGTATCAACTAGGAGGCACTGTAGTCATCATAGACCAGAAAGGTAACAGGGTAGTGGGGAATAGAGATTAGGGGGAGACTTCTTTATTGATAACTTGCATCAGTCACTGCAGCTACGGGACCTTTATATAGGTGACTCAAGACCAATGTCTTGGATGGTACAGACTTAAAGTGCTGCAGAATGTGACTGCTGCAGGTTCTGTTGAAACGATTCCTAACTTAGGGAACAAAAGTTTATTAGAACTCTTAGTCTATTCCAACTCAGGTGTGTCTGCTGTGGCCTGTGGGTTTCCTCCTCCGATATGGAATTCCCCACATAACACTCCGTAACGACGGTTATCGACCAATTCATTGGTACAATGGTGCCCCCCGCTCCCACCTCTCCAAATCTCCAGGAACAGGCTAAGCATAGTAGAAAACAATGTTTTGGAATGCATGGCTGGACTTATATAGAAACACGAAACGAACAGGATATGATTCTCAATGTGTATGAGGCTGGCATCTGAAGATATACCTAAAATGTTGATGAATCATATTATTAGGTAGTACAAAGATATTACAGATTGAGGGTCACTCACAAGTGTACTCACTTGCGGGTTAGCCGGTAAGTACAACTAAACAAGATCTTGCGTAGATAAAAGGCTATGAACAACTCTTGTGGTTATGCTGTGAAGTCAAGTGCTTGTTTTATGTTTTATCAGATCCATGGAAACTCTAGCTGACACAAAGTACTCTATGCATAGGTGGTTGACAAGTCAATTTGCTGATGTCACAGGTTCTACTTGAGTTGGCACGCAGCCGGAACAAGATCCCGCTGCCCAAGTCTATTGCTCCACCTGGCTCGATTCTTCTGCCACCTGAGGAGGACACTTTGTTGAGTGAAAACTACCAGCTCCTACCCGCACTGATGCCACCAACTCAGACTGAAGAGGCAGAGGATGACAACGAGGGAGCCGACGCAATGCCTGCCAATCCTAGTCCAAACTATTCGCAGGATCAGAGGGGCAGCGAGCAACATCAGCCTCAGAGCCAGAGCCAGAGGGTTTCTTTCCAACTGAACGCGGTGGCTGCCGCGGCTGCAAAGCGTCCTCTGGTGACAGTCAGTTGAACATGGGCTAACTAACTGATGCTTGTGTAGCTTGCTGGGACCGCCCTTTCTGGCTAGCGCCCTCCTATTTCACGATGAAAAAATGCTGATTGTTGAGGAAAGGGAGCAGCCTTGCAAGTAGTGTAAGTAGTAGCCGTGCACCTCTGGCTAATTAGTTTCTGTCCATTATTGTCGACTTATCGATTTTGTATATCTTGTCAAACTTGAGAGCTGTCCTGTCGTTGTTTCTGAATGCTAAATCAGTGTTTCTGTTGCCACTGTGTTCCCATTATGCTTTTGGTAGCATGTGGCACATATTTGGTTGGTTAAAATGAGGACCTAACAATATGTGCACACCCCTACTAAGTGTACAATATAGAAATAAATCTTTTAATCGATATATAGAGATAAATCTGTACTTCACTATTTTTGTCATTTTATATCAGTGTTTGCTTCTTCTTTTTTTGCTAGGGGGAGTAGGATGTAGTGACACCTTCTGTGCGTCTCACATGGAAGACTTACTGGGAAATCAAAACAAAAACAACACAGCCCGTCTAGCTCAGTTGGTAGAGCGCAAGGCTCTTAACCTTGTGGTCGTGGGTTCGAGCCCCACGGTGGGCGTCCTCTTTTTTTTTCCCCTCCCCAGTTTCCATGTGCATTGAATGATGAATCAGCTTATAATTTGTACGCAGGAGCTTGCCTTTGCTCAGGTTGCGTTAGAATAGTTTTTTTTTTCAAAACCAATTCTTGTATT
Organism: Aegilops bicornis; assembly: GCA_021605145.1. Taxonomy (NCBI): domain Eukaryota; kingdom Viridiplantae; phylum Streptophyta; class Magnoliopsida; order Poales; family Poaceae; genus Aegilops; species Aegilops bicornis. Next base: position 679,366,926 of record CM038671.1, read on the forward strand.
ACTCAATCAGGGAATACAATCACGTTTCGGACCTGACCCAAGCCACACAGCAGTTTGAACTTGGGACCCACCAAAATTCGCCAAATCATAACTAGGAAAATTCTAAGTACGGTGTATATGAATAATACACAAGAACTATGGGACAAGCTCTCCCTCATCTCTTTTTTCTCAACAAAGCGTACTTCGGTCTGTTGACATCTCTGCTTCTCACCATATGTTACCTCTTCCAAAACAATCCGACTCCACATTGCAAGGCCAGCATTAATCTTTTCTCTGATTGCCAAAATTTCAGATTCAAACACACCATTGCATGGGTTTTCCTTTCCGATTCCCCCGTACTCCTTCGCTCCTGCCCTCGTGCGAACTCTTATCTAGGGTTTCCTTGCCTCTCGCCGGTCCCGCCGCCGGTCCACTCGTCTCACATGGTCCTTGGACCATGGAGGCGCGGTGGATCCCGGTCCTTGCCGGCGGGAGGGCTCCATTTTTAGATATTTTTTTGAATTTTGTTAAGATTTTTGCCATGCTCAAGAAGACGAGGCGGCGTCGGCTTCTTGAAGAAGGACCTGAATAAGGTCCTCCCCGCCTAGCCCGCGTCCGGGTGATGTTTCAAGCGTCGTCGGAAGGCATGTGGAGGTTTGTCTCTAATGGATCTCGTGGGATCCAGTCAGCGTTTATCTTGGGTTGATCCGACTGGATCGGGTCTTTGTTCGTCTACGTCTATGTGCCTGCAGGTTGGATCCTTCCGATCTACGCTTCTCTTCATCAGCGACGGTTGCTGTTCTGGTGCACTGGTCCTATGAAGTCTTAACACGACGACGTCCCGACTATCTACTACAACAATGTTTTTCCCGCTCTGACGAGGCAGGGCGATGAAGGCGGCGCGCCTTCGGCTCGCTCCATTGCTTGTAGTCGTCGCTAGGTGGTCTACAGACATGGATGCAAAATTTTCTTTTAGTGTTCTCTGTACTATCTTGATAGTTCATGAATAGATTGGAAGTTTTCTCGTAAAAAAACGCATCATTGCATGAGAATAGGTGTGTGCACGAACAAAAAATGATGCCGACATATCTTCTTCTCACCATATGTTGACCTCTTCCAAACAGTCCGACTCCACATCAATAGGAAGGCTACTCCATTGCAAGGCCATCATTAATCCTTCTCTGATTGCCAAAAATTTAGATTCAAACACATCATTGCATGAGAATAGGTGTGTGCACGAACAAATTGATGCCACCAGAAGCATCCCTTAAAATCATGCCCGTCCCTCCAATACCATCCAAAAAGGAACCATCAACATTAAGTTTAACCCGACCATCAAGTGGAAACTTCCATATGCTGTGATCCATAGAAGGTCCACTGTTGTATGTTTTTTAGGCCAAGGCCGTAGAACAATTGTTCTACGGTAAATTTTCATTAATTAAATATGTACAGATACAAAGAGTAAAAAAAAAACAATCAACCGATGCATGTTTTGTGCAACGTCAAGAATACTTAAAGGTTATTCTGAATCCATGTGTGTATCTTGTCCTCCTTATCTGCTTTAGCTCTTAGCTCAACACATCTCAGACCTTCCTTTAAATAAAATTTCTAGGTGTCTATCGTTGATGTGGCTCTTCTGAAGATCTTATCATTTCTGCTCATCCAAATACTCCAGCAGCCCATGACAATCATATGCATCGCAAATTCTGTGGGAAGAGCAGTCAGACAGAAATGAATTTCATCATAAGTTGACATGCCTCTGCGTTTGCTGGGTGCTATGGAGTGCCAACACATGAGAGCAAATGGGCGGTCCCAGAAGAGATGTGTGACCGTTTCTTCAGTGGGTTCATAGCTCAGGGCGTAGTTGTAGTCTTCTAGATACATACTTTTCCGTTGGAGCAAATTCCTGGTGCCGATCTTGTCATGCAATAGAAGCCATAAGAAGATCTTATGTCTTAGATGGCATGCTGTTTTCCACAAGAGCCTGAATGTGTCATGAGCTTGGTTGTTCCCCTGAATGGCTTTGTACATCTTGATGGAGGAGTACTTAGGTGCTGACCAAGTGTAAGACCAGATGCCATTGCCTGCTGATACCACTCTGCTGTTAAGTAGTTCTTGTAATGCATTGAATTGCACAAACGCTTCTTGAGACATTGGTCCATGGAATAGTAGACTAATATCAGTGGTTTCCAGTACTGACTGCAGGGATATATTCTGCTTGATAGCATAAGAGTGTAACTCTGGATATTTCAAGTATAGGGGAAGATCTTGCCATTTATTAGTCCAAAACAGCACAGTATTTCCTTGACCTGCCTTACATAATGCATGCTGCTTGAAAGTTGCAAGATGTTTAAGTACTGTCCTCCCCCAGAAGGAACCTATCTTGGTTTCACTTGGTAATTTTTCCTGATAATGAGTTTCCAAATAATGTTCACCCAGGGGATATCAGCTCCGTTGAAGAATTTATGTAGGAATTTAATGAGCAGGGCTTGATTGTGGATCTTTAAGTCTAGGACTCCCAGTCCTCCTTGCTCTTTGGCCTTGCATATTGTATCCCAGGATATATGAACAATCCATCTTTCCTGAGATCCATATTTTCTCCAAAAGCAATCCATGAGGTATGTGTTGATTTGTTTGATCACTGTCTTTGGTATCTCCCAGGTGCACATAAAAAATGTGGGCAGGCTGGTGAATACTGATTTCAACAAAGTTAATTTGTCACCAGTAGACAACATAGTGGAGCAGCTCAACAACTTACTTTCAATTCTTTTCAACATAGGAACATAATCCTCAACCCTTGGTTTGTTCAGGCAGAGTGGTAGCCCAAGGTAAGTATGTGGTAGAGTGCCAATCTTCCAGCCAATGAGGTTGGATAATTTAGCCATTTTATGTGCAGGAGTGTTGATAGAAATCATGATGGACTTTGAGTAATTGAATTTTAAGCCAGTATACTCAGCATAGTGCAGGAGGAGATTCTTAATGTACATCAGTTGTGTAGCATCTGCCTTAGCCACTAGATGGTATCATCAGCATACTGGATAATTGGGTAGTCTGGGCATGATGCATGAATGAGTGGTGATTCAATCAGAGCATTATGGTATGCTTCATTGAGAATAGATTGGAGAATATCTGCAGCAATCACAAAAATCAAGGGTGATAGGGGATCACCCTGTCTGGCCCCTTTTTTGCAAAGGAATTGCTTCCCTGGCACACCATTAAGAAGCACAGATGAGAAACCAGTACAATAGATCATTCTGATCCATTGTATCCATTTGCTTCCAAAGCCCGTTGCTTGTAAAACCTCAAAGATGGTATCATGGTTAAGCATATCAAATGCTTTCTCAAAGTCTAGTTTCAGCAGAATGATTTCTCTTTTGCTTTGATGACATTGGTGGATATACTCATAGGACCAAGCAAGGCAATCTTGGATACGTCTATTATTAAGGAAGCCATACTGGTTCTTGTGTACCATGTTGAGGATGTGCTTTTGCAGTCTGTTTGCTAGCAGTTTAGTAATAATCTTGAGAGTACAGTTCAACAGGAAAATGGGCCAGAATTTAGATGGTGTTGCTGCAGAGTCTGTCTTTGGAATGAGTGTGATATAGGAGTAATTGATACTCTGAATGTTCACTTGTCCTGAATGAAAATCCTCTATAAGCTTATAAAAATCAAGAGCAATGATGTCCCAACAGTTCTTGAGAAAGGCTGCATTAAATCCATCTGGCCCTGGTGATTTGTCTACAGGCATGTTCTTGATCACATTATCAATTTCATCCTTGGTGAAAGGTGCTTCTAGTTCAGACAAGTCTTCCATTTGTTGTAGCAAGTGATGTAAGTTCAGTGGGTTTGTGGTGGGAGCAGATGTACCCATTCTATCTTTAAATGCTCTGTATAAGATTGCAGCTTTAGCCTGGTGGTCTTGGTGTTCATGCCCCTGTTCATCTCTCAGCATAGAAATGGAGTTGTTTCTAAACTTTATTGTTGCTTTGGCTTGAAAGTATTTAGTATTAGCTTCACCCACTTGGATCTTTCTTATAGTGGCTCTTTGTTTCCAGTATTGTCTCTGATTATCCAGAATAACTTCAAGGTGAAGTTTGAGGATGTTCCTGGCATTATGCTCCTCCCATGATAAGGTCCTGTATTCCTCAGTGATATCGTAGCATAGGATCAAGAAATTGGTATCTGCAATGATCTTTTTTAGGCCAGACAATTTTTTGGCCCAATTCTTTAGCCCTTTCCTCAGTCTCTTGAATTTTATAGCTATGGCCTTGGCACTATCATTGGCATCCACCTCTTGTGTCCAAATATAACTGACTACCTCTCTGAATTGATGATGTTCCAGCCAAAAATTTTCAAATCTGAAGATATTAACTCTAGGAATAGATGACCCTATCTGGATTTAGTACATAATCTGAGGTAGTTTAGCTAGAGGGATGGCAAAAGTGGCAGGATATTTAAGGGTCTAATCTTCTGATGTGAAACACCAGTCTAGTTTTTCCAAAAGAGGGGTCTCTTGCATGTTACTCCAAGTATATTTCCTGCCTTTGAGAGGGATTTCAATGAGAGCCTGCTGTTGATTGCTGTATTAAAAGAAAGCATATCATTGATACTACCCCTTCCCTACTTCTATTTTGAGGATATCTGATAAATTTGAAATCACCCATAAGAAGCCAAGGTGTGTCATATGGAATAATGAAGTTTTGAAACCAGTTCAAAAAGAGAATTCTTTCATTTGGTTGACAGGGCCCATGCACATTTGTTAAAATCCATTGATCCCCATTGTGATTGGATGTGAATAGGACTGATAGTGAAAATTCATTGTTGTGATGTATTTGGCCAGTGAACACTTGTTCATTCCATGCAATTAGGAGACCTCCAGATGCACCTACAGATGGCCGAAATGCAAATTTCCCGATTCTTCTGGGACAAAAGTTTTTCAGATAGAAACTGTCAAAAGATTCTTTCTTGGTTTCTTGCAAACAAACAATGGAGCATTGTGATTCCTCAATTTTATTAGCCAAAGCAGTCCATTTCTTTGGATGTTAATGCCACTAATTAATGTTCCAATTCAAGATGTTCCAATCTCTATTCATCACACTAGTAGAAAAGGGGCCTATTGATCCGGTTGGTGAGGGCCTTTAGTCCCGGTTCATGAACCGGGACTAAAGGGTCGGTACTAATACCCTGGCCCTTTAGTCCCGGTTAAATCCAGAACCGGGACTGATGGCCCTCCACATGGCCTGTCCACGAGCTCAGTAGAGGGCCTTTGGTCCCGGTTGGTGGCACCAACCGGACCAATAGGCATCCACGCCACAAGATTTCTATGGCTGTGGTTTTTGTTTTTTTAAAGGGGGGTTTGGGGGTTAATTTAGGTGTTACATATATTGTGCTATAGCTAGCTAATTAATAGAGAAAAGTGTCCTCTCTTTTGTCCGTGCTTGGTCGACGCCACGTACTATACATACGATAGAGAGGACTAGCTAGACACGCTAGCTAGCTAGTAATTAAGCAAAATGTAAGATCGTCATGAACATATATGCATACGGTGAGAAGTGATATCGACCACCTCTCCTTCTCCGAGAGATTGGTGAACAACAAGTTCTCGTGATATCTATCCGACACTACCGCTACATATATACAATAATTATATTTACAATACGGACGCGTGGTCCACATAGTATTCTCCGCCTTCAGCGATCACGTGGTCAAGAAAGAATGCCGCCAATTCCTCTTGAATTGCTCGCAGCGATCCGGTGCTAGTAGTTCATCCCGCATCCGAAACATCTAATTTTAAGAAGGGGTCAATACATATATATATATGAATGAATGAAACTCAACACAAATGATGGTAATAAAATAAAATTGTGAATATTTTTATTTACGCACTTCATATTGTTTGTCGGAGTTGCCCCTCTCACAGTGTCGTGTGGCGGATGGACTCGCAAACGTAGTATCCACGTAAATCATTCCCTTGTTCCTGCCACAACCACTTTACAAGAAACAGAGGTCAATCAAACTGATAATTAGCAAGCATTCTAAATGGTATTGATGAAACTAGCGCTTGAATCACTAGGAGATGCGCGTGGAATATGCTACTATATAGTACTTACTGGGTGTCTAAATTGCAGCTTCTTCGGTAGTCCGGAGCTTTTTGGTGAATTTTCCCAAGCCCTGCCATACAAAGAAAACAATTACTTGATATCAGAAATGAACAAAGTTCTTGATATGGTGGATAATGATCGATTTAACTTACTTCTCGAGCATTTCAGTCATGTCCGCATACTCCTTGGGATCTTTTCGTCTCGAGTCTAAGACAGTTACTACTTCCTGCTCAAGCTTAATCTCTAGGAGAATATAGTGGTAGCTGCGCACGCATGCATAACTCATCAATATTACATTACTATAACCTGGACTAATAAGGAAACCGGATATGCCACAAGACAGTAACACTCACTTGAAGTTGTAAGGAAAGAGTATTATATCTTTGTGTTCATTTATTACCAACGATTGTAGCAAGTTGGCCTCGGTATCTTGGGCACGAAATTGAACCTCAGTTGCATCTATGAGATATGTGTTAATGAACCCAATATCACCCACTTGTATTTTCTTCAATTCGCAATCTTCAATCTGCATAATATAGTGAGGATATTTATAAATACATGCAATGAAAGGGCTGAGTTATATAGAGATACTTAATGATGTAAGTAGTACTACTTACGCATGTGAGCGGTGTGACCGTTGTTTTATCGAGGGCCAATTGATTGAAAAACTGATAGAACTCCTCAAATGGAATAGGCAACAGTTCAATTCCAAGGAGGTCATGCTCCTTTTAACTCTCACATACAAAGTACTCCTCCCTCGGACTCTTTGCAGGTTTTCATGTACCAATCATGCAATCTTCGCATCATCGTTGATAGAGAGCTTTCATCTTTGACGAGAGGCTTCCCGTGCATCGTATCTTTATATCTGCACCTCCAAGAAATCATAATGTACATCGTCAAGGTGTAATCTGCAGGATTGCCATAACCGGCACCATCCTCGGATCGACGATGTCGCTAGCGAGCACCTTGAGCTGGGGGCACGATTGCTTCATTGTTCGCAGAGCTGGGCAATTTGTTTCCCAGCTCGTCGTTCTTTCATCCTTTGATCACCGATGCATTTCCGACCTCTCCGCTTTGGCAAATGCCTTTCCAATAATGCGCTCATAGTTGCCTTTCGGCGGAGACTTGGGTGGTTTTGTCGGGGCCAGAGTGCGCTTCGCTTTGACCGGATCTACCTTCTCCTCCGGAGGTGGATGTCTCTTTGCTTTCAACCCTTGAAACCAGTCATCCACTTCGGTCCGCGCGATCTTCGCGTTTTCCTCCTCGCTCCTCTCGTACGGTAACTTCTCCGAGTCTTCAGAGAAGGACCGAATCAGATCTCCTCCCGCCTTTGGCTGTCTTGCTAGACGCCGCAGAGCAGACGGAGCGGATGTCTTCTTTCCTTGCTTACGAGGCGGAGGAGAAGGACTACGACGCCACGGAGCAGCCGAGCGGCGGCGGGTCTCTTCCGCCTTGCCGACGAGGCGGAGAAGGAGGAGGCTGGCTGCTCGGGCGCGCCGGTGCAAAGCGGAGAAGGAGGCGGAGTGCCGCCACGCCGGAGAAGGAGCCGCCGAGTGCCCTGATCGCCACTCACGGAGGAGGAGGCGGTGGAGGAGGCGGAGTGCCCCGACTCACGGGAGGAGGAGGAGGAGGCGGATGCGCCCAGTTCGGAAGGTTGATGAGATCCTTCCGCCATAGGCATGGAGTCTTGAGCAGAACCCAGCCGATACTCCCCTTCACCGGTAGGGTGGTCAAGCCGGAGGTCCTCAAATCCCTCCGTTATTTCATCGACCATCACCTTAGCATATCCTTCTAGAATCGGCGGCGGTGAAAAGTTGAGTCGGGTTTAGTAGGATAACAGAGCCAACACCGCCTTGACCTTCAAATTGCTCCATTGCGCCCATAAGGTGGCAATTTTCAGCATCCGTGATAGCATCCACGGGATAGCTGGCAGAGCCGTCAAGGCATGTTGCTCCGCTGAAGCAGCTCGGTGGAAGCCACGCCGCTTCTCCGCCGAGATGGCGGGGTAGTCGGGGAAGCTTCGGCAGGTCGCTTTGTTGTGATCACCGCTTCGCTCCTCTTCTCGTTCCTCTAGCCCCATTACCCTTTCGTAACGCCTTGCATTAGGCTCTGCTTCCAGCTTCTTCCTCCTCTCATGGGTTTTGTAACCCCGCGTCCGGAAATCCAGCCTTCGATTTAAACGGAGCTGGCGTGCCTCGTGGTCCGCCTGTGGTGCTCAGGATTCCCGAGGGCCATTGTGAGCTCGTCCCTTCTCCCCTCGAACGAACTTCCCTTGCTGCGCTGCTTCGATATAATGCTTAAGCCTCTTGACCGGTATGTCCAATTGTTCGTCTGGCCCAAATGCACTTCCTGTTATAGGGTCCAAGGATCCGCCGCCTCAAGAACCAAGTCCGGCAACGGTCTGGCCAGTTCATTGTCTCTGGTTCGTTCCCTTTATGAAGCAGATCAATCTCAGCCTTGGCCCACTTAGGTTGGGCTACGAGGTAGCCACCTGAACCCGTGCGATGGTGAAGCTTCTTCTTCGCAGCATTTCTCTTGTTTGTCGCCGACATCTTTTACTCTTTTCCGATGTCTTGTAGGCCACAAATGCGGGCTACCATCTCCGATCTTCTCAAATTTGCCCTTGAATTCTGGTGTCTCATTTTTTTCGACATACGTATTGAGTTCTTTCTTCCAATTCCTGAATAGTTCTGCCATCTTCTTAAGAGCAAAAGACTTGATTAATGGCTCTATTACTGGCTTCTCCGGATCATCCTCTAGCGGTAGGGTAAAATTTGACTTCAGCTCAGTCCAAAGATCATTTTACGCATATCATTGACACAAGACACCTCGTGGTCTTCGTTCTTAGGCTTATACCATTGGTGGATGCTGTTCGGGATCTTGTCCCTAACCGTAACCCATGACCGAGCAACAAATGCCTTCTTTGTCGGTAGGGTTCAATCGGTTGGCCGTCGCTGCGATTTCTATGATCTCAAACTTTTCATCCGAGCTCAACTTTTTCTTCGGGCCTCGCCTCTTTACCGGGTTGTGCTCGATCCGGAGGGCTAGAAAAAGAACAAAGACGAGTTAATTAATATGTGTACATACCAAAACAAAGACGAGAGCTAGTCAAGACAGGCTTAACTAATATATATACCTGGCCGGACTCGGTTTGGTGATCACCGGAGCCGTCCTCACGGTCTACTTCTTCACCCTCTCCTTCTTGCACCGGCATTGGGTCATCGGAGCCATGTAAATCATAGCCAGCGGCTTCTTCACCCTCTTCTTCCAGACCAATATCGTTGTCGTTGAGAAACATCATCGAGGAGACGGCATCACTTCCGTGTACGATTATGTCCCTCAACAACGCTTCTTGTGCTTCGTCTCGGGTGGTGTCCATAGTTTCTACAAATTTTTACAACATGGCAATTATTATTCAAACATGACAGATATGGATATATTAGTGGCAAACGAGAACTAGCTAGCTAATCACAATAAGGAATCATATTAGTGGCCTCGACGCTGCTTCTCTAGGGTTTGGGGTGGCCTCGACAACGCTTCAAGGGTTAGGGGTGGCCTCGAGAACGCTTCAAGCTAGGAGGGGGTAATATCGCCCCCCCACGTGTTGAAGCTATCGGGAGGGGGTCGGCGTTGAACACTACATCTAAGTGTTGGGGAACGTAGTAATTTCAAAATTTTCCTACGCACACACAGGACCATGGTGATGGCATAGCAACGAGAAGGGAGAGTGTTGTCTACGTACCCTCGTAGACCAAAGCGGAAGCGATCACAACGTAGAGGAAGTAGTCGTGACGTTCTCCTCGCGATCCCGCCGATCCCAAAGGTTGCATTCTGTTGGGTAACGTAGTAATTTCAAAAAATTCCTACGCACACGCAAGATCATGGTGATGCATAGCAACGAGAGGGGAGAGTGTTGTCTACGCACTCAGAGACCAAGCGGAAGCGTTATAACAACGCGGTTGATGTAGTCGCACGCCTTCACGATCCGACCGATCCAAGTACCGAACGTCACGGCACCTCCGAGTTCTCGCACACGCTCAGCTCGATGACGATCCCGGACTCCGATCCAGCAAAGTGTCGGGGATGAGTTCCACAAGACGACGGGCAGCGTGGTGACGATGATGATGCTCCACCGACGCAGGGCTTCGCTTAAGCTCATGACGATATGACTTCTCCGGCGCAGGGCTTCGCTTAAGCTCCGCGACGATATGACCGAAGTGGAATATGGTGGAGGGGGCACCAGACACGGCTAAGGAACGATCCAGAGATCAACTTGTGTGTCCATGGGGTGCCCCTGCCCCGTGATATAAAGGAGGGAGGGAGGAGGAGGCCGGCCCTAGGAGGGCGCGCCATGGGGAGTCCTACTCCCACCGAGTAGGATTCCCCTTTCCTAGTCCAACTAGGAGTCCTTCCATGTATTAGGAGTAGGAGACAAGGAAGGGAAGAGAGAAGGGAAGGAAGGAGGGTGCGACCTCTCCCCTAGTCAATTCGGACTAGGCCATGGGGAAGCGCGGCCTGCCCTAGGCAGCCCCTCTCTCTTTCCCGCAGGGCCCAATAAGGCCCAATACTTCTCCCCGCAAATTCCGTAACTCTCCGGTACTCCGAAAATACCCGAATCATTCGAACCTTTCCGAACTCCGAATATAGTCGTCCAATATATCGATCTTTACGTCTCGACCATTTCGAGACTCTCGTCATGTCCCCGATCTCATCCGGGACTCGAACTCCTTCGGTACATCAAAACTCATAAACTCATAATATAACCGCCATCGAAACCTTAAGCGTGCGGACCCTACGGGTTCGAGAACTATGTAGACATGACCTAGAACTATTCTCGGTCAATAACCAATAGCGGGACCTGGATGCCCATATTGGCTCCTACATATTCTCTGAAGATCTTTATCGGTCAAACCGCATAACAACATCGTTGTTCCCTTTGTCATCGGTATGTTACTTGCCCGAGATTCGATCGTCGGTATCCAATACCTAGTTCAATCTCGTCACCGACAAGTCTCTTTACTCGTTCTGTAATGCATCATCCCGTAACCAACTCATTGGTCACATTGCTTGCAAGGCTTATAATGATGTGCATTACCGAGAGGTACCAGAGATACCTCTCCGACAATCGGAGTGACAAAACCTAATCTCAAATACGCCAACCCAACATGTACCTTTGGAAACACCCGTAGTACTCCTTTATAATCACCCGATTACGTTGTGACGTTTGGTAGCACCAAAGTGTTCCTCCGTAAACGGAGTTGCATAATCTCATAGTTACAGTGAACATGTATAAGTCATGAAGAAAGCAATAGCAACATACTAAACGATCAAGTGCTAGGCTAACGGAATGGGTCATGTCAATCAGATCATTCTCCTAATGATGTGATCCCGTTAATCAAATGACAACTCACGTCTATGGTTAGGAAACATAACCATCTTCGATTAACGAGCTAGTCAAGTAGAGGCATACTAGTGACACTGCTTGTCTATATATTCACACATGTATTATGTTTCCGGTTAATACAATTCTAGCATGAATAATAAACATTTATCATGATGTAAGGAAATAAATAATAACTTTATTATTGCCTCTAGGGCATATTTCCTTCAGTCTCCCACTTGCACTAGAGTCAATAATCTAGTTCACATCGCCATGTGATTTAACAGCAATAGTTCACATCACCATGTGATTAACACCCATAGTTCACATCGATATGTGATCAACACCCAAAGGGTTTACTAGAGTCAGTAATCTAGTTCACATCGCTATGTGATTAACACCCAAAGAGTACTAAGGTGTGATCATGTTTTGCTTGTGAGATATTTTTAGTCAACGGGTCATCACATTCAGATCCGTAAGTAAATTGCGAATTTCTATGTCAACAATGCTCCGCAAGGAGCTATTCTAGCTAATTGCTCCCACTTTCAATATGTATCTAGATCGAGACTTAGAGTCATCCAGATCGGTGTCAAAACATGCATCGACGTAACCCTTTACGACGAACCTTTTGTCACTTCCATAATCGAGAAACATATCCTTATTCCACTAAGGATAATTTTGACTGCTGTCCAGTGATCTACTCCTAGATCACTATTGTACTCCCTTGCCAAACTCAGTGTAGGGTATACAATAGATCTGGTACACAGCATGGCATACTTTATAGAACCTATGGCCAAGGCATATGGAATGACTTTCATTCTCTTTCTATCTTCTGCCGTGGTCGGGTTTTGAGTCTTACTCAATTTGACACCTTGTAACACAGGTGCAAGAACTCTTTCTTTGACTGTTCCATTTTGAACTACTTCAAAATCTTGTCAAGGTATGTACTCATTGAAAAAACTTATCAAGCGTCTTGATCTATCTCTATAGATCTTGATGCTCAATATGTAAGCAGCTTCACCGAGGTCTTTGTTTGAAAAACTCCTTTCAAACACTCCTTTATGCTTTGAGAATAATTCTACATTATTTCCGATCTACAATATGTCATTCACATATACTTATCGTAAATGTTTGTAGTCGCCCACTCACTTTCTAGTAAATACAGGCTTCAATCGTAAGTCTGTATAAACTATATGCTTTGATCAACTTATCGGGCGTATATTCCAACTCCGAGATGCTTGCACCAGTCCATAGATGGATCGCTGGAGCTTGCACACTTTGTTAGCTCCCTTGGATCGATAAAACCTTCTCGTTGCATCATATACAACTCTTCCTCCGTAAACCCATTCAGAATGCAGTTTTACATCCATTTGCCAAATTTCATAAATTGTGGCAATTGCTAACATGATTCGGACAGACTTAAGCATCGCTACAGCTTGAGAAAATCTCATTGTAGTTAACACCTTGAACTTGTCAAAACCCTTTTGCGATAAGTCGAGCTTTGTAGATAGTAACACTACTATCAACGTCCGCCTTCCTCTTGAAGATCCATTTATTTTCTATTGCTTGCCGACCCTCGGGCAAGTCAACCAAAGTCCACACTTTGTTTTCATACATGGATCCCATCTCAGATTTCATGGCTTCTAGCCATTTAGCGGAATCTGGGCTCACCATCGCTTCTTCATAGTTTGTAGGTTCGTCATGATCTAGTAGCATGACTTCCGTAACAGGATTGCCGTACCACTTTGGTGCGGATCTCACTCTGGTTTACCTCACGGGATTCGGTAGTGACTTGATCTGAAGTTACATGATCATCATCATTAGCTTCCTCACTAATTGGTGTAGGGATCACCGAACTGATTTCCGTGATGAAATACTTTCCAATTCGGGAGAAGGTACAAATTACCTTATCAAGCTCCACTTTCCTCCCACTCACTTCTTTCGAGAGAAACTCCTTCTCTAGAAAGGATCTATTTATAAGCAACGAATGTTTTTGCCTTCGGATCTGTGATAGAAGGTATACCCAACAATTTCCTTTGGGTATTCTATGAAGACGCACTTCTCCGATTTGGGTTTGAGCTTATCAGGATGAAACTTTTTCACATAAGCATCACAACTTCCAAACTTTAAGAAACGACAGCTTAGGTTTCATCGTTAAACCATAGTTCATACGGTGTCGCCTCAACGGATTTAGACGGTGCCCTATTAAACGTGAATGCAGCTTGTCTCTAATGCATAACCCCAAAACGATAGTGGTAAATTGATAAGAGACATCATAGATCGCACCATATCCAATAAAGTGCGGTTACGACTTTCGGACACACCATTATGTTGTGGTGTTCCATATGGCGTGAGTTGTGAAACTATTTCACATTGTTTCAAATGAAGACCAAACTCAGAACTCAAATATTTATCTCCACGATCAGATCGCAGAAACTTTATTTTCTTGTTACGATGATTTTCCACTTCACTCTGAAATTCTTTGAACTTTTCAATTATTTCAGACTTATGTTTCATCAAGTAGATATACCCATATCTGCTCAAATCATTTTGTGAAGGTCGAAAATAACGATACTTGCCACGAGCATCAACACTCATTGAATCGCATACATCGGTATGTATTATTTCCAATAAGTCAAGAGCTTGTTCCATTGTTCCGAGAATGGAGTTTTAGTCATCTTGCCCAAAAGGCACGGTTCGCAAGCATCAAATGATTCATAGTCAAGTGATTCCAAAAGTCCATCGGCATGGAGTTTTCTTCAAGCGCTTTACACCAATATGACCTAAACGGCAGTGCCACAAATAAGTTGCACTATCATTATTAACTTTGCATCTTTTGGTTTCAATATTATGAATATGTGTATCACTATGATCGAGATCCAATGAACCATTTTCATTGGGTGTGTAACCATATAAGGTTTTATTCATGTAAATGTAACAACAATTTATTCTCTTACTTAAATGAATAACCGTATTGCAATAAACATGATCAAATCATATTTATGCTCAACACCAAATAACACTTATTTAGGTTCCACACTAATCCCGAAAGTATAGGGAGTGTGCGATGATGATCATATCAATCTTGGAACTACTTCCAACACTCATCGTCACTTCCCTTCAACTAGTTTCGCTTCATTCTCAGAACTCTGCTTTCAAGTTACTACTCTTAGCAACTATACCAAAGATCAAATACCGAGGGGTTGCTATGAACACTAGTAAAATACACATCAATAATCTGTATATCAAATATACCTTTGTTCACTTTGCCATCCTTCTTATCCACCAAATATTCAGGGGTAGTTCCGCCCAAAGGACCAGTTCCATTGCAGCAAAAGTACTTAGTCTCAGGCTTAGGTCCAGACTTGGGCTTCTTCACTCGAGCAGCAACTTGCTTGCCGTTCCTTTTGAAGTTCCCCTTCTTCCCTTTGCCCTTTCCTTGAGACTAGTGGTCTTGTCAATCATCAACACTTGATGCTCTTTCTTGATTTCTACCTTCGTTGATTTCAACATCACGAAGAGCTCGGGAATCGCTTTTCGTCATCCCCTGCATACTATAGTTCATCACGAAGTTCTAGTAACTTAGTGTTGGTGACTAGAGAATTCTGTCAATCACTATCTTATCTGGAAGATTAACTCCCACTTGATTCAAGCGATTGAAGTATTCAGACAATCTGAGCACATGCTCACTAGTTGAGCGATTCTCCTCCATCTTTTAGCTATAGAACTTGTTGGAGACTTCATATCTCTCAACTCGGGTACTTGCTTGAAATATTAACTTCAATTCCTGGAACATCTCATATGGTCCATGACGTTCAAAACGTCTTTGAAGTCCCGATTCTAAGCCGTTAAGTATGGTGCACTAAACTATCAAGTAGTCATCATATTGAGCTAGCCAAACGTTCATAAAGTGCGCATCCGCTCCTGCAATAGGTCTGTCACCTAGCGGTGCATTAAGGACATAATTCTTACATGCAGCATTGAGGATAAACCTCGGATCACGGATCCAATCCGCATCATTGCTACTAACATTTTTCAACACAATTTTCTCTAGGAACATATGAAAATAAACATATGAAAGCAACAACGCGAGCTATTGATCTACAACATAATTTGCAAAATACTACCAGGACTAAGTTCATGATAAATTAAAGTTCAATTAATCATATTACTTAAGAACTCCCACTTAGATAGACATCTCTCTAGTCATCTAAGTGATCACGTGATCCAAATCAACTAAACCATAACCGATCATCACGTGAGATGGAGTAGTTTTCAATGGTGAACATCACTATGTTGATCATATCTACTATATGATTCATGCTCGACCTTTCGGTCTCCGTGTTCCGAGGCCATATCTGCATATGCTAGGCTCGCCAAGTTTAACCTGAGTATTCCGCGTGTGCAAAACTGGCTTGCACCCGTTGTAGATGGACGTAGAGCTTATCACACCCGATCATCACGTGGTGTCTGGGCACGACGAACTTTGGCAACGGTGCATACTCAGGAGAACACTTCTTGATAATTAGTGAGAGATCATCTTATAATGCTACCGTCAAGCCAAACAGAATAAGATGTATAACAGATAAACATCATATGCAATCAAAATATGTGACATGATATGGCCATGATCATCTTGGCGCCTTTGATCTCCATCTCCAAAGTACTGTCATGATCTTTATCGTTACCGCACGACACCATGATCTTCATCATCTTGATCTATATCAATGTGTCGTCACTTGGTCGTCTCGCCAACTATTGCTTTTGCAACTATTGCTATCGCATAGCGATAAAGTAAAGCAATTATTTGGCACTTGCATCTTATGCAACAAAGAGACAACCATAGGGCTTACGCGATTGCCGATAACTTCAACAAAACATGATCATCTTATACAACAACTTATATCTCATCACGTCTTGACCATATCACATCACAACATGCCATGCAAAAACAAGTTAGACGCCCTCTACTTTGTTGTTGCAAATTTTACG
The DNA here is from genome assembly GCA_021605145.1 of Aegilops bicornis. NCBI lineage: Eukaryota > Viridiplantae > Streptophyta > Magnoliopsida > Poales > Poaceae > Aegilops > Aegilops bicornis. The sequence goes on from CM038671.1 coordinate 679,383,378, forward strand.
TGTCTTCTACGGGCTTAGCAAGAACCGTTCTCACCTACGCATCAAAACCACAACGATAGTTTGTCAAATAGACTCCGTTTTAACCTTCAAGAAGGACCGGGCGTAGTCACACTCGGTTCAACTAAAGTGAGAGAGACAGACACCCGCCAGCCACCTTTAAGCACGAGTGCTCGTGAACGGTGAAACCAGTCTCGCGTAAGCGTCTGGCGTAATGTCGGTCCGGCCGCTTCATCTCACAATACCGCTGAACCAAAGTATGACATGCTGGTAGGCAGTATGACTTGTATCGCCCACAACTCACTTGTGTTCTACTCGTGCAAAACATCAAACCATAAAAACCTAGGCTCTGATACCACTGTTGGGTAACGTAGTAATTTCAAAAAATTTCCTACGCACACGCAAGATCATGGTGATGCATTGCAACGAGAGGGGAGAGTGTTGTCTACGTACCCTCGTAGACCGAAGCGGAATCGTTATAACAACGCGGTTGATGTAGTCGTACGTCTTCACGATCCGACCGATCCAAGTACCGAACGTACGGCACCTCCGAGTTCTCGCACACGCTCAGCTCGATGACGATCCCCGGACTCCGATCCAGCAAAGTGTCGGGGATGAGTTCCACAAGACGACGGCGCAGGACGATGATGATGCTCCACCGACGCAGGGCTTCGCCTTAAGCTCATGACGATATGACTTCTCCGGCAGGGCTTCGCCTAAGCTCCGCGACGATATGACCGAAGTGGAATATGGTGGAGGGGGCACCGCACACGGCTAAGGAACGATCCGTAGATCAACTTGTGTGTCCATGGGGTGCCCCTGCCCCAGATATAAAGGAGGGAGGGAGGAGGAGGCCGACCCTAGGAGGCGCGCCATGGGGAGTCCTACTCCCACCGGAGTAGGATTCCCCTTCCTAGTCCAACTAGGAGTCCTTCCATGTATTAGGAGTAGGAGACAAGGAAGAGGAAGAGAGAAGGAAGGAAGGAGGGGTGCGGCCCTCCCCTAGTCAATTCGGACTAGGCCATGGGGCGCGCGGCCTGCCCTAGGCAGCCCTCTCTCTTTCCCGCAGGGCCCAATAAGACCCAATACTTCTCCCGGCGAATTCCGTAACTCTCGGTACTCGAAAAATACCCGAATCATTCGAACCTTTCCGAACTCCGAATATAGTCGTCCAATATATCGATCTTTACGTCCTCGACCATTTCGAGACTCCTCGTCATGTCCCCGATCTCATCCGGGACTCCGAACTCCTTCGGTACATCAAAACTCATAAACTCATAATATAACCGCCATCGAAACCTTAAGCGTGCGGACCCTACGGGTTCGAGAACTATGTAGACATGACCTAGAACTATTCTCGGTCAATAACCAATAGCGGGACCTGGATGCCCATATTGGCTCCTACATATTCTACGAAGATCTTTATCGGTCAAACCGCATAACAACATACGTTGTTCCTTTGTCATCGGTATGTTACTTGCCCGAGATTCGATCGTCGGTATCCAATACCTAGTTCAATCTCGTCACCGACAAGTCTCTTTACTCGTTCTGTAATGCATCATCCCGTAACCAACTCATTGGTCACATTGCTTGCAAGGCTTATAATGATGTGCATTACCGAGAGGGCCCAGAGATACCTCTCCGACAATCGGAGTGACAAAACCTAATCTCGAAATACGCCAACCCAACATGTACCTTTGGAAACACCTGTAGTACTCCTTTATAATCACCCAGTTCACGTTGTGACGCTTGGTAGCACCCAAAGTGTTCCTCCGTAAACGGAGTTGCATAATCTCATAGTTACGGGAACATGTATAAGTCATGAAGAAAGCAATAGCAACATACTAAACGATCAAGTGCTAGGCTAACGGAATGGGTCATGTCAATCAGATCATTCTCCTAATGATGTGATCCCGTTAATCAAATGACAACTCATGTCTATGGTTAGGAAACATAACCATCTTCGATTAACGAGCTAGTCAAGTAGAGGCATACTAGTGACACTCTGTTTGTCTATATATTCACACATGTATTATTTTCCGGTTAATACAATTCTAGCATGAATAATAAACATTTATCATGATGTAAGGAAATAAATAATAACTTTATTATTGCCTCTAGGGCATATTTCCTTCAACTCCGGCACCTCCGAGTCGATGATGACGTAGAGGAAGTAGTCAGACGTTCTCCTCGCGATCCAGCCGATCCAGCGCCGTTACATTCGGCGCCTCCGAGTTCTTGGCACACGCTCAGCTCGATGACGCCTCGGGCTCCGATCCAGCAAAGCTCCGGGAGAGGGAGTTCACAAGACGACGGCGTGGCAGGACGATCTTGAGGTTTCACTGACGCAGGCTTCGCCTAAGCACCGCCACGATATGACCGAGGTGGAATATGGTGGAGGGGGCACCAGACACTGCTAAGGAACGATCTCAAGGATCAACTTGTGTGTCCATGGGGTGCCCCCTACCCCAGATATAAAGGAGGGAGGGAGGAGGAGGCCGCCCTAGTAGGGGCGCCATGGGGAGTCCTACTCCCACAGGAGTAGGATTCCCCTTTCCTAGTCCAACTAGGAGTCCTTCCATGTATTAGGAGTAGGAGACAAGGAAGGGAAGAGAGAAGGGAAGGAAGGAGGGGTGCGGCCTCCCCTAGTCCAATTCGGACTAGGCCATGGGGGCAGCGGCCTGCCCTAGGCAGCCCTCTCTCTTTCCCGCAGGGCCCAATAAGGCCCAATACTTCTCCCCGGCGAATTCCGTAACTCTCCGGTACTCAAAAATACCGAATCATTCGGAACCTTTCCGAACTCCGAATATAGTCGTCCAATATATCGATCTTTACGTCTCAACCATTTCGAGACTCCTCGTCATGTCCCCGATCTCATCCGGGACTCCGAACTCCTTCGGTACATCAAAACTCATAAACTCATAATATAAGCATCATCGAAACCTTAAGCGTGCGGACCCTACGGGTTCGAGAACTATGTAGACATGACCTAGAACTATTCTCGGTCAATAACCAATAAGCGGGACCTGGATGCCCATATTGGCTCCTACATATTCTACGAAGATCTTTATCGGTCAAACCGCATAACAACATACGTTGTTCCCTTTGTCATCGGTGTGTTACTTGCCCGAGATTCGATCGTCGGTATCCAATACCTAGTTCAATCTCGTCACCGCAAGTCTCTTTACTCGCTACGTAATGCATCATCCCGTAACCAACTCATTGGCCACATTGCTTGCAAGGCTTATAATGATGTGCATTACCGAGAGGGCTCAGAGATACCTCTCCGACAATCGGAGTGACAAAACCTAATCTCAAATACGCCAACCCAACATGTACCTTTGGAAACACCTGTAGTACTCCTTTATAATCACCCGATTACGTTGTGACGTTTGGTAGCACCAAAGTGTTCCTCCGTAAACGGAGTTGCATAATCTCATAGTTACAGGAACATGTATAAGTCATGAAGAAAGCAATAGCAACATACTAAACGATCAAGTGCTAGGCTAACGGAATGGGTCATGTCAATCAGATCATTCTCCTAATGATGTGATCCGTTAATCAAATGACAACTCATGTCTATGGTTAGGAAACATAACCATCTTCGATTAACGAGCTAGTCAAGTAGAGGCATACTAGTGACACTCTGTTTGTCTATATATTCACACATGTATTATGTTTCCGGTTAATACAATTCTAGCATGAATAATAAACATTTATCATGATGTAAGGAAATAAATAATAACTTTATTATTGCCTCTAGGGCATATTTCCTTGATCTCCCACTTGCACTAGAGTCAATAATCTAGTTCACATCGCCATGTGATTTAACAGCAATAGTTCACATCACCATGTGATTAACACCCATAGTTCACATCGATATGTGATCAACACCCAAAGGGTTTACTAGAGTCAGTAATCTAGTTCACATCGCTATGTGATTAACACCCAAAGAGTACTAAGGTGTGATCATGTTTTGCTTGTGAGATATTTTTAGTCAACGGGTCTGTCACATTCAGATCCGTAAGTATTTTATGTAATTTCTATGTCAACAATGCTCGCAAGGAGCTATTCTAGCTAATTGCTCCCACTTTCAATATGTATCTAGATCGAGACTTAGAGTCATCCAGATCGGTGTCAAAACATGCATCGGCGTAACCCTTTACGAACCTTTTGTCACTTCCATAATCGAGAAACATATCCTTATTCCACTAAGGATAATTTTGACCGCTGTCCATGATCTACTCCTAGATCACTATTGTACTCCCTTGCCAAACTCGATGTAGGGTATACAATAGATCTGGTACACAGCATGGCATACTTTATAGAACCTATGGCCAAGGCATAGGGAATGACTTTCATTCTCTTTCTATCTTCCGCCGTGGTCGGGTTTTGAGTCTTACTCAATTTGACACCTTGTAACACAGGCAAGAACTCTTTCTTTGACTGTTCCATTTTGAACTACTTCAAAATCTTGTCAAGGTATGTACTCATTGAAAAAACTTATCAAGCGTCTTGATCTATCTCTATAGATCTTGATGCTCAATATGTAAGCAGCTTCACCGAGGTCTTTGTTTGAAAAACTCCTTTCAAACACTCCTTTATGCTTTGCAGAATAATTCTACATTATTTCCGATCTACAATATGTCATTCACATATACTTATCGTAAATCTTGTAGTGCTCCCACTCACTTTCTAGTAAATACAGGCTTCTTTTGTAAGTGCAGTATAAACTATATGCTTTGATCAACTTATCAAAGCGTATATTCCAACTCCGAGATGCTTGCACCAGTCCATAGATGGATCGCTGGAGCTTGCACACTTTGTTAGCTCCCTTTGGATCGATAAAACCTTACGGTTGCATCATATACAACTCTTCCTCCAGAAAACCCATTCAGGAATGCAGTTTTTACATCCATTTGCCAAATTTCATAAATTGTGGCAATTGCTAACATGATTCGGACAGACTTAAGCATCGCTACAGTTGAGAAAATCTCATTGTAGTTAACACCTTGAACTTGTCAAAAACCCTTTTTGCGACAAGTCGAGCTTTGTAGATAGTAACACTACTATCAACGTCCGTCTTCCTCTTGAAGATCCATTTATTTTCTATTGCTTGCCGACCCTCGGGCAAGTCAACCAAAGTCCACACTTTGTTTTCATACATGGATCCCATCTCAGATTTCATGGCTTCTAGCCATTTAGCGGAATCTGGGCTCACCATCGCTTCTTCATAGTTTGTAGGTTCGTCATGATCTAGTAGCATGACTTCCGAACAGGATTGCCGTACCACTTTGGTGCGGATCTCACTCTGGTTTACCTACGGGATTCGGTAGTGACTTGATCTGAAGTTACATGATCATCATCATTAGCTTCCTCACTAATTGGTGTAGGAATCATCGAACTGATTTCCGTGATGAAATACTTTCCAATTCGGGAGAAGGTACAAATTACCTTATCAAGCTCCACTTTCCTCCCACTCACTTCTTTCGAGAGAAACTCCTTCTCTAGAAAGGATCCATTTATAAGCAACGAATGTTTTTGCCTTCGGATCTGTGATAGAAGGTATACCCAACAATTTCCTTTGGGTATTCTATGAAGACGCACTTCTCCGATTTGGGTTTGAGCTTATCAGGATGAAACTTTTTCACATAAGCATCACAACTTCCAAACTTTAAGAAACGACAGGCTTAGGTTTACATCGTTAAACCATAGTTCATACGGTGTCGCCTCAACGGATTTAGACGGTGCCCTATTAAACGTGAATGCAGCTGTCTCTAATGCATAACCCCAAAACGATAGTGGTAAATTGATAAGAGACATCATAGATCGCACCATATCCAATAAAGTGCGATTTACGACTTTCGGACACACCATTATGTTGTGGTGTTCCATATTGCGTGAGTTGCTAAACTATTTCACATTGTTTCAAATGAAGACCAAACTCGTAACTCAAATATTTATCTCCACGATCAGATCGCAGAAACTTTATTTTCTTGTTACGATGATTTTCCACTTCACTCTGAAATTCTTTGAACTTTTCAATTATTTCAGACTTATGTTTCATCAAGTAGATATACCCATATCTGCTCAAAAACATCTGTGAAGATCAAAAAATAATGATACTTGTCGCGAGCCTTAATATTCATCGGACCACATACATCAAGATGTATGATTTCCAACAAATCTGTTGCTCGCTCCATTGTTCCGAGAACGGAGCTTTAGTCATCTTGCCCATGAGGCATGGTTTGCAAGCATCAAGTGATTCATAATCAAGTGATTCCAAAAGCCCATCAAGATGGAGTTTCTTTATGCGCTTTACACCAATATGACCTAAACGGCAATTACCACAAATAAGTTGCACTATCATTATTAACTTTGCATCTTTTGGTTTCAATATTATGAATATGTGTATCACTACTATCGAGATCCAACAAATCATTTTTGTTGGTGTGTAACCATATAAGGTTTTATTCATGTAAATGTAACAACAATTTATTCTCTTACTTAAATGAATAACCGTATTGCAATAAACATGATCAAATCATATTCATGCTCAACACCAAATAACACTTATTTAGGTTCCGCACTAATCCCGAAAGTATAGGGAGTGTGCGATGATGATCATATCAATCTTGGAACCACTTCCAACACTCATCGTCACTTCCCCTTCAACTAGTTTACATTCATTCTGCAACTCCCGCTTCAAGTTACTATTCTTAGCAACTGAACCGGTATCAAATACCGAGGGGTTTCTGCGAACACTAGTAAAATACACATCAATAATCTGTATATCAAATATACCTTTGTTCACTTTGCCATCCTTCTTATCCGCCAAATACTTGGGGTAGTTCTGCTTCTAGTGACCAGTTCCATTGCAGCAAAAGCATTTAGTCTCGTGCTTAGGTCCAGACTTGGGCTTCTTCACTCGAGCAGCAACTTGCTTGCCGTTCTTCTTGAAGTCCCCCTTCTTCCCTTTGCCCTTTCCTTGAGACTAGTGGTCTTGTCAATCATCAACACTTGATGCTCTTTCTTGATTTCTACCTTCACGATTTCAACATCACGTAAGAGCTCGGGAATCGTTTTCGTCATCCCTTGCATACTATAGTTCATCACGAAGTTCTAGTAACTTAGTGTTGGTGACTAGAGAATTATGTCAATCACTATCTTATCCGGAAGATTAACTCCCACTTGATTCAAGCGATTGAAGTACCCGGACAATGCGAGAACATGCTCACTAGTTGAGCGATTCTCTTCCATCTTTTAGCTATAGAACTTGTTGGAGATTTTATATCTCTCAACTCGGTATTTGCTTGAAATATTAACTTCAATTCCTGGAACATCTCATATGGTCCATGACGCTCAAAACGTCTTTGAAGTCCCGATTCTAAGCTGTTAAGTATGGTGCACTAAACTATCAAGTAGTCATCATATTGAGCTAGCCAAACGCTCATAACGCCTGCATCTGCTCTCGCAATAGGTCTGTCACCTAGCGGTGCATTAAGGACATAATTCTTACAGGCAGCATTGAGGATAAACCTCAGATCGCGGATCCAATCCGCATCATTGCTACTAACATTTTTCAACACAATTTTCTCTAGGAACATATGAAAATAAACATATGAAAGCAACAACGCGAGCTATTGATCTACAACATAATTTGCAAAATACTACCAGGACTAAGTTCATGATAAATTTAAGTTCAATTAATCATATTACTTAAGAACTCCCACTTAGACAGACATCTCTCTAGTCATCTAAGTGATCACGTGATCCAAATCAACTAAACCATAACCGATCATCACGTGAGATGGAGTAGTTTTCAATGGTGAACATCACTATGTTGATCATATCTACTATATGATTCACGCCGACCTTTCGGTCTCCGTGCTCGAGGCCATATCTCGCATATGCTAGGCTCGCCAAGTTTAACCTGAGTATTCAGCGTGTGCAAAACTGGCTTGCACCCGTTGTAGATGGACGAGAGCTTATCACACCCGATCATCACGTGGTGTCCGGGCACGATTTAACTTTGGCAACGGTGCATACAAAGGGAGAACACTTCTTGATAATTAGAGAGAGATCATCTAAAAATTCTACCTACAATCAAATCAAGAATAAGATGTATAATAGATAAACAACACATGAAATCAAAATATGTGACATGATAAGGCCATGATCATCTAGAGCATGTGATCTCCAACAACAAAGAAATGTCATGATCTCTATCGACAACGGCACGACACCATGATCTTCATCATCTTGATCTATATCAATGTGTCATCACATGGTTGTCTCGCCAACTATTGCTCTTGCTACTATTGCTATCGCATAGCGATAAAGTAAAGCAATTATTTGGCACTTGCATCTTATGCAACAAAGAGACAACCATAGGGCTTCTGCCAGCCAGTCGATAACTTCAACAAAACATGATCATCTTATACAACAACTTATATCTCATCACGTCTTGACCATATCACATCACAACATGCCCTGCAAAAACAAGTTAGACGCCCTCTACTTTGTTGTTGCAAATTTTACGTGGCTGCTATGGGCTTAGCAAGAACCGTTCTCACCTACGCATCAAAACCACAATGATAGTTTGTCAAATGGACTCCGTTTTAACCTTCTCAAGGACCGGGCGTAGCCACACTCGGTTAGACTAAAGTGAGAGAGACAGACACCCGCCAGCCACCTTTAAGCACGAGTGCTCGTAACGGTGAAACCAGTCTCGCGTAAGCGTACTCGTAATGTCTGTCAGGGCCGCTTAATCTCACAATACAGCTTAACCAAAGTATGACATGCTGGTAGGCAGTATGACTTGTATCGCCCACAACTCACTTGTGTTCTACTCGTGCAAAACATCAAACCATAAAAACCTATGCTCGGATGCCACTGTTGGGGAACGTAGTAATTTCAAAATTTTCCTACGCATTTTACGGGACCATGGTGATGGCATAGCAACGAGAAGGAGAGTGTTGTCTACGCACCCTCGTAGACCAAAGCGGAAGCGATCACAACGTAGAGGAAGTAGTCGACGTTCTCCTCGCGATCCTGCCGATCCCAAAGGTTACATTCCGGCACCTCCGAGTCGATGATGACGTAGAGGAAGTAGTCAGACGTTCTCCTCGCGATCCAGCCGATCCCAAAGGTTACTCCGGCGCCTCCGAGTTCTTGGCACACGCTCAGCTCGATGACGCTCCTCGGGCTCCGATCCAGCAAAGCTCCGGGAGAGGGAGTTCCACAAGACGACGGCGTGGTGACGATCTTGATGTTTCACCGACGCAGGCTTCGCCTAAGCACCGCCACGATATGACCGAGGTGGAATATGGTGGAGGGGGCACCGCACACGGCTAAGGAACGATCTCAAGGATCAACTTGTGTGTCCATGGGGTGCCCCTGCCCCGTGATATAAAGGAGGGAGGGAGGAGGAGGACGGCCCTAGTAGGGCGCGCCATGGGGAGTCCTACTCCCACCGAGTAGGATTCCCCTTTCCTAGTCCAACTAGGAGTCCTTCCATGTATTAGGAGTAGGAGACAAGGAAGGGAAGAGAGAAGGGAAGGAAGGAGGGGTGCGGCCCTCCCCTAGTCCAATTCGGACTAGGCCATGGGGGCGCGGCCTGCCCTAGGCAGCCCTCTCTCTTTCCTGCAGGGCCCAATAAGGCCCAATACTTCTCCCGGCGAATTCCGTAACTCTCGGTACTCCGAAAAATACCGAATCATTCGGAACCTTTCCGAACTCCGAATATAGTCGTCCAATATATCGATCTTTACGTCTCGACCATTTCGAGACTCCTCGTCATGTCCCCGATCTCATCTGGGACTCCGAACTCCTTCGGTACATAAAAACTCATAAACTCATAATATAGCATCGCCGAAACCTTAAGCGTGCGGACCCTACGGGTTCGAGAACTATGTAGACATGACCTAGAACTATTCTCGGTCAATAACCAATAGCGGGACCTGGATGCCCATATTGGCTCCTACATATTCTACGAAGATCTTTATCGGTCAAACCGCATAACAACATACGTTGTTCCCTTTGTCATCGGTGTGTTACTTGCCCGAGATTCGATCGTCGGTATCCAATACCTAGTTCAATCTCGTCACCGGCAAGTCTCTTTACTCGTTCTGTAATGCATCATCCCGTAACCAACTCATTGGCCACATTGCTTGCAAGGCTTATAATGATGTGCATTACCGAGAGGGCCCAGAGATACCTCTCCGACAATCGGAGTGACAAAACCTAATCTCGAAATACGCCAACCCAACATGTACCTTTGGAAACACCTGTAGTACTCCTTTATAATCACCCGATTACGTTGTGACGTTTGGTAGCACCAAAGTGTTCCTCCGGTAAACGGGAGTTGCATAATCTCATAGTTACAGGAACATGTATAAGTCATGAAGAAAGCAATAGCAACATACTAAACGATCAAGTGCTAGGCTAACGGAATGGGTCATGTCAATCAGATCATTCTCCTAATGATGTGATCCCGTTAATCAAATGACAACTCATGTCTATGGTTAGGAAACATAACCATCTTCGATTAACGAGCTAGTCAAGTAGAGGCATACTAGTGACACTGCTTTGTCTATATATTCACACATGTATTATTTTCCGGTTAATACAATTCTAGCATGAATAATAAACATTTATCATGATGTAAGGAAATAAATAATAACTTTATTATTGCCTCTAGGGCATATTTCCTTCAACTCCGGCACCTCCGAGTCGATGATGACGTAGAGGAAGTAGTCGTACGTTCTCCTCGCGATCCAGCCGATCCCAGCGCCGTTACTCCGGCGCCTCCGAGTTCTTGGCACACGTTCAGCTCGATGACGCTCCTCGGGCTCCGATCCAGCAAAGCTCCGGGAGAGGGAGTTCCACAAGACGACGGCGTGGTGACGATCTTGAGGTTTCACCGACGCAGGGCTTCGCCTAAGCACCGCTACGATATGACCGAGGTGGAATATGGTGGAGGGGGCACCAGACACTGCCAAGGAACGATCTCAAGGATCAACTTGTGTGTCCATGGGGTGCCCCCTACCCCGTATATAAAGGAGGGAGGGAGGAGGAGGCCGGCCCTAGTAGGGCGCCACATGGGGAGTCCTACTCCCACCGAGTAGGATTCCCCTTTCCTAGTCCAACTAGGAGTCCTTCCATGTATTAGGAGTAGGAGACAAGGAAGGGAAGAGAGAGGGAAGGAAGGAGGGGTGCGGCCCTCCCCTAGTCAATTCGGACTAGGCCATGGGGTCAGCGCTGCCTGCCCTAGGCAGCCCTCTCTCTTTCCGCAGGGCCCAATAAGGCCCAATACTTCTCCCCGGCGAATTCCGTAACTCTCGGTACTCCGAAAAATACCCGAATCATTCGAACCTTTCCGAACTCCGAATATAGTCGTCCAATATATCGATCTTTACGCCTCAACCATTTCGAGACTCCTCGTCATGTCCCCGATCTCATCTGGGACTCAACTCCTTCGGTACATCAAAACTCATAAACTCATAATATAACCGCCATCGAAACCTTGGCGTGCGGACCCTACGGGTTCGAGAACTATGTAGACATGACCTAGAACTATTCTCGGTCAATAACCAATAGCGGGACCTGGATGCCCATATTGGCTCCTACATATTCTACGAAGATCTTTATCGGTCAAACCGCATAACAACATACGTTGTTCCCTTTGTCATCGGTGTGTTACTTGCCCGAGATTCGATCGTCGGTATCCAATACCTAGTTCAATCTCGCCACCGGCAAGTCTCTTTAGTCGTTACGTAATGCATCATCCCGTAACCAACTCATTGGCCACATTGCTTGCAAGGCTTATAATGATGTGCATTACCGAGAGGGCCCAGAGATACCTCTCCGACAATCGGAGTGACAAAACCTAATCTCGAAATACGCCAACCCAACATGTACCTTTGGAAACACCTGTAGTACTCCTTTATAATCACCCGATTACGTTGTGACGCTTTGGTAGCACCAAAGTGTTCCTCCGTAAACGGAGTTGCATAATCTCATAGTTACAGGAACATGTATAAGTCATGAAGAAAGCAATAGCAACATACTAAACGATCAAGTGCTAGGCTAACGGAATGGGTCATGTCAATCAGATCATTCTCCTAATGATGTGATCCCGTTAATCAAATGGCAACTCATGTGTATGGTTAGGAAACATAACCATCTTCGATTAACGAGCTAGTCAAGTAGAGGCATACTAGTGACACTGCTTGTCTATATATTCACACATGTATTATGTTTCCGGTTAATACAATTCTAGCATGAATAATAAACATTTATCATGATGTAAGGAAATAAATAATAACTTTATTATTGCCTCTAGGGCATATTTCCTTCACTAAGTCCCACAAGTGACGTGGGCATCGACACCCGCGGTAGGGTAGAGGGTCGTGGATCGCCGAGCGGTCGAGGGTCAAGGGGTGGAGGATCGCCGAGGGGTCGGGAGGTTGCCTAGTGTCAAAGGATTCAACAAAACCATGTCTTCATCATTAGGCGAAAGTAACAGGTGCATGATGATACGAAGCTCTCCAAAGTTGTTTTGAAGCGGAGTCCCAGATAGGATAATTCACTTTCTGGTACAAAGTTCAGCAAGAACCTTCGAATATCGTTATTTGAAAGCCCTTTGCTGAGATTCGCATAAAAGGCAAATTATCCTATCCGGGACTCCATTCCGTAACAACTTTGGAGGACTTCGTACCATCATGCCATGGTTACTTCCGGCTAATGATGAAGCCATGGATTTCTTCAATACTTTGACACTATAGGAACCCTCGACCCTGAAACCTTCGACCCTTAACCCCTTAACGACCCTCGACCCTCTACCCTAGTTCCCGACCCTCGACCCCTCGGCGATCCTCGACACCCTCGATACATATACAACGACGCAAAAAAAAGAAGAGACAAAGAGGAGAAAAGAAAGGAATAGAAGAAGAAGAAAAAATAGAATTTTTCTATTTTTCTTCTTCTCTTCTATTCCTTTCTTCTTCTCCTCTTCTTTCTTCTTTTTCCTCTTCTTATTTATTTCTCCTCTTCTTCCTCTCCTCTTCTTCTCCTTTCTTCCTCTTCTTATTTTCCTTTTTATATGAACATATCGTCATATATATGAACATACATTTTCTTTGCATATGCATATGAACATACATACATACATTTTTCTTTCATATGAACATACTTACATTTTCTTTGCATATGACCATACATACATTTTTCTTTGCATATGACCATTCATACATTTTCTTTGCATATGCTTTGCATATAAACATACATACATATGAACATACATACATACATATAAACATAACATACATACACAAAAAATTCTAAAAATCTGCCTAAAAATCTAAAAATCTGCCTAATCATTTAATCATTTTGCATATGCTTTGCATATAAACATACATACATATGAACATACATACATACATATAAACATAACATACATACACAAAAAATTCTAAAAATCTGCCTAAAAAATCTAAAAATCTGCCTAAAAAAAGCATACATCATCCATCCATCCATATAATGAACATATAATCATCCATCCATCCAGATAATCAACATATGCTTATCAAAAAAAATTATATGAAAAAAAATTATATGAGGAGGAAAGGGGGACAGGGAGGAAAGGGGTCGCGGAGCCGGACCGAACGGGAGGAGGGCGGCGTCGAGGCAGGGCGGTGGGGGCGCGCGGCGACAACGACAATGGTGGGGCGGGCTGGGCGCAGGGCGCGGCTGCGTGCGTGCTCGGGACGGGCAGGCACGGCGGCGGCCATGGGGGCGCAGGGCGCGGCCGTGCGTGCTCGGGACGGGGTAGGGGCACGGGCGGCGGCGGCGTGGGCTCGGGCGCGGGCAGCACGGGAGACGAGGATGGCGGCAAGCGGCGACGTGGCGACGAGGATCGCATGAGCGATTTGGCCTGGGCGGCGGGGGCAACTGGCTAGGGAGGAGAGGGAGATGTTAAATTTTCACAAGTCCTGTATATATAGAAAGTGCATTGGTCCCGGTTGGTGCCACGAACCGGGACTAATGCCCCCCTTTAGTCCCGGTTGGTGCCGCCACGAACCGGGACTAATGCCCCCCTTTAGTCCCGGTTGGTGCCACCAACCGGGACCAAAGGCCAATTTTCGGCAGCCCAAATGGCGGAAGCGGCGCTTTGGTCTGGTTGGTGGCACCAACCGGGACTAAAGGGGCATTAGTCGGTTCGTGGCACCAACCGGGACCAATGCCTCAGAGTCGGTTGGTGCCACCAACCAGACCAAAGGCCTTTGCTGCCCCGCGCCAAAGTTTAGTCCCACCTCGCTAGTTGAGAGGGAGCCGCACTGTTTATAAGGTGCGGTGCGGCTTCCTCTCGAGCTCCTTTCTAAAGCAGGCTTTCGGGCCTAACTCGCAATCTGTGCACAGGCCTACTAGGCCTTCCGCTGGCCTGAATCACAGCCCATAGGGTTTCTAGTCGTATTCGGGCCATGGGGCCCGATGGGTGGCACTTTTTTGTTTTTTGTTTTATTTGTTGCTTTATTTAGTTTATTTTGGTTTTGGTTTATTTTTCTTTTGGTCTTTTGCTTTATTTTTTAATTCTTTTTTGCTTTTAGTTTTAGAAAAATTGTAAACTTTCTGTTTGTGCCATTAGTTTTCAAATTTGAAAACTCTTTTTTTGATTTCTTTGTTGCTTTATTTATTTTATTATTCTTCTACTTACTACAAAATACTTATTGTAGCTTTTTCTCTTTTTTTTCATCTTTTTGTTCTTTTTTATGCATTATTTAGTTTTTTTTGTTTTTTTCTTTATTTTTTAATTCTTTTTGCTTTTAGTTTTAGAAAAATTATAAACTTTCTATTAGTGCCATTAGTTTTCAAATTTGAAAACTCTTTTTTGTTTTCTTTGTTGCTTTATTTATTTTATTTTGTTTCTACTTACAACAAAATACTTATTGTTGCTATTTTTATTTTTTCCAGTTTTTTGTTCTGTTTTACGCATTATTTAATTTTTTGTTTTTTGCTTTATTTTTAATTCTTTTTGCTTTTAGTTTTAGAAAAATTATAAACTTTCTGTTAGTGCCATTAGTTTTCAAATTTGAAAACTCTTTTTTGTTTTCTTTGTTTGCTTTATTTATTTTATTTTGTTTCTACTTACAACAAAAATACTTATTGTTGCTATATTTTTTTCAGTTTTTGTTATGTTTTCTCGCATTATTTAGTTTTTGTTGTTTTTTGCTTTATTTTTTAATTCTTTTTTGCTTTTAGTTTTAGAAAAATTATAAACTTTCTGTTAGTGCCATTAGTTTTCAAATTTGAAAACACTTTTTTGTTTTCTTTGTTGCTTTATTTATTTTATTTTGTTTACGCTTACAACAAAAGCGGTGTGTAGAGGGACGGGCTTATAAACCGGTGTGAGCGCCCTTGATTGGCGAGGTTTTCAAATTCATAGTTTTCAAATGAACTCTGAAAAAGTTGGCATAGCATGTGCATGTACAAAACGGACAATGGTATCATACTCGTCTGCATTACAAAGTTGGCATGGTATCATCATAATAGTTGCGGAGAAAGTCTTTACTTTTTCTTCGCTTGTGTCGCTTGCTTATTGCGCCAGTAACCATGGATAATCTTCATCGTTTATCGGGATGCTTGGGTCAGCCTTGACTTTGAAGGGGGAATTTCATGAAACTTTTCATACTCTTGAGACATGTCTGTCTTGCCCTCCACTCCTGTGGATGTCCCTTTTTCCCGAAAGAACTATGTGGCGCTTTGGCTCATTGTATGATGTATTCGCTTCCTTATCTTTTCTTTTCCTCGATGCGGTATACATGTCCTTCACATAGATAACCTGTGCCACATCATTGGCTAGGATGAACGGTTCGTCGGTGTACCCAAGATTTTTCAGATCCACTGTTGTCATTCCGTCTTTGTGGGTCTACCTGCACTTACCTACTATTGACCCACTTGCACTTAAACAAAGGGACCTTAAAATCTACTCCGTAGTCAAGTTCCCATATGTCTACTATGTAACCATAATATGTGTCATTTCCCTTGTCGGTTGCTGCATCAAAGCGGACACCTCTGTTTTGGTTGGTGCTCTTTTCATCTTGGTCAATCGTGTAAAATGTATTCCCATTTATCTCGTATCCTTTCCAAATCATTACTGATCGAAGATGGTCCCACGGACAACAAGTACAGCTCATCACAAACAGTGATGTCACCTCCGAGACGTGTTTCCAACCAACTCTTGAAAGTCCCGATGTGTTCACATGTAATCCGATCGTCGACCGCTCCGGGTGTTTGGAGCGCAGACTGTTCTTGTGTTCATCGACATACGGGGTCACCAAGGTAGAGTTCTCAGAGAACTGTAGTGTGCTTGAGACCAAGAATATCCGCCCTGCATATTATTGAGTCTCTTCCAAGCGTGCCTTTTCGGTCAGTCTCCCCTCATACCACGATTTAGGGAGACCTATCTTCTTAAGGCCAGGAATGAAGTCAACACAAAACCCGATGACATCCTCTCGCTTGATGGCCCATGGAGATGCTTCCTTCCGCCTAGCACGGTTACTTAACATATTTCTTTAGGACTCCCATGAACCTCTCAAAGGGGTACATATTGTGTAGAAATACGGGCCCCAGAATGACAATCTCGTCGACTAGATGAACTAGGACGTGCGTCATGATATTGAAGAAGGATGGTGGGAACACCAGCTCAAATCGACAAGACATTGCGCCACATCACTCCTTAGCGTTGGTACGATTTATGGATCGATCACCTTCTCGAGATATTGCATTGAGGAATGCACATAGCTTCACAATGGCTAATCGGACGCTTTTCGGTAGAAGCCCCTCAATGCAACCGGAAGCGCTTGCGTCATAATCACGTGGAAGTCATGAGACTTTAGGTTACGGAACTTTTTCTCTCGGCATATTTATTATTCCCTTTATATTCGATTTAGAAGCCAGCCGGGACCTTCATATCGAGCAGGCATTGAAAGAATATTTCTTTCTCTTCTTTCAGAAGAGCGTAATGGCAGGTGACCTTCATACCGCTTCGGAGGCATGCCCTCTTTTTCGCAGTAAGCGTTGCAGGTGTCCTCTCGTGCCTCGTGTGTATCTTTTGTCTTCCCATACACGCCCAAGAAGCCTAGCAGGTTCACGCAAAGGTTCTTCGTCACGTGCATCACGTCGATCGAAGAGCGGACCTCTAGGTCTTTCCAAAGAGGGTAGGTCCCAAAATATAGATTTCTTCTTCCACATGGGTGCGTGATTCTCAGCGTCATTCGGAACAGCTAGTCCGCCAGGACCCTTTCCAAAGATTACGTGTAAATCATTGACCATAGCAAGTACGTGATCACCGGTATGCATGGGGGGCTTCTTCCGGTGATCTGCCTCGCCTTTGAAATGCTTGCCTTTCTTTCGACATTGATGGTTGTTAGGAAGAAATCGACGATTGCCCATGTACACATTCTTCCTGCAGCTTTGGTATATACTATCGGTGTCAAGTAAACAGTGCGTGCATGCGTGGTATCCCTTGTTTGTCCGTCACGAAAGGTTCTTGAGAGCGGGCCAATCGTTGATGGTCACGAACAGCAACGCCTTTAGGTCAAATTCCTCCTTTTTGTGCTCATCCCACGAAAGTACAACGATTCCATTCAACAGCTGAAAAAGTTCTTCAACTAATGGCCAAAGGAACACATCAAAGACGTTGCCGGGTTGCTTAGGGCCTTGGATGAGAAGCGGCATCATAATGAACTTCCGCTTCATGCACATCCAAGGAGGAAGGTTATACATACATAGAGTCACGGGCCAGTGATGTGATTGTTGCTCTGCTCCCGAAAGGATTAATGCCATCCGCGCTTAAAGCAAACCATACGTTCCTTGGGTCCTTTGCAAACTCATCCTAGTACTTTCTCTCGATTTTTCTCCACTGCGACCCGTCGTGGGTGCTCTCAACTTCCCGCCTTTCTTACGGTCCTCACTGTGCCATCGCATCAACTTGGCATGCTCTCCGCTTCGAACAGACGTTTCAACCGTGGTATTATAGGAGCATACCACATCACCTTCGCAGAACCCTCTTCCCGGGAGGCTCGCCATCAACATCACCAGTGGTCATCTCGTGCGATCTTATACCGCAATGCACCGCATACCGGGCATGCGTTCAGATCCTTGTAGGCACCACGGTAGAGGATGCATTCATTAGGGCATGCATGTATCTTCTCCACCTCCAATCCTAGAGGGCATACGACCTTCTTTGCTGCGTATGTACTGTCGGGCAATTCGTTATCCTTTGGAAGCTTCTTCTTCATTATATTCAAGAGCTTCTCAAATCCTTTATCGAGCACAACATTCTCTGCCTTCCATCGCAGCAATTCGAGTACGGTACCGAGCTTTGTGTTGCCATCTTCGCAATTGGGGTACAACCCTTTTTGTGATCCTCTAACATGCGATCGAACTTCAGCTTCTCCTTTTGACTTTCGCATTGTGTCCTTGCATCGACAATGACCCGCGGAGATCATCATCATCGGGCACATCGTCTGGTTCCTCTTGATCTTCAGCAGCACTGCTCCAGCACCATCGTGCACATCGTCTGGTGCATCTTGATGTTCAGCAGCATCACCGTATTCAGGGGGCACATAGTTGTCATCGTACTCTTCTTCCTCGCCGTCTTCCATCATAACCCCTATTTCTCCGTGCCTCGTCCAAACATTATAGTGTGGCATGAAACCCTTGTAAAGCAGGTGGGTGTGAAGGATTTTCCGGTCGAGTAAGACTTCAGATTCCCACATATAGGGCATGGACAACACATAAAACCATTCTCGCTTGTTTGCCTCAGCCACTTCGAGAAAATCATGCACGCCCTTAATGTACTCGGAGGTGTGTCTCACACCGTACATCCATTGCCGGTTCATCTGCGTGCATTATATATAATTAAGTGTGTCAAAAATCATTACAGAACATCATGAATAGATAATTAAGTGACCAAATTAATAGAAGTTCATCATCACATAAAAACCAAAGTACATACATAGTTCTCATCTAACAACATAAAGCTCTGCAGAGCATCTAAATTAATTAAACCATACATTGAAACTATGTAAAACATTTCAATGCAAAAACAAATGCGATCATAATCGCAACCAAGGTAACAACTGATCCAACGGCATAATGATACCAAGCCTCGGTATGAATGGCATATTTTCTAATCTTTCTCATCTTCAAGCGCATTGCATCCATCTTGATCTTGTGATCATCGACGACATCCGCAACATGCAACCCCAATATCATCTTCTCCTCCTCAAGTTTTTTAATTTTTCCTTCAAGAAATTGTTTTCTTCTTCAACTAAATTTAACCTCTCGACAATAGGGTCGGTTGGAATTTCCGGTTCAACAACCTCCTAGATAAATAAAATCTATGTCACGTTGGTCATAATTTTCATAAACAATAAATGAACCAATAGTTATGAAAAGATAATATATACCACATCCGTATCATAGATGTGATTTAGGGCCGACGGGGCGGATACCAAAACCATCGCACTATATAAGATGCAATAATAAAAGTAAGAAAATAATACAAGTATCTATCTAAACAAACAAGTAATAATATTTTTCCTTTCAGAAAGAAGATAAGAACAAGAGGCTCACCACGGTGGTGCCTGCGATGAGATCGGCGCGGGTGATCGACGGCGATGAAGACGGGGACGGGGCGTGACGGACCGCTAAACCTAGATAAATATTGAGGAAAATGGAGCTTGGCGGTCGAGCTTGGAGAGGAGAAACCTTAAGTAGTGTGGCTCGGGCATTCCATCGAACACCTTGTGTGCATAGGAGGTGAGCTAGAGCACCACCAAGCCCTCTCCCCTCGGCCGTAAAAAAAACAGAGCAGTGTGCTCGCTCTTGCGCGAGGGGCTATATATAAGCACCATTAGCCCCGGTTGGTGGCTTGAACCGGGACTAAAGGGAAGCCTTTGGTCCCGGTTCATGCCACGAACCGGGACCAATAGTGGTGGGCCAGGAGCCAGGACCATTGGTCCCGGTTCGTCCCACCAACCGGGACCAAAAGGTTCGGACGAACCGGGACCAATGGCCCACGTGGCCCGGCCGGCCCCCTGGGCTCACAAACCGGGGCAAATAGCTCCATTGGTCCCGGTTCTGGATTGAACCGGGACTAATGGGCTAAACTGGCCTGGACGAAAGCCCTGTTTCTACTAGTGTCAACGGATAGTGTACTACTGTAAATAACTGTGCTCAGGATAAGATCATACCCAACAATCTTAGTTCTCTTCCATACCATCTTCTTACTTAAATAAAACAGCAAGTCATATAACAGTCTAAGTACCACACTGACAGAACAAGTTGGGTACATCAGAGTCTCACATCTTACAGGAACAAAAGCATAGATAACATATATCACGGCCACTTAATCAACTACTAAAGATCTAGTGAAGAGATAACTAGATCCACTTCTTGTTCTGCTCCCTTGTGTTTTTGGCACCCTCCATGGTACTGCTGCCACTCTTGGTCTTCTTGTGTTTCTTGTTGAGGAGTTCTTAAGATGTATCCTTGTCAAAGACCTTGTAAAAAGAGGTATTTAAGCTTTTAATAACTTTGGGAGGGATCAGTGGTGGTGCAACATGACTAGCCAGACAATCTTTATCTTTACAAACAACTTTCTTAAATCCTTTGTTAATTTTCTGAAGTCTACAACTTCTTCTTACCTCTGTTTCTACCAGTGGCACATTTTCTTTCCTCTTCCTGTCCCTGTGAAGAGCAGATGTAGATGAGGCAGACATTACTTCAGCAGTACTGTTTTTTGCAATGGGGTGGTAGTCTGCTCCTTAGTGTCATGTGTAAACATAGTACACTCAAGGGAGTTATCAACAGGGCAGTTTTTTTGGGATAACAAATGGTATAGTATTTGAAGCAGCTCCTTGACAAATAATTGTCCACACAGTAGAAGATATGAATCTTTTAGCCCATATGTCATACCGACATACAACAGTGGAGTGTTTTCCATTGTTGTATGTCGGTATGACATGTGGATAGCATGTTTGAACATGAGCTTTTCCTTTTGCATGGTCATCATGAAGTTAGTACCAACACCTAGGTAGCGAAACATATGAAAGCGCATTATTAGGATGCCAATTTTGGAGTAGAGAGAAATAAGCCATAGAAAAAATTACTCGCAGAAAAAGAAAAAATATTGGAAGAAAAAGATATCAACGCCTGAGAGGTTCAAACTATTCCAAAGAAAGTGCTCCTATCATCTGTGTTGCAAAGTGACCTTTTGATCATTATGAAGTACCAACACCTAGGTAAAGAAACACTAAAAAGTGAAAACGTACTATTATGAAGCCAAATTTGGAGTTGATAGAAATAATCCACAGAGAAAACAAATATTACTTGAAAAGGGAAATGAAAATAATATTGGTAGGAAAAGTGACTTTTCGATCATTATGATAGTGACTTATATTTTTTTGCGGGCAACTCTTATATTTATTGACAAAGGGAGTAAGTACAAGCACCTAGGTAACGAAACACTGGAAAGTGGAAACGTATTTATTATGAAGCTAAATTTGGAGTAGATAGTTTTCTTTTTTCTGTGGAAGAAGGAGGACCCTTTGGCTACGGTTTCTCGTGCCTCCCGCCGGTGTTGGAGGTGTGGAGGTGTGGTGGATCCTGGCCCTTGCCGGCGGGAGGGTTTCGTTTCTTCATGTTTTTTGATTTTTGTTAGGGCTTGTGTCCTGCTTAGAGAGGCGAGGCGGTGGTGGCTCTCTGAAGATGGAATAAGGTTATCCCCGCCTAGTCTCTATTCCGATGGTGTTTCTAGCATTATCGGAGGTCATGTGGAGGTTTATCTCCGGCGGATCTCTCGGGATTCGGTCGGGGGTTGTCTTCGTGGATCCACATGGATCATGTCTTCGTTCGTCTGTGTTCGTGTGTCTACGGGTTGGATCCTTCTGATCTATGCTTCTTTTCATTGGCGGCGGTTGTTGTTCTGGTGCGCTGGTTCTATGGGGCCTTAGCATGACGACACCTTTGGCTATGGTTTCTCGTGCCTCGTGCCGGTGCTGGAGGTGTGGTGGATCCTGGCCCTTGCCGGCGGGAGGGTTCCGTTTCTTCATGTTTTTTTAGTTTTGTTAGGGCTTGTGTCCTGCTCAGAGAGGCGAGGCGACGGTTTCTCTCTGAAGATGGAATAAGGTTCTCCCCGCCTAGTCTCCATTTCAATGGTGTTTCTAGCATTATCAGAGGGCGTGCGGATTCGGTCAACGGTTGTCTTCGTGGATCCACGTGGATCATGTCTTTGTTCGTCTGTGTTTGTGTGTCTATAGGTTGGATTCCTCCAATCTACGATTCTATTCATTGGTTGTGGTTGCTGTTCTGGTGCGCTAGTTCTATGAAGCCTTAGCACGGCGACTTCTCGACTGTCTACTACCACAAGCTCGACTCCGATGAGAGAGGGGCGAAGACGGCGGCGCGCCTTCGGCTTGCTCCCGTGCTTGCAGTCGTGTGGTCCACGGACATGGTTGTTGTCGGCGTCCTGGGGCCGGGGGTGCCCCTTGCCTGCCTACGGTCCATGGCATGGCTACGTCGATGGCCTGGTATGGCCCAACTTTGGCAACAACAACTCAAGACCCTCGCGAGGGGCCAGGCCTCGCAAGGCGGATGACACCAAGACCTCCACGAGGGGCGGCCTCCCCAGATTGGCTCCTGAGAAGTGGAGATATCAATGCAGACTGCGCCTCATGAGGTTCATATGACGTGAGCCATGACGACCAAGGCCAGGCGGGCGCCAGCGGGCGCAGTATGCCAGTTTCCAATTCGGTGCTAAGGAGGCAAGCGCAGGCGCGGGGTCCTGAGGAATCGAGCAAATGTTTCCATATCGGTGCAACAAGACCAAGACCGCCAGGATGGCAGGACGGAGGTCATCGCGGAGCCCACTGCAGCGTCACCACCAGAGGCTTTTGCAGGCAAAGACTACTTTTGTCAGGATAACTTGTACTAGCTGCCTACCTTCGAATTTGGCCGTTGTTGGATCCCTTCCCGCCTACATTTCGGAAGAGGACCAAGGTCACTATAAATAGGACTTAGCCACCACCATAGAGGGGACGGATCGATTCCACCCTGACCACCTCACCAGCTCATCGAGCTCAAGAACACCTCACCTCCTGAGGCTGTTCCACCACTGTACTAGTTCATCCTCAGCCCCTCGAGGCAATCCACCACAAAGCTGGAGTAGGGTATTACACCGCAAGGTGGCCCGAACCAGGATAAACTGTTGTGTCTCTTGTCCCTTGGGTTCGTCGAGCTAGGCCTTGGAATCGTTGAGCGGGCAGACTGGGGAGGACGAGTTCTTCGCACGCACCCCAGAGTTCGAACCTCTCAAGGGTCTGCGGAACCCTGAATCTGACATTTGGCATGCCAGGTAGGGGTGCGTCGGAGCCTCTCTTCCGTCGGTCGACCCGCTGCCGCTCCACCACTTCCATGGCTGACGCCCGTCGAGCCCGTGCTGAGCGTCGGGCCACCCTCGCCGATCGCGTCGCCCAGACGGCACCCGTCGGCGGGCCTCCCTGTCATTCTCCATCGCCTGCCACCAACACTGCCACCGACCCGGCGGGGCACGAGCAGCATGCTTCATCGCTGCACCCCTCCATGCGACTTGATGGGCGCACGACCACTCTGTCGCTGACTCCGGCTGGTTCATCATCCCATGCTCGTCACGGCCTTGCGAACGTGAAGGCTGCATTGCTCATGGTGCGCGAGCTCCTGTGCTACCGCCCCGTCGACGACTTTTACAAAGAATGGCTGGACCGCATCACCGAGCTGGTCAGCACCGCTGGGGGCTCTCCTGCACCGTTTCTTTTGCTACTCTCACCCACTGTCTGCGGCGGGCGACGTAGCCCATGGAGCGCCTCCTCCACCACCACCTTGTCAAGACGTCGCCCTTGCACCAAGGCGCGCGGCCCCGCGGCATGACCTGCCGTGCAGGGCGCCCGCGCATGAAGAAGGAAGCTGCCAGGAGGTCCAACGGCCGCAAGGGGAGGCGCGTGCGCTTCCAGCACTGCCGTGTCAAGACCACGCGCCATCTGACGCGGTGGCGCGCGAGCTCCAAGATCAAGCACCACCTCCACGACGGGGTCCGGTGACTACAAAGAAGCTGCCGCGCTTTCACTCTCGAAGCTTCGCAGCGTTGGTTCCGCCGGAAAGTTCAAACCTGACCTGCCTCCATGCTATGACGGCACCCCCGACCCTGCTGAGTTCCTGCAGCTCTATGAGCTGAGCATCGAAGGTCATGGCAAACTGGATTTCCATGGCCCTCAAGGATGGCATGCGCTCGTGGCTCCTGAACCTGCCCGCGGGATCTCCTCCTCCTGGGCGAGACGCGCGAGGGTTTCGTCGCCAACTTGCACGGCACTCGTGACCGCCCGCCTGTCGCGGGTGACCTGCGGCGCATCAAACAACAGCCAGGGGAAACCCTGCAGAAGTACATCCAGTGCTTCAACAACGTTCGCCTCAAGATCCCCAAGGTGTTGGACGAAGCCATCATATCAGCATTCTCTGATGGCGTCCGCGATATCGAGATGAAGGAGGAGCTCGCCATACACATGGACCTGTGCACGGCCCTGGAGATGTTCAACATGGCGACCAAGTGTGCGAGAGCTGAGGAAGGACACCTCTCCCTCCTCGAGCTCCCAGCGGCTGACCCAGAAGACAAGAAGGCCAAGGCCAAGGACGTGAAGCGCAAGGGGGCGGCCGTGCTTGCGGTTGAACCAGAGATGAAGCACGGCCGCGACCACCCAGAGTCATCCAAGGGCAGCTGCCCGTTCTACGTCTTCCGCAATGTGCGCATCCACAATACCAACGACTGTCAGGAGCTCAGGGCCATCCGCGACGGGCGCCTCGGTCGCTGCCCCGAGCATAGCGATCGAGGCTACGACCATGGAGTAGGTCGAAGTGGAGGACGCTGGGACGACCGCGGCCCCCGCCAGGAGTGGTATGACCAGCCTCGTGAGTGTCAGTGTTCTGGGAACGGGGGTCCCTAGACTTGCCTGCCTGCGGCCTGCGGCGTGGCTCAAGTGGGGGCCCAGCGCGGCCCAGCTTCATCAGCTCAAGCTCAAGACCCTCACGAGGGGCCAAGCCTCATGGGCGGACGACAGAACCTTCCTTAGGAGCAGCCTCGTCAAAGTGTGCTCATGAGGAGGCGGAGAGATCAAGGCAGGGTACCTCACGAGGGTGCCCCGTGACGCAAGCCATGACGATCGAGACCAGGCGGGCGCCAGGAGGGCGCCAGCCCACGCAGTGTCCTCATTTCCCCTTTGGTGCAAAGGAGGCAATCACAGGCCAAGGCATCAGGCAAAGGTTACTAAGGAAGTCCTAGATTAGGGGGTGACCGGATAGCCGAACTATCACCGTTGGCCGGACTCCTGGACTATGAAGATACAAGATTGAAGACTTCGTCCCGTGTCCGGATGGGACTTTCCTTGGCGTGGAAGGCAAGCTTGGCGATACGGATATGTAGATCTCCTACCATTGTAGCCGACTCTGTGTAACCTAACCCTATCCGGTGTCTATATAAACCGGAGGGTTTTAGTCTGTAGGAAGAACAACAATCATACCATAGGCTAGCTTCTAGGGTTTAGCCTCTCTGATCTCGTGGTAGATCCACTCTTGTACTACCCATATCATCAATATTAATCAAGCAGGAGTAGGGTTTTACCTCCATCGAGAGGGCCCGAACCTGGGTAAAAACATCGTGTTCCTTGTCTCCTGTTACCATCCGCCTAGACGCACAGTTCGAGACCCCCTACCCAAGATCTGCCGGTTTTGACACCGACATTGGTGCTTTCATTGAGAGTTCCTCTGTGTCGTCGCTGCCAGGAAGGATGCCTCATCCCGTCTTTAAAGACGGCACCGTTGCTAAAGGAGCTTTGGCCACCGGCCAAACTCTCCGGCTAGGTGGTTTTCTTATGACCGCTGCTCGCCGCTACCGACGATGACTTCTCGGGTCATCGAAAGCAATCTTCACGTTAACTCGGAACTCGCCGAGCAGTTAGATCCGATGGAGCTCTCTTCCTTAAACGAGCTCTTGGATCGCATCTCCGCCCTAGGAGTCGCTACAGACTACGATCAGATTGGGTCTAAAACCGATGTGAGAGAGATCAATCGTCCTGTGCTACCCACCACGTTGCTGTGGTAGAGGAACAATACGGCGACTCTTCTCCTACCTTAAGGACTAGCTATGTCCGGATTCCTGACCCCTCCATGTCGGATTCCCGCGGAGGGGAGGACACCACTCAAGCCCTGAACTTAAAGTCAGGCAGCGGGCTAGATTCATTGGACAACCTACAAGAACCCAAGCTTCCAAGTTCGGAAAATTCTTGGCCCCTGAATCTTAGATCGGACGGGGTTCGGAATTCAATTCCACCCGCCCACCCAAACATAAGCGATCTATCCCAAACCCGGCAAGAGCCGGTGAAACAAAGACATCATTATCGGGCCAGATTCCTCCCGGTTATGGACAGGATAAAGGATTGCCGCGAGGAGGACGCAATCTCATTCTTCCGCAATAATTGCGGACAAGGAATCCTAAACACCATAAGTCGTCATGAAATTACACGCTTCCTCGACTTGGCGTCCATAGTACGAAAGTAATGCGCACAATGGAGAGCGCCCTGAAAACCGAAATCAAATTTTGGGATAATCCGGCCCTGAATACGACCCTAGTCCGAAATAAAAGGGTGCATCATCACCAGGCACCTGGGTTACATACCAAAAAGCAAAAACCCCCTAAAGGGCATGGAACCGTACTGGAGGGATGGCTCAATGGACCCTGCAAAATTCATAGCACAGAGGGCGCCACTCCAACTCATAGCCTTAGAGCATGTTCGATACTACGGCAGGTGGCCAAAAGTGGTGAAGAGCTTTTAGCTCCAGAGCACCATCCCAACAATACCAGTACGATATTACAGTCTTCGAGACTTTCGCATCAAATAATATGCGGAAAATAACACTTCGCAGCCTTGCCGAAGTCTACCAGATAGCAACAATAAATCCATGGAGTGACACGGCTATTACCTTTAACGCCAGTGACGAACCTAAAATCCGAACAGCCCGAGCACCAGCCGCATTGGTCCTCAGTCCAATAGTGGACGGCTTTCGCCTTACCAAGGTACTCATGGACGGCGGCAGCGGATTAAACCTCATGTACGAGGAAACCCTTGGAAAAATGGAAATAGACTGGAGCCGCATTGAGCAAAGCAGCACAACCTTTAGAGGAATAATCCCCAGTTGGGAAGCATGCTGTACAGGAAAGATCACACTGGATGTGGTGTTCGGCACGCCGGACAATTATAGGTCCGAGGAGGTCACATTCCAAGTGGCCCCGTTCAGCAGCGGATACCACGCTCTATTAGGGCGAGAGGCATTCACAATTTTTCAAGCTATACCCCATTACGGGTACATGAAGCTCAAAATGCCTGGACCCAACGGAATTATCACTCTCGCTAGTGACCCGGACATAGCGCTCCACGCCGAAAATAAAACAGCCGCACTTGCCCTTGAGGCACTATCCGAAGCCCTAGCGGCAGAGGAACTCACTGCGCTGCGCTCCACGGTGAACAAGGACGATGTGATACTCGATAAGAGATCCAAGTCCACCTCTTTTAAACCGGCAGACGAAATAGTCAAATTCCAAGTCCATCCAACGGACCCTACAAAAACGGCCTCCATCGGGGCGCAATTAAACCTCGATGTGGACGCCAGACCACGAGAATTCCTACGAAAAATTGGGACATTTTGCACGGCACCCTTCAGACATGCCAGGAATCCCACGCCGGCTGGCCGAGCACAGCCTAAATATCCTAAAAGGATTCAAGCCAGTCAAACAAGCTCTTCGGCGTTTCTCCGAACCCAAGAGACAGGCCATGGGAGAGCAGCTAGCCAAACTATTGGAGGCCGGATTCATCAGAGACATTGAACATCCGGACTGGCTAGCAAACCTGGTAATGGTACCAAAGAAGGACAAATCCTGGCGCCTATGTGTCGATTTTAAGGACCTTAACAAGGCTTTCCCAAAGGATGCCTTCCTCCCCGCATCGATCAAATTATCGACGCTACCGCAGGACACAATTCATTGTGTTTCCTCGACGCATACTCCGGCTACCACCAAATTAAGATGGCAGAGCCAGACCAAGCCGCAACGACATTCATCACTCCATACAACCCATTCTGCTTCAACACAATGCCCTTTGTGCTCAAAAACGCCGGCGCAACATATCAGCTCATGATTCAGACATGTCTGGCAAACCAGATCAGCAAAACAGTGGAGGCATACGTAGACGATGTGGTCGTCAAATCCAAGCATGTCGAGACCCTAGTCGACGACTTGAGGCTCACATTCGATAATCTCCGAACATATGACATCAAGCTCAACCCGGAAAAATGGGTTTTCGGCGTACCAGCCGGAAAGCTCTTGGGCTTCTTTGTATCCCGTAGAGGAAATGAAGCAAACCCAGCCAAGATCCGAGCTCTGTCACAATTGGATATCCCCAAAGACCTCAAACAAATACAAAAATTGACTGGATGCGTGGCGGCTCTAAGCCGCTTTATCTCCCGCTTAGGAGAAAAGGCATTACCCCTTTATCGCCTCCTCCGATGCACCGAACACTTCGAGTGGACGAATGCCGCCACGGCCGGACTCGAAGAAATCAAAGCCATATTGGCAACAAATCCGGTCCTGGCCGCGCCCAACATGGTTGAACCAATGCTATTATACATCGCAGCAACCCATCAAGTTGTAAGCGCGGTGCTCGTTGTCGAACGAGAAACGGACGGACACAAGTTCCCTCTCCAAAAACCAGTTTACTACGTGTCCACTGTCCTAACTCCATGCAAGTCACGGTACCCGCATTATCAAAAGATAGCATACGCGGTGTTCATGGCATCCCGGAAGTTGCGACACTACTTTCAAGAGTGTTCGATAACAATAGCCTCCGAAGTACCTCTTAATGACATTATAAACAACCGCGACGCAATGGGCCGGATCGCTAAATGGGCCATTGAGCTCCTCCCGTTCGACATAACCTACAAGCCACGACGAGCTATTAAGTCGCAAGTTTTGCCGACTTTCGCCGAATGGATCAAGCCGAACTACCTAAAGAGTACGGCGCATATTCCAACCGGATCATGCACTTCTCATCGCTCCAAAATGTTGGCGCCTGGGGTCAAGCGCTGCTCGACGTCCCCAACTGGAGATACAGTCCAATACGTACTTCAAATAATGTACACGGACTCCAACAACGCAGCCGAATACGAGGCCCTTCTACATGGTCTTCGGATGGCAGTCTCCATGGGCATTCAACGCCTAGAGGTGCGCGGGGATTCGAACCTCACGATATCCCAAATAAATGGGGACTTTGATGCCAAGGATCCGAAAATGGCAGCTTATCGCAATGCCGTCCTAAAAATGTCAGCTCGGTTTGAGGGGCTCGAATTTCACCATATAGCCCGGGATAACAACCAGGCAGCAGACGTGTTGGCACGCATTGGCGCAAAGCGCGATGCTGTCCCCCCAACATCTTCCTAGATAGGCTTTTCAAGCCATCCGTATTATGGGAGGGAGAGTCCGGAAATAACAACCCGGACCCAACCACACTGCACCACACCGAACATTCCGACATAGTTGGTGGTTCTGCCAACGAAGTAACACCGTCAGCCCACGCAATAATGGCAGTCATTGCCCCGTGGACAAAACCATCCCTAGCCTACCTAACTAGGCAGGAGCTTCCCGAAGACCAAAACAAGGCCCGCTGCATAGTGCGGCGGTCTAAAGCCTATAAGGTCCATGAGGTAGAGCTTTATAAGAAAAGCACAACCGGAGTCCTTCAAAGGTGTATCTCCGAAGAGGAAGGGCGGAATCTCCTGGCTGAAATTCATGCCGGACTCGGTGGGCACCATGCCGCAGCCCGGGCCCTTGTAGGCAAGGCCTTCCGTACAGGATTTTATTGGCCGACGGCCCGGGCAGATGCTCAGGACTTAGTCCAACGATGCGTCGGTTGCCAGCTCTTTGCTAATCAAAGCCACATGCCACCCACCACCCTCAAAACTATACCCATCACCTGGCCCTTCGCGATGCAGGGGCTTGACATGGTTGGACCCCTTAAAGGAGGAACCCACAAGCAAAAATACCTATTGGTCATGGTGGATAAATTCACCAAATGGATAGAGGCCAAGCCTGTAAAGACGGCCGAATCCGGACCGGTGATAGACTTTATATCAAGGGTAGTACACCGTTACGGCGTCCCCCATAGCATCATCATTGATAACGGCACGAACTTCACGGACGACGAGGTCAAACTCTGGTGCAAAAACATGGGCATCAAGCTCGACTACGCTTCAGTCTATCACCCCCAAACTAATGGTCAAGTCGAGCGAGCAAATGGTCTAATCATGAGCGGCATTAAACCCAGACTAGTGCGGTCCCTCAAGGAATCTAACACGCACTGGGTTGAGGAGCTTGACTCCGTACTCTGGGGGTTGCGGACCATGCCGAATCGCACTACCGGATTCACACCATTTTTTATTATACGGCGCAGAGGCAGTTTTGCCCTGTGACATAATTCATGACTCACCTCGCGTGTGTACGAAGAAAGAGAAGCCGAGCTCGATCGACAGGACAGTTTGGACGCCTTGGAGGAGGAGCGCGACGTGGCAAAAGCTCGTTCCGCATTCTATCAACAAAGAGCTCGAAGATATCAAAGCAGGGAAGTACGGGCCAAAGCTTACAACGTTGGCGAACTAGTTCTACGCCTGCCGGACAAGAAAAAGGACAAACTCAAGCCCAAATGGGAGGGCCCCTTCATCATCGACCAAGTCCTGACCGGCGGAGTGTACCGTCTGCGAAACACATCGGATAACCGACTCGAGCCGAACCCATGGAACGCAGCCCGTCTCCGAAGATTCTACGCCTAGCGCCGGATTCTGAGTTCGTCTCTTTTCTCCGTCTATATTTTATACTTTAAGCTGTCTTTTATTTCTCTCCTTCTTCCTCCTTTTTTCCGAAGCCGTTAAAGGCTCGTTCGCAATCGCTCGCGACACACTTGATGCGCTATCCACGCTCATTATACCTGGGGCTTCTCTAATGAAGCTTATTTATACGGGCTTTATGCCCAACACATGTGTCACACTTCCGCATGTACCTTTTATTCACCATTATATGCATTGATATGACTTAAGTTTTGGCCAAGCTGGGTTGCCTGGCTCCTGTGCTTACCCCTACATTCCCGATTATTCGGCTAGGTGGTAAAGGGAGCACCTCTGCGATTGTTACCGCCCGGTCAGCCGGACGTGTACCTCAGACTGGGTGAAGCCGAAAGCTAGCGTTCTTAAGGGAATATTCGGTCAGTGAACTAAAAGACGATTTTTTATTTTTTTCATTTATCTGACCCCAGATGCTTTTTGCTTTTTTCGCAGTCCGGACATGCACTTTAGGGCATGCCTCCCAGGGAAAGGAACCCCTAACGGAACTATTCTCCCTGGAAGATGTTTCTTGCTAACCATGTAATATAACATAACTAGTTGGGCACTTGTTTGATAAAGCACTCATGACCCCTACGCCTGGTCTCCACACATGCCCCGGTTTTTACATAACCACGAGGGTATTTGGACACACTCCGGACTATTGGGTCCCGAGGTTGAAGCGAAAAGGTCCGCTACGACAAACGATCTACAATCCGGCTAGAAGGCATTTTACATGTCATTTTAAATTACATAGTCAAATTGACTGATTGTATTCCTCTTCAATACCATCTAACAGGCTGTCTAGTTTACTGATCCTGCTGGAATACTTTGCGCCAACTCTACTTGGCCGTACACCAAGCTCACAGGGATCTCCTTCCCGTAGGGCCCCACAGTCCGACCTTGGCCATGTGGTTTGGGTCCGCCGTGTACCGCGTCTTCACCATGGCCCAGCCTCCTGGCGCCTTTGACGACAGGCCGATATCTTCCATAGTTGGAAGCACCGTGCTCCCTCAAGCTTCTCTCGCAAGCTCTCCAAGGCCTTCGGCAGGGAGATAGATGGCAACAAGGCTTGTGCGACGCTTTTCATCACCTGCCGAACTCGCTCGATGCGGTTGCAATAACTTCAGTGAAGAAGGTCACCCATCGAACCGGCATTTCTCCGCAGGACGACCCGTGAGCATACCTCTGACATAACTCTGTTAGTCGACTTCCTCGTCGAACTCTTTTTCAAAGTTCGCTCAAGCACTTACTATAAATGCCGCGATTTAAGTCGCCGATTCTCCTTCACGGAGTCGCATACCGGGCACGAACATCCTTTAGTTCCTCACCTAGCTGGGTGTTGGCATCCTGGAGATTATTTTTCTCTTGCCTCATCCTTGTAAGCACATTCTCGCCAGCCTTCAACCGGCGCAAGAGCTGTTGCTTGTCCGGATCGGTGCCATCTGCAATATTATTGTCAGATTTACACACACGCCGCACTTCACAAACTACTTATCTTTTGAAGCATATATTACCAGAGGGGGTCTCTGTGGCTCCCCTCAGATGGCTAGTGCGGCCTCAAGTTGGGCCTTGCATTCTTCAAGCTCTGGGACGATCGGGTATTCTTTTTTGTAAGATCTCAGATAACAAATGATCCTTAAATCAGTTATTCTAACTATTTTAAGTCTCGGGGGCTACTGCCATATATAACCGTCAAATTTCCTCACCCGTATGTCCTTTTACATACTGCTTCGTCGCTCTGGCTAGACCATCTTGAGCGGCACGGAGGTGCGCATCTCCCGAATTGAAGGCATTCAATGCCTCTTGGGAGAAACATATGTCACGAAGAACTGTCCGGCGGCGCCTGTGATTCATGGCGCTCTCCACCTCGGAGTTGGTGGTGGACAATCTGTCGGCATCCTCTGTCGGAGGAGCATCCGAAGCACGCCTCGTGCTCGCCTCCGCTTCTGGACCCGGCTTTGGAGCCTGGCTGGCGGAGGCTCGAGTGGCAACCTCTCCGGACACAGTCCGGCGAGCGCTCTTTTTCCTGAAAAGAGTACCATCGTCTGTACGCCTTCCAGGAATCAATCCTGGGAATATGGTGACGCGCCATACCGTTGCGGCGGCGTTTCGATCCGGACCACACTTCTTTTTAGCCTGCGGGGCCGTGCTGCCCCTTGTTGGCTGGCCGCCGCGGGCTCGGCCTCCCGCCTCAAGGCACCTCTGCGAAACACCATTGGTATATGGTGATAAAAATAAGCACGGATGGGTCATTATCGAGCATTGGGACCTCGGTCTCAGTTACTGTGAGGCTGGAAGTATTCCGGTAATCGGCCGTAATGGCAACCAAGGCATTATCGATGCTCCGATTGGTGAAATACCCCATCAATCAGCTCCACCAATATGTCCGGATCCTCTTGGGAGGCGGATCAAGGAGCCGCTCTGGATCCTCGGGTTGTGGAGGTGGGCTGTTTATGTCTTTTACGGCCTAGCGCAGTTCCTGCGTCAAAATCACAAAATGAGATACCTAACCATGGGAATACAGATTGGATGTGCAAAAAAGAAATGTCCGCTTACCCAGCTTCGAGGATTGTTCATAGAAAATCCGTTCAATGGACTGACGCGAGAAAATCCTCCTCTTCTCCTTGTACAGCGCGGACAAGATCTTCACCAGATCGGTGACCGATCCCGCCCCTTACGGCCATGACGGGTGGCATCGTCCTCCCCGTTGAAATCCCACATGGGGTGGCCCCTATATTGGAGCGGCTGCACCCCCCGCATAATACATGTGGCCATGACACCGATCATGGTCAGTCCGGAATGAGCTAACAATCTTATTCGATTCATCAGGTAAAGGACGTCCCTGTCGTCTTCCCTCTGGGAGCTCCGCGGGCGCCAACTCAGGCGTTTCTTCAAAGGAGCATTGTCGAACTCCGGGAGACCGATCCGAATAGGATCCGGCAACGGGATGTCCTCTATATAAAACCATTCCGAAGGCCAGTCTTCGGACGCCTTCTTCGGGGTTCCGGATAGATATCCGGTCCCGGCGATGCGCCATAGCTCGGCTCCTCCCACTTGATATATTGACCCCTCATAAGAACGGGGTACAAGGCAGAATAATCTCTTCCACAGCGCAAAATGAGCCTCGACGCCCAAGATCAGTTCACAAAGGGCCACGAAGCCCGCGATGTGCAAAATGGAGGCAGGCGTAAGGTGGTGCAATCGAGGTCAGAGAACTCCAAGAGCCCTTGAGAAACGAATGAATTGGAAATCCGAGTCCTCTTACTAGATAAGAGATAAAGCATACCCGCTCTCCTTTGGAGGGATCGGGGACACTCTCCGCTTGCTTTCCGCCCTTATAGGTGGCGAGTCCGGCTCGAACCGGAACCATGAAGGCCGGGGGAAGAAATCCCTTGGTTTGGAGTGTCACTAGCTCGCTATGCGGGACTGAGCATCTCTCCCAATTTCCAGGCTGAGGGCTGGGAGCGCGAGAGGAGGAGCCGCGTCGACTGTCCATGATGGAATGGATTTTTTTCAGAGGCGCTCCGATGAAAGCTCGCGGAGGGGGGGTGGTGTGACTCAGATCTAGATCCTCGTCCCTTTTATAGGCGGCTCATTTGCGCAGCTAGGGGGATAAGTGTAAAAATATCTTGGCTTTTCGCATTCATTCAAACACGTGGAAGATGGCCATTATTGGGCGTGGAAGCCAAGGAGCGCAGCATTTATCAGAAGCCGGACACTATTTGACAAGTATATGGAATTTGGAGAAGAACCCGCCTCGCAATGTCAAGACACCCACGCTACCGGACTCATCGCCATTGAAGCCTGGTTCGGGGCTACCGAGGGAGTCCTGGATTAGGGGTGTCCGGATAGCGAACTATCACCGTTAATTTGGACTCTGGACTATGAAGATACAAGATTGAAGACTTCGTCCCGTGTCCGGATGGGACTTTCCTTGGCGTGGAAGGCAAGCTTGGCGATACGGATATGTAGATCTCCTACCATTGTAGCCGACTCTGTGTAACCCTAACCCTATCCGGTGTCTATATAAACCGGACGGTTTTAGTCCGTAGGACGAACAACAATCATACCATAGGCTAGCTTCTAGGGTTTAGCCTCTCTGATATCGTGGTAGATCCACTATTGTACTACCCATATCATCAGTATTAATCAAGCAGGAGTAAGGTTTTACCTCCATCGAGAGGGCCCGAACCTGGGTAAAAACATCGTGTCCCTTGTCTCCTGTTACCATCCGCCTAGACGCACAGCTTTGGGACCCCTACCCGAGATCCGCCGGTTTTGACACCGACAGCTACCGCCTGGTGCAACAAGACCAAGACCAGCAGAGCGGCAGGAAGGAGGTCATCATGGAGCCTGACGACGTCCTTTGTCGTGAGGCTTTGGCAGCCAAGACCAACTTTAGTCAGGATAAGTGTACTAGATGTTCCCCTTCAAAATGGCCAATTGTTGGCGCCCTCCCCGCTCATTATTTGGGAAGAGGCCCATGGCCTCCCTCTATAAATAGGACTAGCCACCACAGAGAGAGGGACAGAGGTCGAACCTACTAGAGAGAAGGAGAGAAGCGGCTGGACTCACCCAAGCAGTCCACCGCACCAGCTCAAGAACAGCCCCTTGTGAGGCTGTTCTTCCTTTGTACTGTTCTTCATCAGCCCCAGAGGCAATCCACCACACCACACACTGGAGTAGGGTATTACACCACAACGGTGGCCCGAACTAGTATAAACCTCGTGTCTCTTGTGCTGTTCGTCGTTCCTAGTTTAGATCCCTTGCAAACCATCAACGCGTGAGCTAGTAGGGGAAAGATCTTCGTGCGCTCCCCAGTGTTCGAACCTCAAGGGTCTGCCGGAACCCGAAATCCGACATTTGGCGCGCCAGGTAGGGGTGCACCGGAATCCTTCCTCTGCCGCCTCGCATTTGGTCGCCTCATCGTTCGATGTCAAGCGACCCATCAGCCGACGCCGACCGCTGGGCGGCGTGGCCCGCCCACTCCATGCCACCAGCCCAGGGCGACCTCAACCTTGCACCTCAGGCAGCTCGCGCTCTGCAAGGCGCTGTGGGGCACGGGCGATGCGGCCAGACGCTTCCTGCCCTCACGTCGTGGCAGGTGCGGTCAGCGGCCAGAGCCTCAAGCCACAGCGCGGCCACGGCGCCGCACACCCGACGGGAACAGGCAAACTCCAGGGCCGCGCTCACGGTGGGCCGAGAGCTATTATGGTGTCGGCTTCTAGAGTGCGGCCGCGACGTGCTGTTGGAGCGGGTGGCCGAGCTCCTGGACGCCACCGCCTCGGGAGCACCTCCTTTCTGCGTCCGGCTACCACCTCTGGCCCAGAGCGTGTCGTATGGCGGCCCCATACGCGCCCATGCAACCTCAAGCGGGCTCCAGGGCCTACTCGACGCCAACTTGGCTAGCAGCACCAGGCGGCAAGCCGTGCAGACCCCATCTCCGGCCGGCGGAGGAGCGCAAGCCGTGACCTTTGGCCTCGGTGGACCACCGCGCCACCACTCTCAAGACAACGCTCCGGGCCGGACTGCGTGGCATGAGGGGCACTATGGCGAGACCTACGGGACAGCGTCCCCAGAAGCTTATGTGCCCTGCATGATGGATCAAGAGAGCGCATGGGAAGAAGACCATGGCTCATTCCTTGGACCAGGCTGGGGCGAGGAGACGCCACAAGCTGAGCTCTTTCAGGAACCCCAAGAGGGCCCCAACGACCGCGCCGGCGGCAGCAACTATCTGGTACCACTAATTCTCAGGAGCAAGCTTATGCTAACCATGTGTCGCAGGAGGTACAGGTCGCCGAGACAGGTGGCTGCCCCAACACTGCAGCCTCTTACCCCTCAAGAGGAGGGCATCGGGGGCTGCAGGAGAGGGGCCAAGATCCGGGTTCGTCCCCGCGGCGCTTGGCGCAAGATGTTCTCAGGAGGTAGGCCCTCTGCCGGGGAGGTGCCTCAGGGCCTGCCCCCGATAGAGGATCCGTGGTCGTCGGGGAACTGGCTGGCGACCGCTCTACCCCATTGGCGCTGCCCTTGGTCTTCGCCCGTCGATGGCGTTAGAGTGTGGTGCAAGGCGGGGCCCTCATCTGGCGATATGAAGCAAGGCCGGTACCTGTGAAGAAGGCCCAGTGCCTGTGAAGCTCGCCGCCCCGTGACACTCTCACGTAATAATGAGTGGGGCTGTACACGCCCCGGAGTCTCAGGAGCGCCGGCCTCAGGACCTGGGGCTCCCTCCCACGCCCAGTGGCAGCACTTAGCTTCGCGCTGGTGAGAAGACGTCGAAGATTAGACTAGGTCCGGACGCTGCCTTTTGCCTTCTTGCCTTTTCCTCTGTTGACAAGTTTCTTCGATTTGAATTTAAGTTGGATTTGAGTTCGAGCCTTGTGTGCATTTGGGGAAGGGGTGTTTAGTCTCATTCGAGCAATCTCTCGTGTTCTTGTTTCGGCTTTGCATCCAAAGCTAGCGTCAGCTGCCTCCCGTGGCGAGCCTCTCGCGAGACGGGCCGGGCCAACCGCGTCCACAGCTCGGACGGCTACCGCCACGCCCTCTCCGGAGGTTCTTATCGCATGATCAATGGGTTCACCCAGAAGACACATATGGCGCTATGGCCCCCACAGTCCCGCTCGGGGTTCACCAGGGCCAAAAGGTAAACGAGCCAGCTAACCCACCATCGGGCCAGCCGTTAAGCTCACACGCTGCGTTAAGACTACCAAGGCATTTACCACAAACCTTTACATGAGGGGCTTCCCCTTCCAAAATGCTCTCACAGTCTTCAGGGCCAAGCCCGAACCTCTTTTGTGCAGGGTAAACAGCGGTGACAAACAATCAGTCGGACATATCGCCGCTTGGCATATACAGGTCACCTCCAGAGGCGTCGCTGACGTCATCGCCGCCACCAACACCTCCGCCAGCACCAGGACCGTCTATCACGCCGCCTTCATCAGCGGCCACGATCACGCCATCATCATCATACGTGAAGGCCCTGACAAGGTCGTCCATGTGATCCTCCACCCATTGCGCCAGGTCGCCCCGGACGGATATGGGCACCGGTGCGATGGCATCATCAAAGTCGAAGTGGGGATCCCTGTCCCGTAGATAACTGAAGACACGGGAGAAAGCGCGCCCGAGCAAGGCTCGGCTCCTCTCCTCGACGAGCCAACGAGACCTCTCGGAGCAGTTCTCCAGAGCGCCACCACGCCGGCAAAATAATCGAGGTTGCCGCATAGTTGGTCTCTGCGGCTCCTCGGCCGGGCGGCCTCGCAAATATTGCCCAGTGGCTGCGTTAGCCCGTTCCTGGCGTCCGGAGCATGGGGGCGTGCTCGTGCTCCGAACTCCGCCGCGGCGAATCTGCCCTCGCTCGCTGCGGCAAGAGCCTCGGCGCCATCAACCCTCTGACGAAGAAGAAGCAGTTCAGCACGGGAGGAGGTCAGCTCCGCCTGCGCCGCGCGAAGGGCGGCTGCAGAGGAATCGGCACCCCACGTCACTTCGTCTAGCTTGGCCTTGAGGGCCGCGGCCCTGCCCTCAGCTTCGGCCCTGACCAACTCCAACCTCAACTCGTACTGGTGCTCGAGGCCTGAGCGAGCTTCCGCTATGCGGCGGTCGACCTCTTCTTGGGCTCGGGCTTTGCGCGCAGCGACATCATCCTCCGCCTGAGCCACCAGGTGCTCCCTCGTCTCCAACCGCTCAAAGTCGAGGTTACGCTCGGCGGCCTCCAGCGTCAGCGCTTCCTCGCGCTTTTGGAGCTCCGCCTGGTCGACGGAAGCCTCCTTCAGCGACACAAGTGCAGCCTGGCGCAACTCCACCTGCTGCTCTAGAGAGTTGCTCCAGGCTTGGAGCTCCCACACATGCTCCTCCGGCCCCTCTGGCCGATCTGCTTCTGGGCCTCCTCGACGGCTCGAGAGCAAGCCTCTCGCGAGGCCGCCAATGACGCCTCAGCCTTCGCATTGTCAAGGTCACGCCTTTGGTGACCTTGCGAGGGTAATGGCAACCTTCAGCTTGCGCCTCTCCTCAGCAAGGCGCAAACCTTCGGCCTCGAGGCGCGCATCCTCGCCGGCAAGCTCCACCCCGAGCCGGTTCACCGCATCCGTCGCCCCACGAAGAAATTCTTGACGATGAGCGCGGCGTTCGCAAGCACGCCTGAGCACGTCTTCCGCGTCCCCCTCTGCTGCTGGTGTGTGCAGAGGGCCCAGAGGCGGCGCGCCTCCTCCCGCAGGGCAGGGGGCTGGCGCCCCAATAATCGCCGGACGGGCCTCGCCAGGAGCAGGGCCTGGCGCCGGTCCGTTCCCAGAAGAAGAGCTCAAGATTGACTTCAACCAATCGCCGTCCACGACCAAGGAAGGAGCACGGGGCAAGCTGGCTGTGCCCCAGGAGAACTCGTGAATGGAAGACAGCAGGCGCACAGGTTCGGGACGCTCAGCTGAGCGGGCAACCTCTCCGGGCTGAGTGATAAGGGCGCCGCTTGAACCCGACGCACCAAGGATCAGCGATGAGGACGGAGCTTGGGGAGATGGATCCTTGGCCGTCTCTGCGAATTCGGCAGGAAGGGCCCTGAAAGGCCACAGTCAGCCGCAAGAGCCAAGAAGTAAGAGGAGCAGGGAGAGAAGAGGACTTACTCGTCCGTGGCGAAGTACCTCCTGCACTTCAGCAAGCGGCAAAGGCGATCGTCACCGCCCGAGGCCTCCTTCCTCTTGCGAAGGGCCGCAAATTCTACGCGGAACCGGCCTAAGCGCTCGGCGCAGGGGTCGGTTTGTGGCATGGAGGAGGCAGTATGGTGATCAGCGCCAATGGAACCGGCCTGAGGGACGCCACCAGGCACTGCCTCATGAGGGACGGCCGGGGCCTCGGGAGCCCCAGCCTCTGGAGCCGGAGGCCGCGACTCCTCACCTGTCACCATTCCGGAACGAGCCCCGGGAGATGCCGTCCTCAGGACTCCGTGCGGCGTCACCACCTCAACGTCGTCCCCTTCAACTCCTGATGGTTCTCGTCTCCCTGCTCCACCACCCGAGACAGAGCCACTTTGGGCGACCGGAAGAGCAACCACAGCAACTGGGTTCTCGCGAGGCCCCCTGAGGCCAGCCGGGCGCAGCCCCCACTCGTCAAAACTGGGCATCTGCTTCACGAAATCGGCCCTGCCCGAACAGAGATACAAGAGGGCACCATCATGTCGAAGGCTGCCTGGGGAAGGATCGCCAACCAGGACCCTGAGCACCATCCTCAACACTTCAGGCTCCAGGTCCCCCTCCTGAAGTCGCATGCGGTCTTGGCGCCCCGCAAAGTCCCACATCCGATCAGAGTGGCGCTGGAGAGGAGCAATGCAACACTGGAAGAACTCCTTCACCACCTTGGGCGCCGTCACGTTGAGCGCCCTCAAGCTCTCGAAGCGGCGCCAGACGAATGCAAGCCGGGTGTCCGCGGCTGCCTCGTGACTCCCACTGAGTTGGGAACAACAAGCAAGGTAGGATGCGATAGCGAGGGGCTGGGCACCCGGCGTCCACATACAACCACCGCTCTCGAACTTGGCCTCAGGGGAGGGAGTCCAAATCGATCCTCAAGCAGCCGCTCTGCACCGCAAGGAAACTCACACACCCCGAGCATTGAGTAGGGTCACTCAGGCGCAAAGAGAAGAAGTGACACAACAGGGCAACGGAAGGAGGGATGCCCACCATTGCCTCACAGACAAAGGCGAAGACAGCCAGGAGGGTAATGGACTCTGGCCCGAGATGCATCAAGTGGATCTGATAGTGGGAGAGCACCGCATTGAAGAAAGCAGAAAAGGGGGGGAATCAGACCTGCCCACATGGCATCAGCAAAGAACCGGACCTCTGTGACAATCCTGTCGAAGGAGGCATGGGACGCAGGCCATGCCGTGGTCCTGCCGCACTCGTTGAAGATGGTGGCAAGAGCAGAGCGGACCTTGCCCAACTCCTCGGGGTTGAGTATGATAGATTGATCGACGGCGGCGGCCATCACGCCGAGGCGAAGCGGACAAAGGCGCAGGTTCTTCGCCTTTTCCTTCTTCGTTGGCGCCATGGCGACAGGAAGGGTGAGAGTCTGAGTTGGATCAAGGGCGGAAGTTGGAGCCAGAGGAAGAAGGAAGGGCCGGGAGTGCGCGGACGGCGAAAGGGGAATGGCTGTGTGCAACCCCGGGTCCGCTTAGCCGGGCGTGTAATGAGGCATCGTGGGGAAGCGGAGACGCCCACGACCAATCAATCGCCACGCGGCGCCCAAGGTCAAGAGGCCGGGGCCAGCGCCAGACTTGCCCTTCGCTTCGGCTAAGCCAAGTCCGGTGCGCCTCGGGCCGGGGCTACTGCTGTCGGGAACGGGGGTCCCAGACTTGCACTGCTGCGGCTGCGGCGTGGCTCAAGTGGGGGCCCAGCGGCCCAGCTTCATCGGCTCAAGCTCAAGACCCTCGTGAGGGGGCCAAGCCTCATGAGGCGGGCAGACGGGAACCTTCCTCAGAGCAGCCTCGTCAGGCAGGCTCACGAGGAGGCGGAGAGGTCAAGGTGGTACCTCACGAGGGTGCCCCGTGACGCAAGCCATGACGATCGAGACCAGGCGGGCGCCAGCCCGCGCAGTGTCCTCATTTCCCCTTTGGTGCAAAGGAGGCAAGCATAGGCCAAGGCATCAGGCAAAGGTTACCGCTTCGGTGCAACAAGACCAAGACCAGCAGAGCGGCAGGAAGGAGGTCATCGTGGAGCCCAGGACGGCGTCACTGTCAGAGCCTTTGGCAGCCGAAGACCAACTTTAGTCAGGATAAGTGTACTAGATGTTCCCCTTCAAAATGGCCAATTGTTGGCTCCCTCCCCGCTCATTATTTGGGAAGAGGCCTAGGGCCTCCCTCTATAAATAGGACTAGCCACCATAGAGAGAGGGACAGAGGTCGAACCTACCAGAGAGAAGGAGAGAAGCGGCTGGAGTCACCCAAGGGTCCACCGCACCAGCTCAAGAACAGCCCCTCGCGAGGCTGTTCTTCCTTTGTACTGTTCTTCATCAGCCCTAGAGGCAATCCACCACACCGCACACTGGAGTAGGGTTATACACCACAACGGTGGCCCGAACCAGTATAAACCTCGTGTCTCTTGTGTTGTTCATCGTTCCTAGTTTAGATCCCTTGCAAATCATCAACGCATGAGTTGGTAGGGGAAAGATCTCCGCACGCACCCCAGTGTTCGAACCTCAAGGGTCTGCCGGAACCCAAAATCCGACAGTGAGGACCGCTGGCAGGCCCAGCCTCGTGAGGACGCTTGGAGAGATCAGCCTCGTGAGGACCGTCCTCAGGGCAACGCCGACCTCCATTCGCTGCCACCACCGCCAAGAAGGAACGACAACCACCACCAGGACGAGGGGGCTGGGGGCTTCCAGGAGCCTCGTGCCATCGCCTGCATCTTGGGCGGTGCTCAGGCCCCAGCCTCTCAATGCCTCTTCAAGCAGTTCGCCCGTGAGGTGGACGCGGCCCTCCCCAGGCTCAAGGCCACGCGCCCGCTCAGGTGGTCCAAGTGTGTCATCACCTTCAGCTCGTCAGACCAGCTCCAGTGCACGGCAACCGCCGGCGCCCTCCCGATGCTCTTCTCTCCCATCATCAGCAACATCCAGGTCACCAAAACCCTCATCGATGGCGGTGCGGAGCTCAATGTTCTTTCCATCGAAACATTCGACCGCCTCCAAGTGCCCTATGATCAGCTGCAGCCCACCAAGCCTTTCTCAAGAGTGACCGACGACTCCACCATCCCG
This sequence comes from Aegilops bicornis, assembly GCA_021605145.1. Lineage (NCBI taxonomy): Eukaryota > Viridiplantae > Streptophyta > Magnoliopsida > Poales > Poaceae > Aegilops > Aegilops bicornis. The sequence continues at coordinate 679,426,113 of CM038671.1, forward strand.
ATAGGGCAGATCCGCCTCCCTGTCACCTTCGGCTAGTGCGACAACTACCACACAGAGCTCATCGACTTCGATGTCACCCACATCCGTCTACCATACAATGCCATCCTTGGATATCCAGCCCTGGCCAAGTTCATGGCGGTGACTCATCATGGTTACAATGTCCTCAAGATGCCAGGGAACCGTGACATCATCACCATCGCATGCGAGGAGAAGGACGCAGTGTGCTCTCTCGAGCGCGCCTACCAGGCTGCAGCAGTTGAGAACCCAGACGACGAAGGCACCGCCTACCCTCCTGAGGCTGTCCCCAAGAAGAAGAAACAGCTGCTCCACCAAGAACCTCAGGAGAACGGCGTCTCCAGCGGCACCACCTCAGGACCTGCGCCCACGGATGAGGCGCCTCCCTCTGTCGCATAGGAAGGCGTGCCCGGTGCCCCTCTCAGGCTGGGCTCGGGGGCTCTCCTCTGGAGGGCCTTTAACCTAGCCAACGTCACGAGGGAGGCGCTCGGGCACCACGTGGAGGCGTGCTTCAGCACGCGCTTCCGCCTGGAGGGCACGAGGCATGGGATGCCAGGTGCTCAGGAGTTCATCACCAAGACAACCGAGGAGCTTCAAGAGGCGAGAGCCATGCGCGGCGACCGCCGCCCACCACCTGGCGCAACTCCTCGTCCTGGCAAGGACAGCGAGCTGCGCGTCTGCGTCGACATTCCAGGGCTTGACAGGACCGCATCCCAGGAGCGCTTATGGCCATCGCACGTTGGTCGGTGTGAGGCCCCCCTCACAGCTATGTTCGCATGCCTTTAGGCCTGCTGAACGTGGCTATTACCTTCCAGCGTGGCCTGCGGAGCGTCATGGCGGCTCGGGAGGCCAGGCACCAGGCGGTCCTGGCGGAGATGGCGACGGTTCTTTGCGAGCCCCCTGAGCAGCCGGAGCCTCCCGAGGTTCAGGACCCAGGCGGCTCGTGAGGAGTGACTTCTTCAGCACGCGTCTTCAGCTACTCCAATATCTCTTCGGCAACGGTGCAGGTGACATTTTCTGGTTTATTCGGTTGGGGGCGCCCCTCGGGCTGCATTATCCCCAGATCGCATGGGCCTATCCCCGCGACATGTATCCTTTCGCGTCTTTGATTCACTCTGTTGGGGGCGCCCCTCGAGCTGCATCATCCCCAAGCCGCGTGGGTCTGTCCCTGTGGCATGTATCATTCTTTGCATCTATTAGAGCTGGCTTACCTCCTTCCATGGATTGATGTACGTTTGTCATCTGCCTGTCTGGTACTTCATTGCATGAATGTCATGCGCCCTTCCAAAACCACCCTCGACCGCCTCATGATTAAGGACTGGCACGACATCTGTGCTCGGGTCCGTCCCTGCAGCATTGCCAAATCCAAGAGGCTGAGCTCTGGCTCGCGGGCCAGCTCCCGTGCACGTCACCTCCCATGGTCCTTGGTGCCTTGTTCTCGCATGAGATAATCGTGGGCGGATGAGCTAGGGCGCGTGACCCGGTGCCAAGCCACCATGGGGGCCGCACGTCGTCTGTCTTTCTTCAGGATTTTTGCATGAGAAGACTGGGCACTGATACGTCCATTTTGCATCATGCTTTTATATCGATATTTATCGCATTATGGGTTGTTATTTCACGTTATGTAACAATACTTATGGCTATTCTCTCTTATTTTACAAGGTTTACATGAAGAGGGAGAATGCCGACAGCTAGAATTCTGGGCTGGAAAAGGAGCAAATATTGGAGACCTATTCTGCACAACTACAAAAGTCCTGAAACTCCACGGAATATCTTAAAATAAATAAAGAAAAATCGTCACCAAAGATGAAGGCCAGGGGGGCCACACCCTGCTCGAGAGGGTGGGGGGGCGCGCCCCGCTACCTCGTGGGCCCCCTGGTGGCTCTCCGATGCCCATCTTCTCCTATATGAAGTCTTTCGATGAGAAAAAAAAATCAGAGGCAACCTTTCGGGACGAGACTCCGCCGCCACGAGGCGGAACCTTGGCGGAACCAATCTAGGGCTCCGGCGGAGCTGTTCTGTCGGGGACACTTCCCTCCGGGAGGGGGAAATCATTGCCATCATCATCACCAACGCTCCTCTCATCGGGAGAGGGCAATCTCCATCAACATCTTCACCAGCACCATCTCATCTCCAAACCCTAGTTCATCTCTTGTATCCAATTCTTGCCTCCAAGTCCGGGATTGGTGCTAGTAGGTTGCTAGTAGTGTTGATTACTCCTTGTAGTTGATGCTAGTTGGTTTAATTGGTGGAAGATCATATGTTCAGATCCTTTATGCATATTATTACCCCTCTGATCATGAACATGAATATGCTTTGTGAGTAGTTACTTTGTTCCTGAGGACAAGGGAGAAGTCTTGCTATTAGTAGTCATGTGAATTTGGTATTATTTCGATATTTTGATAAGATGTATGTTTTCTAGCCACTAGTGGTGTTATGTGAACGTCGACTACATAACACTTCACCATTATTTGGGCCTAGAGGAAGGCATTGGGAAGTAATAAGTAGATGATGGGTTGCTAGAGTGACAGAAGCTTAAACCCTAGTTTATGCGTTGCTTCGTAAGGGGCTGATTTGGATCCATTTGTTTCATGCTATGGTTAGGTTTACCTTAATACTTTTGTTGTAGTTGCGGATGCTTGCAATAGAGGTTAATCATATGTGGGATGTTTGTTCAAGTAAGAACAGCACCCAACCACCGGTCCACCCACATATCAAATTATCAAAGTACCAAACGCGAATCATATGAACGTGATGAAAACTAGCTTGACGATATTCCCATGTGTCCTCGGGAGCGCTTTTCCTATTATAAGAGTTTGTTCCGTCTTGTCCTTTGCTACAAAAAGGATTGGGCCACCTTGCTGCACCTTATTTACTTTTGTTACTTGTTGCTCGTTACAATTTACCTTATCACAAAACTATCTGTTACCACTTATTTCAAGACTTGCAGAGAATACCTTGCTGAAAACCGCTTATCATTTCCTTCTGCTCCTCGTTGGGTTCGACACTCTTACTTATCAAAAGGACTACGATAGATCCCCTATACTTGTGGGTCATCAAGACTCTTTTAAGGCGCCATTGCCAGGGAGTGTAGCGCCTTTGGTAAGTGGAATTTGGTAAGGAAAAATTTATATAGTGTGCTGAAATTTTCTGTCACTTGTTACTATGGAAAGTAATTCTCTGAGGGGCTTGTTCGGGGTATCTTGACCCCGTCCGATGAAACAAAGAGTTGCTCCTCAACCTACTGAACCTATTGAAAATGAAACTCCTTTTAAGTTCCTTCGGGTATGATGGAAAAACTGCTGGCCAATACTTTTACAGGAGATGGAACAAAGCATCTGATGAACATCTACTCTATGTGGATGAAGTTTGTGGATTATTTAAGCTTGCGGTATACCCGATGATGTTATTAAGAAGAAGGTCTTTCCTTTATCTTTGAAGGAAGACGCATTGACATGGTATAGGCTATGTGATGATACGAGATCATGGAACTATAAAAGATTGAAATTGGAATTTCATCAAAAGTATTACCCTATGCATCTTGTTCATCATGATCGCAATTATATATATAATTTTGGACTCATGAAGGAGAAAGCATCGCTCAAGCTTGGGGGAGGCTTAAATCAATGTTATATTCATGCCCCAATCATGAGCTCTCAAGGGAAATAATTATTCAAAGTTTTTATGCTCGCCTTTCTGATAACAATCGCACCATGCTCGATACTTCTTGTGCTGGCTCTTTTATGATGAAGACTATTGAATTTAAATGGAATTTATTAGATAGAATTAAACGCAACTCCAAAGATTGGGACCTCGACAAAGGTAAGGAGTCAGGTATGACGCCTAAGTTTGATTGTGTTAAATCTTTTATGGATACCAATATTTTCCGTAAGTTTAGCACTAAATATGGACTTGACTCTGAGATAGTAGCTTGTTTCTGTGAATCTTTTGCTACTTATGTTGATCTCCCTAAGGAGAAGTGGTTTAAATATCATCCTTCCATAGAAGTAAAAGTAGCTGCACCTATTAAGGGCTCCTTTGATTCAAAGGATTTACATAGGAATTTTGGAGGATCATAATCCTTAGGATTTTTTCCTATGTTGGCTGTTTGATTCGAAGGATTGAATCCTACAGGAATTTTTCCTAAGGATTCCTTTGTACTACTTCCAATAGGATTTCTAGCATCCACTCAAACCTCTTTGAAGGAATCCTTTGTTTTTCCTATGATGCAATCAAACAACCCAAAATCCTATAGGATGGAGATGAGCATGACATTACAATCCTATGTTTTTCCTATTCCCGTGTTTTCAGAATCCTGTGAATCAAAGAGCCCCTAAAGTTGAAGAAAAGACTGTCACTTATAATGATCCTATTGTTCCTACCTCTTATGTTGAGAAACCACCTTTCCCTGTTAGAGTAAAGGATCATGCTAAAGCTTCAACTGTTGTTCGTAAAAGCAATATTAGAACTTATACACCTCCTGAGCAAGTTAAAGTAGAACCTAATATTGCTATTGTTAAAGATCTCTTGTCTGATAATATTGATGGGCATGTTATTCAGTTCTCCGGTGAAACTGCTAGAATTGCTAAACCGTGTGCTAAAGATAAACATAGACATGTGGTAGGCGTGCCTGTTATTTCTGTTAAAATATGAGATCATTGTTATCATGGCTTATGTGATATGGGTGCTAGTGCTAGTGTTATACCTATTGACTTATACAAAGAAATTATGCATGAAATTGCACCTGCTGAGTTAGAAGATATTGATGTTACAATTAAACTTGCCAATAGAGATACTATTTCTGCAATGGGAATTGTTAGAGATGTTGAAGTCTTGTGTGGGAAAACTAAATATCCTGCTGATTTTCTTGTTCTTGGTTCCCCACAAGATAGCTTTTGTCCCATTATATTTGGTAGACCCTTCTTGAATACAGTTAATGCTAGGATAGATTGCGAAAAGAATGTTGTTACTATTGGCTTGGATGATATGGTTCATGAGTTTAATTTCTCTAAATTTAGTAAACAACATCGTGAGGAAGAATTGCCTTGTAAGGATGAAATTATTGGTCTTGCTTCTATTGCCGTACCTCCTAGTGATCCTTTAGAACACTATTTGCTAGACCATGAAAATGAGATGTTCATGAATGAAAGAAGGGAAATAGATGAAGTATTCTTTAAACAGGAACCTATTCTGCAACTCAATTTGCCTGTTGAAATCCTAGGGAATCCTCCTCCACCCAAGGGTGATCCCGTGTTTGAGCTTAAACCGTTGCCTGACAATCTTAAATATGCTTATCTTGATGAAAAGAAAATATATCCTGTTATTAGTAGTGCTAACCTTTCAGAGCATGAAGAAGAAAGATTATTGAGAACTCTGAATAAGCACCGTGCCGCTATTGGATATACTCTTGATGATCTTAAGGGCATTAGTCCCACTCTATGTCAGCATAAGATAAATTTGGAAGCGGATGCCAAACCAGTTCGTGATCCTCAACGACGTTTGAATCCTAAAATGAAAGAAGTGGTAAGAAAAGAAATACTCAAGCTTCTGGAGGTAGGTATAATTTATCCCGTTGCTGATAGTCAGTGGGTAAGTCATGTCCATTGTGTTCCTAAGAAGGGAGGTATTACTGTTGTCCCTAATGATAAAGATGAATTGATTCCGCAAAGAGTTATGACAGGTTATAGGATGGTAATTGATTTCCGCAAATTAAATAAAGCTACTAAGAAAGACCATTACCCCTTACCTTTTATTGATCAAATGCTAGAAAGATTATGCAAACATACACATTATTGCTTTCTAGATGGTTATTCTGGTTTCTCTCAAATATACGTGGTCGGCTAAAGATCAATCAAAGACTACTTTTACATGCCCTTTTGGTACCTTTGCTTATAGGCGTATGCCTTTTGGTTTATGTAATGCACCTGCTACCTTTCAAAGATGCATGATGGCTATATTCTCTGACTTTTGTGAAAAGATTTGTGAGGTTTTCATGGACGGCTTTTCCATCTATGGTTCCTCTTTTGATGATTGATTGAGCAATCTTGATCGAGTTTTGCAGATATGTGAAGAAACTAATCTTGTCTTGAATTGGGAAAAGTGCCACTTTATGGTTAATGAAGGTATTGTCTTGGGGCACAAGGTTTCTGAAAGAGGTATTGAAGTTGATAAAGCCAAGGTTGATGCTATTGAAAAGATGCCATGTCCCAAGGACATCAAAGGTATAAGAAGTTTCCTTGGTCACGCCGGATTTTATAGGAGTTTTATTAAGGACTTCTCAAAATTTCTCGGCCTCTAACTAATTTATTACAAAAATATATACCATTTGTCTTTGATGATGATTGTGTAGAAGCATTTGAAATACTTAAGAAAGCATTAGTCTCTGCACCTGTTGTTCAGCCACCTGATTGGAATTTACCCTTTGAAATTATGTGTGATGCTAGTGATTATGCTATAGGTGCTGTTCTAGGGCAAAGAGTTGATAAGAAATTAAATGTTATCCATTATGCTAGTAAGACTCTAGACAATGCTCAAAGAAATTATGCTACTACTGAAAAGGAACTTTTAGCAGTTGTATTTGCTTGTGATAAATTCAGACCCTATATTGTTGATTCTAAAGTAACTATTCACACCGATCATGCTTCTATTAAATATCTTATGGAAAAGAAAGATGCTAAACCTAGACTTATTAGATGGGTTCTCTTGCTGCAAGAATTTGATTTGCATATTGTTGATAGAAAAGGAGCTGAGAACCCGTGCTGGACAACTTATCTAGGTTAGAGAATGTTCTTGATGACCCACTACCTATTGATGATAGCTTTCACGATGAACAATTAAATGTCATAAGCACTTCTCGTAGCACTCCATGGTATGCTGATTATGCTAATTATATTGTTGCTAAATTTATACCACCTAGCTTCACATACCACCAAAAGAAAAAGTTCTTTTATGATTTGCGACATTACTTTTGGGATGACCCACATCTCTATAAAGAAGGAGTAGATGGTGTTATTAGATGTTGTGTACCTGAGCATGAACAGGAACTGATCCTACGCAAGTGTCACTCCGAAGCTTATGGAGGACACCACGCTGGAGACAGAACTGCACATAAGGTATTGCAATCCGGTTTTTATTGGCCCACTCTCTTCAAAGATGCCCGTAAGTTTGTCTTGTCTTGTGATGAATGTCAAAGAATTGGTAATATTAGTAGACGTCAAGTAATGCCTATGAATTATTCACTTGTTATTGAACCATTTGATGTTTGGGGCTTTGATTATATGGGACCTTTTCCTGCCTCTAATGGATATACACATATTTTAATTGTTGTTGATTACGTTACTAAGTGGGTAGAAGCTATTCCAACTAGTAGTGCTGATCACAACACCTCTATTAAAATGCTTAAGGAAGTTATTTTTCCGAGGTTTGGAGTCCCTAGATATTTAATGACTGATGGTGGTTCACACTTTATTCATGGTGCTTTCAAGTAAAATGCTTGCTAAATATGACGTTAATCATAGGATTGCATCTCCATATCACCCATGATCTAGTGGTCAAGTAGAATTGAGTAATAGAGAGCTCAAATTAATTTTGCAAAAGACTGTTAATAGGTCTAGAAAGAATTGGTCCAAGAAACTTGATGATGCATTATGGGCCTATAGAACTACATATAAGAATCCTATGGGTATGTCTCTGTATAAAATGGTTTATGGAAAAGCATGTCACTTACCTCTCGAACTAGAACATAAGGCATATTGGGCTATTAAAGAGCTCAACTATGATTTCAAACTTGCCGGTGAGAAGAGGTTATTTGATATTAGCTCACTTGATGAATGGAGAACCCAAGCTTATGAAAATGCTAAGTTATTTAAAGAAAAAGTTAAAAGATGGCATGACAAAAGGATACAAAAGCGTGAGTTTAATGTAGGTGATTATGTATTGCTATACAACTCTCGTTTAAGATTTTTTGCAGGAAAACTTCTCTCTAAATGGGAAGGTCCCTACGTTATCGAGGAGGTCTGTCGTTCCGATGCCATAAAAATCAACAACTTTGAAGGCACAAATCCGAAGGTGGTAAACGATCAAAGAATCAAACATTATATCTCAGGTAATCCCATAAATGTTGAAACCAATATTATTGAAACCGTAACCCCGGAGGAATACATAAGGGACACTTTCCAGACCGTTTCAGACTTCGAAAAGGAATAGGTATGTGGTACGGTAAGTAAACCGACTCCAAAACAATTTCTAAGGCAATATTTCTCCGTTTTGGAATATTTAGAAAAATAAGTGGCAGTTCGGGAAGGACACGAGGGCCCCACGAGGGTGGTGGGCGCGCCCCCTACCTTGTGAGCACCTCGTGTGTCCTCCGGACTCTGTTTTCTTGCACGATACGTATTTTGGTTGGTAAAAATTCATTATATATTCTCCCGAAGGTTTTGACCCCTGTATCACGCAAATATCCTATGTTCTTGTTTCAAGCTTTTGCTGCTGCAGATTTGATCAACATGTTGTCCCAGGATTCAAAAGGAGAAAGTTATGTGGATGATTACCTAGAAAATCCGAAGGTCTATGGGGACGTGGAGCACGATCGTTGGACTACGGCGGAAGAAGATGACTATTAACCCAAGGGGAAGGAGGAGACGAGCTCAGATGATGAAGCCCCATTACCTCAACCTGGGGACATGCATGTGGAGTTCAAAAAGTCAAGTCTCCCTGATAGGGTAAAGAAACCAAAGTTCGAGTTTATCCCTTTTCGTCTCTTGCAGGAAAATAAGCAGGATCTATGCAAGAAGATATTAACCCTGGAGTGGGAGATTGATGATCTGAGGGATCAAAATGCCGTCCTCAAGCGCAAATTAAGGGAGAAGTCTATGCCATCAACTAAGTCATCATCACCACCTCCATCACCTCCGAGGATATAATCACATGGGTATGGGCACTCCCCTTGGCAACTGCCAAGCTTGGGGGAGGTGTCCCGGTATCGTATCACCATCACAACTCCTATCTTTACCGTTTTTCTTAGTTCGATCCTATTAGTAGTATCTTGATTTAGTAGAATAAAGTCATGGCATGATCTAGTTTTGAAGTTTTGCTTTATGATCCCTCTATGTAATCGAGTCCGTGAGCTATATAATAAAGATTAGTGTTGAGTCAAGGGCTTGATTGTTTTTCCATGATCTTGAGTGAATAAGAGAAAAAGAATAAAAAGAAACAAAGAGTTCACATTGATCTTATTGAAAGTAATGCTTCACATAAAAAGAGTATGATGATTAAAAGTTGTTGGGAGTTGGCAAATATAGCTTTGGTCATCGTTGCAATTAATAGGAAGTAATAAGGAAAGAGAGGTTTCACATATAGATATATTATCATTGACATCTTTTATGATTGGGAGCACTCATTAAAATATGACATGCTAAAGAGTTGATGTTGGACAAGGAAGACAACGTGATGAGTTATGTTTTCTTATATCTGAGATAAAGTATGTTGTCATGGATCCTCTAACATGTTGAGCTTGCCTTTCCCCTCATGCTAGGAAAATTCTTAGCACCAAGTAGAGATACTACTTGTGCTTCCAAATACCCCTAAACCAGTTTAGCCATGAGAGTCCACCATATCTACCTATGGATTGAGTAAGATCCTTCAAGTAAGTTGTCATCGGTGCAAGCAATAAAAATTGCTCTCTAAATATGCATGACTTATTGGTGAAGAGAAATAAGCTTTGTACGAACTTGTTGTGGAAGTAATAAAAGCGACGGACTGCATAATAAAGTTCCACATACATGGGGCAATATAAAGTGACGTTCTTTTGCATTAAGATTTTGTGCATCCAAGCATAAAAGCGCATGGCAACCTCTGCTTCCCTCTGCGAAGGGCCTATATTTTATTATTATCTTCTACCTTATGCAAGAGTCACGGTGATCTTCACCTTTCCTTTTCATTTTATCCTTTGGCAAGCTCGGCATGTTGGAAAGAACATGATATATATATATATATATATATATATATAGATATATATATATATATATATATATATATATATATATCTAATTGGATGTAGGGGAGCATGAATTGTTATTGTTGACATTACCCTTGAGGTAAAAGGTTGTGGGGCAAAACTATAAGCCCCTATCTTTCTCTGTGTCCGATTAAAACTTCGTAACCACAAGTATTGTGTGAGTGCTAGCAATTATGAAGGACTAAGTGATAGTTGAGTATGTGGACTTGCTTTTAAGCTCTGACATAGACTCTTTCCGATGTTATGGTAAATTGCAATTGCTTCAATGACTCGGGTTATAATTTGTTGGTGCCCAATAAGGTTTCTGATTCATACTTTTGCATTGTGAAAAGATCATCACTTGAACATAAGTAATCATATGACAAAAATCTATATATGTTGCTGTTATGAGATTAATCATGATGCCTTCATGTCCGTATTTTTTTTCGACGCCTCTACCTCTAAACATGAGGACATATTTATTGTTATCGGCTTTTCGCTGGAGGACAAGCGAGGTCTAAGCTTGGGGGAGTTGATACGTCCTTTTTGCATCATGCTTTTATATCGATATTTATCGCATTATGGGCTGTTATTTCACGTTATGTCACAATACTTATGGCTATTCTCTCTTGTTTTATAAGGTTTACATGAAGAGGGAGAATGCCGTAGCTGGAATTTTGGAAAAGGAGCAAATATTGGAGACCTATTCTGCACAACTCCAAAAGTCCTGAAACTCCACGGAATATCTTAAATTAAATAAAGAAAAATCGTCACCAAAGATGAAGGCCAGGGGGGTCACACCCTGCTCGCGAGGGTGGCCCCCCTACCTCGTAGGCCCCCTGGTGGCTCTCCGATGCCCATCTTCTCCTATATGAAGTCTTTCGATGAGAAAAAAACCAGAGGCAACCTTTTGGGCGAGACTCTGCCGCCACGAGGCGGAACCTTGGCGGAACCAATCTAGGGCTCCGGCGGAGCTGTTCTGTCGGGGACACTTCCCTCCGGGAGGGGGAAATCATCGCCATCATCATCACTAACGCTCCTCTCATCGGGAGAGGGCAATCTCCATCAAAATCTTCACCAGCACCATCTCATCTCCAAACCCTAGTTCATCTCTTGTATCCAATTCTTGTCTCCAAGTCCGGGATTGGTGCTAGTAGGTTGCTAGTAGTGTTGATTACTCCTTGTAGTTGATGCTAGTTGGTTTAATTGGTGGAAGATCATATGTTCAGATCCTTTATGCATATTATTACCCCTCTGATCATGAACATGAATATGCTTTGTGATTAGTTACGTTTGTTCCTGAGGACAAGGGAGAAGTCTTGCTATTAGTAGTCATGTGAATTTGGTATTAGATTCGATATTTTGATAAGATGTATGTTGTCTAGCCTCTAGTGGTGGTATGTGAGCGTCGAATACATAACACTTCACCATTATTTGGGCCTAGAGGAAGGCATTGGGAAGTAATAAGTAGATGATGGGTTGCTAGAGTGATGTAATCTTAAACCCTAGTTTATGCGTTGCTTCGTAAGGGGCTGATTTGGATCCATTTGTTTCATGCTATGGTTAGGTTTACCTTAATACTTTTGTTGTAGTTGCGGATGCTTGCAATAGAGGTTAATCATAAGTGGGATGTTTGTTCAAGTAAGAACAGCACCCAAGCACCGGTCCACCCACATATCAAATTATCAAAGTACCAAACGCGAATCATATGAACGTGATGAAAACTAGCTTGACGATATTCCCATGTGTCCTCGGGAGCGCTTTTCCTATTATAAGAGTTTGTTCCGGCTTGTCCTTTGCTACAAAAATGATTGGGCCACCTTGCTGCACCTTATTTACTTTTGTTACTTGTTGCTCGTTACAATTTACCTTACCACAAAACTATCTGTTACCACTTATTTTAGTACTTGCAGAGAATACCTTGCTGAAAACCGCTTATAATTTCCTTCTGCTCCTCGTTGGGTTCGACACTCTTACTTATCGAAAGGACTATGATAGATCCCCTATACTTGTGGGTCATCAAGCACGGCGTCTGTGCTCGGGTTCGTCCCTGCATCGTCGATAAACCCAACGATTGAGCTCTGTCTGGCGGGTCGGCCCCGTTCACGTCACCTCCTGGGGTCCTTGGTGTTTGGCCTTCTCATGTGATAACCTCAGGAGATTCATTTGGCGCAGGTTGTCTAACCATCTCGCAAGGCCATCACAAGTGTTCCGAATCAAATTCAGGCGCAACCCGCCTTGAGGTAGGGCCTCGTGAGTCCCGCGCTGGCTCACGAGTGCCCATACACACCTCATCTAGCCCTGCCGTGCAAGCCACATGTCAGGGCGGGGCTGTACATGCCCCGGGGGCTCCACTCAGAGGGGGCCCTCACCCATGCACCAGTGGAAGCACCATGCTCCGCGCTGGCAGTCGACACGGTCGAGGAGCGGCTATGCCCGTGCAAGTGCGGAAGCGCCATGATACGTCTCTAATGTATCTATAATTTATGAAGTATTCATGCCATGTTTACAATAGTTTTACATGATTTTGGTATGATTTGATTAGAACTAACCTGGACTGACGCTGTTTTCAGCAGAACTACCGTGGTGTTGTTTTTGTGCAGAAATAAAAGTTCTCGGAATGCGAAAAAAATCAACGAGGAATTTTTCTGTAAAATATTAAAAATACTGGAACAAAGAGTTACCGGAGGGGAGGCCCGTGGGCCCCACGAGGGTGGAGGGCGCGCCCACCCCCCTAGGGCGCGCCCCTATGCCTCATGGACTTCCCGTGGGGCCCCCTGACTTGTTCTCGATGCCAACCTCTCCTATAAATACCCAAACCTCCAGAAAATAACCTAGATCGGGAGTTCCGCCGCCGCAAACCTCCAGAGCCACGAAAAACCAATCGGGACCCTGTTCCGGCACCCTGCCGGAGGGGGGATCCATCACCGGTGGCCATCTTCATCATCCCGGCGCTCTCCGTGATGAGGAGGGAGTAGTTCACCCTTAGGGCTGAGGGTATGTACCAGTAGCTATGTGTTTGATCTCTCTCTCTCGTGTTCTTGATTTGGCACGATCTTGATGAATCGCGAGCTTTGCTATTATAGTTGGATCTTATGATGTTTGTCCCCTTCTACTCTCTTGTAATGGATTGAGTTTTCCCTTTAAAGTTATCTTATCAGATTGAGTCTTTAAGGATTTGAGAACACTTGATGTATGTCTTGCATGTGCTTATCTGTGGTGACAATGGGATATTCACGTGATTCACTTGATGTATGTTTTGGTGATCAACTTGCGGGTTCTGTGACCTTGTGAACTTATGCATAGGGGTTGGCACACGTTTTCGTCTTGACTCTTCGGTAGAAACTTTGAGGCACTCTTTGAAGTTCTTTGTGTTGTCGAATAGATGAATCTGAGATTGCGTGATGCATATCGTATAATCATACCCACGGTACTTGAGGTGACATTGGAGTATCTAGGTGACATTAGGGTTTTGCTTGATATGTGTCTTAAGGTGTTATTCTAGTACGAACTCTAGGATAGATCGAACAGAAATAATATCTTCGTGTTATTTTACCACGGACTCTTGAATAGACCGACCAGAAAGGATAACTTTGAGGTGGTTTCGTACCCTACAATAATCTCTTCGTTTGTTCTCCGCAATTAGTGACTTTGGAGTGACTCTTTATTGCATGTTGAGGGATAGTTATATGATCCAGTTATGTTATTATTGTTGAGAGAACTTGCACTAGTGAAAGTATGAACCCTAGGCCTTGTTTCGAAGCATTGAAATACCATTTACGCTCACTTTTACCACTTGTTACCTTGCTGTTTTTATATTTTCAGATTACAAAAACCTATATCTACCATCCATATTGCACTTGTATCACCATCTCTTCACCGAACTAGTGCACCTATACAATTTACCATTGTATTGGATGTGTTGGGGACACAAGAGACTCTTTGTTATTTGGTTGCAGGGTTGTTTGAGAGAGACCATCTTCATCCTACGCCTCCCATAGATTGATAAACCTTAGGTCATCCACTTGAGGGAAATTTGCTACTGTCCTACAAACCTCTGCACTTGGAGGCCCAACAACGTCTACAATAAGAAGGTTGCGTAGTAGACATCAAGCTCATTTCTGGCGCCGTTGCCGGGGAGGTGAGTGCTTGAAGGTATATCTTTAGATCTTGCAATCGATTCTTTTAGTTTCTTGTTTTATCACTAGTTTAGTCTATAAAAGAAAATTACAAAAAATGGAATTGAGGGTGCCTCATATGCTTCATCTTTTTAATGTCTTCCGTGAAAATAAGGATTTCGATAATTGTGCTCAATTCCTAGTGGAAGAATGCATTAAAATGTTTGGCACTAAATCTTTGAATGATGAGCATGATTGCAATGTTGTTAGTACGAATTGCTTGAATATCCATGATGCTAATGATATGCAAAGCCACAAGCTTGGGGATGCTATGTTTGATGAATATGATACTTTTTGTCCCCCTAGTTTTGATGAGCAAATTTATTTTGATGATAGCATGCCTCCTATTTATGATGATTAAAATTATGAAAGTGGATTTGGAGAGGTCATGACTTTATTTAGTGATGAATCCACTATTTCGGAAGAGGTTCCAATTGATTATGAGAACAAAGTTGATATCTATGATGATTATTGTGATGACATGTATGCTATAAAGATTAATGATAACCATGAAACTTGTCATCATGATTTTAATTTTCAATTGTATTATGCCTCACATGATAGTTATTTTGTTGAGTTTACTCCCACTACTATTCATGAGAAGAAATTTGCTTATGTGGAGAGTAGTAAATTTTCTATGCTTATAGATCATGAAAAGAATGCTTTATGTGATGGTTATATTGTTGAATTCATTCATGATGCTACTGAAAATTATTATGAGGGAGGAGTATATGCTTGTAGGAATTGCAATAATATCAAGTGTCCTCTCTATGTGTTGAAAATCTTGAAGCTATGCTTGTTTTGCTTTCCTATGCTAGTTGATTCTTGTTCCCATAAGTTGTTTGCTCACAAAATTCCTATGCATAGGAAGTGGGCTAGGTTTAAATGTGCTAGTTATATTCTTCATGATGCTCTCATTATGTTTCAATTCTTATCTTTTATGTGAGCATCATTGTCATCATCATGCCTAGCTAAAAAGGCAATAAAGAAAAAGCGCTTGTTGGGAGACAACCCAATATTTACCTTTAATGTTTTTGTGTGTTCACATGATTATGCTACTGTAGTAATCATGTTTTATAGCTTTTGTTTCAATAAAGTTCCAAGTAAGACCTTTAGGATAGCTTACGGTGATAGTTGTGTTGATCCTGCTGAAAATCAGAAACTTTTGGGCCCAGTAAATTAGTTTTGATAATTCACAGAAACGTGATTTTGATCTGATTATTTTTGCTCTGGATTGGTACACAAATTTCTCAGGTTTTCCTAAGTTGGTAGTATTTTTGGAGTTAGAGAAGTATTCGAGAGTTACAGATTACTACAGACTGTTCTGTTTTTGACAGATTCTGTTTTCTATGTGTTGTTTGCTTATTTTGATGAATCTATGAGTAGTATCGGAGGGTATGAACCATAGAGAAGTTGTAATACAGTAGATATTACACCAATATGAATTTAGAATGAGTTCACAACAGTACCAAAAGTGGTGATTTATTTTCTTATACTAACGGAGCTTACGAGTTTTCTGTTGAGTTTTGTGTTGTGAAGTTTTCATGTTTTGGGTAAAGATTCGATGGACTATGGAATAAGGAGTGGCAAGATCCTAAGCTTGGGGATGCCCAAGGCACCCCAAGGTAATATTCACGGACAACCAAGAGCCTAAGCTTGGGGATGCCTCGGATGGCATCCCCTCTTTCTTCTTCGTTCATCGGTAACTTTACTTGGAGCTATATTTTATTCACCACATGATATGTGTTTTGCTTGGAGCGTCATATTCTTTTGTTAGTATTTGCTTGCTGTTATTTAGAATAAGGTTTTGCATCTCTATTTTCAATAAAAATGTCAAGGATAGCTTTTACCGTGCTTATTTTGCAAGTATACATGTTGTTGTTTCAAAATAGAAAGTTTACCACTGTTGCAAAAATTCCCTAGAAAAGTCAGAATATGGTAAAATGTTGAAACTTTTTGCATATTGAGCTTTGATAAATTTTCTACAGTGTGGTAAATTTTCATAATTTTTGGAGTTAGGGAAGTATGATGAATCTTGCATTCTTCTGATTTATCTTTGTTTTGGCAGATTGCTGTTATGTTTGCATATGTTTACTTGTTTAATGATTCTATTTGAGGATAGGAGTATTAAATATGCAGAGGCATTTAGTATGAAATGTTGAATAATAATTTTAGTGATTTTTTACAGTAGAAAATGATAAGGTTTTTGCATTGGTTTGTACTAACTTATCTCACGAGTTCTTGTTGAGTTTGGTGTGGATGAAGCTTTGAGATTTAGGAAACCGTGATATGAGAGGAATTAAGGAGACACAAAAGCTCAAGCTTGGGGATGCCCAAGGTACCCCAAGATAATATTTCAAGAAGTCTCAAGCATCTAAGCTTGGGGATGCCCCGATAGGCATCCCACCTTTCTTCTTCAACAATTATCGGTTAGTATCGGTTGAGCCTAAGTTTTTGCTTCTTCACATGAGTTGCGTTATCCTTGCAATGCCATTTTATTTTATTTTGCTTATTGTTTGAATAAAGTACTTAAGATCTGAAATACTTAAATGAGAGAGAGTCCTCACATAGCTAAATAATTATTTGACTACTCATTGATCTTCACCTATATCTTTTTAGAGTAGTTTGTCATTTACTCGTGTGCTTCACTTATATCCTACGAGGAAATGGTTGAATGAGTTGAATATCATAAATCTGAAATTATATATGTTTCATATGCTAATCCCATGGGAAGCGCCATGCTCCGCACTGGTGATAAACAACTGGGGGCGGCCTCACGGCCGCATTAACCTCAGGGAGCCGCCCGGCTCGGTGTTCAGCTTCGTCGCAACACTTTCCCATCATGAGAGTTGCGTGAGGGGGATGGGCACGGGGGCTATGCTCAGGTCACGCCTAGCGTACGCCACCCTGCCAGGTCCCTCAGACCTGGTCTTCGCGTGCCCCTCCCGAGCGGGACCTCGGCGAGGAAAGGTATGGAGGCATGTTCGTACGTCAAGGGGGACTCTTGAGCATCGCGACTCAGGAGCCTAACTGGTCATGTAGCCCCTCACCCCTTGGTATCGTCCTGGTGATCTCGATGACCCAGCGGTGGCTGAGGTATGCGCGGGGCCGGGCCCTGCCGATGCAGAACGTTAAAGCAAACGGGAAGGAAATCGCAAAATCCTAGCAAATTATTACAAGACATATTTCTTCTTAAAGGTTCAGAGCACTTAGGTTCTTACGCCTCCGCGAGGCACGATGCATGTTGCAGGAAATAAAATGGATGGGAGCGCCACCAGCGAGCTTCTCCGTCAGCCTTGGGCGCTGCTGTCACCCGCAAGGAGTGCCCCGTCGTCAACAACGTCGCCGTCGCCCGCGCCGTGGCATGATACGTCTCCAACGTATCTATAATTTATGAAGTATTCATGCTATTATACTATCCTTCTAGGATGTTTTATATGCATTTATATGCTATTTTATATGATTTTTGGGACTTACCTATTAACCTAGAGCCCAGTGCCAGTTTCTGTTTTCTCCTTGTTTTAGAGTATCTCATAAAAGGAAAACTAAACGGAGTCCAATTGACGTGCCACTTGACGAGATCATTTTTGGACCAGAAGAAGCCCATGGAGTACTGAAGCAGGCGGAAGAGTCCGGGCTGCCCACGAGGGTGGGGCGCACCCACCCCTAGGGTGCGCCCCGCCTCGTGGACAGCCCGAGACCCCCGACGTGAAATCAACGCAAAACTTTTCTATATATAGCCAAACTTCGAGAAAAGAAACCTAGATCGGAAGTTCGCTGCATAAGCCTCTGTAGCCACGAGAAGTCAATCTAGGCCCTCTCGGCACCCTGCGGAGGGGGCCATCACCAAAGGGCCATGGAGGAGTATCCCGGATGGGCCATCATCACCATGTAGGCCAAGGTCCATAGGGTGGAGGCCAGGGAGGAGGAAGCCCAAGGGGTAGAACCTCTCCTCCTCTCTTCCGGTGGCTCCGGAGTGCCATCGGGGGAACCATCGCCGCGGTGATCGTCTTCATCAACATCACCATCCTCATCTCTTTTACGCGGTCCACTCTCCCGCACCCCGCTGTAATCCCTACTTGAACATGGTGCTTTATGCCACATATTATGATCCAATGATGTATTGCCATCCTATGATGTTTTGAGTAGATATCTTTTGTCTTTGGGTTGATTGATGATCTAGATTGGTATGAGTTGTATGTTTTACTTTGGTGCTATCCTGTGGTGCCCTCCGTGTTGCGCAAGCATGAGGGATTCCCGCTGTAGGGTGTTGCAATACGTTTATGATTCGCTTATAGTGGGTTGGTGAGTGACTGAAACACAAACCCGAGTAAGAGGGATTGTTGCGTATGGGAATAAAGAGGACTTGATGCTTTAATGCTATGGTTGGGTTTTACCTTAATGATCTTTAGTAGTTGCGGATGCTTGCTAGAGTTCCAATCATAAGTGCATATGATCCAAGTAGAGAAAGTATGTTAGCTTATGCCTCTCCCTCATATGAAACTGCAATAGTGATTACCGGTCTTGTGAACAATTGCCCAGGACAATTCCGCACACCGATCCACCATTATTCCACACTCGCTATTTATATTATTTATTATTATATTCTAGCTTTATGATAACAGCACCTACTTTTATATTTTAGCTCTCCGATGTCATACAAAGTTATTCTCTTCATACCCACAACGTAGTTTTATTTCTCGTTTCTAGTTGGAAGCAAACGTTTGGTGTACGTAGAGTCGTATCAGTGGCAGATAGGGCTTGAGAGAATATTGATATTACCTTTAGCTCCTTGTGGGTTCGACACTCCATACTTATCACTTCCACCTTTGGAAATTGCTACGATGATTCCCTGCACTTGGGGATTATCAAGCCCTTTTCTGGCGCCGTTGCCGGGGAGCAATAGCGTGGGGTTGATATTCTCGTGTGTGCTTGTTTGCTTTATTCACTAAGTAGATTTTATTTTTCCTTTTTGTTTATGTTTAGTTGTGGGTGAAACATACAAAAAAAATTAAAATAATGAAAATAAAAAAAAATCACTTGCCTTTCATGCCTAAAAAGTTTTTCAAAAAGAGAAGTGATTGGAAAGTTATGCATTGAAGAAGTGCGGGTAGACCTTGAGCACTTGTGTTCATGCTCACGGAAACAATGTAGAATTTTTTATGGAAGTTTCTCTGTAAATAATTATCCCCTTGTATATATTCATTGTATTATAAAAATAATGTGCCGAGCTTTGGTTTTAGGATGATTAGATTGCTTGTTTACTATGTGCAAAACAAAAACAGAAACTTTGGCTGTAGTGTGTGAATTTACATATTTTACTGGAAAGTCAAATGGGTCTGAAACTTTTTGCACATTACTTATGTACAAATTTTTCAAATTTTCAAATTTATTTCATAATTTTAGGAGTTACAGAAGTTTGCCAAACTTCCATATTACTACAGACTGTCCTGTTTAAGACAGATTCTGTTTTTGATGCATTGCTTGCTTGTTTTGGTGAAACAATCGGTCTCTATCAGTGGATTAAGCCATGGAAAAGTTATATTACAGTAACTATAATGAAAAAAAATATGAATTGATTTGCAACAGTACTTATAGTAGTGATTTGCTTTATTACACTAACAGATCTCACAAGTTTTTGTTAAAGTTTTGTGTGGATGAAGTCTCCGAAGGTCGAGGAGCTATCAATATGAGAAGAATAAAGAGAGACAAGAGTTCAAGCTTGGGGATGCATGTCGGTGTCAAAACCGGCGGATCTTGGGTAGGGGGTCCCGAACTGTGCATCTAAGGCGGATGGTAACAGGAGGCGGGGGACACAATGTTTACCCAGGTTCGGGCCCTCTCGATGGAGGTAATACCCTACTTCCTGCTTGATTGATCTTGATGATATGAGTATTACAAGAGTTGATCTACCACGAGATTGTAGAGGCTAAACCCTAGAAGCTAGCCTATGGTATGATTGTTGTTGTCCTACGGACTAAACCCTCTGGTTTATATAGACACCGGAGGGGGCTAGGGTTACACAGAGTCGGTTACAATGGGAGGAGATCTACATATCTGTATCGCCAAGCTTGCCTTCCACGCCAAGGAGAGTTCCATCCGGACATAAGACGAAGTCTTCAATCTTGTATCTTCATAGTCCAACAGTCTATCCAAAGGATATAGTCCAGCTGTCCGGATACCCCCTAATCCAGGACTCCCTCAGTAGCCCCTGAACCAGGCTTCAATGACGATGAGTCCGGCACGCAGATTGTCTTCGGCATTGCAAGGCAGGTTCCTCCTCTGAATACTCCATAGAAGATTTTGAACGTAAGGATAGTGTCCGGCTCTGCAAAATAAATTCCACATACCACCGTAGAGAGAATAATATTTCCACAAATCTAATATGCCGACCGTTTTTCATAACGTGACGTATTGCCACGGTTTGGTCATGACGAACCATCTTCCTCCATCAGCCTGCCACTGCATGTTTTGCGAGGCGATTTATTTGGCACGCCTTGTCGAAGCAGAGATCGTGTCCCCCTTATTACGGGATTCTCATCAATACAGACGTGGATAACCCAATCGCGCCCGTTGGTATGACTCCCCAATTCTAGGCAAGTCCCAAACGGCCACGTGGAGGACGCTTGATATTCACCTCCTAAAGAGGCCAAGGCCTGTCCCTTTTTCTTCTCGTGCTCAATCGAATCCTTACCCCACCTCGAGTTCCAACACCCCAGGCTCAGGTCAAGCGCTTCAGACCTTCAACCATGTCCGGATCCAACCTTCAAGGTCGGTGGATGCCTTCCTCCGTCACAGAGGAAGACGTCAAGAAGCTAAGAGAGGCCAGATTTCTGACCGGCGAGATCTCTCACAGGTTGCCTACTCGAGGGCAGGTCATACCCACTCCCGAACCCGGCGAGAGCGTTGTATTCATCTCTCACTTCCTCCGAGGGCTAGGCCTCGCTCTAGATCCCTTTGTGAGGGGGCTCATGTTCTATTACGGGCTGGATTTCCATGATCTAGCTCCGGATTCCGTCCTCCACATCTCATCGTTCATCGTCGTGTGTGAAGCTTTCCTCCGCATTACCCCTCACTTCCGCCTGTGGCTCAAAACCTTCAATGTGGAGCCGAAGATGATCGAGGCGGCTGACGCAGAGTCTTGGAGGTGCCGTAATAAGCAAAAGTGCCAATGCCCCATGGCCAGAGGGTTCCTTCCAGGAGGTGCCCAGCTTATGGCAACAAGAGTGGTTTTATATCACAGCTCCCAGGGGTACCAAGTGGGTGGCCGCCCCTGCTTTTCGCTCGGGCCCCCATACGGTAGCGTCATGGATTAACAAGGGGCTAGGCTGGGGCCAAGAAGGATGTGTCGACGTTGCAGAGCCGCATCCGAGATATCCTCGAGAGATATCAGTCTGGCCACGGTAATGCAAGTCATGTTAATTCATCGAGTCCTGCCCTGCAAACGACGTCCTCTCCGCCTGTGGGAGTTCAACCCGGAAGGACCGCGAGCTATTCAGCACTTCCTCGGCATGACGCTCGAAGAGATGTACAAATTGTTCTTCGGACCACAAATAATGTGTCCGGACACCACCGAGGATGCGGGTCTGAGCTGCAATCGCTGGGATACCCAAGTAAGTTGTCCCGTAGTCGAATACGTTTGTCTTCTTATTTATCATGACATCATTCTGAAAAGTCACTTTTTGACCAGGACTGGGTAACAAAGGAGAAGATGATCAGGTGTCCGGCCCCCTCCCCGAGGTCTCACCGGATCCTGTACTAGCCAGGATACTGGAGCTCGCGCCTTATCAGGCGCCCTTAGGGGAAGATACAGGGGGGAATAAAGAGGCTGAAAGTGGACCTCGTTCACCGCTCGTCCAAACCGGGGGAGTTAGCGCCTCCGCGAAGGAGGATAGCCGGGGAGAAGAATCCGAAATTCCTTCTCCCCAAGGAAGGAAGAGGACCGCCTCTGAAGACCCGGAAATGATGGTTTCCAAACGGGGGAAGAAATCTTCGCCAGAGGGTCCTGCCCCGGGGGGGGGGGGGGGTAACCTGTCCGCACAATGCCCGCAAGGGGGTCAGCCCTCCACCGAGCTGTAAGTAAAAGGGTACTTAATAGTGAAGATATCCTGCATTACTTCTGAGGAAAATAACCGAAGCATTTATCTTGTAGTTTGGATCGTAGCCCTTCTCGGCAGAGTTCATCTTCGAGGGATCTTCTTCCGGAGATGATGGAGAGCGAAACGCCTCCCCCTGCCATCTCGCCTCATGAGGCGGGCGACCCCGAGGTGTCGTCGCGGAGGGTTTCTCCTGATCCGGCAAAGCCAGAGGGTAATCCTTTGGCCACCCAAAGTCCTCAGTATCCGGCTCTTGAAGAGAGCAACCGAAAGAGCCCGGCACCGTCTGGTGTGCGGTCGGCATCACTGAAGGGTCTGCTAGAGCAAGCGGCTATCTTAGAGGCGCATCGTATGCTAATGGGTACGGTGATTGAGAGGATTTCATCCGCCGAAAGCGGGTTGCATGCAGCTTTTATGGGTCTACTGAAAGGTTTTGAGGTACGTGAAATAGTGTGTATTTTTGGCAGTACCACACATGTTAGGTGTGCCCTATGCAGATAGTAGGCCCTGAGACTTTGGTTGCCGTCGAGATCGGCGGCAAACAGAGGATCATAGTCCCAGGTAATAATAAATCCGCCTTCATATGCAGGTGGCGGAAGGTCCGGTGGCTAGCCGGACTGGTGAGTTTGCCGAGCTGAAGCGGCAACTTGATGCGGCAGATGCCGACATCGTGCTTGTCAACAAGCGACTTGACGAGGCACAAGGTATGTGATTTCTCCGGTTATCAACATGTAGTAAGAGGAGCATAATGCCAGTATCTTTAATATGTTGTGACTGCAGATGGAGCTACGGCCGTGGAGACCCTTCGGGCGGAACTTGCCTGAGCCAAAGAACAAGCCAGGAATAGTGATGCGGCCACTCTGAAGGCGGCCGAAGAGCTGAGGGCCGAACAGGCTGCCCATTGCCAAAGTAAGGGAAAGATAGCCAAGATGGTTGTGGAATTGAAGGAAGCCGCCGACCGTTACGAGCTTCTTGAAGGTGAAAGTCGAGCGAAGGTAACGGACCTGGAGAAGGCCACGGTGGCTGCCAAGGACGCCCGCTCTACAATAAGATTGATGAAGGAGGAGCTGCGCCAAGCCGGGGATATTGCGGCTGGGAAGCCCCTTATGCTGCGGATGAAGTTTGGAGATCCTACGGACGCTCCTCTTGATCGTCTATGGAGTTCTGCAGACGCGTATCCGGATTTGGCAGCAAGTGCTATTGACGCAGCCGAATACTTCAAAGATCAAAAAGATCGTGAAGTGGAAAAGCTGTTTTGGTCACAATTCAATGCTCCAGCGCGTCCACTTCAGTTGAACGAGAGAATGGCCGAGTGGGCCGAGCTCCATAGGTTGTCCGGGCTTGCCATGAGGTCTGTTGTGGATCATCTGTGGCCGGAAGGGCCAAGGCCGAACAATTATTTTAGTTTGATGCAACAATTCCTTGGTGCTGTGCCGCGCATCGATGCTATGAAGAGGTCGGCGTGCATAGAGGGTGCGCGGATGGCACTTGCCCGTGTCAAGACATAGTGGGCGGAGATGGAGGCCACCGCTATTGCAACCCTGTGGTTCGCCGTGGGCGAGTAGCCGCGAGCACTACTTTGAAGAAGTCCTTGAAGGCGCTCGTTTAATAGAGGCTCAGTGCTCGAAGAATATTATGTTCTAATGACATGTATTCCCATTGTGAAAAAAATGTTTTATTGAGTTATAAAAAGCTGTGTTTATACTTTTTGCCTGAAAGTATTATGATGCCTCCTGTGCGGCCGTTTATGTATATATGCATATAACCTGAAAGTTTGCGATCTTGGCCAATTTCCACGCATATAATGCGGGGTGTTCTCGAAGACGCGTGTTCACACTTGATCCAACGTCTTGGTCAATTAAGGAGGTGATAGCGCTTAACTAGGCAATTGGACTATATTGCTTTAACACTTTCACTTAGCCATAGGAGTTTGACAGTGGGGCTACTATATAGCCCCTGGTGGCTCCGCGCTCATCCGAATACGGGGCGCGTACATGCCTGGCCGGGAAACGACCCTTCGTTAAAGCGGGGGAATCTCGAAGATTCCGCTAGGTCGTCGAGTGGTTGACCAGTCTCGCGCTTTATCATGACAGTCAGTTTTCGGCTTTCTCTACTGAGGTGCTCGTCCGGATGAACCAGGGCACAATCGCAGTAGTTCTCCTGGCGCCACCTTAGCCGATAGAGCGTAACGTAAGGTAGCAAAACACAGGAGCCGAGCAAACCCAACATTTGACCAAAGACATGATTCGGAGCTGATGCATATAAGGCCAAACTCACGACGCCGAACACTCCCTAAGGTATTCGGTCTTTATAATATATGTCGGGCTAAACAATGCCCTTGAAAATTAGCCCCAAGTGTCCGGGTACGTGCAATATTCTGACGTGGCCACATGCCAATAACGTCAGCATCCTTCTCGGTTGTACTGAGAATCCGGAGGATGTGAACAACAAGAGACAAGAAAAAGGTTTACGAGGGTCTTAATCTAAAAAGAAACCTTTGAACGGGTCCCTGCTGCACGTCTGCGCCTGTGTCTCCGTTGTGTCATATCCTGGACGGGTGTAGCACCAGCACGATCGTCATCTGTAAAACAGAGGAACTTAGTTGAAAGTTGTCGTGCAAAAAATTGGTTACTCTAAATAAACCATTTAAAATTCAAGATATAAAGTTGAGCCGTAGCCCTGTTTACACGCGGGAAGCCCCTGGTACCGTCTATAAGGGTGCAACCACCAAACCTATCTCAAGTATATCTGGTGATGTGCCGGACTCGTTTAACCGTGTCCATGGTCTTAATGACCGTTCATTTGCTCTGGTTGGTGAGGCCATCTAGTATTCAGCTGTTAAAGCAGCCGCACGTTCTTCCACGCGTAAGGAACGCTCAATGTTTCCATTAACTGTGATGGTGCCGCGCAGACCAAGCATCTTGAGCTTGAGAGAAGCGTAATGCGGTATAGCGTTGAAACGAGCGAAGGCTGTTCGTCCGAGTAGTGCTTGATAGCCGCTTCGGAATGGAGCGATGTCGAAGTGTAACGTTTCACTTCGGTAGTTGTCGGGTGAACCAAATATTACTTCTAGTATTAGAGAGCCCATGGATCGGGCCTCTGGGGCTGGTATTACTCCCTTGAAGGTAGTATTACTGTGGCTGATTTTTGTTGGGTCTATCCCCATTTTGCGGACTGTGTCCTGATATATCAGGTTTAAACTACTGCCGCCGTCCATGAGGACTCGTGTGAGATGGTATCCATTTATTATTGGGTCTAACACCAAAGCAGCCAATCCTTCGTGCCGGATACTTGTCGGGTGATCCCTGCGATCAAAAGTGATCGGACAGGCCAACCAGGGGTTGAACTTAGGGGTGACGGGCTCTAGGGCTCGTGTGTTTCGGAGTGCATGTTTGCTTCTCCTCTTCGTCACATGGATCATGTTCACTGTTTTGACCTCTGGTGGGAATTTTTCTCCCCCCAAAGGTTTTGGTCAAGCAGGCTCGTCCTCCTCTTCGCTTAGTGTATCCCCGCCTTGTGTTCGGGCGTTTAGCTTGCCGGCCTGCTTGAAGACCCAACATTCTCTGTGGGTATGATTTGCAGGTTTATCGGGGGTGCCGTGGATCTGACATAGTTTGTCTAGAATCTTGTTTAGGCTGGACGGTCCATCCCTGTTGCCTTTGAAAGGCTTTTTCCGCTGACCTGGCCGAGAGCCTCTGAATCCGGCGTTTACCGCTGTGTTATCTGGGTTGTCTTCTTCATTCCGGAGCTTGTGCTTACTGCGTTGTGGTTTTCCATTGCCATCCCAGACTTCGGATGTGCTTGGGTCGCTGGTGCTACTGCGGGCCAACTGTGACACCCATAAATTTTGATTTGGTTTTTATCAACCTCTTTATTTGATTTGAAGGAGGCTATTTAAAACCTTTCTAAAAAGACCCTCCTTCTCAAAAAAAAATTCTCTTATGACAAATATTTTATTTTTGTGTCAACCTCAACCTGGATGTTTGGTATTAAAGACTTTTCATTTGGTGTTGACTTCATCACAATTAGTTTTGGAAAGTTTTTCATTTAAAAAGAAACCCTATGGATTTTGGTTTTATTCTTTTTATTCAAACCACCCTCTTTTGCCATGCCCCATGTTGAAACTTTCTTCCAAAAACCCCTCCCTCCACTGTGGGTCAAGTCAAATATCCAATCCCAGCAAGTTCAACCCATTTTTGATTTTTATTCTATTTATTTAATCCTCAAAACTATTTCTGTCATTATTTTTGGACCTAGGTGATTTTTAAAGGAAGTACCATATTACTTTCGAGTTTTGATCCCAAACCAACTCCTCTGACTTGTCTCTTAGCACCCTCAACCAGGATCCATCAAGAGCCACTGGCCCAAAGTTCAAATTTTTCAAAATTTTCCCACTGTAAGTTTGGACCAGATTTGCCATTTTTTGATGAAATTCATTATTTTTCTTCTCCAAAAATTCTGAGATAAATCAGGCAGCCTCTAGATGCATCAAGAGACCACCTCACCAAAGATCAGCTCCAGGAAAATTTCTCTCGTGCCAAAATCATTTCATCGAACAGTTGGCGTGCACTGTTTATGTCAAGTTCAGAAAATTCATAGATACAGTTCTGCCGTCAGTGTCGTTTTCTTCAGAGCGCGGCGTCAATCTCACCAGTGGCCGCTCTGGCGCGATGCTCACTGCTCCTTCTCCTTATCCAGAGCGCCGCAAGTTCATTTGGACAGGCGCGGGTGTCGGTGGCGACGTGGCTCGCCAGCGCCGGTGTCTTCTGCGGTGGCAGAGCCACCCGTGGCAGCCAGCAGGGGCTGGCCCTGCCTTTCGGCGCCGTACGGCACCGCCCACACCACCAGAGGACTCCGCGTGGCCGTCTCCTTCCCTGTGCATGCTGCAACACAGTTGCCGTGGCCTGAGCAGCACAGGGCGCGCTCTCTGCCGCCGACGAGCCCCGTGAGGCCGTTCCGTCGAGCGCATGGAGTGACGCCCAAGTTTTGCCAAACCTCGCCGGGGATGGGACCAGTGAACTTATCCGCGGCTGCCCCGACCCCTAAACCTCCCGTTCAACCGCTGCTCCTCCATAATCGTCACCGGCGTTATCCCGTTCTTGGCCAACGCCTCGGATCGGCTATAAAAGGATCCCCCAAGCTCATTCTCGACCCAACGCCACTCCTCCACCTCACCAGAACCCCGCCTAGCCACTAGGAGGACCTCGAGGAGGTCTCCTTCCTCAACTCCGGTCGCCCCGATCCGGCTCGGGCTCCGGCTCGATTCACCCAGGTGAGACCACCCCCGCCTCCCAGACCATTCCAGTCGCCTCCTACTACACCCAACGCTCTAACCCGAGCCTCAATTCGAAGGTTGCAGCCCTCCTCGACGAGACCCATCACCACCCGAACCGCCGTCCGCCGGAGCAAAGGTCGCCGTCGACGTGGTGCTCGCCGACGACCAAATCCACCACCCACAGACGCGGAAGAGCACCCTGAGTCCGTAGGTACCCTCCACTCCTCCTAACTCGCCATGGATCGCTGCCGGCGACCACCGCAGCCTTCGGGTGCCGGTGACTCTGTTTTGAAATTTTAAACCTGACGGGTGGGACCCCCTCGTCAGCCTCTCCTTTTTTCTATTCGAACCGTTTTCCTGGAAAACGCCTTCGGGCAAAGTGCGCTTTCCCTTTGGGTTGGCGTGTTTCTTACTGAAACATTTTCTGTTTTTATAAACAAACCCCTGGAAACTTTCTGTTTCATTACAGATGAGTTCCTGGACTAAAACATTAATAACTTTTAAACTAAAGATGATTTTGAATTGATTCTTTTTCTTCATATTTATTTTTCTGTCTAGTTTTTTTATCATATTTATTTGAAAAATATTTGGAACACTTTTTGTGCACACATGGTATTTACGTTAGTACGCGTTTTCTTTATACCGTAGATACCGAAGGAGGTGACGGAACCGCAGACTTCACCGAGCTAGACTCCGACTTCTCCGAACCAGGCAAGCATGTTTGAAACTTTGATATGATGAGTGTTTTGCATGTTTGCTTAAGTATTTGTTGCATGGCATGTTCATATAAGCAAGTGTGAGTGTTATATTGCATGCAAGGCCACTATGTGTGAGCTTCGAAACTGGGTGTATTCATTTGATGGATGACAACATGATCATGTGGTGGCATGAAGGTGGTAAGCTGGTACTGTTGTAGCATGCCGGTCTTACGACAAACGTCTAACTCCAGTGTAACGTGGATCAGGTCTCGATCCCGTTCGTTTTCCCCTTCCCGTACTACCACATGTTTTCTATAAAGAGTGCGGTTTAGTAAGTTGCAAACCTCTTTCCTTGTACACACCAAACAGAGGGACCGTGATGAGGGTTCCATGGCCCTGGATTAAAGCCCGTCATCTGGTCAGGGAGCATGGGTGTTTCCGGTTGGGACCGAGAGGGGGGCACCCCTTAGAGCGCGCGATATAAATTTGATCCCATGATATTCGAGGTTGTGACCTTCCCGTCTTAGAGTTTTTCTTGAACGTTGCCTAGGGTGATTCCTGGCAGCGGAATGTGGAATGGGTGTGTACTGGTTAGATGTGTTTCTTCTAAAAAGCCGTAAACGGAACTAGTCCCTTATGACTACTGAAATCCGTTAGCTGTGGTTAAAGAGTACAAACTCTTCAGAGTCAAAACCATTAGAGTAACCGAATCTGTGGTCAAGGACTGTGGTCACACATCTATGTCAGTATCAGTGTCAGTCTCAGCGACAATCTCCGGTAAATGAACATGAGTGTCAAACCTAGCTGAAGGTTATTTCATGGATGGACTAACCCGTTTATTATTATGAGCTGAGTATTTCCTTGGAATGATTTAAACTGCTTGAATTTGAAGATGAAATATAAGCCCTGAGGGAGTCCAGGATTACGGGGTGTCCGGATAGCCGAACTATCACCGTTGGCCGGACTCCTGGACTATGAAGATACAAGATTGAAGACTTCGTCCCGTGTCCGGATGGGACTTTCCTTGGCGTGGAAGGCAAGCTTCGCAATACGGATATGTAGATCTCCTACCGTTGTAACCGACTCTGTGTAACCCTAACCCTATCCGGTGTCTATATAAACCGGAGGGTTTTAGTCCGTAGGACGAACAACAATCATACCATAGGCTAGCGTCTAGGGTTTAGCCTCTCTGATCTCGTGGTAGATCCACTCTTGTACTACCCATATCATCAATATTAATCAAGCAGGAGTAGGGTTTTACCTCCATCGAGAGGGCCCGAACCTGGGTAAAACATCGTGTCCCTTGTCTCCTGTTACCATCCGCCTAGACGCACAGTTCGGGACCCCCTACCCGAGATCCGCCGGTTTTGACACCGACATTGGTGCTTTCATTGAGAGTTCCTCTGTGTCGTCATCCTTAGGCCCGATGGCTCCTTCGATCATCAAGAATGACGTGGTCCAGGGTAAGACTTTTCTCCTAGGACAGATCTTCGTATTCGGCGGCTTTGCACTACGGGCCAATTCACTTGGCCATCTGGAGCAGATCGAAAGCTACACCCCTGGCCATCAGGTCAGATTTGGGAGTTTGAACTACACGGCCGACATCCGCGGAGACTTGATCTTCGACGGATTCGAGCCACACCAAGCGCTCCGTGACCTTGTCTCGATGGGCACGATCTAGCTCTACCGGTCAAAGGTGCTCGGAGGCCGCACCAGCGTCCGCTCCGACCCTTAGCTCGGAGCCGACTCCGCCGGTCGAGGACTAGTGGCTGGACACCGCCTCGGGGGCTACGATCTCTACGGCGAGTGAGCCGAACACCATCCCTGTCCTTTGCGAATCCCGTGACTCCAAGGTGCCGGACTCCTCTTCGGACTCCGAACCTCCCGCGCCCCGGCCAATCGAATCCGATTGGGTGCCGGTCATGGAGTTCACTGCCGCGGACATCTTTCAAAGACTCGCCCTTTGGCGACATCCTGATTTCACTAAAGTCTCTCTCTCTTTATCAGGAGAGCCCTGGCCGGACTACGTTCAGGAAGGTTGGTATGCGGACGACGAAGAAATTCAACGCCCACCCACCACCCACTTTGTAGACACTGTCGATGATTTAACCGACATGCTCGACTTGACTCAAGACATCGACGGTATGGACGACGATCTTTGGAGAGCGACCAAGAACCAGCACCTCCAGGGCACTGGAAGGCCACCTCGTCATATGACATATACATGGTGG
The DNA here is from genome assembly GCA_021605145.1 of Aegilops bicornis. Lineage (NCBI taxonomy): Eukaryota > Viridiplantae > Streptophyta > Magnoliopsida > Poales > Poaceae > Aegilops > Aegilops bicornis. The sequence continues at coordinate 679,456,600 of CM038671.1, forward strand.
ACATCCCAAAAGATGGGAACGGCGATGGAATAGCGGAGGATGACCCCTCCAAGAAACAGCCCAAGCACCGGCGTCAGCGGCGCCGCTCTAAATCCCGCCATAGCAAAAACGGTGATTCCGGCACGGGAGATAATAACACCCCAGACAGTGCCGAAGACAACCCCCTCCAGCAGAATTCAGCACAGGAGGAGGGAGAAGCCAGTCCTCATGATAGAGCGGCAGACAAGGAGGTGGAGGACGATAATTATATGCCTCCCTCCGAAGATGAGGCAAGCCTCGGCGACATTTAATTTTTCGTGCACGAGGATCCCGCCGAATAGGAGGCGTTTCAAACGCAGGCTTATGGCCACGGTAAGCAGCCTCAAGAAAAGCAGCGGTAGCTTAGAGCTGACCAAGACTTGCTAGTGACAGATGGATGAAGTCCTTGCAGCCAAGAGTACGAACTTCGAACACCCCTCCAAGAGATACCCAAAACGCAGGTTGCTACCCCAGTTAGAGGAAGCAGCACGCAAACCTACATCACCAGCGCATGATGCGGCCGACCGGCCACCCCGTGGTCGCGACAGAGAGGCCTCTAGACCCTCCATTCAAGCCGCACCCCAGCGTCGCTCGAAAAGTACCAAGGCACGGGGAAATGCGCCAGACCTGCGGGACATATTGGAGGACAAGGCAAGGCAAACAAGATCGATCTACGGATCACGTGGGCGCCCCACGACACGCGACGATAACCGTCACGCCGGATACAACAATTCCGAATGGGCCGAACACAGTAGACAAAGCTCATTTGAGCTATGTCGTGATATAGCTCAATACAGAGGCGCCGCGCACCCACTATGCTTCACAGACGAAGTGATGGATCATCAAATCCCTGAGGGTTTCAAACCCGTAAACATCGAATCATACGATGGCACAACAGATCCTGCGGTTTGGATCGAGGACTACCTCCTCCATATCCACATGGCCTGCAGCGATGATCTAGACGCCATCAAATACCTCTCACTCAAGCTTAAAGGACCAGCTCGGCATTGGCTTAACAGCTTGCCAGCAGAATCAATTGGTTGTTGGGAGGACACGGAAGCCGCATTCCTTGATAACTTCCGTGGCACATACGTGCGACCACCAGACGGCGATGACCTCAGCCACATAATTCAGCAGCGGAAGAATCGGCGGACAATTACGGACACGGTTCCTAACCAAGAAAAATCAAATCATTGACTGTCCGGATGCAGAGGCCCTTGCAGCCTTCAAACATAACATACGCGAGGAGTGGCTTGCCCGGCACCTAGGACAGGAAAAGCTGAAATCCATGGCAGCCCTCACAACACTCATGACCCGCTTTTGCGCGGGAGAGGACAGCTGGCTAGCTCGTAGTAACAACTTGACCAAAAACCCTGGTAGTTCGGATACCAAGGACAGCAATGGCAGGACGCGTTGCAACAAGCACAAGCGCCGCATTAACGGCGATAATGTCAAGATACGACAGTCAATGCCGGATTCAGAGGCTCTAAACCCGGTCAGCGGAAAAAGCCGTTCAAAAGAAATACTCAGGGTCCGTCCAATCTGGACCAAATACTCGATCGCTCGTGCCAAATACATGGCACCCCCGAAAAACCAGCCACCCACACCAACAAGGATTGTCGAGTCTTCAAACAGGCAGGCAAGTTAAATGCCGAACTCAATGACAAGGGGCTGCATAGTGATGACGAGGGGGAGACCCGGCCGCCGAACAATAGAGGACAGAAGGGCTTCCCCCCACAAGTGCGGACGGTGAACATGATATACGCAACCCACATACCCAAAAGCGAGCGGAAGCGTGCACTAAGGGACGTACATGCGATGGAGCCAGTCGCCCCGAAGTTCAACCCATGGTCCTCCTGCCCGATCACTTTTGATCGAAGGGACCACCCCACTAGCATCCGCTGTAACGCCCTCGATGCGGCTATATCTCCCACGTGTCGAAGCACGACTTAGAGGCATAACCGCATTGAAAGCAATGTCGCAAGTGAGGTAATCTTCACACAACCCGTGTAATACATAAGGGAAAGAGATACATAGTTGGCTTACAAATCGCCACTTCACACAATACATAAATAAACATCCATCATCCAGATTACACTCAAGGTCCGACCACGGAACCAAAATAAAAGAAGACTACCCCAAATGCTACACAGATCCCCGATCGTCCCAACTGGCTCCACTCATCGATCATCGGGAAAAGACACATAGTAACGACCACGTTCCTCGTCGAACTCCCACTTGAGCTCGGTTGCGCCACACCGACCGGCATCGCCGGCACTGCAACTGTTTTGGTAGAATCTGTGAGTCACGGGGACTCGGCAATCTCACACCAGCGAGATCAAGACTATTTAAGCTTATAGGAAGGACAGAGTTGTGAGGTGGAGCTGCAGCAGTTTACTAGCATATATGGTGGCTACATTCGCAAAAGAGAGAGCGAGAAGAGGAGCAAGGCACGGTCGTGAAGCTAGTAGCGATCAAGAAGTGATCTGGACTACTTACGCCAAACATAACTCCAACACCGTGTTCACTTCCGGACTCCGCCGAGAAGAGACCATCACGGTTACACACGCGGTTGATGTATTTTAATTAAGGTCAACTTCGGGTTTTCTACAACCGGACATTAACAAATTCCCATCTGCCTCATAAATCATGCACGGCTTTCAAAAGATATTACCCTGCAGGGGTGTCCCAACTTAGCCCATTATAAGCTCTCACGGTCAACGAAGGATATTCCTTCTCTGGAAGACCCGATCAGTCTCGGAATCCCGGACTACAAGACATTTCAACAGCAATAAAACAAGACCAGCAAAGCCGCCCGAATGTGCCGACAAATCCCGATAGGAGCTGCACATATCTCGTTCTCAGGGCACACCGGATTGTCCAAGCTTTCGATAGGTCATCTCAGAGTTGCCCCTGATGGCCACCGGCGGCTGACAGGTTGGACCAGCACTCATAGGAGAACTGGCCCGGGGGTTAAAATAAAGATGACCCTCGGGCTCGCGAAAACCCGGGGGAAAAAGGCTTAGGTGGTAAATGGTAAAACCAAAGTTGGGCCTTCTTTGGAGGAGTCTTATTCAAAGCGAATCGTCAAGGGGTCCCATAAATCACCCAACCGTGTAAGGAACGCGAAATCAAGGAACATAACACCGGTATGTCGGAAACTAGGGTGGCAAGAGTGGAACAAAACACCAGGCATAAGGCCGAGTCTTCCACCCTTTACCAAGTATATAGATGCATTAATTAACCAATAGATATTGTGATATCCCAACAAGTAAACATGTTCCAACAAGGAACAACATCTCCATGTTCCAACAAGGAACAAACTTCATCTTCACCTGCAACTAGCAACGCTATAAGAGGGCCGAGCAAAAGCGGTAACATAGCCAAACAACGGTTTGCTAGGAAAGGATGGTTAGAGGTTTGACATGGCAATATGGGAGGCATGATAAGCAAGGGATAGGCATCGTATCATAGGCATAGCAAAAGAGCGAGCATCTAGCAAGCAAAGATAGAAGTGATTTTGAGGGTATGGTCATCTTGCCTGCAAAGTTCTCAGAGTTGTCGAAAGCTTGATCCTCGTAAGCGTTCTCAACAGGTTCCTCGTTCACGCATTTCGCCTCGGCTCTACCCAAAGGAAGAACACAAACAATGGAACCACAATAAATCACGGTGCAATGCACAAGCAACATGATGCAAAACATGGCATGATATGCGAGATGTGATATGCAATGCGTATGCGTGCTCCGGAAGGAAAAGATGAACCAGGCGTCAACTTGGCAAACAAAGTATGCCGCTGGAAAGGTGAGATGATTTCGGTTGAAATCGATATAAAGATCACCGGAATCGGATGCACGGTTTGCAAATGACAAGCAAAACAAGAATGACACAAATTTGCCATTAACAGCATGATGCCACTTAGCAAGCAACAAGAAATTAAGCTACTGCACCCAAACATACCAGAAAAGCATATAGCAGTGATCTACTCAAGATGCTTGACAAAATATGAACACTGAGCTACGGCTAAATCATACCATAACAGGTCCAAACAAGCATGGCAAAAGTGCAAAACATATCAGCTTCACAGACTGGTGAAAATACTGAACATGGCAGAAACAGCATCAGGAAGCAATGTTCAGAGCAAGCAAACAGCATGCTACAGGAACTTATAATAGCAAAACAAAGCATTTCATGAATCAACTCAAAGCATAGAACAAAAGTCCTTTACTGACCATGAGCCAAAAAGGATCAAAAAATGCAATAACACCCATGTCAATATAGCAAGTTTCGTTAACAGATTCAGCAACTGGGCATGACAAAAACAGATAACAAGTAGGCATGTTTAAGAGCTTGATGCACTCACTACAGAGCATTACAAGATACACTAAGCATACATCCATCAAGAAGACATGGCATAGAAGCTATAAATGGAAAGAAAAACATCATAGCATACACGGATCAACTACAACAACCTTGGCAAAATTGAATTAACATGTAGACAATCTGCCAGGAAACATTTTATAGCAAAAGTAGAGCTCGATTGACTCTAAGCTATGGCACTCCATAATTGCAAACAAGGGCGTGGATGGATAGAGCATAACCATATGTTCAAAACATCCTTACTGAAGTATCTCAAAATATTCATGGATCTCTCGGGAGCATCAAGTTAACATGGCATAAAAATATCAGCAAAACAGGGGCTGAAATCAGCAACATCATGAAGCCTAGTTTCCATGCTTGTGCTAGTCACCACAGAGACCACAAAAATACATGGCATACACCTCTCTAAATATGGCATGGCATATTTCAAAACACATGTAGGACTCAAGTTCATAGGATGCACACATAAATCATGGCAAAAATGACAAAAGTGCATGTTCTGATAAGAATCTGAAACTAACATCACATAGCCCTCTTCCAACAGCATTTCGGGCATCAAGATGAGCTCAAATGTAAATAGTTCAATGAGATGAAATGATCTACTCTTCGAGGTGAACAATTCGGTATGCTACACGTCCAAAACGGAGCCACGAGTGCAAAGTTATGGCATGATGAAAATGCAACAAATTAATCACATAATAATGACTTAGGCGATTTCGGGGAGAAGTCAACCGTTGCGGATCTAGATCTGGGGCTCGGCGCGCGAACCGAGGCAGCGGCGGCTCGAGGAGGGAGGCCAAGGGGCGGCGGAGAGGAGGCGGGCCGGGCGACCGGGAGGCGGGCGCGGAGGTGGCGCGGGCGGCGGCGAGGGCGCGCCGGCATCACATGGCCGGGCGGCGGCGGCCGGGTCGAGGGCGAGGCGGCGGGGCCCGAGGCGGCGACGGACGGGCGCGGAGGCTGGGCGCGGGCCAGGAGCGAAGGGGAGGCTCATGGGCGGGCCTCATGGGCCGGGCGGGCGGGCTGGGCGCGAGACGTATGCTGCCTGATTGGCCCGGGCGGGCGGATTTGTCCGCTCGCCCGGACGTGTCCGGCGGCGCGGAGAGGGAAGATTGCTAGGGTTTGCCCGGATTTGGAGGGGGAGATACATATTTGTAGGTAGAGGGAGCTAGGAGACTCCAAATGGAGTGTAGTTTTCGCCCACACGATCGTGATCGAACGACGGAGAGCATGGAAGTGACTTAGATGGGTTATTGGGCTGTTTTGAAGGGGTGTTGGGCTGCAACTTGAAAGAGGCCTTTGCGAGAGTGCGGTTAACCGTTGGAGTACCAAACGAGCTCCAAATGACCCGAAACTTGACAGGTGGTCTACCGGTGGTGTACCAAGGCCACTTGACAAACCTCGGTCCATTCCGAGAAAGTTTAGTACCCGCTCACGGAAAAATGTAAAAGGGGACGCCGGGAACATAGGAGTGCCGGATTGCAAAAGCGGACAACGGGAAAATGCTCGGAATCATGAGGCGAACACGTATGCAAAAGAGATGCACATGATGACATGATATGAAATGCATGACATGGACAAAATGCAAAATGAAGAAAACCCAACCACGGAGGGAATATCATATCACAATGCCGAAAATGGCAAGAGTTGGAGTTACAAATATGGAAAGTTACATCCGGGGTGTTACATCCGCCACGGCGGATTCGCCGCATTGGTTCTTGACCCAATCATCGACAGATTTCACCTCACTAGAGTCCTGATGGACGGCGGTAGCAGCCTGAACCTGCTTTATCGTGGATACGGCGCAAAATGGGCATAGACCCCTCAAGGATTAAACCCACAAAGACGACCTTTAAAGGCGTCATACCAGGTGTGGAGGCCAATTGTACAGGCTCAGTTACACTCGAAGTGGTCTTCGGATCCCCGGATAACTTCCAAAGCGAAGAGTTAATCTTCGACATAGTCCCGTTCCGCAGCGGCTATCACACACTGCTTGGACAAACCGCATTTGCAAAGTTCAATGCGGTGCCGCACTACGCGTACCTCAAGCTCAAGATGCCAGGCCCTCGAGGAGTAATCACGGTCAATGGAAACACCGAACGCTCTCTCCGAACTGAGGAGCACAAGGCGGCCCTCGCGGCGGAGGTGCAAAGCAGCCTCTCACAACAATTCTCGAGTCCGTCTATTAAACGTCCGGACACCGTCAAGTGCGCCCGAAGTAACCTACAACAAGACCACCTGGCACGATCCGAGCCAGGGAAGCAGAAAGCTACGTCGAGTGTCCAGGTGGTCTCTACTACGAGCATTATACCTGTTTTACATACCATCCCGCAGCTTACCCCTGGAGGGGGACATGTTAAATAGTCCCATCCCTTGCTTATCGCACTATTTGTATCGTTCTGCTTTCATTGCAGTCCCTTTTTGAATAAACAATACATAGTTTTTGCCTATTATTGCACTCCTTTCTTTATCTATATATATATATATGTTCATTCATGACATGTTGCACCCGTACACGTTGGTACGGCCAATACACCAGGGGCTTAAGTACCCCAAAAATATGGTGTGATAAGTCCGAACACTTTCACAAGTGCGGCACCCGAACTTATAGCATTATATGCATCGGCTCTGAATCATGTCTTGGGTCAATAGTTGGGTTTGCGGCTCCCATGTTTTGGTACCTTACGCCCGTTATATCGGCTAAGGTAGCGCCTGGGAGAACCACCGTGATTGTGCCCGGTTGAGCTGGGTTGAGCACCTCGGAGAAAGCTAAAACTGACCGTCATGATGGGGCGAGAGCCGTCATTGTTCGAGAGGTTTTTTCGGGTCCCTAAAGACTTATGCCGCTTAGAGCGAGGAGTCGGCATTGTCCGTCAAGGCGTGGATAGCGCCCGAACTCGGTCTTCCGAATACTAGGGGCTTCACGAAATTTAAAATTATAGAATTCTATGGCTAAGTGAGAGTGTTCAAGCACTATAGTCCGGTTGCCTTGTTCGCTATGCTGAGCGCCTCCCTCGAAGGACCCAAGAATGGGAACAAGAGCGCTCAAGTTTATCCCGAACACCCCAAAGACTCGTGGCATGGGGGCTGAAGCCAACGACTTGCCATCTCTCAAATTTGATAAACAGCCGCACAGAAGGTAATATTTTAAATTCACAAGTGTTGCTTAGCGCATATGAACAAGTTTTCAGCGTACAGGATAACAAATGCGAGTCTATTCAAAAATTACATCTTTGGAGCATTCACCCGCTATAAGGCGGGCACCCTTCAGGACACCCTCATAGTACATTTCGGGCTTGCGATGCTCCTTGCCCTTCGGTGGCCCGTCCGTCACAAGATTCTCAGCATCTAGCTTGCCCCAGTGCACTTTAGCACGGGCAAGGGCCCGACAGTCACCTTCAATGCAAACGGAGCGCTTGATGACTTCAATCCATGGACAAAGGCCCACCACCACCGCAGACTAGCCCGAAGTAGCTCCCACGCATGACTTCCAATGGCCACAGCCGAATTATGAGGCCCTTCATGGCCTGTTCGGCGACCTTGTGGAGCTCGACCAACTGCTTCAGCTGGTCGCTAAGGGGCACCGGATGTCCGGCCTCAACATACTGAGACCAGAACACCTTTTCCATCGAGCTCCCCTCCTTGGCGCGGTAGAACGCGGTAGCATCAGACACACTACGGGGCAGATCTGCGAATGCTCCTGGAGAGCTCCGGATTCGGGTAAGTAATAGATAATCCACTTCCACATGCTTGCTTTGCATAAAGAATGCCTTATCTGCCGCTATCTTCTTTAATGATTCAATTTCCTGGAGGGCTTTTTGGGCTTCGGCCTTAGCGGCTTTGGCACTCTCAAGAGCCGAGGCGAGCTCGGACTCTCGAGTCTTCGAGTCACGCTCCAAACTCTCGTATTTATCCACGAGAGCCCGGAGCTCTTGCCGCACCTCCGCCACCCGCGCCTCCTGCTTCTCTCGCTCGAGGCGCTCCGCGGCCGCTTTTCTTTCGGTCGTGGACACCGCTTCCTTCAGGGTCACCACCTCGTTCGTGGCCCCTACAATACCCACGTTAGTCCTGTCATTTTTGCAACCAAATCCTTTCTATAAGGTATTACTTTAAGAAGGTATTACTTACCTTCCTTGTCCTTGAGCTGCTTCTTGGCAAGGCCGAGCTTGTTCTCGGACTGCTCGAGGCTCTGCTTCAATGCACTGACCCTCGCAGTGCAAGGCGGCAGAGGTCAAGAACAGCCTGAATTCCCATATTGACATACTTATGTTAGACTCCTCACAGATATCTTTTTAGATCCTCAAGACGGTTTTTCTTTCCAACACCGAACTAAGCATCAGGGCTACCGTCTATGCGGTAATATTTTTACATATTCTAAACTTACCTCAAAGCCTGTTAGAAGGCTGGTACAGGCTTCAGTCAGCCCGCTCTTGGCGGACTGAACTTTCTGGATCACCACACTCATAACAGTGCGGCGCTCCTCGTCGATGGAGGCGCCGCTAAGCGCCTCCAGCAAGCTATCCGGTGCCTCCAGATGGACGGAGGTCACTGGCGTTGCAGTCTTGCCCTTCTTACGAAGGGTCCGCTTGCCAGACTTCGGAACCACTGAAGGTTCCGGTACGGAGTCCAGCACAGGGCCGGACTTAGAGCCCTCTGGGGTCTCACCCCCTTTGCGCCCAGAGTCCGAAAGATCGCCTTGCGGCGCCTCCAGGACCACCTCCTCCTGGCTGGGCCCCTTTTGGGACTCCACCGCGGTGTCGTCAAGGCACACGAGGAGAGGAGGCGGTCGGAAGTGAAGTGCTATTCACATCCGACGAATCCAGGAGCCGCCGACAAAGCGGCGAGCTCGTCCTTGGGTGGGCTACATGGTTATATTCGGCATTAGAAGACACTATGCGACAAATAAAAAGTCATGAGCTATTCCGGAGTCCCGACACTTACGATCTCGCCAGGGGCTTGGCCCTTGGTGGCCACTCCTCCTCATCGTTGTCGGCGTTGGTGGAGAAGTCCGGAGGAAGGGTCCTTCCTTTCTTGGACCCTCCGGCCTCCCACTGGGGCGGCCTTCCTTTTCTTCTCTCTTCACTGGGAGAGGCTTTTTTCCTCCTCCCGCCCTCAGGGGAGGATTCCGCCTCAGAGTCGTCGGACGATGAGTTCGACAACACCTGGCGTCGGGCGCTCCTTCGAGTCCCCATGGCCTTCTTCTTGGCCTTCTTCTCCGGCACCACGTGAGGTGCCGGAGCCAGTAGCCCCGTCAAGCGGGCGTCCGCTGGGTCTTCTGGCAAGGGAGCCGAACAGTTAACCTGCCCAGACGTGTTACGCCAGTCCTGTCAAAGGTAAGGGAGTTTAGATCCCACATAGAGTCAAACTATGAAAAACAAGAGTCCCGTAAAGGGAAAAATAGCTTACCTCGGTAGCTTGGCGCTGCGAGCTGAATCCGCGATCTTCGGTAGCGGATGTGGGAGCCTCGGCGCCCTTGAACAGCACCTTCTAGGCATCTTTGTACGTAGTGTCGAAAAGCCTTTTCAGAGTTTGGTGTTGTGTCGGATCAAACTCCCACAATTTGAAGGCCCGTTGTTGGCATGGGAGGATCCGGCGGATGAGCATAACCTGGACTACATTGACAAGCCTGAGATGCTTGTCCACCAGGGTTCGGACGTAGGTTTGGAGTCCGGACAACTCTTCTGAATCACCCCACGTCAGGCCCGTCTCTTTCCATGATGTGAGCCGTGTGGGGAAGCCGGATCGTAATTCGGGTGCCGCCGCCCATTGAGAGTCGCGCGGCTCGGTGATGTAGAACCACCTCGATTGCCACCCCTTTATGGTCTCCACAAAGGAGCCCTCGAGCCATAGGACTTTGGCCATCTTGCCAACCATGGCACCTCCAAGACTCCGGCTTGGCCGCCCACTACCTTCGGCTTGACATTGAAGGTCTTCAGCCATAAGTCAAGTGGGGTTGGATGCAGAGGAAGGTTTCGCACACCCACGATGAACGCCGAGATGTTGAGGATGAAATTCGGGCCGATCGTGGAAGTCAAGGCTGTAGCAGACCATGAGCCCCCGGCCAAATGGGAGCAGTGGAAAACCGCGTCCGTGGAGGAAGTGGGTGAGGAACACCACCCTCTCATGGGGCCTGGGGTGGGAATGAGCTGCCCTCGTCAGGGAGCCAAAGGCGCTGGCGATGTCGCTGGACAAGTATCCGGCCTTCGGCAGCTTTTTGACTTGTCCCTCCGTGACGGAGGAGACCATCCACTTGCCTCCCGCTCCGGACATGGCTGGAGAAGGTTGAGGAGGGATGTGCGGACTTGGGTGCTGGAGCTTGAGTGCGCGGAAATGGATGAGCACAGGAGGAAGAAGGCGTAGGTGAAAAGGTGGATCCTTATCCCCTTATATGGACGGACGAAGCTATGCGTCCCCTGCCAGCCTGGTAAAACTCGCTTATCTCCCAAGCGCCATAATCAACGACGCGGTTGGGTTACCCACGTCCGTATTGATGGGAATCCCGGAATAAGGGGGCACGATCTCTGCTTTGATAAGACGTGCCAAGGAGACCGCCTTGCTAAACGCGCTGAGGTGGAACAGTAAAAACGATTCGTATAAAGGCCTGGCCTTGGTGTGATGTCACGCCGCGGAATACGTCAGCAGATCTGTGCAAAGGTTATTCTCTCTACGGTGATATGTGGAACTTGTTTTGCAGAGCCGGACACGATCCTTGAGTTCAAAATCTTCTATGAAGTATTCGGAGGAGGAACCCGCCTTGCAATGCCGAAAGACAATATGCGCGCCGGACTCGTTGTCATTGAAGCCTGGTTCAGGGGCTACTGAGGGAGTCCTGGATTAGGGGGTGTCCGGATAGCCGAACTATCACCGTTGGCCGGACTCCTGGACTGTGAAGATACAAGATTGAGATTGAAGACTCCGTCCCGTGTCTGGATGGGACTTTCCTTGGTGTGGAAGGCAAGCTTGGCGATACGGATATGTAGATCTCCTACCGTTGTAACCGACTCTGTGTAACCCTAACCCTATCCGGTGCCTATATAAACCGGAGGGTTTTAGTCCGTAGGATGAACAACAATCATACCATAGGCTAGCTTCTAGGGTTTAGCCTCTCTGATCTCGTGGTAGATACACTCTTGTACTACCCATATCATCAATATTAATCATGCAGGAGTAGGCTTTTACCTCCATCGAGAGGGCCCGAACCTAGGTAAAAATATCGTGTCCCTTGTCTCCTGTTACCATCCGCCTAGACGCACAGTTCGGGACCCCCTACCCGAGATCCGCCGGTTTTGACACCGACAAGCCCTTTATGTGATGTCGCTCAGACGCCCGACTGTGGCATTCTTGCTATCTACTTTCGGTATAAGCCCTTTATGTGATGTCGTTCGGACGTCTGACTGTGGCATTCTTGCTATTTACTTTCGATATAAGCCCTTTATGTGATGTCGCTCAGACGTCCGATTGTGGCATTCTTGCTATTTAATTCTGATATAAGCCCTTTATGTGATGTCGCTCAGACGTTCGACTGTGGCATTCTTGCTATTTACTTTCGATATAAGCCCTTTATGTGATGTCGCTCAGACGTCCGACTGTGGCATTCTTGTTATGTACTTTCGATATAAGCCCTTTATGTGATGTCGCTCAGACGTCCGACTGAGGCATTCTTGTTATTTACTGATATAAGCCCTTTATGTGATGTCGCCAGACGTCCGATCGTGGCACGACCGTTATTTATATTTCAATATAAGCCCTTTATGCGGTGTCGCCTCGACGCCCGATCATGCATGTTAATTTAATTGTTTACCTTTCGAGGCATCGCTTCAGACACCCGATCGGTCCTCAGTTATTTTATTGGGATTTCGGGAGGACTACCGCCTGACTTCCCTTTTTCTTCAACATGCCTCGCAAATTTATCATCTGACTGTGCATTGCTAAACTGCTCATGTGCATCATGTTTGCATTTGTTATATCTTATGTCCGAACTGTCTTGCGAGTACATTCAAAGTACTCACCTGGCTTGTTGATTTGGCCAGATGTTGACGAAGGCGATCTTATGGATGAAGAGTTCGATAGCGAGTCCGACACCTAGAGGAGTCCCAGTCAGTCCCGTGCGATCCTAGAATTTGGTCACTTGTATCATATCCGCTTCTGCTACCCGAATAAAATCATCGAGCCTCACTCCGGCGCTCGGTGGGCTGTAAGATTTAGGAGTCATGACACCCACGTCCCTGTGACATATCCACCACCAATTTTATTACGAGTCATTAGTTATGCCACCATACTCGTGTGTCATATCCGCCCTTATGTACAATATCGGCGTGCTTGTAATAAATTGTTGAGCAACCTCAGCTCAACCTTGTATAATATTTATCACTTCTGGATTTCTGTATCAAGGATTTGTCTACCAGTGAGGAGGATTCTCCTATACTGGAAATAAAAGGGTCGGTTTCTCAATAAATGTTTTATTGGAAAACCGGTCGTGACACCAACCAGCTATCCTCACCCGCGCAAAAGCAGGTCATGAGGCTTGTTAGGGCTGCCATTGTTCTCGGTTTTTCTTGGCCGAGGTGTCTGGCGAGCCATTCGTCTCGGACGCTGTGCTTGAAAGCTGCTAAGGCTTCGGCTTCTGGACAAATGACGATTTGGTTCTTCTTAGGGAGAAACCTATTCCAAAGCTTTCGGGCTGACTCTCCGGGCTGTTGAATTATATGACTTAAATCGTCTGCATCTGGAGGTCGGACATAGGTCCTTGAAAATTAGCCCGAAAGGCATCCTTGAGCTCCTCCCAACTTCCAATGGAGTTATCGGGGAGGCTTTTTAGCCAGTGCCGAGCTGGTCCTTTAAGCTTGAGGGGCAAGTACTTGATGGCGTGGAGATCGTCTCCGCGAGCCATATGAATATGGAGGATAAAGTACTCAATCTAGACCCCAGGGACTGTGGTCCCGTCATATGCCTCTATGTTCACTGGTTTGAATCCTTCTGGAAATTCATGGTCCAGCACCTCATCGGTGAAACATAGGGGGTGTGCGGCACCCCTGTATTTAGATGTACCATGGCGTTCAGATGGTTGTGGTATTCGGTTTTGGTTGTGCGCTGGAGCGCGTTTCCTTGATCCGTAGATGGATCTGGTTGCGCCGGCCTTTTGATGTGAGTCCTCGCGTGGATCGTGTACTGACTTATGTGAGGCCTCGTTAGCCGCTCTATTGCCGCCACAAGATCGTCGATCCGACCGGTCTGCTGTTTTATTTTTTGGCTGTGGGGGCTCTAAGGCCTCATCGTCGAATTCAGGCAGCAGCTTGCGCTTTGGATAGCTCTTCGTGTGGCGTATGCATCGCCACCGCATTTCTTTATGTAGTGTCGAGCACTTTGTTCCATCTACTGTTGAGTGTATTTTGCGCGGCCTTGAGCCTTTGCTTCTTCTTCTTCAGACTCCTCGCAGTGGTGATAAGCCTTCTATGGAGGTTCTCTTGCTCCAAGTGCCTTTCCGGGATGATGTGTGCATCGTCATCCAGACTGTTCACCTCTCCGGAGACGGGTTGATTAGCTTGACGCTCGGCGTCGCCGTGATCGATAGCGGCTCCATACTGTGTTTGTCGTCCGCTGGCTCACACTGCTCTATCGCTGGGTCTATGTGGTCGTCGTTTCTTCTGGAGTCGACCGGGGTATTATTTTTTCTTGCGCTATTATCGCTGTCTTTGCCGAGGCGGGATTTGGAGCGGCGTCTACGCCGCCGCTTTGATTGCTTCTCGAGGGAGTTATCCTTCGCTGCATCCTTCCGTTCCTCATCATCATTTTCTTCAGGTGTATCCACCATGTATATGTCATGTGATGAAGTGGCGGTCCAGAGCCCTGTGGGCGGTGGTTCCTGTTCGTCTCCTGCATCGTCGTCCATACCGTCGATGTCTTCGGAGTCGAAGTCGAGCATGTCAGTTAAATGCTAAATCGCCGGCTGGCTACTAAGTGGGTGGTGGCTGGGGAGTGAATTTCTTCGTTGTCCGCATCCCATCCTAGCCGGACATAGTTCGGCCAAGTTTCTTCTGACAAGGAGAGAGATTTAACGAAGTTCAAGACGTCAAGGGCGAAAAGCCTTGAAAGATATCCGCGGAGGTGAATTCCATGATCAGCGCCCAACCGGATTCGATAGGCATGGGCACAAGCGGCTCGGAGCCTGTGGCCGGGGTCGAATCCAATAGTTCGGTAGCACGACTCACGAGAAGGGTAAAGTCAGTATTCGGCTCTATCACCACTGAAAGTGCGGCCTCCAAGGCGGGGTCTACCCGCCCGTCCTCGGATGGCGCAATTTGCTCCGGATTGAGGGCTAGAGTAGTTGCCGGTGTGATCTTCCGAACACTGTCCGACGGCAGAGCTATATCATGCTCGTCGTGATCGTGCGGTACACCTGGCATGGGCTCGAATCCGTCGAAGATCAAGTCTCTGCGGATGTCGGCAGTGTAATTCAAGTTTCCGAACCTGACCTGATGGCCAGGGGCGTAGCTCTCGATCTGCTCCAGATGGCCAAGGGAGTTGGCCCGCAGTGCGAAGCCGCCGAATACGAAGATCTATCCGGGGAGGAAGGCCTCATCCTGGACCGCATCGTTACCGATGATCAAAGGAGCCATCAAGCCTTATGGTGACGGCACATTGGAACTCTCAATGAAAGCACCAATGTCGGTGTCAAAACCGGCGGATCTCGGGTAGGGGGTCCCGAACTGTGCGTCTAAGGCGGATGGTAACAGGAGGCGGGGGACACAATGTTTACCTAGGTTCGGGCCCTCTCGATGGAGGTAATACCCTACTTCATGCTTGATTGATCTTGATGATATGAGTATTACAAGAGTTGATCTACCACGAGATTATAGAGGCTAAACCCTATAAGCTAGCCTATCGTATGATTGTTGTTGTCCTACAGACTAAACCCTCCAGTTTATATAGACACCGGAGGGGGCTAGGGTTACACAGAGTCAGTTACAATGGGAGGAGATCTACATATCCGTATCGCCAAGCTTGCCTTCCACGCCAAGGAGAGTTCCATCCGGACACGAGACGAAGTCTTCAATCTTGTATCTTCATAGTCCAATAGTCCGGCCAAAGGATATAGTCCGGCTGTCCGGATACCCCCTAATCCATAACTCCCTCAATGCCCAAGGCACCCCAAGTAAATATTTCAAAGGATACTCAAGCAGCTAAGCCTGGGGATGCCCCGGTTGGCATCCTATCTTTCTTCTTCAACAATTATCGGTATACCTTGGTTTTTGTTTTGTTCACATGATTTGCGCCCTTTGTGTTTTTGTTTTCCCTTTAAGAACCATGCTAGAATGAGATAGCCCTTCATTGATTTATATAATACTTCATGTGCTTCACTTAAATCTTTTAAGTATGACCTTATAGAATTACTCTTTTTGCTTCACTTAAATCTTTTGAGTATTGTTTTATAGAATGCTTCGTGTGCTTCACTTATATATTTTGATCTTGGATATTGGTTAGTCTATATTAATTGTAGAATGCTCCATGAACTTCGCTTATATCTTTTGGAGTGTGAATAATACTATCATTTAAAGTGGGTTTGGAAGAGTGTCAACTTTAGGAATTAGTGATCCCACTATTTTGGAGGATGTTCAATATTAGTTTGATATTTATGAAAGTGGATTTGGAAGAGTGTCAACTTTAGCTAGTGATGACTCCACTATTTCGGAAGAGGTTCCAATTGAGTATGAGAACAAAGTGGCTATCCATGATGCTACTGAAAATTATTATGAGGGAGGAATACATGCTTGTAGAAGTTGCAATAATATCAAGTTTCCTCTCTAAGTGCTTAAAGTTTTGAAGTTATACTTGTTTTGCCTTCCTATGCTAGTTGATTGTTGTTCTTCTAAATTGTGTGCTCACAAAATCCCTAGGCATAGGAAGTGGGTTAGAATTAAATGTGCTAGTCATATTCTTCAAGATGCTCTCTTTGTGTTTCAATTCTTGTCTATTATGTGAGCATCATTGAAATCATCATGCATAGCTAAAAGGCATTAAAGAAAAACGCTTGTTGGGAGACAATCCAATATTTACCCTTACTGTTTTTGTGTGTTTACATGATTAATCTACTGTAGTAATCATTTTTTGTAGCTTTTGTTTTAATAAAGTGCCAAGTAAGACCTTTGGGAAGACTTGGGTGAAAGTTAATGTGATCTTGCTGTAAAAAACAGAAACTTTGTGCTCACGAGAATAGATGTAATTTTTTACAGAAGAGTGATTTTGAG
Organism: Aegilops bicornis; assembly: GCA_021605145.1. Taxonomy (NCBI): domain Eukaryota; kingdom Viridiplantae; phylum Streptophyta; class Magnoliopsida; order Poales; family Poaceae; genus Aegilops; species Aegilops bicornis. Next base: position 679,473,237 of record CM038671.1, read on the forward strand.
TTGATTATTTTTTCAGAAGATTAATAGACAAATTCCTCAGGTCCACCAATTTATTTCATAATTTTTGGAGTAGCATAAGTATGGTTATTGTTCAGATCATTACAGACTGTTCTGTTTCTGACAGATTCTGTTTTCATTGCATAGTTTGCTTGTTTTTTAATTTCTATGACTTACATTTCTCAATATAAGTGAGAACAATTATGAACCTTGTCTTTGACAGTACCAAAGTGAATGGTTTTCTCTTTATCATACTAACCTATCTCACGAAGTTTGGTTAAGTTTTGTGTGATTGAAGTTTTCAAGTTTTGGGTGAGATATCGATATGAGGAGAATAAGGAGTGGAAAGACCCTAAGCTTGGGGATGCCCAATGCACCCCAAGGAAATATTCAAGGAAGACTCAAGTACCTAAGCTTGGGGATGCCCCAGAAGGCATCCCCTCTTTCGTCTTCAAAACTATCGGTATACCTTACTCGAAGCTATATTTTTATTCGTCACATGATATGTGTTTTGCTTCGTGCGTATTTTCAATTTTACTTGCTGTTTGAATAAAATCATTGGATCTGAAATATTGAATGAAAAAGAATCCTCCCATGGCTAGTTAATTATTTGACTACTCAGTGTTCTTCACGCATACCTTTTGGAGTAGTTTGTCATTTACTCATGTGCTTCACGTATATCCTATGAGTAAATGGTTGAATAAATTGAATGTCATAAACCTGAATTTATATATGTTTCATATGCTTATAACATGGGGAGTAATGACTTCACATATAATAAGTATAGGTAGTAAACTTATTGAAAGTTAGCAAACGTAGAATTGGTCACTTGAACAATTCATGAAAGAATATTGAAGGAAGAGAGGTTTAACATATAAATATACTATCTTGGACATCTTTTATGATTGGGAGCACTCATTAAAATATGACATGCTAAAGAGTTGATGTTGGACAAGGAAGACAATGTAATGGGTTATGTTTTCTTATATCTGAAATAAATTATATTGTCATGGATCATCCAACAGGTTGAGCTTGCCTTTACCCCTCATGCTAGCCAAATTCTTTGCACCAAGTAGAGATACTACTTGTGCTTCCCAAAACCCTTAAACCAGTTTTTCCATGAGAGTCCACCATATCTACCTGTGGATTGAGTAAGATCCTTCAAGTAAGTTGTCATCGGTGCAAGCAATAAAAATTGCTCTCTAAATATGTATGATTGATTGGTGTGGAGGAAATAAGCTTTATACGATCTTGTGATGTGGAAGAAATAAAAGCGACGGACTGCATAATAAAGGTTCGTATCACAAGTGGAAATATAAAGTGACATTCTTTTGCATTAAGATTTTGTGCATCCAACCCTGAAAGCGCATGGAAACCTCTGCTTCCCTCTGTGAAGGGCCTATCTTTTATTATTATCTTCTACCTTATGCAAGAGTCATGGTGATCTTCACCTTTCCTTTTTACATTTTATCCTTTGGCAAGCACAGGATGTTGGAAGGATCCTGATATCTATATCTAATTGGATGTAAGTTAGCATGAGCTATCATTGTTGACATTACCCTTGAGGTAAAAGGTTGGGAGGCGAAACTATAAGCCCCTATCTTTCTCTGTGTCCGATTAAAACTCCATAACCACAAGTATTGCGTGACTGTTAGCAATTGTGAAAGACTAAATGATAGTTGAGTATGTGGAGTTTGCTAAATCAAAGCTCTGACATAGACTCTTCCTGTAAACAAGATGAATTGTGTTTGATGATTAAGAATATTGTTTGTTAGTTTTCAAGAAAGTTTATGATCTATACTTTAACATGTGATTAGCTTGTACATGAGAAGTTTTATGAGATGAGCTACTGTTATGACATGTTATGATGCTAGAAAAAGTGATTGGAATTATCACTGATCAAACTTAAGCACTTGCTAGCATTCACACTTCATAAATTATTTCTTTTATCATTTCCCTACTCGAGGATGAGCAGGAATAAAGCTTGGGGATTGTCGGTGTCAAAACCGGCGGATCTCGGGTAGGGGGTCCCGAACTGTGCGTCTAGGCGGATGGTAACAGGAGACAAGGGACACGATGTTTTTACCCAAGTTCGGGCCCTCTCGATGGAGGTAAAACCCTACTCCTCCTTGATTAATATTGATGATATGGGTAGTACAAGAGTAGATCTACCACGAGATCAGAGAGGCTAAACCCTAGAAGCTAGCCTATGGTATGATTGTTGTTTGTCCTACGGACTAAAACCCTCCGGTTTATATAGACACCGGAGAGAGATAGGGTTACACAGAGTCGGTTACAATGGGAGGAGATCTACATATCTGTATCGCCAAGCTTGCCTTCCACGCCAAGGAAAGTCCCTTCCGGACATGGGACAAAGTCTTCAATCTTGTATCTTCATAGTCCAGGAGTCCGGCCAAAGGTTATAGTTCGGCTATCCGGACACCCCCTAATCCGGGACTCCTCAAGAGCCCCGAACCAGGCTTCAATGACGATGAGTCCAGTAGCAGATTTGTCTTGACATTGCAAGGCAGGTTCTTCTCCAAATTCTGTGTACCTGTTGAATAGTGTCCGGCTTCTCGTGAATATTGTGCTCCTTGGCTTCCACGCCCAATAATGGCCGGCTTCCACGTGTCAAATGAATGCGAAAAGCAAGGGTGTTTTTACTTTTACCCCCCTAGCTGCACAAATAAGCTTCCTTATAAAAGAGACGAGGATTTAGATCCAAATCACACCATCTTCCCTTCGCGAGCATTCATCGGAGCGCATCCAACAGAAATCCATTCCATCATGGCGGTACCGACGCAGCTCCTCCTTCCGCCCTCCCAGCCCTCAGCCCGGAGATTGGGAGAGATGTTCCGTCCCCACAAATGAGCTAGTGACACTCCAAACCAAGGGATTTCTTCCCCCAACCTTCATGGTCCCGGTTCGAGCCGGACTCTCCACCTATAATGGCGGAAAGCAGGCGGAGAGCGTCCCCAATTCCTCCAAAGGAGAGCGGGTATGCCTTGTCCCTTATTTAATAAGAGGGCTCGGATTTCCAATTCATCCGTTTCTCTGGGGGCTCCTGGAGTTCTACGGCCTCCAAATGCACAACCTTACGCTTTGCCTCCATATTGCATATTATGGGCTTCAGAGCCCTTTGCGAGCTGTTCTTGGGCGTTGAGGCTCATTTCGCGTTGTGGAAGAAGTTGTTCTGCCTTGTGCCCCATTCTCAGGAGGGGTCGATATATCAAGTGGGCGGAGCCAAACTATGGCGCATCGCCGGGACCGGATATCTATCTCGAACCCCAAGGAAGGCGTCCGAAGACCGCCTTCGTAATGGTTTTATATAGAAGATGTCCCTCTGCGGACCCTGTTCGGATCGGCCTCCCCAAGTTCAATAATGCTCCCTTGAAGAAGCGCCTAAGCTGGCGTCCACGGAGCCCTCAGAGGGAAAATGACAAGGACGTCCTTTACCTGATGAGCCGGATAAGGTTGTTAGCTCATTCCGGACGGACCATGATCGGGTCATGGCCACATGCATTATGCGGGGGGTGCAGCCGCTTCAGTATAGAGGTCACCCCATGTGGGATTTCAATGGGGAGGATGATGCCACCCGCTGCGGCCGTAAGGGGCCGGGATCGGTTGCTGCCCTGACAAAGGCCTTGTCCGCATTGTACAAGGGAGAAGAGGAGGAGTTCCTCCGCGTCAATCCACAGGGCGGATTTTCTATGTACAATCCTCCAAGTTGGGTAAGCGGACACTTCTTTTTGCCCATCCGTTCCATATTCCCATAGTTAAGTACCTTATCTTGTGATTTCGACGCAGGAATTGCGCCAGCCGTAGAAGGATATAAACAGCCCTCCTCCACAACCCGAGGATCCGAACGGTCCCTCGATCCGCCTCCCAAGAGGATCCGGACATCTCCGTGGAGTTGATCGATTACCAATCGAGCATCGACAATGCCTTGGTCGCCATTACGGCCGACACCCCGGAATACTTCCGCCTACCACAGGTAACTGAGACCGAAGTCCTAGTACTTTGAAAATGATCCATCCGTGCTCATTTTTTATCACCGTATATTAATGGTGTTTTGCAGGGGGAGCCCTTGAGGCGGAAGGCCGAGCCTGCGGTGGCTAGCCAACAAGGGGCAGCAAGGCCCAGCAGGCTGAAAAGAAGTGCGGTCCGGATTGAGACGCCGGCGCAACGGTATGGCGTGCCATCTTATTCCCAGGTTTTATTCCCGGAAGGTATACTAACGCCTGTGCTCCCTTCAGGAAAAAGAGCGCTTGCCGGACTATATCCGGCGAGGCTGCCAATCGAGCCTCCACCAGCTAGGCTCCAAAGCCAGGTCCAGAAGCGGAGGTGAAAACGAGGCGTGCGTCGGACACTCCTCCGACAGAGGATGCCGATGGACTATCTGCCACCAATTCCAAGGTGGAGAGTGCCATGAATCACAGGCGTTGCTGGACAGTTCTTCATGACGCATGTTTCTCCCAAGAGGCATTGGATGCCTTCAATGCGCACCTCCGTGACGCTCAAAATGGTCTAGCCAGAGCCACGGAGTAGTATGTGAAAGACATACGGGTGAGAAAATTTGATGGTTATATATACCAGTAGCCCCCGAGACTTGAAATAGTTAGAATAACTGATTTAAGGATCATTTGTTATGCAGGATCTTACAAAAAAGAATACCCAACTGTCCCGGGAGCTGGAAGAGTGCAAAGCCCTACTTGAGGTCAAGACTTAGCCGCCATGTGGGAGGCCAAGGAGACCCCTCGGTAATATACGCTCAAAGATAAGTATGTTGTGAAGTGCGGCGTGTGTGTAAATCTGACAATATCATTGCAGATGGCGCCGGAGTAGATCCGGACAAGCAACAACTCTTGCGCCGGTTAAAGGCCGGGGAGAGCGTGCTTACGAGGGTGAGGCAGGAGAAGAATAATCTCCAAGATGCCAACACCCAGCTGGGCGGCGATTTAACTAAAGGATGTTCGTGCTCAGGTTGTCGGACTCCGTGAAGGAGAATCGACGGCTTCGACGCGGCATTTTTAGTAAGTGCTTGAACGAACTTCGAAAAAGAGTTTGGCGAGGAAGTCGACTAACAGAGTTATGTCTGTAGGTATGCTCATAGGTCATCCTGCAGAGGAAATGCCCGGTTCTACAGGTGACCTTCTTCCTGAGCTCTTACAACTGCACGAATGAGTTTGACAGGTGATGAAAGGCGTCGCCCAGGCCTTGTGGCCATCTGTCTCCCTGCCCCAAGGCCTTGGAGAGCTTGCAGAGAGGCTTAAGGGAGCGCGGCGGCGCTTCTGATTATGGAAGAAATCAGCCTGCCGTCAAGGCGCCAGGGAGGCCTGGGCCATGGTGAAGACGCGGTACACGAAGGCTGACCCAAACCAGATGGCCGAGGTCGGACCTGTGGGGCCTGATGGGAAGGATATTCCTGTGAGCTTAGTGTACGGCCAAGTAGAATTGGCCGCAAAGTATTCCTAACAGGACTGTAAACTAGACAGCCTATTAGATGGTATTGAGGAGGAATACACCCAGTCAAATTGACCATGTAACTGAAGATGACATGTAAAAATGCCTTCTAGCCGGATTGTAGATCGTTCGTCATGGCGTACCTTTTCGCTTCAACCTCGGGACCCTATAGTCCGGAGTGTGTCCGAATACCCTCATGGTTATGTAAGAACCGGGGCATGCGTGGAGACCAGGCGTAGGGGTCATTAGTGCTTGAACAGACAAGTGCCCAACTAGTTATGTTATATTACATGGTTAGTAAGAAACATCTTCGGGGAGAATAGTTCCGTTAGGGGTTCCTTTCCACAGGAGGCATGCCTTAAAGTGCATGTTCAGCATTGCGAAAAAGCAGAAAAGAATCAGGGCAGATAAATAAATAAGTGAGAAATCATCTTTAGTTCACCGACCGAATATTCCCTTAAGAACGCTTAGCTTTCGGCTTCACCCAGTCTGAGGTACACATCCGGTGACCCGGCAGTAATAATCACAGAGGTGCTCCTTTACCACCTAGCCGAACAATCGGGAACGTAGGGGTAAGCACAGAGCCAGGCAACCCAGCTTGGCGAAACTTAAGTCATATCGATGCATATAATGGTGAATAAAAGGTACATGCGGGCGTTACACATGTGTTAGGCATGAAGCCCGTACAAATAAGCTTCATTAAAGAAGCCCCGGGTATAATGAGCGGATAGCGTGTCAAGTGTGTAATGCGAACAATGCGCGAACGAGCCTTTAAAGGCTGTAAGAGAAAAGAGGGAGAAGGAGAGAAATATAAGATAGCTACTGTGTACAAAATAGACAGAGGAAGGAGACGATCTCAGACTCCGTCGCTAGGCGTAGAATCTTCGGAGACGGGCTGCTTTCCATGGGTTCGGCTCAAGTCGGTTATCCGATGCATCTCGCAGACAGTACACTCGACCGTTCAGGACTTGGTCGATAATAAAGGGACCTTCCCATTTGGGCTTGAGTTTGTCCTTTTTCTTGTCCGTGGCGTAGAACTAACTCGCCAACATTGTAAGTTTTGGCCTGTACTTCTCTGCTTTGATATCTTCGAGCCTGCTGTTGATAGAATGCAGAACGGGCTTTTGCCACATCACGCTCCTCCTCCAAGGCGTCCAAACTGTCATGCCGATCGAGCTCGGCTTCTCTTTCTTCGTACATGTGCACGCGAGGTGAGTCATGAATTATGTCGCAGGGCAGAACTGCCTCTGCGCCTTATACCATAAAGAATGGTGTGAATCCGGTGGTGCGATTCGGCGTGGTCCGCAGCCCCGTAGTACGGAGTCGAGTTTCCTCTACCCAAAGGCGTGTTAGATTCCTTGAGGGACCGCACTAATCTGGGTTTGATGCCAGCTCATGATTAGACCATTTGCTCGCCGACTTGACCGTTAGTTTGAGGGTGACAGATGAAGCATAGTCGAGCTTGATGCCCATGTTTTGCACCAGTAGTTTGACCTCGTCGGCCGTGAAGTTCGTGCCGTTATCGGTGATGATCCGTGGGGACGCCAGAACGGTGTACGACCCCTGATATGAAGTCTATCACCGGTCCGGATTCTGTCGTCTTAACAGGCTTGGCCTCTATCCATTTGGTGAATTTATCCACCATGACCAGTGGGTATTTTTGCTTGTGGGTTCCTCCTTTAAGCCCCCAGACAGCAAAGGGCCAGGTGATGGGTATAGTTTGGAGGGCGGTGGGTGGCATGTGGCTTTGATTAGCAAAGAGGTGGCAACCGACGCATCATTGGACTAAGTCCTGAGCATCTGCCCGGGCCGTCGGCCAATAAAATCCTGTACGGAAGGCCTTGCTTACAAGGGCTCGGGCTGCGGCATGGTGCCCGCCGAGTCTGGCATGAATTTCAACCAGAAGATTCCGCCCTTCCTCTTCGGAGATACACCTTTGAAGGACTCCGGTCGTGCTTTTCTTATAAAGCTCTCCCTCATGGACTTTATAGGCTTTAGATCGCCGCACTATGCAGCGCGCCTCGCTATGGGCCTCGTTCAGTTCCTGCCTGGTTAGGTAGGCTAGGAATGGTTCCGTCCACGGGGCAATGACTGCCATTATTACGTGGGCTGAAGATGTTACTTCGTTGGCAGAGCCTCCAGTTGTGTCAGAATATTCGGTGTTAGGCAGTGATGTTGGGTCCGGGCTATTATTTCCGGACTCCCCTTCCCATACTACGGATGGCTTGAACAGCCTCTCTAAGAAGATATTGGGGACGGCATCGCGCTTTGGCGCCAATGCGTGCCAAGACGTCTCACGCTCGATTGTTTTTTCGAGCTATATGGTGAAATTCGAGCCCTTGAACCGAAATGACATTTTTAGGACGGCGTTGCGATAAGCTGCCATTTTCGAATCCTTGGCATCAAAGTCTCCATTTATTTGGGATATCGCGAGGTTCGAATCCCCGCACACCTCTAGGCGTTGAATGCCCATGGATACTGCCATCCGGAGACCATGTAGAAGGGCCTCGTATTCGGCTGCGTTGTTGGAGTCCGTATAAATTATCTGGAGTATGTATGGAATTGTATCTCCTGTTGGGGACGTCAGAACGATGCCAGCCCCCAGCCCAGCCAACATTTTGGAGCCGTCGAAGAGCATGATCCAGTTGGAATATGTGCCGTACTCTTTAGGGAGTTCAACTTCAGTCCATTCGGCGATGAAGTCGGCCAAAACTTGCGACTTAATGGCTCGCCGTGGTTTATAGGTTATGTCGAACGGGAGGAGCTCAATGGCCCGTTTGGCAATCCGGCCTGTCGCGTCGCGGTTGTTTATAATGTCATTAAGAGGTACTTCGGAGGCTACTGTTATCGAACACTCTTGAAAGTACTGTCGCAGCTTCCGGGATGCCATAAACACCGCGTACGCTATCTTTTGATAATGCGGATACCGTGACTTACATGGAGTGAGGACAGTGGACATGTAGTAAACTGGTTTTTGAAGGGGAAACTTGTGTCCGTCCGTTTCTCGTTCGACAACGAGCACCGCGCTTACAACTTGATGAGTTGCGGCGATGTATAATAGCATTGGTTCGCCCATGTTGGGGGCGGCCAGGACCGGGTTTCTTGCCAATATGGCTTTTATTTCTTCGAGTCCGGCCGTGGCGGCATCCGTCCACTCGAAGTGTTCGGTGCGCCGGAGGAGGCGATAAAGGGGTAATGCCTTTTCTCCCAAACGGGAGATAAAGCGGCTTAGAGCCGCCACGCATCCAGTCAATTTTTGTATTTGTTTGAGGTCCTTTGGGATATCCAATTGTGACAGAGCTCGGATCTTGGCTGGGTTTGCTTCAATTCCTCTACCGGATACAATGAAGCCCAAGAGCTTTCCGGCTGGTATGCCGAAAACGCATTTTTCCGGGTTAAGCTTGATGTCATATGTTCAAAGATTATCGAACGTGAGCCTCAAGTCGTCTACTAGAGTTTCGACATGCTTGGTTTTGACGACCACATCATCTACGTATGCCTCCACTGTTTTGCCGATCTGGTTTGCTAGACATGTCTGAATCATGCGCTGATATGTTGCGCTGGCGTTTTTGAGCCCGAAGGGCATTGTGTTGAAGAAGAATGGGCCGTATGGGGTGATAAATGCCGTTGCGGCTTGGTCAGGCTCTGCCATCTTGATTTGATGGTAGCCGGAGTATGCGTCGAGGAAACACAATGAATCGTGTCCTTCGGTAGCGTCGATAATTTGATCGATGCAGGGGAGGGGGAAGGGATACTTTGGGCAAGCCTTGTTGAGGTCCTTGAAATCGACGCATAGGCGCCAGGATTTGTCCTTCTTTGGTACCATCACCAGGTTTGCTAGCCAGTCCGGATGTTTTATATCTCTGATGAATCCGGCCTCCAATAGTTTGGCTAGCTCCTCTCCCATGGCTTGTCTCTTAGGTTCGGAGAAACACCGAAGAGCTTGTTTGACTGGCTTGAATCCTTTTAGGATGTTTAGGCTATGCTCGGCCAGCCGGCGTGGGATTCCTAGCATGTCTGAAGGGTGCCAGGCAAAAATGTCCCAATTTTCGCGTAGGAATTCTCGTAGTGCGGCGTCTACATCAGGGTTTAATTGTGCCCCGATGGAGGCCGTTTTTGTAGGGTCCGTTGGGTGGACTTGGAATTTGACTATTTCGTCTGCTGGTTTAAAGGAGGTGGACTTGGATCTTTTATCGAGTATCACATCGTCCCTGTTCACCGTGGAGCGCAGTGATCGGTTCCTCGGCCGCTAGGGCTTGGATAGTGCCTCAAGGGCTAGTGCGGCTGTCTTATTTTCGGCATGAGTGCTATGTCCGGGTCACTAGCAAGAGTGTTTATTCCGGTTGGCCCGGGCATTTTGAGCTTCATGTACCCGTAATGGGGTATAGCTTGAAAAATTGTGAATGCCTCTCGCCCTAATAGAGCGTGGTATCCGCTGCTGAACGGGGCCACTTGGAACGTGACCTCCTCGGACCTGTAATTATCCGGCGTGCCGAACACCACATCTAGTGTGATTTTTCCTGTGCAGCACGCTTCCCGACTGGGTATTATTCCTCTAAAGGTTGTGCTGCTTCGCTCAATGCGGCTAAAGTCTATTTCCATTTTTCGAAGGGTTTCCTCACAAATGAGGTTCAATTCGCTGGCACCGTCCATGAGTACCTTGGTAAGGTGAAATCCGTCCACTATTGGACTGAGGACCAATGCTGCTGGTGCTCGGGCTGTTCGGAATTTAGGTTCATCATTGGCATTAAAGGTAATAGCCGTGTCACTCCATGGATTTATTGTTGCTACTTGGTAGACTTCGACAAGGCTGCGGAGTGTTCGTTTTCGTAGATTGTTTGATGCGAAAGTCTCAAAGACTGTTAATACCATACTGGTATCCCTGGCCTGGTGCTCTGTGGATGCTTGGGTTAGAAGCTCTTCGCCACTTTTGGCCACATGCCGGAGTATCCAACATGCTCTAAGGCTATGAGTTGGTGTGGCGCCCTCTGTACTATGAATTTTACAGGGTCCGTTGAGCCATCCCTCCAGTACGGTTTCATGCCCCGTAGGGTTTATTTGTTTTTTGGTGTTTAACCCGGGTATTGGCGATAATGCACCCTTTTATTTCGGACTGGGTTTGTATTCAGGGCCGGATTGTCCCAAAATCTTACTTCGGTTTTCCAGGCACTTTCGATCGCACAGTACTTTCGTACTATGGACGCCAAGTCAGCAAAGCGTGTAATTTCACGGCGACCTATGGCATTGAGGATTCCCTTGTCCGTGCAATTATTACAGAAGAATGAAATTGCGTCTTCCTCACGGCAGTCCTTTATCCTGTCCATAACCAGGAGGAATCTGGCCCAGTAATGATGTACTGTTTCCTCGGGCTCTTGCCTAATTTTGGAAAGATCGCCTATGTTCGGGTGGGTAGGTGGAATTAGATCCGAAACCTCACCCAATCTGAGGCTCAAGGGCCAAGGAGTTTCCGAACTCGGAGGCTTGTATTCTTGGATGTTGTACAATGAATCTAGCCCGTTGACTGACTCTAAGTTCTGGTATTGAGTGTCGTCCTCCCCTCCGATGGTATCCGGCTTGGAGTGATCGGGAATCCGGACATAGCTAGTCCTTAAGATAGATGAAGGGTCGCCAGATTGTTCCTCCACCACGGCAACGTGATGGGCGCACTGGGAGAGTTAATCTCTCTCAGATCGGGTTTAGGCCCAATCTGATCGTAGTCTGTAGCGACTCCCAGGGCGGCGATGCGATCCAGGAGCTCGTTTAAGGAAGAGAGCTCCGTCGGATCAAACTGCTCGGCGAGTTCCGATTTGACGTCAAGATTGCTTTCTATGACCCGAGAAGTCATCGTCGGCGCGGCGGCCGAACAGGCGGTCATAAGAAAACCGCCTAGCCGGAGAGTTTGGTCGATAGCCAAAGCTCCTTTAGCAACAGTGTCGTCTTTGAAGACGGGATAAGGCATCCTTCTTGATGGCGACGGCACAGAGGAACTCTCAATGAAAGCACCAATGTCAGTGTCAAAACCGGCGGATCTCGTGTAGGGGGTCCCGAACTGTGCGTCTAGGCGGATGGTAACAGGAGACAAGGGACACAATGTTTTTACCCAGGTTCGGGCCCTCTCGATGGAGGTAAAACCCTACTCCCGCTTGATTAATATTGATGATATGGGTAGTACAAGAGTAGATCTACCACGAGATCAGAGAGGCTAAACCCTAGAAGCTAGCCTATGGTATGATTGTTGTTTGTCCTACGGACTAAAACCCTCCGGTTTATATAGACACCGGAGAGGGCTTGGGTTACATAGAGTCGGTTACAAAGGGAGGAGATCTACATATCTCAGACGCCAAGCTTGCCTTCCACGCCAAGGAAAGTCCCTTCCGGACACGGGACGAAGTCTTCAATCTTGTATCTTCATAGTCCAGGAGTCCGGCCAAAGGTTATAGTTCGGCTATCCGGACACCCCCTAATCCGGGACTCCCTCAGGGATGCTTATACATCTCCGTCGTATCTATAATTTATGAAGTATTCATGCTATTATACTATCCTTCTAGGATGTTTTATATGCATTTATATGATATTTTATATGATTTTTGGGACTAACCTATTAACCTAGAGCCCAGTGCGCTTCGCTTTTCTCCTTGTTTTAGAGTATCGCAGAAAAGGAAAACTAAACGGAGTCCAATTGACGTGCCACTTGACGGAGATCATTTTTGGACCAGAAGAAGCCCACGGAGTACCAGAAGCAGGCCAGAAGAGTCCCGGGCTGCCCACGAGGGTGGGGGGCGCGCCCCCCTGCCTCGTGGACAGCCCGGAGACCCCCTAACGTGAAATAACCGCAAAACTCTTCTATATATACCCAAACTTCTAAAAGAAACCTAGATCGGAAGTTCCGCCGCCGCAAGCCTCTGTAGACACGAGAAGTCAATCTAGGCCCCTCTCCGCACTCCTACCGGAGGGGCCATCATCACCGATGGCCATGGAGGAGTATCCTGAGGGGCCATCGTCACCATGAAGGCCAAGGACCAGAGGGTGGAGGCCATGGAGGAGGAAGCACAAGGGGAGAACCTCTCCTCTCTTCCGGTGGCGCCAGAGTGCCATCGGGAGGGGAATCATCGCCACAGTGATTGTCTTCATCAACATCACCATCATCATCACCATCCTCATCTCTTTTACGCGGTCCACTCTCCCGCACCCCGCTGTAATCCGTACTTGAACATGGTGCTTTATGCCACATATTATGATCTAATGATGTGTTGCCATCCTATGATGTTTTGAGTAGATATCTTTTGTCTTTGGGTTGATTGATGATTTAGATTGGTATGAGTTGTATGTTTTACTTTGGTGTTGTCCTATGGTGCCCTCCGTGTCGCGCAAGCGTGAGGGATTCCCGCTGTAGGGTGTTGCAATATGTTCATCATTCGCTTATAGTGGGTTGGTGAGTGACCGAAACACAAACCCGAGTAAGAGGGATTGTTGCATATGGGAATAAAGAGGACTTGATGCTTTAATGCTATGGTTGGGTTTTACCTTAATGATCTTTAGTAGTCGCGGATGCTTGCTAGAGTTCCAATCTTAAGTGCATATGATCCAAGTAGAGAAAGTATGTTAGCTTATGCCTCTCCCTCATATGAAACTGCAATAGTGATTACCGGTCTTGTTAACAATTGCCTAGGAAAATTCCGCACACCAATCCACCATTATTCCACACTCGCTATTTATATTATTTAGTATTATATTCTAACTTTATGATAACAGAACCTACTTTTATATTTTAGCTCCCCGATATCATACAAAGCTATTATCTTCATACCCACAACGTAGTTTTATTTCTCGTTTCTATTTGGAAGCAAATGTTCGGTGTACGTAGAGTCGTATCAGTGGCAGATAGGGCTTGAGAGAATATTGATCTTACCTTTAGATCCTTATGGGTTCGACACTCCATACTTATCACTTGCACCTTTGGAAATTGCTACAATGATTCCCTACACTTGAGGATTATCATGGCACGACGCTTGTGCTCGGGTCCGTCCCTGCAACACTGACAAACCTGAGGGATCGAGCTCTGGCTCGCGGCCAGCCCTACGCACGTCACCTCACCAGATCCTCAGTGCCTTCATCTTGTTGCAGAAAGATCAGTGGCAGGACAGCAAACACGGTTATGAGTTATATTCTCCTCTTGGACTAACCCGCAGGAATCTCCAGAGTTTAACTATAGGCGGTCCTGCTGACCGCCCCTTTTATATGCAATTCGCTTGCGCGTTAAAGGGGGGGCTCCTAAGCATCGCGCCTCAGTAGCTCCTACTGACTCTCTAGCCCTCACCCCCTGGCTTTGACCACGACATCGCGACCTGGCATACCAGCGGCAGCCGAGTTTTGCTCGGGGGTCGGGACCCGAGGATGCAAAGCATTTAGATGAGCGAGGAAAGGGGAGGCCAGCGTGAGCCCTACCTGGTAGCACCACCGCTAAAGCGCGAACCGGGCACCGCACAAGGGAATCACCTCAGGCTCATCAAGTTACTTATACGAACCAGCGTGAACCCGCTGCCTAGAATTTTCGACTCTCATAATCTCGCTCTGGTAATGCCGCTTCCCTTTTTGGCCTTCAGGGAGCTGCTTGCACGCCAATGGGGACCTCTTGAGCATAACGCCTCAGGAGCTCTTACCGGACCTCGGGCCGCTCACCTCTTGGCCTTGACCACGGCATCGCGACCTGGCATACCAGCGACGGCCGTAGCCTGCCTGGGGACTGGGACCTTCCGGCGTAGAGCGCTAAGCTACCGCGAGAACGAAAAGGGGGGAACAATGCCGAAGCAGGACACACTGCTGCGACCTTATACTAAGAGTAATAAACATCGGAGCAATAGCATTACAAGTTCTTTACATTCCCCCACGGGGTTCGTATCGATTCCTCGCAGGGAACAAAAGGAGAAAAACCTCAAGAAGCCTTGGCTACAGGCACGGCCGTCGACGCCGTCATCAATAGTGGGCCACGTGAGACCGACGCCAACCCCGTCCAGATCATCGTCGACGCCGAGCGGATGCCACTGCCGCTCCGGGCACGGCAAGAGCTCGGTGGCACATAGCTGTCATCGGTTGACTCTAGAGACCCGCTAGGCTCGGGAGTCGCTGGACTCCCAGGAGTTGTCATTGCTGCTGGATGAGCTGTCAACAGGACCGGAGGAGGGCTTGGTGCCCGCATTCACACTACGCAGGCCGCTTCCTCCAAGGCAGCACTCCAGGTGACGGCCCTCCTCGTCGAAGACCTTGAAGGACAACGTGGAGGCGTCGTCGTACTCAAAGTGGATGGCGAGGGCCCCATCCGCGCGGCAGGCGCGGGTGACCTTGCCCCATCCTCGGGTCATGAAGATCTTGCCCGGGGGGATGACCTCGACCTCCGCCCCCATGGCCGGACTGCAGCACCCGTGCTGCAGCCACAGCTCAAGCGGCCTCCTCGGTGGCATCTCCTCGGCGAAGAACTGATACGTCTCTAGCGTATCTATAATTTTTGATTGTTCCATGCTGTTATATTATCAATCTTGGATGTTTTATAATCATTTTATAGTCATTTTATATCATTTTTTGGTACTAACCTATTGACATAGTGCCAAGTGCCAGTTGTTGTTTTCTACATGTTTTTTACATCTCAGGAAATCAATATCAGACGGAGTCCAAATGCGACGAAACTTTACGGAGATTTTTGATGGACCAGAAGACACATAATGGGCCCTGGCTGCACCCGGGGGGGTGCTCCGAGGAGAGCACAACCCACCTGGGCGCGCCAGGAGGCCCAGGCGCGCCCTGTTGGGTTGTGCCCGCCTCGGGTGCCCCGGACCGCCTCTTTGCTCTATTGATACCCCAATATTCCAGAAACCCTAGGGAGTCGATTTAAATATTGATCCAAATTACCGCAGAGTCCAGAACCACCAGATCCAATCTAGACACCATCTGGGATGGGGTTCACCACCTCCATTGGTGCCTCTCGATGATGCGTGAGCGATTCTTTGTAGACCTTTGGGTCCGTAGTTAGTAGCTAGATGGCTTCCTCTCTCGCTGAATTCTCAATACAATGGTCTCTTGGAGATCCATATGATGTAACTCTTTTGCGGTGTGTTTGTTGGGATCTGATGAACTTTGAGTTTATGATCAGTTATATCTTTTTATATCCATGAAAGTATTTGAGTTTCTTTGATCTCTTTTATGCATGATTGCTTATAGCCTTGTATTTCTTCTCCGATATTTGGGTTTTGTATGGACAACTTGATCTATTTTATCTTGCAATGGGAAGAGGTGCTTTGTAGTGGGTTCGATCTTACGGTGCTTGATCCCAGTGACAGAAGGGGAACTGACACGTATGTATCGTTGCTACTAAGGATAAAACGATGGGGTCTATCTCTACATAGATAGATCTTGTCTACATCATGTCATCGTTCTTATTGTGTTACTCTGTTTTTCCATGAACTTAATACACTAGATGCATCACTACAAAAAAAAGACACATCCATGACATTTGGGCGGAACGAAAAAAAATTCTGTCATACTTATGACACTTCTATGATGATAATTCTGACAAAACCCGGTATCATCATAGATGTGGTGGGCTCCTACTTCTATGACAAAAAGTCATGACAGAAAACGGGCTTTTCGTCCTAGGCGGGCCGGAGACGCAGCTGGATGACATTCTTTGGGCCGTCCATGAAGGAAAAACCGTGGTAGAAGCGAGGGCGTGGAAAATATTGGGGAGTTCCCGGTACGGTGGGTGGTCAAGGGCCGAGCTATGCGCGTTTCTGTCTACACGTACGCACGTGTGTGTGAGGCGTTGCACTCTAACTGAACCCGAGCGAGGCGTTCGCCTACTGAACCCGAGCGATTGCACTGCAGGCTACGCGTTACTGAACCCGATCGATCGATCGATGGCTGTTAACTGAACCCGATCGAGCGACTCCTTCCTTCGCTACTGCTACTAACTGAAGCCAATTGAACATGCTGCCTCCTTCCCTTGATGAACAGTGAGCTTTGGTCGGGGGGTTTGGATGAACAGTTCCTGGTGGGGGGGTTGCATGAACAGGACCCCGTGTTGACGCTGGATGAACAGGACACCGATCGATCGAGCCGGTTGGGCGTGGATGAACAGGACCCCGTGGAGGGCTGGATGAACATGACCCCGTGGAGGGAAGGTTGAACAGTAGCCGATGGAGGGCTGGATGAACAGTAGCCTGTGGAGGGGTGGTTGAACAGGACCCCGTGGAGAGGGTTGGTTGAACAGTAGCCGGTGGAGGAGCGTGCGCGCGGTGAAGGCTGGATGAACAGGAGCCCGTGGATGAACAGTCGCAGGTGGAGGCTAGAGGAGGTCGATGGTGGATGAACAGTAGCCCGTGGAGGCTGGAGGAGGTCGACGGTGGAGATGAACAGTATCCCGTGGAGTCCCGTTTTGCGGTACGCCACACCCCTCCCAATGAACAGGACCCTGCTTGACCGTAGCGCCCAACACAAGTCCGCTTCCTTTGTTTTGCGGTACGCCACACCCTCCCGTCAACAGGACCTCGCTTTGACCGTAGGGAGGTCCAACAAGTCCGCTTCTCCGCTTTTGGCGGCACGCTGCACTTCTCCGATGAACAGGATCCCGTTTCGACCGTGGCCGGTCGAACACAAGGCCGTTTCCTCCGTTCTGCGGTACGCCAGGCCTCGTTTCCATCGGTTGTTCTGTCCAAGCTGGTTGGCTCCTGATGAACACGACGACGCATTCTGTTCCGACCCAGCCGGTTGGGTCCCCATGAACACGACAACGACGCAGTTTCTTTGTGCCGTCCCAGCCATGTACACAATCCCTAGCCGTACGTACGCGCGAGTAGGCATTCGAGACCCCGCCGGTATGTACGTGTACATGGCCGTATTTTCTTTCTTGCACCCTGGCCGATGTACGTACGTGTACATGCTACGTGCGCGCCTCTACTATGACACGTGCGCGCCTCTACATCGACCAGTATGTACGTACACGTTCGCGACCAGATTGACAATGCTACGTACGCTTGGACCGGGTGGGTCCCGACTGTCAGGCACTTCCTTGCATGCGAAGATGTAGTGGTGGGTCCCAACAGTCGGGGGGTGAGTCATTTTTTTTTGCCCGTAATATGGACGCACTTCCTTGTGTGCGAAGATGTAGCTGGTGGGTCCCAGTAGTTAGGGGGGAAGCATTTTTTCGTGAAATACGGTGGCCCGTCCGGTGGGTCCCCGATGTCAGGTGGAGGAATCATTATTTTCTGCGTAATAAGGAGGCACTTCCTTGCTGTGGCCGTGGACCCAGCTGTCAGCCTCTCCACATACAGTACTCTTCCGATGGAAGTCGTTCCTTGACCACATTGACCACGGTGCGCCGAGAGCACCAGGGCGGTGGACGACGGCGAGGCCTAGGAAGGGGAGGACGCGGAGCCGGGGAAGACGCAGAGCCGGGGAAGACGCGGCAGTGGATGCCCACGCGGAGAGGAGTACAAGGGTTCACTGGTTCGGCTGCGGTGTGAGGCTGCCGTCGCCGCAGGGCCTGGCCAGCGGTGGGAGTAGTAGGGGGCGGTGAGGCTTCCGCGGCAGCACAGCCAGCCACGGGAGGCAGGAGCAGGCGGACTCGTCGGCGCTGGTTTTGGCGGCTGGTGCAAGAAGAGCAGCGATTGAAGAAGCAGCAGGACCGTTCGATTCAAATCCAACGGTCACTGCTGCTAGAATCGTTTGTTGACTAAGTTGACAAGCCCAGACGCTGGCCAACTTAGTAGGCCTGTGTCAGCCTCCCAACCGTGCGCCCGGATGTCGATGGGAGGAATCATTTTTTTCGCGTAATAAGGAGGCAGTTGATTGCGTGCGGCCAGGCCAGTGGAGGGAGTAGGGTGGGCCGGTGAAGCCTGTGTGGCATCACAGCGGGCCACAAGAGGTGGGAGCAGGCAGTCCACCGGCGCTAGTTTAGGCGGCTGGAGCAGGAAGATCAGAGATTGAAGAAGCACATCGGTCGTGGATGGACATCCAACAGCCATTGCTGCTAGAATCATGTGTTGACTGACAAAGCCTTGTGTAAACAAGCCAGCCTCGAAATCTATGGCGTGTACAACCTATTTGCTATTATTTTTATAATTTTTAATCATTTTCTAATTCATACGGAATTTATTGCAGCCCATTTTCCATTTTTAGAATTGCTGCCCATTTTCTCGTCAGTACCAGGGTTAAAAAATTGAACTAAATATGTGCGAAATTTTGAAAATTCGCAAATTTTTGCTGGGGAACAAAATATTCTTAATCCACAAACTAGTAGCCATACTAAAACAAATTTAAAAATAAATTAGTACTATGTCATGTTAAATCCAGTGAAACATAAAATACCAGTGAAGAACAAAAATAAAAAAAGAAACTAATTTCCCATTTGCTATTTTTTTTGGAATTTTCAACCCCTTTGATATTACTTTTAATGATTAATCGACCATACTCTTTGGCCAGGTCGGAATGCATCCCTCCTCGTCTTGAAAGATTTGTAGTCCATTAAGCCGGAGAAAACAAATAGGCCTAGCTTGGGTATTCTTCAAAAAGAAATACTATGGTACCTATTTTCCCAAAGAAAAAACAGTTGGGCTGGTCATGTTGTTAGACGGGCCGCAGAGACCGCACAACCCAGTTTATAGCTTGCTCCTCCAAATTACTACTCAGAAAAAAGTTGTGCAATTCTGTTGTTAATTGACTATACGTTGAAAATGATGTGGGTCCCAGATATCAGCAGGGTGGATTAGAGTTAAAAAACGAGGGGTGCATCCGAGTAGTAAAAGAGGCGCTTGCTTGTGTTGAGGAGTGGACCTGGTGGGTCCGTACTGTCATACTCACAACTATAGTCCTCTCCCGATTCACTATGTTGACAGGGCCACACGGCGGCGCCGCGGCGAGAGCACCAAGGCGGAGGATAAAGTGATGTCGCCAATGTGCTGGGCTGGGTTGGACATTCTTATTGAAAAATAAAAATGGACCGGAACTATTTACGACGTTGACTACGATTTGCATGGGTCCGCTGGTTGCAGGAAGAAAATGGTGGCAGAAAGAAGACTGGTTGCTATCTTTGCCTAAGAATAATATCGACTGAATGTAACGGCACTATCATAGGAAATAATATCCTCCTGTTAAATCGTGAATTTAAAGAACTGGTGCATGAGCATTTAGCTTTATTTATTTATTTATTTATTTACTTATTTATGTTTAGGGGAACATGAGCATGTACCTGGGCCGGATTCCTGTGAGAGCCTCCTTTCCAGTTAATTATGGGCTCCTCTATTGGGCCTTCATCAGTGGGCTGCATGTTATCAACAAGTGGAAAATGTGTTCCGTACCAAAAATAGTATGCGCCACGACGCTACGGGCACTAAAGGATCGGACTGCAAAGACTTCCAAAACATTGTGTTTGTCATTCTAACAACACATTTATTCAACCAATGTATTTAAATATACTACTGATTGTACATTGAAAACAGCGGCACCAAAGAACTAGGGCTGGGGTGCAATAGAAGCAAGAAGGTGCCGTAAGAGTAAAGACGCAGCTCTCTTCTAAACCAAACATCAGCCATCATTACAAAAGGGCTACCAAAAAGAACAAGTGTATGCATCAAACTAAATAAAGATCCTACTACACCAAGTGTACGCATCTAACTAACTGGCTCGCTTAGACATTACTATTTATTAAGTGTGGAGATTGACCGACGGCTTGAACCAGATGGGTGCTCGACGGGGAAACTCCGGCAAGAGGTCAAAGTCTGATAGTACTTGCGACACTCTCTCCTACTTTGGGTTGCAGAGCGTGGCGGCACATATCAGGGTATGGTGCATGCAGAGACGCATGGTACGCTGTGTACACACAGTTTTTCCTGATGAACGAAACCGTGCTGCCATCATGATCCTTGCCGTCGGTTATATCCTGGTTAATCGAATAATTCAGTCCGAGAAACAGAGAGCGTGTACAAAGGCTACTTACTAGCCTCCAGTCAAAAATTCCTGAAGGCCCAGAGAAGCTGGGATCCTGCTCAAAGACCTTGCAGTGACTGTGATTGTATTCCGTGAAACAACACGTCCAGTACGTGCGAACGATCATCAATCATTCGCCGTCGTCTGATCGAGCTAGGAACTACCTGCAACTGCCATGCCGCTTTTCTTTGAAAGGTTCTGGGATTAGGAAGGGTAGGGACACCAGTGACCTACAACATCATATCAAGTTGGAGTCAAATAAAAAGGGCTCTTAATGTAGTCAATCTTAAGAACAGCATGTTATGAGCATGAATATTTTTTCAGTAAATGTTGACAGTAATATAAGTAAGCCATCATGATATCATAGGAAAGTAACATACTGCTGGAACAGCCATTTGTAGCGATAACTGGAGTAGGCCAGCAATACGTCCAGCCATAGAAGGAGTCGACGGTGTAAATGAAGCCCTTGTGTTCAATGGCATCAGAGAACCATGGAGGATGTATGATCCTGTGATGGGCGTGCAGATTTATCCACTTATCGCAGTGACCTGTCAGATAGGAGAGACCGCGGTTGAATAACGCAATTAGCCTGAAGTCTTTATAATTCGCAGATCTTGTGGGCACTTGGCAGATTACAACCTTGAGCAAATCAAACTTGGTATCATGTTGGCTCTTGTAAGACTCCGAGTATTCTGGGCTGCGGTGCCAAAGCAGTGCAGTGTTAATCGAAGGAAGGGGGGTCAATCGCCGGGTGTAAACCTCCACGAGCATCCAGCTGCCGCGACCATCGACGAGCACCATCCAAGACGTGTTCATGCCAACCCAGTACATACCGTTAATGTAGTTGAGCATGAAGGGGATCGGATCATAGTCAAGGGGGTTGATGCTCACCACCCTACGATCGTTATGCTGTGTGACACGCCATTTAGGAAGATCAAGCAACATCAGCAAGCAAGGAGCTGGCTTAAAAAGCTCCGGCCTAAGGGCTTTGAGTAAATGGTACAGCCTCGACGAGCACACGGCGAGCGACATGGTACTAAGATTGTCCACACGCGAAACAATGAGCTCGATTACCTCTGTGGGGAGCGAATTCCAGCCACTCTTTCAACGGACGCTGGTCGGTTCTGCCATTGTTAGTGCTTGGGTTTCGAACGAGGGGGGAGGTGCCTTAGCGGGGATGGAAGATTGGATGAGATTATGTGCGTACAAAGATGGAGAAGCGAATATGTGCTGCGGGAAGTGGACAGGTGATGATGACTACAACACGCCGCTTGACTTACAAGACACATACCAGCAGCGTAGGGTCATATTGATGCCAGGCAACTTGCTTGAGTGATCACAGTACTGGTACTCCCTACAGTACCTACTACTATGCCCTAACTTGCTTGAGTAGAGTAGTAGTGGAGTAGGACAGGAGGAGTGGTATATTCTAATCTAAAATAGTTACAAAGTTCAATGCCTGAGCGTGGAACAACTACGAACCGCCATCGGTGCTAACTCCAATCCCCAACAAACGTTCGCTGGGAGACATGGCAGTTGCAAACACCCGTGACGCAGTTACAGTACATGTGTAAGGGTGGCGGTTTTGTCAAATACTATGGCTTAAAAATAGGCCACCACCGGATGGAAATCTGACGGTTATGTGGGATTTTCCA
The DNA here is from genome assembly GCA_021605145.1 of Aegilops bicornis. Taxonomy (NCBI): domain Eukaryota; kingdom Viridiplantae; phylum Streptophyta; class Magnoliopsida; order Poales; family Poaceae; genus Aegilops; species Aegilops bicornis. Next base: position 679,495,325 of record CM038671.1, read on the forward strand.
GGATTGAGCTCGTGGTGAACAATCGCCAGATATCCTTACTAAAAAAAGGTTAAAACACCCGGGGCTATAACTTGCACCGGCTGACCACTAACAATGATACTAACATAGTTGTAAAATGGTCAAAGACCGTGTCTACGTGGTGTTTGGAATTATATGCAGAAAAATTAGCAAGATGCCCGTGCATTGCACGAAACATCAAGATGCATTTTTTTACAAAACACCTGTTGTGATTAACCCATGCAGGAGTAACCCCATGTGTAAAAACTAATGATATCTTGAGAATTTTATCAGAAAATGGTATGTCGACCATTTCATCGAAAAAATGATATCTCGAGAAAGATGATAGATAAGGTGAGGAGGAGTGGGGCATGGTGGTGACTGGTGGTCGGACTGGGCGGAGGCATGGGGATGGACGGCGCCGGCAGCGGCCACCATGCCTGATTGTTCCAGAGACTTGCTTTTTTAATTGCTCAACAATGAGGTTGTGGGAGATAAGAATGAACGAGGCAAGGCCTTATCTGTAAATGTGGAGAGAGGTGTGGGTATCTTTTGTCAAATTATCATTGTTTGCTTTCTATCCGTCAGATATAGATCAGACAGTCTATATTATAAGATGGCAGGCACACCATCATCACCAACTCGGTTTTTTCTCTACTCCTACTCCCATAAAAGACTGAGTTGGTGATGATGGTGTGTCTGCCATCCGCCATTTCTGACCATTGGATCTGCATCTAACGGCTGTGCTGTAAGTTGTGCCCTTTTGCAACAATTCCCACTTCGCTGCTCCAGTTTACACAAAACCCCTTAGTATCTTAAAACCAACCACATTCCTCCCTTACTTCATCAAAACAGCCCAAAGAATATATTTGGAGTGAAACATAAGATATTTTTAGTGATATATGTATCAAACTAAACTGTTTTCTTTCAAATTTGTGAATATGTATTATTCTACTATGGATCCGTTGCAACGGACGGGCTCATTGTCATAAAGGTTTATCTCTTGCATTGTCTGCAACGAACACCTAGTGTACTGGTCCGGGCCGGATGCTCGCAGCGCGATGACCTGAGTTCGAATTCTGTCCTAAACTTTAGATTTTTATATATTTTTAATATATACTTCTTTCGCTACTGTACTGGCAGTGGAAGCCACAGAGTACTTAGAATACAGGATTAAGGATGGATTTGTTTCGTTTTAACTTTCATGCATTTAATCTGTAGCCAGCAAGAAGTCATGTACACTTGTCTTGACGATGGAACAAACAGAGTACTTAGAATACAAGATTAAGGATGGATTAACTTTTTATAGAGGCAGAATTATACATGCAATAAACTCAAATGGATTGGACATGACTCTATTATTCTCCAACGGCAACCAGCAAATTTCCTCCCGTGGGCTGGAGTAGGTTTCTCAGTTTGCATGCGGGTTTAATGGAGGGGTTTGATGGAGACGAGGAGGCGTGTTCAGCCGGGCGTGCAGCAGACAGCGCAGTACTATTCGATTTGACAACTACAACTAGTATATTATAAAAAACAAAGAAGAGTAGTAGAGATAGAGATAAGAATAGAGACTAGGGAGGAGCACCATCTACTGCTTCGTGGGCTACTCCTGCGCTCCATTCGGCGGCCGCAACGTCCCCTACAGCCACTCCCTCCTGCGCTCCATTTGGCGGGCGCTGTTGAAATTTGGGGGCCGCACTCTCGCGACTGCTAGCAGCGACGACTTCATCGACGCATTTACTTCTTCCCGACCTCGGCAACCTCTTCCTCAATGACATGGGCGACAACCTCAACGCCAACGGTGCTGCTCCCGTTGCACCGTATGTGTTTCTATCCTTCCCGTTCAAAATTGTGGTAGAATTCATGTTTCTAGTCTGTGTCCTAGATTGAATCTGTTCATCTACTATGCTAGTCCACATGATTAGTATAATCTCTGTTATAGCCGTCATGATTTATTTTGTGCTTATTCGGACTAAATCTCGTAGTAACTTGCTCATATATTCAACTGGTGGAACGCCCCCTACAGCCACTCCCGTTTCATGGACGGCCTGGTTGATGCCTCCAAGGAGCCCTTCGTCTACTGCTATGAGTGCCCAATGCCGTTTTGGGGCTCGCCGGTGAACATTGTGCATCACCTCACGCAGGCATGCGACGATCACTACTGGCCCTTGGCGGAGAACATCAAGTATGAGACGTGCTACCCGTTCACCATGCCGGAGTTGCTGGAGGATCACCGCTGCCTGCTAGTCTCGGAGGAGGACGGCAGTGTCTTCCTCTTGATCGTGGGCACTGTTGAGGCCCGCGCAAGCCGCCGCCCCGTCTCTGTAGTGTGCATCAGGGGTGACGTCACTGACGCTGACACTGACACGAGGCCGATGTACGGGTGTGTGCCCACTGTTACTACCCCTCAGAGTTATGTGGGCGGCGACACTGGCTACATCAAGCTGACTAGGACGGTGTCGAGTTGGGACCTTCCCGCCAATGTGGACATGGAAGGCTCATGGTATGATTTGGCCCCCAACATGGTGCACGGGGACTCCAAGGAGGTTCACCTCGACATATGCATTACCAAGTTAAATGTTGATCAATAGTCTTCGCTCAATGTAATATGCTGTCTAAGCATGTGGAGTCTTCCATGCATGATCTTGCTCTCTTAGAGTATCGCGCATGAATAAAAGTGTATCCATTTATGGTTTAGTCTAGAATCTTCCATGTATTAAATTTTTACTATAGTACTGGTGAAAGACTTATGATGAACCATTTCTTACATCTCCTCTGCCCCCTTCCATGTCATCCTGATTTAACCCCTCCGTCTAGGTGTATAAGGGCATGGTTAATACTTAATAGTATAGCCAACTGTTGACTATAAGAAAATGCCATGTCATCTGTAGCCAACATGTATAACAATCAATACTCAAAAACTAATTTTTAAAGATCATTTCTTGCAAAGCACAATAAGTGTTATTTCTTCACAAGTTTTGGATGCAGGTTGAACAGTTGAACGCTTTTGTTTGCAAAAGATACTTTTTTATCTATTTCACCCGGATGTTTGTGAGCACTAGAGATGAAATAATATCCGAAGAAACCTATCGATACCCGTTACACATGAGATGACCCCCACATCCTTTGTCAAAATAAACAACTCCCCGATCAATGCATTTCACTGTCCCGTGCAACGCACGGACACCTTACTATAGATTAGTACGACCAAAAATTGAACTAACATTATATATAGTACGATAAATGTTGATGCATGTCACCTAAAATTATATCATTGAAAACTATGTTCAAATACGAATCCAACGATATAGTTTTTGTTGACATGCACTAACATTTTGTCAGTTAAATCTTCAGTCAAATTCAATTGGGGACTATTAAACCACGACCAATGTAGTACTAGTGTAGAGGGCGGCACTGCACGCGAGTCTCACCCCGCTCGTGGCGCGGCAGTAAAGCCGTCATATCACAAAACCCAACCACTCCCAGTAATAAGTGGCCTGGTAAAATAAACGGACAAGCAACCATCACATCCCTCCGTCTTTTTTGCATTTCATTTCTCTCCATTTACTTTCTCTGGTTCATCTCGCACACTCGATCCCTAGCTACTACTCCTAGTATCTCTAGCTACTACTCCTAGGGCCAGTTCTTTTGGCGGCTTAAAAACAAGTCATCTCTTCCCCGGCTTTTCCCAGAAGACTAGTCATAGTGGAGAGTAACATTAAGGCGCCTCACTCATTTATTTGGGCCTCTAAACTACTACTAGTACTCCCTCCGTTTAGGTGAATAAGTCATCTTAGATTGTGCACCGTGACCAAGTAGGAGGGGAAAACGAGAGAACTTAATGTTTATTTGCTAATTAATAGCATTTCATGCAATGAACTAACCACTACATGTTTTGGTAGTCTCAAGTCATTAAAAGCATGCACACCCCACATCTCTTATTGGTTGGTATGTCAAGAAACAAGAAACGGGGTAGAAGTTAATGTACCATGCCTAAGTGTTTTAGGATTATTTGGTTTTCGTAAGATGACTTACACACCTAGACGGAGGGAGTACCTCCGTCCTGGTTTATTCGTCACCATTGTAATTTGTGCTAAATTTTGACCAAAGATTTAACTAATAAAATGTTAGTGCATGTGCCATGCACTAACATTTCATTAGTTAAATTTATGATCAAAATTTGACACATATTACAATGGGGACCAATAAACCAGGACGGAGGTAGTAGTTATGGGATTACTATTCTAGAAGCCTAAAAGAACTGGCCCTGGTACTCCTACTAGTAGTAGTACTCAAGTTGGAATTCCAATTGCACGACACAACTTGTTAGGCAAAAAATTCGATACAGGGTGTAGGAAGCGGTTTTGGAATTTGCATGCCTTTCCGACCAATGAGATACTCCGTACAAAGTACGGCAGAGAAAAAACCACAGAGAAGGAAGCTAAAAGTAAACAATCAAACGAGCATTTTTGCATTTGTTTTGCATTAAATCGTTTCACAAGCTTGACTAGTGTTGTTTTTCTACTTTTACAAAAACCGCATCGTAATGTTAAAACGTGCATTTGCACGTACATAAGTAATAGTAGTACTCCCTCCGCCTAGGTGTATAAGCCTTCCCTCCTTGGTCACGGTGCACAACCAAAGGTGACTTATTCACCTGGACGGAGGGAGTAGCACAGTCTACAAGCATATATAGAAAGAGAGACGTGTAGGCGATAGTATATAGGAGTAGTAAAGTTTGTGCTATATGCACGTACTTACAAAATGCGTACGGATACACAAGGTTTCCAAACTTTCCCTTTTACATACTTAATTAAGGACGCTAATAATTCCTGAACATTCGGGATTTATCATTTGCGTCCCAAAACTAATGAGATCGCCTTACGAAACTAAATTATACTCCTACTAAAAGCGACAGCGCTCGCCGGAGCGCTTGCAGCGTGCCACGAGTGCCCTGGTGCGCGGCCGTTTCCCAGCGCGTCGAGACAACGCCTCTTCCTCAGCCTCACAACTCGTGAGGTGCTGATTGGCGGCTTGCCAGCGGGTGAGCGCGATCTCGTCGGTGTGGTGATCCGGCGCCAACAGGTACTCCTCCTCGCTGGAAGCATGCACCCGGTCCACGTACCCCCAAGCGTAGAAGAGGCGCTTGGGCCTGAATACACTCAGGGCTTTGGCACGGGCGTCCTCCGCCACCCTCACGGCTCTCGCACGAGCCTTCTGCAAAAGAGCCAATTGCCCGACTCTCTCGGACGCGACATAGGCCTGCCAGGCAGCTTGTCCTGTGGTGCGTTTCTCTTCCTCGGCCTTCTTCTCCACCTCTATTTTGGCACGCTCTGCCGGAGGGAAAGCCTCCCACAAGGCGACGTCCATTTCTTTCCAAAGCTCCTCAAGGCTGGGGGGGCTCGGCGGGCGGCACGGTGTTCTCCTCGTAGTGGGGAGCTGACGCATTTTGATGCGCGTGCTGGCGAGATTGGGAACGCCGATGCGTCCACCTCGACGCGTCGTGGTGAGGAGCGGAACGCCGACACGTCCTCCTCGACTAGTGGCGGCGAGTAACGGAACGACGATGTGTGACCGTCCGCGCGGTGCAGCGAGGGGTGCCTAGGGCTTGGGAGGGGCGATGCCATGGTGGTCGACATGAGAGGGAGGGGGAGGAGATAGCGATGAACGTGAGCGTTCTTCCGAATGCCGTGGGAGGCGCAGTATTTATAGCGAGAAATGGCACACCTACGTAAGATATGGACTGAGCTACTGACTTAACTGTAGGTCCAGTTGCGTCACTGACATGTGGGCCAGACCCCTGTTGGGCCCATATGTCAGTGACCCAATGCACCTGCAGTTAAGTAACTGAAGCAGCGTCCCGTAAGATATGTTGCGTGATTAACGTAACAGCTACGTGGGCATATTTGTTGGAGTAAATTACGGGGGAGGGAAGGGGTGGAAATATTGCTGGTCACAACGGACTGGACGAGCGCGGGGGGAGGAGAGTCATGCATGCAGATTTTTTCCACACGGGGCGGAGTGGTGGTACCGCCGGAGGGAGAAGGAGAGTCAAGCAGGCATATTGTTTTCACACATGGAGAGGAAAAGATTTGGAGACGAACAGGCTTCCTGCATGTATGGGGAATGGTTCATAATAAGTCATCTTGCATGTCGGGCTAGGTATAGTCTCAATTCATTAAAAACATACACGCCCCACACATGTTCATATTTCAAGGTGCACTAAATTATTGCATGCGATGATTAAGGATGGCCATAATGGTGGTATCTTAGCTGGTATCATGCAAACGGGAATAGCAAACATGCTGATGTGGCAAAGAATTAAAGAAGAGAGGGGGTTAGAGTAACTAGTGTTCATGCATGCATGCAATGCGATAATGCATTGGTAAACACATTTTTTTGTGAAGAACGACATCATTAGTTGAGTACTTTTGCATACTACAAAAACTATTCCACCGCCTCTATCTTGGTAAGAGTAGGTAAATTTTTTGAATCGAGCCCTTTAAAGTAGAAGGGAGGTAGTAGTACTCTAATAGCTAACATTGTTGTGATGACTAGATAGGACATGGCACGCACCTAGACGGAGGAACTAGTCTGCATTGTGCATTTAAGTTTTGTCTGAAGTCAATGTACCTCTACTTTGACCAAACTTATAGAAAAATGTATCAACATTCACAATGTCAAATCACTATTTTTATACTCATTATGAAACGTAGTTCTTATACTCATTATAATCAGTATTGTAGATATTGATATTTTTAGTATAAATTTGGTCAAACACTTTGCAAACGGTTGACGAAAGTAAAAAGGACCAGAGGGAGTATGATGCATGCGGACTAGGGAAAAAAAGGCTCAATTATAGCCGGTCGAAGTCTCAAAGGGTGTGACCGCACGAGGGAGGCGAAGGTCGTCGGAGGCGCGACGGTTGACGGAATTAAGTGAAGTTACATCCATGCACCGGCATGGCGTGCGAGCGGGTAGAAGCTATACTGTTAGGCCTACGATATGGGTCTAGTAGACATGACATCTAGTGGGTCCCACATAGTACCCGAGAACTCTTTGGGGGCTTGCAGACATTTATCCACTGGGCAAGCCAACAACCCCACGCCGTTCACACGCCCTACTCGTCCCTGTCTTCTACCTTACAACAGTTCGCTCCCAGTCATCCCGTCCTTTCACATTACACTAGTTCGACTTCTGCTAACCCTCCTCCAAAATCCATGGCCTCCCAAATCTCCATGGTCGCCGCTGAGTACCAGGTTAGAGCCATCAGCGGCAATGAGTTCATCGTCATCTAAACACGTGGATCCGCGATGGTGAAAGCATGCCTTGCTCGCTTCCTACGCATGTTCAACAGTTCAAAGGATGAGTGGGTCGCTGGGCTAGATGTTGAGTACACCATGCCCCGAAAGAGAGAAGATTCTAAAGGAGGCAGAGAAGAAGAAGCCCGCCGTGATCCAGGTTTGCGTACATAACATGTGCTTGGTCTACCACATATACCATGCCGACATTGAGTGCCAGGATTTTAAGAACTTCCTCAAGGACGAAAGAGTGAAATTCATTAGTGTAGACTTTAGGAACAACAGGGATGTCCTGGGTCGGATAGACTTTGTTGTAGGCCAGCCCTTCAATCTCCAAAAGGCAAGCCTGGTGTCCTCCTCTTAGCCTTCAGTGTTGACCCTGGCAGCAGCCATGATTGATCCTTTGTACGCTAAACAGAAGAAACCTCACCACGAGTTTCATCATGCATGGGAGTCAAAGATATTAGATGAAGATCACATCCTGTACGCAGCAATGGATGCCTACCTTTTTTTAAATATCTACAAGGGTTGGATTAAGAAGCAGAGCCCAGTGTCCAGTTCAAGCAAAGAAGCATCGGCGAAGAGGAAGAGGAAGAGGTACGAGGACGAAGTCGAAGACGTGGACTCGAACTCCGCGTAAGGTGTCAATGTCGTCGCTCATGCTGGTTCTACTGTAGTGTCAAGCGGACTAGTTGCTTAGTTTTATTTCAGGGGTGTGTTGTGTTGAGCCCCCAGCAGAACTATGTTTATGTTCTTTCTCGTTATCTGAACTTTATGTTCTTTCTCGTTATTTGAACTCTTTAGTATGTACAGTAGTACTAGTACTATGTCTTACTACTGTTCTTCCTGCAGTTGGTACTACTGCTCATGTCTTCGTGTTCCTACTGTACTTAATACGTTTGTACTAGTAGTATAATTTGGGTTAGTCGATTTGTGAAAGAAGTTTGACGAAGCGAAGGAAGAAGACGGCAGAGAAGCTACCCCAGTATCTATATTAGGGTGGCAGGGTGCCCATGATAACCCACAAGTGTAGGGGATCGCAACAGCTTTCGAGGGTAGAGTATTCAACCCAAATTTATTGATTCGACACAAGGGGAGCCAAAGAATATTCTCAAGTATTAGCAACTGAGTTGTCAAGTCATCCACACCCGGATAACTTAATATCTGCAGCAAGGTATTTAGTAGCAAAGTAATATGATAGTAGTGGTAACGGTAACAAAAGAGTAATGAAAGCAAAAGTAATATTTTTGGTGTTTTGTAGTGATTGTAACAGTAGCAACAGGAAAGTAAATAAGCGAGAACCAGTATATGGAAAGCTCGTAGGCATTGGATCGGTGATGAATAATATGCCGGATGCGGCTCATCGTGGTAATACCATAACAAAGGGTGACATGTAACTAGCTCCAATTCATCAATGTAATGTAGGCATGTATTCGAATATAGTCGTGACGTGCTTATGGAAAAGAACTTGCATGACATCTTTTGTCCTACCCTCCAAAGTGGCAGCGGGTCCTAATGGAAACTAAGGGATATTAAGGCCTCCTTTTAATAGAGTACGGAACAAAGCATTAGCACATAGTGAATACATGAACTCCTCAAACTATGGTCATCACCGAGTGGTCCCGATTATTGTCACTTCGGGGTTGCCGGATCATAACACATAGTAGGTGACCATAGACTTGCAAGATAGGATCAAGAACACACATATATTCATGAAAACATAATAGGTTCAGACCTGAAATCATGGCACTCGGGCCCTAGTGACAAGCATTAAGCATAGCAAAGTCATAGCAACATCAATCTCAGAACATAGTGGATACTAAGGATCAAACCCTAACAAAACTAACTCGATTACATGATAGATCTCATCCAACCCATCATCGTCCAGCAAGCCTACGATGGAATTACTCACGCACGGCGTTGACCATCATGAAATTGGTGATGGAGGATGGTTGATGATGACAACGGTGACGAATCCCCCTCTCCGGAGCCCCGAACGGACTCCAGATCAGCCCTCTCGAGAGGTTTTAGGGCTTGGCGGCGGCTCCGTATTGTAAAACGCGATGATTTTCTCCTTGATTTTTTTCTCCCCGAAAGCAAATAAATAGAGTTGGAGTTGGCGTCGGAGGAGCTCCAGGGGGCCCACGAGGTAGGGCGTGCCTAGGGCGCGCCCACCCTCGTGGACAGGGTGTGGGCCCCTGGTCTTCATCTTTGGCGAGGATTTTTTATTATTTTTAACTAGACGATCCGTGGAGTTTCAGGTCATTCTGAGAACTTTTGTTTCTGCACATAAATAACACCATGGAAAGTCTGCTGAAAACAACGTCAGCCCGGGGTTAGTTCCATTCAAATCATGCAAGTTAGAGTCCAAAACAAGGGAAAAAGTGTTTGGAAAGTAGATACGGCGGAGACGTATCAACTCCCCCAAGCTTAAACCTTTGCTTGTCCTCAAGCAATTCAGTTGATAAACTAAAAGTGATAAAGAAAAACTTCTACAAACTCTATTTGCTCTTGTTGTTGTAAAGATGTCAAGCCAGCATTCAAGTTTTCAGCAAAGATTATAACTAACCACATTTGCAATAACTCTCAGGTCTCATGTTTACTCATATCAATAGCATAATCAACTAGCGAGTCATAATAATAAATCTCAGATGACAACACTTTCTCAAAACAATCATAATATGATATAACAGGATGGTATCTCGCTAGCCCTTTCTGAGACCACAAAACATAAATGCAGAGCACATTTAAAGATCAAGGTATGACTAGACATTGTAATTCATGGTAAAGGAGATCCAATCATAGTCATACCCAATATAAATTAATAGTAATGAATGCAAATGACAGCTGTGCTCTCCAGCTAGTGCTCTTTAATAAGAGGGTGATGACTCAACATAAAAGTAAATAGATAGGCCCTTCGCAGAGGGAAGCAGGGATTTGTAGAGGTGCCAGAGCTCAGTTTTGAAATAGAGATAAATAATATTTTGAGCGGTATACTTTGATTGTCAACATAACAACTAAGAGATGGCGATATCTTCCATGCTACACACATTATCGGCGATTCCCAAACAGAATGGTAAAGTTTATACTCCCCCTCCACCAACAAGCACCAATCCATGACTTGCTCGAAACAACGAGTGTCTCCAACTAGCAACAGTCCCAGGGGGAGTTTTGTTTGCAATTATTTTGATTTAGTTTGCATAAAGCATGGGACTGGGCATCCCGGAGACCAGCCATTTTCTCGTGAATGAGGAGCGGAGTCCACTCCTCGTGAGAATAACCCGCCTAACATGGAAGATAAGGGCAGCCCTAGTTGATACATGAGCTATTCGAGTATACAAAGCAGAATGTTTATTTGAAGGTTTAGAGTTTGGCACATACAAATTTACTTGGAACGGCAGGTAGATACCGCATATAGGAAGGTATGGTGGACTCATATGGAATAACTTTGGGGTTTAAGGGATTGGATGCACAAGCAGTATTCCCGCTTAAATGCAGTGAAGGCTAGCAAAAGACTGGGAAGCGACCAACTAGAGAGCGACAACAGCCATGAACATACATTAAAATTAATAAACATTGGATGCAAGCATGAGTAGGATATAATCCACCATGAACATAAATATCGTGAAGGCTATGTTGATTTGTTTCAACTACATGCGTGAACATGTGCCAAGTCAAGTCACTTAAATCATTCAAAGGAGGATACCACCCCACTATACCACATCATAACCATTTTAATAGCATGTTGGCACACAAGGTAAACCATTATAACTCATAGCTAATCAAGCATGGCACAAGCAACTATGATCTCTAATTGTCATTGCAAACATGTTTATCCATAATAAGCTGAATCAGGAACGATGAACTCATCATATTTACAAAAACAAGAGAGGTCGAGTTCATACCAGCTTTTCTCATCTCAGTCAGTCCATCATATATCATCATAATTGCCTTTCACTTGCATGTCCGAATGATATGAATAATAATAAGAGTGCACGTGCATTGGACTAAGCTAGAATCTGCGAGCATTCAATAAACAAGAGAAGACAAGGCAATATGGGCTCTTGGTTAAATCAACAATAATGCATATAAGAGCCACTTCAACAATCATATAAGAGAAGGGAGAGTAATATGGACAACACGCCATTTGTCAAAGATTAGTCGATAAAGGAGAGCTGATTCATTCCTCTCGACAAACTGATGGGAAACCATGGAATTAAAATCTAAATAAGTAGGCGACAACTCCATACGAACGTCCACCTCAAGAAAATTAGCTAAGCGGGTTGCATAAATTCCTCCAAAGAAATCTCCATTATATCTATTATGATGCAACCTACGTGCTACAACGGCTCCCATATGATAAGATTGGTCTCCTAACACAGCACTCCTAAGAATACTGAGGTCAGGCACACACATATGAGATGCTTCATCACTACCAGTTATGCACCTACCTATGAAGAGAGAAAAATAATGTATAGCAGGAAAGTGAATGCTCCCTATGGTAGCTTGTGCTATATCTCTAGATTCCCCTACAGTTATACTAGCAAGAAAATCTCTAAATTCAGATTTACGGGGATCACTAGCACTACCCCATTACGGAAGTTTGCAAGCAAAAGTAAAATTCTCTAAGTCCATGGTATAAGATTTGTCATAAAGATCAAACATGACAGTTGGAGAATTATGTGAAGATGAAAATTCAAACCTCCTCACAAATGAACTAGTGAGTTGATGGTACTGGGGGCATTTGTCTGCCTCAAAACTCACAAGGTCGGCGTTACGCAAATATGCGTTAAATTCCTCTTTGATTCCCGCTCGATCCATAAAAATTTCCAAAGGCCATTCACAGGGCCGCACTGGAGCGTCCCTCGGGGGCTCCTCATCAGCATCACGCATTGCAAGCCTGGGTCCTTGCTTCCTTGAAGAACCACCTTGGAACATTTTCCTAAGCATATTTCTTCCTCTGAAAAATTTCTGAAATTGTTAGTAACTTCCAACAAAAGTGAACAAAGCTCAACAAAGTTGATAGCAACTACTCCTACAAGTGCATAGAGACTATATCATGCATTATAACTACTTGGAACCATATAAATTTGACATGCAAGCTCAAGAACATGGTCACCTATGCAGCACAAATTTGCAATGAATAAAGCACTAGAGAAAAAACTAATTGGACCAATGGAGGAGTCACATACCAAGGAACAATCTCCCCAAGCAGTTTTGTGAGAGGTGCTTTGAGCAAGGAGATCGAAAATCACAGCAAAGTGAGCTAGAACTCGTGTTTGAGTTGGATATTCGTGTTTGTGGGAGGAAGAAGAAGAGGATGGGTGCAGGAATAAGTGGAGGAGGGCCACCATGGGCCCACGAGGCAGGGGGCGTGCCCTCCACCCTCGTGGCCAGGTGGCAGCTCCCCCCGCAGTGTTTTCAGTACCATAAATCCTCAAATATTCCAGAAAAATCATATTAAATTGGCATGGCATTTGGAGGACTTTTATTTTCGGGGTATTTTTATATTGCACGGATAAATCAGAAAATGCATGTAAAAATACTATTTTTACTTTATTTCAACTAAATAACAGAAAGTATAAGGTGGGTACAGAAGGTTGTGCCTTCTAGTTTCATCCATCTCATGCTCATCAAATGGAATCCACTAACAAGGTTGATCAGGTCTTGTTAACAAACTCATTCCGATTAACATGAAACCAGAGAAATTTCGAATAACACTATGTTACCTCAACGGGGATATGCACATCCCCAATAATAAGAATATCATATTACTTCTTAACAGTAGGAAGAGCAAATTCAAAACCTCCAAATATAATCGATGGAATTTTTCCAATAGAGTTGATACTATAAACTTGAGGTTGTTTCCTTGAAAGTGTACCATATGCTCATTACCATTAACATGAAAAGTGACATTGCCTTTGTTGCAATCAATAACAGCCCCTGCAGTATTCAAAAAAGGTCTTCCAAGAATAATAGACATACTATCGTCCTCGGGGATATCAAGAATAACAAAGTCCGTTAAAATAGTAACGTTTGCAACCACAACAGGCACATCCTCACAAATACCGATAGGTATAGCAGTTGATTTATCAACCATTTGCAAAGATATTTCAGTAGGTGTCAACTTATTCAAATCAAGTCTACGATATAAAGAGAGAGGCATAACACTAACACCGGCTCCAAGATCACATAAAGCAGTTTTAACATAGTTTCTTTTAATGGAGCATGGTATAGTAGGTACTCCTGGATCTCCAAGTTTCTTTGGTATTCCACCCTTAAAAGTATAATTAGCATGCATGGTGGAAATTTCAGCTTCCGGTATCTTTCTTTTATTAGTGGCAATATCTTTCATATATTTAGCATAAGGATTCATTTTGAGCATATCGCCAATCGCATACGCAAAAAAGATAGGTCTAATCATTTCAAAGAAAGCGCTCAAAATCCTCATCATCCTTTTTCTTGGATGGTTTGGGAGGAAAGGGCATGGGTTTATGAACCCATGGTTCTCTTTCTTTACCATGTTTCCTAGCAAGAAAGTATCTTTTATCATAACGTTGATTCTTTGACCGTGGGTTATCAAGATCAACAGTTGGTTCAATTTCTACCTCATTATCATTACTAGGTTGAGCATCATCATTAACATTTTCACTAGGTTCATGTTCATTACCGGATTGTGTTTCAGCATCAGAAATAGATATATCATTTGGATTCTCAGGTGGTTCAGCAATAGGTTCACTAGAAGTTTGCAAAGTCCTATCATTTTTCTTTTTCTTCCTTTTAGAAGAACTAGGTACTTCAATATTATTTCTCTAGAATCATGCTCAATTCTCTTAGGGTGGCCTTCAGGATACAAAGGTTCCTGAGTCATTTTACTAGTTCTAATAGCCACTCTAACAGCATAATCATGTTTCTTACTATTCATTTCATTGAGCAAATCATTTTGAGCCTTAAGTACTTGTTCTACTTGAGTGGTAACCATAGAAGCATGTTTGCTAACAAGTTTAAGTTCACCTCTAATATTAGCCATATAATCACCCAAGTGTTTAATCATATAAGCATTTTGTTTTAATTGTCTATCAAAATAAGCATTGAAGTCTTCTTGCTTAAACATAAAGTTATCAAACTCATCCAAGCACTGACTAGCAATTTTAGTAGGAGGGACTTCAGCTTTATCATATCTATAGAGACAATTTACCTTTACTACCTGTGTCGGGTTATCAAGACCATGAGTTTCTTCAATAGGTAATGGATTAAGATCATAAGTTTCTTCAGCAGGTGGTAAATTAAGCCCATGTATTTCCTCAATAGGAGGTGTCGTGGTTTTGTCACGGCAGATGTCCTTAGTGTCAGGACTTAGTCGTGAGGTCAACGCATCATTGTGGTAGCTTGAGAGGGGTTGAGCGGAATCAAGAGACGCAACACAGGACAGGGATTTAGACAGCTTGGGCCCCGGAAACATCATCCGTAAAACCCTACATGCTGTTTGAGGCTAGGTCTCATTATCATCACGAGGGAGTCGCCGTAAACCGGCTCTCCTCTTTGTGTCTAGCCCTAAGATTGTTTCTTCTTGCGTGTAGCTTCTTCCTCTTTGGGGAGCCCTACCCCTCCTTATATATGTTGAAGAGGCGGGTTACATGTAGAGTCCAACTCGGACTTAAGACTTAACTATTCTAACTTATCTTCATGGGCTTCTTAACATCTTGGGCTTCATAACATCTCGGGCTTCATAACCTCGACAACCCGATTATCACTGTTTGTCGGTTTAACATTGTCTGCCGGTTTAACATTGTTCGCCGATTTAACATTGTCTCCGGTTTAACATTGTACGCCGGTTTAACATTGTTCGCGGTTTACCACCAACCGGTTTACCGTCTGTCTTAGCCATCTGTCTTGACTCTGTCTTAACTCTCCGCCAGTTTACCATCCGCCGGTTTACCAAGTCCCAGCCGGTTTACAACTCCAGCCGGTTCATACCGCGGGTTATATCCCCGACAGGAGGTAAATTCTTAACATCTTCAGCTTTAATACCTTTTTCTTTCATAGATTTCTTTGCCTCTTGCACGTCTTCAGGACTGAGAAATAGAACACCTCTCTTCTTCGGAGTTGGTTTAGGAATAGGCTCAGTAATTGGAGCCGGAGCTGGCTCAGGAGATGGCTCAGGAGGTGCCCAATTATTTTCATTTGTCAACATATTATTCAATAGAATTTCAGCTTCATCCGGTGTTCTTTCCCTAAAAAGAGAACCAGCACAACTATCCAGGTAATCTCTGGAAGCATCGGTTAGTCCATTATAAAAGATATCAAGTATTTCATTTTTCTTAAGAGGATGATCAGGCAAAGCATTAAGTAACTTGAGAAGCCTCCCCCAAGCTTGTGGGAGACTCTCTTCTTCAATTTGCACAAAGTTGTATATTTCCCTCAAAGCAGCTTGTTTCTTATGAGCAGGGAAATATTTAGCAGAGAAGTAATAAATCATATCCTGGGGACTACGCACACAACCACGATCAAGAGAATTAAACCATATCTTAGCATCGCCATTTAATGAGAACGGAAATATTTTAAGGATATAAAAGTAGCGAGATCTCTCATCATTAGTGAACAGGGTGGCTATATCATTTAATTTAGTAAGATGTGCCACAACAGTTTCAGATTCATAGCCATGAAAAGGATCAGATTCAACCAAAGTAATTATATCAAGATCAACAGAGAATTCATAATCCTTATCGACAACACAAATAGGTGAAGTAGAAAAGCAGGGTCGGGCCTCATTCTATCATTAAGAGATTGCTTATTCCATTTAGCTAATAACCTTCTAAGCTCATCGTTATCTTTGCAAGATAAAATACCAGAAGAAGCTTCTTTATCAAAAATATAACCTTTAGGAATAACAGGCATGTTTTCATCATCAATTTCATCAACATGATCAGTTTCAATAATTTCTTTCTCTCTAGCCCTAGCAATTTGTTCATCAAGAAATTCACTAAGTGGCACTGAGTATAAGCATAGAAGTAGTTTCATCATAAGTATCATGCATAGCAGAAGTGGCATCATCAATAACATGCGACATATCAGAACGAATAGCAGAAGCAGGTTTAGGTGTCGCAAGCTTACTCAAAACAGAAGGTGAATCAAGTGCAGAGCTAGATGGCAGTTCCTTACCTCCCCTCATAGTTGAGGGATAAATTGTTGTCTTAGCGTCTTTCAAGTTCTTCATAGTGTCCAACAGATATAAATCCCAAGTGACTCAAAGAATAGAGCTATGCTCCCCGGCAACGGCGCCAGAAATTAGTCTTGATAACCCACAAGTGTAGGGGATCGCAACAACTTTCGAAGGTAGAGTATTCAACCCAAATTTATTGATTCGACACAAGGGGAGCCAAGAATATTCTCAAGTATTAGCAAATCGAGTTGTCAATTCAGCCACACCTGGATAACTTAATATCTGCAGCAAGGTATTTAGTAGCAAAGTAATATGATAGTAGTGGTAATGGTAACCAAAGAGTAATGAAAGCAAAAGTAATATTTTTGGTGTTTTGTAGTGATCATAACAGTAGCAACGGGAAAGTAAATAAGCGAGAACCAGTATATGGAAAGCTCGTAGGCATTGGATCGGTGATGGACAATTATGCCGGATGCGGTTCATCATGTAACAGTCATAACATAGGGTGACACAGAACTAGCTCCAATTCATCAATGTAATGTAGGCATGTATTCGAATATAGTCAGATGCGTGCTTATGGAAAAGAACTTGCATGACATCTTTTGTCCTACCCTCCAAAGTGGCAAGAGGGGTCCTAATGGAAACTAAGGGATATTAAGGCCTCCATTTAATAGAGTACCGGAACAAAGCATTAGCACATAGTGAATACATGAACTCCTCAAACTATGGTCATCACCGGGAGTGGTCCCGATTATTGTCACTTCGGGGTTGCCGGATCATAACGCATAGTAGGTGACCATAGACTTGCAAGATAGGATCAAGAACACACATATATTCATGAAAACATAATAGGTTCAGATATGAAATCATGGCACTCGGGCCCTAGTGACAAGCATTAAGCATAGCAAAGTCATAGCAACATCAATCTCAGAACATAGTGGATACTAGGGATCAAACCCTAACAAAACTAACTCGATTACATGATAGATCTCATCCAACCCATCATCGTCCAGCAAGCCTACGATGGAATTACTCATGCACGGCGGTGAGCATCATGAAATTGGTGATGGAGGATGGTTGATGATGACGACGGCGACGAATCCCCCTCTCCGGAGCCCCGAACGGACTCCAGATCAGCCCTCCCGAGAGGTTTTAGGGCTTGGCGGCGGCTCCGTATCGTAAAACACGATGATTTCTTCTCCTTGATTTTTTTTCTCCCCGAAAGCAAATATATAGAGTTGGAGTTGGCATCGGAGGAGCTCCAAGGGGCCCACGAGGTAGGGGGCGCGCCCCCCACCCTCGTGGACAGGGTGTGGGCCCCCTGGTCTTATCCTTTAGTGAGGATTTTTTATTATTTTTAACTAGACGATCCGTGGAGTTTCAGGTCATTCCGAGAACTTTTGTTTCTGCACATAAATAACACCATGGAAAGTCTGCTGAAAACAGCGTCAGTCCGGGGTTAGTTCCGTTCAAATCATGCAAGTTAGAGTCCAAAACAAGGGCAAAAGTGTTTGGAAAAGTAGATACGACGGAGACGTATCAGCCCATGATCTATCTTATGAGTGTTGGGTGTGGAATGCAGTTCGCCGAAAAAATGGATCGTGCCCGGGGTTAAATGGATGGCGGGGGTGGGGTGGAGCATGGCGGGGGTGGGCGGGGCGGCGGCGGCAGGCGATTAGGCGTGTGGCGGGCTGAGAAGATGAACAGTGCATCAGTTTCGGCGGTTGAAGAAGCCCTTCTAGCCATCCATGTTGCATCCAACGGATCACAAGAGTCGACTGACCCAAATTGCCCCTTCAGATTGCAAGATCCATGTGGCATTCAAGGTCTCGAAGGTAGATTCCACGTCCGCACCCGGTTTGCGGGCTTGGCGCGGGCACGACCGGCTTCCGCCGCAATAGCCACCATGCGTGCCTCCTCTGCGCGGGCGGAGACGACAATGACATGCTAGTTCCTCCTCGCCGGCGTGCTGGAGCACGCGCTCGTCCTCCTCTTCGTACGCTGCGTGCATAGACGCGGCTCCACCAGCTGCTCGCGTGTTTGGCAGCGCGGCGGCATCGTGAGGAGGGACTGCATACGACATGAGCGGGCGAGCCTTCGGCTTCATGGCACAGGATGGCGGCGACACAGTGGTGATGGGAGAGAAATTGTTGGCCGGAGCAGGCGGGCACCAGCATGCGCAATGGCGGCGGCATATTGATGAGTTGGCATATGGGAGCTTAGTTTAGTTTTATATAGGGTTGGTCAAACTTAAAAGAAAACCGTACTAGCACACGTAAACATTAGACTGAGGCATCGCTTATATTAGTTACCACAGCCACGATACGGAATCCTGTGCAAGCGCGTGAACCGCAGCCGCGCGGTCGATCGAACAGTGTGTCACCATGTCGTGTTCAAAGGACATCCACCGAACCTTTTTCTGTGTGTGAAAACAATCCCCGAATATTACTCAACTTTTTTTCCTGGAAAAGTTCTTGACGCTATAATATTTCCATATATTTGAATTTAGCTCCAGTTCGTGTTTATTTTTGGATTTGGACGTTTTAGGTGCGCCCTAGTTTTTTTTAATACTGATTGTGTGTGTGTGTGACTGAGAGAGAACGTGTGTATGTGGTCATATGTGTGTTGTGGCGGAAGGGCAATGTGGGGACGGTGTGCGTGTGATAGAGACATAGAGAGGTGTGAATGTGCAAATGATCATGCATGAGTGAGACATAGACAGATGCCGATATGTTGTATATACATGAGAGAACGGTCTTGTATTTTACTTGTGTGTGTGTGTGTGTGAGAGAGAGAGAGAGAGGGGGGAGCATCCGTAACACAACAACCATCTCTCTCGATTCGTCCGTCCCTCGCACGATCGCATGTAACACATGCATCAACGCACACATTTTGACACCCTCACCCGGCCCCTGCCCACCTCAAGGCCCGCATCGCTGTCTATCTCGCACGCACAATATCTTCACGAAAACCCTATTTAGCATGTAGCTTTCCGTCACATACACACACATTTCTCTCCATAGGTTTGATTTCTCTCCATATCTGACACACACACACACAAACCCTCCCCCGAGCACACAATTCATCCCCATCCAAGGTTATATGGTGACCACTCTCGCTTGTGCTTCTCTGCACCCCAGCATGCACAACACCTCAATCTTCAAAGAGGGCATCAAGGAGATCAAGACGGCGACCACAATGCACTAGAGAATGCGGGGCCATTTGGAAGCAGGATGATGTGACGACGGCCGATCGACTCCTCCCTGCCGGTGTCAAACCGGTGGATCTCGGGTAGGGGGTCCTGAACTGTGCGTCTAGGCGGATGGTAACAGAAGACAAGGGACACGATGTTTTACCCAGGTTTGG
The DNA here is from genome assembly GCA_021605145.1 of Aegilops bicornis. Lineage (NCBI taxonomy): Eukaryota > Viridiplantae > Streptophyta > Magnoliopsida > Poales > Poaceae > Aegilops > Aegilops bicornis. Next base: position 679,515,152 of record CM038671.1, read on the forward strand.
GCCCTCTTGATGGAGGTAAAACCCTACGTCCTGCTTGATTAATATTGATGATGTGTGTTACAAGAGTGGATCTACCACGAGATCAAAGAGGCTAAACCCTAGAAGCTAGCCTATGGTATGATTGTTGTTCGTGCTATGGACTAAAGCCATCCGGTTTATATAGACACCGGAGAGGGCTAGGGTTACACAGAGTCGGTTACAAAGGTAGGAAATCTACATATCCGTATCGCCAAGCTTGCCTTCCATGCCAAGGAAAGTCCCATCCGGACACGGGACGAAGTATTCAATCTTGTATCTTCATAGTCTTGGAGTCCGGCCGATGATGATAGTTCGGCTATCCGGACACCCCCTAGTCCGGAACTCCCTCAAGAGTCTCTTAACCAGGCTTCAATGACGACGAGTCCGGCGCGCATGTTGTCTTCGGCATTGCAAGGCGGGTTCTTCCTTCGAATAATTTATAGAAGATTGTAAACACCAGGATAGTGTCCGGCTCTGCAAAGATAAATTCCACGTACCACCGTAAAGAGAATAATATTACACAAGATCAATCACGACGATTCTACGTGGGCGTGACGTCGCACCACTACCAAGCCTTTACTCAAATTGTTTTTATTGTTCCACCTCAGCGCGTTTAGCGAAGCGGTTTCCTTGGCACGTCTTGTCGAGGCAGAGATCGTGTTCCCCTTATTCCGGGATTCCCACCAATACGGGCTTGGGTAACCCAACTGCGCCATTGATTGTGACGCTTAGGAGATAAGCGAGTTTTACCAGGCCGGTGGGGACACATGTTTTTGTCCGCCCATAAGGGGATAACGATCCAACCCTTTTACCTGCGCCTTCTTCCTCCTTGGCTTATCCATCTCCGCGAACTCGAGCTCCAGCGCCCAAGTCCGCACTTCTCACCTCAACCTTCTCCAACTATGTCCGGAGCGGGAGGCAAGTGGATGGCCTCCTCCATCACGGAGGGGCAGATCGAAGCTGCGCGACAATCGGATATTTGTCCAGCAACATCGCCAAGATCGGCTCCCCGACGAGGGAGAGCTCGTCCCCAACCCCTGTGCCCCATGAGAGGGTAGTATTCCTTCCCCATTTCCTCCGAGAACCGGGCTTCCCGCTTCATCCCTTTGTCCGGGGCTCATGTTCTACTACGGCCTAGATTTCCATGATCCGCCCCAAATTTCATCCTCAACATCTCGACGTTTATCGTCAGGTGCGCAGGCCTTCCTTCGCATCTAGCCCCACTTTGGCCAGGCTCAAGACCTTGATGTCAAGCCGAAGGTTGTGAAGGGCAGCCAAGCGGAGTGCGGAGGCGCCATGGTGGGCAGGATGTCCCACGTTACGTGGCCGGAGGGCACTTTCGTGGAAACCATCAAGGGATGGCAATCAGGGTGGTTCTACATCACCGAGCCGCGTGACCCTGATTGGGCAGCGGCCCCCGAATTCAGATCTGGCAGCCCTACACGGCTCACCTCCGGAAAGAGAGTGGCGGATTTGGGGATTCGGAGGAGCTGACCGGACTCCAAGCCTGTATCCGGAAAGCTGGTGGACAAGAAGCTCAAGCTTGTCAACATAGTCCAGTCATGCTCATCCGCTGGATTCTCCGTGCAGCCGACGGGCTTCAACATGTGGGAGTTTGATCCGGCGCAGCACCGCACTGAGCGGCTCTTGACACTACGCACGAAGATGCCTGGAAGGTGCTGTTCAAGGGCGCCGAAGCTCCCGCATCCGCTACCGAAGATCGCGGATTCAGCTCGCAGCGTCAAGCCAGCGAGGTAAGTTATTTTACCCTTTATGGGACTCTTTTTCCATAGTTTGACTCTATACGGGATCTAAACTCCCTTACCTTTGACAGGAATGGCTGGCGAAGGCCGAACGGACTATCTGTCCGGCCCCATTGCCAGAGGACCCGGCGGACGCCCGCCTAACGGGTTGCTGGCTCCGGCACCCCACATGGTGCCGCAGAAGAAGGCCAAGAAGACGCCACGGGGACTCGGAAGAGTTCCGTTTTCAGGTGCTATCGGATGATGAATCGAGGCCGACTCCTCCCACCAAGGCGAGGAGGAGAAGAAGAAAGCCTCTCCCCGGGGAGGGAAGAAAGGAAGGCCTCCCCAACAAGGGAGGCGGAAGGGTCCAAGAAGGAAAACTCTTCCCGGACTGCTCCGAACGCCAAAGGATGTGACGATTTAGGATCGACCTCCAAGGGCCAAGCCCTGGCGAGATCGTAAGTATCCGGACTCCCGAATAACTTCAAGGTTTTTTCTTTTCGCCACATAATGTCTTTCTAATGCCGCATACAACCCCGCAGTCCGCCCAAGGATGATCTTCCCGCTTGCCGGCGGGTCCTTGGGTGCGTCGGATATGGATTCCTTCCGACTACCTCCACCCCGTGCATGGACGACGCCGAGGTGGGATCCCAGAAAAGGACCCACCAGGAGGAGGAGGGCCCGGAGGTGTCACAAGACACCCTCCCGGACTATGCACCGGACTCAGCCCCGGAGGCCACAGTGGCTCCGGAGTCCGGCGGGCGACCCCTTTGTAAGAAGGGCAAGATCATGACGCCCGGCCTCCGTCCCAACCGGAGGTGCCGGATAATTCTTGCTGGAGGCGCCAACGGCGCCTCCATCAAAGAGGAACACCGCACTGTTATGAGTGCGGTGATTGAAAAGGTACAGCTTCGCCAAGAGCGGGCCGACCAAGTTCGCAGCAGCCTTCTAACAGGCTTTGAGGTAAGAATTTCAATATATGTAAAATGGTACCGCATAGAGCGGTAGCCTCGATGCTCGGTTCGGTGTTCGGAAAGAAAAGCCGGACTGAGGATCTTTAGAAAGATAAACGCAGGAGTCATAAAAAGTATGTCAATATGGGATTGCAGGCTGTGCTGCTAACCTCCGCCGCACTGGCTGCGGAGGTCAATACTTTGAAGGAAAACCTCGAGCGGTCCGAGAACGAGCTCGGCCATGCAAAGAAGCAGCTCGAGGAAAAAGAAGGTGAGTAATACCTTATGAAAATTGAAACTTACAGAAAAGGATTTGGTTGCAAGAAAAATGACAAGGATAACGTGGGTATTGTAGGGGCCACTAACGAGGTGGTGACCCTGAAGGAGGCGGTGGCTGCGGCCGAACGCATATCTGACATGAACGCACCGAGCGAGAGAAGCAGGAGGCGCTTGGTGGCGGAGGTACAGCAAGAGCTCCAGGATCTCGTGAAAAAACATGAGAGCTTGAGCGTGACTCAAGACTTCGAGAGTCTGAGCTTGCAACGGCTCTTGAGAGTGCCAAAGCCGCTAAGGTCAAGCTCGCAAGGCCCTCCAGAGATTGAGGCGGTGAAGAAAATAGCAGCGGTAAGGCATTTTCATGCAAAGTAAGCATGTGAGTGTTAATTACCTGTTGCTTACCCGGTCGGAGCTCTCCAGAGCGTTCGCAGATCTTCCTTGCAGCGTGTCCGATCTTGCCGCATTCTACCGGGCCGAGGAGGGAGCTCGGCGGAGAAGGTCTTACGGTCTCGATATCTTTGAGGCGGACATCCGGTGCTCTTTAGCGACCAGGCTGAAGTACCGGTCGAGCTCCACAAGGCGGCCGAATAGGCCATGAAGGGCCTCATAGTTCGGTTGTGGCCTAAGGAGGCCATGCCCGGGAGCTACTTCGCCTGCGCGGCGGTGATGGATGCGTGCCCGTGGGTTGAAGTTATCAAGCATTCCGCTTGTATTGAGGGTGCCGTTGGGCCCTTGCCCGCATAAAGGTGCCCGGGGCAAGATGGATGCCCGAAGCTCGTGACGGACCCGCCACCATAGGGCAAGGAGCATCGCACGCCCGAGATGTATTATAAGAGTGTGCTGAAGGGCGCCCGCACTATTTCGGGTGAGTGCTCCAAAGATGTAATATTTGAGTAGACTCGCATTTTGTTATCCTGTGCGCTGAAAACTTAGTTCATATCGCTAAGCAACGCTTGTTAATTTAAAATATTGCCTTCTCAGGCGGCTGTTTATCAAATATGAGAGATGGCAAGTCGTCGGCTTCAAATTTCATGCCACAGTCTTTGGGGTGTTCGGGATAAACTTGAGCACTCTTGTTCCCATTTTTGGGTCCATCTAGGGAGGCGCTCAACACGACGAACAAGGCAACCGGACTTATAATGCTTGAACACTCTCACTTAGCCATAGAATTCTATAATTTTAAATTTCAGCGAAGCCCCTAGTCTTCGGAAGGCCGAATTTGGGGCGCTATCACGCCTTGGCGGACGATGTCCGGCTCCTCGCTCTAAGCGGCATAAGTCTTTAAGGACTCGCAAAAACCTCTCGAACAGCGACCGGCTCTCGCCTCATCATGATGGTCAGTTTTAGCTTTCTCCATCGAGGCGTTAACCCAGCTCAAGCTGGGCGGAATCGTGATGGTTCTCCAGTGCTACCTTAGCCGATATAACGGAACGTAAGGTACCAAAACATGGGAGCCGGGCAAACCCAACTATTGACCCAAGACATGATTCAGAGCCAATGCATATAGTGCTATAAGTTCGGAGTGCCGCACTTGTGAAAGTGTACGGACTCATCATACCATAATGCGGGAAACATAAGCCCCTGGTGTATATTAGCCGTACCAAAGTGTACGGATGCAACATGTCGTGAATGAACATATGTATGAAAAAGAAATGCAATTATAAGCAAAAAGGTGCTGCATTGTTTTATTCAATAAGTGCTGCTATGAATGCAGAACGATACAAATAGTGTGATAAGCAAGGTATGAGATTGTTAAACATGTCCCCCTCTAGGGGTAGGCTGCAGATTGGTGTATAAAAATGCTCGTAATGGAGACCACCTGTATATTCGTTGTAGCCTTTATCCTTCCCTAGCTGTTGCATCGTGAGTTCGGCAGGTTCACACGGACAGGCCTCTCGACAAACGGAGTCCTGTGGGTAAAAAATTAAAAGGTAAAAAGAAAAGAAAAGGAACGACACACTTGAGAGCCTCGGTGTGGTTGAGCCATGATGCAGGTTTATCGTGGTCGTGCCCTCTCCCCATGCCCATGGTATCTTGAGTGTAATGGTACGAAGGACCTGCTTTGACGCTTCGCAGGAGGCTGGGGTTGGGGCCGCATCGCCACGCTGGCGATGCTCGGGCGTGCTGGTGGTCTTGTTGTAAGTTACTCCGGCGGCTTAAGCTGTGTCCGCCGCTTAACGGCCGGACTCGAGAATTGCCTTAAGAGGCTGCATTGCACTTCCGCCATGAGAGCCGCTGTATGTTCCTCTGGCGAGAGAACGCCGGTGTTTCCGTTGACCGTGATGACTCCTCGAGGGCTGGCATCTTGAGCTTGAGGTATGCATAGTGCGGCACCGCGTTGAACTTTGCAAGCTGATGCACGTCCGAGCAAGGCATGATAGCCGCTCTGAACGGGACTATGTCGAAGATTAACTCCTCGCCGGAAGTTATCCGGGATCCAAGACCACTTCGGCGTAATAATTGAGCCTGTACAATTGGCTTCTACACTGGTATGACGCCTTTAAAGGTCGTTTTGGTAGGTTTAATCCTTGAGGGTCTATGCCCATTTTGTGCCTTTGTATCACGGTAAAGCAGGTTCAGGCTGCCGCCAAATCCATCGGGACTACGGTTAGGTGAAATCCATCGACGATCGGGTCTAAGACCGGTCTGGCGAATCCACCGTGGCGGATCTTTGGTGGGGTGGTCGCCGGTCAAAAGTGATCGGGCGGGAGGACCATGGATTGAACCGGGCAACTGGCTCCATCACGTAGACATCCCTGAGTGCACGCTTCCGCTCCCTTTTGGGTATGTGCGTTGCGTATATCATGTTCACCGTCCGCACCTGTGGGGGAAACCCTTCTGTCCTTTATTGTTCGGCGGTTGGGTCTCGTCCTCGTCATTTCTATGCAGCCCCTTATCATTATTTTCGGCAATTAACTTGCCTGCCTGCTTGAATACCCAACAGTCCCTGTTGGTGTGGTTAGCTGGCTTTTCGGGGGTGCCGTGTATCTGGCACAAGCGGTCGAGTATTCGGTCCAAATTGGACAGACCCGGAGTAGTTCTTTTGAATGGCTTTTTCCGCTGACCGGGTTTAGAGCCTCTGAATCCGGCATTGATTGTCGTATCCTCAATATTGTTGCCATTAATGCGGCGTTTGTTTTTGTTGCGACGCGGCCTGCCATTTCGGTCCTTGAAGTCCGGACTGCCAGAATTTTTGCTAAGGTTGTTGCTGCGTGCTAGCCAGCTGTCCTCACCCGCGCAGCGGGTCATGAGTGATGTGAGGGCTGCCATGGATTTCGCTTTTCTGTCCTAGGTGCGGGCAAGCCACTCGTCATGGATGTTATGCTTGAAGGCCGCGAGGGCCTCCGCAGATCCGGACGGTCGGCGATTTGGTTTTTCTTGGTTAAGAACCGTGTCGAATTATGCGGGCGATTTGTCTGGCTGCTGAATTATGTGGCTTAGGTCATCGCCGTCTGGTGGTCGCACATAAGTGCCTGGAAGTTATCGAGGAATGCGGCTTCGTGTCCTCCCAGCTCCCAATTGACTCTGCTGGCAAGCTGTTGAGCCAATGTCGGGCTGGTCTTTTAAGCTTGAGGGGAGGTATTTGATGGCGTGAAGATCGTCACTGCGGACCATGTGGATGTGAAGGAGATAGTCTCCGATCCAAACTGTGGGGTCTGTTGTGCCATCATAGGATTCAATATTGACGGTTTTAAACCCTTCGGGGATTTGATGATCCATTACTTCGTCTATGAAGCATTGTGGGTGTGCGGCGCCTCTGTACTGGGCGATATCACGACGGAGCTCAAAAGAGCGTTGTCTATTTTGTTCGGCCCGGCCGGACTTACTGTGTCCGGCGCGACGGTTGTCGTTATGCACGTGGGCGCCCACGTGATCCATAGATCGATCTTGATTGTCTTGCCTTGTCCTCCAATATATCTCGCAGGTCCGGAGCGTTCCCCTGTGGCCATGTGCTTTTTGAGCGATGCCGGGGTACGGTTCTAGTGAAGGCCTAGAGGCCTCTCTGTCGCGACCACGGGGTGGTCGGTCAGCCATATTGTCTCCTGGTGATGCGGGTTCGTAAGCCTCCTCCTCTAATCGAGGGAGCAGCTTGCTTAGGTAGCTTTTGAGGGGCGTTCGAGCTCATGCTCTTCGCCGCGAGGACTTGATCCATCTGTCGGCCAGCAGATCCTGATCAGCTCTAAGTTGTTGCTGCTTTTTCTTGAGGCTGTTCGCCGTGGCCATAAGCCTGCGTCCAAAACGCTCTTGTTTGACGGGATCCTCAGGCACGACGAATTCATCGTCGTCGAGGCTTGCTTCGTCTCCGGAGGGAGGCGCATAATTATCATCCTCGACCTGTCTTTCTACCGCACTGTCGTGCGGACTTGCCTCTCCCTCCTCCTGCGCTGAGTCCTGCTGGAGGGGGTTTTCTTCAGCACTGTCCGGGCTGTTATTATCTCCCGTGCCGGAATCGCCGTTTTTGCTGTGGCGGGATTTAGAGCGGCGCCGCTGACGTCGGCGCGTCGGTTGCTTCTTGGAGGGGTCATCCAACGTTGTTCCATCGTCGTTCCCATCTTTTGGGATGTCCACCATGTATATGTCGTATGACGAGGTGGCCTTCGAGCCCTGGTAGGCGCTGGGTCTTGGTCGCCTCCGGCATCGCCGTCCATACCGGCCCATGTCTTGGAGCGAATTCTAGCATGTCGGTTAAATCATCGATAGTGGCTACAAAGTGGGTGGTGGGTGGGCGTTGAATTTCTTCGTCATCCGCATCCCAACCTTCCTGACCGTAATCCGGCCAGGGCTCTCCGGATAAAGAGAGAGACTTTAGTGAATTCAGGATGTCGCCAAAGCGCGAGTGTTGAAAGATGTCCGCGGCAGTGAACTCCATGACGGACGCCCAATCGGATTCGATTGGCAGGGGCGCGGGGGGTTCGGAGTTCGGAGAGGAGTCCGGCACCCTGGAGTCGAGGTCTTCGCAAAGGACAGGGATAGAGTTCGGCTCAATCGCCGTAGGGATTTTCGCCCCCGAGGTGGTGTCCAACCACTCGTCCTCGATCAGGAAATCCGGCTCCGGATTAAGGGTCGGAGCGGATGCTGGTGCGGCCTCCGTGGCAATCGCTCGCTGCAGAGCTAGATCATGCCCATCGAAAAGGCGCGCCTTTCGGCTGCGGCTCGAATCCGTCGAAGATCAAGTCTTCGTGGATATCGGCCGTATAGTTCAAACTTCCAAATCTGACACGATGGCCAGGGGCGTAGCTTCGATCTGCTCCGGATGGCTGCGAATTGGCCCGCAGCAAAGCCGCCGAATCTGAAGATCTGTCCGAGGAGAAAGGTCTCACCACGGACTGCGTCGTTGTTGATGATCGAAGGAGCCATCGGGCCTATCGGTGACGACATACGAGGAACTCTCAATGAAAGCACCAATGTCGGTGTCAAAACCGGCGGATCTCGGGTAGGGGGTCCCGAATCAGGCGTCTAGGGCGGAAGGTAACAGGAGACAAGGGACACGATGTTTTACCCAGGTTCGGGCCCTCTTGATGGAGGTAAAACCCTACGTCCTGCTTGATTAATATTGATGATGTGTGTTACAAGAGTGGATCTACCACGAGATCAAAGAGGCTAAACCCTAGAAGCTAGCCTATGGTATGATTGTTGTTCGTCCTATGGACTAAAGCCATCCGGTTTATATAGACACCGGAGAGGGCTAGGGTTACACAGAGTCGGTTACAAAGGTAGGAGATCTACATATCCGTATCGCCAAGCTTGCCTTCCACGCCAAGGAAAGTCCCATCCGGACACGGGACGAAGTCTTCAATCTTGTATCTTCATAGTCTTGGAGTCCGGCCGATGATGATAGTTCGGCTATCCGTACAGCCCCTAGTCCGGAACTCCCTCACCCCCCCTCTCTCCCACACAAAATTACCAATCCCTCTCTCCCCGCACAAAATGATCAATCCCTCAACCCACGAGATCCTTCCCCTCTCGTCCATGTTTTTCCAGCTCTCTCATCAAACCTGTTGTCTCTTCTCCTTCCACGTGTACAGAATCCCGATGCACACACATCTCACGTAAGTATATTACATGTCTCCATCTTTCTCACAGACCTAACTTCTTCCTCTCTCTTTCTCTCTCTATCTCTCTCTCTCTCTCTGTCTTGTTAGGTTTGTCTCCTACTCTCTCGTCCACATACATACAATCTTTCCCGCCCTATCTGTTCCATCTTCGCAAGCTCTCTCTACACATTTCATTCCCACATTGGGATGTGTTCAATATGTTGCTTTTATAATGGATGATGTAGAGTTATGGTTGGTTTTGTTGCATCCTACAAAGTAATAACTATGAAATGCATTTAGATTCTCATTTGACTGGGATTATGTGAGTTTGAGCATATTGTGAAGTACTATAGACCTCGTATACATCTTGGAATTCAACAATGGTTGCAACTATTTAATTGTATAGACCATTACATTCGAAGTCAGTAGCCTAATATATTTATTTCACAATTACAACAAATGATTAATTCAGTACAAACTAAGAAAACAAATGTGTACTCCCTCCATTTTTATTTAAGTCCGCGTATTAGCATTGGTCAAAGTCACGTTTTATAAACTCTCAGAAAGTTTATAACAAAAATATTAACATATACAATACAGCAACAAATAAATACCATTATATTCATTATTGAATGTACTTTCACATCATACATATTTGTTATGGTAAATGTTTATATTTTCTATAAACTTGGTCAAACTTTAGGAAGTTTGACTTTGGTCAAACCTAATATGCAAAGTTAATAAAAACGGAGGGAGTACTAGTAGTTACTAGTACTACTCGCTAGTTGCTTAGCCCAATCACCCAAAGACGCCACACGGGGAGTTCGGTGTCACAAAATTTTGAGGTCGGTAAGGAAAATCTCGCGACCTGAATCGAGTAGTCTTGAAGTTACCATCATAGCCTTCGGAACAGGCCTACGGATGACGCTTGGTAGGGGGCTGTTTTCGTAACTTCAGGTTCACCCTACCCAGCCAACCCCACCCCGGCACCCAGAGTAGTACACCTAAATAGATCCCCATTTTCTATACCCACCGCAAAATAGACTTCTCCACGGCACCACAGCCTTCGTGCTCCTCCCCTTCTAGATCGCTGCACTCGTCCACCGCAGTGCATCTGCCTCATCGACGACCTCATACGCCGCACTGGAGCCGGTCCACCATCATCGTCGTACACGGAGCCTCTTCCCCGGCACCATCTTCCACGGTCTCGGGTCTGCTTCCCAGAAGCTGAAGCCAATCGCAGAAGCACCACCGTCGTGGAGAATGAACTGACTCCCGTTGCCGACCATGATGCACAGAAGCCGCCGCGACGATCGTTCTCCTCCACGATTGGTAATGTGTGTATTGCATCACTTAGCAGTACATGTGCAGTTCCAATTTTGTTCATACCTACCCTTCAAATTTCCTGGTTGCTATTGTTCCCGTAAAAGTAATTGGTTATAGCCTCCATTGTCCAACAGAATATCAGCTTGTAATTGTGCGTCGCTTCCTCAGATACTGTGCTTGGGTAGGTTCTTCATCTGCAAGCAGTAGTGTGGCAAATGATGAAAAGTTTTTTAGAACTAGCAAGATTCCCATGCATTGCACGCATCAAGATGCATTTGTATGAGTAGTTTATCTTGTGGGAGAAATGGATGAACGAGGGAAGGCCATATTTGCAAATCTGGAGAGGGGTGTTGGTATCTTTCTGCAAAATTGCCATAGTTTCCTTCCTATCCGTCGGATATAAATCAAACAGCTTATATTGCAGGATGGCAGGCACACCATCATCACGAACTCTGTTTTTTAAAAGAAAAAAAGAGCAGAGAGTAGAAAAGTAGAGATACATATTAAATATAAAATAAATATAACAGTAGAGAAGAGAGTAGAGATAGCAGGGACATCGGGAAAGGATCGCGCGCGCGCTGGAAAAATCGGCCGGGCGCGCGCTAGTTTTGGCGCGCGGCGTCAGGTGCACTTTATAAAATCCAACCCCTCCCACCGCTATGTGCCTTGCCATCGCTCTCTCCCCGCTCTGTGCCTTGCCACCGCTCTCTCCCCGCTCTTTCTCGCCTCGCCGCCACCGTGCCACCATGCCGTCGCGTCGCCGGGGAACTTGGGGATACCGCGACGCCCGCGCGTGCCCCTCCGGCGGCTTCTCCTCCGGGATCCAGTTCCGCAGGATGCGCCTCGGCCTCGGCAATTTTGACACCACCAACGAGGCCGCCCGCGCGTACGATGCGGCGGTGTGGCGCCTCTGGTGGCCTCATAGAACACTGAACTTCCCCAACGTGCCGACGCGGGAGCGGGCGCAGGAGCTCGCGCCTGCCGCGGTTTATCACCGACGAGGATCGTCGCGACAACCGGAGGCCGGAGCACCATATCGGCATTGCCAAGATGATGTCGAGATGAACGAGGAAGCCATGGCGATGTGGCGCCAACGCTTCCCGCGGGACATCATCAACGAGCGCGAGTTCTACATGCAAAGGAGGGCGGAAAGGGAGAAGAGGAGGGCGGAGCGAGCCGCCTATTGTGAGGACAAGCGTACGCGAAAAGCGGACGCTCAATTCAACATGAGGCTAGGAGCAGGGTCGCCCTGGGAATACGACGATGATCGGTATCTTCATGCCTACATTGAGACGTCGGAGGAGGACATCACCGAGGAGGAGTCGGACGACAAGGAGTAGTTGAACTATCTATTTTTTATCTATCTATGCTATATCTATGCTGAGAACTATCTTCTACTCTCTAGTATCTACTCTCTACCTCTACTTCTCGATCTCAGCACTATAAACGCTTTTCCAAAGCGCCGCGCATTGCGCTTCTGTTGGAGATGCTCTAACATGGCAGACGAGTGCTTTAATTTTGCCCACAAGATGCGTGAGTATTACTAGTAGTATATTTTTCTTGCCATGTTGAGATTTTAAAACCACGAGTGCGAACATGTAGAGGAGCAATGAAGACCAAATACGGTATATTGGGGACATCTTCAAGGAGCATGGCAAGTTAAAGAGGAGCTGCACCGAACCTGTAAAACGAGCTTTGGTAAGTAACACCCTTTCAATTACTTTCATTTAGCCTCGTGTTCTTTGATGTGTATATGTTATAGTTTCTGTTTCTCTTAGCCTCGTGTTCTTCGATGTGTAATAAGAAGAGTCTTAATCGTCCTAATGCTTTCATTTTTAACTTGATGTAGGAAGTGGGTGTTCTCACCTTGTAGTCTGTTTTTATATTTTTCCTTTTGAATTCCCTTCTGCGAGTCCTGTTTATCTGGCTTCTACTAAATGGATCTCGGTTGCTCTGAGTGATCTAAAAAGAAGTAACTTCATGTCGGGGATGCGATTCCTGCGAGGAGGGAAGTATGGTCAACCTTGAGATCATGTTTCCAAAATGAGGCTGGATTACACACAAGGTGCCGGTTCCCTAATGATGCTTTGGATTAGACACAAGGTGCAAATTCCCGAGATGATCTTTGGATTACACACACGCCAGGTGGAGTCGTCAGCTGTTCGTGTCCTCGTGGCTCTAGTAAAGGCTGAAAGAAAGCGTGCAGCAGCCCTTGAGAATGTAGCTGAGTTCCTGAAGAAGAGAAAAGAGCAATCAGATGCTCTCGTCACCCAAGCCAAAGAAGAGATGGAAGAAGCCAGAAATAAGCTAGCAGAGGCAGAGCAGGCTGGGCGTCTCCTTCTATCTAAAACTATTGTCAATACAAAATTTCCTTCATAATAGCTAGGTTCAAATGTTTATCTAGTCAGCATGCCTGTTGTGATGTCTGTGCATCTACTGATGTGGCACAAAATATATTTTTTCGGGTCATGTAATAACAGCAATTACTTTCCAAACAATAACAGACGAAGCATTGGACATGGTATAGTTCACACGCAAGCCCGACATTCCAAGTTCAACTTCCACATCAAACTCATGTTCACAGATATCTGCACATTCATACATAATGTCCACAACCATGATTCACTTCAAAGCCAAAACAATGTGAGGAGAGTTATAAATAAAGAAAAACATCTAGTTCCTGCTACCACTGCGAGCACAACACGTCAAGACCATGCGTAATTAATTATATTTTGGTCATTTTTTATGTTCTAAAATGTCGGCCAGCTCGAGGAAGGACATGTTGCCGTCACACGCGCGGATTCAATGGAGGCAAGCGGGGCAGTCTGAAGCCAGATGCATGCGGCGAGGAAGCGTGTTCAGCTGGGCCTGCAGCGAGTGGGGCCCTCTTGGCCGGTGCGCCGGTTCAATGCCTGCACTATGAGAGGTCGCGTCCGTGTCAGAGCAATCACTCCCTCTAGTCCTTTTTTGTTTGGGTATAGCAAAATTTCGTTTTCCATTCACATTTTACAAGTAAAATTCATGAACAAACTTTGACCCAAACTACGATGGGGACTAGTAAACTGGAACGGAGGTAGTAGTTTTTTATCAAAGAAGGGTTTCCCCCTTGATTTTCATTCTTGAAAACCAACATCTAAACCATAGTATTTTCCCTAGAACTACCAGGTTCAACATCTCGCAACATAAACCCATACAACCATACGCCAAGGAGGTAGTAGTTATGAATTCCATTTTCACTCCATACCAATCGTTCTAAAAACTACTTAGTACTTATAACGTGCCATTGAATATCGGAACTCTTACCCCACTAAAAAATGATATTTTAAACATGGCTACTCGATCTGTGGCAACTGGCGAGCCACGGCCTCCAGGTTGTTCACCTGTGGCCCCGACCATCAACTCCTATGGATCAAATTATCACGCGAGCTGACTATTCCTATAAAGGTGCTCTCCACCACGTAGCCGGTACCCGCACATGCAGCAATCATGGGTTTTAGGGTTTATTTGTTAACGGTGCCTTTACGTAACTCTCATGTGTGTAAGACAGCAAGAGACCGACTGCGTGCGTGCGCCTCTTCTCTTCGTATATGTACTCCACCGTTTGTCTGGTGTCCAAAAAATTATACAGTGGTAATAACTACTCCCTCCATTCCATAATGTAGTGCCTATAGATTTTTTTTAAAAGTCAAACCTCACAAACTTTGACCAGGTTTGCGGAGAAAAATATTTACATCTAGAGTGCGAAACATATATCACTAGATTCATCATATGATGTAGTTTCTCATTATATATTTTTGCTATTGTAGATATAAATATTTTGCTATACAAACTTGGTCAATGTTTGCAAAGTTTGACTTCTTAAAAACTCTATAGGCACTACATTGTGGAACGATGCGTTGCCACACAATCAAAGTTGATTAATACATATTCACCGATTTGATAGAAAAAAGTGTCTAGTTTTGAAATACGTATATCACTAAAAATATGTTATGTTTCACTCAAAATATATTCCTTTGGCGGTTTTGATGAGATAAGGGAGGAATGTTGTTGGTTTCAAGATTCAAGAAGTGGTATATGTCTAATTTCTACTCTTACTAGCAAGATGCCCGTATGCGTTGTGGAACATCAAGATCTTGTGGGAGAAAAGGATGAGCGAGGGAAGGCCTTATACGCAAATGTGGAGAGGAGTCTGAGTAAATTGCCATAGTTTCCTTCCTATCCGTTAGATATAGATCGTGCGGCCTATATTAGGGATGGCAGGCACACCATCGTGACCGACTATGCTTTTTATAAGAGTAGAGATAAAAAACAGAGTTGGTGATGATGGTGTGCCTGCCATCCTGCAATATAGGCCGTCTGATTTATATCTGGCGGATAGGAAGGAAACTATGGCAATTTTGCAAAAAGATACCCACACCCCTCTCCACATTTGCAAATAAGGCCTTCCTTCATTCATCCTTTTCTCCCACAAGATAAACTACTCATACAAATGCATCTTGATGTTCCGTGCAACGCATGGGCATCTTGCTAGTTGTTGCAAAAAGCCCATGTGTGTGTGAGAGAGAGGGAGAGAGGAGGAGGAGGCCAGTGCATGTGTGACAAAGACACAAAGAGTGTGTGTGCGAGAGGTATCAGCTTAAAATGAGGCGATAGTGTGTGTGTGCACGATCGGGAGGGCGTGTCTCAAGAAGGGAAGAAAAATCTACATAGATACAAGGAGCGCGAGAGAGACATGTATGCGATAGTGGAAGCACGAGTGTGCAGGTGTATAAACCTATCTAGAGGCTAGTCGATAAATGTTTGTGGGAGAAATACGAGTCGGGGGTGCGAAAGCGAGAGTTTTGTGTGTGAGAGAGAGAGACTGTAGTCGGGAAGGGGAGTGGAAGCAGGAGTTGTGTGTGAGAGAGAGAGAGAGAGGGGGGAGTTTGTCTGATCGGTAAACAAATGAATAATGTCAGTTTTATAACTGTGATGGAGACGGAAAGGAGACCACAACAAATGTTGTGTCTGCAGGAGAGAGTAATTTTAGTGGTATGAGTCATATCTAGAGACATATAGGGTGTGTGAGAGAACCCCATAGAGAGAAAGACAAAGTGAAAGACGAGTGAGACTGTGTGTGTGGCGGTGAAAAAGAAAGCTTAGGTACCTAGTGATACCAGAGAACGGTAGAGACGTGAGAGATAATGAAAACGAGTAATGTATAACGATAGGGAGAGTGTGACACCTCTCAAGGGAGACGTCGAGAGACCATGTTTGCGAAGACAGGAGAAACATGAAGTGAGCGTGCGGGTGAGCTGGAGAAAAGAGAGTGATAGCTACATGAAGGAGCATGCACGCGAGAGAGATGGGCGTGAAAGGAGTCAACATAAAAGGGATTCAAATATATGAATTCGAGATGATGATACATGTAATTCATACTCGAACCAAAATTGATCTATCAAACATGCATACTCATATGAATTCATGCGCATCTATGTTATTTAATATGTAGATATTACTGATCCATACATTTTAGTAGAACATAATTTGGTTTAAATTTTTTGAATTCAACCTTATGATTTTGAGATCATTGTATTTGTAAATCATATTATACATATAAAGGAGCAGAATTCTTTGTTGTGCTTTTGAAAGTATATATATAAAAAATGATGTATATAGAATTTTATTCCAATCGAAAATGGATCCTGCCCGAACAAAATAGAATACAAATTGGATTCGAATTGAGTTGGCACGATAGCGTGCACTCTTGCTCTACAAAAATTTGAACAAAGCGGGAAAGTCGCAGAATAACCTCAAACCAAAATCTATGAGATGGAAATTACTGCCTATCCCTGCCACGCAAAGCCTATCGGCTCGATTTCTATAGGTTTCGATAGGGGTAGGTTTGTAATTTCACTCAAACGTGACATAACCGCCTCTCACCCGGATTCATACACGGTGGGCGCCAAAACACAGTGTCTTGTCGGCCAAAATCGACTCCCTCCCTGAATCATACACTGTGGGCGCCAAAAACAAACTCTCGTCGGCAAATATTCTGTGTATGCGAGATTACCGTCCTATCCCCAACTGACGAATATTGCTGTGATGTAGGAAATTTTAAACGGGGGCTAAGTTTTGTAAATTTCCTCACATTTGAGACAAGCGCGCCCTGAAGACATGGTTCCCCCCTTCCTCTCTCCCTCCATTTCCCCATTCGTACTCCGTGGGTGCCAAAACACCCTCTCCACCCCAGCCTCCTCCGTCCGCCACCCCATCCACCGCCGTCCTCCGCCACCATGCCGGAGATGATACCCCGACGCCGTCGGCCATTACAAGAGATCGACCTCTCTCATCCACGGCTTTGGACCGGGATCCTTGCATCCCGTCCTCTTGCTTCATCCCCGCCGTTGTCCACCTTGTCGGTGCCGCTCCCACGACCGTCTCGTCCACTGCACCCCGCCGCCACCGTCTACCCTACTAGATCTGCTTCCATGCCGCCGACAGCCATCGCTACCGCAGCACCGTCAAATTCTCAGCAGATGCATACACGACACCGCACCAGAGGCGGTACTCTTTTGTATTTGCTCAACTTATTTATCGCAGTAAGAAAATAGATCGCCACTGCTTTACTCTGATTTCTTGTCCATCACGTACTTGTTAGTTGAAAGCAAACATTGGTTGCGAAGTTGCCTTTGTCCGGTTTGCACCTTCAGATCCGCCATGGCACGCTCAATACTATACTCGCAATGCTTATGGTTTTCCCCTTTTATATTCCACACTAGTTAAATGACAGTAGACTAAATTTAAAAATTGCGTGAGTCGATTTTTGAGAGCTCGCCGGAGTTCGCCGGTGCGAAGGAAGGGGCTCGGGTGGGGACGGTGGTTGTGGGGGGCGGTGGTGGGGCCTCGCCGAACGAAGAAAACTCAACGTGGGTGGGGGCAGGGCTGGGGGTGGTGGTGGCGGAGGAACACAGGCGGTGGGGGCCGGTGGTTCGGCCGGCAGCCCGTGCGGTGTTCTGTATGCGAAGAATCAAAGACGAGGAAGAACAAGGGTTAGGAGACGTAGGATCTTCATCCAACCGCTTGAAATGGTCGACTGACCCAAATGACAAAAATCACGCGCTTGCATGCAGACATGCCTTTATATTCAGTACCATCATCGTACCTGCTTAGCACTGCTCCTGAATCCATCAAGCTAAACAACATGCCACTCATAATTCCAAACTTGTTGCTCAAATACGAATCTGATATGATGCTGATATTACTAAAACAGATAACATTTAATTGGTCAGCTAATGTTCCTACTTTACTTTCGAAGAGCATGTGCACCACATATAGAGAGACAGCAGGGAGTTGCATTCTTAATGCGCTCTGGTTCATCATGTGTGGGCACTGCAAGAATCTAACATTTATTATCCAAAATCTGCTTGCTCTTCTTTAGCATGTTCCTCTTCCGTTCTTCTTTAATAAATACTCTATCTGTTCCTAAATACAAGTCTTTGTATAGATTCCACCATGGACTACATATGGAGCAAAATGAGTGAATCTACACTCTAAAATGTATATGTATACATCTGTATGTGATCCATAGTGGAAATCTCTACGAAGACTTATATTTTGGAACGGAGGGAGTATGATAGTAGTATAGTATGTTCCTTGTAGTGAAGTTGAGCAGGGAAATTTGCAGTGTAGAGGTCTATACGGTCGGTTGTGATGGACACTTCGAACTCTTCGGGCCTCTTTGATTTGTAGGATTTTGTAAACATAGGAATAGGAATTATAGTGGCCTGCCCACTTGAATCCTATAAGATTAGCAAGGAAATGCGGGGAGCTGTGTCGCCTTTGAGAGTTACACGGATATTAACAGTACCGCACATTCAGTTGAAGAGAGCTGGTATCCGAAGCCTTTCTAGCCGTACCGGCAATACTAGCACATATATTCCAGCAAGTTCCACTTTGCTGATTTTACTTGTGATGCTTACGGTTTTCCCGTTATATCTACACTATGATCTGCGTAGCTGCTTTGTGTCGCACTAGCAGCAGTCCACTCTTGAAGCTAAACAACACACCAATCATAAGTCCAAAGCTTACTTCTTCAAATACGAATTGTGATATGATACTGATATTAGTTAACAGACACACATTTAATTGGCCAGGTAATGCTCCCACTTGATTTTCCAAATGCATGTGGCCACATATAGAGAGACAGCATGGAATTGCATTTCTTTGGACGGTGTGATTCATCATGAGTGGGCAATCAACACTGTATGCAATGAAGTGGAACCTCAAGAATATGCTTCCTCTTCTGTTCTTTAACATGTTACTCTTTTGTTATTCTGTATTTAGTACGTATAGTATGTTCCTTGTCAGGAAGGGGAGCAGGGACATCTGCAGTCAACAGATGATAGAGCTGGCCAGTACATGATCGATAGGCTTTCAATTAGTAGCGGCAATACAACACCGTAATTTCCAGCCAGTTCCACTTTCCCGATTTATATATCCTGGTTATGGTGTACCAACGATCTGCCTAGTTGTTGTGTGCTCTTGTTATCATGGTTTGGCAATAAACTCTCTATACAGTATATTATGAACCTATCATCTGCCAACTATCCTTACTTCTAGAGCCTATTTTTTTGTGTACTTGTGCCAGATTATATTAATGCACGCACCATATTACAGCACACATGGGCTCTCTCATCAGAATCCAGTGATAGCACACAAGGGTTTCTGAGCGCCCTATATTAGAATATCCTCTGCATTACAAAGATAATATCACTACTATTTATGTTTTCATGCTTCTCAGATATTATACGTAATCACAGTGAATATCAGAATCCGTGCATCAAAAGAATATTCTGGAACACAGCAACGAGTTACAAAATTGGCACCAAGGCATTGAGTGCCATTCTGGATGCAATGAAACTCATACGCTCCCCACCTGTAGATTCTTGTTCAGAATATGATCCTAATGACTATTCTGACCTTGAGGAGTCAAAGGCAGATGGCCTGTCCTGTTCACCCATCAAGGTCCATGTTCTAATTTGGCAAGGTTTTATTGATTGCGTGTATCTTGCATAAGTTGTCTTGCATTTCTTCTACTTTGTAGCACCACCATTTGCTTAGTTTACTCATCATATATGTCAAGATGCCATGCCCATCCATTATCAATACATATTCCATTTGTCATCATACCATGTTTTTCCACTCAAATGTTGTTCTTGTGCATCAGACATCAGAAAGGAAGAGGGTGATTGCCGAACCTGAAGGAGCACCAAAGAAAGTCCTTCAAAACGTGGTGGTGGTGCCGGAGAAATCGGACAACACCCCACTTATATTGGCTCTACAACCAGTGACACAAAAAGTAGGACCGACTCCAGCAGACTGTACCCATACTTCACTGTCCACACCACTAGCCTCACCACACAGGACTTGCACTCCAGCAAAAGGTATGCCGTTTTCAGTTGCCATAGCACCAGCCGTACCACAGAAAGATCCCACTCCAGCAAAAAGTACAGCAAGTCCACCGGCCGAAGACCTATCCCAACTGCAGAGACGGCCAATTCCTGCAGATTGGAACCCCATTCCAGTTATTCCCAGTTTAAAAGACAATACTTTCAATGTTGTTAGCGAATACGTGCATATATTCCCATCATGGAAAGATTATAGTGAAGACAAACACCATTTTCACATCTTCTTGTCCCACTTACGTGTAAGTGCTATTATTCATGGTGATTATTTTCCTGTTTTCTGCTAATTGAACACATCAATGATTTACATTACATTGTTGTAAGTAGGTGAGGGTCAATCTGGATAGTAATGACAAGCAAAGCTTGCTTGCACTTTTCAAGGAAGCATTGCAGCAGTATCGATGTTACCCGAGGAAACCACACTTTGGTGGCAAGTCTATAAACGAATTTTCGGTGAAGTCTCCTCCTAAATTTAGAAGACATTGAATGGAAAAACCTTGTTATGCACTGGTCTCGTTCCCATGATGAGGTACTGTCTATGATATCACATGACAATTTGAACTTCTACTTTTCCGCATGTGCCTTATGGATCTTTTTTGCAGGAAATCTGCTCGAAGAATAATTCTGGTTTGAAAAGGACGACAGGATAACGCAAATATGTTGCCCGCTGCTTTGCTCTTGTTAGTACATGTTGTCATGTATCACTGTACTTGCATACATACATGGTTCATTATGTGATAGTTTGCTTATCAATTGTTCGCTCCAAATTATCTGATCTGTATGAATGGTTACATTAGTGTAGAATATATCCAATGCCCATGAATTTTTTTAGCTCTGCATTGTTCTTGTAAGTACCTGTTATCCTTTATCAGTGTACTTATATTGACAGCTAGTTGTACATGTACCATCACTCTGCAGCTTATTTTTCTTTGCCCTCCATTTTCTACACATCAGATCTATATTTACTCTTACCATAAGGTTGGATAACACCGATGGTACTGAAAAAGTTTAGCTCTGCATTGCTCTTGGTTGTACCTTTTGCATGTATCGCTGTACTTACATTTATAGCTACTTGGTTATGTAGCATCACTCTTCATCTTATCTTAAATGTTCTCCATTTTTTATTATATTATCACATCTATATTTACTCTTAACAAAATGTAGAATAAAGGTAATGCATTTGAAGAAGATTATGTGGTAAACTTCTTGAATTGCTCCCCCATCAGCATGGACAAGGGCTTTATAGAGCCTGTCTTCACCAATAATGTAAGTTTGTCCTTCTCAAGCTTTCAAACTCTGTTGTGTATATTTGGTTAGGCATGACTGCAACAACTGTTTATTTTTGGTGTTTGCATCAAATTGCATGTTTAAAGTTTATTATGTAGTTCATAAACAAAAGTTTGTCCTTCTCAATTTAAGTTTTCAGTTGTACAACCAAGTTCCTTCTTCATACCATGTAAATTAAACTATACAAAGCAAGTGATCTTCTTTTGCACTACATGTATGCTTCTGTTCTTGATATGTAATCCAGTGGTGTGGTGAACTTACCCACTTCAGCACAATGTGATATTCTGCAATGTATTAACTATGAACAATGTCATATCATTCTAGTATTATTTAAACCATCTCTTTATTTGCCAATCTGAAATGGGATAAATTGATAGCACACTAACCATTGATACTTATGAGATCTTGATATGTAATCCAGTGGTGTCGTGAAGCTGCCAACTCCTTCACAATGTCATTCCCTGCCATGTCTTGACCTGAACAATACCATATTGTGTTAATGTTATTTTAAACTATGTCACTTTATTCACAAGAAGAAATGTGATGAATTGTCAGCACTGATACTTATATGTGCAAAACATGTCATATGTCTGCTTGTTTATCTTTCAGAGTGAGGAGGATATAAGTGTCAAACAAGCGCGGTCTCATCAGCTTGCTCATCTACTTGCGCTGGATCTCCCGAGCAGGTCTAACCTTTCTTGAACTCTATTGAAGTGCTGACGGTTTTGTATATTATTTTATCGGCGTGTGTTATTTGCACTGGTGACGATCTTTGATGCCGAGTGTATGTAATATGTTGTCTGCTTGTGCTTTATTATCATAGTGGCGAACTTTGATGCCCAGTGGATGTAATATGCCGTAATTTCTTTTCTGTATAGTCTAGGTTTTTTTCTTATTCACGATGCTGCAGTTATTTTACTGTATATATATCCTGTCTTTGTAGTAAACCGGACAAACTGTAAAATTACGGTACATAATCGGGCCGTCATGCAAATCACTATGTATAATCCGCATAATGGGCCCAGTCATCTTGGTCCGTTAACAAGCCTAAATGTAAATTGGCCCACAAGTAGATTCAGGCCTTTAATAGGCCGAGTAAACCACCGGCCCTATTTTCGCAATAAAACTCAATGGGCTTTTAGGAGGCTGAAAAGTAGGTTGGGCCTGAAACGTGTCGAACAGCTCACGGGCCGTCCGCAGGCCGAAATAGACCCCAACCCATGATTGTGCCCATCACATCACGGGCCGTTAACAGGCTCAAATTGTCTCGGTCCTTGTCGGTGTCAAAACCGGCGGATCTCGGGTAGGGGGTCCCGAACTGTGCGTCTAGGCGGATGGTAACAGGAGACAAGGGACACGATGTTTTTACCCAGGTTCGGGCCCTCTCGATGGAGGTAAAACCCTACTCCTGCTTGATTAATATTGATGATATGGGTAGTACAAGAGTAGATCTACCACGAGATCAGAGAGGCTAAACCCTAGAAGCTAGCCTATGGTATGATTGTTGTTCGTCCTACGGACTAAAACCCTCCGATTTATATAGACACCGGAGAGGGTTAGGGTTACATAGAGTCGGTTACAAACGGGAGGAGATCTACATCCGTATCGCCAAGCTTGCCTTCCACGCCAAGGAAAGTCCCATCCGGACACGGGACGAAGTCTTCAATCTTGTATCTTCATAGTCCAGGAGTCTGGCCAAAGGCTATAGTCCGACCATCCGGACACCCCCTAATCCAGGACTCCCTCAGTAGCCCCTAAACCAGGCTTCAATGACGACGAGTCCGGCGCGCAGATTGTCTTCGGCATTGCAAGGCGGGTTCCTCCTCCGGATACTTCATAGAAGATTTTGAACACAAGGATGGTGTCCGGCTCTGCAAAATAAGTTCCACATACCACCGTAGAGAGAATAATATTTACACAGATACAATCTGCTGACGTACGCAGCGTGACATCAC
Organism: Aegilops bicornis; assembly: GCA_021605145.1. Taxonomy (NCBI): domain Eukaryota; kingdom Viridiplantae; phylum Streptophyta; class Magnoliopsida; order Poales; family Poaceae; genus Aegilops; species Aegilops bicornis. The sequence continues at coordinate 679,538,193 of CM038671.1, forward strand.
ACCACGGCCAAGCCTTTATTCGAATCGTTTTTACTGTCCCACCTCAGCGCACTTAGCGAGGTGGTTTCCTTGGCACGTCTTGTGGAAGCAGAGATCGTGTCCCGTTATTCCGGGATTCTCATCAATATGGGCGTGGGTAACCCAACCGTGCCATTAATTTACGGCGCTTGGGAGATAAGCGAGTTTTACCAAGCTGGTGGGGGCACATAGTCTCGTCCGCCCATATAAGGGGATAAGGATCCACCTTTCTCATCTACGCCTTCTTCCTCCTTCGCTTATCCATTTTTGCGCACTCGAGATCCAGCGCCCAAGTCCGCATATCCCACCTCAACCTTCTCCAGCAATGTCCGGAGCAGGAGGCAAGTGGATGGTCTCCTCCGTCACGGAGGGACACATCAAGAAGCTGAGGGAGGCCGGATACTTGTCTAACGACATCGCACACCGGCTCCCAGACAAGGGCAGCTCATCCCCACCCCCAGGCCCCATGAGAGGGTGGTGTTCCTCATCCATTTCCTTCATGGACTAGGTTTCCCACTTCACCCATTTGTCCGGGGACTCATGTTCTACTACGGCCTGGATTTCCATGATCTGGCCCCGAACTTCATCCTCAACATCTCGGCGTTTATCGTCGTGTGCGAGGCCTTCCTCCGCATCAAGCCCCACTTCGCTTATGGCTGAAGACCTTCAATGTCAAGTCAAGGTAGTGGGCGGCCAGCAAGCGGAGTGCGGAGGTGCCATTGTGGGCAAGATGCCCAACGTTACATGGCTCGAGGGCTCCTTCGTGGAGACCATAAAGGGTGGCAATCGGGGTGGTTCTATGTCACCGAGCAGCGTGACCTGAATGGGCAGCGCCCCAATTCGATCTGGCATCCCCACACGGCTCACCTCGGAAAGAGAAGGGCCTGTCATGGGGTAATTCGGAAGAGCGGACGGACTCCAAACCTGCGTCCAAGACCTGGTGGACAAAAGGTTAAACTTCGCCAACGTAGTCCAGGTCATGGTCATCCGCCGGATCCTCCCGTGTCAACGACGGGCTTTTAACTTATGGGAGTTCAACCCGCCCAAAGACCAAACTCTGACCAGGCTCTTTGACACAATGCACGAGGATGCCTGGAAGGTGCTATTCAAGGGCGCCGAGGTTCCCCCTCCCATCACCGAGGATCGCGGATTCCGCGTGAAGCGCCAAGCCAACGTAGTAAGCTTATTTTACCCTTTATGGGATACTTGTTTTTCATAGTTTGACTCTATGCGGGATCTAAGCTCCCGTTCCTTTGACAGGAATGGTAGAAGAAGACCGGACAGATCGACTGTTCGGCTCCCTTGCCCGAAGATCCAGCGGGCGCCCACTTGACGGGGCTGCTGGTTCCGGCACCTTATGTGGTGCCGGAGAAGAAGGCCAAGAAGAAGACCACGGGAACTCGAAGGAGTTCCCGGCGCCCGGTGGTGTCGAACTCATCGTCGGATGACTCCGAGGCGGACTCCTCCCACGAAAACGAGGAGGAGGAAGAAGAGGCCTCTCCCCCTCCAGCGGTGGGAGGAACGAAAAGGAAGGCCGCCCCAACTGGGGGGCGGAGGGTCCAAAAAGGGAAGAACCCTTCCTCCGGACTACTCCACCAACGCTGACGACGGCGAAGAGGAGTGGCCATCCAGGCCAAGCCCTGGCAAAATCGTAAGTATCCGGATACCAGAATAACTCATGGCGTTCCTTTGTTGCACAGTATCTTCTGACGCCAAGTATAATCATGCAGTCCGCCCAAGGCCGGGCTCGATGCTTCGTCGAGCGGCTCCCTGGGTTCGTCGGATGTGAATAGCACTTCACTTCCGGCAGCCTCCTCTCCACGCGCTGCAGATGATGTCGAGGTGGCGTCCCAAAAGGGGCCAAGCCAGGAGGAGGCGGTCCTGGAGGCGCCGCAAGGCGACCTCCCGGACTCCAGGCGCAAAGGGGACAAAAAACCCCAAGGGCTCCAAGTCCGGCCCTAGGCCGGACACCGCCTCAGAACCTTCTGGTTCCGAGTCAGTGGCGCCCCCTAGTAGGAAGGGCAAGTTTACGATGCAGTGACCTCCGCCCAACCGAGGCACCGGATAATCTGCTGGAGGTGCTTAACGGCGCCTCCATCAACGAGGAGCACCGCACTATTATGAGTGTGGTGATCCAGAAGGTTCAGTCCGCCAAGAGCGGGCTGACTGAAGCCTGTGCCACCCTTTTAACAGGCTTTGAGGTATGTAATTAAGATATGTAAAAATATTACCGCATAGACAGTAGCCCCTGATGCTCAGTTTGGTGTTCGGAAAGAAAAGCCGAACTGAGGATCAAAAAGATATACGCAGGAGTCTAACATAAGTGTGCCAATATGGGAATGCAGGCTGCGCTGCTGACCTCTGCCGCACTGACTGCGGAGGTCGATGCATTGAAGCAGAGCCTCGAGCGGTCCAAGAACGAGCTCGGCCTTGCCAAGAAGCAGCTCAAGGACAAGGAAGTTAAGTAATACCTTATTTAAGTATATATAAAAAAGATGTGGTTGCAAAAATTGACAGGACGAACGTGAGTATTACATGGGCCACAACCGAGGTGGTGACCCTGAAGGAAGCGCTGTCCAAGGCCGAAGGCAATGCGGCCGTGGAGCGCACCGAGCGAGAAAAACAGGAGGCGCGGGTGGCGGAGGAACAGCAAGAGCTCCAGGCTCTCGTGGAAAAACACGAGAGTTTGGAGCTTGACTCAAAGACTCGAGAGTCCGAGCTCGCCTCGGCGCTTGAGAGCGCCAAATCTGCCAAGGCCGAAGCCCAAAAAGCCCTCCAGGAAATTGAGGCGATGAAGATGATAGCGGCGGGTAAGGCATTCTTTATGCAACGCAAGCACGTGAAAGTGAATTACTTGTTACTTACCCGAGTCCGGAGCTCTCCAGGAGCATTCGCAGATCTTCCCCGGAGTGTGTCTGACGCTACCGCATTCTACCGAGTCGAAGAGGGGAGCTCGACAGAGAAGGTGTTCTGGTCTCAGTATGCTGAGGCCGGACACCCGCAGTTTTGAGCGACCAGCAAGACTGGTCGAGCTCCATAAGGTGGCCGAACAGGCCATGAAGGGTCTCGTAATCCGGCTGTGGCATGGGGAAGCCATGCCTAGGAGTTACTTCGGGCTGGTGAGGCGGCTGGTGGATGCCTGTCCATGGCTTGAAGTCATGAAGCGCTCCGTATGCGTCGAAGGTGCCCGTAGGGCCCTTGCCCGTGCTAAAGTGCACTGGGGCAAGATGGATGCTGAGAAGCTTGTGACGGACGGACCACCGCCAGGCAAGGAGCATCGCAAGCCCGAGATGTATTATGAGGGCGTCCTGAAGGGTGCCCGCCTTATAGCGGGTGAGTGCTCCAAAGATGTAATTTTTGAGTAAACTCGCATTTGTGATCCTGTATGCTGAAAACTTGTTCATATGCGCTAAGCAACACTTTTGAATTTAAAATATTACCTTATCTGCGGCCGTTTAATAAAATTGGGAGATGGCGAGTCGTAAACTTCGCCCCCATGCCACGAAAGTCTTTGAGGTGTTCGGGATAAACTTGAGCGCTCTTTTTCCCATTCTTGGGTCCTTCAAGGAGGCGCTCAACACAACGGACAAGGCAATTGGACTATAATGCTTGAACACTCTCACTTAGCCATAGAATTATATAATTTTAAATTTCGGCGAAGCCCCTAGTATTCGGAAGACCGAGTTCGGGGCGCTATCCATGCCTAGGCCGGACAAAGCCGACTCCTCGCTCTAAGCAGCATAAGTCTTTAGGGACTCGAAAACCTCTCGAACAGTGACCAGCTCTCGCCCTATCATGACGGTCAGTTTTAGCTTTCTCCACTGAGGTGCTTAGCCCAGCTTAACTGGGGCACTATCACGGTGGTTCTCCCAGCGCTACCTTAGCCAATATAACGGAACGTAAGGTACCAAAGCATGGGAGCCGGGCAAACCCAACTATTGACCCAAGACATGATTCGGAGCCGATGCATATAATGCTATAAGTTTGGGGTGCCGCACTTGTGAAAGTGTTCGGACTTATCACACCGTATGTTTGGGTACTTAAGCCCCTGGTGTATTTGGCCGTACCAAAGTGTACGGGTGCAACATGTCGTTAATGAACATATATAGATAAAAAAGGGAATGCAATAATAGACAAGAGCTATGTATTGTTTATTTGAAAAGGTTGTAGTAAAAGCAGGACGATACAAATAGTGCGATAAGCAAGAGATGGGACTATTTGACATGTCCCTCTCCAGGGGCGAGCTGCGGGATGATATGTGAAACAAGTATACTGCTTGTTATAGAGACCACCTGTACACTCGACGTAGCTTTCTACCTCCCTGGCTGTTGCATCTTGTGTTCGGCGATTGTACTGCCGGACAGGCCTTCCGTAGAGTGGAGTCCTGAAAGTAAGAAAAAGAATGACAAAATCGGGAGCCCCTAGTGCGGTTGAGCCGCATTTTGGGCATGCCGTGGTCGTGCCCCTCCCCCTATGCCCATGGTATTTCCAGAGCATAGTTATGTACGCGTAGTACTGGTTTCGCAATTTCGTGAGGGCTGGGGTTGGGGCCGCATTGCTATGCGTGATCGAGACGTGCCAGGCGGTCTTGTTGTAGGTTACTCCGGGCGCGCTTGACGGTGTCCAGACGTTTAATAGCTGGACTAGAGAATTGCCTTGAGAGGCTGCTTTGTACTTCCGCCGCGAGGGCCGCCGTATGCTCCTCCGTTCGGAGAGAGCGTTCAGTGTTTCCATTGACCGTAATGGCTCCTCGAGGGCCTGGCATCTTGAGCTTGAGGTATGCGTAGTGCGGCACTGCATTGAACTTTGCAAATGCGGTTCGTCCGAGCAAAGGCGTGATAGCCATCATGAACGGGACTATGTCGAAGATTAACTCCTCGCTCGAAATTATCCGGGATCCAAAGACCACCTCAAGTGTAACCGAGCCTGCACAGTTGGCCTCTACACCTGGTATGACGCCTTTAAAGGTCGTCTTTGTGGGTTTAATCCTTGAGGGATCTATGCCCATTTTTTGCATCAGATCCCGATAAAGCAGTTCAGGCTGCTGCCGCCGTCCATAAGGACTCTAGTGAGGTGAAATCCGTCAATGCTTGGGTCTAGAACCAATGCGGCGAATCCGCCATGGCGGATACTAGTGGGGTGGTCCCTTCAATCAAAAGTGATCGGGCAGGAGGACCATGGGTTGAACTTTGGGGCGACTGGCTCCAACGCGTATACGTCCCTGAGTGCACGCTTCCGCTCCCTTTTGGGGATGTGGGTTGCATATATCATGTTCACCGTCCGCACTTGTGGGAAGCCCTTCGTCCCCTATTGTTCGGGCGGCCGGGGCTCCTCCTCGTCTTCGCTATGCAGCCCCTTGTCTCTGTTTTCGGCACTTAACTTGCTTGCCTGCTTGAACACCCAACAGTCCCCGTTGGTGTGATTGGCTGGTTTTTCGGGGGTGCCCTGTATCTGGCACGAGCGATCGAGTATTCGGTCCAAACTGGACGGGCCCGGAGTGTTTCTTTTAAATGGCTTTTTCCGCTGACCCGGTTTAGAGCCTCTGAATCCGGCATTAACTTCCATATCCTCAGCATTGTCGTTGTTAATGCGACACTTGTTGCGACGCGACCTGCCATTGTTGTCCTTGTTATCCGAATTACCAGGGCTCTTGGTTATATTATTACTATGAGCTAGCCAGCTATCTTCTCCTGCGCAAAAGCGGGTCATGAGTGTTGTGAGGGCTGCCATGGATTTCGGCTTTTCCTGTCCTAGGTGCCGGGCAAGCCACTCGTCACGGATGTTATGCTTGAAGGCTGCGAGGGCCTCTGCGTCCGGACAGTCGACTATTTGATTTTTCTTGGTTAGGAACCGTGTCCATAATTGTCTGGCCAATTCCTCTGGCTGCTGAATTATGTGGCTTAGGTCATCGGCGTCTGGTGGTCGCACATAGGTGCCCTAGAAATTGTCGAGGAATGCGGCTTCCAAGTCCTCCCACAACCAATTGATTCTGCTGGCAAGCTGTTAAGCCAATGCCGAGATGGTCCTTTAAGCTTGAGTGGGAGGTATTTGATGGCATGTAGATCATCACCGCGGGCCATGTGGATATGAAGGAGATAATCCTCGATCCATACCGCAGGATCTGTTGTGCCATCGTATGATTCGATGTTTACGGGCTTGAAACCCTCGGGGATTTGATGATCCATTACTTCATCTGTGAAGCATAGTGGGTGTGTGGTGCCTCTGTACTGGGCTATATCACGACGTAGCTCAAACGAGCTTTTCTACTTTGTTCGGCCCGGCCGGATTTACCATATCCGGCATGACGGTTATCGTCACGTGTCGTGGGGCGCCCACGCGATCCATAGATCGATCTTGTTTGCCTTGCCTTGTCCTCCAATATATCTCGCAGGTCCGCGCATTTCCCCATGCCTTGGTATTTTTGAGCGACGCCGGGGTGCGGCTTGAATGGAGGGCCGAGAGGCCTCTCTGTCGCGGCCACGAGGTGGCCGGTCGGCCGCATCATGCGCTGGTGATGTAGGTCTGGGTGCTTCCTCCTCTAATCGGGGTAGCAGCCTGCGCTTTGGGTAGCTCTTGGAGGGGCGTTCTAGTTCGTACTCTTCAGCCGCAAGGACATCATCCATCTTCGGCTAGGAAGTCTTGGTCAGCTCTAAGTTGTTGCTGTTTTTCTTGAGGCTGCTCGCCGTGGCTATAAGCCCGCGTTTGAAACGCTCTTGTTCAACGGGATCCTCAGCACGACAATTTCGCTGTTGCCGAGGCGTGCCTCGCCTTCGGAGGGAGGCATGTAATTATCGTCCTCTACCTCTCTCTTCGCCGCTCTCTCATGAGGGCTGGTTTCTCCATCCTCCGCGCTGAATCCTCGCCGAGGGGGTTGTCTTCGCAACCTTGTCCGGTGTTATTGTCTCCGTCTTGGAATCACCGCTTTTGCTTTGGCGGGATTTAGAGCGGCGCCACGACGCCGGCGCTTAGGCTGCTTCTTGGAGGGGTCATCCTCCGTTGCTCCATCGCCGTTCCCTTCTTTTGGGGTGTCCACCATGTATATGTCATACGACGAGGTGGCCTTCCAGTGCCCTGTAGGCGCTGTTCTTGGTCGTCTCCTGCATCGGCGTCCATACCATCGATGTCATCGGAGTTGAAGTCGAGCATGTCGGTTAAATCATCGACAGTGGCTACGAAATGGGTGGTGGGTGGGCTTTGAATTTCTTCGTCGTCCATGTCCCAACCTTGCTGACCATAGTCCGGCCAAGGCTCTCCTGATAAAGAGAGAGACTTTAGTGAATTCAGGATGTCGCCGAAGGGCGAGTGCTGAAAGATGTCCGCGGCGGTGAACTCCATGATCGGCACCCAATCGGATTCGATTGGCAGGGGCGCGGAAGGTTCGGAGTCCGGAGGAGTCTGCACCTTGAGTCACAAGCTTCGCATAGGACAAGGCTGGTGTTCGCTCGATCTCCGTAGAGATTGCAGCCCCGAGGCGGTGTCCAGCCACCCGCCCTCGACATAGCGCAATCGGCTCCGAAATGAGGGTCGGAGCGGACATCGGTGCTTTCCGTGGCAATCGCTCGGCGGCAGAGCTAGATCATGCCCGTCGTGACAGTGCGGCGCGCTTGGCTGTGGCTTGAATCCGTCGAAGATCAAGTCTTCGCGGACGTCAGCCGTGTAGTTCAAACTTCCAAATCTGACACGATGGCCAGGCGTAGCTTTCAATCTGCTCCAGATGGCTGCGAATTGGCCCGCGGTGCAAAGCCGCCGAATATGAAGATCTGTCCGGGGAGAAAAGTCTCACCCTGGACCGCATCGTTGTTGATGATCGGAGGAGCCATCGGGCCTAAAGATGACGACACAGAGGAACTTTCAATGAAAGCATCGATGTCGGTGTCAAAACCGGCGGATCTCGGGTAGGGGGTCCCGAACTGTGTGTCTAGGCGGATGGTAACAGGAGACAAGGGACATGATGTTTTTACCCAGGTTCGGGCCCTCTCGATGGAGGTAAAACCCTACTCCCGCTTGATTAATATTGATGATATGGGTAGTACAAGAGTAGATCTACCACGAGATCGAGAGAGGCTAAACCCTAGAAGCTAGCCTATGGTATGATTGTTGTTCGTCCCACGGACTAAAACCCTCCGGTTTATATAGACACCGGAGAGGGTTAGGGTTACATAGAGTCGGTTACAAATGGGAGGAGATCTACATCCAGACGCCAAGCTTGCCTTCCACGCCAAGGAAAGTCCCATCCGGACACGGGATGAAGTCTTCAATCTTGTATCTTCATAGTCCAGGAGTCCGGCCAAAGGCTATAGTCCGGCCATCCGGACACCCCCTAATCCAGGACTCCCTCAGTCCTTGTTTGGCCCAATCAGATTATTGGCTCTGAGCAGGCCGGATGCAAACCGGGCCGTAGTTAGGCCCAACTATATGACGGGCTTTTAACAGGCCGAAATAAATATAGGGCCGAAATGTTAAATGGGCCTTTAACAGGCCGTAACTAATATCAGGCCGAATTACTAAATGGGCCTTTAGCAAGTGGGCTCAAAAGCATAACGTCCAGTTGATGGGCCGAATCTGATATGGGCCATAATTTAGCCCAAAGCCTCTTAAAGGGTCGGATCTGATATGGGCCGTAATTTGACCCAGAACATGGTAGGCTTTTAACGGGCTAGATCTCATATGGGCCTTTATTAGGCCCGCAATGTGGCAGCTGTTAATGGACCGGATCAAATATGGGCCGACATTAGGCCCAAAACATGGCAGCCTGTGAATGGGCCGGCCCACTAGTGTCCTCAAAATCTTGTGGGCCTTTAGCTAGACCGGCCCATTATGGTCGGCGAAATCTCATGGGCCTTTAGCTGGGCCGGCTCATTATGGTCCGTAAAATCTTGTGGGCCTTTAGCTGGGCCGGCCCATTATGGTCTGCAAAATCTTGTGGGCCTTTAGCTGGGTCGGCCTGTTATGGTCCGCAAAATTTTGTGGGCCTTTAGCTGGGCCGGCCCATTATGGTCCGCAAAATCTTGTGGGCCTTTAGTTGGGTCGGCCCATTATGGTCCACAAAATCTTGTGGGCCTTTAGTGGGCCGGACCATTTAATCTTTATGGACCACTTTTGGGACGGTCCACGTGTCAACATATCATAGGCGCATCTCGCCCATTGGATGAGTGACACCTGTGCCAACGCAGAGCTGACACGTGGTTCCGTCGGCCAATGAGAATTTTACACATGGAAAATCGGCATTGGTCGTGGTACATTATGGTTATCGGATCCAAAACCGGATCCGATAGCTTAACGGCGACCCGTTACGATGGATGCCACGTGTCGGTCACCCTTGACAAAAGCACTTCCATGACGCGGCATTTATCGTCATGGAAGTGAACACTTCTGTGATGATAATTTTGGTAATGTCATGGAACACTTCTACGACAGCACAGGTATGACTATCTTGATTTTGTCATAAAATCGTCATGGATGTACATGCATGACACTACTGTGACAAACACGTATCATCACGGAAGTGTATTTTTTTGTAGTGCATGCTAGATAGCGGTCGATGTGTGGAGTAATAGTAGTAGATGCAGGCAGGAGTCGGTCTACTAATCTTGGACGTGATGCCTATATAATGATCATTGTCCGGATATCGTCATGATTATTTGAAGTTCTATCAATTGCCCAACAGTAATTTGTTCACCCACCATTTGCTATTTTTCTCGAGAGAAGCTACTAGTGAACATACGGCCCCCGGATCTCTTTCTCATATATTTGCCTTTGCGATCTACTTTTCCTTTGCATTTATTTTCAGATCTATTAAACTAAAAATACAAAAATACCTTGCTGCATTTTATTATTATTTATTTTATTTGACGTTCGATCTATCAATCTACTACAATTTCCTCACGTCTGTTTGCCCATCTTGGGGCGCCGCTACCCGAAAGGGATTGACAACCCCTTTTACACGTCGGGTTGCGAGGATTTGTTATCTGTGTGCAGGGGTTGCTTACGTTGTGTTGCTTGGTTCTCCTACTGGTTCGATAACCTTGGTTTCTTCACTGAGGGAAACACCTACCATCGTTGTGCTGCATCATCCCTTCCTCTTTGGGGAAATACCAACGTAGTCCTAGCCGACATCAAAAGGAATTTTTGGCGCCGTTGCCAAGGAGCATCTTCAACATATATCAGGTTCCTAATCACAAATCTCATCTCCTCGCAGTTTACATTATTTTCCATTCGCCTCTCGTTTTCCTCTCCCCCACTTCACAAAATTTGCCGTTTTATTCGCCTCTCTTTTTCCATTTGTCGTTTTCTTGCCGGATCTGTTTTTGAGTGCAATCTTGTTGTGTAGTCATCATGAATCAAGAGAACACCAAGTTGTGTGATTTCTCAAATACCAACAACAATGATTTTATTGGAACTCCGATTGCTCCTCCAGCCACTAGTGTGGAGTCTTGTGATATTAATACTGCTTTGGTGAGTCTAGTTATGAAAGATCAATTTTTCGGTACTCCTAATGAGGATGCCGCATGCCATCTTAATACCTTCATGGAATTATGCGATCTGCAAAAGAAAAAGATGTGGACAATGATGTGGTGAAGATGAAATTATTTCCGTTTTCTTTGCGTGATTCTGCAAAAAATTGGTTCTCTTCTTTGCCTCGCAATAGTATCAATTCTTGGAATAAGTAAAAAGATGCTTTTATCACTAAGTATTTTCCGCCCGCAAAAATTATTTCCCTTAGAACCCAGATCATGAATTTCAAGCAACTTGAACATGAGCATGTTGCACAATCTTCGGAAAGGATGAAAATGATGCTAAGGAATTTCCCAACTCATGGGTTAAATCTTTGGACGATCATACAAAAAATTTATGCGGGGTTTAATTTTGTTTCTCGTAATCTTTTAGATTCCACCGAGGGTGGTACTTTTATGGAAATTACTTTGGTTGAAGCCACCAAATTTCTTGATAATATCATGGCAAATTATTCACAATGGCATACCGAAAGGGCTCCTACTAGTAAAAAAGTTAATTCGGTTGAAGAAATCTCTTCTTTGAGTGAAAAAGTTGATGTTCTTATGAAATTGGTTGCTAGTAAAAGTGCTCCTATTGATTTTAATGATATGCCTTTGTCTACTTTGATTGAGCAAAATAGTGATGCCATAGATGTGAATTTTATCTCTCAAATAATTTCAATAACAATGCTTATAGAGGTAATTTTAATCCAAGGCCTTCTCCTAGTAATTCCTCTAATAATAATGGTAACTCCTATGGATATAAATCTTACAATAATAATAGTTACACCACTGATCTTGAGAATAATATTAAAGAACTTATCAATATGCAAAAAGTTTTCAACACTCCCATAGAAGAAAACTTGAGTAAGATTGATGATTTGTCTAGAAGTGTTGATAGAATTTCTCATGATGTGGAAAATCTCAAGATGAAAATTTGTGTGCCTAAGGTTGATGAATCAATTAAAGCTCTTTATGTTTCTATGGATGAAAGTAAGAAAAGAACCGCTATGCTTAGAGCTAAAAGAGAACTTTTAGATAAAGCATTTTCTAGTGACTACTTTCACAAAAGTGATGAAGATCTTAAAATCATTAGTGTTTCTTCTATTGATTCCTTGTGTAGTAAAGTTAAGATTGATGAAAAAGGGACTGGAGAAGATTCAAATTTAGTTAGAAGGCGTCCTGATGATTCGGAGGGTGAAAATCTTGTTGAGAAAATTGATAAAAGTGGGTTTGGAGAGGTCAAAACTTTAACTAGTGATGTGCCCACTCTTTTGGATTACAAAGACTTTAATTATGATAGTTGCTCTTTGACTGATTGTATTTCTTTGTTGCAATCCATGATAAATTCACCTCATACCTATGAACAAAATAAAGCTTTTACTAAACATATTGTTGTGCTATGATGAAAGCTTTTGAAGAAAAATTGGAATTAGAAGTTTCAATTCCTAGAAAATTGCATGATGAATGGGAACCTACTATCAAAGTCAAGATTAAAAATTATGAGTGTTTTGCTTTGTGTGACTTGGGTGCTAGTGTTTCTACAATTCTGAAATCTTTATGTGATGTGCTTGGTCTTACCGATATTGAATCGTGTTCTTTAAATTTGCACTTGGCGGATTCTACTATTAAGCCTATGGGAAGAATTAATGATGTTCTTATTCTTGCAAATAGGAATTATGTGCCCATAGATTTTATTGTTCTGGACATTGATTGCAATCCATATTGTCCAATTATTCTTGGTAGACCGTTTTTACACACTATCGGTGTCGTGATTGATATGAAAGAAGGCAATATTAAGTTCCAATTTCCATTGAGGAAAGGTATGGAACACTTCCCTAGAAGAAGAATTAGGCCACCATATGAATCAATCATGAGGGCATCTTATGGATATCGAACCAAAGATGACAAAACTTAGATCCTTGCTTTATGCCTAGCTAAGGGTGTAAAACTATAGCGCTTGTTGGGAGGCAACCCAATGAATAAATATTTTTTTTGCTTTTTGCTTTCTGTTCTTGAGTGTTTGCACAATTATGCTACTATTATGATTCTGTTTTTTGTGTTTTAATTCGTGTTTGTGCCAAGTAAAGCCTTTAGGATCTTCTTGGGTGATAGTTGTTTGATCTTGCTGAAAAACAGAAACTTATGCACTCACGAAAATAATTTTCATAAATCACAGAAAAGTTCTTTTGCCCTGATTGTTTTTGTAGAAGATTAATATCCAAATTACCCTGGTCTTCCTAATGTTTCAGAATTTTTGGAGTTACAGAAGTATTTGAAATAGTCAGATTGCTACAGACTGTTCTGTTTTGATAGATTCTGTTTTCTTTGCGTTGTTTGCCTGTTTTGATGGTTCTACTTGTGCATCCAAAATCCCTTAAACCAGTTTTGCCACATGAGTCCACTATATCTACCTATATGCGGTATTCCTTTTCCATTCTAAGCAAATTTGTATGTGCCATCTCTAATTTTCAAAATAAACTTCTCTTTTGTGTGTTCGTTTCGCTCACGGAGCGGTGAGGGGTGGCTAATATTTTCCATGCTAGATGTGTTATTCTCACGATGAGTGTTTATTCATTTTTCATTACACGAGACTAAGGCAAAGGTTTTAGGGATGTCCAGTCCCGAAATGAAAAAAATGAATTTACTTTATGTTGTCAAATAATAAATTCCTTGGAAAGTGTTGGTATGGAGGGCAACCGTGGATACGGCTAGCCATGGAAAGTGAAAATATGGTGAAAAAGGAATAAACTTTATTTTCTGTTTGGGAACCGCGTATGATATATCTAGCATGGAAAGTGTTGGGAACTCTAAGTCGTTTTCGTTGGTGGAATGGATACACTTCCCAAAATGTTTTTATCTCTAAGATTTTCGCTTTGAACTCTGGCACCCCTACAAATCCCTACTTCCCTCTACGGAGGGCCTTTCTTTTACTTTATGCAATTTTAATTTTTTTGAATTTGAGTCTCCATGTTCTCTTATAAAAGCATCAACTAGGAGGCAATATGATCGTACTTAAGTATTGGGTGTAGCTAATATGCGAGTGTGTTTCATGAATGGATCAATGGTTGAGCATGACGGGCTAGGGATAACTTATTTTAGCGTTGATATTTTGAAAGACATGGTTGCTTGTTGATATGCTTGAGTATTTAAATTATCATGTCAAAACTAGACTATTGCTTTGAATCACATAAAAGTCCAACTGTCCATGCTATAAAGAAAAGAATATGATATGACATGTTAGGCAACATTCCACATCAAAAATTATGTTTTATCACTTACCTACTCGAGGAAGAGTAGGAGTTAAGCTTGGGGATGCTGATACGTCTCCAACGTATCTATAATTTTTTATTGTTCCATGCTGTTATATTATCAATCTTGGATGTTTCATAATCACTTTATAGTCATTTTATATCATTTTTTGGTACTAACCTATTGACATAGTGCCAAGTGCCAGTTGTTGTTTTCTGCATGTTTTTTACATTGCAGGAAACCAATATCAGACGGAGTCCAAATGCCACGAAACTTTACGGAGATTTTTTATGGACCAGAAGACACGTAATGGGCCCTGGCTGCGCCACGGGGGTGCTTTGAGGAGAGCACAACCCACCAGGGCGCACCAGGAGGCCCAGGCGCGCCCTGGTGGGTTGTGCCCACCTCGGGTGCCCCTCGGACCGCCTTTTTGCTCTATAAATACCCCAATATTCCAGACACCCTAGGGGAGTCGATGAAATATTGATCCAGCCGCCGCAGAGTCCAGAACCACCAGATCCAATCTAGACACCATCTCGGATGGGGTTCACCACCTCCATTGGTGCCTCTTCGATGATGAGTGAGTAGTTCTTTGTAGACCTTCGGGTCCGTAGTTAGTAGCTAGATGGCTTCCTCTCTCTCGCTGAATTCTCAATACAATGGTCTCTTGGAGATCCATATGATGTAACTCTTTTGCGATGTGTTTGTTGGGATCTAATGAACTTTGAGTTTATGATCAGTTATATCTTTTTATATCCATGAATGTATTTGAGTTTCTTTGATCTCTTTTATGCATGATTGCTTATAGCCTCATATTTCTTCTCCGATATTTGGGTTTTGTATGGCCAACTTGATCTATTTATCTTGCAATGGGAAGAGGTGCTTTGTAGTGGGTTCGATCTTACGGTGCTTGATCCAAGTGACAGAAGGGGAACCGACACGTATGTATGTTGCTACTAAGGATAAAACGATGGGGTCTATCTCTACATAGATAGATCTTGTCTACATCATGTCATCGTTCTTATCGCATTACTCCCTTTTTCATGAACTTAATACACTAGATGCATGCTGGATAGCGGTCGATGTGTGGAGTAATAGTAGTAGATGCAGGCAGGAGTCAGTCTACTAATCTTGGACGTGACGCCTATGTAATTATCATTGCCTGGGTATCGTCATAATTATTTGAAGTTCTATCAACTGCCCAACAGTAATTTGTTCACCCACCGTTTGCTATTTTTCTCGAGAGAAGCCACTAGTGAAACCTACGGCCCCCGGGTCTCTTTCTCATATATTTACCTTTGTGATCTACTTTTCCTTTGCATTTATTTTCAGATCTATTAAACCAAAAATACAAAAATATCTTGCTGCGTTTTATTATTATTTATTTTATTTGGCGTTCGATCTATCAATCTACTACAATTTCCTCAAGTCTGTTTGCCCATCTTGGGGCGCCACTACCCGAAAGGGATTAACAACCCATTTTACACGTCGGGTTGCGAGGATTTGTCATCTGTGTGTAGGGGCTGTTTACGTTGTGTTGCTTGGTTCTCCTACTGGTTCGATAACCTTGGTTTCTTCACTGAGGGAAATACCTACCGTCGCTGTGCTGCATCATCCCTTCCTCTTTGGGGAAATACCAACGTAGTCCTAGCCGACATCAAGAACCGCGGAAGCTGGATCCACGTACGTGGTGGCATTGCCACCCACATCACAAACTCGCGCGAGGAGCCTTCGGCGTGGGTTCGCAGGCCAGCAGCCCGTGCAACTGTTGGGAAACGTAGTAATTTCAAAAAAAAATCCTACGCACACGCAAGATCATGGTGATGCATAGCAACAAGAGGGGAGAGTGTTGTCCACGTACCCTCGTAGACCGAAAGCGAAAGCGTTATAACAACGCGGTTGATGTAGTCGTACGTCTTCACGATCCGACCGATCCAAGAACCGAACGTACGGCACCTCCGAGTTCAGCACACGTTCAGCTCGATGACGGTCCCCGGACTCCGATCCAGCAGGGTGTCGGGGATGAGTTCTGTCAGCATGATGGCGTGGTGACGATGATGATGTTCTACCGATGCAGGGCTTCGCCTAAGCACCGCAACGATACGACCGAGGTGGAATATGGTGGAGGGGGGCACCGCACACGGCTAAGGAACGATCATGAAGATCAACTTGTGTGTCTAGAGGTGCCCCCCTGCCCCCGTATATAAAGGAGCCAAGGGGGAGGGGCGGTCGGCCAAGGAGGGCGCGCCAAGGGGGAGTCCTACCCCGACCGGGACTAGGACTCCCTTCTTTCCTAGTTGGAGAAGGAGAAAGGGGGAAGGAGGAGGAAGAGGGGAAGGAAAGGGGGGGCGCCGCCCCCCTCTCCTTGTCCTATTCGGACTAGGGAGGGGAGGGGGCGCAGCCCACCTCTTGCCTCCTCTCATCTTCTCCCTTAGGGCCCATGAAGGCCCAATAACCCCCGGAGGGTTCCGGTAACCCCGGTGCTCGGTAAAATCCCGATTTCACGGAACCATTCCGATATCCAAATATAGGCTTCCAATATATCAATCTTTATGTCTCGACCATTTCGAGACTCCTCGTCATGTCCGTGATCACATCCGGACTCGAACAACCTTGGTACATCAAAACTTATAAACTCACAATAAAACTGTCATCGTAACGTTAAGCGTGCAGACCCTACGGTTCGAGAACTATGTAGACATGACCTAGAACTATTCTCGGTCAATAACCAATAGCGGAACCTGGATGCTCATATTGGCTCCTACATATTCTATGAAGATCTTTATCGATCAAACCGCATAACAACATACGTTGTTCCCTTTTTCATCGGTAAGTTACTTGTCTGAGATTCGATCGTCGGTATCCAATACCTAGTTCAATCTCGTTACCGGCAAGTCTCTTTACTCGTTACGTAATGCATCATTATGTAACTAACTCATTAGCTACATTGCTTGCAAGGCTTATAGTGATGTGCATTACCGAGAGGGCCCAGAGATACCTCTCCGACAATCGGAGTGACAAAACCTAATCTCGAAATACGCCAACCCAACATGTACCTTCGGAGACACCTGTAGAGCTCCTTTATAATCACCCAGTTACGTTGTGACGTTTGGTAGCACACAAAGTGTTCCTCCGGTAAACGGGAGTTGCATAATCTCATAGTTATAGGAACATGTGTAAGTCATGAAGAAAGCAATAGCAACATACTAAACAATCAAGTGCTAGGCTAACGGAATGGGTCATGTCAATCACATCATTCTCCTAATGATGTGATCCCTTTAATAAAATGACAACACATGTCTATGGTTAGGAAACACAACCATCTTTGATTAATGAGCTAGTCAAGTAGAGGCATACTAGTGACGTTATGTTTGTCTATGTATTCACACATGTATCATGTTTCCGGTTAATACAATTCTAGCATGAATAATAAACATTTATCATGATATGAGGAAATAAATAATAACTTTATTGTTGCCTCTAGGGCATATTTCCTTCAGTCTCCCACTTGCACTAGAGTCAATAATCTAGATTACACAATAATGATTCTCACACCCATGGAGTTTTGGTGCTGATCATGTTTTGCTCGTGGAAGAGGCTTTGTCAACGGGTCTGCAACATTCAGATCCGTATGTATCTTGCAAATCTCTATGTCTCCCACCCGGACTTGGTCCCGGATGGAATTGAAGCGTCTCTTGATGTGCTTGGTCTTCTTGTGATATCTGGATTCCTTTGCCAAGGCAATTGCACCAAGATTGTCACGTAAGATCTTCATTGGTCCCAATGCACTAGGTATGACACCTAGATCGGAAATGAACTCTTTCATCCAGACTCCTTCATTTGTCGCTTCCAAGCAGCTATGTACTCTGCTTCACATGTAGATCCCGCCACGACGCTTTGTTTAGAACTGCACCAACTTATAGCTCCACCGTTTAATAAAAACACGTATCCGGTTTGCGATTTAGAATCGTCCGGATCAGTGTCAAAGCTTGCATCGACGTAACCATTTACGACTAGCTCTTTGTCACCTCCATATACGAGAAACATATCTCCTTTTCAGGTATTTCAGGATGTTCTTGACCGCTGTCCAGTGATCAACTCCTGGATTACTTTGGTACCTTCCTGCCGGGCTTATTGCTAAGCATATGTCAGGTCTGGTACACAGCATTGCATACATGATAGAGCCTATGGCTGAAGCATAGGGAACATCTTTCATTTTCTCTCTATCTTACATTGTGGTCGGGCATTGAGTGCGACTCAATTTCACACCTTGTAATACTGTGCAAGAACCCTTTCTTTGCATGATCCATTTTGAACTTTTTCAAAACTTTATCAAGGTATGTGCTTTGTGAAAGTCCAATCAAGCGTCTTGATCTATCTCTATAGATCTTGATGCCCAATATGTAAGCACCTTCACTGAGGTCTTTCATTGAAAAACTTTTATTCAAGTATCCCTTTATGCTATCCAGAAATTCTATATCATTTCCAATTAATAATATGTCATCTACATATAATATCGTAAATGCTATAGAGCTCCCACTCACTTTCTTGTAAATACAGGCTTCTCCAAAAGTCTCAGATAAAACCATATGCTTTGATCACACTATCAAAGCATTTATTCCAACTCCGAGATGCTTGCACCAGTCCATAAATGGATTGCTGGAGCTTGCACACTTTGTTAGCACCTTTTGGATTGACAAAACCTTCTGGTTGCATCATATACAACTCTTCTTCCAGAAATCCATTCAAGAATGTCGTTTTGACATCCATTTGCCAAATTTCATAATCATAAAATGCAGCAATTGCTAACATGATTCGGACAGACTTAAGCATTCCTACGGGTGAGAAAGTCTCATCGTAGTCAACCCCTTGAACTTGTCGAAAACCTTTCGCAACAAGTCGAGCTTTATAGACAGTTACATTGCCATGAGCGTCAGTCTTCTTCTTAAATATCCATTTATTCTCAATGGCTTGCCGATCATCGGGCAAGTCAACCAAAGTCCATACTTTGTTTTCATACATGGATCCCATCTCAGGTTTCAAGGCTTCTAGCCATTTTGCGGAATCTGGGCTCATCATCGCTTCCTCATAGTTCGTAGGTTCGCCATGGTCAAGTAACATGATTTCCAGAATAGGATTACCGTACCACTCTGGTGTGGATCTTACTCTGGTAGACCTACGAGGTTCAGTAGAAACTTGATCTGAAGTTTCATGATCAATATCATTAGCTTCCTCACTAATTGGTGTAGTTGTCACAAGAACCGGTTCTTGTGATGGAGTACTTTCCAATAAGGGAGCAGGTACAGTTACCTCATCAAGTTCTACTTTCCTCCCACTCACTTCTTTCGAGAGAAACTCCTTCTCTAGAAAGGATCCGAATTTAGCAAAGAAAATCTTGCCCTCAGATCTTTGATAGAAGGTGTACCCAATAGTCTCTTTTGGGTATCCTATGAAGACACATTTCTCCGATTTGGGTTCGAGCTTATCTGGTTGAAGTTTCTTCACATAAGCATCGCAACCCCAAACTTTAAGAAACGACAACTTTGGTTTCTTGCCAAACAACAGTTCATGAGGCGTCGTCTCAACGGATTTTGATGGTGCCCTATTTAACGTGAATGCGGTCGTCTCTAAAGCATAACCCCAAAACGATAGCGGTAAATCAAGAAGAGACATCATAGATCGCACCATATCTAGTAAAGTACGATTCTGACGCTCGGACACACCATTTCAATGTGGTGTTCCGGTGGCGTGAGTTGCTAAACTATTCTGCATTGTTTCAAATGTAAACCAAACTCGTAACTCAAATATTCTCCTCCACGATCAGATCGTAGAAATTTTATTTTCTTGTTATGATGATTTTCCACTTCACTCTGAAATTCTTTGAACTTTTCAAATGTTTCAGACTTGTGTTTCATTAAGTAGATATACCCATATCTGCTCAAATCATCTGTGAAGGTGAGAAAATAACGATACCCGCCGCGAGCCTCAATATTCATTGGACCACAAACATCAGTATGTATGATTTCCAACAAATCAGTTGCTCGCTCCATAGTTCCGGAGAACGGCGTTTTAGTCATCTTGCCCATGAGGCACGGTTCGCAAGTACCAAGTGATTCCAAAAGTCCATCAGTATGGAGTTTCATCATGCGCTTTATACCGATATGACCTAAACGGCAGTGCCACAAATAAGTTGCACTATAGTTATCAACTCTGCATCTTTTGGTTTCAGCACTATGAATATGTGTATTACTACTATCGAGATTCAATAAAAATAGACCATTCTTCAAGGGTGCATGACCATAAAAGATATTACTCATATAAATAGAACAACTATTATTCTCTGATTTAAATGAATAAACGTCTCGCATCAAACAAGATCCAGATATAATGTTCATGCTTAACGCTGGCACCAAATAACAATTATTTAGGTCTAAAACTAATCCCGATGGTAGATGTAGAGGTAGCGTGCCGATTGCGATCACATCGACTTTGGAACCATTTCCCACGCGCATCGTCACCTCGCCCTTAGCCAATCTTCGCTAATCCGTAGTTCCTGTTTCGAGTTGCAAATATTAGCAACAGAACCAGTATCAAATACCTGTGTACTATCATGCGAGTATTAGTAAGGTACACATCAATAACATGTATATCACATATACCTTTGTTCACTTTGCCATCCTTCTTATCCGCCAAATACATGGGGCAGTTCCGCTTCCAAAGGTCCACCTGCTTGCAAGAGAAGCACTCGATCTCGTGCTTAGGTCCAGACTTGGGTTTCTTCTCTTGAGCAGCAACTTGTTTGTTGTTCTTCTTGAAGTTCCCTTCTTCTTCCCTTTGCCATTTTCTTGAAATCGGTGGTCTTGTTGACCATCAACACTTGATGCTCCTTCTTGATTTCTACCTCCGCTGCTTTTTAGCATTGCGAAGAGCTCGGGAATAGTCTTGTCCATCCCTTGCATATTATAGTTCATCACGAAGCTCTTGTAGCTTGGTGGCGCTTATTGAAGAATTACATCAATGACACTATCATCAGGAAGATTAACTCCCAGTTGAATCAAGTGATTATTATACCTAGACATTTTGAGTATGTGTTCACTGACAGAACTATTCTCCTCCATCTTGTAGCTATAGAACTTATTGGAGACTTCATATCTCTCAATCCGGGCATTTGCTTGAAATATTAACTTCAACTCCTGGAACATCTCATATGCTCCATGACGTTCAAAACTTCGTTGAAGACCCGGTTCTAAGCCGTAAAGCATGGCACATTTAACTATCGAGTAGTCATCAGCTTTGCTCGCCAGACGTTCTTATCGTCGTCGATTGCATCGGCCGAGCACTGGCACCCAGTGGTGCTTCCAGACGTAATTCTTCCGTGCAGCAATGAGGATAATCCTCAGATTACGGACCCAAATCTGTGTAATTGCTACCATCATCTTTCAACTTTGCTTTCTCAAGGAACATATTAAAATTCAACGGAACAACAAAGACGAGCCATCTATCTACAACAAACATAGACATGCAAAATACTATCAGTACTAAGTTCATGATAAATTTAAGTTCAATTAATCATATTACTTAAGAACTCCCACTTAGACAGACATCTCTCTAGTCATCTAAGTGATCACGTGATCCAAATCAACTAAACCATGTCTGATCATCACGTGAGATGGAGTAGTTTCAATGGTGAACATCACTATGTTGATCATATCTACTATATGATTCACGCTCGACCTTTCGTTCTCAGTGTTCCGAGGCCATATCTGTTATATGCTAGGCTCGGCCAAGTTTAACTCTGAGTATTCTGCGTGTGCAACTGTTTTGCACCCGTTGTATTTGAACGTAGAGCCTATCACACCCGATCATCACGTGGTGTCTCAAAGACGAAGAACTTTCGCAATGGTGCATACTCAGGAGAACACTTCTTGATAATTTTTAGTGAGAGATCATCTTAAAATGCTACCGTCAATCAAAGCAAGATAAGATGCATAAAGCATAAACATCACATGCAATCAATATAAGTGATATGATATGGCCATCATCATCTTGTGCTTGTAATCTCCATCTCAAGCACCGTCGTGATCACCATCGTCACCGCGCCGACACCTTGACCTCCATCGTAGCATCGTTGTCGTTACGCCATCTATTGCTTCTACGACTATCGCTACCGCTTAGTGATAAAGTAAAGCAATTACAGTATGCTTGCATTTCATACAATAAAGCGACAACCATATGGCTCTCGCCATTGCCGATAACTTCGTTACAAAACATGATTATCTCATACAATAAAATATAGCATCACGCCTTGACCATATCACATCACAACATGCCCTGCAAAACAAGTTAGACGCCCTCTACTTTGTTGTTGCAAATTTTACG
Organism: Aegilops bicornis; assembly: GCA_021605145.1. NCBI lineage: Eukaryota > Viridiplantae > Streptophyta > Magnoliopsida > Poales > Poaceae > Aegilops > Aegilops bicornis. The sequence continues at coordinate 679,560,335 of CM038671.1, forward strand.
TGGCTGCTACGGGCTTAGCAAGAACCGTTCTTACCTACGCATCAAAACCACAACGATAGTTCGTCAAGTTAGTGCTGTTTTAACCTTCGCAAGGACCGGGAGTAGCCACACTCAGTTCAACTAAAGTTGGAGAAACAGACACCCGCTTAGTCACCGTGTGCAAAGCACGGCGGTAAACCAGTCTCGCCAGAAGCGTCTGCGTAATGTCGGTCCGGCCGCTTCATCCAACAATACCGCTGAACCAAAGTATGACATGCCGGTAAGCGGTATGACTAGATCGCCCACAACTCACTTGTGTTCTACTCGTGCATATAACATCAACGCATAAAACCTAGACTCGGATGCCACTGTTGGGGAACGTAGTAATTTCAAAAAAATTCCTACGCACACGCAAGATCATGGTGATGCATAGCAACGAGAGGGGAGAGTGTTGTCCACGTACCCTCGTGAGACCGAAAGCGAAGCGTTATAACAACGCTGTTGATGTAGTCATACGCCTTCACGATCCGACTGATCCAAGTACCGAACGACGGCACCTCCGAAGTTCAAAGACACGCTCAGCTCGATGACGATCCCTGACTCGATCCAAAGAGGTGTCGGGATGAGTTCCACAAGACGACGGCGTGGCAGGACGATGATGATGTTCTATCGACGCAGGCTTCGCTTAAGCACCACAACGACACGACCGAGGTGGAATATGGTGGAGGGGGCACCAAGACACGGCTAAGGAACGATCACGAAGATCAACTTGTGTGTCTAGAGGTGCCCCCGCCTTAGATATATAAAGGAGCCAAGGGGAGGGGCGGCCGGCCAAGGAGGGCGCGCCAAGGGGGAGTCCTACTCCCACCGGGAGTAGGACTCCCTTCTTTCCTAGTTGGAGAAGGAGAAAGGGGGAAGGAGGAGGAAGAGGGGAAGGAAAGGGGGGGGCGCCGCCCCTGTGACGCCCGGATAATCAAGCTACAGTAATCCCCTACTAATGATGACACATCACCTCTGTCACTGTAATTAATCTCGGGTTAATTCGAAACCGTTTCAAATTTAAATCCTAATTAGAGTAAACACAGTATGACATGCGGGACCCACACGTCAGATTGACCCAGTCAACTCCTCAGTTGATCACCGACGTCATGATGACGCTGATGCAATCGTTCGGATAATGTTAGAATTAAATAGTTAAATAAATTCTAAAAATGATTAAAACTTTAGAAAATCATATAAAATAAACCGTAGCTCGATGAAAATACTTTTTACATGAAAGTTGCTCGTAACGATTTAGATTTAACCCGGATACGCAGCCCGCTCGTCCGCCACGCACCCCTAACATATCAAACTCGCAACTTTCCCCTCCGGCTCTTCCGCTGAAAACACGAAACACCGGGATACTTTCCCGGATGTTTCTTCGCCGGTACCACCTATCGCGTTAGGCACACCTAGCACCGCGTATTGACCATGTTACGCTTTGTGATGCTTTGATTGCTCTGTTATTTATTGTGTTCCTCCGTTATTTCTTTCCTAGAGACCCCGTGTGATTTATGCGATGCCCTGTGGTCGACTACGTCACCGACGACCTCTCCTTCTTGTCTGAGCAACCAGGCAAGCCCCCCCTTTGATCACCAGATATCGCCTACTCTTCTCTATATTGCTTGCATTAGAGTAGTGTAGCATGTTACTGCTTTCAGTTAATCCTATACTGCTGCATAGCCTGTCCTTGTTACTATCAAGTTGTTACCTTTACCGCTATCCCATCGCTTAGTATAGGATGCTAGTGTTCCATCGGTGACCCTACACTCTTGTTCGCCCCGCCATGCTATACTATCGGGCTGTGATCACTTCGGAGGTGATCACGGGCATATACTATGTACTTTACACTATTACATTACTCGTGATACTGTTCGGAGATGGGGGCTGAAAGGACAGTGGCTCCATCCCGTAGAGGTGGGCCTCGGGTTCGACAGCTCCCGATCGTTACTTTGTATGAGCGACAGGGCAGGTTGAGGCCGCTTAGGAGAGAGGTGGGCCTGGCCTCGTTCGGCGCTCATGGATACTTAACACGCTTAACGAGATCTAGGTATTTGATCCGAGTCCGCCATTTGGTCTATACGCACTAACCATCTACACGGGAGTAGTTATGGGTAACCCGCGCCGTGGTATTAGCCGGCACTTCGTGACGCCGGGCCGACGAGCGGGCGCTGCTACCGGATTGGATCGAACGCCTGCTAGGCTAGGTCTGCCTTCGGCCGCCCTGCAACGCGTGTGGTGTGCTATGAGCGATGGGCCTGCACCCTGTGCGCTGTGAGTTTAGACCGGCGCATGACCTCTCTGTTGTGCCTAGGTGGGGCTGCGACGTGTTGATCTTCCGCGGCCGGGCATGACCTGTAAAAGTGTGTCCGCCAAATGGGATCAAGCGTGTTGGGTTATGTGGTGCACCGCAGGAAGTTAATCTATTTGAATAGCCGTGATCTTCGGTAACAGTGACGACTTGGAGTTGTACCTTGACCTTATGACAACTAGAACCGGATACTTAATAAAACACACCCTTCCAAGTGCGTGATACAACCCGGTGGTCGCTTCTCTCGTGGTTACGAGGAGGGATCGCCGGGTAGGATTATTGCTATGTGATGCTACTTGGAGGACTTGATCTACTCCCTTCTACATGTTGCAAAGACGGAGGCTGCCGTAAGCGTAGTCTTGACAGTGATTAGATATCCTCCTCTTATTCGGCATTCTGCAGCTCAGTCCATCGATATGGCCTTTACACATATATCCATGCATATATAGTGTAGCTCCTTGCTTATGCAGTACTTTGGATGAGTACTCACGGTTGCCTTGTTCCCCCTTTTCCCTATCTCTACTCGGTTGTTGCGATTAGACGATGGAGCCCAGAGCAGACGCCACCGTCGATGACGACTACTACCCGGAGGTGCCTTCATTACTACGCAGCAGCCTGACGACGACCTGGAGTAGTTTAGGAGGATCCTGTGCAGGAGGCATGCGCCTCTTCGATCTGTATCCCAGCTTTGTGCTAGCCTTCTTAAGGCAAACTTGTTTAACTTATGTATGTACTCAGATATTGTTGCTTCCGCCGACTTCGTCTATGATCGAGCACTTGTATTCGAGCCCTCCTGCACCCTGGCTTGTATTATGATGCTTGTATGACTTATTTATGTTTTAGAGTTGTGTTGTGATATCTTCCAGTGAGTCCCTGATCTTGATCGTACACAATTGCGTGCATGATTAGTGTATGATTAAATCGGGGGCGTCACAGCCCCCCTCTCCTTGTCCTATTCGGACTAGGGAGGGGAGGGGGCGCAGCCCACCTCTTGCCTCCTCTCCTCTTCTCCCTTAGGGCCCATGAAGGCCCAATAACCCCTGGGAGGGTTCCGGTAACCCCGGGTGCTCTAAAATCCCGATTTCACCCGGAACCATTCCGATATCCAAATATAGGCTTCCAATATATCAATCTTTATGTCTCGACCATTTCGAGACTCCTCGTCATGTCCGTGATCACATCCGGACTCGAACAACCTTCGGTACATCAAAACTTATAAACTCATAATAAAACTGCCATCGTGAACGTTAAGCTGCATGGACCCTACTGTGTTCGAGAACTATGTAGACATGACCTAGGACTATTCTCGGTCAATAACCAATAGCGGAACCTGGATGCTCATATTGGCTCCTACATATTCTACGAAGATCTTTATCGGTCAAACCGCATAACAACATACGTTGTTCCCTTTGTCATCGATATGTTACTTGTCCGAGATTCGATCGTCGGTATCCAATACCTAGTTCAATCTCGTTACCGGCAAATCTCTTTACTCGTTACGTAATGCATCATTCTGTAACTAACTCACTAGCTACATTGCTTGCAAGGCTTATAGTGATGTGCATTACCGAGAGGGCCCAGAGATACCTCTCCGACAATCGGAGTGACAAAACCTAATCTCGAAATACGCCAACCCAACATGTACCTTCGGAGACACCAGAGAGCTCCTTTATAATCACCCGATTACGCTAGACGCTTTGGTAGCACACAAAGTGTTCCTCCGGTAAACGGGAGTTGCATAATCTCATAGTTATAGGAACATGTGTAAGTCATCAAGAAAGCAATAGCAACATACTAAACGATCAAGTGCTAGGCTAACGGAATGGGTCATGTCAATCACATCATTCTCCTAATGATGTGATCCCTTTAATCAAATGACAACACATGTCTATGGTTAGGAAACACAACCATCTTTGATTAATGAGCTAGTCAAGTAGAGGCATACTAGTGACGTTATGTTTGTCTATGTATTCACACATGTATCATGTTTCCGGTTAATACAATTCTAGCATGAATAATAAACATTTATCATGATATGAGGAAATAAATAATAACTTTATTATTGCCTCTAGGGCATATTTCCTTCAGCAACCTCAGCCTGGCCACCACGGCCGTGGCCTGTGCAGCGCGGGGCGCTATCGTCCTCTCCGGAGCCTTGCGCTTGGGCGTACAGAGGGAGCGGGAAGCCAGGTGGAGGCCGATCGTACCACGGTCGCGTCACCTCTGGCTTCTCGCTGATGTCGCAAGGGCGGCCGAGCCTCTTCTTCGGTGGGAGTAGCCCCTGCTCCTCACGAGGGGTTTTCCCCTTCTCCACAGCGGAGAACCTCCTAATCGGCGCCATGAGTGCTACAACAAGTCAGCAAGGCTAGGAGGAGGAAGAAGGAGAGGGCGGCGAGAAGACAGAAATGAGCAAGGGGGGGCTCCGCCCCTCCCCTCATTTATAGCTGGGAGGAGGCCAACCACCGGCCTCCACGATCGCACGCAATGATGGTTTTCTCTGCATGTAGCAGGGTCTCGTCAAGCCAGGGGCAGTTGCCGAGGCAGCGTGGAAGGGAGACGCCCCCATCCCATCAATCGCCACGCGTCAACCAAGGCCGCAGGCGGTTGGGGCCCGCGGCGCTCCGCACTTGCCCTTTGGCTTCACCTTGAAGCCAAGTTCGAGTGCGCCTTTGGCCCGGGGGCTACTGTCGGCGTCCTGGGACCGGGGGTGCCCAGACTTGCCTGCCTGCGGCCCATGGCGTGGCTGCGTCGACGGCCTGGTATGGCCCAGCTTGTTGGGGAACGCAGTAATTTCAGAAATTTTCCTACGCACACACAGGACCATGGTGATGGCATAGCAACGAGAGGGGAGAGTGTTGTCTATGTACCCTCGTAGACCGTAAGCGGAAGCGATCACAACGTAGAGGAAGTAGTCGTACGTTCTCCTCGCGATCCTGCCGATCCCAAAGGTGCATTCGGCACCTCCGAGTCGATCATGACGTAGAGGAAGTAGTCAGACGCTCTCCTCGCGATCCAGCCGATCCCAGCGCCAGCATTCGCGCCCGAAGTTCTTGGCACACGCTCAGCTCGACGATGCTCCTCGGGCTCCGATCCAGAAAGCTCCGGGAGAGGGAGTTCCACAAGACGACGGGCGTGGTGACGATCTTGATGTTTCACCGACGCAGGCTTCGCCTAAGCACCGCCACGATATGACCGAGGTGGAATATGGTGGAGGGGCACCGACACGGCTAAGGAACGATCTCAAGGATCAACTTGTGTGTTCATGGGGTGCCCCTGCCTCAGATATAAAGGAGGGAGGGAGGAGGAGGCCGGCCCTAGGAGGGCGCGCCATGGGGAGTCCTACTCCCACCGGGAGTAGGATTCCCCTTTCCTAGTCCAACTAGGAGTCCTTCCATGTATTAGGAGTAGGAGACAAGGAAGGGAAGAGAGAAGGAAGGAAGGAGGGGTGCGGCCTCCCCTAGTCCAATTCGGACTAGGCCATGGGGAAGCGCGGCCTGCCCTAGGCAGCCCTCTCTCTTTCCGCAGGGCCCAATAAGGCCCAATACTTCTCCCGGCGAATTCTCGTAACTCTGGGTACTCGAAAAAATACCGAATCATTCGAACCTTCCGAACTCTGAATATAGTCGTCCAATATATCGATCTTTACGCCTCGACCATTTCGAGACTCCTCGTCATGTCCCCGATCTCATCCGGGACTCCCAACTCCTTCGGTACATCAAAACTCATAAACTCATAATATAACTGTCATCGAAACCTTAAGCGTGCGGACCCTACGGGTTCGAGAACTATGTAGACATGACCTAGAACTATTCTCGGTCAATAACCAATAGCGGGACCTGGATGCCCATATTGGCTCCTACATATTCTACGAAGATCTTTATCGGTCAAACCGCATAACAACATACGTTGTTCCCTTTGTCATCGGTATGTTACTTGCCCGAGATTCGATCGTCGGTATCCAATACCTAGTTCAATCTCGCTATCGGCAAGTCTCTTTACTCGTTACGTAATGCATCATTCCGTAACTAACTCATTAGCTACATTGCTTGCAAGGCTTATAGTGATGTGCATTACCGAGAGGGCCCAGAGATACCTCTCCGACAATCGGAGTGACAAAACCTAATCTCGAAATACGCCAACCCAACATGTACCTTTGGAGACACCTGTAGTACTCCTTTATAATCACCCGATTACGTTAGACGCTTTGGTAGCACCCAAAGTGTTCCTCCGTAAACGGGAGTTGCATAATCTCATAGTTACAGGAACATGTATAAGTCATGAAGAAAGCAATAGCAGCATACTAAACGATCAAGTGCTAGGCTAACGGAATGGGTCATGTCAATCACATCATTCTCCTAATGATGTGATCCCGTTAATCAAATGACAACTCATGTCTATGGTTAGGAAACATAACCATCTTCGATTAACGAGCTAGTCAAGTAGAGGCGTACTAGTGACACTGCTTTGTCTATGTATTCACACATGTATTATGTTTCCGGTTAATACAATTCTAGCATGAATAATAAACATTTATCATGATATAAGGAAATAAATAATAACTTTATTATTGCCTCTAGGGCATATTTCCTTCAGCCTCCCACTTGCACTAGAGTCAATAATCTAGTTCACATCGCCATGTGATTTAACATCAATAGTTCACATCTATATGTGGTTAACACCCATAGTTCACATCGACATGTGACCAACACCCAAAGGGTTTACTAGAGTCGATAATCTAGTTCACATCGCTATGTGATTAACACCCAAAGAGTACTAAGGTGTGATCATGTTTTGCTTGTGAGATAATTTTAGTCAACGGGTCTCATACATTCAGAGCCGTGAGTATTTTGCAAATTTCTATATCTACAATGCTCGCACGGAGCTACTCTAGCTAATTGCTCCCACTTTCAATATGTATCCAGATTGAGATTCAGAGTCATCTAGATTAGTGTTAAAACTTGCATCGACATAACCCTTTACGACGGGCTCTTTTATCACCTTCATAATCGAGAAATATTTCCTTAGTCCTCACTAAGGATGTCTTTGACCAATGTCCAGTGATCTACTCCTAGATCACTATTGTACTCCCTTGCCAAATTCGGAGCAAGGTATACAATAGGTCTAGTACATAGCATAGCATACTTTATAGAACCTATGACTGAGGCATAGGGAATGACTTTCATTCTCTTTTCTATTTTCTGCCGTGGTCGGGATTTGAGTCTTACTCAATTTCATACGTTATGCAACACAGGCAAGAACTTTTCTTTGACTGTTCCATTTTGAACTACTTCAAAATCTTGACAAGGTATGTACTTATTGAAAAACTTATCAAGCCGCCTTGATCTATCTCTATAGATCTTGATGCTCACTATGTAAGCAGCTTCACCGAGGTCCTTCTTTGAAAAACTCCTTTCAAATACTCCTTTATGCTTTGCAGAATAATTCTACATTATTTCCGATCAACAATATGTCATTCACATATACTTATCGAAATCCGTAGTGCTCCCACTCACTTTCTTGTAAATACAGGCTTCTCCAAAAGTCTCATAGAAACCATATGCTTTGATCACACTATCAAAGCGTTTATTCCAACTCCGAGATGCTTGCACCAGTCCATAGATGGATCGCTGGAGCTTGCACATTTTGTTAGCTCCTTTAGGTTTGACAAAACCTTACGTTGCATCATATACAACTCTTCTTTAATAAATCCATTAAAGAATGTAGTTTTGACATCCATTTGCCAGATTTCATAAAATGTGGCAATTGCTAACATGATTCGGACAGACTTAAGAATCGCCATGCTTTGAGAAAATCTCATTGTAGTCAACACCTTGAACTTGTCGAAAACCTTTTGTGACAAGTTGAGCTTTGTAGATAGTAACACTACTATCAATGTCCGTCTTCCTCTTGAAGATCCATTTATTTAACATGGCTTGTCGATCATCGAGCAAGTCAATCAAAGTCCATACTTTGTTCTCATACATGGATCCTATCTCAGATTTCATGGCCTCAAGCCATTTCATGGAATCTGGGCTCATCATCGCTTCCTCATAGTCCGTAGGTTCATCATGGTCTAGTAACATGACTTCCAGAACACGATTACCATACCACTGCAGTGCGGATTTTGCTCTGGAAGACCTACGAGGTTTGGTAGCAACTTGATCTCAAGTTTCATGATCATCATCATTAACTTCCTCACTAATTGGTGTAGGAATCATCGAACTGATTTCTGTGATGAACTACTTTCCAATAAGGAGAAGGTACAATTACCTCATCAAGTTCTACTTTCCTCCCACTCACTTCTTTCGAGAGAAACTTCTTCTCTAGAAAGGATCCATCTTAGCAACGAAAAACTTGCCTTCGGATCTGTGATAGAAGGTGTACCCAATAGTTACCTTTGGGTATTCTATGAAGACGCACTTCTCCGATTTGGGTTCGAGCTTATCAGGTGAAAACTTTTTCACATAAGTATCAAAACTCCAAACTTTTAAGAAACGACAGCTTAGGTTTACTGTTAAAACATAGTTCATATGGTGTCTTCTCAACGGATTTAGATGGTGCCCTATTAAACGTGAATGCAGCTGTCTCTAATGCATAACCCCAAAACTATAACGGTAAATCGGTAAGAAACATCATAGTTGCACTATATCCAATAAAGTACGGTTATGATGTTCGGACACACCATTATCTGTGGTGTTCTGTGGCATGAATTTTGTGAAACTATTTCACATTGTTTTAATTGAAGACCAAACTCGTAACTCAAATATTTTACCTCTGCGGTCATATCGTAGAAACTTTTATTTTCTTGTTACGATGATTCTCCACTTCACTCTGAAATTCTTTGAACTTTTCAACTATTTCAGACTTATGTTTCATCAAGTAGATATATGCATATCTGCTCAAATCATCTGTGAAGGTCAGAAAATAATGATACTTGTCACGAGCATCAACACTCATTGGATCACATACATCGGTATGTATTATTTCCAACAAGTCAGTAGCTCGTTCCATTGTTCCTGATAACGGAGTTTTAGTCATCTTGCCCAAAAGGCACGGTTCGCAAGAATCAAATGATTCATAATCAAGTGATACCAAAAGTCCATCGGCATGGAGTTTTCTTCATGCGCTTTACACCAATATGACCTAAACGGCGGTGCCACAAATAAGTTGCACTATCATTATTAACTTTGCATCTTTTGGTTTCAATATTATGAATATGTGTATCACTACTATCGAGATCCAACAAATCATTTTGTTGGTGTGTAACCATATAAGGTTTTATTCATGTAAAATGTAACAGCAATTTATTCTCTTACTTAAATGAATAACCGTATTGCAATAAACATGATCAAATCATATTCATGCTCAACACCAAATAACACTTATTTAGGTTCCGCACTAATCCCGAAAGTATAGGGAGTGTGCGATGATGATCATATCAATCTTGGAACCACTTCCAACTCTCATCGTCACTTCACCCTTAACTAGTCTCTGTTCATTACGCAACTCCTGCTTTTGAGTTACTAATCTTAGCAACTGAACTAGTACTAAATACTAAGGGGTTGCTATGAACACTAGTAAAGTACACATCAATAACATGTATATCAAATATACTTATGTTCACTTTGCCATCCTTCTTATCCGCCAAATACTTGGGGTAGTTCCGCTTCTAGTGACCAGTTCCATTGCAGCAAAAGCACTTAGTCTCGGGCTTAGGTCCAGACTTGGGTTTCTTCACTTGAGCAGCAACTTGCTTGCCGCTCTTCTTGAAGTTCCCTTCTTCCCTTTGCCCTTTTCCTTGAGACTAGTGGTCTTGTCAATCATCAATACTTGATGCTCTTTCTTGATTTCTACCTTCGTCGATTTCAACATCACGTAAGAGCTCGGGAATCGTTTTCGGCCATCCCTTGCATACTATAGTTCATCACGAAGTTCTAGTAACTTAGTGTTGGTGACTAGAGAATTCTGTCAATCACTATCTTATCCGGAATATTAACTCCCACTTGATTCAAGCGATTGAAGTATTCGGACAATCTGAGCACATGCTCACTAGTTGAGCGATTCTCCTCCATCTTTTAGCTATAGAACTTGTTGGAGACTTCATATCTCTCAACTCGGTATTTGCTTGAAATATTAACTTCAATTCTGGAACATCTCATATGGTCCATGACGCTCAAAACGCCTTTGAAGTCCCGATTCTAAGCCGCTAAGCATGGTGCACTAAACTATCAAGTAGTCATCATATTGAGCTAGCCAAACGCTCATAACGCCCCAGATTCCGCTTCCCTCGCATTAGGTCCGCTACCTAGCGGTGCATCAAGGACATAATTCTTCCAGGCAGCAATGAGGATAAACCTCAGATCACGGATCCAATCCGCATCTTTGCTACTAACATTTTTCAATACAATTTTCTCTAGGAACACATATAAAAACATAGGGAAGCAACAACGCGAGCTATTGATCTACAACATAATTTGCAAAATACTACCAGGACTAAGTTCATGATAAATTAAAGTTCAATTAATCATATTACTTAAGAACTCCCACTTAGATAGACATCTCTCTAGTCATCTAAGTGATTACGTGATCCAAATCAACTAAACCATGTCCGATCATCACGTGAGATGGAGTAGTTTCAATGGTGAACATCACTATGTTGATCATATCTACTATATGATTCACGCCGACCTTTCGGTCTCCGTGTTCCGAGGCCATATCCGCATATGCTAGGCTCGTCAAGTTTAACTCGAGTATTCCGCGTGTGCAAAACTGTCTTGCACCCGTTGTAGATGGACGAGAGCTTATCACACCCGATCATCACGTGGTGTCTCGACACGCATTTAACTTTGGCAACGGTGCATACTCGTGGGAGAACACTACTTGATAATTTTAGTGAGAGATCATCTTATAATGCTACCGTCAATCAAAGCAAGATAAGATGCATAAAGGATAAACATCACATGCAATCAATATAAGTGATATTATATGGTCATCATCATCTTGTGCTTGTGATCTCCATCGCCAAGCAATCATGATCACCATCGCCACCGGGCGCGACACCTTGATCTCCATCGTAGCATCGTTGTCGCCTCGCCAACTATTGCTTCTACGACTATCGCCATCGCTTAGTGATAAAGTAAAGCAATTACATGGCGCTTGCATTTCATACAATAAAGCGACAACCATATGGCTCTGCCATTGCCGATAACTTCGGTTACAAAACATGATCATCTCATACAATAAAATATAGCATCACGTCTTGACCACATCACATCACAACATGCCCTGCAAAAACAAGTTAGACGTCCTCTACTTTGTTGTTGCAATTTTTACGTGGCTGCTACGGGCTTAAGCAAGAACCAATCTCACCTACGCATCAAGACCACAACGATACTTCCGTCAAATAGACTCCGTTTAACCTTCTCAAGGACCGGGCGTAGCACACTCGGTTCAACTAAAGTGAGAGAGACAGACACCCGCCAGCCACCTTTAAGCACGCAGTGCTCGTGAACGGTGAAACCAGTCTCGTAGAAGCGTCACGCGTAATGTCGGTCCGGGCCGCTTCATCTCACAATACCGCGAACCAAAGTATGACATGCTTTGGTAGGCAAGATGACTTGTATCGCCCACAACTCACTTGTGTTCTACTCGTGCAAAAACATCAAACCATAAAAACCTAGGCTCTGATACCACTTTGTTGGGGAACGCAGTAATTTCAGAAATTTTCCCACGCACACGGGACCATGGTGATGGCATAGCAACGAGAGGGAGAGTGTTGTCTACGCATTCGTGAGACCGTAAGCGAAGCGATCACAACGTAGAGGAAGTAGTCGACGTTCTCCTCGCGATCCTGCCGATCCCAAAGGCTGCGTTACTCCGGCACCTCCGAGTCGATGATGACGTAGAGGAAGTAGTCAGACGTTCTCCTCGCGATCGGCCGATCCCAGCGCGTTACTCGGCGCCTCCGAGTTCTTGGCACACGCTCAGCTCGACGACGCTCCTCGGGCTCCGATCCGGCAAAGCTCCGGGAGAGGGAGTTCCACAAGACGACGGGCGTGGTGACGATCTTGATGTTTCACTGACGCAGGCTTCGCCTAAGCACCGCTACGATATGACCGAGGTGGAATATGGTGGAGGGGGCACCAGACACGGCTAAGGAACGATCTCAAGGATCAACTTGTGTGTTCATGGGGTGCCCCTGCCCCAGATATAAAGGAGGGAGGGAGGAGGAGGCCGGCCCTAGGAGGGCGCGCCATGGGGAGTCCTACTCCCACCGGAGTAGGATTCCCCTTTCCTAGTCCAACTAGGAGTCCTTCCATGTATTAGGAGTAGGAGACAAGGAAGGGAAGAGAGAAGGGAAGGAAGGAGGGGTGCGGCCTCCCCTAGTCAATTCGGACTAGGCCATGGGGCGCGGCCTGCCTTAGGCAGCCCTCTCTCTTTCCTTGAGGGCCCAATAAGGCCCAATACTTCTCCCCGGCGAATTCTCGTAACTCCTCGGGTACTCAAAATACCGAATCACTTGGAACCTTTCCGAACTCTGAATATAGTCGTCCAATATATCGATCTTTACGTCTCGACCATTTCGAGACTCCTCGTCATGTCCCCGATCTCATCCGGGACTCCGAACTCCTTCGGTACATCAAAACTCATAAACTCATAATATAAGCATCACATCGAAACCTTAAGCGTGCGGACCCTACGGGTTCGAGAACTATGTAGACATGACCTAGAACTATTCTCGGTCAATAACCAATAGCGGGACCTGGATGCCCATATTGGCTCCTACATATTCTACGAAGATCTTTATCGGTCAAACCGCATAACAACATACGTTGTTCCCTTTGTCATCGGTATGTTACTTGCCCGAGATTCGATCGTCGGTATCCAATACCTAGTTCAATCTCGTTACCGGCAAGTCTCTTTACTCGTTACGTAATGCATCATTCCGTAACTAACTCATTAGCTACATTGCTTGCAAGGCTTATAGTGATGTGCATTACCGAGAGGGCCCAGAGATACCTCTCCGACAATCGGAGTGACAAAACCTAATCTCGAAATACGCCAACCCAACATGTACCTTTGGAGACACCTGTAGTACTCCTTTATAATCACCCGATTACGTTGTGGACGCTTTGGTAGCACCCAAAGTGTTCCTCCAGTAAACGGAGTTGCATAATCTCATAGTTACAGGAACATGTATAAGTCATGAAGAAAGCAATAGCAGCATACTAAGCGATCAAGTGCTAGGCTAACGGAATGGGTCATGTCAATCACATCATTTCTCCTAATAATGTGATCTCGTTAATCAAATGACAACTCATGTCTATGGTTAGGAAACATAACCATCTTCGATTAACGAGCTAGTCAAGTAGAGGCGTACTAGTGACAGTCTGTTTGTCTATGTATTCACACATGTATTATGTTTCCGGTTAATACAATTCTAGCATGAATAATAAACATTTATCATGATATAAGGAAATAAATAATAACTTTATTATTGCCTCTTGGGCATATTTCCTTCACAGCTTCGGCAACAACAACTCAAGACCCTCGCGAGGGGCCAGGCCTCGCGAGGCGAATGACACCAAGACCTCCACGAGGGCCTCCCCAGGCTGGCTCCTGAGAAGCGGAGATATCAATGCAGGCTGCGTCTCGCGAGGTTCATATGACGTGAGTCGCGACGACCAAAGCCAGGCGGGCGCAGTATGCCGGTTTCCTCTTCAGTGCTAAGGAGGCAAGCGCAGGCGCGGGGTCCCGAGGAATCAAGCAAATGTTTCCATATCTATGCAACAAGACCAAGACCGCCATGACGGCAGGACGGAGGTCATCGCGGAGCCCACTGCAGCGTCACCACCAGAGGCTTTTGCAGGCGAAGACTACTTTTATCAGGATAACTTGTACTAGCTGTCTCCCTTCGAATTTGGCCGTTGTGGGATTTCTTCCCGCCTACATTTGGGAAGAGAACCAAGGCCACTATAAATAGGACTTAGCCACCACCATAGAGGGACGGATCGATTCCACCTCGACCACCTCACCAAATTTCATCGAGCTCAAGGACACCTCACCTCCTGAGGCTGTTCCACCACTGTACTAGTTCATCCTCAGCCCCTCGAGGCAATCCACCACAAAGCTGGAGTAGGGTATTACACCGCAAGATGGCCCGAACCAGGATAAATGGTTGTGTCTCTTGTCCCTTGGGTTCGTCGAGCTAGGCCTTGGAATCGTTGAGTGGGAAGACTGGGGAGGACGGGTTCTTCGCACGCACCTCAGAGTTTGAACCTCTCAAAGGTCTGCAGAACCCTGAATCTGACAGTTGTATCTTTACTTATGTTGTTCTTTGTACTACCTTGACAATTGATGAAGGAGCTGTTCAGCATGTAGTTATATTTGGGCGAGCTTATTACTCACTAAAAGAAAGACAAAAAATATATAGGTAGTAAAAAAAAAAAAGACGACGCCATGACGGCAGGACGGAGGTCATCGCGGAGCCCACTGCAGCGTCACCACCAGAGGCTTTTGCAGGCGAAGACTACTTTTATCAGGATAACTTGTACTAGCTGTCTCCCTTCGAATTTGGCCGTTGTGGGATTTCTTCCCGCCTACATTTGGGAAGAGAACCAAGGCCACTATAAATAGGACTTAGCCACCACCATAGAGGGGACGGATCGATTCCACCCTGACCACCTCACCAGCTCATCGAGCTCAAGGACACCTCACCTCCTGAGGCTGTTCCACCACTGTACTAGTTCATCCTCAGCCCCTCGAGGCAATCCACCACAAAGCTGGAGTAGGGTATTACACCGCAAGATGGCCCGAACCAGGATAAATGGTTGTGTCTCTTGTCCCTTGGGTTCGTCGAGCTAGGCCTTGGAATCGTTGAGTGGGAAGACTGGGGAGGACGGGTTCTTCGCACGCACCTCAGAGTTTGAACCTCTCAAAGGTCTGCAGAACCCTGAATCTGACAGTTGTATCTTTACTTATGTTGTTCTTTGTACTACCTTGACAATTGATGAAGGAGCTGTTCAGCATGTAGTTATATTTGGGCGAGCTTATTACTCACTAAAAGAAAGACAAAAAATATATAGGTAGTAAAAAAAAAAAAGACGACGCCTGAGAGATTCGAACTCTCGCGGGGAAACCCCATGTACTTAGCAGGCACACGCCTTAACCACTCGGCCAAAGCGTCTTTATTGACAGCATTACAACTGTTCATCTTTTAAAAGGTATAACTTCTAACCCTGATTCGTTCCCCGAAACCCCCGACCAGCCAAGACACAGAGCATGGACAGCGGCGGCGTGCGGCCATCGCTTCCGTCCGCGGCGGCGGCGGCGGCGGCGGCGGCGGGAGGAGCCTCCGGCCCGGACGAGCCTCGCGACGCGCGCGTGGTGCGGGAGCTCCTCCGGTCGATGGGGCTCGGCGAGGGCGAGTACGAGCCGCGCGTCGTGCACCAGTTCCTGGACCTGGCCTACCGCTACGTCGGGGACGTGCTCGGCGACGCCCAGGTCTACGCCGACCACGCAGCCAAGCCGCAGCTCGACGCCGACGACGTTCGCCTCGCCATCCAGGCCAAGGTCAACTTCTCCTTCTCCCAGCCGCCGCCACGCGAGGTACGAGCGCCACCAATCTGAACTCTAGAGTATATCTTCGTTAGATTCGGACAAATTACTAGGTTTCGTAGCTTCATTCAGTTGGTGAATGACGAGGGCAAGGTGCCAGTTTAAACTCTAGATCCAGCCATCCAGGACCGGCTTTCCTGTGAACCCATCAGATTCGGAGGGAGTAATGTTGTGGATTCCAATTGGGGAAACGTTAGGCACAACAGAGAATGTGCCGATGTGTCACAGCAGAAACATTCTCGATAGAAGAAATGATGTGTTCTGTTGAGATTTTAGTTAATATCTGGTTCTCGGGAGAGATATTTTTTGGGAAAATTTTAAATTTTAAATTTCAAATAAGGGGCAACTTCTTGAATAAATGAATGCATTCCACAATCAATCAAAGCTTCAGACATGGCGGTTAGAAGCCACCATCCAGAACACAGAGATTGCAGTTTGAGTCCTTTATTTAAGCTCACGTAGTGCCGCTTAGTCTACACTCCACACTTGTAGCCCATTCAAGGCACCAACATATCAGTCATTGTTATACTGACTAGTAAGATGCCCGTGCTACGCTACGGAAGCACAAAGATCAGAGATCAGGTGAAACATTGTTTATAGTGAGGAGTCTATGTTGCTACAAAACTGTAAAAAAAAGTATGAGACATTGATCAAGTGATGTTATACTGTTGATAGGTATACAACGAGCAAAGTCAAACATAATGTTTCCAAATGATAAATCCTTTCGTCTAAGCTAAACAATGCCCATACAGAAGAGTGCAAACCAATTAGATGAACATGGTTCACTGACATTAATTCAGTAGGGTTTGCCTGAGTTTCTTCTCGTATTTATATGCCAGGACATAGGAGTACATGATGTATTGTTGCTACATTTGCCAAACAGAAGCATGTGAAAGCTAGCTACATGCATACACTTATTAGGATTTTAAATGGTGCAGAGCAGACCATGCCAACCTAAAAGTAAATGCTTCTAACCCCTAGCAGAGCAGGGCAACGGCGAAAAGGAAATCCTTCTAATGCCTAGGATCAAAATAAACCGAGGAATAAGCAAAGGGTTATCATGCCTGATTAATCTACATCTTTGCAAAGGCCTTCACCTACTTTTCCCCAAGGAGATCTAGAACCCAAAGAATCAAGCAACATCCACATATGCGATGAAATACTTCCTCCTCAACACCGAAATGTCATCGATGTTGGGTAGAGGAGGAGAGGATGACGGCGCGCTGAAGAAGGCATATGAGCGGCCCGAAAATCCTTCATGTATGCACACCATGAGGAACCTCGATGGAAAATCAAGGAATAAGCTTATATTAGATCACATCCATGGTTTTTGAAGTAAGGTTCCACATGATCAAGGGCTTTTATTTTGAGAATTTCTAGGCTGTTTGTCCAAAGGAGACAAAGATTTCACAACTCAGGCTAGTATATATGAATCAAGGTGATTGGCGTTGACAGCCAAAGTTGGGTATAGGCAGAGATGAATCAGTTATGCTTCTACCGCAACCAAATCCAGGGCCATGATATTTATTTTTGAGTAACTTGAATATGAAGGAGAAAAGTACAATCTTGGGAATCAGGAATATTATTATACCCATAAAACAAAGTAATGAACTTATTCGTATGATAAAAAAGAATCAAGTCTGTAGGAGAATCCAAATCATGATTCAAACATGCAGGAACAAACTTATTGGTATGATAAAAATTGGGGATGAAAATGAGAGTGGCGTTTTGGCACATGGGAGCGCGCGCTCCTGCTTTTTTAAATGTGTTTTAAACATATTTTGAAATGTAAAAAAATTCCAAACAAAAACTTGGCGCGTACTGCTCGATATCGTACATCCTTTTGTCTGGTGTTAAAAAATCTTTTCACAAGACATCCTTTTGTCTTTTTACACAAGCCACAAAAAAGTCGGTTTTCTGCAAAATTTGTCGCGTACACATATAATATCGAGATGTATCCGCCAAATTTTTGTTTGGAATTTTTCCACACAAATATTTTTTTCGCGTGCAGGAGCACGCGCTCCCGGGAGCACCAATGGATTTCTGCATCAAAACTGATTTTCTTGGGCACGCGCACGTCCAACAGCTGCTCTATAATAGGGCACCAAAAACGTTAGTTCTCCTCCGCCCACCATAGTCGTCGCCCCAAGCACGGCTCGGAGCTTCTACCGCCAACCACCCTCGTCCGACTGCGCGCTCTGAGTCCATGACGACGCCGACCACCCTCATCCGACCGCGCGCTGAGTCCATGACGCCGACGACCATGTCTATGGTGTGCGCCAAGTCCCGACCTTTCCTGCAGCCGAACTGCACACAACACAAACCAAAGAACTACAGTGACTGCTGTCGACCAAAACAACTTGCCATAGTTCAGATAAACTGAACAAATCGACTTCTGAATATCAATCTTTCGGGCCCAAGATAATCTGAACTTGCCACGCTAATGTGTATCTGAACAAATTGAGATCTGAGTGTCAAGATACAGTACATCTGAATGTCCATCCCAATTTGAAATATGGGCGAGTGCATAAGTAGCAGCTAATGTCTAATTGTCTATCTGAATTTGAGTAAATCTGAATGTCTATATTTATGGGTAAGTGCACGCGCAGCACGAGTATGCTGGGCACTGTCCGCGCCATCGTTTATGCTCCCCATCTTGACGCCGCAGAACACCAGCCTGCAGCTCTCGCTCCTGCTATCCACCTGCAGCTCACGCGGCGGGGACTTTCGATCTCCTGGACGCACGCGTCGACGCCACCGATGGTGCACGCGAGCGAACGCGGTCGTGCTAGCTTCCGATGACACGCTGCAGGTCGGCAGTGATAGTGAGCACCACCAGCCACTGTGTACGCTGCCGTTGTCTCGAGTGTCAAGGGAGCCGACTCACCGTGTACGCCGCTCACGGCTCGCCGCTCGCGACGTCGCTCGCCCCGCGTCATGTATGCCGCCATTGCCGCGAGCGCCGGAAGAGCCTCCTCGCTGCTGGTTCGCAGCTTGGCATGGCCCTGTCTCGATTGTCAATGTTGGCCCAAATCTCCGGCCGCTTCACTTGCTGACGAGCACAGGAGCTAGGACGGGTCAGTAAAGTCGGACATGGCGCCAGCGAGGACGCTGTCGGCGCCACTACATTCGCAGTCGACGACGGAGGTCGGGATGGCGGGGGTTGGAGCTCGTCGGGGTGGCAGGGATGGCCGACGGCTAGGGGAATCGGTAGTATTTGATGGCACCACCGCCGTGGATTAGCAGCGCGCAGCCGTCGACGCACTTGTAGCGGGTGGCATCAGAGGAGATGGGGGAGGGGACTGGAGGAGACGGTGAGGAGGAGGCATGGGAGGCGTTGAGGAACCGACGACGTTGGCACCGTATTTGTGGTGGTTGGCAGCATCGGAGATGGGAAAGGAGGCGGTGGAGGGGAGATTGTGGTGGTGGTGGCTGCGTTTGGAGAGGAGGCATGCGAGGCATTGGGGGCAGACGGCGGCGGCGGCGGCAACAGCCATCGCGCCAGATTTGGCTGGCTGGAGGGAGGTGGATGTGGATGGATCTAGATCGGTTTGGAAGAAGAAGACTGACGGGCGTCTTTTTGCTAAAGTGCCAAGATCGCTTTCGATGCGTTAGATTTCGATCGGACGGCCGAAATTGCTAGATGGCAGGCACACCATCATCACCAATTGTGCTTTTTATAGGAGTAGAGAAATTATAAGGAAGACATAGGAGGGAATGTGGATTCGAACCCAGATCATCTTAAGTAGTATTCTACCACCCTACCACTAGGACCAAGATGACTCGTTTATCCTTTGGGAAGTTGGAACCTACCAAACTTTTGCTAGTTTGGTGGGTAACTAGGGAGTGCCGACATTTAAATTCCTGGGTGCAGATAGTAGCAGATGATGCAGTTGGGGCAGAAGATCGACGTTCAATTTAGTCCATGTCTTGTTAGGAATGTTCAGCTGAGCCCACAGTATCATGTGTATTATCGATAACTTTTGTTAGATTTGACACTCTTCGTAGGTCAAGTCAAATAATCACACAGAAGGGAGAGCATCTGTTAGAGCCTCAGATCAGATCGCTATGCCTATGCCAGAGGGCTGACAAGGTATCAGCATGGAGGCACCGTAACCAGCACATATCAGAAAGATAATGGGTAGTGGCGAATAGAGATTAGAGGAAGGCTTCTTTATCGGTAACTTGCATCAGTTGTTGCAGCTAGGGGACATGACTCAAGACTAGTTTCCTGGACGGATACAAGGTCAAAACTGCTGCAGAACGTTACTGCTGCAAGTTCTATTGAAACGACTCTTAACTTGGGGAACAGAAAACTCTTTCGTTGAACTAACTCCTAGCCAATTCCAACTCAGGTGTGCCTGCTGTGGCCTGTGGGTTCCTCCGATACGGAATTCCCCACATAACATTCCATAATAACGGTTACCTGCCAATTCACTGATACACCAGTGTTCCCACTCCCTTCCCTTCAATTCTTCAGGAACAAGCTACGCATAGTACAAAACAATGTTTTGAAATGCATGGATAGACTTCTATAGAAACACAAAACAAACAGGGTATGATTCTTATTGTATATGAGGCTGGCATCTGAAGATATACCTAAAATGTTGATGAATCATATTAGGCAGTACAAAGATATTAGAGATTGAGGGTTATGCTTTTGGTTATCCGAAGATATGAACAACACTTTTGGTTATGCTTTGAGCCAAGTGCTTGTTTTATGTTTTATTCTCAGATCCCTAGAAATTCAAGTTAACACAAAGTAACCTATATGCATAGGTGGATGACAAGTCATATTCTGATGTCGCAGGTTCTACTTGAATTGGCACGCAGCCGGAACAAGATCCCGCTGCCCAAGTCAATCGCTCCACCTGGCTCGATTCCTCTGCCACCTGAGCAGGACACTTTGTTGAGTGAAAACTACCAGCTCCTACCCGCACTGAAGCCACCAACTCAGACTGAAGAAGCAGAAGATGACAACGAGGGAGCCGCCGCAATCCCTGCCAATCCCAGTCCAAACTATTCGCAGGATCAGAGGGGCAGCGAGCAACATCAGCCTCAGAGCCAGAGCCAGAGGGTATCTTTCCAACTGAATGCGGTGGCTGCCGCGGCTGCAAAGCGTCCTCTGGTGACAGTTGATCAGCTGAACATGGGCTAACTGATTGTAGATCGCTGGCAGGCTCCTAGTGCTTGTTCCCGCGAACCTGCTTGCTGATGCTTGTGTAGCTGCTGGGATCGCCCTTTCAGGCTAGCGCCCTCCTGTTTCACCATGAAAAATGCTGATTGTTGAGGAGAGGGAGCAGCCTTGCAACCTTGCAAGTAGTGTGTGCTGTAGGTGCACACCTCGGGTTAACTAATTCCTGTCCATTATTGCCAACTTATTGATATTGTAGATCTTGTCGAACTTGAATTGTACCGTTGTTGTTTCAGAATGCTAAATCGGTGTTCCTGTTGCGACTGTGTTCCTATTATGCTTTTGGTGGCATGTAGGAGTACCACATATTTGGTTGGTTAAAATCAGGACCTAACAATACGTGCACATCCTATACACCTAGATAGAGGGAGTACCAAGTGTACAATAAAGAGATAAAGGTAAATCTGTAGTGCCAGATGCACTCCTGTTTCTTTATCAGTGTTTGCTTTTTTGCTTGCGGAGTAGGGTGGACTGGTACCCTCTGTGCGTGGAGCATGCATCAGTTATTGAGAAATCAGAAGAAAAACAAAAAGCCCGTCTAGCTCAGTTGGTAGAGCGCAAGGCTCTTAACCTTGTGGTCGTGGGTTCGAGCCCCACGGTGGGCGACCACCTTTTTTTTTTGTACTCTCCAGGAATCAATTTGTTGCATGTAGTGCATGAATCTGATGGATGGCCACTGTCTAAAACCAAGACGCTCCAATTTATTTGCAGCATCAGCTTGTAATTTGTACGCACGCACTTGCCTTTTGCTCAGGCTGTGTTCGAGTAGTTCACGTCACTGTATATGATACTTCGGTCTGGTTGACAGGTTGAGGATCAGTTGGGACGGCCCTCTGACGGGACAAAGAGGGAAGGGGGAAACGGCCGTGAGGGCTAGATGGCGTCACGGGAAGTTGAGATGGCAAGGCGCCCATGACCGGGGAGAACGGGAACAAAACGGGATCCGGTGCGCGCTGGCTTCTCTCGATGAACTTGCAAGAGACAGCGGTTTTGCGCAGCATGCAACTGATGCTGCTTTTCTGTTTTTCTTCTCCTTTTATTCAGTTCGTCCTGACCAGCCCGGCCGATGCACACGCCGCTGCCCCGTTCGTGTTGAACGTGCCATCCCATGTTCGCGGAGTGGGTGTGCTCACCGCGGCCACCATCTACACCTAGTCACACTTGGCGTGCATAGATCGCGCGCTCGGCGTCTTATGCATGCAGGAAACAAAAGCCCGGGCCGGGGAAGCCGGTCCAGCTATGAAATGGGCCAGGGTTTAACTAACAAATGCCTCCCTAAACCCTGAACCCCTACTGAACTAAAACGACACCAATTTCTTCTCGAAACTCCTGGAACTTGGCGCGGCCTAGCGCCTTTGTCAGAATATCAGCGAGCTGCCCGTTGGTGCCGATGAACTCGACCTCCACAAGCCCATCTTCGACGCACTCGCGCAAGAAATGGAACCTTGTGTCAATGTGTTTGCTGCGGTCGTGGAAGACGATGCTGAGGAAGATCGCTGCTTTGTCGTCAATCTTTAGTCTGACTTGCTCGACCTCTGCGTTCTTCATGTCGCCAAGCAGCCGCGCGAGCCACACGCCCTGGCAGGCCGCCGTTGCGGCGGCGATGTACTCTGCTTCGCAGGTGGACAAGGCCACCACTCGCTGCTTGTGTGACTGCCAGCTGATCAGACTCCGGCCAAGGAAGAAGAGGACGCCGGTCGTGCTCTTGCGGGTGTCGACGTCGCCCGCCATGTCGCTGTCGCTGAAGCCCACCAGAGTTGCCTCGGCTGCCCCCTGGCATAGAAGTAGCCGTAGTGCTGCGTCCCGGCAACGTACCTGGCGATTTGTTTGACGACGACGAGGTGCTTCGTCGTCGGGGCCTCCACGAACCGGCTCACGTAGCCGACAGAGTATGCTATGTCTGGGCGCGTGTGCACCAGATAGCGCAGTGCACCAACGACGCTCCAGTACGCCGTTTCGTCCGTGGTTGGTGTAGAACTCACCCTGCTGAGCTTGAAGCGTGGTTCCATGGGGGTCTGGGTTGGATTGCACCCCACCAGGCCGGCCTTCTCGATGATCTTGTTGGCGTACGCCGCCTGGTTGAGGGAGATGCCGTTCGCCGTCTGCTTCACCTTGATGCCAAGGTAGAAGCTTAACAAACCCAGGTCCGCTCGTGCGAAATTGCTTCTGCATCTCCTCCTTGAACCTGCTGATCTCGTCGTTGTTGTTCCCCGTGATGATGAGGTCGTCGACGTACACGCCGACGAGCAGGCGTGCAGTCCCGTTTCCGCGTCCATAGACTGCCTGCTCCGACAGGCTCCTGGTGAAGCCAAGTCCAAGGAGGCAGCGGTCCATCTTGGCGTTCCACGCCCGTGGAGCTTGTCGCAGCCCGTACAGAGCTTTGTCCAGACGAAGCACCTTGTGTTCTTTCCCGTCGATGGCGTAGCCCGGTGGTTGCATCACGTACACCTCCTCCTTTAGATCGCCGTTGATGAAGGCGCTCTTCACGTCCATGTGGTGTACACGCCAGCCCTCGTGCGCGGCGAGAGCGACCAGCAGGCGAACGGACTCGAGGTGCGCCATGGGAGCGAACACCTCCTCAAAGTCGACGCCCTGCTTCTGGACGAACCCCTTGGCACCAAGCGCGCCTTGTGCTTCTCAACATTGCCGCTGGCGTCGCGCTTGAGCTTGTACACCCACTTGAGCCTGATGGCCTTCTGACCCGCAGGCAGCTCAGTGAGCCGCCAGGTCTTGTTGGCGACGATCGATGCCATCTCCTCATCCATGGCATGGCGCCACGCTCCCTCCTCCTCTGCTTCCGCAAAGGTCTTGGGTTCGTCGATCTCGCCAAGGTAGAGCTCATCCTCGTGAGCCACCAAGGAGGTGGCGCGGTGGTGGAGCCTTCACGAAGATCTGCATGTCACCACGTAGGAGCTTCTCGAGTTGTCCCGAGGCCGCCTGTCGTCGCCACGCAGTGCCTCGCCAAATGGTCAGACTACTGCATGCGAACGGCGGTGGAGTCTTGGTCGACGCGGGCCCGTCTATGGCCCCGCTGATGCCCTCGGCAAGGGCCTTGCCGGGGGCCCGACAAGGGTCTTGCTGTGGCGTTGCAGTCATCCCCGGCAAGGCGCTTGCCGGGGGTCTTGTGGATCTCCTCGGCAAGGATCCCGCCGAGGGTCGCCGTCTTCTGGTCCTCATCTGATCTCACATGTTTATGATCTTGACAAAGATCTGTATGCCACCAAGGAGGTGCCTCCCGAGCCTTTGTTCCAACGTGGCTGACTACGTTGGAAACCATGGGCTCAAGGGTGGCGTACTCTGCTGGTGTTGGGCGAGTGGCCCCGGCAAGGCTCTTGCCGGGGCCGTGGAGGCTGCCCCGGCAAGGGCCTTGCCGGGGGAGCCCACCTCGCCCTCTTGCTCTTTGGTGTTTCTGGTCTTGGCGTTGCCTTATTTGTCTTGGGCTTCGGTTTCTCTCCGGCTTCCCTCCTTTGCCATGTACGTGTGGCCGTGGCGCGCGGCTCTGACTGCCCGTGCACAAGTAAAGGGGTCAAAAGGAGAACCCCTACTTTTCTACATCGACAGGAGCCCCTGGGCCTGGGCCACACATAAGCGCGACACGTTGTTGGGCCAGGCCCAGAACGGTGCGCGGGCAGGCGGGGCGGATTCCACCGCAGTAACTGTTCGTCCGCTGCGCTTCTCCACGACCCGCGTTGAACGCGCGTTGTGGAGGAGCGTGCGTGACGTGGGTGGCATGCATGGTGCGGCCTCTGCACGCATGCATCACATCACAGTTAATGGGAAAGGAGGCGGCCCGCGCCTTCCCCGTAAAAAGGAATAACCGCGGGCGCGCTGCTCACTTTACCCCCTTCCCTGCGTATTTTCCAATCTCAGAGTTGCCGCCCCTTCTCCTTCCTTCCTAAGCTTTCGCCCTTGCTCGTCGTTGCTGTGTCCCTGCCGTCCTCTGTTCCTTGCTCCTCCCAGCCGCCATGGCGCCCAAATCCACCAAGGGCAAGGGAGTGGTCAAGGACGCCGGAGCGACGGAGCCGCCAGAGAGTGCGTTGGCGGTGCAGCGGACGCAGCTCGCCTACTTCCCCTCGACGGTCGACGTGTTCGAACTCCGGGAGGCCTTAAAACCCCTTTGGGGAGTGAAGACGGGGGGAGAGACGACGGGGCATCCAGCCACGCGCGTCATTTCCTGCTAATTGTGCCGAGGCCGCCCCAAATCGGTACCCTTTCTTTGTCGACTACTTCTCCTGCGGGCTCTGTCCCCCCTTCTCCGATTTCTTTAGCGACGTCATGCACACCTACGATTTCCACCTTTTGGATTTTACTCCAAATGCCGTGGCGTGCATGGCTCTTTTTGCGCACCTCTGCGAGGGCCTCGCCGGCACTACAAAAAATTACACTTCCGTGATGATACGTGTTTGTCACAGTAGGCACGTTTTCTGTCATGCATGTACATGCATGACAAATTTATGACAGAATCAAGATAGTCATACCTGTGCTGTCGTACAAGTGTTCCATGACATAACCAAAATTATCATCACAGAGTGTCCACTTCCATGACGATAAATCGCGCATCACAGAAGTGCTTTCGTCAAGGGTGACCGACACGTGGCATCCACCGTAACAGAACGTCGTTAAGCTATCGGGTCCGGTTTTGGATCCGATAACCCATTAACAGCCCCGACCAATGGAGATTTTCCACGTGTAAAATCATCATTGGCTGGAGGAAACACGTGTCGGCTCACCGTTGGGACAGATGTCATCCACTCATTGGACCCAAAGCGCCTATGATACGTCGACACGTGGCACGACACAACAGAGGCCCATATAGGTTAAAAAGGCCGACCCAGTCAAAGGCATGTAGTACTTACTCAGGTACTAGTGGGCAAGCCCAATAACGGCCTGCTTCATAAAGGCCCATTTACGGCCCGAAGCCAGATCTAGCCCGTTAATTGTTCACCGAATATTTGGGCCCATTTACAGCCCGAAGCCAGATCTGGCCCGTTAATTTTTCACCGAATATTTGGGCCCAATTACGGCCTAGTGACTTCGGCCTATTAGAGGCCCGATGTAGACATGGGCCCATTTCAGCCCAGTGTGACTTTCAGCCTGGGAATGCCCCGTGCTGCCCATGGGCCATATATGGTCTGACGGGACATCGGGCCCACTAACGGCCTGTGATAAAGGTGGCAACAGTTAAGCCCAACGTGACTTTGGGCCTGTTAAAGGCCCTCGCATAATTCGGCCCGTTGATGTTCCACTAAGCTTCCGGCCTCTTAAAGGCCCATGATATCGATGGGCCAACTAAGGCCGAGATATGTTTCGCCACGGTAATCGCCGTGATATAACCGGGCCCAAAAGGCCCGGTTTACATTTCGACTTCTTGAAGGCCCGTCGACGACTAGTGAAAATTGAGGCCCAATATGCATTTCGGCTGCTAAAGGCCCATGGTTTCATCTCAGAATAAAGCCAGTACAATATTCAGCCTGTTAATGGTCCAACGCTACCTGGGCCAAACTAACGCTGGGTCCACAAAAGGCCCAACTAAAATATAGGTCGGTGTAAGTTGTGGGCCTCGCGCAAAGTGTGAAGGCCCCAATCATTTGGGCCCAAGAATGAAGCAGGCCGGCCCAATTGTGGCCCGCTAAACACCAGGCCCGTTAGAGGCGAATGTTTCGGCCCGGTCGACTACATCTGATTTTTTTTAGATAGCAAATGATGGCAGTAACTACTAGGAATTAAGAACAAACCTACTCTATACAATAAAGAAATTACGACATAGTAACTAAGAATTTATGGTATATTACATCCACTGGGCATCGAAATTCGCCACCAGTGATCATGAAGCGCAATGAAGAAGCAGATTACAAAAACTGGGCACCATTGTAGCGTAAGAAAATAATACTGAACCGAGACCACTTCCAAGACAGTTCAAGAAATGTTAGCCTTATTGGAGGCTGCTGCATAAGCTTTCCGAAAGGCTGTGAGACCGACCTAGCATGTCGGTCATAGCTTCTAGGTGTAGCTGTTTAGCGATGAGGTTCTCATTGGTGTTCTCCGCAATCTTTCTTAGAGATAGGACTTCAAGTCGAAGTTGAGTTGCGTAATGCCTTTACGCTAGAACTTGGGACTGAAGAAGTCGAACTGATTCAGACAACAAATTCTGTGAGCTTGTATGACTGCTAGTCTCAAGTAACTTGAACACTACATCAAGACAAGACTTTGGGGTTGTCTCGCTATCTTCAAGATGTTTTGCCTTCTTTGCTGCAATATATGTTGGGTTTGTCGCATGACCTTCATGAGACTTGTGCATGCCATCGGGCATATCACCACAAACAAAGCAGATAGATGACAGGTTTTGCACGTGTATAAACAAAGATGATAAGCTGTCTTTGTCAATTCCATCCAATTTCAAATTAAAAAATAAAGAGTAAGTTCAAAATATCAATAGCATAATTTGGCATTGTTCATAATGCGGGGAGCTTCACCATAGTACTTGTTTGGGATATAACTATTTGTGTAAGCCGCCCATGAGGGGCCGGGTTACGCAATGAAGGATCCATCAGAAGAAGCCCAAGACCAAGCATGAAGATGGCGGTTCAATAAAGGGTCTAAAAGCCCACAGGTGACTTAAGGCCCGTAGTAGTAAACCGTTGTAATGACATGACTTGTATCATAAGGTAGAGTTAACTAGTCACCGAGCCGGACACTGTCTATGAGCCGGTCGGGACTTTGTAGGCCGCAGGGCGTGTCCCCGTGTATATAAGGGGACGACCCGCTGGCGGCTTAGGGCAAGAAACAACTCCTCGAGAACCGGGCATAGCATATCTCGCTCCCTGGTCATCGAAACCCTAGCAATATCAACCCAACTAGACGTAGGACTTACCTTCACCGTAAGGGGCCGAACTAGTATAACTCTCTCGTGTCGTTTGTCCCGATTAACCCCTTTAAGCTTCCTAGTTGCGATGGCTCCACAACTAAGTCCTTGCAAGAGGACATCTGCTGTGAAAATTCCACGACAGTTGGCGCCCACCGTGGGGCCAGCGCATGGTGGATTTTAGTTCTTGAAGGGCAACTTCGAAGGGATCAAGGGATACACAGTCGGCCGAATGACTAAAAGTCGTCGCGGCAAGATCTACATCGACGACTAATACGTCTCCAACGTATCTATAATTTTTGATTGCTCCATGCTACTTTATCTACTGTTTTGGACTATATTGGGCTTTATTTTCCAATTTTATATTATTTTTGGGACTAACCTATTAACCGGAGGCCCAGCCCGAATTGCTGTTTTTTGCCTATTTGGTGTTTTGAAGAAGCGGAATATCAAACGGAGTCCAAACGGAATGAAACCTTCGAACGTGATTTTCTCACCGAACGTGATCCAGGAGACTTGGACCCTACTCCAAGAAGTAACAGTGAGGCGGTCACGAGGGTGGGCCCCCTAGGGCGCCCCGCCTTTGTGGGCCCCTGTTGCTCCACCGATGTACTCCTTCCTCCTATATATACCTACGCACCCCAAACGATCGAGCAGGAGCCAAAAACCTAATTCCACCGCCGCAACTTCCTGTATCCACGAGATCCCATCTTGGGGCCTGTTAGGAGCTCACGGAGGGGCATCCACCACGGAGGGCTTCTACATCATCACCATAGCCCCTCCGATGAAGCATGAGTAGTTTACTTCAGACCTTCGGGTCCATAGCTAGTAGCTAGATGGCTTCTTCTCTCTTTTTGGATCTCAATACAATGTTCTCCCCCTCTCTCGTGGAGATCTATTCGATGTAATCTTCTTTTTATGGTGTGTTTGTTGAGACCGATGAATTGTGGGTTTATGATCAAGATTATCTATGAACAACATTTGAATCTTCTCTGAATTCTTTTATGTATGATTGGTTATCTTTGCATGTCTCTTCTAATTATCCGTTTGGTTTGGCCAACTGGATTGGTAGTTCTTGCAATGGGAGAAGTGCTTAGCTTTGGGTTCAATCTTGCGGTGTCCTTTCCCAAAGGATGTGAAGGGCAGCAATGCACATATTGTATTGTTGCCATCGAGGATAACAAGATGGGGTTTTTATCATATTGCATGAATTTATCCCTCTACATCATGTCATCTTGCTTAAGGCGTTACTCTGTTTTTAACTTAATACTCTAGATGCATTCTGGATAGCGGTCGATGAGTGGAGTAATAGTAGTAGATGCAAGCAGGATTCGGTCTACTTGTCTCGGACGTGATACCTATATACATGATCATACCTAGATATTCTCATAACTATGCTCAATTACATCAATTGCTCAACAGTAATTTGTTCACCCACCGTAGAATACTTATGCTCTTGAGAGAAGCCACTAGTGAAACCTATGGCCCCGGTCTATTCTCATCATATCAATCTCCATTACTTTAATACTTGCTTTGTTTTTACTTTGCCTTTTACTTTTCACTTTGCATCTCTATACCAAAAATACCAAAAATATTATTTATCATCTCTATCAGATCTCACTCTCGTAAGTGACCGTAAAGGGATTGACACCCCTAATCGCGTTGGTTGCGAGGAGCTATTGTTTTGTGCAGGTACAAGGGACTTGTGTGTAGCCTCCTACTGGATTGATACCTTGGTTCTCAAAAACTGAGGGAAATACTTACGCTACTTTGCTGCATCATCCTCTCCTCTTTAGGGAAATCCAACGCAGTGCTCAAGAGGTAGCAAGAAGAATTTATGGCGCCGTTGCCGGGGAGGCTTACGCAAGAGCAAGTCAAGACTTGGACTCCTAACAACAAGCCACTTCTGGCACCGTTAAATTCTACATACCAAGTACCTATCACAATCCCTATCTCCCGCATTACATTATTTGCCATTTGCCTCTCGTTTTCCTCTCCCCCACTTCACCCTTGCCGTTTTATTTGCCCTCTCTTTCCCAATCTCCTCCTCCTCTTTTTACCGTTTGCCTTTTCCTCGTCCGCTTGTTTGCTCGTGTGTTAGTTCGCTTGCTTGTCGTCATGACTAGTCTCATATCTTCTCCGTTATCTCCCGAGAATGAAGTTCTAAATTTTAAGCAAAGGGAGGGAGAAAATCTAAAAGACGCTTGGTATAGAATTTGCAATGCTCAAAATAGATCTACCAGGAAGCAATGTACTTCTGTTCTTCTTCGTAATTTTTACGTGGGTTCTAATCCTTGGTATAGACATATCCTTGATACCATTACCGGAGGGAATTTCTTGGGTAGCCATACTTTCGATTCTTATAATGCTTTAATAGATTTATTTGGCTCACCACCTCTTTTAGTTAATGGAACTATGTTAACCTTGGAGCATGTTATGCAAAGACTTGAAATTATTGAGAATAAAGTTGCTACCATTGAATCAATTGAAAATCTTGATAAAAATATCCACAATGAAATTACCCAATTTGGATCTAAGGTAGGAATGACTTTGAAAAATATTAAAGAAAAGGAACCCATAGTTAATGAGAAAATAAATCTAGATTCCACTAGAATCGATAAACTTGAGGGTATCATTACCAACTTGGGAACCGCTTTTTCTTCCGTAAAAAACACTCCAAGTTCATCTACCAAAAATACTAAGTTTATTTATGTTCCTAAGAATAAAGGTTAATCATCTAGTAAGGAAACTGCGGATCTTAAATCTATAAGTGTTCATCCCAATGTTTTTGCCATCATTAAGGAACCATTTGCTATGAATGAATTTTTCGATCTTTTGCCTAAAAATTTGACAATTACTAGAGAGAAAGAAAATTCTAAAGAAGGTAGATGCCTCATTGAAGAATTGCCTACCAAAGATGGCAATACCTAGATCTATCCTTGCTTTTATGCCTAGCTAGGGGCGTTAAACGATAGCGCTTGTTGGGAGGCAACCCAATTTTATTTTTAGTTTTTTTGCTTTTGCTTCTGTTTAGGAATAAATAATCCATTTAGCCTCTGTTTATATGTGGTTTTAC
Source organism: Aegilops bicornis (assembly GCA_021605145.1). Lineage (NCBI taxonomy): Eukaryota > Viridiplantae > Streptophyta > Magnoliopsida > Poales > Poaceae > Aegilops > Aegilops bicornis. The sequence goes on from CM038671.1 coordinate 679,591,413, forward strand.
GTTTTAATTAGTGTTTGTGCCAAGTTAGACCTATAGGATCTTCTTGGATGATAGTTATTTGATCTTGCTGTAATTTCCAGAATCTTTCTGTTCACGAAAACAATTGTTAAAAATCACCAGAACGTGATAAAATACTGATTCCAATTGCTGCTGATCAATAAACAAATTTTCTAGGTCGTCCTATTTTGGTTGAATTTTTTCAGTCCCAGAAGTTTGCGTTAGTTACATATTACTACAGACTGTTCTGTTTTTGACAGATTCTGTTTTTCGTGTGTTGTTTGCTTATTTTGATGAATCTATGGCTAGTAAAACAGTTTATAATCCATAAAGAAGTTGGAATACAGTAGGTTTAACACCAATATAAATAAAGAATTAGTTCATTACAGTACCTTAAAGTAGTCTTTTGTTTTCTTTCTCTAACGGAGCTCACGAGATTTCTATTGAGTTTTGTGTTGTGAAGTTTTCAAGTTTTGGGTAAATTCTTTTGATGGATTATGGAACAAGGAGTGGCAAGAGCCTAAGCTTGGGGATGCCCATGGCACCCCAAGATAAACCAAGGACACCAAAAGTCAAAGCTTGGGGATGCCGGAAGGCATCCCTCTTTCGCTCTACTTCCATCGGTAATTTACTTGGAGCTATATTTTTATTCACCACATGATATGTGTTTTGCTTGGAGCGTCTTGTATTATTTGCGTCTTTGATTGTTAGTTTACCACAATCATCCTTGCTGTACACACACCTTTTTAGAGAGCCATACATGAATTGGAATTTGATAGAATACTCTATGTGCTTCACTTATATCTTTTGAGCTTGATAGTTTTGCTCATAGTGCTTCACTTATATCTTTTGAGCGTGATAATTTTTGCTCTAGTGCTTCACTTAGATCTTTTAGAGCACGGTGGTGGATTTGTTTTAAAGAAACTATTGATCTCTCATGCTTCACTTATATTATTTTGAGAGTCTTTAATAGCATGGTAATTTGCTTAAATATTAATATACTTAGTATTCAAGATATGTGAAACTTTCTTTTTGAGTGCGTTGAATACTAAGAAAAGTTTGATGCTTGATAATTGTTTTGAGATATGAAGATGGTGATATTAAAGTCATTCTAGTTGAGTAGTTGTGAATTTAAAGAATACTTGTGTTGAAGTTCGTGATTCCCGTAGCATGCACGTATGGTGAACCGTTATGTGATGAACTCGGAGCATGATTTATTTATTGATTGTCTTCCTTATGAGTGGCGGTCGGGGAATGACGATGGTCTTTTCCTACCAATCTATCCCCCCTAGGAGCATGCGCGTAATACTTTGCTTTGATAACTTCTAGATTTTTGCAATAAGTATATGAGTTCTTGATGCCTAATGTTGAGTCCATGGATTATACGCACTTTTTCCCATCCTTCCACCATTGCTAGCCTCTCTAATACCACGCTCTTTTCGCCGGTATCATACACCCACCATATATCTTCCTCAAAATAGCCACCATACCTACCTATCATGGCATTTCCATAGCCATTCCGAGATATATTGCCATGCAACTTTCCACCGTTCCGTTTATTATGACACGCTCCATCATTGTCATATTGCTAGCATGATCATGTAGTTGACATCGTATTTGTGGCAAAGCCACCTTTCATAATTCTTTCATACATGTCACTCTTGTTTCATTGCATATCGGTACACCGGAGGCATTCATATAGAGTCATACTTTGTTCTAAGAATCGAGTTGTAATTGTTGAGTTGTAAGAAAAATAAAAGTGTGATGATCATCATTCTTTAGAACATTGTCCCAAGTGAGGAAAGGATGATGGAGACTATGATTCACCCACAAGTCGGGATGAGACTCTGGACGAAAAAAATGAAAAATGAAAAAAAGAGGCCATAAAAAAAGAGAAATGGCCCAAATAAAAAAATGAGAGAAAAAGAGAGAAGGGAAAATGCTACTATCCTTTTACCACACTTGTGCTTCAAAGTAGCACCAAGATCTTCATGATAGAGAGTCTCTCATTTTGTCACTTTCATATACTAGTGGAATTTTTCATTATAGAACTTGGCTTGTATATTCCAATGATGGGCTTCCTCAAATGCCCTAGGTCTTCGTGAGCAAGCGAGTTGGATGCACACCCACTTAGTTTATTTTTTTTGAGCTTTCATATACTTATAGCTCTAGTGCATCCGTTGCATGGCAATCCCTACTCACTCACATTGATATCTATTGATGGGCATCTCCATAGCCCGTTGATACGCCTAGTTGATGTGATACTATCTTCTCCCTTTTTGTCTTCTACACAACCACCATCCTATTCCACATATATTGCTATATCCATGGCTCACGCTCATGTATTGCTTGAAGATTGAAAAAGTTTTGAAAATGTTAAAGCATGAAACAATTGCTTGGCTTGTCATCGGGGTTGTGCATGATTTAAATATTTTGTGTGGGGAAGATGGAGCATAACCAGACTATATGATTTTGTAGGGATAACTTTCTTTGGCCATGTTATTTTGAGAAGACATAATTGCTTAGTTAGTATGCTTGAAGTATTATTATTTTTATGTCAATATGAACTTTTATCTTGAATCTTTCAGATCTGAATATTTATACCACAATTAAGAAGATTTACATTGAAATTATGCCAAAGTATCACTCCGCATCAAAAATTATCTTTTTATCATTTACCTACTCGAGGACGAGCAGGAATTAAGCTTGGGGATGCGATACGTCTCCAACGTATCTATAATTTTTGATTGCTCCATGCTACTTTATCTACTGTTTTGGACTATATTGGGCTTTATTTTCCACTTTTATATTATTTTTGGGACTAACCTATTAACCGGAGGCCCAGCCCAGAATTGCCGTTTTTGCCTATTTCAGTGTTTCGAAGAAACGGAATATCGAATGAAACCTTCGGGAACGTGATTTTCTCACCGAACGTGATCCAGGAGACTTGGACCCTACTCCAAGAAGTAACAGAGGCGGTCACGAGGGTGGCCCCCCCTAGGGCGTGCCCCCTCCTTGTGGGCCCCCTGTTGCTCCACCGATGTACTCCTTCCTCCTATATATACCTACGTACCCCCAAACGATCATAATAGGAGCCAAAAACCTAATTCCACCGCCGCAACTTCCTGTATCCACGAGATCCCATCTTGGGGCCTATTCCGAGCTCACGAGGGGGCATCCACCATGGAGGGCTTCTACATCATCACCATAGCCCCTCCGATGAAGTGTGAGTAGTTTACTTCAGACCTTCGGGTCCATAGCTAGTAGCTAGATGGCTTCTTCTCTCTTTTGGATCTCAATACAATGTTCTCCCCTCTCTCGTGGAGATCTATTCGATGTAATCTTCTTTTTGCGGTGTGTTTGTTGAGACCGATGAATTGTGGGTTTATGATCAAGATTATCTATGAACAATATTTGAATCTTCTCTGAATTCTTTTATGTATGATTGGTTATCTTTGCAAGTCTCTTTGAATTATCCGTTTGGTTTGGCCAACTAGATTGGTAGTTCTTGCAATGGGAGAAGTGCTTAGCTTTGGGTTCAATCTTGCGGTGTCCTTTCCGATGTGAAGGGGGCAGCAAGGCACGTATTGTATTGTTGCCATCGAGGATAACAAGATGGGGTTTTTATCATATTGCATGAATTTATCCCTCTACATCATGTCATCTTGCTTAAGGCGTTACTCTTTTTTAACTTAATACTCTAGATGCATGTTGGATAGCGGTCGACGAGTGGAGTAATAGTAGTAGATGCGAGCAGGATTCGGTCTACTTGTCTCGGACGTGATACCTATATACATGATCATACCTAGATATTCTCATAACTATGCTCAATTCTGTCAATTGCTCAACAGTAATTTGTTCACCCAATCAGAGAATACTTATGCTCTTGAGAGAAGCCACTAGTGAAACCTATGGCCCCCGGGTCTATTCTCATCATATCAATCTCCATTACTTTAATACTTGCTTTGTTTTTACTTTTCCTTTTACTTTTCACTTTGCATCTCTATACCAAAAATACCGAAAATATTATTTACCATCTCTATCAGATCTCACTCTCGTAAGTGACCATGAAGGGATTGACAACCCCTAATCGCGTTGGTTGCGAGGAGCTATTGTTTTGTGCAGGTATGAGGGACTTGTGCGTAGCCTCCTACTGGATTGATACCTTGGTTCTCAAAAATTGAGGGAAATACTTACGCTACTTTGCTGCATCATCCTCTCCTCTTCGGGGAAATCCAACGCAGTTCTCAAGAGGTAGCAACGATGAAGGCTGGGGCCCCGAGGCCGGCTCAATTGAGTACGGGTACCGGGTCCCCTTCGGCGGAATTCACGTCTTCATCGGTCAGATTGGTGAGCCGGGCCCTGAGCCGGACAACTGCACCAATCTCGTTGAGACGGCTTAGCGTGCGAGACCCGCCCGAGCTCAACCCGTCGTGAAGCGTGCCTTCGTGGGTTGCATCCACAGAGAGGAACTTTCTGAAGGATCTGTAGATGGTGTTGAGACGGCCATCCACTCCGATGGTGACTCGTCCACTGGTGAAACAGATTCGATGTATCAACTGCAAGACGGCAGGCTGGGGGGCTGTTCCGATGGCGATATTCCAGACCCCTTTGAGCCGCCGAGCTGCGTAGGGGTCTTCATGGCTGGTACTCAACCCGGTCAAAACTCTACAGCCGCGGCCGCGATAACGTCCGGGTCAGGAGCGGCCGGGGCAGGAGGCCCTATGTGCCTGCCGGCTCAGGTGTTGATGGATCTCATGGATAAGCTGACGGCCCTGTTAACCACCACAGTTATTCCTGCGAATCAAGATGAACATAATGCAGAGGTGGCAAAGGTGCGTGAGGAAATAGCTCGGGCCAAGGAGGCCTTAGCAGTTGAGGATACCAGGTTGTCCATAGAACGGGCGGCTTTGGATGCACGGGCGCAACAGCTCCAATTAGAGGCTTTCCAGCTTACGATGAACCTGAACGCATCTAATGAGGTGATGAGGAGGAGACACCAGAAAACTCAATCCCGTTTGCCTCCGGTTTATGATCCTCGGAGTCTCTTCACCACACCCGGAGCCGGCCCTAGTAACCCGCCAGAAGCAAACCAGTTCATAACACCCGGACCAGGGGGACCGGTTCAGCCTCGGGTGATGGCCCCGCCCCGATACGTACCAACACCACCGGGTCACTTTTCTAATCCCATGGAGAACTTGATTGCAGCATCAGCACATTTGGTGGCTCTCCCAGTGGACGGTGATGATCCAACAGCGGTGGAGACGCGAAGGATCAGAGAACTTGTCCAGACAGCTCTGGCTCAGCAGGAGGCTTATTCCTACAGTCGGGACAGGATTCATTCAACTCCTCACCCAAGCCGGAGCCCGAGTTATAGCAGGCACATGGAATCAGAAGCCTTGTCAAGCAACGCCCAATGACGTAACCATCCCGGCGGTTATAACCCGGTACAGGACCGGATACGTCAGGAGGACGAACGGGCGGCTCAACTGGCGGCTCAACTGACAGCTCATCAGGCCCTCTCAGATTATCTGACGACTTCCGTTGAGGCAGGAGTAGCCACCAGAACCGGCGGTGTTCCTTGTTTGGTGTCGGCTCTACGTAATGTACGTCTGCCCAAGGACTTCAAAGGACCCAGAAAGGTGCCAAATTATACGGCCGACTTACAGCCCGGGGCGTGGATCGAAAGTTATGAGATGGCGATGGAGCTGTTGGAGGTCAGTGACGCGGCAATGGCTAAGTACTTCACCATGATGTTGGATGGAACGGCCCGGTCTTGGTTAAAGGGCCTGCCGCCTAATTCCATCGGCTCATGGGCGGAGTTAAAGGCCCGGTTCATTCAGAACTTTAAGGACACCTGCAAGCAGTCCATGTCGATTGTGGACTTAACCAATTGTAAACAAGAAGAGGGTGAATCCACCACTCATTGGGTGCGCCGGGTCAAGGAGATAATACATTCCTCTGACAAGATGGATGCCAGCTCTGCAGTCCTCATGTTGGAGAAGAATTGTCGATTTGAACCGCTGAGGCAGAAGCTGGGGCGTCTCAAGCGTGATTGTAATGATATGGGCATGCTGATGGCGGCTTTAGTCAAATACGCCGATTCTGATAGTACCAAGGATCCCGCGTCTGATGAGGAAAAGACAGGGAAGGGAAAGAAGAACGGCAATGGAAAGGGTCAACAGCATAACCCGATGAATCAAGGAGGCAATAAGCGTAAGGCCGAGGGTAACTTGGAGTTTGTGGCCAACGCCAATGCACAGGGTAACAATCAGAGATGCAAGGGAAAAACGCCCCCTCGATCTGGCGTGTCAGGTCCATCTCTTGAGCAGTTACTCAATGAGCCCTGCCTGAGACACGGCACCCGGGAGAGGCCAGCCACTCACTTGTGGAAGGATTGCGCGATCATGAAGGCTTTCAAGAATTCCAACATGTTCGACGGTAATCACGGGTCGTGCGGCTTAGGTGCGGCGGCTTTCATGGCGAGGCGGTGGTTCAAATTCCGGCTTTCGGGGTAATCAAAGGCGGCTATAATCAGCAACAATCTGGTCAAGGAGGGCAACAGCAGCAATCGGGTTATCAAAGTAACCCGAAGCAACCGAATGGTGGATGATCATGTGTCCACCACTAGCTTATGCAAAGCGTGACCAAGCTTCATAAGAGGGCGGTGAATTCTGTTGAACCGGCGGTCCCCGTTATTTGAGGTGGCGAGCAGCCAATTATGGAGTAGAGAAGATCACCCTCCCCGGGTTGACAATCAGGGTCAGCTAGCCTTGGTGGTGGCACCTCAGGTCGGTGGATATAAATTTACCAAGGTACTCATGGACGGAGGTAGCAGCATCAACATCCTCTACTACGAGACCTTTCAACGCATGGGTTTGACTGACAAAAAATTAAAGACATCCAACACCGTTTTCCATGGAGTGGTGCCTGGTTAGTTGGCGTACCCAGTCGGTAAGATTGAATTGGAGGTGGCCTTTGGAGATGAATACGATTCTAGGGCTGAAAAACTAACCTTTGAGGTGGTCAAAATTAAGAGTCCATATCATGCTCTGTTTGGGCGGCCGGCTTATGCCAAGTTCATGGCTCGGCCGTGTTATGTTTATTTACAGCTTAAGATGCCGGGTCACAAGGGCACCATCACTGTGCATGGGAGTCGAAAGATAGACCTGGAATGTGAAGAAGGTGATGCGGCTTATGCTGAGTCTGTTTGTGCAGCAGAGGAGCTGAAGTTTTATCAAGATAATGTTGACCGGCGGATATGACCTCCTGGAGAAGCCAACCACGAGCATGACCCGGCGATGAAGTTTAAGTCATTTCTGAAACCAAGCTTGTTGATTTTACTCCAGGCGATTCGTCTAAGCAGTTCAGTATCAGTGCCAATTTGGATCCTAAATAGGAAAGCGCGATCGAGTTCATCCGTGAGAACCGGGACATCTTTGCATGGAAGCCTTCAGACATGCCGGGTGTACCGTGAGAACTCGCTGAGCACACTTTTAATATTGATCCAAAATATAAGCCGGTCAGACAGTTTCTTCGACGATTCAACGAAGAGAGACAGAAAGCTATTGTTGAGGAGGTGGCCCGGCTCTTGGCTGCCGGGTTTATTGTTGAAGTTTTTCACCCTGAATGGTTGGCTAACCTGGTGCTTGTGCTTAAGAAGAACGGCACCTGGCGGATGTGTGTGGATTACACGGACTTAAATAAGGCTTGTCCGGCTGATCCCTTTTCTCTCCCCCGTATTGATCAAATCATTGATGCTACGGCGGGTTGTGAGCGCTTGAGCTTTTTGAATGCTTATTCTGGCTATCATCAGATCAAGATGGCAGTTAAGGACCAGGAGAAGACGGCTTTCATCACTCCGTTTGGAGCCTTCTGCTATGTATCTATGCCATTTGGGCTCAAGAGTGCCCATGCGACTTATCAGCGGTGTGTACAGAACTGTCTCCATGATCAGATTAGACGCAATGTTCATGCTTATGTGGATGATATAGTGGTTAAATCCAGAGAGAAGGAAACCTTGATAGCTGATCTAAAGGAGACCTTTGACAATCTCCGGGTTTACAAGACGATGCTTAACCCGGCCAAGTGTGTGTTTGGCATGTCAACAGGCAAGCTTTTGGGTTTTCTGGTTTCCAACAGAGGTATTGAAGCTAACCCAGAGAAGATCAAGGCGATTACCTCTTTGGCTAAGTCGGCGTTCATCAATGATGTTCAGCAATTGGCGGGTCGTGTTGCTGCCTTAAGCCGTTTCATAAGCCGATTAGGTGATAAGGCCTTGCCACTGTATCAGATGATGAAGAAAACAAACACTTTTGTCTGGAGCGAGGCTGCTAACGCTGCCTTTGAAGATTTAAAGAGACAGTTGTCTGAGCCGCCGATCCTTGCAGCTCCCATTGATAGAGAGCCCTTGCTGTTATATGTGGTTGCTAACTCACGTGCTGTCAGTGTTGCAATCGTGGTGGAGCGCAAGGAGGCCGGCAAGGAGCATCCGGTTCAACGGCTGGTTTACTATATCAGCGAGGTGCTCATTGAGTCTAAGCAAAGGTATCCGCATTGGCAGAAGCTTGTTTACGGGGTGTTCATGGCAAGCCGGAAGCTGAAACAGTACTTCCAAGGTCACCCTGTCACCGTGGTAAGTTACGCCCCTTGGGAGACATCATCCAGAATAGAGAGGCCACAGGACGAGTCGCCAAGTGGGCCATCGAGCTTGGGCCTCATGGCTTGAAATACATGCCGCGTACTGCTATTAAGTCTCAAGCCCTGGTGGACTTTATCAACGACTGGACAGAGCTGCAGGCACCTGAGGAGAAGCCGGATAACACGTATTGGACTATTCACTTTGATGGGTCCAGACAATTGGAAGGCTCGGGGGCTGGAGTCGTTTTAACTTCCCCTCGAGGTGACAAATTTTGTTATGTGCTCCGGATCATGTTTCCTTGTACTAATAATGCAGCTGAATATGAGGCCTTGCTCCATGGTCTTCGGATGGCCAAAGAGATGAATCTGAGTCGGGTAAGGTGCTTGGGCGACTCAGATCTCGTGGCTCAACAGGTGTCAGGCAAGTGGGACTCCAAGGATCCCCTCATGGCGGCTTACCGTTGTGAAGTTGATGCCGTGGCTGGGCACTTCAAGGGTTATCAAGTGGAGCACGTTGATCGAAGGAAGAATGAGGCGGCTGATGCCTTAAGATGGCTGGGGTCTCAGCGTAAGCCGGTGCCACCTAACACCTTTTTGGATGTTTTGCATAATCCTTCGGTTAAGTCACCCACAGAGGAAGATTTAGCTATTCCAGACCCAGAAGCACAGTTGGTGGCGGCTCTTAACGTCATCCCGGATTGGACAGTGCCATATTTGGCTTGCATGGCCCGGGGAGAATTGCTTGAGGATGAGACCTCGGCAAGACAAATCATCCGGTGATCTAAATCCATGACAATTGTTCATGGTGAGCTGCATCATCGGAGTGTCACTGGGGCGTTTCAACATTGTGTGTCACCTGCGGAGGGTCAGGAAATACTTCGTGAGATCCATGAAGGGGACTGCGGTCATCATGCCGGGTCAAAGTCTCTCGTGGCCAAGGCTTTTCGTCATGGTTTCTATTGGCTGATGGCTCACGCTGACGCGGAGGATCTGGTCAATAAATGTGACGGCTGTTAGAAATTCTCACGACGAGCTCATGTGCCGGCTCAAGAATTGAGGATGATTCCAATTACTTGGACGTTTGCAGTCTGGGGGCTTGATATGGTTGGGCCCTTCAAAAGGTCTAAGGATAAAAAGACACACCTCCTGGTGGCAGTGGATAAATTTACAAAGTGGGTTGAGGCAGAGCCGGTTAGTAAGTGTGATGCAGCCACGGCGGTTCATTTCATGAAAAAGGTGATCTTTCATTTTGGTTTTCCACACAACATCATAACTGATAATTGCACTAATCTCTCCAAAGGTGCCATGGAAGAGTTACATCGCGAGAACATATCCGGCTTGATGTTTCATTGATTGCTCACCCTCAATCCAATGGTCAAGCAGAAGAGCCAATCGGAGATCTTGAAAGGTATAAAACCCCGGCTCTTGGTCCCCTTACAGCGGACGCCAGGTTGTTGGGTGGAGGAGTTACCTTCTGTGATTTGGAGCATCAACACTACACCTAACAGATCTACGGGTTACACACCTTTCTTCATGGTGTACGGAGCAGAGGCGGTCCTGCCTAGTGACATCCGTCATGACTCGCCCCGAGTGGTGGCTTACGTTGAGACTGACAATGAACAAGCTCGTCAGGATAGCCCGCTCGGTGATTTACCAGCAAGACCTGCGCCGCTACCACAGCCGCCGGGTTAGATCCAGAACCTTTCAGGAAAGTGACTTAGTGCTCCGGCTCATCCAGGATCAGTCTGATATGCACAAGCTACCCCCCCCCCCCTTGGGAAGGACCCTTTGTGGTCAGCAAGAATCTGAACAACGGGTCATACTGCCTTATCGATGTTCGAGAGCACAAAGACTCACGTAAGTCGAAGGAGGAGACCCGCTGGCCGTGGAATATCGCTCATCTTCGGCCTTACTATACTTGAGCCACCGGCTCTCATGATGTACATATTTCGACAATGTATATATTATGAAAAGCAATAAAGCAGGACCTCTGTCCTTTTTCCTACCTTCAAAAGCTTACATGTCTTTCTTATCATGATTTTGAAACAACCAACAGGGAGCGGATCATATATGAATCCGGCTTTCCCTTTGGTCCGGCTTATGATCATATCTGAATCTAGCCATGGTCGCTTGGGGGCTTCCTGTTCAAACATAGGTCGTATTCGAACCAAAGAGAACATAGCTGTCGATACCACTTGATCGGCATCTTGCCAAACTCACTAGGGGTTTCTTGATCATATTTGAATCATAGCTTAACCCCTTGGGTCCGGCGTGGATCGTATTGAATCAGCGTCATTAAACAACTCTTATGGTCACTTGGGGGCTTCTGTTCAAACATAGGTCGTATTCGAACCAAAGAGAACATAGCTGTCGATACCCACTTGATCGGCATCGCCAAAGCCACTGGGGGCTATATGATCGTATCCGAATCTTAGCTTAACCCCTTTGGAACGGTTTTCTGATCGTATTCAAATCAGAAACCTTTAAATTTTGTCTATTGTTCACTACACTTTGCAATCACAAGTATTTGATCATTTTGAAAGCTCTTTGGGTCTTTGGGGTGGTTTGTGTTCCACCGGTTTAATATTGATCAAGTAAAACTGTTAATGCATAAACAATCATTATATGTGCCAGGTTTCAGGAACAATAAGGTTTATCCTCATTGTCCGGGTCACATAAGCCGACAAGGTAATCAAAGGATCACAGGTATGCTGTTATGATTGTATCTCAAGGATATCATCGAGAACCAGCTTTTATGATTTTTTGCTTCATAGTACGGGTTATCAACACATTATGTGACTCCCCATGCGGTAAGTCGCCAAGGGACTTGTGTTTGTTCTGTACGCAGGGCGATGCAAGCAATTTCTTTTAAACATAAAGGAAGCAGAAGACTGATATAAGCCGGAAGCAGATAATGACGGCGGCTTAAGGAAGTGTTGAGTACCGCAAACATACACGAAGGCATGGCAAAAATCAAGTGTTTTTCTACCCTGTTACAAGACTCTCTGAGTCTGAATAATGAAGCATTGTTTTTCCACAAGACATAAACATACGACGCTTGATGGTTCACTCCATGGGTTGACCTGACGTGTCCGGGTTATCCTTCTCCGCTCCTCCGTCGGCTGCCCTGTCCTGGAAGGTTGATGATGTCCAGTCAATGCCACTCAAATCTACAAACTCAGCTTCATCATCTATAAAATCGGCTGGGTCGACTTCAGGGGCAAAACTATGCTTACGAATTGGAGGGATCAGGCTGACGTCATCGCAGTGAGGCGTTGGGAGTCTCCGGTTCTCGCTGTTATAACCCTGCTGATATTTGGTAAGGTCAGTATCATTCCCAATAAGCATGGCCACAGGGCGTACCTCCTTCACGCAGGCGGCGAAATCCTTCTCATCTAACACGGTACCATCCTCCTTTAAACTTGGGTATCCAAGAGCGATGTCAGCCGGGTCTAGTTCTGGCATAAATGCTTTGGCACGACTCAAAGCAGCTATGGCTCCGGCTCTTGCAGACGCCCGCCTTAGCTCTTGGATCCATTGAGGTAGCACCGTAAGCCGCTTTAACACATCAGCCAGGAGATGGGGACCATCATTTGACAAAGCCACAACGGCCAAAGCACGTTGTGACCCAGCATAGAGTTGCTCTACTAGAGTATAAACAACCTTTAACTTGATCAACATGTTCTGATTAAGGTTTGAGCTCCTGGGGCCTGTGTCAACAAGTATCAGGTGAGCCGGAGGTAACAATTACAAATAGTCATCGAAAGAAGGTTTGCAGTATTCAATGTTTGCACAAGTAGCTTACCGAAGATTGCTGAGACCATTTGGGATACTTGGCGCTTTAAGCCGGATAGCTCATTTGTTGTTTACATAGCGACGCCTCGCTTTCTCGGCCCGAATAACCAAAGAGGCCTTTTCATCAGCCCAGGTTTTCTTATGCCTTCAAAGCTTTTCTTTAGCTTTTCTTCTTCAGACACACTGAACTCAAACTTGGAGTTGGCCTTTTGGATTTCAATTTCTTGAGATGCCAGGCGGTTCTTCAGCTCAGCAATCTCCGACTTAAATTGGCTTATGGTGGCCTGCATCAATACCGGGTTATAATCGGCATTATTATCAGATGACATTAAGTCCCAAGTACTTTGCAAGCAAAGATACTTGACACTTGGGGGCTAATGTATACTGAAGAACTCTAAATTACTACTCCGGTTCATGAAAGTTAATTCCCAAGCACTTTGCAAGCAAAGATACTTAGCACTTGGGGGCTAATGTGTATTGCAAGTTCAAAAATATTATACTACACCGGGTTATATATCTTGTTCTATAGCCGGCCTTTGAGATAAGCCGGATGTTTGATAATGATAAGCAGATTCTAAGTCTACATCATATTTTCTTATAAGCAGTAGACTTGGGGGCTGATACAGTAAGTATGAACAAGGAAAAGTAGCAAAAGTGATACCTCAGATTTTTGATGAATTTGTTTCACCATGTCAATCTCCAGGTCACGACTGCTGTGCACTTGGCTTATGTAGCCAGAGACAATCTCTCCAATGCTCAGATGAGTGTAATCGGTAATGTCCAGCTTGGCCTTTCGGCGCTCAAAAGTTCCTCTTGGCGTAACACTTGGCAAGAAACGATGGGCTGTCGGTTCAACAAACTGGGTCTTGGTGATCTCAACTTCCGGGTCATCTGCCTTGGCCGGGCTAGGAATCTCCGGATTAACAGAGCCGTCGTGGGCTTGTTCGGCAGGCGGGTCAGAGGTAGGCGCTGGAACATCATGAGATGGTTCAGACGGCGGCTCGTGGGCAGAAACATCGGGAGCGGCCGGTCCAAACTCCGGTTCAGTTACAACCGTTTCTTTGGTCGGTTTAGTCTTCTTTGCCCTCTTGCTGGGTTTTACTTGTACACTGTGGACAAGTCAGAGGAATTAATACAAAAGTATGAGTAAGGTAAACATAAGGTAAGTAAGTGGTTATTACCCTGGTGCGGTTTTGAAAGCCGGCATATTTGATTGCATAGACTCACCAGAGGAAGGTGAAGTATCCTGATAGTTGGAGTCAGATGAATTGAGAGGTTGACGAATGAAACCCGCCAAAGGTAAAAGAGGACGGAAGTCGGAGATAACCTCAGGCCTGCGTTTCCTGGTCACATCAGGTAAGCCGGAGGAGAGTTCCACGTCTTTGCTTCTCCGGGTCTGCCTCCGGCTCTCATAAATCTGTCGCTTCAAAAGAAATTGAGGATCTTGGTAAGCTAAAGGATGTGAAAATCTTACTTTCCGGGTCACTCTTCGGATTTTCTGCCGCGGCAAAGGCTCGGAGTTGGAGGAGATTATAGTTACCTCTTCCTCAATGGCTTGGTTGTTTCCCATGTCCTCCTGAAAGGAATTAATGTCAATAAGGTGATGATAAAAGAGCCAGTGGAGTTAAGAGTTACCTCTTCTTCATCGTCATCAGTATCATCCAGTTTTAACATATCTGAAGCACTTGGCTTCTTCTTCCTTGAAGTTCTTGTCTTGGCGGCTTTTCTCTCGGCTCTCTTGGCCGCTCTGGCTTGTTTGGCAGCCTCATGGTCATATTTGACCTTCCAAAAGTCGTCATCTGCCTGTAAATATTGACACATGATTATGAGTAAAAAAACAGGATATAATACAATAAGGATAATTATTGAGGATAATGACTTACTGCAGGGGCCGGGTTCTTCTTGCAGAAAGGAAGTACGCCGAAGGTATTACTAACCACTGAGCCCTCTTTCAATAAAGATTGAGTCGTGGCTTCAACCATATCATCTGGTAAGTCGTCAGGGCTATGACGCATTGGGTCATCCTTCTCGCCTGAGTAAGTGCACATTAAGCTGGGGCGGCGGCTTAACGGAATCACCCGCCAAGAAATCCATACTCAGACTAAGTCGATGCCATCTAAGCCGTTCCCCAAGAGAGCTTTGATTTTCTTGATAGTGGGAGCAAGTGGTACACGTTCAGCAGCAGTTAGCTTGTCTGGCAGCGGATGATTGGATTCAAGGCGTAGAGCACGAAAGCCGGGCAGTGGGTTTTCATTAGACAGAGAAGTGTCCTCACAGTAGAACCACGTCTGTTTCCAATCCTTTGGGTGGCTTGGCAGTTCAGCATAAGGGAAAAGACAGTCTCTCCGCCACTGAATTGAGATGCCACCAAGTTCCAGACTGGGCTCGTTGGCACGTTCATTCTGCCAGTTTAAGTAAAACAATTCTCTGAACAATAGTAAGTTGGGCTCTTCTCCAAGGTACACCTCGCAGAAGACTTGGAAGTACTAAATATTTGACACGGAATTGGGCCCGATGTCTTGAGATCTGAGGTCAAAAAACTGCAAAACATCTCTGAAGAATTTTGAACCGGGTGGAGAAAATCCCCGGTTCATATGATCAGTAAAAATGATCACTTCCCCTTCCTTGGGTCGAGGTTTATCCTCTGACGGGTCAGGAGCACGATAAGACATGACCTCCTTCTCGGGTAGATGGCCGGTCTTAACGAACTCAGACAAAGTGCTTTCCGTAACAGTAGACTTGACCAAGTTACAGGTCACAGGAGCTTTGGGAGCCTCAGGTGCCATTATGCAAGTGAAAGCCTATGACAAAATAAGAATTTCTGGTTCAACTTTAACCCGGAAGAAAATATTTTTAAGTCTATTCAAAATGCCGGCTTAAGATGGGGCCTAATGACATATGGCTAATTGTGCAGTGATGTTTAAACCGTTACAAGTATTAGAAGCAGTTTAATTATCTTTAGTCGCCAGAAGAGAGCAAGGCGGACAATCAGCGTTGTCTTTTTAAGCCGCTTATACAGACTGCCGTGGTTAAAACAGATCTAACAGATGCAGTTTTTTGACTAAGTATGGAACAAACAGGTTTCGCAAACTGCAGTTATTGTTTTGGATCAAATGGTCGCTCTGAAAAGAAAAATTTCTAGACCTAAAATTGGTGCAGAGAAGCTCATACGCTTGAAGGAAGCCCTGGAACAAAGGAAAAGGGACCTATTTGCATTCGAAATGGGTGCAAAACAGTCACCGCAGCAGTTTTTACACCATTTGACGATCAGAAAAGGCGTCGGAGGTGAAACCTATCAAGGGTTTGCAACGGGCGGCAACAAACACTGACGAACTCGAAGAAGCTGTAATGCAGATCTAAGGCAGGAAAGGAAAGGGAATTACAGATGCGAAGCTGGCGAGAAGTTAAATCGCGCTTTTTTCTCTGGTCAAGACAGGTTGATGCAGCGGCCTGAGTTGGAGAAGACGAGGAGCTCGGCGGCGGCGGCGGAGCTCGTGCGGTAGCGAAACAGTGAAAGGAGGAAGACGACCGAAGGGGGGAGAATGAAAAGACCTAGGTCGTGCCTATTTATAAGGGGAGGTTGACTGGGAAGGCACGAGAAACAAGGAGGCAAGGTATCATTATCCAACGGCTCCGACGCCTCGGTTTTCGGGATGGTCAATAAAGAAAGAGATCTGTTCAAGATATGACAAAATAAAATAAGAATTTAATGAAGGATGACGTCACGGCGGGTTATCACGGATCTAGAAGATGACGTCACAGCGGGTTATAACCTTTGCACAAACAAGAGACAGAAAGGCTTGTTTTTAAAGATATTTTAAGATTGACATGAACCGGTTCAAATCAATCTGGGGCCTAATGTTGGGGATATAACTATTTGCGTAAGCCGCCCGTGAGGGGCTGGGTTCGCAATAAAGGATTCATCAGAAGAAGCCCAAGACCAAGCATGAAGATGGCGGTTCAATAAAGGGTCTAAAAGCCCACAGGCGACTTAAGGCCCGTAGTAGTAAATCGCTTTAATGACATGACTTGTATCATAAGGTAGAGTTAACTAGTCACCGAGCCGGACACTGTCTATGAGCCGGTCGGGACTCTGTAGACCGCAGGGCGTGTCCCCGTGTATATAAGGGGACGACCCGCTGGCGGCTTAGGGCAAGAAACAACTCCTCGAGAACCGAGCATAGCATATCTCGCTCCCTGGACATCGAAACCCTAGCAATATCAACCCAACTAGACGTAGGCCTTACCTTCACCGTAAGGGGCCGAACTAGTATAACTCTCTCGTGTCCTTTGTCTCGATTAACCCCTTTAAGCTTCCTATTTGCGATGGCTCCACAACTAAGTCCTTGCAAGAGGACATCTGCCGTGACAATTCCACGACACTACTGGATTACCATGTCAACATAACAAGCATAGATGAAGGGCAAAGAAAATCATTGTATCTATTTTGGTTAATGTGCATGGCATGTTGTTCATATCATCAACCACATCAGTAAGATAAAACAGGAGATGACAAGGTGCAAACGTGGGCTGCTTCACCACACACTGGATTATAGATCCACAAAAACAAGCATACATATAGGGAGTATTGAGTAATGTGCATGGTATGAATAAGGAATTTGTTTTACAAGTAAAACTTAGAACTTACGGTTCTTGCGAACATGCATTTTGGTAGAAACAACAAACTAAACAGTAGTAAACGATAGGGAGTATGAGAAAATTAAACAGAAGTTGAGGATAAAGGCTTTAGAAGGACTGAATTACATTAACAATTAACACCGGGTTTATAATGCCCTTCTCCATGTCAAGGGAAGGATAACTCAAGAATTTCAGCACATAATCTTCTTCATAAGCATTGCCTATACTCTACATTTTGTAGAGAGTAATTATAGATATGATAATACTGGAAGGGATAGAGGATAATGAAGATAAGATCTGATTGATGCTACATAATCAACTACCAATCCCTGGAAGTACAAGCATTACAGGACAAAATGTACTGACAAGAGCAATGGGCTGCACTTCTGCACTGGCATTGTCTGTGTATTCTACTTTTTGGTAAGATTAAATATAGATCTGATCTTTTTTAGTAAATGGTGGGTGTCGGTGTCAAAACCGGCGGATCTCGGGTAGGGGGTCCCGAACTGTGCGTCTAGGCGGATGGTAACAGGAGACAAGGGACATGATGTTTTACCCAGGTTCGGGCCCTCTTGATGGAGGTAAACCCTACGTCCTGCTAGATTAATATTGATGATGTATGTTACAAGAGTGGATCTACCACGAGATCAAAGAGGCTAAACCCTAGAAGCTAGCCTATGGTATGATTGTTGTTCGTCCTATGGACTAAAACCCTCCGGTTTATATAAACACCGGATAGGGTTAGGGTTACATGTAGTCGGTTACAATGGTAGGAGATCTACATATCCGTATCGCCAAGCTTGCCTTCCACGCCAAGGAAAGTCCCATCCGGACACGGGACGAAGTCTTCAATCTTGTATCTTCATGGTCTTGGAGTCCGGCCGATGATGATAGTTCGGCTATCCGGACACCCCCTAGTCCGAAACTCCTCAAGAGTCTCTTTAACCGGCTTCAGCCGACGCATTTAGTCCGGGCGCAGATATTGTCTTCGGCGTTGCAAGACGGGTTCTCCTTGATCTTCATGTTCCCGTCGAATAGTGTCCGGCTTCTTTATAAATGTTGCGCCTTGGCTTCTACACCCAATAATGGCCTTCTTCCATGTGTCGCATTTAATGCGAAAGGCTGGGATATTTTTACATTTTACCCCCTAGCCGTGCGAGCAGCCGCCTACAAGAGAGGCGAGGATCTAGATCCAGCTCACACCATCCTCCATCCGCAAGTTCTCATCAAGCGCTTGACAAAAATGCATTCCTTCATGGATAGCCGACGCGGCTCCTCCTCTCGGGCTCCCAGCCCTAAGCCAGGTGATTGGGGGAGATGCTGGCCCACACAAATGAGCTAGTGGTACTTCAAACCGAGGGATATCTTCCCCCAGCATTCATGGTTCTGGTTCGAGCCGGACTGGCCACCTACAAGGGTGGAAAGTAGGCGGAGAGCGTCCCCAACCCTTCCCAAGGGGAGCGGGTATGCTTTGTCCCCTATCTAATAAGGGGACTCGGATTTCCCAAACATCCGTTTCTCCGGGGGCTCCTAGAGTTCTGCGGACTCCAACTTCACCACCTCACGCCCGCCTCCATTTTGCACATCGCGGGCTTCGTAGCTTTTTGCGAGCTGTTCTTGGGCATCGAGCCCCATTTTGCCCTGTGGAAGAGATTGTTTTGTCTCGTACCCCGTTCTCATGAGGGGTCGCTATACCAAGTGGGCGGAGCCGAAATATGGCGCATCGCCGGGACCGGATATCTATCCGGCACTCGAAGAAGGCGTCCAAGACCGGCCTTCGGAATGGTATTACATGGAGGACCCCCTCTGCCGGATCCAGTCCGGATCGGCCTACCGGATATCAACAATTCTCCATTGAAGAAACGCCTTAGTTGGCGCCCGCGGAGACATCAACTAGAAGATGATAGGAGCGTCCATTATCCGATGGGCCGGATTAGGGTACTGGCCCACTCCGGATTGACCATGATTGGAGTCATGGCCACGTGCATTATGCGAGGGGTGCAGCCACTCCAATATCGGGGCCACCCTATGTGGGATTTCAATGGGGAAGATGACGCCACCCGTCATGGCCGCAAAGGGCTAGGCTCGGCAGCCGATCTGGCAAAGATCCTCTCCGGCTTGTACAAGGGGGAGAGGAGGAAGACTTCCTCCGCAAGAATCCGTTGAATGGATTTTCTATGCATAACCCTCGGAGCTGGGTAAGCGGATGTTCATCTACCCGATCCATACTTTTCTTAAAGTCAAGTATTTTACTCTGTGATTTCGGCGCAGAGCTGCGCCGGACGTGGAGGGCATGAAGCCTAGCTCCACAGCCCGAGGATCCGAACGATCTCGGATCCGGCCTCCAAGAGGATCCGGACATAAAGGTGGAGCTGATTGACGGGGTGTTCCACCAACGTAGCATAGACAATTCCCTAGTCGCCATTACGGCTGACTACCCCGGTTTGTTTTTGGCCTCCCAGGTGACTACGACCAAGGTCTTGACACCATCGTTTGATCCGCGCTCAATTCTGACCATCCCATATTGATGGTGTATCGCAGGATGTGCCTTTAAGACGGGAAGCCGAACCCGCGGTGGCCGACCAACAAGGGTCAGTCCGGCCCGCAGGCGGAAGAGGAGTGCGGCACGAACCGAGACGTCGCTGCAACGGTACGGAGCACCGCTATTTGTAAGGGAAGGATCCCCAGAAGGTATATTAATGCTCTTAACTTTTCCAGAAAGAGTGCTCGCCGGACAGTGTCCGGAGAGGTTGCCAATCAAGCCTCCGCCGGCCATGCTCCAACGCATGGTCCGGGAGGGGAGGCGAATACAAGGCGTAACGGACGCTCCTCCGACGGAGGATGCCGACAGGCTGTCCGCCACCCGGTCTGAGGTGGAGAGCACCATGAATCACAGGCGTCGCCGGACAGTTCTTCGTGACGCGTGTTTCTCCCCGGAGGCGTTAAATGCCTTTAAAGCGGGAAACGCGCACCTCCGTGCCGCTCAAGATGAGTTAACCAGAGCCACGGAGCAGTACGTGAAAGACATGCGGGTAAGTAATTTTAATAGTTATATATGCCAGTAGCCCCCGAGACTTAAAATAGTTGAAATAACTGATTTAAGGATCAATTATTATGCAGGGTCGTGCGGAGAAGAATACCCAGCTGTCCCAGGAGCTCCAGGAGTGCAAGGCCCAACTTGAAGCCGCACTGGCCGCCACAGGGGGAGCCACAGAGACCCCCGCTGGTAAGACATACTTTGAAAACATAATTATTTAGCAAAGTGTGGCGTGAATCTGACAATAATATTGCAGAGGGCGCCGGACTAGATCCGGACAAGCAACAGCTACTGCGTCAGCTAAAGGCCGGCGAGAGGGTGCTTATTAAGGTGCAGCAGGAGAGAAACAAGCTCCAAGATGCCCACACCCAGCAAGGAGAAGAGATGAAAGGTGCTCGGGCCCAGCTGTCTGGCTCTGTGAAGGAGAATCAGCGGCTTCGTCGCAGCATTTATAGTAAGTGCTTGAACAAATTCCTTTGAAAAGAAGAATTCGGCGAGGAAGTCGATTGACAGAAATATGTCTTTAGGTGCGCTCACAGGTCGCCTGTGGAGGAAATGCCTGAGTCAACGGGTGACCAACTTCCGAGCTAGTGCAATTGCCGGAACGTGTTCGGCAAAGCGATGAGTGGCATCGTTCATGCTTTATGGCCATCCGTCTCCCTACCCGAGGGCCTTGGTGAGCTTGCTGAGAAGCTTCAGGGAGCACGGCGATGCCTCCGTTTGTGTAAGATATCGGCCTGCCGTCAGGGCACCAGGGAGGCCTGGGCCATGGTGAAGACACGTTACCCGAAGTCTGACCCAAACCACATGGCCAAGGTCGGACCTGCGGGACCTGATGGGAAGGAGATCCCTGTGAGCTTGATGTACGGCCAAGTAGAACTGGCCGCGAAATATTCCCAACATGAATGTAAATTAGACAGCCTGTTAAATGGGATTGAAGAGGAGTACAATCAGTCGGTTTGACGATGTAATTTGAAATGAATGTAAAATGCCTTCTAGCCGGATTGTAGATCGTTTGTCTTTGCGGACCGTTTCGCTTCAACCTCGGGACCCAACAGTCCGGAGTGTGTCCGAATACCCTTACGGTTATAAAAGAACCGAGGCATGCATGGAGACAAGGCGTCGGGGTCATAATTGCTTTATCAGACAAGTGCCCAACTAGTTATGTTATATTACATGGTTAGTAAGAAACATCTTCCAGGGAGAATAGTTCCGTTAAGGGTTCCTTTCCCTAGGAGGCATGCCCTAAAGTGCAATGCCGGACTGCGAAAATAGCAGAAAAAGCATCTGGGGGCAGATAAATAAGTAAGAAAAAAAATCATCTTTCAAGTCACCGACCGAATATTCTCTTAAGAACGCTAGCTTTCGGCTTTACCCAGTCTGAGGTACACATCCGGCTGACCCGGCAGTAACAATTGCAGAGGTGCTCCCTTTACCTCCTAGCCGAACAATCGAGAACGTAGGGGTAAGCACAGGAGCCAGGCAACCCAGCTTGGCCAAAACTTAAGTCATATCGATGCATATAATGGTGAATAAAAGGTACATGCGGAAGTATGACAAATGTATTGGGCATGAAGCCCGTATGAATAAGCTTCATTTGAAGAAGCCCCAGGTATAATGAGTGCCAGGGGCACATCAAGTGTGTGCGAACAAAGCGCAAATCAGCCCATAAAAGGTATTGAAAAAAAAGTGGGAAGAAGGAGGAGGAGGAGAGACAGTAAAAAACAAGGGGTGGACGGGGGAGTGAGACGAACCCGGAGTCCGGCGTTAGGCGTAGAATCTTCGGAGACGGGCTGCGTTCCATGGGTTCGGCTCGAGTCGTTTGTCCAATGCGTTACGTAGACGGTACGCTCCGCCGGTCAGGACTTGGTCGATGATGAAGGGACCTTCCCACTTGGGCTTGAGTTTGTCCTTTTTCTTGTCCGGCAGGCGTAGAACAAGTTCGCCAACATTGTAAGTTTTGGCCCGTGCTTTTTCGCTTTGATATCTTCGAGCCTGCTGGCGATAAAATGCGGAACGAGCCTTTGCCACGCCCCGCTCCTCCTCTAAGGCGTCCAGACTGTCCTGCCGATCTAGCTCGGCTTCTCTTTCTTCGCATTACATGCGCATTACGAGGTGAGTCATGAATTATATCGCAGGGCAGGACTGCCTCTGCGCCGTATACCATGAAAAATGGTGTGAATCCGGTAGTTCGGTTTGACGTGGTCCGCAGCCCCCAGAGTATGGAGTCGAGCTCCTCTACCCAATGCGTGTTAGATTCCTTGAGGGACCGCACTAGTCTGGGTTTGATGCCGCTCATGATTAGACCATTTGCTCGGTCAACTTGACCGTTAGTTTGGGGGTGATAGACTGAAGCGTAATCGAGCTTAATGCCCATGTTTTTGCACCAGAGTTTAACCTCGTCGGCCGTGAAGTTCGTGCCGTTGTCAGTGATGATCCGTGGGGACACCGAAACGGTGTACTACCCGGATATGAAGTCTATCACCGGTCCGGATTGTCGTTTTAACCGGCTTGGCCTCAATCCATTTGGTGAATTTGTCCACCATGACCAATAAGTATTTGTGCTTGTGGGTTCCCCTTTAAGGGGTCCGACCATGTCAAGCCCCTGCATCGCGAACGGCCGTGTAATGGGTATAGTTTTGAGGCGGTGGGTGGCATATGGCTCGATTAGCAAAGAGCTGGCAATCGACGATCGTTGGACTAAATCTCGAGCATCTGCCGGCTGTCGGCCAATAAAATCCTGTACGGAAGGCCTTGCCTACAAGGGCCCGGGCTGCAGCGTGGTGCCCGCTGAGTCCGGCGTGAATTTCAGCTGTGAGATTTCGCCTTCCTCTTCGGAGATACACCTTTGAAGGACTCGGTTGTGCTTTTCTTATAAAGTTCTCCCTCATGGACCTTGTAGGCTTTAGATCGCCGAACGATGCAGCGGGCCTCATTTTGGTCTTCGGAAGTTCTGCCGCATTAAGTAGGCTAGGAATGGTTCTGTCCACGGGCAATGACTGCCATTATTTCGTGAACTGAAGGTGTTATTTCATTGGCTGAGCCGCCGATTGTGTCGTAATGGTGCGAGTTAGGTGATGCAGCTGGCTCCGGATTGTTATATCCGGACTCCTCTTCCCATAATACGGATGGCTTAAAGAGCCGTTCTAGGAAGATGTTAGGAGGGACG
Organism: Aegilops bicornis; assembly: GCA_021605145.1. NCBI lineage: Eukaryota > Viridiplantae > Streptophyta > Magnoliopsida > Poales > Poaceae > Aegilops > Aegilops bicornis. Next base: position 679,614,689 of record CM038671.1, read on the forward strand.
GCGTCTCGTTTCGCGCCGATGCGTGCTAACACGTCTGCTGCCTGGTTATTATCCCGGGCTACATGGTGGAATTCTAGTCCTTCAAACCGAGCTGACATTTTTAGGACGGTGTTGCGGTAAGCTGCCATTTTTGGATCTTTGGCGTCGAAGTCTCCATTTACTTGGGATATTGCGAGGTTTGAGTCCCCGCGCACCTCTAGGCGTTTAATGCCCATGGAGATTGCCATCCGGAGGCCATGTAGAAGGGCCTCGTGTTCGCCGCGTTGTTGGAGTCCATGTACATTATTTGAAGTACGTATTGGATTGTGTCTCCAGTTGGGGACGTCGATCGCCTTGACCCCCAAGCCAGCCAACATTTTGGATCCGTCGAAATGCATGATCCAGTTGGAGTACGCGCCGTACTCTTTAGTGAGTTCGGCTTCGGTCCATTCGGCGATGAAGTCCGCCAGAACCTGCGACTTTATAGCTTGCCGTGGTTTGTAGGTTATGTCAAATGGTAAGAGCTCGATAGCCCATTTTGCAATCCTGCCCGTTGCGTCGCGATTGTTATAATATCGTTGAGAGGTACTTCGGAGGCCACCATTATTGAACTCTCTTGAAAGTAGTGTCGCAGCTTCCGGGATGCCATGAACACCGCATACGCTATCTTTTGATAATGTGGGTACCGGATTTGCATGGAGTTAGAACGGTGGATACGTAGTACACCGGTTTTGAAGAGGGAATTTGTGCCTTCGCTTCTCGTTCAACGACGAGTACCGCGCTAACAACTTGATGTGTTGCTGCGATATATAATAACATAGGTTCGCCCAGGTTGGGCGCGGCCAGAACCGGATTTGTTGCCAGTATGGCCTTTATTTCTTCGAGTCCGGCTGTGGCAGCATCCGTCCATTCAAAATGTTCGGTGCGCCGGAGGAGGCGGTAGAGGGGCAGAGCCTTTTCTCCCAAACGGGAGATGAAGCGACTTAAGGCTGCTACGCATCCGGTTAGTTTTTGTATCTGCTTGAGGTCTTTTGGAATATCCAATTGTGACAGAGCTCGGATTTTGGCCGGGTTTGCTTCAATTCCTCGATCGGATACGATGAAGCCCAAGAGCTTTCCTACCGGTACGCCAAGACGCATTTTTCCGGATTGAGCTTAATGTCATATGCTCGGAGGTTGTCGAATGTCACCCTCAAGTCTTCTACTAGAGTTCCGACGTGTTTGGTCTTGACGACCACATCGTCTCACGTATGCTTCTACTGTTTTGCCTATCCGGGTCGCCGGACATGTTTGAATCATGCGCCGATATGTTGCGCGGTGATTTTGAGTCCGAAGGGCATGGTGTTGAAGCAGAATGGCCCATATGGAGTAATGAATGCCGTTGCAGCCTGATCTTTCTCCGCCATCTTGATTTGATGGTATCCGGAGTATGCGTCGAGGAAGCACAATGAGTCGTGCCTTGCGGTAGCATCGATGATTTGATCGATGCGGGGGAGGGGGAAAGGGTCCTTTGGACAGGCCTTGTTAAGGTCTTTAAAATCAACGCAGAGGCGCCTGGATTTGTCCTTTTTTGGTACCATTACTAAGTTGGCTAGCCAGTCCGGATGTTTTATATCTCTGATGAATCCGGCTTCTAAGAGTTTGGCTAGCTCTTCTCCCATTGCCTGTCTTTTGGGCTCGAAAAATCGCCGAAGAGCTTGTTTGATCGGCTTGAATCCTTTTAGGATATTTAGGTCATGCTCTGCCCGACTGCGTGGGATTCTGGCATGTCTGAAGGGTGCCGTGCAAAAATGTCCCAATTTTCGAAGGAATTCTCGTAGCGGCTTCGACATCGGGACTTAATTGTGCCCCAATGGAGGCCGTCTTTGTGGGGTCCGTTGGATGGACCTGAAATTTGACTATTTCGTCTCGCTGGTTTAAAAGAGGTGGACTTGGACCTCTTATCGAGTATCACATCGTCCCTATCCACCGTGGGAGCGTGGCGTGGTTAGTTCCTCTGCCGCTAGGGCTTTGGACAATGCCTCTAGGGCGGTCTGGCTGTCTTATTTTCAGCGGAGTGTCAGTATCTCGGATCATGGCGAGTGATTATCCCATTGGGTCCGGCATTTTGAGCTTCATGTACCCGTAGTGGGGTATAGCTTGGAAGATTGTGAATGCCTCTCGCCCTAACAAAGCGTGATATCCGCTGCGAATGGGGCCACTTGAAACGTGACCTCCTCGGACTGTAATTGTCGGTGAGCCGAACACTACATCTAGTGTGATTTTTCCTGCAGCGTACTTCTCGACTAGGGATTATCCCTCTCAAGGTTGTGCTACTTCGCTCAATGCGGCTCCAGTCAATTTCCATTTTTGAAGGGTTTCCTCATAGATGAGGTTTAATCATGCCGCCATCCATGAGTACCTTAGTAAGACGAAAACCGTCCACTATCGGATCGAGGACCAATGCGGCTGGTGCTCTAGCTGTTCGAATTTAGGTTCGTGCATGGCGTTGAAGGTTATAGCCGTGCCGCTCCATGGATTTGTTGTTGCTACTTGGTAGACTTGGCGAGGCTGCGGATTGTTCGCTTCCGCATATTATTTGATGCGAAAGTCTCAAGACTGTTAATACCGTCTTGGTACTGCTGGGTTGGTTGCCCGGGGCTAGAAAGCCTACGCCACTTTTGGCCACCTGCCGTAGTATCCAACACGCTCGAAGGTTGTGTGTTGGAGTGGCGCCCTTTGTACTGTGGATCTTGCAGGGTCCGTTGAGCCAACCCTCCAGTACGGTTCCGTACCCTTTAGGGGGTTTTGGTTTTTTGGTATTCAACCCAGGTGCTTGATAATAATGCACCCTTTTGTTTCGGACTAGGGGTGTATTCGGGGCCGGATTGTCCCAAAATTTACTTTTGGTTTTCCAGGCGCTCTCCATCGCACAGTACTTTTGTACTATGGTCACCAAGTCGAAAGCGTGTAATTTCGCTGACGATCGATGGCGTTCAGGATTCCCTTGTCCGTGCAATTATTGCAGAAAATTGGGATTGCGTCCTCCTCTCGGCGATCCTTTATCCTGTTCATAACCAGGAGGAATCGCCCGATAATGATGTCTTGTTTCATCGGGCTCTTGCCGAATTTGAGAGAGATCGCTAATGTTTGGGTGGGCGGGTGGAACTAGATCCGGAACCCTGTCCGGTTTAGGACTCAAGGGCCGAGAAGTTTCCGAACTTGGAAGTTTGGATTTTTGAGTGTTATCCCATGGATCCAACCCACCGCCTGATTTTAAGTTTAGGGTTTGATCAACGTCCGTCCCTCTGCGGGAATCCGGCATGGAGGGATCGGGAATCCGGACGTAACTAGTCCTTAAGATACAAGAAGAATCGCCGCATTGCCGCTCTTTCACAACAACATGATGGGTAGCCTGGGGAGAGTTGATCTCTCTCAGATCGGTTTTAGGCCCGATCCGGTCGTAGTCTGTGGCGACTCCCAGGGCGGCGATGCGATCCAAGAGCTCGTTCATGGAGGAGAGCTCGATCGGATCTAACTGTTCGGCAAGTTCCGAACTAACCTGGAGATTGGTTTCGATGACTCGAGAGGTCATCGTCGGCGCGGTGGCCGGACTGGCGGTCATAAGAAAACCACCTAGCCGAAGGGTCTGGCCAGCGGCCAAGGCTCCTTTGGCGATAGTATCGTCTTTAAAGACGAGATGAGGCATCCTACCTGACGGCGACGACACAGAGGAACTCTCAATGAAAGCACCAATGTCGGTGTCAAAACCGGCGGATCTCGGATAGGGAGTCCCGAACTGTGCGTCCAGGCGGATGGTAACAGGAGACAAGGGACACGATGTTTACCTGTGTTCGGGCCCTCTTGATGGAGGTAAAACCCTACGTCTGCTAGATTAATATTGATGATGTATGTTACAAGAGTGGATCTACCACGAGAACAAAGAGGCTAAACCCTGGAAGCTAGCCTATGGTATGATTGTTGTTCGTCCTATGGACTAAAACACTCTGGTTTAGATAGACAACTCATAGGGTTAGGGTTACACAGTAGTCGGGTTACAATGGTAGGAGATCTACATATCCGTATCGCCAAGCTTGCCTTCCACGCCAAGGAAAGTCCCATCCGGACACGGGACGAAGTCTTCAATCTTGTATCTTCATGGTCTTGGAGTCCGGCCGATGATGATAGTTCGGCTATCCGGAACCCCCTAGTCCGGAACTCCCTCAGTGGGTGAGGGAGATAAGATGCAGAATGCTACACAATGAACCAATCCCTCTTCCCATAATACAAGAGTGTTTTGAACACTGGTGTACTGTACAAAACGTTCTTATATTATGGGGCCGGAGGAGTAGCTGATAATGTAAAATACAGTCATAGACGACGGTCAATCCTGACAAGAGGACTGCAGAGCTAAACCTCTTAAAAAGCATTGGGTTGATTCTAAATTTATGTAAGAGTCCATACGGATCTTATAATGTCCACCAAATGGACGATAACGAGGCTAACATGTGCATTGATGCTACATAATCAAACAGTTATGAAAGTAAGTATGGTCATACAGGGCAAGAGGTACTCACAAGAGCAATGCAGTGTGCAGAATAGTTGCGAGATTCTGTGGTCCCTTGAGAACGAATGTTCTCCTGCTAACAGTTTTCGTACAAGTGAGACGTTAAGGCAAATGCAGAAATGTAGTTCAAATTGTGATGTGATACCAGAGATAGTACCTTACGCTGCAGCCGAGACCAATGTGTAACAAGATTATTCCAGTCACCGTCGGATAAATGTAGCACCGGAGACTTTACAAAAAATTCGTTTAGAGGCTTGCCATCGAAGTGCGGTTGCCTCAGGTAGGAACGATACTTCATCAATGAGTGCTTGAAAAGCGCAACCAACCCTTGCTCGTCTTCACAATCCAGTTTGGTCGTCGCCTATTTAAAAGAATGAAATCTTGTGTTTTCTGTCAGCAGAAACATATGCAATAATGGCCATGAATAACATTAGTACATTACTTACGCGTAAGTTGCGGAGGAAGACTGGAAATTGTTCTGTGTCTGCGGTATAATCTTTCCATGAAGGAAAGATGCGCACAAAGTTCCTGACAACAATATAAGCTTTGTCTTCTAAACTGGGAAGAAATGGAACATGGGTCCTATTTGCTGCAATTGGGGCTCTCTCTGGTTGGAAAAGGGATTTGGCAACTGGATTGGGTGTACTCTTTCTTTGGAATGGGGTTACGCATCGAGAGAGCTGGTGCTATGTCAATCGGCATAATCATAACGTTTGCTATAGTTGGGGTCTGCTGAGTTGGGGCATCGAAATGACCAAAGGTAGTAGGGCTAGAGTCTGCTAGAGTTGGGGTGTTTTGTGGGTCAAGTGATATTGCAACTACACCTAATGGGCTATTTGATTTATCAGGTGCCACTACCTTTTCGAAATACTTTGCTTGCGCTCCTCCACGATCAACAATCGCCCTCTTCCTTTTGAACGTCTGATACACAAGAAAAACATTTGAATGGATAAATATGGTATGATGACAGATGGAATATGTACTGAAAATGGATAGGCAGGCCGTATTCACATACACGATGTGTAAACTAAGCTAATGGCAGTTCAACAAAGTAGAAGCAATGCAAAGCATCGATTGCAAGATATCTTGTGACAAATACAACTTTGGAAAGTTAGAGCAAGCACCTTGATGGGTGAATAAGATAGGGCATCTTCCTCGACTCCTCCACTAGGGAGCTACATTGACTTAGGTCTCCCTCTAGCTCGTAATCACTATTAGGATCATATTACGAGCATGAATCAGAGGTGGAGAGCGTTTGCATTGCATTGCATCCAGACATGATTTCAGTCCCTTAATGCCAAGTTTGACAACCATGGCATTGTTCTGCTTTATTCTTTTCATGCGCGCAAGCTCATAATCATTATGATGCTGTTTAGAATCTGAGATTCATGAAAACATAAAAAGCAGTTAGATTATCTATGGAATGCATTATGGAGTTCAACTCAAGAGTGTCTCCCTATAAACCACTTGCATATGCAAAGTTCACCCCAACCGTGGCCGACTGCACCACACACAGAAATACAAACCCCTTATGTCTCTATAACAGGCAGACACACATTTCAAAACTGAAGTATGAACATTAGAATTATATGAAATTTGTATTTGAACAAATAAACTAAGGAATTATGAGTAGCATAATGTTTAGCTTCAAGGGTGGAGTGTTGGTAGGGCGACACAAAGCAAGTAGGCAGATTGTATTCCCTGTAAAAGATCAAAGCCTATGTAAAAGCTGGAAATGACACTTTCTTTCTATACAATGCAGTGTTCGTTTCCCACACATGATGAAAGAGATCACATAGAGAAATACTATTCACTCATGTCTACGGTTGCAGTATTTAGAAACAGGGTGGTCCACCCTAAAAGAATATTGACAACAAATATGACAAGGCAAGCATAGATGTAGTGAATCAATCATTTACTTGTGAGCTCACTAGGACAAGTATGCGTAATTGTAACTACAAGAAGAGACCGTCAAAATATGAATCAATAAGTTTGTCTAGCACTTATTGTTTGCAACTAATCGACGTGAATAATTGGATATTATATCGAATGAGTAAGAAAGACAAGTAAAATTTTCAACAAACCTGGCTTGCAGTAGTAATCTGGGTCAATGTCACTACGACCAGCAATCCAAAATTACTAGTGTCTGTTCCTAGGGCCGGAATTTTGAAAATCCTGTGAACTTTATAGGTACTAAAGATTACCGAAATACATCTGAACCATTAAGTGTAGGTAGCACTGAGCACACAACAAACCCTAATGACAGTCCTGCCTAATGAGTAATGAATCAATTACAAAATGGGTGATGAGGAGTGGCTGCTGAGTGTTTGGGACTTATCTCAGGATAAATCGGGTTGGCTTAGTGGGTGTTGCATGCCTGAGCCCTGAACGGACTGGGAAGGTAGGCATGACGGCGCGCCCGGGCAGCGGTGACGCTGTTGGGCGAGCGGCTCCTGACCTCCTATTAGTCCGGCGTCTCCTCCTAGAGTCATGCCGTCCGGGGACGGCAAGTCGCCAAGCAGGCAAAGGGCCGGGGCAGCAGTAGAGATCGAAAGCGCGCAGCAGAACAGAGGGGAATCGGGGCCTGGGACGACCCAAAATCCCAGGGTGGGCCGGCCCACCGTGGGCACCCTATAGAAGTACACACCCGAGTGGCGAACATGCATTTTTGAAACTAATTTAGGAACATTTAGCTGACCAATTAAATGAATCTGTTTTAATAATATCAGATTCGTATTTGAACAACTAAGATTGTTTAGCTTGATGGGTCGAGCAATGCTATTATGACACGAAGCACGTATTCTGATCGTATAGTGATCATAAAAGGGGGAAACTGGAGAAATGATTTTTAGCAGCCATTGTTTGCTTCGAACTAAGAACTAAATTCTAAGAGCTGAAAAGAAAGTAGAGTAACCAAGTTAAGATCTATTTTCTGGTTGAGATCAAAAAGTTGAGGAGATATGAAGTACCACCTCTCTTGCGACACCGTGTAGGCATCGGGGGTGCGATGGCTGTCGGTGGCGTTGAAGAAGATCTGCGACTGTAGACAGGTGCATCTGGGGATAAGTCTCGTTGCGGTGGAAGAGAAGGTCATGTGAGCGGCCCCGGCAAAGAGGACGACAACACCGACGAAGCGAGAGGACGTGATGCAAGGCTCTTGGTCTGTCGCCGTGGATGAGAAACGTCCATCTCTAGCAGTGGACGACGCGGTCTTGGTAGGCGCTCCGGCATGGTGGAGGACGGTGGCGATGGATGTGGTGGAGGACGGCAACGATGGATGTGGTGGAGGACGGTGGCGATGGATGGAGTGGTAGACGGAGGCTGGTGTGGGGATGGTGTTCTAGCGTGGACGGTGTATGAGTGCGAAAATGGAGGGAGAGGTACAAGGAACCATGTTTTTGGGATGCGCCTGTCTGAAATATGGGGAAGTTACGAACTTAGCCCCCGTTTAAAATTTGGACGTCTTGTCGGTTGGGGATACGAGGTAATCTCGCATCTCGCCAATATTTGCCCAGAGTGATTTCGGGCGAGGAGAGGGTGGTTGGCGCCCATGGTTGGCACCGACGGTGTATGAACGGGGCTGACAGGTAGGGCGGTTGTGTCACGTCTGAGTGAAGTTACAAACCTGCCCCTATTGAAAATATTTGCCTACATCGATTTCGCCGAGTCGAGTTTGTTTTGCCGCCCACCATGTATGAATGGGGAAATGGAGGGAGAAAGCAGAGGTCTTTCGGACGGGCTTGAATCAAATGTGTTTTGCCGCCCATGTTTGGCGCCCACCGTGTCGGAATGGGCTCAGAGGCGGTCGTGTCACGTCTTATTGAAGTTACTATCCTACCCCTATTTAGAGCAATGGAAATCGGGCCGAGGGATTGTCCGGGTAATGGGTAGACAGTAATTTCCATCTCCCAAACACTTGGCTTCGGGCAGTGCTACGTCTTGGGCTTGCGTTGGTTTTCCCCGAAGAGGAGAGGATGATGCAGCAGAGTAGTGTAAGTATTTCCCTCAGTTTTTGAGAACCAAGGTACCAATCCAGTAGGAGGTCACACGCAAGTCCCTTGTACCTACACAAAGCAAATAACTCCTCGCAACCAACGCGAATAGGGGTTGTCAATCCCTTCACGGTCACTTACTAGAGTGAGATCTGATAGAGATGATAGATAATAATTTTGGTAATTTTTTGGTATAAAGATGCAAAGTAAAATAAAAGGCAAAGTAAAAAAGCAAAGCAATAATAAAGCATAGAAAGATTAATATGATGAAAATAGACCCCGGGGCCATAGATTTCACTAGTGGCTTCTCTCAAGAGCATAGGTATTTTACGGCGGGTGAACGAATTACTGTTGAGCAATTGACATAATTGAGCATAGTTATGAGAATATCTAGGTATGATCATGTATATAGGCATCACGTCCGAGACAAGTAGACCGACTCCTGCCTGCATCTACTACTATTACTCCACTCATTGACCGCTATCCAGCATGCATCTAGAGTATTAAGTTAATAAAAACAGAGTAACGCATGTAAGCAAGATGACATGATGTAGAGGAATAAATTCATGCAATATGATAAATACCCCATCTTGTTATCCTCGATGGAAACAATACAATACGTCCCTTGCAACCCTTTACATCCTTTGGGTAAGGACACCGCAAGATTGAACCCAAAGCTAAACACTTCTCCCATTGCAAGAACTACCAATCTAGTTGGCCAAACCAAACGGATAATTCAAGAGACTTGCAAAGATAACTCAATCATACATAAAAGAATTCAGAAAAGATTCAAATATTGCTCATAGATAATCTTGATCATAAACCCACAATTCATCGGTCTCAACAAACACACCACAAAAAGAAGATTACATCGAATAGATCTCCACGAGAGAGGGGAGAACATTGTATTGAGATCCAAAAAGAGAGAAGAAGCCATCTAGCTACTAACTATGGACCCGAAGGTCTGAGGTAAACTACTCACACTTCATCGGAGAGGCTATGGTGATGATGTAGAAGCCCTCCGTGGTGGAATCCCCTTAGGTGGAGCTCCTAACAGGCCTCAAGATGGGATCTCGTGGACACGTAAAGTTGCGGCGGTGGAATTAGGTTTTGGCTCCGTATCTGATTTGTTGAAGTGCGTAGGTATATATAGGAGGAAGGAGTACGTCGGTGGAGCTTCGAGGGGCCCACGAGGCAGGGGGCGCGCCCTAGGGGGGGCGCCCTCCACCCTCGTGGCCGCCTCGTGGCTTTCTTGACGGAGGGTCCAAGTCTCCTGGGTCTTATCCGATGAGAAAATCACGTTCCCAAAGATTTCATTCCGTTTGGACTCCGTTTGATATTCCGTTTCTTCGAAACACTGAAATAGGCAAAAAACAGCAATTCTGGGCTGGGCCTCCGGTTAATAGGTTAGTCCCAAAAGTAATATAGAAGTGGAAAATAAAGCCCAATATAGTCCAAAACAATAGATAATATAGCATGGAGCAATGAAAAATTATAGATACGTTGGAGACGTATCAGGCATCCCCAAGCTTAATTCATGCTCGTCCTCGAGTAGGTAAATGATAAAAAGAGAATTTTTGATGCAGAGTGCTACTTGGCATAATTTCAATGTAACTCTTCTTAATTGTGGTATGAATATTCAGATCCGAAAGGTTCAAGACAAGAGTTCATATTGACATAAAAATAATTCAAGCATACTAACAAAGCAATTATGTCTTCTCAAAATAACATGGCCAAAGGAAGTTATCCCTACAAAATCATATAGTCTGGCTATGCTCTATCTTCACCACACAAAATATTTAAATCATGCACAACCCCGATGACAAGCCAAGCAATTGTTTCATACTTTTGACATTCTCAAAACTTTTTCAATCTTCACGCAATACATGAGCGTGAGCCATGGATATAGCATTATATGTGGAATAGAATGGTGGTTGTGGAGAAGACAAAAAGAGGGAAGATAGTCTCACATCAACTAGGCGTATCAATGGGCTATGAAGATGCCCATCAATAGATATCAATGTGAGTGAGTAGGGATTGCCATGCAACGGATGCACTAGAGCTATAAGTATATGAAAGCTCAACAAATGAAACTAAGTGGGTGTGCATCCAACTCGCTTCCTCACGAACACCTAGGGAAATTTGAGGAAGCCCATCATTGGAATATACAAGCCAAGTTCTATAATGAAAAATTCCCACTAGTATATGGAAGTGACAAAACGAGAGACTCTCTATTATAAAGATCATGGTGCTACTTTGAAACACAAGTGTGGTAAAAGGATAGTAACATTGTCCCTTCTCTCTTTTTCTCTCATTTTTTATTTGGGTCTTTTCTCTTTTTTTATGGCCTCTTTTTTTCGTCCGGAGTCTCATCCCGACTTATGGGGAATCATAGTCTCCATCATCCTTTCCTCACTTGGGACAATGCTCTAAAAATGATGATCATCACACTTTTATTTTTCTTACAACTCAACAATTACAACTCGATACTTAGAACAAAATATGACTCTATGTGAATGCCTCCGGCGGTGTACCGGGATATGCAATAATTCATAAGTGACATGTATGGAAGAATTATGAACGGTGGCTTTGCCACAAATACGATGTCAACTAAATGATCATGCTAAGCAATATGACAATGATGGAGCGTGTCATAATAAATGGAACGGTGGAAAGTTGCATGGCAATATATCTCGGAATGACTATGGAAATGCCATGATAGGTAGGTATGGTGGCTGTTTTGAGGAAGGTTTATGGTGGGTGTATGATACAGGCGAAAAGTGCGCGGTATTAGAGAGACTAGCAATGGTGGAAGGGTGAGAAAAATGCGTATAATCCATGGACTCACCATCAGTCATAAAGAACTCATATACTTATTGCAAAAATCTACAAGTTATCAAAGCAAAGTATTACGCGCATGCTCCTAGGGGGATAGATTGGTAGGAAAAGACCATCGTCATTCCCCAACCGCCACTCATAAGGAAGACAATCAATAAATAAATCATGCTCCGACTTCATCACATAACGGTTCACCATACGTGCATGCTACGGGAATCACAAACTTCAACACAAGTATTTCTCAAATTCACAACTACTCAACTAGCATGACTCTAATATTACCACCTTCATATCTCAAAACAATTATCAAGCATCAAACTTTTCTTAGTATTCAACACACTCAAAAGAAACTCTTACAAATCTTGAATACCAAGCATATTATTATTAAGCAAATTACCATGCTATTTAAGACTCTCAAAATAATCTAAGTGAAGCATGAGAGATCAATAGTTTCTTTAAAACAAATCCACCACCATGCTCTAAAAGATATAAGTGAAGTACTAGAGCAAAACTATAAAGCTCAAAAGATATAAGTGAAGCACATAGAGCAAAACTATCAAGCTCAAAAGATATAAGTGAAGCACATAGAGTATTCTAACAAATTCCAATTCATGTATGGCTCTCTCAAAAGGTGTGTACAGCAAGGATGATTGTGGTAAACTAACAAGCAAATCATAAATAATACAAGACGCTCCAAGCAAAACACATATCATGTGGTGAATAAAAATATAGCTCCAAGTAAAGTTACCGATGGAAGTGGACGAAAGAGGGGATGCCTTCCGGGGCATCCCCAAGCGTTGACTTTTTGGTGTACTTGGATTATCTTGGGGGTGCCATGGGCATCCCCAAGCTTAGGCTCTTTCCACTCCTTGTTCGATAATCCATCAAAAAAAAATCACCCAAAACTTGAAAACTTCACAACACAAAACTCAACAGAAATCTCATGAGCTCCGTTAGCGAAAGAAAACAAAAGATCACCTCAAGGTACTGTAATGAACTCATTCTTTATTTATATTGGTGTTGAACCTACTGTATTCCAACTTCTCTATGGATCATAAACTATTTTACTAGCCATAGATTCATCAAAATAAGCAAACAACACACGAAAAACAGAATCTGTCAAAAACAGAACAGTCTGTAGTAATCTGTAACTAACGCAAACTTCTGGAACTCCAAAAATTGAGCCAAAATAGGAAGACCTAGGAAATTTATTTATTGATCATCAGCAATTGGAATCACTATTTTATCACGTTGTGGTGATTTTTAACAATTATTTTTGTGAACCGAAAGTTTCTGGAAATTACAGCAAGATCAAATAACTATTATCCAAGAAGATCCTATAGGTTTAACTTGGCACAAACACTAATTAAAACATAAAACCACATCTAAACAGAAGGTAGATGGATTATTTATTCTTAAGCAGCAAGGAAAAATATTGGGTTGTCTCCCAACAAGCGCTTTTCTTTAAAGCCTTTTTAGCTAGGCATTGAGATTCAATGATGCTCACAAGAAAGACAAGAATTGAGGCACAAAGAGAGCATCATAAAACATGTGACAAACACACTTAAGTCTAACATACTTACTATACATAGGCATATTATAGGCAAACAAATTATCGTAGCAAGCAAAAACTAGCATATGCAAGGAAGCGGAAAGGAACAATAGCAATCTCAACATAACGAGAGGTAATTTAGTAACATGAAAATTTCTATAACCATATTTTCCTCTCTCATAATAATTACATGTAGGATCATAGGCAAATTCAACAAAATAGCTATCACAAAGTATATTCTCAACACGATCCACATGCATGCAAAGTTGATACTCTTCCAAAATAGTGGGATTATCATTAACTAAAGTCATGACCTTTCCAAACCCAGTTTTATCAAAAACTTCATAAGATTGAACATTCTCCAAATATGTGGGATCTAAAGTTGACACTCTTCTGAACCCACTTTCAATATTATTGCAAACAATATTATCAATCTCATATTCATCATGGGGCTTAAATAAATTTTCAAGATCATAAGAAGAATCACCCCAATCATGATCATTGCAACAAGTAGTAGACATAGCAAAACTAGCATCCCCAAGCTTAGGGTTTTGCATCTTATTAGCACAATTGACATCAAAAGAATTTATAATAAAATCATTGCAATCATGATTTTTATTCAAAGATCTATCGTGAGTCACTTCACAGATTTCAGGCAAAACCTTATAAACATAATCTAGTGCATCCAAATCACTAGGAATTGGTTCATCATAATTGGAACTCTTAAAAAGATTGGCAAGCAGATGAGGATCCATAGATATTGTCTTCTTTGTTTAGGAATAAATAATCAACTATTTCAACCAAACGAGCAAATGAGCCAAGTAAAACATCAAGGCAAACAAAAAGAGTGGGCGAATAAAACAACAAGGGTGAAGTGGAGGAGAGGAAAACAAGAGGCAAATGGCAAATAATGTAATGCGAGAGATAAGGGATTGTGATGGGTACTTGGTACGTTGACTTTTGCGTAGACTCCCTGGCAACGGCGCCAGAAATGGCTCGTTGTCGGGAGTCAAATCTTGACTTGACTTCGCGTAAGCCTCCGCATGTGGCGCGAAATCCTTCTTGCTACGTCTTGAGCTTGCGTTGGTTTTCCCGAAGAGGAGAGGATGATGCAGCAGAGTAGCGTAAGTATTTCCCTCAGTTTTGAGAACCAAGGTATCAATCCAAAGAGGGAGGCCATGCGCAAGTCCCTCGTACCTACACAAAGAAAATAACTCCTCGCAACCAACGCGAATAGGGGTTGTCAATCCCTTCACGGTCACTTACGAGAGTGAGATCTGATAGAGATGATAGATCATATTTTTGGTATTTTTTTGGTATAAAGATGCAAAGTAAAATAAAAGGCAAACTAAAAAAGCAAAGCAATAATAAAGCATAGGAAGATTAATATGATGAAAATAGACCCCGGGGCCCATAGATTTCACTAGTGGCTTCTCTCAAGAGCATAGGTATTTTACGGTGGGTGAACGAATTACTGTTGAGCAATTGACAGAATTGAGCATAGTTATGAGAATATCTAGGTATGATCATGTATATAGGCATCACGTCCGAGACAAGTAGACCGACTCCTGCCTGCATCTACTACTATAACTCCACCCATCGACCGCTATCCAGCATGCATCTAGAGTATTAAGTTAATAAAAACAGAGTAACGCCTTAAGCAAGATGACATGATGTAGAGGAATAAATTCATGCAATATAATAAATACCCCATCTTGTTATCCTTGATGGCAACAATACAATACATGCCTTGCAACCCTTTACATCCTTTGGGTAAGGACACCGCAAGATTGAACCCAAAGCTAAGCACTTCTCCCATTGCAAGAACTACCAATCTAGTTGGCCAAACCAAACGGATAATTCGAAGAGACTTGCAAAGATAACTCAATCATACATAAAACAATTCAGAGAAGATTCAAATATTGCTCATAGATAATCTTGATCATAAACCCACAATTCATCGGTCTCAACAAACATACCGCAAAAAGAAGATTACATCGAATAGATCTCCACGAGAGAGGGGGAGAACATTGTATTGAGATCCAAAAAGAGAGAAGAAGCCATCTAGCTACTAACTATGGACCCGAAGGTCTGAAGTAAACTAATCACACTTCATCCGAGAGGCTATGATGATGATGTAGAAGCCCTCCGTGGTGGAATCCCCTTCAGGCGGACCTCCGGAACAGGCCCCAAGATGGGATCTCGTGGATACAGAAAGTTGCGGCGGTCGAGTTAGGTTTTTGGCTCCGTATCTGATTTGTTTGGGGGTACGTAGGTATATATAGGAGGAAGGAGTACGTCGGTGGAGCTTCGGGGGGCCCACGAGGCAGGGGGGCGCGCCCTCCACCCTCGTGGCCGCCTCCCTCCTTTCTTGACCGAGGGTCCAAGTTTCCTGGATCTTATCTGATGAGAAAATCACGTTCCCAAAGATTTCATTCCGTTTGGACTCCGTTTGATATTCCGTTTCTTTGAAATACTAAAATAGGCAAAAAAACAGCAATTCTGGGCTGGGCCTCCGGTTAATAGGTTAGTCCCAAAAATAATATAGAAGTGGAAAATAAAGCCCAATATGTTCCAGAACAGTAGATAATATAGCATGGAGCAATAAAAAATTATAGATAAGTTGGAGACGTATCAATAAGCACATGCAAGACATACATCAAGTGTTATCAAATCCTTAAAGACTCAATCTGATAAGATAACTTCAAAGGGAAAACTCAATCCATTACAAGAGAGTAGAGGGGGAGAAACATCATGAGATCCAATTATAATAGCAAAGCTCGTGATACATCAAGATCGTACCACCTCAAGAACACGAGAGAGAGAGAGAGAGAGAGAGAGAGAGAGAGAGAGAGAGAGATCAAGCACATAGCTACTGGTACATACCCTCAGCCCCGAGGGTGAACTACTCCCTCCTCGTCATGGAGACCCCCGGGATGATGAAGATGGCCAACGGAGAGGGATTCCCCCCTCCGGCAGGGTGCCGGAACGACTTGTTTTTGGTGGCTACAGAGGCTTGCGGCGGCGGAACTCCCGATCTAGGTTATGTTCTGGGGGTTTCTGTATATATAAGAGGTTTTGGCGTCGACAACAAGTCAGGGGGGGGTCTCCGGGCTGTCCACGAGGTAGGGGGGCGCCCAGGGGGGTGGGCACGCCTCCCACCCTCATGGGAAGCCCGAGACTCTTCTGGCCCAACCCTTTACTCCATGGCCTTCTTCTGGTCCAAAAATAAGCTCCGTCAAGTTTCAGGTCAATTGGACTCCGTTTGGTTTTCCTTTTCTGCGATACTCAAAAACAAGGAAAAAATGTAAGCTGCACTTGGCTCTAGGTAAATAGTGTAGTCCTAAAATAGCATATAAATGCATATAAAACATCCTAGAAGGATAATATAATAGCATGAATACTTCATAAATTATAGATACGTTGGAGACGTATCAGGGGACGCGGAGTTTCATCTAGAGGAAGAGTATCCGGTTCAAGGGGTTCGGAGATCCAAACATAGATGGTTTTCAATTTAGGGGAAGAAGTGTTTTCGGCTCGTTCCTCAACGACCGCCACTAGGTGAGTGATCGGCAGGAATTGATTTCCCTACGATCATGTTTAAGCCCGATCCGATCATAGTCCGTTGAAAGCCCTAGGGCGGCGATGCGATCTAGCAGCTCGTTTAAGGACGAGACATCTGCCGGATCCATCTTTTCGGAATGTTCGAGACTGATGCGGAGGGGGTGTTTGGAGATCGCAGGGGACGCCGTCAGCTTGATGACCATGTGGGCACCCACGGTGAAGCCACTGAGCTGGAGGACCTGTCCTGGAGTTAGGCTCCTTCCAGAAGTGATGTCGTTGTTGATGACAAGGTGATCCATAGATCGCTTTTCGTGACTACACAACGGAGCTCTCAATGAAAGCACCAATGTGGGTGTCAAAACCGGCAGATCCCCGGTAGGGGGGCCCAAGCTGTGAGTCTAGGATCAATCGTAACAAGTGACAATGGGGACACGATGTTTACCCAGGTTCGGGCCCTCTTAACGGAGGTAAAACCCTATGTCCTTCTTGATTGTATTTGATGAATATAGGGGTTACAAGAGTTGATCTACCTCGAGATCGTAATGGCTAAACCCTAGTTGTCTAGCCTATGGTTGTTCTGATAGCCCCTACGGACTAAACCCTCCGGCTTATATACACAGCGTAGGGGCCTAGGGTTGTACAGAGTCGGTTTATAGAAAAAGGAAGTAGTACATCCGGACACCAAACTTGCCGTCCACGCATACAGGAGTCCTACCCGGACACGGGGGATAGTCTTTTGATTTATCTGCACGGCCCATTAGTCCGACCCATATCGAATAGACCGGACACCCGAGGACCCCCTAATCAAGGACTCCCTAAACTAGCTTGGCTCCGCAGTAGCCCATCAGTCTGGCCCATAAGGAATAGGCCAGGGGTTTAGGGTTTAGGGTTTAGGGTTGTACATAGTCGGTTTATAAAAGAAGGAAGTAGTACATCCGAACACCAAACTTGTTGTCCATGTATACATGAGTCCTACCTAGACACGGGGGATAGTCTTCTACTTTATCTTCACGGCCCATCAGTCCGGTCCATATCAAATAGACCGGACACCCGAGGACCCCCTAATCCAGGACTCCCTCACCTAGCTTGGCTCCGTAGTAGCCCATCAGTCCGGCCCATAAGGAATAGGCCAGCGGGCCGAGGACCCCTTAATCCAAGACTCCCTCAGTAGCCCCCGACCTAGCCTCCAATGCCAGGGCTTGTGATCGGCATCCGCATATCCCGCACTCTTCGACTTGCGAGGCGAGTTCTCCATCCTGTCCTGCGCATGCTCAGAGTTGAGTGGTGTCCGAAATCTGGAGCACAGGCTTTACTTAGCCTTGAAGGTCAAGGTGCTCGACAACTTTTTTGGTGAAAGGTCGCGTCCGGTCATAACACCGAACAGCTGGAAGTTCTCGATACGCGGTTCGAGGCTGCCCCTCCATTGGCATGTGGGGGGGGCGCCCTCCACCCTCGTGGCCGCCTCGTGGCTTTCTTGACGGAGGGTCCAAGTCTCCTGGGTCTTATCCGATGAGAAAATCACGTTCCCAAAGATTTCATTCCATTTGGACTCTGTTTGATATTCCGTTTCTTCGAAACACTAAAATAGGCAAAAAAACAGCAATTCTGGGTCGGGCCTCCGGTTAATAGGTTAGTCCCAAAAGGAATATAAAAGTGGAAAGTAAAGCCCAATATAGTCCAAAACAATAGATAATATAGCATGGAGCAATCAAAAATTATAGATACGTTGGAGACGTATCAGGCAGCCGACGTGGGAATGGACATTTTGCCGCTTCTTTTGAATTTTGGGACAATAAGCATCCATGTTTACCCTGGCAACTAAATTTGACTCCATTTTGTATTTCTATACGAATCTTTATAAATCATTCTATGTGTTTTTATATATCTTCAATAGGACAACAAAGATGTATTCCACTGTCATATATGAATATGGTTTAAAAATGCCAATACTCAAATTCAGAAGCTAGAATCCAGTTTAAGGTGAACTTCGAATATTTGGAACACTTCATGTCCAACTCAAATGTCACACGCAGCATAATGTGTACTCCCATTTAGATATGTACACAAGCGATGTATCAAGATTCAAATACCGAGTGAATCAACCAAGAATGTACAGAACTAACAGACATATAATCACTTATAGAGTATATGGATCAATAGTATCAACTAACATACATAAGTCAGGCCGCTGTACTTTTCTTTGCTACAACAACATCCTTTTTTTAGCCATGCTACTACAACATCTTGGCCCTTTCCGATGCGTGCCACTTATGGTCCATCTATACTACTATTATTGTTGAATGCACATTCAGCCCGATTGGCATATTTGTAGGTCTGGCACAGCAATCAAAATGAAATGTCTCCGAGTCTTAGCAATTAATACAGACTTGTGCTCAAATAAAATTACAAACCAAAAACCAAAAAACAATTATTACATGATCTCTAAAACAAATGGTTTGATTGATTACATGAACAAACAACACAAAGGTTATTCAACGATGGAAAGAACATTTCACCTATGATTTACCAAGTGGGAATTTAATTTCTTTTTTTCCTTCAGGACCTTAACAATGTGGTCAATCTCAGCTTGCTTCATTTTGAAATCCACCAAATATTTAATGGTTGTCTTGAGTACTGCTACTGATTGTGCTGTTTGCTTCCTCAACATGTCAACTTCATCTCTAAGTGCGAAGCGAATCTCTTTCTACCACTAGTTTAGCCTCTAGAGCATCAGCAGTTGGCAATTCATAATGCACGATTGGGCTGGTGCCATTGCTGTGGGATGATACAACGTCCATGGGGACCTCGCTCTTTGATCTTGGGCTAACCTGTTTTGCCATTAAAGTTCCGGTTGAATTCAGAAAAGTTGAAGTTAGCAAAACATCTCAACTGAGAGTTATAACAGCAAACCAGTTAAACAAACAAGGAATTAAAGAGTTTCAATTCGATGCTGAAAAGTAGTTAATAACATCATTGTAACCCGTTGTTGCAGCAGCAAAGTAGTTAAACAAACAAGTAGCTATTTAAGTTCAGGCAAACATGTAATTCTTAACAGTAAGTATCAAACATATAGATAGGTGTAGTCTATAATAGGATTAACAGGTTGTGGCATTATGTAATCAGTAGCAAACTAAATTAAGCCAAGCAACGTAATTGAACAATTTTGCAATAAGTGGCTAACTAAAATTCCGAGAAGCAGGTAACTAAACTTATGCTAGTTCTTTGTACAGGCACACTGCAACTTCTTTTTTGCTTACAAGGTTGTACGAAGGATTCCATGGCATCAATTGATTGGATACGCAGTCCCAATACTTCTTTCTTCCCTGCTTTGCATTGGTAAGTCGAATGGTTAATCTGGTAAGATGGTGCGTCCTTGATATGTTATATGAGGGCGTGTAATCGAACTAGTTGTAGCCACACACATCACTGCGGCTTTTCTTGTATATTTCATGCGATTACTTTTGGCATATCGAGATCTAAGCAATCTACGATGGGATGAAAAGATGGCATCCTTCACATTATTGGCGAACTCAGTTCATAGAAACAAGCAATTCAACCATTACGTGGGTAAATCAAAAGCGCCCTTTGGAATATTTTTCACTACCCCTATCATACACGCAAAAAGGGGCGACGCCACCATAGGGGCTGGTATGGGCGGCCGCCTCGGGTGGCTCGAAAGTGTGCACCTAGTTTGAGTCGTCCAGGTTGGCCCAGGCTAGTTTTGTTCGTCCCAACGCACGAGCAGGCAATGTAAAAAATGAAGAAAAATGTTTCAATTTGGATAGGCCAATAACATAAGTGCAAGGCAGGCCCTATAGCAGGCTCGCGGCCCAAACGAGCGCCTCCCATATTGATCGACAGCAGGAAAATCCCAATTCATCCGCTCCAGCCTCCAGTCTGGTTCGCTCCTAACCTAGCCGCCACCGACAGACCGACACAACACTTCCTCGCGCCCTCGTTGGAGGCGGTCGCCGAGCTTCAAGCGAGCGGAAGGACAAGAAGATGAAGATCCAAACCTGGGTGTAGCTGCGTGGGAGGCATGGCGGCAAGACGGGCATGGCATCGAGCTTGTGCAAATGGACAATCGCAGCTTGCAAGAGTAGCATGCATAGCGGCGGTACATCACAGCCCTGATTATATCTAATTCAACTCTTCAATTTCTGGCCAATAGTTAAACCTGACGGTGTTGTAAAACTTCTTGTATGTAGGGAAACTATGAGAAAATGAAACCGATTTCTACTTATTTTATAACTCCCCCAATCAATACTGAACTAACTGAATCTGATGAATCTAATCAAGTTTCTGGTGCAAACATCCAAGCTCATGTTGTTCTTGAGCCTGAAGTGTCTAATGAACAGACTGCTAATGAAGGATTTGATGCAAACATTTTACATGCTCCTAGTGATGAACATATAGTGTCTAATGAGGCATCTAATGCAAGCATTTTGCAAGCTCCCATTGAAGGATTTAGTGTCTAATGATGATCTGCTATGTTGAGAGGGACATAGTGATTTGCAGGCATTGATGACAAGCAAATTATAGTGCATTTTCATGGCTTGAGGAAACGTCGAGGCCATCTACCAGAAAGTCCCTGTATCATGACAACGTAGCATAAATACTTTTCTAATCTATTGTTTGAAACTATTGGCATACTTGTGCAGGATAGATATATCGATATGCAGTTTGCGCACTGGTTATAGGTGCAATTACATTTCGATATTTTCAGCCAGAGAACGAATAATTCAAGCAGGTACAGACTATGTTTGTAGTCCTTCTAAACCATGTTGCATTTTGTGTTTTTTGGTGCTTGCATCATAATCTAAACTACTTCGGATCATTAGCTGGTTTTCAAAGTGCATGTAGCTTCACATTTCTCAAGTTATGTTGATTTCCGAGTGCAAGTGCCCTCGTATTTTTAAGTTAAATGTTAGCCCCTGGTGACTTGAATTCGTGGATCCTCCACTTTGCACACAAATCATACCACGAATGCGATCTGAATTAAATGAAATGCGAGGACTTACGCTAGCTTCGTTATGCAGGCTCCTTTGCAGCTCTGCTTGCGCTTGGGATGTTCCATGTACAAGTCCATGTTACCACTTGCTTGGATGTGCAGGCCTTGTTCTCCTTGCATCCCCCTCTGCATTTTTGACACGACGAATGGCTGATCAAATAAAAGGAATCGACCTTCTTTGTTGTCTTGGGAGGACAGATACTTACAAGGTTATCACGGGTGTGCGGGATGTGTACCGGATCCGTAAGCGCCGTCATGCTTCGCTAAGAAATGGATTTGCTTGTTTCAGATGATATCTCCAGAAGAAATAAGAGTTAAAGTCAGAGTTGGATAGGCATGTAAGCTAAGAGAGCAGTGAAAGGATATCCAAACATCGTCGGAACAGTGAAGTGAGTGATGTGTGGATACCTAGTTCTGGCCGGCGTTTGGGCATGCTCGCCTAGCTAGAGTGCGGGTTACTTCAGAGCCGTTGAGGGTGATGCGCTGGCATTGGCTAGCCGCGCATGGATGCAGATCTTGCGTGGCAGCGGAGCGCTACGATGCGGTGGACGAAACCATTGGTGAAGCCCCAGCGGCCTCGAGGGCGGAGGCGCGACGATGTGCTGGGAGACGACGTCGGTGAAGCGCACCTGATGCGGTGGAAGCCGGTGTCTGTGAGGCACGTCGGTTGCGACGGCCGACATTGTCGGTGGACCACCCGGTACGGTGGACAAGGGCGTAGATGAGGTAGCTCCGGTGCGGTGGTGAAGCGCGACCGTCGTCTTCGTCGTCGTCGTCCTACGCAGGTGGGGAAAGAGACGAGGCGAGGCGATTGAACTTTGCTTGGGTTGGCGGCGAATTAGGGATTTGAGCAATCTGGGCGCGGAAGGGGACGGTGGAGAAGGGAGATTTTGCAGGGCTGGAATTGGGGCCGCCAGATATTTCAATCCGAAATGTGGAAGCGCGAAATTATTTTGTCGTCGTCCTTTCTTTTGGGTGGGTGGCTGGGTGCTACGCGTCCGTCCGACACACGCGACCACCATGACACGACCCTGGTGCACCTACATTTGAGAATGCAAACGAATCTTCTTTCATTTGCAAACGAATCTGTATGTATTACCATGCCCGTGTTTTCCTTGCAATAATTAGTCATTCGAAACGAGATACTATAAATTAATTAATGAGGAGTTATTTGAAAAAAAATCGAAACGGTATCCATGCTAACGTGGATTAGAGTGTGTGTCCCATAATTAGTTATTTGAATTAGAGTGTGTGTCACATAGCGATCTCCAATTCTAACGTGGATTTCGCATTTCACTGTATCCACGCTACTTTTTTTTAATACAAATTCATATTTATATGGTGAACACCATGGTAGTGAGAAAACTTTTGGATGGATTCAAACATATGACCTACAAAATAGCACAACAAATCGAGTCAATGTCAACTTTTTGAAACCTAGTATGGCATGAATTCGAAATAATTACCCATATGCATGGTCCTCAGTTCAAATCTTACAATGTACACCGACTTGAAACATCGATATTAAGTCTCATACTATCTACATTCAAATGTTATTTTTAGTCTCCCCTCCCCCCCCCCCAGCACACACGCTACATACTTCTTGTATCGGTCAATCTTCCTCTCCTAACCACCTTAGGAAGCTATCGGTTTCCAACACACATCCATTCTTTCTCTCCATGTTTCGATCTCTAACACTCTCAACTACACAACCCCCTTTTTCCACTCTGTTACAAAATGTATTTACCTCACACACCCGCCATTTCACCCCATGCCGAGCTCTCTCTCTCTCCCTCTCCCTCTCACCCTCTCGCGCTAAATACATGCATTGCCTATCTAGTCCCCCAACCTCTCGTGCGCACGCACGCACGTTGTCTATCTAGGTCATCCCCTCGAGACTGTCTCACTCTTTCTTCCGCACGGCGGGCCACACTCGCTCAATCTCGCTCTCTTTATATGAGTCTCGTTTAAACTTGTTTTCTTTCACACACAAATGATATATCTCCCTGTTTGGGCCTCGATCGACACACTCTATACTCTCTCACACATATTTTCTATCTAGGTCAGTCCATCGAAGCCGCCCCACTCTTTCGACCTCATGGCGGGCCACGCTCGCGCTCTCTCTCTCCCCCCTCTCTCTCTCCCTCTCTCTCTCTCTCTCTCTTTGTATGTCTCGATTGACCTCGCTCTTTCTCAGAAAAAAATGGTATATCACCATGTTTGAGCCCAATTCGACTTATTCACATTGTATACTCTCTCACGCACATTGTCTATCTAGGTCACTCTCTCCAACCCGTCTCACTCTTTCGATCGCACGATGACCCTATGTGATTGATCGACCTTGCTTCCTCCCACGCACAAAATATATCTCCACGTGTGTGACTGGATCATCTCTCAAGCTCTATCTTACAGCCCTCACCCTTGCCAAAAGCTCAATCGGACAATATCTCTCCAGAGCATATATATTTGTTCCATGAATGTCGGACCACACTCACTTTGTCTCTCTATCTATATGTCTCTCGATTGACCTCGCTTTCTCACGCCGTATCTTCCACACATTGAAGCTACCTCTCCATCCCTCATAAGCCGGAGCTATTTACATTGCGAGGGGCACTCCAACCTTGGATTAATTTGTGTAGGCATTTATTCCGGTCGGTTTAGATTATATTTTCATAGCATTCGGCCCACAACTACTCGAAACACCGTTGCAACCCCATAACTCCCTAGTTGATTTCCCTCTGGCTCGGTCATCGCTCTCTCGCACGTCCTTCTCGGCTTCAACGTCGCACCATGGTATTATTGCAAAAAACTCTGTTGTTCTCTAAATAAGCTACACACCGATAGTCCACTTGGAATGGAACAAATTTGGACCCACAAATTAAAGTGCTACAAACTACACACCGAGGGGCCCGCATGTCATGAAACATATTTGGACCCATATACAAATTAAAAAATAAAGGACGAGGATCAAACATGTGACCAGGGCCTTCAAGCCGCACGTCAATAGGCAACATACGTAGAGCAATAATGTTTCTTGTACCTCCCTTTGTCCACATAATGTTTTTATATTACCACAGCCCATTTAATTGATAACATGTAATATTATTTTTAGTACTATTCGCCTTCACTTACTGGTGGGTTCCATGTGTGCTCTCTCTCTCTCCTCCCCTTCTGCGTTTAGACGCATGGGCATACACGAAGAACTCGCGGGCGATGTTGCCGTTGACCATATCTGGACGCATTCATAAGTTACGGCACCAGTTTCACGTGCTAGCAGCACTAGTCAGTGTGTACGTGCAATGCATGTTAATTTGGAAGTATATTAAGTGCATGCGGATATTAAGTTGGATATTATTTGCGTGTTATTATGTGATTAGCACTATTTTTGGCATGAAATTAACTGCATGCTAAACATGTTGAGCGCTCGATATTGAAGCAGTCTAGGTCCCTGGATGACAAGGAATACATGTGGCTTGATGACGTTTTATATTTAATTTGATACGGCTCTAGCAGAACATTCAATCGATCAAACCATAGATTTCGTTCAGTCTGACTCCAACTTTAAATTATACGACGATTGATCTAAAATAAACGGAAATGATAAACGCTCGGATTTTAAGCATGGCAATCCGAAGTTTTTCATGGCAAATTTAGATTACGCGGCGGCGGCGGGGGCGTCTTGCGGTGGGAAGCGGCTCCTCTGCCGTGCTCTGTGTGTCGTCGGGCCACTGACCGACGGCGACGGCGGCGTCTTGCACCGTTGTTTGCGTACTCGTGGATGTTGTCCCTAGCTTCAAGGAAGGCCACAATGTTCTGGACTTCGGTCTCCAGGAGCGAGTCAACTGGCGGGAGGTGGCGACTGGCGTTGGTGCAAGGAAGCGGTCGACGGTGGCCATCCATGCCACCGAGAAACGCGGCACCAGCGAGGACGGCGATGTCAACAACCTGGCAGAGACATTCGTGTGCACCGCACGCTGCGACGCCGTCGGTCTGCAGCTGGCGCATCATGCGTTGGCAGGTGCGAACGCCGCACGATCGTCTTGGCGTCGGTGCTGCAGCGCGGCGCTTGGCAGTGCAGGTGCGTGAAAGTCGGCGGGGACCTCGTGGAACCCCATGGCATCAAGATCGGCGACAATGTGCGGCTCCCAGCCTATCAATACCACGGAGATGGGCGCTGGTGCAGTCGGGGCGACGGGAGCCGGAACGGGAGCAGGGACAGGTGCGGCGCCTTCCCGCAAGGCTAGTTCAAGCTTGTCCCAAAGCGCCTTATGTTCTTGAGACTCCGGCTGGGTGTCTTCCTCAGGAAACTGGAAGACTAAGGGCAGACCATCGTGATGCGGCATGGCGTACATTTAGGTCAGGCTGGTTGGAGGTAGACGACATGAGAATCGGAGAGGAAGAGAGAAGATTGTAGCGATACCGGGTAGTGCGGGGTTGATTTTAAACTGCGGCGCCGACGACATTAAAAGTGGGAGCAGTTGTGTAGCGAAGGTGGGCGGCGGAGCCTGGTCAAAGGGCTCGCCTCCGGTGAGCACCTGCAATGATCTGCTCGCACGCCTCCCATCGACTCACACGCTTGCTCGGACGGCACCTGCCGAGGAGAAGCGGGACTCGTGGCGGCACGTAAACTCCCGCGGTTTCAATAGTGAAAGCGTTCGCCTTAACGTGACAAGTCTTTGTTCCAAAATACCTTGGTTCTTCATTTGTGCAACTTGTCATAAGCAGATTATCTCAAATTGAAGAAAAAATTACGAAGTATTATTTGTGCCATATCATGTGACCATGCTCAGTTTCAAGAATTTATGATCACTTTTGGATTTTCTGAAATTTAAGATCCAGGATTCGAAACAATATCATAACCTGCATCATGCAATAAATTTTCAAGCCATACATCTGTCTGTTGTATTTCTTAAGAAAGGATTTGGTCAAACATTTTGCTTAGTTGGACTTCAGACAAGTTATATATGCAGAGCAAAAGGATAATCCCTCCGTACCAGTGCATTGCCTGATATATTAACTCAAGTACTTGACACGAACAAACGGGCTCAATTCTGTGCTCATCCTGGTGTAGTAGTAGTACTACTACTAGGCAATGCAGTTGACGGCTGACCTTGGCGAGCGGCGACCGAGGGAATTGAAACATGCTCGGCACGGTAGGTAACGTTGTCTAGTTACTATTTTTTTTTGAACACAACGTTGTCTAGTTACTAAAGCATCCCTCCGTTGTTCATCGGTAGTCATTATGGACCGAGGACATGAGGGGAATTTCCTAGGGCTGGAATTCTGGCCGCCAGATATTTAGACTCGAAATGGGGAGGCTCGACTGGTTGTGGTTGCCTAATGTGCGTACCACGCACGCCACCAGAAGGACACGAGCCCGATTTTTTTATTTTTTATTTTTTAGGATCAACACGAGCCAAGGTGCGGCTGATGCGCGTTAGGTCCTACCATTCGAGAATACAAAAGGAACCTTTGTAAGTTGCCGAATGAATCTATGTGTATTACAATGCCTGTATTTTCCTTGCAAATACTAATCTCAACGTGGTAATTGATTTATGACGAGTTGTTGAATTAGAGTGAGTTTGTGATATAGTGATCTCAACGTGGATTTCACATTTCATGGTATCCCTGCTAAGTTTTTCAATGCAAATGACACCCGCACGTGAACACAACAACAATCCAATAAGTATAGTGCATCTATTTTTCCAAACCATGCATGTATGACACGAATTCAAAAATACTCATACATTTCCTAAATATTAGTCTTTTAGATATTTCAACAAGCGACTACATCTTGAGCAAAATGAGTGAATCTACACTCTAAAATATGTCTATATACATCGGTATGTGCCAGTCCACTTGAAATATCTAAAAAGACTAATATTTCGTAACGAAGGGAGTAAAATGTAAGACATGCATGGTCCTCAATTCAATATTTAAAATGAATATGAAACTGAAACATGAATATTAAGTCTAGCTAGTACTACAGTACATGCAAATGTTGTGTTTAATTAGGCGGAGCTATGATTGTCGGGGGTCACCCCCTCGACCTTAGATAAAATTGTGAAGCTCTGTTTAGGGTTGTTTAGATTATATTTGTCCCCACCCTCCCAACCACCGATTGGTTGTGCACCCCCCACCCCTCCTCCCCGGGAGAATATCATGTGCCCCCATACCTTAGATGATATATGCCGATACGAGTTGCTTCAAGCTTGTAGATCTGAGATATAGCAGCTCATATGATGTCTTAATATTTTTACAGGAAACCTTGATGAGTTTGAGAATTGCACACAATTTGTACAAAAACTACTCAGATGCCCTTGGATCCCATATCCAACGACCTCGAAGCTCGTATCACCGTAGCATCTAAGATGAAGGACGGCATCATATTCTCCTGTATGTAAGAATATCATGTGCTACCACACCTTAGATGCTTTGGTGATACAAGCTCTTCGGAGCCGTTGGATTTGTGACCCAACGCCTCCTCGGTGGTTCAAATGGTATTTTGCTTGAAAAAGCCCCCTAAGAGTTCGGCCCCTGCTTACAAGCACAAATACTGCTCAGATGCCATTGGATCTCAGACCAAACGATCTCGAAGCTCGTATCACCGTAGCATCTAAAATGAAGGAGGACATCATATTCTCCTGTATGTAAGAATATCATGTGCTACCACAACTTAGATGCTTTGGTGATACAAGCTCTTGAACCGTTGGATTTGTGACCCAATGCCTCCTCGGTGGTTTGAATGGTTTTTTGAGAAAAAGCCCCAAAGAGTTCGACCCTTTGCTTACAAGAACAAAGACTGCTCAGATGCCATTGGATCTCAGATCAAACGACCTCGAAGCTCGTAGCACCGTAGCATCCAAGCTGCGAGAGCACCTTATGTTTTCTCAAATGGGAGAATATGAGGTGCTCCCGCACCGTAGATTCTATGGTGATACGAGTTCATGGAGATCTAACGGTCCACAATAGGAGGTTTGAATGTTTTTGCAATATACGGCTGAGAGAGTTTGGGAATTGCCTTGAGAAAGTACAAGTACGACGCATGTGCCATCGATCATCGATCATACGACCTAGATGCTCATATCACCGTGGCGGGTAATTAAGCTACGGGAGCACCTAATATGAGCAGCGGGAGCCGTTGGATCAAGATGCTGCGGCACACACGAGGCCTGAATGTTTTATTTGCAAAAAAAACTTTGGAGAGTCTATAAATTGTGCATAATTACAAAGACTACTCCCAAGCCATTGGATCTCACTTCCAACGGTGTAAAACCTCGTATCACCATAGCATCTAAGCTGCGGGGTGGATGTGATATTCTATGCTGTCGTCATTTTTGTTCGTAAACTTGCAAAATACGTGTAACTTGTGCCGTTACTTGTCTAACCGCGCAAAGTGTTTGTTAAAAAAAACCATCCTACACTGAAATATCGGAACAACACACGGAGGTCCCACTTGTCATTAATCAAATTTGGACCTAAAACTAACAAATCTAAAAGACGAGATTCGAGCGGCAACCTGGACTACAAAGCGTAAGTCGATAGCCTGAAACAACAACGGTTGTTGGCTTTGTCCCATAACTTGATTTTATACAGTATTACGTTGAGTAGAGTAGAGGGAGTGCCTCATCTACACGTGCATGACCGTTGACTCACTTACTGGTGGGTCCCAGGTCTGCGATCTCTCTCTTCTCTCCATCGTCTAACCTTTGCACGGGCACACACGAAGAGCGGCGCTAGCTTGCCGTGGTGTTATTACAACTAAAAAAAGCTTGGAAAATAGAAGAATCGCCTAGAACAAGAGACGTTGTGGCTGGTCGAGACGAAGCTAACCACACCTATCCTCCGTGCCATGTTAGCATGATGAAGCTGTGTGGCCAGTGGGGTGTTTTCGACCATTGGCTGGGTCCAGGTCGAACCGTAGGTACTACGTCGTCTGATGAAATTTTACCGCACATTTTTCCTCCGTGCCGAGACATGGCACACCCTACCGCTGGTTTTGGGGTCCTCTCGGGTGGTGCGCATATATTCTTCTGACGTGGGGCGCCCTACGCGTGTTTCGCGAAGCAAGTAAATAAATGAGTCGTCAAATCACGAAAGACCACTTTTCCCGCCGAGTACATTAGTGAAGCACGATGGCTAGCTAGTTGGGGTAGTTCGACCGATTAGCTAGGCCGCCACATTTGTTTTTTCACCCCTTTTTTATCTACTTGCCGGCAGGTAAATTTAAACATACGCCACGGCGTTGCTCTGGTGTTTGAGTGCGGCAAGATTTTTAATTTTTTGATTGACAGGAGCAGGCGCGGCAGGATTTTTAATTTTTTGATTGGCGGGAGCAGGCGCGGCAGCAATTAGTCACGATGACTCCGCCTGTAAAACCCACTGCTCCCTGATGTGAGAAGTCGTCGACTGATGTTTTACCATCGTGAAAACCAAAAAATTCCCCGCTCCTCGGCTGGCTCCCTCCGCCTTCCCGTAGATTGCATCGCCTTTCAGCCGTTTCGCCCCCTGCATCACCAACGTCGTGCGCCTCGATAAGCAGAGGGACTTCGGTGGTGTTTAGGTGCCCTCTGCATGGGCATGTCCATGTCTCGGTGCAACATGACCGTTGGATCAAACTCAGATGGTGCAGATCAGTCACTGTAGCACAAAGCGTGTGGGTGTGTTTGGTTGCATTCTCATCTCAATATAGTGTGTAAGTCACCTTACGGAAACCAAATAATCCCAAAACACCTAGGCACGGTACATTAACTCCCTCCCTGTTTCTTGTTTTGTGGCATATCAACCAATAAGAGACGTGGGCCGTGCATGCTTTCAATGACTTGAGACTAATAAACATGACATGCAGTGGTTAGTTCATTGCATGCAATGCTAATTAGCAAAAAGACATTAAGTTTTCTCATTTTCCTCTCCGCCTTGGTCGCAGTGCACAATGTAAGATGACTTACACACCTAGATGGAGTAGTTGTTTCCTCTTCGTGTATTTGTGTTAACCTACTAGTGTGGACTCATGCACCCTTCATTCACTCTGCCAAACACCCAAAAGTGGGTCGAGAAGGGAACTTTTGCTCCCATCGCGTGCACCCTTCATACACCCTGCCTAACACTATTCGTGCTTCATATGGTTCATGTTTCACGGAGTCTTGTAGCACCATACTCTCCGTCTTATTTGTAGACCTAGTTACATTAACACCGATCTCACGTTCATTCTCGACGGACAGTCAAGAAAGCGGTACTATGTTACTACATTACTGTTCATATATTTGACATGCACACAACATCATTTGTCATCGTCATATCTTACTACACTAGCAACAAGATTATGTAGTACTGACGTATGAACCACTGCACATGCCTAGTAGTAGGAGCACTTTGTATGTTCAAGTGGCTGCCGTGTTTCGCACTCCTCCGTCGTAAGAGTGGAAACGCTTGCTGTAATCATTTTTTTTCTTCAGAAAAACAGTGGACATGCTCTACCGTGCGGATCCTCCTCCAGCCACGCACTAAACTACTCACTTTCGCCGACGTGTGGGACAGCCAGCATCGGGATCCACCAGCCATGCACTAAATTACTCCGTAGTAGAGTGACGGTAGACTACCCCGATCGAAGCGTCGCAGTAATGCCCAATGAGCCGTCAAATCACAAAACTCCCTCCTTTCCAGTAGTAAGTTGGACGGACGAAGCAACCATCATTTCACTCTTCTCTCTCAGCTTCCTCTCTACCCAACCCTCGCTTCTACCTCATCTTATTCCTCATTTCTTCAAGAAAACCCCAACCTGCTTCTGCCATTGTTCTTCTCTCCCAAATAAGGAAAGGTGAGTGCATCAATGGTGTTGATTCTGGCCAAGGCCCGGTCTTGCAATCCCGAGACTGATCCTAACTCTCTCTCTCTTTTCTTCTTTTGGGTTTGTGATTATGGTTTCTTTTCTTTTATTTCTATTTAACAGTTTCTTGATGGACGCTGGAGCACCGACCGAAGTGATGTCTATGGCTCTGGCCAAAACCGTCAAGGCTCATGGTACGAAAAAGCGCAAGCACCCTTGAGACTACATGAGACAAGCTCAAAGCCATCGCCCTGTCCAAGCCCCCTCTCCGGGATCCCTCATTAAGCAAGTCCAGGTAATATCTCTTCTTGGCGATCTTTTTCTCGATCTTGATCGTGTTTTTCATCTAACACGCAGTACTAGTACTAGTAGTACAACTTTCTGGGTGATCTTGCATATGATTTTTGTGTGCCAAATGATGGTTCTAAATTCCTCTTTTGACCAAAACACGCGAGAGGTTGACACTGATTTCTTATAGATTACTTTCAACTACTCCCTCTGTCCCAAATTTCTTGTCTTAGATTTGTCTAGATACGGATGTATCTAATACTAAAATGTGACTTGATACATACGTATCTAGACAAATCTAAGACAAGAATTTTGGGATGGAGGGAGTACTATGAATTTATGAATGCTACCTTTGAAGAGGGTATATTTGCCTCGGTAACTTGTGTTATGGATATTGCAAGTAATCCCTCCGCTCTCATGCCTTTGAAGACATGTTCTAGTGTCTTTGTTCACTCATTTAAATGCGTATATGTAGTCATATATGGAGTATAATATCAAAAATCATCTTATATTTCTGAACGGAGGTAGTAATAAAATATGGTTTCTGTTTGAATTAGAACCAAATCTGCGGTGGAGATGAAGTTCTCAAAGTCATGCCGTGTGTTGGAAGACACGAGGATGAGTTCTATTGCTAAACTATCCATTTCTTTGTGTCCTTGTCGCCATGTGTCCTGAACTAGTGTTTTCCTGTAGCATTGTTGTCAGGCGTGTTCTCGAGTCTGTACTTGACCACAACAATTTCCTGGTTGTGCCTTCAATTACGAAGGGTGTGGTTCTTGTAAAGCTTCCCAATAAATCTGATGCGGCATGTCTTCATGATCATGTTTATGAGTGGAAAGACCACTCCGTTAGGTTCTCCAAGGTTGACAAGATGGTGATGGTGCATTAGACATCTCTCACGAAGTCCATGGCCTAGTCAGTTATGCGGGGTTCATCCTGTAGGTCGGTGGCAAGAATAGTCTGCAGAGTTTAATTAGTGCAACTTCGCTTGTCTGTAGTAAGTACAATTGTTCAGTACTTGATTTGTGTTTGTGAACCCTGTATTGTTTATTAATCTTGCCGCTTTTGGTGTGTGGTCAGTCCTGAGAACGGTCTATGTTAATGTCTATCCACTCAATTCAGTCTGTATATTTTGAAGTATCCATATCATCTTTTTTGTGAGGACGGTTTATCAATTATGGTTACACTCCAATATCTGTATGCATTGCAGGGTTTATCGCACCCACCAGGATTTCCAGTCCCATGGATGTTCTGTCCATACGATTTGTCACGACCTTTGGACTGTCACGCTTGTAGGGAGTAGGCGGGGCCCCTGCATGCCACCCGTGGTTGGACGATCAATCTTACATTTAGTACTTCAACATAGTGATTTCCTGGTAAGGATTCACTCGTGTCACATAAAGTAAATCTTATTGATTTACTGTCTAAATCTTATTGATTTAATGTCATGTTTTCTTTCTTTTCCTGCAATTTTATGATGCAGGTTTTGCCATCTGACATTCATCACAAAATAAACCATTTGGCTTGCTCTACGATGGCTATTTTTGCAGGTTTCACTTCTTATGTCGTGTCAGTAACAAAGGCACTGTCCATCACTTATATTACTGGAAAAAATTGGATCGATGCATTTATGCAGGTACAAGCTGAATCCCTATGATGAACTGCAGTTTGGTTTAACAAAAGCTCCACAATTAGTCCTTCTCGCGTTTAAAAGAAATGAAGAAAAAAACTGGATCACGGTCACGAAGCCTAGTCAAGTTAGAAAGCTGATCATACCAGACCAGACACGATCGCCGCTGTCTCGCACATCGGTACCACCTTGACAACGGATCGAAAGCTGGCGGTTTCTCTAGCAGCAGCGGCGGCAACAACTTCGGTCTGATCAAGGCGAGGATTGGGCACCGACCGCGTCGGTGATCAGGCTGATCTACGGAGGATCGGGCATCGACACGGCACCTGCTCGACACGGCACCAGCTCTACAAGGAGCACCATCTCCGACAGCAATGCGGCCCGGCACGATGCACCAACACTTGCACTTGCATCTGCTCCGGCCCGTGCAGCGTGGCGAACGAGCGGTTGCACTAACATGCATCGGGTTGCGATTCTCACTTCATATACCAAAGTCCTTACAAAAACCAACATGTCCACCTTCTTGGTAAGCATTGGCCGCCCAAGTGTTTCGTTCTATTTTATTTCCATGTTGTTTTGCATGATTCACTGTGTTGATCTAACTATTTGGGTATGTCTTCTTGTTTGCAAACAGAGAATTCCTAGAGCAACGAGGGAGTCGTTCAACAATCCGGCGACAATGACCAAGTTTCTCTTACCATCTTGACCTTGGTGTGAATGAACCTGCTCAATATACCGTAAGTACAAAGGATGGTCGCATGATGATTGATGCTAAAGGATGGTCAAGGTTCAAATCTAAATCATATCTTGTGGTAGGGGATGATGTCAAAAACGAACTTTCTCGGCAGGGAGAGCTGGTCCAAATCAACTTTGAAATTCTTCAGTACTGCCGAACTGATCTATCCGCCGAGAGATTTTTGATGAAATACTCTGGCATGGTGAATGTGTCCTGTGTGTATAAGTAGTACGACAATATCATTGACAGAATTGCAACTCTGGTTGCTGGTTAGGAACTGTCGTTTGATTTCATTCCAACAGCTGTTGTGCTTTATTCAATTTTGTGTATTCGCCTTGCGACAGCATCTAAAACCAGCGCCGTACCGACCGCTTGCAATATGAAAAGCGCTGAGGTAGAACACATGGGCCCCCAAACATGTAGGCCCACTGGCCTATGGCCCAAATTCTAGAACCGCGAGCCTGCCTGAGTATTTCTCAGCTGAACCCCCATAATGCCCGTGCGTTGCACGTAACATCAAGATGCATTCGTATGAGTATTTTATCTTGTGATAGAAAAGGATGAATGAGGGAAGGCCTTATTTGCAAATGTGGAGAGGTGTTTGGGTACCTTTTTGCAAAATTGCCATAGTTTCTGTGACACTCAGAATTTTTGTTTGGTTTTCAACAAAAACTTTGTTGGATTTGAAGAAGGTCATTTAAATTCTTCCAAAAACCTCTCTCTCAAAACTTCTCACTTGGCAAGGATTTCATTGTTGATGTATTTTTCAACCCTAGTGTTTGGTTATTAAAAACCTTTCTTCTGATTGTCCACTTCTCAAATTTATTTTTGGGATTTATTTTTCTTTTAAAGAAAACCCTAGGAGTTTTGGGACTTCTTTATATTGAAACCATCCATGATTTTACCATCCCTCATGTGGTAAATCTTCCTAAAACCCCTCCTTCCACTTTGGGGCAAATCCAAACATTCTGTTTCCACAAGTCCAACCCTTTTTTGGGATTTTATCTCATTTAATTTTTCTCACAAAACTATTCTGTCATTCACTTTGAGCCTAGGTGATTTTCAATGCAAGTAACTAATTCCTTTTGAGTTTTGAACTCAAACCAACTCCTCTGGATAGTATTTAGCACCCACAATCTAGATCCATCAAGATCCACTCTCCCTCTTTTCAAAATTTTCAAGTTTCAACCTCTGCAAGTTTGGACCTGATTTATCAAATTTGGTGAAATTCATATCTTCTCTTCTCCAAAAATTCTACCAAAATTCAGGCAACCCCCAGATGCAGTGAGAGGCCACCTCACCAAAAATCAGCTCAAGGAAAATTCCCCACATGCCAAAATCATTTCGTCGAACACACCTGGCCTGTTACTATGCACTTTCGGAAAGTTCAGAAATTGAGTTTTCTTGATGTCGTTTTCATCGTTGACTTGTCACCGATCACCCGTCGCATACTGGCGCGTTCGCGCATCCCCTTCTCCTGGCGAGCACCGCCGCCCTCTTGGGCGGTGCGAGTGTCGGTGGCGGCGAGCATCGCCAACGCCCGGCAGCCTCTGCGGTGGCAGAGCCACCGTGGCGGCCAGCGAGCCCGTGCGGCTCGTTCGCCGTTCTCGCCGCCCAATGCTCCCTTGCCCTCCGCGTGGCCTCGCGCACGCTAGCGCACCCCGAAGCCCCTTCGCCGTGGCCCGGCAAGCACAGGGCGCGCTCTCTGCTGCCGACGGGCCCGCGCCGCCCCGTTCCGTCGAACCCACCCAGAGCACCTAATCCGAGCTCACTTAGCGCCTCGCGGAACGGTGGGACTCCTCGTTGGCGTAACGCCCTAAACACCCGACCAAGCTCTGCGCCACCGTAACCATCACGGAGATCTCCGTTCCACGGCCACCGCCTCGGATCGCCTATAAAGGAAGCCCCGAGCTCGTTCTCGAGCACGCCCCACCTCCACACCTCACCCGCCCCCCGCCCCGCTACCCGGAGGACCTCGAGGAGGTCTCCTCCCCCAACTCCGGCCGCCCCGATCCGCCTCGGCCACCACCTCGATCCACTCCGGTGAGCCCATCCCCGGCACCCAAACCTCGTCAGCAACCTCCTCGAGCACCCAGTAAGCTAACCCATGAGTTGATTTGACCTTCACAGCCCTCCCGACGAGACCCGGCTCCACCCGAGCCACCGTCCGCCCGGAGCAGGGGCCGCCGTCGACGTAGTGCTCGCCGGCGACCACCACCACCACTCACCGACGCGGAAGGTCACGCTGAGCACGGAGGTAACACCCGATCCCCCTGCCTCGCCGTGGATCGCCGACGGCGACCACCGCAGCTCTCGGGCGCCGAAGAACTCTGTTTTCTCCGTTTGAAAATTTAAACCTGACGGGTGGGACCCGCCCGTCAGCCTCTCTGTTCTTTTTTTTTGAACCGTTTTCTGAAAACGTATTCGGGCAAATGCGCTTTCAGTCTGAAACGTTTTTCTGGTCTTTTCTGTTCAACCCCCTGAGAAGTTTCTGTTTCATTACAGAAAAGTCCCTGGATTAAAACCCTTATAACTTTTAAACAAAAAAGGATTTTTGATTGATTCTTTATCTGACCTCTTTGAAATTTTGTCTAGTTTTTTATCAGATTTATTTGAAAAATATTTGGAATATTTTTGTGCACCTCACGGTATTTACGATAGTGTGTGTATTTCTGTATACCGTAGATACCGGAGGAGGTGACGGCACCGCGAACTTCACCGAGCTAGGCTCCGACTGCTCCGAACCAGGCAAGCATGTTTGAACTTTTGATATGATGAGTGTCTTGGCATGTTTGCATTAAGTAGTTCCATGGCATGTTTTTGGAGCACCTCGATGAAGGTTATATTACATGCAAGGTTGAGGCAAGTGTATTTCGATAATCCATAAGTTGTTGGATATGAGTTTGCATGGCCATGAGATGGCATGAGAATGGGTAAGATGGCAGTGTTGTAGCATGCCAATCTTATGCCAGACCGTTTGACCCAAAGGTCAACATGAATCAGTCCGATTCCGTCCGCTTTTCCCTTCCCGTACTACCACACGTTTTCCGCAAGGGATACGGCTTAGTAAGTTGCAAACTGTTTTCCTGGTACACACCAAATCGAGAGGCCGGGATGAGGGTTCCATGGCCCTGGATTAAAGCCTATCATCCGGTCAGGGGGCATGGGTGTTTCGGTTGGGACGAGAGGGGCACCCTTAGAGCTGGCAGATATAAATTTGATCCCATGCTATTCGAGATTGTGATCTCCCGTCTCAAAGTTTTTCTTGAACGCTGTCTAGGGTGATTCCTGGCATCGTGAGGTGGGATGGGTGTGTACTGGTTAGATGTGTTTCCTCCGAAATACCATAAACGGAACTAGTCCTTCGTGACTACGAAATCCGTTGGCTGTGGGTAATTTAGTACAAACTCTGCAGAGTCAATAATCCTTGAAATCATGTTATCCATGTCCAAGTATTGTGTTCATCCTATCTTGTCAAGTGTCAGTCTCGGTGACAGAAACTCTGGAGAACCATATGAGTGTTAA
Organism: Aegilops bicornis; assembly: GCA_021605145.1. NCBI lineage: Eukaryota > Viridiplantae > Streptophyta > Magnoliopsida > Poales > Poaceae > Aegilops > Aegilops bicornis. The sequence continues at coordinate 679,652,176 of CM038671.1, forward strand.
GTCCGGTTAAATGTTTATTCCTATGGATGGACTAACCCGTTTATTATCTTGTGTTGAATAATTTTCTATGAGCATTATTCCTGCGAGTTTAACAGATATGAATAACGAATTTAAGCCCTTTCCGCGATGTCGCTCAGACGTCCGACTGTGGCACACTTGTTATTTACTTTGAATTTAAGCCCTTTCTGCGATGTCGCTCAGACGTCCGACTGTGGCACACTTGTTATTTACTTTGAATTTAAGCCCTTTCTGCGATGTCGCTCAGACGTCCGACTGTGGCACACTTGTTATTTACTTTGAATTTAAGCCCTTTCTGCGATGTCGCTCAGACGTCCATCGCGGGCACACTTGTTATTTACTTTGAATTTAAGCCCTTTCTGCGATGTCGCTCGACGTCCATTGCGGGCACACTTGTCATTTACTTTGATATAAGCCCTTTCTGCTATGTCGCTCAGACGTCCGACTGTGGCACACTTGTCATTTACTTTGATATAAGCCCTTTCTGTGATATCGCTCCGACGTCCGACTGTGGCACACTTGTTATTTACCTTGATATAAGCCCTTTCTGCGATGTCGCTCAGACGTCCGACTGTGGCACACTTGTTGCTTACTTTGATTTAAGCCCCTTTGGCGATGTCGCTCAGACATCTGACTGTGGCACGCATATTATTTACTTTCAATATAAGCCCTTTATGTGGTGTCGCTTAGACGCCCGACTGCGCCATGTTTTATTTATTTGTCCACCCTTGAGGCGCCGCTCGGACACCGATCGGTTTTCAGTTAATTTTGTGGATTTCGGGAGGACTACCGCCTACCTTCCTTATTACTAAATAATGTCGTGCAAGTTCATCATTTGAATGTACATTACAAATTGCTCATGACGCATTCATGCATGCATTTGTTATATCTTATGTCAGAACTGTCTTGCGAGTACTTTCAAAGTACTCACCTGGCTTGTTGATTTGGCTAGATGCTGACGAAGGCGATCTCATGGATGAAGAGTTCAATAGCGAGTCCGACGCCTAGAGGAATCCCAGTCAGTCTCGTGCGACCCTGGATTGGTCACTATGTTACTTCCGCTTCCGCTACCCAAATAAATTCATCGAGCCTCACCTCGACGCTTGATGAGCCGCCAGTGTAGGAGTCATGTTATCCACTCCACTGTGTTATTCCACCACCACTTTACCTCGAGTCAGTAGTATGCCACCCCACTCCATTGTGTCATATTCGCCATTATGTATAATTATTGGCGTGCTTGTAATAAATGGTTGAGCACCCCAGCTCGACCCTGTAATATATTCTAATGCTACTGGCTTATTGTATCAAGATTTTGTCTACCAGACAGGAGGATTTTTTTCTCGTACTGGACTCAAAAGGTCGGTTTCTCAATAAACATTTTATTGGAAAACCGGTCGTGACAAGCTTGGTACCAGAGCCAGTCTGACTATAGGAAGCCACTAGGTGCGATCGCTAATCGGTTATTAGCATAATAGAGCTAATTCATATTTTTACAAATGTAGTCGATTTACGACAACAAGATAAATTTATGATCGACCACTCAGAATTTTTGCCTACTTTTGTAGATGGCTGGCAACGACTGCGAGTCACAGATGTTCGCCAACATGCCTAATGGGTTCGTCAAGCTTCTCTCCTTCATCGTCCAAGTCGCGATGGGGCCATCTGTGCGCCCAGTATTCACACTCTCTCAGCACAAGGTCAACGACAGTCTAACCATGCACCAGGCCGCGGTGCAATTCAAGATAGGGCGTGTTGAGTTACGCCGTTTCCGGTTCTTGGGAGAGCCATGCCTACGGAGAAGCATGCGATGCAGATGGCAGCCCGTGAGGCAATAGCTTGTCTCAGGGATGTCCTTCCTTCGATGAAGACTCGTCGTTACCGCTACCTTCCATGTCACGTGCCATACACCTGTCACTACCCGTTCTCTTGCCCCAGAGGAGAACGAGACGAGGCTTTTGAGATGCTTATCGAGTATCTCCGGCTCTGGAGGCAGCCTTCGACAACCTGGTGGGCGACCTTGTGACTGCCGCATGGACTCGATCCATGGCTGTGCCGCCAACGGAGGGAGCTCCTGCACACCGCACCGCCACTAACTTTCGTCTAAATCGCCGGCATCTTTTGCACCTACTACTCTCGCCACTACTCGTCGCCTGCCTACCACTGAGGAGTTCAACCAAGTCATTGCGCCTACTCCAGTTTGTTCTGCACCACCCCTTGCGCCCACTCATGTTCGTGTTGTCCCGCATAGGGCGCCCGCTCCACCAACTCAGCGCAGCACTTCACGTCAGGAGCCTATTAGCGAGGAGGAGGTTGAGTCCCCAGCCTCACTGCGCCTCCCCCTCGGCATGCCAAGGGAAATCCTTACCAACTCCGACTGAGTACGCTTAGCCGCCATGTGATGTACCGACTTGTACGATATGTTTATATGTACATAGGCTGTGAGAAGTAGCTTGTTTGCGCATCATGTAGGAACTGGAAGAAGTGCACTAGCCTAAATAACATGTCAGGTATATGTACGCATATCCTGAGTGATGTATTGTATAATTACTGCTTGCGTGTAAGATATGAAATGAGCAGTTCTTGTCTGTGCGCAAACGTTTATTCTCTTGAAAAATCATGGAGCATTTAAAACTTTTCCCGTCTTCATGAATTTATTGACTTTTGCGACTCAATTTCTTTTCTTATGAGTTTTACAATATATATCCCCAGAGTGAAAAATGTCTCGTCCTTGGACGCGCTCCATGCCAACTCCGCCAGAGCAAAATTATGGCACACAACCAAGCAACAATTTCACACAGGGGCAGTCAAGTCAACATGACAGTGAAACAACACTTTCCCAAATGTGCCGTCTTTATGAGGAAAGTCAGCAACAACATCAGGAAATGATGAACCAAGTCATCAATATGGGAAATCACTATGGACAGTATCAGCAGCAATCAAAGTTATCTGAGCTACAGAAGACGCGTCCCCAAACATTTTCTCATACTGACAAACCTCTTGAGGCCGAGGACTGGCTTCGAGACATGGAAAGAAAATTAATTATTGCCCAAGGTTCAGATCTTGAGAAAGTGCTATATGCACCGCACTATCTCACTGGAACAGCTGCATCGTGGTGGGAAAATTTCCTACACATGCACCCCAACGAAAATAATATAACCTGGGAGGAGTTCAAAGAAGGTTTTCGTGGGGCGCATATTCCTAAAAGTCTTATGAAGATCAAAAAGAGAGAATTTGATGATCTCAAGCAAAGGACCATGACGGTGTCAGAATACAACGGTCAGTTTACTCTATTGTCTCGCTACACCAACGAGGAGCGTATGTCTGAAAGCAAGAAGATGGAAAAATTCCTAGACGGTCTGGTGCCCGCACTTAAATGCCAGCTGGTTGTGCACACCTTCCCAGATTTTAAAACGCTGGTGGATAAGGCCATTACCTTGGAAAATGAGAGACGCAGCTTGGAAGATTTCTGTAAGCGAAAAAGGGACCAGACTAATCATGCTCGCAACCACCGCATCAAGACAGATTTTCAGAAAGGTGGGACACACAAAGCCACGACAAACGTCTCACGCCCAATCAAGAATTTTCATGCAAGGGACAAGGAGTTCACTTATCGCCCAAGCGTTACTTGCTACGCTTCTGGAGAAGAAGGACACTATGCCAAGCAGTGCCCCAAGCCAAGGAACTCGACCCCAAAGCCGAACAACGGTGGCAATAATTCGCGTAAGCGCAACAATTTCAACCCCAATAACAACCACAGGAAGGGTCATCGAACCACGTGACGGAGAGGAAGCAGAATGCCCCGGATATCGTACTCGATGCGTTCCTGTCAACACAATACCGCCATGGTTTTGTTTGATTCTGGAGCTTATCAGTCTTTCATTTCGAATAGTTTTGCGTCGCAAAATAAGTTTTCGATGCTTCCCTTGGAAAATTCTATGATCGGCAAGTCCCACAGGATTAAGCAAGTTACCCAGAGTTATTGCCAAGGTGTGATTATTGAGTTTGAAGGGTTGAAGTTTCACGCCAACCTTATTGTGTTGGAAAATAAAGGACTGGATGTCATCTTAGGGATGGATTGGTTAACCACCAACAAAGGTTTTATTGATTGCTTCAACGGGCGTAATTCTCACCCACCACCACGGGAAGACAATAAAAGTTTCAGCCAAAGAAAGAAAAATATCCGGCAACCGAGATTGAACAAGGTGGATATTTCTGAATTAAGCAAGGTTCGATGGTGTGAAAAATTCGGGCGTATTTCGAAGAACTACCGGAATGCCACTGGACCGAGAGATAGAATTCAGCATTGAGCTAGCACCGGAACCGCCCCATATACAAGAAACCATACGAGAATGGCACCATCTGAATTGGTAGAAGCTGAAGAAGCAAATAAAAGAACTCTTTGGACAAAGGATATATACGAGCCAGCTCCTCACCTTGGGGTTCACCAATTTTATTTGCCAAAAAGAAGGATGGAACACTAAGATTGTGCATAGACTATCGAGCGCTTAACATGGTCACAATCAAGAACAAATACCGATGCCACGGATAAATGATTTATTTGATCAGCTCGCTCAGGCCAAGGTATTCTCAAAAATTGATTTGAGGTCGGGATACCATCAATTAAAAGTACGAACAGAAGATATCCCCAAGACGGCATTCACCTCCAGATACGGATTATATGAGTTCACAGTAATGCCTTTTGGACTAACGAACGCCCTCGCATATTTTGTTCACCTCATGAACAAAGTATTTATGAAGTTTATGGACAAGTTTGTTGTGGTATTTATAGACGATATTCTGATATACTCCAAGACACGGAAGAAACCTGAACATCTCCGAATTGTACTAGGGAAACTCAGGAAACATCAATTGTACGCTAAATTCAGCAAGTGTGAATTTTGGCTAAGGCAAGTAGGTTTTCTGGGCTACGTACTGACTCATGAAGGTATTGCCGTAGACCCGGAAAAAGTCAAGGCCGTACTTGGCTGGAAACCACCAGCCAGCGTAATGAACGTACGAAGTTTCCTGGGAATGGCAGGTTACTACCGAAGATTTATTGAAGGATTCTCCACCATAGCAAAGCCAATGACGCAGCTACTCAAGAAAGACAAGAAGTTTGAATGGACGGAAGCTTGCAAGAAAAGTTTCCAAGAATTAAAAAGGAAATTAACGACAGCACCAATATTAATTGTGCCAGACATACACAAGAATTCTGAGGTGTATGACGCATCCCGGAGGGCCTCGGATGCGTGTTGATGCAAGAAGGCAAGGTAGTCGCATATGTTTCCAGACAACTTCGCAAGCATGAGGAAAATTATCCTACTCATGACCTGGAGTTAGCAGCAGTTATTCATGCCCTCAAGGAATGGAGACACTTTTTACTTGGAAATCGTTGTGAAATATACACGGACCATAAGAGCCTCAAGTATATCTTCACACAACCGGAACTAAATTGGCCAGCAACGGCGCTGGTTGGAATTAGTGAAGGATTATGACGTTGGAATCCACTACCATCCAGGAAAAGCAAATGTAGTGGCAGATGCTTTAAGTCGAAACCCCAGTCCGAACAACGACAGCCTACCAAACCTGAGACCTGAATATCGGCAGGAGTTTACTAAACTCAATTTGCTGGTAGTCACCGAAGGCAGCGTATCGAATTTAGAAATGCAGCCTACCCTGATGGAAAAGATTAAAGAGGCTCAGCATGGGCACCCTAACATTGAAGGCATAAAACGAAAGGTGAGTTTGGGCAAGGACTCAGAGTTCGTTATCGATAAGCAAGGAATATTGTGGTACTGAGATAGACTTTGCGTACCAAATATCAAGGACCTTAAACAGCAAATCTTAGCTGAAGGCCACACCGCTCCGTATTCAATCCATCCTGGAGGAACAAAAATGTACAAGGATATTCAGGAGAAATTTTGGTGGCACGGTCTGAAAAGGGATATAGCCACGTTCATCGCATGTTGTGACTCTTGTCAACGCATCAAGGCCGAGTACGAAACCGGCGGACTTTACAGCCAAATAAAATACACGAGTGGAAATGGGGCGAGATTGGGATGGATTTTATTGTTGGGCTACCTCGGTCACGGCACGCGGAAATGATGCCATATGGGTCATCAGCGATAGGCCGACTAAAGTAGCACACTTCATTCCCGTGAAGACAACCCACACCACTCGAAGCTTGCGGGCTTTATCTCTCCCGTATAAATGCGCTTACATGGAGTTCCAAAGACAATAATATCGAGGAGGCAATCAATTTATCTCCGATTTTGGGATCACTTACAACATGCTCTGGGAACTCAAGCTGGCGTTCGATTACCGCATACCACCCCGGTGATGGACAAAGCGAACGCGTAAACCAAATTCTAGAAGACATGCTAAGAGCATGTGTCCTCACCTATGGGACCAGTTGGGAAGAAAGCTTACCATACGCAGAGTTCGCATACAACAACGATTACCAAGCCAGCCCATAAATGGCACCATTTGAGGCTCTGTCTGGCGGAGATGTCGTACCTGCTAAATTGGTCGAAACCGGAGACAGCCATATCTTGGCCCGAGACATGCTCAAGGAGGCTAAAAGATAAAGTTAAGGTGATTAGGGATCGACTCAAGACAACCCAAAGTCGACGGAAGAGTTATTACGATCAAAAACATCGAAGTCGATTTTGAACCCGGTGAGTACGTGTACCTACGAGTATCTCCTATGAGGGGCCTGCAATGATTCAAGATTAAGGGGAAGCTAGCACCAAGATTCATCGGACCATTCTGCATAGTGGCACGGAGAGGCACGGTAGCCTACCAGCTAGACTTACCCGAAGATTTATCCGACGTCCATGACGTGTTCCACGTCTCGCAATTGAGGAAGTGCGTAAGCAACCCAGAGAAGCAGGTATCCCATGAAAACATTGACGTGCAGCCAGACCTCACATATCAGGAGCATCCAATAAAAATCTTGGAGGATTCTGAAAGGAGGACCCGGCAGAAAACCATCAAGTTTTTCAGGGTTCAGTGGAGCAATCACACCGAGAGCGAAGCCACTTGGGAAAGGGAGGATTTTCTTCGGACAGAGCACCCACACCTATTTGAGGATCATCTGAAATCTCGGGGACGAGATTTTTCCTAAGGGGGTAGGTGTTGTGACACTCAAAATTTTTGTTTGGTTTTCAACAAAAACTTTGTTGGATTTGAAAAAAGGTCATTTAAATTCTTCCAAAAACCTCTCTCTCAAAACTTCTCACTTGGCAAGGATTTCATTGTTGATGTATTTTTCAACCCTAGTGTTTGGTTATTAAAAACCTTTCTTCTGATTGTCCACTTCTCAAATTTATTTTTGGGATTTATTTTTCTTTTAAAGAAAACCCTAGGAGTTTTGGGACTTCTCTTATATTGAAACCATCCATGATTTTACCATGCCTCATGTGGTAAATCTTCCCAAAACCCCTCCTTCCACTTTGGGGCAATCCAAACATTCTGTTTCCACAAGTCCAACCCTTTTTTGGGATTTTATCTCATTTAATTTTTCTCACAAAACTATTCTGTCATTCACTTTGAGCCTAGGTGATTTTCAAAGCAAGTACCTAATTCCTTTTGAGTTTTGAACTCAAACCAACTCCTATGGATAGTCTTTAGCACCCACAATCTAGATCCATCAAGATCCACTCTCCCTCTTTTCAAAATTTTCAAGTTTCAACCTCTACAAGTTTGGACCTGATTTGTCAAATTTGGTGAAATTCATATCTTCTCTTCTCCAAAAATTCTACCAAAATTCAGGAAACCCCCAGATGCAGTGAGAGGCCACCTCACCAAAAATCAGCTCAAGGAAAATTCCCCACATGCCAAAATCATTTAAATGAACACCTGGCACCTTTGTTACTATGCACTTTCGGAAAGTTCGAGAAATTGAGTTTTCTTGATGTCGTTTTCGTGGTGACTTGTCACCGATCACCCGTGCGCCCTAAGCGGCGTTGCGCCTGACCCCTTCTCCTGGCGAACAACGCCGCCCTCCTTGGGCGGAGTGCAGGTGTCGGTGGCGGCGAGCATCGCAACGCCCGGCAGCCTCTGCGGTAGCGAGAGCCACCCGTGGCGGCAGCGAGCCGTGCCGGCTTCGTTACGCCGTTCTGCGCTGCCCAATGCTACCTTGCCCAGCGTGGCCTCGCGCCCGCCAGCGCACCCGCTTGACACCGTCGCCGTGGCGGCAAGCACGAGAACGCGCTCTCTGCCGCCAGACCCCGCGCCCGCCCGTTAATCAAACCCACGAGCACCTAATCCGAGGCTCGCTTAGCGCTTCGCGGAACGGTGGGACTCCTTGTTGACGCCCAACGCCCTAAACACCCCGACCAAGCTCTGCGCCATCGTAACCATCACCGGAGATCTCCGTTCATGGCCACCGCCTCGGATCGCCTATAAAAGGAATCCCTGAGCTCGTTCTCAAGCACGCACCACCTCTACACCTCGCCAGCACCCCGCCAGGCCACTAGGAGGACCTCGAGGAGGTCTCCTCCCCCAACTCCGGCCGCCCCGATCCGCCTCGGCCAAAACCTCGATCCACTCCGATGAGCCCATCCCCGGCACCCAAACCTCGTCAGCAACCTCCTCGAGCACCCAGTAAGCTAACCAATGAGTTGATTTGACCTTCGCAGCCCTCCCCAACGAGACCCAGCTCCACCCGAGCCGCCGTCCGCCGGAGCCAGGGCCGCCGTCGACGTAGTGCTCGCCGGCGACCACCATCACCACTCACCGACGCGGAAGGTCACGCCGAGCATGGAGGTAACACCTGATCCCCCTGCCTCGCCGTGGATCGCCGCCGGCGACCACCGCATCTCTCGGGCGCCGACGAACTCTGTTTTCTTCGTTTGAAAATTTAAACCTGACGGGTGGGACCCGCCCGTCAGCCTCTCTGTTCTTTTTTTCCGAACCGTTTTCTGAAAACATATTGAACCAAATCGCTTCGATCTGAAAGCGTTTTTATGGTCTTTTCTGTTCAGCCCCACGAGAAGTTTACGTTTCATTCTGAGAAAAGTCCCTGGATTAAAACCCTTATAACTTTTAAACAGAAAAGGATTTTTGATTGATTCTTTTTTTGTCCTATTTAAAAAAAATTCTAGTTTTTTACCAGATTTATTTGAAAAATATTTGGAATATTTTTGTGCACCTCACGGTATTTACGATAGTGCGTGTATTTCTGTATACCGTAGAATCTGGGAGGAGGTGTGATACCCTTGAACTTCACCGAGCTAGGCTCCGACTGCTCCGAACCAGGCAAGCATGTTTGAACTTTTGATATGATGAGTGTCTTGGCATGTTTGCATTAAGTAGTTCCATGGCATGTTTTTGGAGCACCTCGATGAAGGTTATATTACATGCAAGGTTGAGGCAAGTGTATTTCGATAATCCATAAGTTGTTGGATATGAGTTTGCATGGCCATGAGATGGCATGAGAATGGGTAAGATGGCAGTGTTGTAGCATGCCAATCTTATGCCAGACCGTTTGACCCAGTGTCAACATGAATCAGTCCAGTTCCCGTCCGTTTTCCTTTCCCGTACTACCACACGTTTTCCGCAAGGGATACGGCTTAGTAAGTTGCAAACCGTTTTCCTGGTACACACCAGATCGAGAGGCCGGGATGAGGGTTCCATGGCCCTGGATTAAAGCCTATCATCCGGTCAGGGGGCATGGGTGTTTCTGGTTGGGACCGAGAGGGGGGCACCCCTTAGAGCGCCACAGATATAAATTTGATCCCATGCTATTCGAGATTGTGATCTACCGTCTCAAAGTTTTTTTGAACACGTCTAGGGTGATTCCTGGCATCGTGAGGTGGGATGGGTGTGTCTTTGGTTAGATGTGTTTCCTCCGAAATACCGTAAACGGAACTAGTCCTTCGTGACTACGGAAATCCGTTGGCTGTGGGTAATTTAGTACAAACTCAGCAGAGTCAATAATCCTTGAAATCATCTTATCCATGTACGACTGTGGCACACTTGTTATTTACCTTGATATAAGCCCTTTCTGCGATGTCGCTCAGACGTCCGACTGTGGCACACTTGTTGCTTACTTTGATTTAAGCCCTTTCTGCGATGTCGCTCAGACATCTGACTGTGGCACACATATTATTTACTTTCAATATAAGCCCTTTATGTGGTGTCGCTTAGATGCCCGACTGCGGCATGTTTTATTTATTTGTCCACCCTTCGAGGCGCCGCCTGCATAATTCGATCGGTTTTCGATTAATTTTGTGGATTTCGGAGGACTACCGCCTAACTTCCTTATTACTAAATAATGTCGTGCAAGTTCATCATTTGAATGTACATTACAAATTGCTCATGAGCGCATTCATGCATGCATTTTTATATCTTATGTCCGAACTGTCTTGCGAGTACTTTCAAAGTACTCACCGGCTTGTTGATTTGGCGGATGTTGACAAAGGCGATCTCATGGATGAAGAGTTCAATAGCGAGTCCGGCGCCTAGAGGAATCGATCGATCTCGTGCGACCTGGATTGTTCACTATGTTACTTCCGCTTCCGCTACCCAAATAAATTCATTGAGCCTCACCTCGGCCTTTCGATGAGCCGCCAGTGTAGGAGTCGTGTTATCCACTCCACTGTGTTATTCCACCACCACTTTACCTCGAGTCAGTAGTATGCCACCCCACTCCATTGTGTCATATCCGCCATTATGTATAATTATTGGCATGCTTGTAACAAATGGTTGAGCACCCCAGCTCGACCCTGTAATATATTCTAATGCTCTTGGCTTATTGTATCAAGATTTTGTCTACGGTCGGGAGGATTTTTTCTCTCTTTGGACTCAAAAGGTCGGTTTCTCAATAAACATTTTATTGGAAAACCGGTCGTGACAGTTTCCTTCCTATCCGTCAGATATAAATCGGACGGCCTATATTGCAGGATGACAGGCACACTATCATCACCAACTCGTCTATACCGTGTTAAAAAAACTCTGTTTTGTATAATTATATATGTTATATATATTCCCCTTGATTTTTCTTATGTATAAAGTTGTGATATAAAAGATCTTTATATTTCTTTACAGAGGGAATATCTCTCTGTCAAAAATATATTTATGTGTAATAACTAGTTACTCCTGTCTTTCTACTTCCTTGTGCTGATATGTGGGGCATCCGGCAATGGGGTCCACATGCCATATGCACCAAATTAGAGCGCACAACTGCACGGTAGACACACCCCGGTCGTAGCGCCGCATTAATGCCCAATGAGTCGTCAAATCACAAAAACCCCCACCTTTCCAGCTTTAGCAGTAAGCTGGACGGATGAAGCGGCAATATTTCACTCGGCCTGAATCCCTTCTCCCTTGCCTGCTTGCTCAAAGAAAAACCCCGCTCGGCGATTGCATAGGGTTTTCTCATGGAGAACCTGGTATGAATTCTTCATCCATCCTCGATAAATCCAAGTCCCTTGGTCGCGGGTACTCCTAGGATGGCAGCCACCGCCGTTGATGCATTTTTCTTCCTACTGAATCTAGTGTGTTTCATTTGCAGTGCCCGAAGTGCGAGGACCCTACAGGTTTCTGCGCCCTCGGCGAGACGCCACACTTGTTCCTTCTCATCCTAACACAGGATTTTAAAACGCGCACAGTATGTTCCTAGAATCCTCTTTTCTATCCAGGAGGGTGGGGTTTTTTGAACATGATGTAGACTAATTTGGAAATTTGGATTGCTATATTTGGATAAAAGGTACTAGTACCATGGTCAACACTGACGTGAAGGAGGAAAGTATTTCTAGATTTGGATATAGGGAATACATTGTGTTCTCATATTATTTTTCCTGCAGTGCATTCCTTGCTCCGCCGGAACACATGTACTCAAGATGCTCGGCCTTGCCTGGCCCAGATACACCACTTTAATGGTAACAGTGAAGACAAGCCATGGATATAAGTTTGAGTTGGGTTCATGAACCAAGAAGATCGCTGCTTTTTATGGCGAACTTGGATAAACTTTCTCAAGTGATACGTCTTGAAAGTTGGCGCCACGAATGTTGATGGAAATAGCGAACACGGTCTCATCTTCACTGCAATCTTCCACCCCGACGTTGTTCGAATTGTTCATCCATGTTAGTTTTGTATCTGGTTCTTGCTTGTTGCCTCGATTACTTCTTAATCCACCTATTCTATCTAACTGATCACAATTTAACTTTAGAAGTAGCAACGAATCTCTCACGAAGATGCTACTTCTAACTAATATTTTCTTATAACTGGTGGCACGTGTAGGTTTTTTCAGAGTTAAGCAAGCTGCTCGTTTGTTATTCAGTAACAACTTCGGTCATTCTTGATGCCTTTGAAGTTATTTGGGGCGACATCCACAAGTTCCTACACTTTATTGATCGTCTTGAGGTCCTTGTGGGCGTTTCAATGGTGGAAGGCCACGTGGGATATGTGTGCCCTTCGCTGCACTTTCGTTGAACAGGTCCAAGCGTAGCCGAGACACTTATGGTACGAGCTATTTTACATTATATATGTTGTTCATAAACTATTGCTTATACAGTTTCTGATTGTGATCTTCTTGAAACAGAAACTGCCCAGTTCTATTGTTCCTATACAGATGCCCGACCATGGTCGACTTGCGCTTGGTCATAACATGATGTTTATGTCGACCTACTCCATTCCCCTTGGAGGTGAAAAGATACTTATTCATGGGTGGTCTCAAATAATGAAGGCCCGTCCATCTTGGAGAATAGGATAGAAGATTATGTTCACCTTTTCCATGGATCTAAAGCGAATATCCTGTTTATTGACCACATTGCGAGATGAAGCCGCTTCGAGAAGGTTGTGAATGCGCTGGGTGGCGCCTGGCCTTGTCACAGGGCTTGGCGGCCTCACCCTTGGTTAGCTTGTAGGCAAAGTAGCCTTTGTTCAAAGGCGTGCTTTATGCAGTTGAACTGTATAAGTACTCATACTGCTTTCAGCTATGGTTGTTAAGTGCCCTTGCTGGTTTCAGTTAAGGTTGTTAAGTACTCCTGCTGCTTTTATAGTATGTCGTGTTTCTTCAGTCATGTCTTCCTCCAGCCACCAAAACCAAACCAGCACCGGTGGGGCCGCCTGCTTCCGCCTCCCACGGCTGGTTGCGCCTCAGCGCACGCATCGCCGCCCCACCGTCTCCTAAGTCGTTAACGCCGATGTCCGAGGCCTCGTCATTGTCCTCCGCGAGCTTTGGTGCGCTCGCCGCGGCGCCGCCCTCTCACGTTGTCAACATGGTCAACAAACAACAGGAATCGACAGAAGTACGTGGAGAGGATGACATTAGGGCCCACCATGTCAGTGTATGGAAAAATAAAATGCTTCCTCCTAGTGTTTTCCTGACATCTGGGACCCACGACATTGTGAGCGTAGCAGCTCGAGCAGTATTTTTTTGTTATTGTTGAGACGGAGCAGGATTTGAACTGGGCTGTGGCCCGTCTAGCCCAGGTTTATATTTTATGTTCACCATGTGACCAGCCCAACTATTTTTCTTTGTGAAAATGAGCCCCGTTTATTTTTTCTGAAGAATACCCAATCCAGGCCTACTTATTTTCTCATACGATGGGCTGCAACTCTTTCAAGACGCTCGCAAATCTTGAAAGTAATATGAAATGGGTTGTAAATATAAAAACAGATGACAAATTGGAAATTACTTTATAATTTCTGAATGTTTTCACATTTTCAGATTCCTATTTCATTGGGCATTAACTTAATTTAAATATATCTGCAAAGTACTTTAAATCTGGCTTGACATTTCGGTATTAAAAATAGTTTGGAACCCACGAAATATGCGAAATTACTGGCCAACCACAAAAGCAATTTGCAATAAATTGCATAAGAAGTCGCAATGAGCTATATATAAATTATTTAAAAAAGAGGGAATGGTGCGACTTATGGGCCTATTAAGTTGACGCGTATGCAAGATTTTTTTAGTTATTGTATACGTCAACAAACGATTCTAGCAGATGTAACCGTTGGATGTCAATCCAACGACCGTCGTGTTTCTTCAATCTCTAATCTTCTTGCTACAGCCGCCAAATCCAGCGCCGGCGGGACCGACTTCTCCCGCCTCCCGTGCAGGCCACACCGCCCCCTACTACTCCCACCGCTAGCCAGGGCATCCCTCTACTCACCCACACACCCTGTTATTCTGCGGTGACAGCAGCCTCACACCGCAGCCGAACCAGTGAACCCTCGTACTCCTCTCCGTGTGGGCATCCACTGCCGTGTCTTCCCCGGCTCCGTGTCGTCCCCTTCCTAGGCCTCGCCGTCGTCCACCGCCCTGGTGCTCTCGGCGTGGCGTGGTCAACGTGGTCAAGGAACGACTTCCATCGGAAGAGTACTGTCGTGGAGAGGCTGACAGCTGGGTCCACGGCAGCCGCAAGGAAGTGCCTCTTTATTACACGGAAAATAATTATTCCTCCACCTGACAGCAGGGACCCACCGGACGGGCAACTGTATTTCACGAAAAAAATGTTTCCCCCTGACTGCTGGGACCTACCAGCTACATCTTCGGACGCAAGGAAGTGCGTCTGGGCAAAAAAAAGATTTGCCCCCCTGACTGCTGGGACCCACCAACTACGTCTTCGCACGCAAGGAAGTGCCTAACAGTCGGGACCCACCTGGTCGAAGCGTACGTAGCGTTGTCATTCTGGTCGCGAACGTGTACGTACATACTGGTCGATGTAGAGGCGCGCACGTGTCATAGTAGAGGCGCCGCGTAGCATGTACTGCGTCGTCTGGCGACGGTGTGCAAGAAAGAAAATCTGACACGCACGTACATACGGGCAGGGTCTTGAACGCCTACTCGGCGCATACGCACGGCCGGGGCTCGTGTACATGGCTGGGTCGGAATGGAGAAACAACGCGTCGTCGTCATGTTCATGGGGAGCCAACCGCCGGGTCGGAGCAGAATGCGTCATCGTGTTCATCGGGAGGGCTTGGGCGGAACATCCGATGGAAACGAGGCTGGCGTCTGCAGAAGCGGAGAAATGGCCTTGTGTTTGACCGCCACGTTCAAAGCAGGATCTGTTCATCGGGAGAAGTGCGGCGTGCCGCCAAAGCGGAGGAAACATACCTCCTACGATCGACACGGTGGTCATATTGATCGTGTGGGGTGTGGCGTACCGCAACTCGGTGGAAAAGGACTTGTGTTGGGCGCTTCTGAGCGAAGCAGGGTCTGTTCGCCGGGAGGGTGTGGCGTGCCGCAAAAGCAGGACTCCACGGGATCTGTTCATCTCCACCGTCGACCCCTCCGGCCTCCAAGACTCTGTTCATCCACCGTCGACCTCCTCCGGCCTCCACTGCATTTGTTCATCCATGGGCTCCTGTTCATCCGGCCTCCACCGTGGGCTACCCCATCGACTCTTGTTCAACCAGCCCTCTCCACGGGCTCTGTTCAACCACCCTCCACAGACTCTGTTCATCCAGCCCTCCACCGCATCTCTTGTTCATCCTGCCCTCCACGGGGTGGTCCTGTTCATCCTGTCCTCCACGGGCTCCTGTTCATCCAGCCCCAACCCGCTCGAATGATCGGGGTCCTGTTCATCCATCCCCGTCGGGAACTGTTCATCCAAACCCCCCAGCAATGCTCACTGTTCATCCAGAGGCAACGCCACGGGGTCCTGTTCACCCACCCCACCGGGAACTGTTCATCCAAACCACCCCAGCAACACTCACTGTTCATCCAAAGGCAGCATCGATCGGCTTCAGTTAGCAGCAGTAGCAAAGAAATCGCTCGATCGGGTTCAGTTAACAGCCATCGATCAATCGCTCGGGTTCAGTAACGCGTAGCTTGCAGTGCAATCACTCGGGTTCAGTTAGAGCCCAACGCCTCGCACCTGCAGCAGCGTACGTCACGAGAGAAAGCAGCGCATCGCTCGGCCCCCGACCACCCACCGTAACCGGGGACACCCGATATTTTCCTCGCCCTCGCTTCTACCACGGTTTTTTCCGTCATGGACGGCCCAAAGAATGTCATGCAGCTGCGTCTCCGACCCGCCCAGGACAAAAAGCCCATCTTCTGTCATGATTTTTTGTCATAGAAGTAGGACCCCGCCAAATCTATGATGATACCGTGTTTTGTCACAATTATCGTCATAGAAGTGTCATAAGTATGACACAAAAAATTTTCGTTCGGCCCAAAATGTCACGGATGTGTCTTTTTTTGTAGTGCGGGGTGCATCCTAACACGGCGCTTTTCCGCCACTACTTCTTCCCTCGGATCCAAACCAGGGGTGCCATTTCCGGTTGCGTTGCCTGGATCACACGGTCCAAGGGGGCATACCCGGAGGGCGCCATGAAGGAGAGGTGGGAAGAATGGCGGGGCCGGTGGTGCTGGATTGAAGAGAAGGATCCGCTAGCATTCTGCGAGGTTCGCCGGGTGCTGTCGGTCCGCAGGAGCGATTGGAGCGACGTCGATGTCAACGACGAGAAGCTCACGATCACCACTACCAGGATCCTTCGGCTCACCGAGGCCGGGCTCACCCTTGAGATGATCGGGGCGGACTTCGTCCGCCGCCGAATCACTCCACTGCACAACAAGGGGAGGCTGGCCTGTCTCTTCACGAACACCGCCGACATCATGATGCTTCGCCCCGGCCTCGATCACCACTTCACAGTAATGGGGCATGCCCACTTCTGCCAGTGGCTCTTCTAGCTCGACATGGGCCGCGACGGCGAGGTTGAGCGGACTGGCAAGGCCGCGAGGGCCGCCACGAAGGCCGGCAAGGTCGCCAAGGGGCCCTTGTTCAAGTTGCCGGCAGGGGTGGTCCCGCTGTGCAACAACTCGCGCCGGACCGACATCATTGCCATGATGCCTCTCTTCAACGTGCATGGCCTTGACCCGAGCTGGGTCGAGCTAGAGGACATCCAAGTGCAGGAATTCTTCGACACCTTGCATGAGGGGTACGTCACCGCCGAGCCGCGGCTCGTCTAGGACACCACCCAGGCGGAGCTGGACTACATCGCCGCCAGGGCGATGGAGGCGAAGCTTGCCAAGGAGGCCGGCAACACCGGTGGACAAGGCCGCGATGGCCCCGGAGGAGGAGGAGCTCGCCCGGTGGGCAGAGGCCATTGGGGAGGCCAGCAATGCCGGCACCGGGGCTCCTCTTGTCGAGGATGTGGTTGATGAGTCATCAGAGGAGGAGGCCGAGGCTGTCGACCCGACACCTACCATGGGGAGGGGGCGAGTCCTGCGGCGGGCCAGCTCCAGCGAGCCGGTCCGGCCCGGCAGGGCTGTGCTGCCTCAGCTAACCCCGGAAGAGTTTGTGCGTCACACAAGGGCCGCGGCGACGAAGAAGCTGGTGAAGGCCGCGGTGAAGAAGAAGACAACTGCCCCTTCTTTGTCCAAGCGTGTCCAGACTCCGCCTTCTTCCCCTCCTCCGGCAGATGTTAATGCGGAGGTCGTTTTTGACTTTGGGTCCCTTAGCCCAAGGAGGAAGAGGAAAGCAGCAGAGGAGGAGGTGGGGGATGAGTGAGTATCTCGTCCCTTACTGTCGTCTCTGTCCCCCCGGATCGTGCCACTTATCTTGACTTATTTTTATCTTTGCAGGGACGTGGAGACGCTGGCCCAGAGGGTGAAGTGGGCCAAGGCCTCTGCGGGCAGCCAGCCCCCGGCTGGTACTTCAAGGGCGCCACTGGTGGTGTTGAGCAGCCTGGACAGCAGCCCCCGGTGCAGCCCCCGACGTAAGTTCATCACTCATCCCTCGTCGACATGTGTCAGGGGTATGATACTTTGGTGCTGACCTTGCCGCGTACGCAGGAGGAGAGCAGCAGCAGGAGGAGCCACAGAGGGCTACTTTCAACACGCCCCCCCCCCCCCCATCAACCCCGCCGCCCCGAGGGGCGTCCCCGACAAGGGCTCCAAGCACCGGGCCCACGCACATTGAGGAGGAGGAGGAGAACTTGGGCGCCAGTGGTTTCGCCTCGGCGCCAAATGTTGGCGGGGAGGGGGCTTCTGCTTCCTAGTCTGGCGCTGGTAAATTTTCCGCCCCTGTCCTTTCTCTTCTTTTTGAATCTTAGTCTTGGTTTCACCTCACCCTCTTCTTGATATCCAGATCCTCCTTTGGTAGACATGGAGGATGTAGACACCGTCATCGGGGATGTCACCAAGGAGGCCGCGGCGGAGGCCTCAGCGGAGGCCGAGAAGATCTCCACCGAGGAGGCCGCCAAGGATGCTGGTGAAGATGCCGCCAAAGGGCCTGCCGGGGAGCCCGGCAAGGCTGCTGCTGAGGAGGCCGGTGAGGGGCCTGCAGGGGAGGCCGGCAATGCCGCTGCCGAGGAGGAGGTGGTCGATGACCAGCCTTCATCTTCTGCCGCCTTCGGCTCCGGCAGGTACCTGAGGGTGGGCGACGATCTATTCGTCCACCTCCCAGGCGCATCGAGCACCAGGGCGCCCGTCGAGGGAGGGGTGTTCGATGACGAAGTGCTTGCTGCCATCGGGCTCGAGGTCATCGACGAGCCGAGTGCTGGTGGCAACGGCTCCCAGGAGGAGCGGCTCCTCCAGGCCATGGGCGCCAGCTTCCGGAAGCTCCAGGCGCTCCACCGCGCCCGCCTGGACAAGGCCAAGTCCACGATGGCAGTGGCGGAGAAGGCGGAGGCGGACCTCAAGGTGCGCGTCACCGAGACGCAAACTTGGTTCCGCCAAGCCTGTGAAGAGGTGAAGACCGCCCAGGGCGAGCTGGACAAGCGCGAGGTGGAGCTCACCATGCAGCGGGCCGACATCACGAAGGCCCAAGAGACGGCGGAGAACTTGGCTGCCGCCGCCGAGGCCGCCCGGACCCAGCACGAGGCTGCGCTGAACTACCAGGAGGAGGATCTTGCCAAATGTGAGGCGAACATCGACGCCAAACTCCGTGCCAAGGATGAGGAGGTGGAAAAACTTGTCGTGCAGTAGACCCAAGAGCTGGAGCAGAGGCACAGGGAGGAGCTCGATGCCTAGGCTCCGGTTCATGCCAGCAAGGTGAAGGAGCTGGAGGTGGAGAGGGACGGGATGAAAGACCAAGCCCTGAAGCTGTCCCAGGAGAAGGACACACTCAACGGCACCCTGACGGAGGCACAGGGCGCGGCCATCAGCAGGGCGGGGGAGCTCTCCGAAGCCAACAACTCCATAAAAGACCTCAGGATGAAGCTGGAGGGTCTCTAGGAGACGCTGTCGGAGAGCGAGGCCCGGGAGGAGACCCTGGCCAAGGATCTGGAGAAGGAGAAGCAGCTGCGGAAGAACGAGGCCGCCAACCACAAGGATGTTGTGGACGGCCATGACCGCTGGGTCGGCCATCTCGTGGACGTCACCGGCAGGATCACCACGCAGCTAGCCGCCATGGGGATGCCAGATGTGAGGTACGCCCCAGAGCACAGCGGGACCACCAACTCCAAGTTGACCCTGTTCTTCGAAGGTGTTCTTGGGGCCCTAGAGCAGTTCCACTCCAACAGGGCGGCTTCACTGGCCAACGAGAATCGAAGGCTCTGCCGGGGTGCCATGACCAAGGTCCTCACCAAGGTGGCGTACTGGAACCCCACCCTTGACTTCGACGCCGCGCTGGAGAGCCTGCCGGAGGGTACTGACCTCGTGCCGCTCAAGGAGCGTATCAAGCCCATCATCAGTCTCATCGACGGAATTCAAAGGGTGGATCGGCCAGCGCCGGGATTAGGCACCTTGTTTCTTATCGCTGCTGCAGGTTCATGACCAAGACAATTTCTATCTTTAGTTAGAACCGCAGCAACAATTTGATGTAATATAACTCTGCAGTACTTTCGATATTATGCATGTTATTTCCCTGTTCGATTTTCCTTTGTATGTCCACCCTACGTCAACTGGGTAGGCTTGCCAGCGCGTAAACCCAGGGCGACGTCTTGAGGACGGATCCCCATTGGCCTGTCGGGTGTGCTTGCCGCCAAGAGAACCACCTTACCGCCCTTAACGCGACCGCTCGAACTGTCGAGCTTGACTCGAGTCAGAATCGAGGGCGTTGCCAATTGCGGAAGGCTACCCTGCCACTCTCGACGCGGCCGCTTGAGCTGTTGAGCGGACTCGAAACAGAACAAGGGCGTTGCCAATCATGGGAGGGCCCCTTTGCGTGCAAGTTTTCCATACAAAGAATGAGACTGCCGAGGGGAATAACCTTATATAAAAAGAAAAGATTTAAAGTTCGGCGTGACTTAGCTTTTCCGTCGCCGTGCTGGCGTCGTCCGCGCCTACTGATGGCGTCGTTCTTTTGGCCGTCTTCTTCTTTAGAGGCCATGATGATGAAGAAGTGCTAAACCCGCTACTAAACCAGATTCTCACAATTGCGCCCCCTACCTGGCGCGCCAAAGATGTCGGGGAAACGACGCCTATGGGATCACAGGAATCCCTACTACGGTTGGCGGGGCGCAGGGTTGTGAGAAGAGCAGGTCTAACAAAAAGCACGCGGATCGTTTACCCAGGTTCGGGCCGCGAGGATGCGTAATACCCTAGTCCTGCTTTGGTGGATGTATTGAGTGTTCTTGTGTTCTTGAGCTAGCTACGGGGTGCAACTTGCCCAAAAGAGCCGAATCCCTCTCCTGGTCGCCTTGGGCCTCCTTTTATAGGCAAAAGGGGCTGCCACAGTGGCACACAGGAGGTGGAAAGGTGAACAGTGCTGCGAGCTTATCGCTCGTATTACAGGACAAGACGCAATTGATGCGTTGCTTAGGTGTCCCCCTTGCTTTCTCGGGGACGGGAACAGAGCCCGTCCCATCCGTTGCCGCCTCGCCTTGCTTCGACACGCGCCCAGGCCAGCGGTGCATGCGGCGCCATGTAGGCAGGCAGGTAGCTGAGGTGGCGCGGTGGTGGAGCCTTCACGAAGATCTGCATGCCACCACGTAGGAGCTTGCTGAGTTGGCTTGGAGGCCGCCCGTCGCCACACAGGTGCCTGCCCAGCTGGTCGGGCTGGCAGCTGCATGCGAACGGCAGTGGAGTCTTGGTCGATGCGGGCCTGGTTGTGGCCACGCTGACGCCCTTGGCAAGGGCCTTGCCGGGGGGCCGGCAAGGGTCTTGCCGTGGCGTTGCAGTCATCCCCGGCAAGGGCGCTTGCCGGGGGTCTTGTGGGTCTCCTCGGCAAGGATCCCGCCGAGGGTCGCCGTCTTCCGGTCCTCATCTGATCTCACATTTTATGATCTTGACAAAGATCTGTATGCCACCAAGGAGGTGCCTCCCGAGCCTTTGTTCCAACATGATGACTGTGTTGGAAACCATGGGCTCAAGGGTGGCGTACTCTGCTGGTGTTGGGCGAGTGGCCCTGCAAGGCTCTTCTTGCCGGGCCGTGGAAAACTGCCCGGCAAGGGCCTTGCCGGGGGAGCCCACCTCGCCCTCTTGCTCTTCGGTGTTTCTGGTTTTGGCGTTGCCTTGTTTGTCTTGGGCTTCGGCTTCTCTCCGGCTTCCCTCCTTTGCCATGTACGTGTGGCCGTGGCACGCGGCTATGACTGCCCGTGCACAAGTAAAGGGGTCAAAAGGAGAACCCCTACTTTTGTACACCGACAGTGGACGCGTCGTCGTACGTGTCACCGTGTAGGAGAAAGTGTCGACGGTGAACTCCACGCCCGCTGGAGCCGCCTCGTTCGACTCCCAGTCCCACCGTGCGCTCTCATCAAAGACCACGTCGTGAGAGACGTGCACACGGTTGCATGCTGGGTCGTAGACGCGGTACACCACCGTCCCCGGCTCGTACCCGAGGAAGATCATCGGAGTGCTCCGGTCGTCCAACTTCACCGCGTGTGGTTTCACCACCTTGACATGGGCGACACAGCCGAACACGCGTAAGTGGCTCACATCAGGCTTGTGACCGTGCCATACCTCGTAGGGCGTTCTGCCGTCGACGCTCTTTGTCGGTGATCTGTTGAGGAGATAAATGGCGGTGGTGACCGCCTCCCCCCAGAAGCGTGCCGGTACCTCCTTCACCTTCATCAGGCTCCTTGCGGTGGCGACGATCGTCTGATTGCGCCGCTCCACCACCCCGTTTTACTGTGGTGAGTAGGACGCCGTCAGCTGGCGCCCCATGCCCTCCTCGGCGCAAAACATGGTGAACGTGGCTGACGTGAACTCTCCTCCTCGGTTCGTGCAGAGCAGGCGCAGTCTCCGCCCAGTTTCCACCTCCACTCTGTCGCGACTTCATCCTTTGTGGTGAGGAGCGTGAGCCACATGTAGCGGCTCAGGTCGTCGACAAGGAGGAGGAAGTAGCGTTTGCCCCCGGCCGTGGCCGGTGCTATCAGGCCGCACAGGCCGCCGTGGACGAGGTCCAGCAGGCCATCCGCTCGCCCTTTCGCTGCCTATGGGAACGGAGCCCTCCTTTGCTTCCCTGCCAAGCAGCTGTCACAGAGCTGCTGGGCGTGCTCGATCACCGGCAAGCCCTGCACCATGTCGTGCCGCGAGAGCCTGCGGAGCGCGTCGAAGTTGAGGTGCCCGTAGCGTTCGTGCCACCTCCAGGCTTGCTCCCCGGCGCGCGCGGCGAGGCAGACCGGCTGGGTGGCGCCGAGGGTGACCATGTACAGACGGTTCTGCGTGCGCTCTACCCGGATGAGGAGCCGCTGCTGCTGGTGGCGCAGGCGCAGAACGGCATGCTCTATGAGGACCTGGCAGCCATTTTCGTCGAGCTGGCCGAGACTGATGATGTTGCTGCGGAGGCGGGGAATTTAATACACATCAGTCAGGGCACGATGCTCACCATTGCGGCAAGCGAAGATGATCGTGTCGCGTCCTTGGATCTCCACGACAGATCCGTCCCCGAACTTGACCGTGCCTGCGATGCCGGTGTCGAGCTCGGAGAACACGCCATTGACGCCAGTCATGTGGTTGCTGGCTCCGGTGTCGAGGAACCAGACGTCGTTGGCGTGGGCCTCCCTAGAGAGGAAGACCTGATCCTCGACCAGCATCAGGCTCGTGGGCGCTCCCGTGGCTCGCCCGTTCGTCGGGGCATCGCCATGCGCCGCCTGAACCGCGTCCGGCGGCTGTGATACGTCTCCAATGTATCTATAATTTATGAAGTATTCATGCCAAGTTTACAATAGTTTTATATGATTTTGGTATGATTTGATTATAACTAACCTGGACTGACGCTGTTTTCAGCAGAACAACCGTGGTGTTGTTTTTGTGCAGAAATAAAAGTTCTCGGAATGCGATGAAAATCAACGGAGAATTTTTCTGGAAAATATGAAAAATACTGGAACAAAAAGCTACCAGAGGGGAGTCCCTGGGGACCCATGAGGGTGGGGGCGCGCCCACCCCCCTGGTCGCGCCCTTGTGCCTCGTGGACTCCTCGAGAGCCCCCCTGACGTGAAATCAACGCCAACCTCTCCTATAAATACAGAAACCTTCGGGAAATAACCTAGATCGGAAGTTCCGCCGCCACAAGCCTCTGTAGCCACGAGAAATCAATCTAGGCCCTCTCTGGCACCCTGCCGGAGGGGGCCATCATCACCGGAGGCCATGGAGGAGGATCCCGGAGGGGCCATCATCGCCATGAAGGCCAAGGACCAGAGGGAAAACCTCTCCCCATCTAGGGTGGAGGCCATGGAGGAGGAAGCACAAGGGGGAGAACCTCTCATCCTCTCTCTTGGTGGCGCCGGAGTGCCATCGTGAGGGGAATCATCGCCGTGGTGATCGTCTTCATCAACATCACCATCCTCGTCTATTTTACGCGGTCCACTCTCCCGTACCCCGCTGTAATCCCTACTTGAACATGGTGCTTTATGCCAAATATTATGATCCAATTATGTGTTGCCATCCTATGATGTTTTGAGTAGATATCCTTTGTCTTTGGGTTGATTGATGATATAGATTGGTATGAGTTGTATGTTTTATTTTGGTGCTGTCCTATTGTGCCCTCCGTGTCGCGCAAGCGTGAGGGATTCCCGCTGTAGGGTGTTGCAATATGTTCATGGTTTGCCTATTGTCTGCGTTGCATGATTGACTGAAACACAAACACGGATAGGTGGGTCATGGCGTATGGGAATAAGAGGACTTGATGCTTTAATGCTGCGGTTGGGTTTTTACCTTAATGATCTTTAGTAGTTGCGGATGCTTGCTAGAGTTCCAATTATAAGTGCATAAGATCCAAGAAGATAAAGTATGTTATCTTATGCCTCCATATGAAATTGCAATAGTGATTACCGGTCTTGTTAACAATTGCCTAGGACAATTCCGCACACCGATCCATCATTATTCCACACTCGCTATTTATAATATTTAGTAATATATTCTAACTTTATGATAACAGCACCTACTTTTATGTTTTAGCTCTCCGGTATCATGCAAAGTTATCCTCTTCATACCCACAACGTAGTTTTATTTCTCGTTTCTAGTTGGAAGCAAACGTTCGGTGTACGTAGAGTCGTATCAGTGGCAGATAGGGCTTGAGAGAATATTGATCTTACCTTTAGCTCCTTGTGGGTTCGACACTCCATACTTATCACTTCCATCATTGGGAATTGCTACGATGATTCCCTGCACTTGGGGATTATCAAGCTCTTTTATGGCGCCGTTGCCGGGGAGCAATAGCGTGGGGTTGATATTCTCGTGTGTGCTTGTTTGCTTTCTTCACTAAGTAGATTTTGGTTTTCCTTTTTGTTTCTGTTTAGTTGTGGGTGAAACATACAAAAAAAATTAAAAGTAAAATACAAACAAATTTACTTTCCTATCATGCCTAAAAAGTTTTTCAAAAAGAGAAGTGATTGGAAAGTTATGCATTGAAGAAGTGAGGGTCGACCTTGAGCACTTGTGTTCATGCTCACGGAAACAATGTAGAATTTTTCATGGAAGTTTCTCTGTAAATAATTATCCCCTTGTGTATATCCATTGTATTATAAAAATAATGTGCCAAGCTTTGGTTTTAGGATGATTAGATTGCTTGTTTACTATGTGCAGAACAAAAGCAGAAACTTTGGCTGTAGCGCGTGATTTTATGTTTTTTTACTGGAAGGTCAAATGGGTCTGAAACTTTTTGCACATTAGTTCTGTACAAAATTTTCAAATTGTCAAATTTATTTCGTAATTTTTGGAGTTACATAAGTTTACTAAACTTCCAGATTACTACAGAGTGTCATGTTTTTGACAGATTCTGTTTTTCACGTGTCGTTTGCTTATTTTGATGAATCTATGGCTAGTATCGGGGGGTATGAACCATAGAGAAGTTAGAATACAGTAGGCTTAACACCAATATAAATAAAGAATGAGTTCATTACAGTACCTTAAAGTGGTAGTTTGCTTTATTACACTAACGGATGTCACAAAGTTTTTGTTAAAGTTTTGTGTGGATGAAGTGTTCAAAGATCGAGGAGCTATCAATATGAGAAGAATAAAGAGAGGCAAGAGTCCAATCTTGGAGATGCCCAAGGCACCCCAAGTAAATATTTCAAAGGATAGTCAAGCATCTAAGCTTGAGGATGCCCCGGTTGGCATCCCATCTTTCTTCTTCAACAAATATCAGTATATCTCGGTTTTTGTTTTGTTCACATGATTTGTGTCCTTTCTGTTTTTGTTTTTCCTTTAAGAACCATGCTAGTATGAGATAGCCCTTCATTGATTTATATAATACTTCATGTGCTTCACTTATATCTTTTAAGTATGATCTTATAGAATTGCTCTTTGTGCTTGACTTAAATCTTTTGAGTATGGTTTTATAGAATGCTTCGTGTGCTTCACTTATATACTTTGAGCTTGGATATTGTTTAGTATATATTAATTGTAGAATGCTCCATGAACTTCAGTTATATTTCTTGGAGTATGAATAATACTATCATCTAAAGCGGGTTTGGAAGAGTGCCAACTTTAGGAATTAGTGATTCCGTTGTGCCGTATGAGAAGAATTTTGCTTATGTGGAGAGTAGTAAAATTTCTATGCTTGTAGTTCATGAAAAGAATGCTTTATGTGATGGTTATATTGTTGAAATAATTCATGATGCTACTGAAAATTATTACAGGAGTTGCAATAATATCAAGTTTCCTCTCTATTTGCTTGAAGTTTTGTAGTTATACTTGTTTTACCTTCCTATGCTAGTTGATTCTTGTTACCATAAATTGTGTGCTCACAAAATCCCTAGGCATAGGAAGTAGGTTAGATTTAAATGTGCTAGTCATATTATTCATGATGCTCTCTTTATATTTCAATTCTTATCTTTTATGTGAGCACCATTGAAATCATCATGCCTCGCTAAAAGGCATTAAAGATAAGCGCTTGTTGGGAGACGACCCAATATTTACCCTTACTGTTTTTGTGTGTTTAAATGATTAACCTACTGTAGTAATTATGTTTTATAGCTTTTGTTTCAATAACGTGCCAAGTAAGACCTTTGGGAAGACTTGGGTGAAAGTTAATGTGATCTTGCTGTAAAAAACAGAAACTTTGCGTTCACCAGATTAACTGTCATTTTTTACAGAAGAGTGATTTTGAGTTTATTATTTTTGCAGAAGATTAATAGACAAATTCCTCACGTACACCAATTTATTTCATAATTTTTGGGGTAGCAGAAGTATAGTTGTTGTTCAGATCATTACAGACTGTTCTGTTTCTGACAGATTCTGTTTTCATTGCATAGTTTGCTTGTTTTCTAGTTTCTATGGCTTATATTTTTCAATATAAATTGTAGAAATGATATGGTACAGTAGGAATTATGTGAGAACAATTATGAACCTTGTCTTTGACAGTACGAAAGTGAATGGTTTACTCTTTATCATACTAACCTATCTCACGATGTTCCGTTAAGTTTTGTGTGATTGAAGTTTTCAAGCTTTGGGTGAGATATCGATATGAGGAGAATAAGGAGTGGAAAGACCCTAAGCTTGGGGATGCCCAAGGCACCCCAAGGTAATATTCAAGGAAGACTCAAGTGCCTAAGCTTGGGGATGCCGGAAGGCATCCTCTTTCGTCTTCGAAACTATCGGTATACCTTACTCGGAGCTATATTTTTATTCGTCACATGATATGTGTTTTTCTTGGAGCGTATTTTCAATTTTACGTGATGTTTGAATAAGATCATTGGATCTGAAATCTTGAATGAAAAAGAATCCTCCCATGGCTAGTTAACTATTTGACTACTCAATATTCTTTACTTATATCTTTTTGGAGTAGTTTGTCATTTACTCACGTGCTTCACGTAGATCCTATGAGTAAATGGTTGAATGAATTGAATATCATAAATCTGAATTTATATATGTTTCATATGCTTATAACGTGGGGAGTAATGACTTCACACATAATAAGTATAGGTAGTAAACTTACTGAAAGTTAGCAAACGTAGAATTGGTCACTTGAACAATTCATGAAAGAATATTGAAGGAAGAGAGATTTCACATATAAATATACTATCTTGGACATCTTTTGTAATTGTGAGCACTCAT
This sequence comes from Aegilops bicornis, assembly GCA_021605145.1. Lineage (NCBI taxonomy): Eukaryota > Viridiplantae > Streptophyta > Magnoliopsida > Poales > Poaceae > Aegilops > Aegilops bicornis. The sequence continues at coordinate 679,679,537 of CM038671.1, forward strand.
TAAAATATGACATGCTAAAAAGTTGATGTTGTACAAGGATGACAACTTAATGTGTTATGTTTTCCTATATCCGAAAAGTTATATTGTCTTGGATCATCCAACATGTTAAGCTTGCATTTCCCTCTCATGCTAGCCAAATTCTTTGCACCAAGTAGGAATACTACTTGTGCTTCCAAACATCCCTTAAACCAGTTTTGCCATGAGAGTCCGCCATACCTACCTATGGATTGAGTAAGATCCTTCAAGTAAGTTGTCGTCGATGCTTGCAATAAAAATTTCTCTCTAAATATGTATGATCTATTAGTGCGAAGAAAATAAGCTTTATACGAACTTGTGATAGGGAAGAAATAAAAGCGACAGACTGCATAATAAAGTTCTCTATCACAAGAGGCAATATAAAGTGACGTCCTTTTGCATTAAGATTTTGTGCATCCAACCTTAAAATCGCATGACAACCTCTGCTTCCCTCTGCGAAGGGCCTATCTTTTACTTTTATCTTCTACCTTTATACAAGAGTCATGGTGATCATCACCTTTCCTTTTTACACTTTTTCCTTTGGCAAGCACCTTGTGTTGGAACGATCCGGATATATATATATATATATCCACTTGGATGTAGGTTTTCATGAGTTATTATTATTGACATTACCCTTGAGGTAAAAGGTTGGGAGGCGAAAACATAAGCCCCTATCTTTCTCTGTGTCCGATTAAAACTTTGAACCCATAAATATCACGTGAGTGTTAGCAATTATGAAAGATTAAATGATAGTTGAGTATGTGGAGTTTGCTAAATCAAAGCTCTGACATAGACCCTTCCTGAAAATAAGATGAATTGCAATTGTTTAATGACTAAGGGCATGGTTTGTTAGTTTTCAAGAAAGTTTGTGATCTATACTTTAACATGTGAATAGCTTGCTACTTGATCATGAGAAGTTTTATGAGTTGAGCTATTGTTATGATATATAATGATGCTAGAAAAAGTGATTGGAATTATCAATGATCAAACTTATGCACTTGCCAGCATTCACACTTCATAAATTATTTCTTTTATCATTTACCTACTCGAGGACGAGCAGGAATTAAGCTTGGGGATGCTGATACGTCTCCAACGTATCTATAATTTATGAAGTATTCATGCCATGTTTATAATAGTTTTATATGATTTTGGTATGATTTGATTAGAACTAACCCGGACTGACGCTGTTTTCAGCAGAACTGGTGTTGTTTTTGTGCAGAAATAAAAGTTCTCGGAATGCGATGAAAATCAACGGAGAATTTTTCTGGAAAATATGAAAAATACTGGAACAATAAGCTACCGGAGAGGAGTCCGGGGGGGGGGGGGGGGGCTACGAGGGTGGGGGGAGCGCCCACCCCCCTGGGCGCGCCCCTTTGCCTCGTGGACTCCTCGAGAGCCCCCATGACGTGAAATAAACGCCAACCTCTCCTATAAATACAGAAACCTTCGGGAAATAACCTAGATCGGAAGTTCCACCGCCGCAAGCCTCTGTAGCCACGAGAAATCAATCTAGGCCCTCTCTGGCACCCTGCCGGAGGGGGCCATCATCACCGAAGGCCATGGAGGAGGATCCCGGAGGGGCCATCATCGCCATGAAGGCCAAGGACCAGAGGGAGAACCTCTCCCCATCTAGGGGGGAGGCCATGGAGGAGGAAGCACAAGGGGGAGAACCTCTCCTCCTCTCTCTTGGTGGCGCCGGAGTGCCATCGTGAGGGGAATCATCGCCGCGGTGATCGTCTTCATCAACATCACCATCCTCATCTATTTTACACGGTCGACTCTCCTGTACCCCTCTGTAATCCCTACTTGAACATGGTGCTTTATGCCACATATTATGATCCAATGACGTGTTGCCATCCTATGATGTTTTGAGTAGATATCCTTTGTCTTTGGGTTGATTGATGATATAGATTGGTATGAGTTGTATGTTTTATTTTGGTGCTGTCCTATTGTGTCCTCCGTGTCGCGCAAGCATGAGGGATTCCCTCTGTAGGGTGTTGCAATATGTTCATGGTTTGCCTATCTGTGTTGCGTGAGTGACTGAAACACAAACACGGATAGGTGGGTCATGGTGTATGGGAATAAAGATGACTTGATGCTTTAATGCTATGGTTGGGTTTTACCTTAATGATCTTTAATAGTTGCGGATGCTTGCTAGAGTTCCAATCATAAGTGCATAAGATCCAAGAAGAGAAAGTATGTTAGCTTATGCATCTCCCTCATACGAAATTGCAATAGTGATTACCGGTCTTGTTAACAATTGCCTAGGACAATTCTGCACACCGATCCATCATTATTCCACACTTGCTATTTATAATATTTAGTAATATATTCTAACTTTATGATAACAACGCCTACTTTTATGTTTTAGCTCTCCGATATAATGAAAAGTTATCCTCTTCATACCCACAACGTAGTTTTATTTCTCGTTTCTAGTTGGAAGCAAACGTTCGGTGTACGTAGAGTCATATCGATGGCGGAATAGGGCTTGAGAGAATATTGATCTTACCTTTAGCTCCTTGTGGGTTCGACACTCCATACTTATCACCTCCATCATTGGGAATTGCTACGATGATTCCCTGCACTTGGGGATTATCAGGCTGCACCGTGGCCATCAGCAGTGCGGGTCCTCGTTCGTGAAGGGTGCAGGCCCTCGCCAACAGAAGGCCCGCGTCGTCGTCGTCGATCCTGGCAAGGTTCGCCTTCGGTTGGAGCTGCGGTTGGGCCGCCAGTGGTTGTGCCAGCGCCGGCTGGCCCTGGCCCTTTCGCTCTCGTCGTGGTTCCTTGCAGTCCCCGGAGAAATGCCCGAGCTTGTTACAATTGTAGCACTTCACCTTCGTTATGTCGCGCCCCCAACGCTGTCCACCGCCGCCGCCCTGCGGCTTGCCTTGACGCTGACCGCCGCCGCCAGATGAGCATGAGCCTTGCCCCTGCTCCTGCTGGCCCTTGTGTGCGTACCTCTCCTGTTCAGTGAGCAGGAGCTGCTCGCCGTGGCCTCTCGCGTCGACGTCGTAGAGTTCCTCGGTGGAGCGGAGGCGGCCGACAAGCTCCTCCACCGTCAGGTTCCTGAGGTCGAGGAGGGTCTCGATGGCGCAGGCGATGTGCGTATACCGGGCCGGCACGACGTGCAGGAACTTCTACACCACGCGCACCTCCTCCACGTTGTCGCCCAGCAACCGGAGGTTGTTGACGAGGGTGGTGATGTGCATGGCGAAGCCGTCCAGGGTTTCTCCGTCCCTGAACGTGATCTGCTCGAAATTAGACCGGAGGCGCTGCGCCGTGGCCTCCCGGACGCGGGTCACGCCCATCCGCATTGTGCGCACGGCCTCCCAGGCCTCGTACGCAGAGTTCTTGACAGCGAGGACGCCGTGCATCTCCGGGGGCATTGCCCGGATCAGCGCGGCGAGCGCCGCCATGTCCTCGCGGTCGGTGACTATGCCTTTGCCAAGCATGGCCTCCCAGAGGCCCTGCGCGCGCAGGTTGATCTGCATGACCAACGCCCACTCGATGTAGTTTGTGGAGGTCAGGGTGGGGTAGACGATCGTGCCGCCGTGCCCAGCGGCCTCCCGGATCACGTGCTCGTGGACGACCACCTCGCCCGCGTTCCTCCTGACGCGACTGCGACCGCGGCTCCGGCCCCTCGTCTCCATGCGTGCCTGTGGCGTTGCCTCCTCGCCGTGTGCCTGGGCAGCCGTGGCTGGTGCCTCGTCGGCGCCGGCCTCTTTGCTGTCTGCCATGGTCCCTCGTCGACGGTGGCTCTGATGCCAATTGGCAGGCAGCCGCCGCGCTCGTTCTCTCTCTCTCTCTCTCTCTCTCTCTCTCTCTCAACTTGCAAGAGACAGTGGTTTTGCGCAGCGCACAACTGATGCTGCTTTTCTGTTTTTCTTCTCCTCTTATTCAGTTCATCCTGACCAGCCCGGCCGATGCACACGCCGCTGCCCCGTTCGTGTTGAACGTGCCATCCCACGTTCGCGGAGTGGGCGTGCTCACCGCGGCCACCATCTACACCTAGTCACACTCGGCGCGCACAGATCGCGCGCTCGGTGTCTTATGCATGCAGGAAACAAAAGCCCGGACCGGGGAAGCCGGTCCAGCTACGAAATGGGTCAGGTTTTAACTAACATGGCTGTCATGCCACTTGCATGGTCACCACCAGTTTGACATGCCAAACGCGCTCTGGGGGTTCTAGAGGCATCTTCTGGATTCCAAAATTTGGCCAAGGTATGGGACAGGTATGCCTCACTGATAACATAGATGAGAGCCAGGAGAGATGGGCCCAGGGGAGAGCATCACTCATTCTTACTGTATGAGATTGCCATGGAACAGAAAGGAAAAATATCATGTATGTACCTTGGCAGAACTTCAATATCACTCAATTGCATTGTGAGACATATACTTTGCTGAAAAAAAAGAGAAGTGCATGTCTCACAACGCAATTTCAGCAGATATTTGCTTTTTCCATCTCTCACAAATCCGATTAAGTTTGATGCTGAATTTTACAGACATGTCACAAAGTGGTGATGGATACAGACTAGCAGCAGCAACACGTCAACTGCCATGTCATGCCTTGGTGAGCGATACAACCAGCATAACCCTGGGGCTTCTGGCGTGCTTGACTTGCGAGCTGCACTGCAGGCTCAAGTGCTTCTCGCCAGCCCTCACGAATTCATCCATGATCTCTCCGGACGATCCAAAATGCTGGACTATTATCGGCTCAAAAGCAGCTCTCAGGCTATTCACCAGCCTGTTCGGGGTGAGAAGCGCCCTGTCCATGCCGCTTATAGGGTCGTGCACCCGCATCTCTGTGATTGAGAAGGAGCCCTCTTCTTGGATGATCTCTCTCAGCTCTTCATCCGAAGGTCCATGCACCGGTATGTACAAAGAATCAAGCCTTTCTTTGTCAATCACACCCTGTTAGTTATCCAAGGATGTCAAATGCTCACATGCTCACTAGCAAAATGACAGCATGGTTAAAAAGTAAAGCTTGTACTTGCCTCCGAGGCCATGGCGCCTAAAATCTGAGCTGCAGTTCCCCAGATGAGAGAGCTCTCGGTGACAGGCTCATCGGAACGCCTCCCCGGGAGCGAAACAACCATCCGGCCTTCCGGGACCAATTCTTTGGCCCTCAGCTGCAGGAAAAGTCTGAAATCTTTCCTGAATTGTCGTGCATAAGCTCCAGCGACCACTGGGAGTCTTTCACGCCTGGCATTCTCATCGATGTCATACGCCGGGATTTGGTTCATCCTTAAATCTTCAGGAGCCTGTGCCTCTGAACAATCAGATAGTGAAGAGACGAATGCTGCTGGAGTGGTGTCAAACAAATGCATACCTTTGAGAGCCAATGAAGGCTGTTGGATGAGCAGAAAAGATGCACGGAGCCACTAGGGAAGAGCCTCTCATAGAATGACCCTGGCACTATACCAGTTACAACAACGGGCTCACGATTTGCGGACCGCAACCAGGCTTTTCACCACCGCGTTGACGTCATTGTATGGGAGATCGTTGAGGAGTACGCAGACTTCCGGAGGTGGCTGCCGCAACCGAAGAAAGTGGCTGTGGGTGGCCTCAAGGGCGATGGACACCAGTGCTACCGCATTTGGGCCACAGGAGCAGCCCAAGTCCGCAATCACCATCTTCCCGTGCGACATGGTGGTGGTGTTGCTGCATAATTCGACGGTCGCTGCTTCTATCAGGGGCTTCATCCTGTTCTGCTCAGCACTCTGCAGTCGACTCGTACTTCTTCAGGAATCTAGTTTAATCTTTCCCAATATTGTTTTTCTTTTTCTTTATGGTGTTAGTTTAGTTGTTAGTAATGCAATATCAGATTTATTATGAACAGATTCCTGACGAGACAGTTTTCAGAAGCCAAGTTTCAGGAGAAGGGGCCGTACAAACAACACTTCCTGAACTAATTAAGAGAGCAGAAATTACCTGAAAACTGGAGTTGTGAGCATAGCTACTTTCGCCTTGTCCTTGATTCATATGCACCATCTGTTTGGAAGCCATGGCTTTGCTTGCAGCAGGGCTAACCTCCAGAGACTTGAACCTGAGAGAGCAAGATTAGGAAGGAACTGGTGAAGATGTACCGGAAGTTCAGCTCTTGTTTTGTTTATGCTAGCTGGGGATGGCTCTTCTGGCTGTTTATTGGGTGAAGCAAATGGGTCAACGTGCTTATCAATCCTAGGGCCAGCTCATACACTGGTTTAATGAAAGATTTGGTCAAACCCAAATCAGGATATAATACATTAACAACCTATCACTACCAGGGTTTGTCTTATACCAGCTACCTGTTATTTTGAGGCCATGGCTTTGCTTGCGCTGGAAGTTCAGTTTTTCATTTTCATGCTCAACGGGGACTGTTCTGGCTGCTTATTGGGGGCAATAAAATGGTCAATGTGCTTCTCAATATGTTATCTATCACTGCTATTAAGGCCAGCAACTTGAAAGGCTAAAGTGTCAAACTGGGATAAGAGGATATTTGTTTAAACTAGCAGAATTGATATTTGACATAATTAAATTTTGTTGGCTCTTCTAGCTGAGCATAGAATCAGATACTGACTGAATTTCCAGTATACATACTGTATTACTGTAATTTCTAGTACAATATTAGCATTAACACAAGCACCATGAGCTTTACTAAATAAGAACAATAAACTGGAGTGCTCACATATTGTCCTTTCTCAGGCGCTTCGGTCAACTGCCTATGATGGACTGGGTCATTGCTTTGACGGAGCGCGACCAGGCTCTTCAGCACCGTGTTGGAGTCGTTCTCGGGGAGATCGTTGAGGAGCACACACACTTCCGGTGGTGGTTGCTGGAACTGAAGACAATGAGTGTGGATCGCCTCAACGGCGATCGATACCAGTGCAAGCGCGTTTGGACCAGTGGAGCAGCCCAAGTCCGCGATCACCATCTTGCTGGGCTGCAAGGTGCCGGTGCTGCTGCATAATTCAACGATGACCGCTTCAATCAGGGGTTTCATCTTCTTCTGCTCAGCATTCTGCAGTTAACATGTACTTATTCAGAAAATCTTATCCCAATTCTTGTTCTTATTTTTCATTGGTGTTAGTTTAAATGCCAGTAATATAAGATATATTATGAACAAATTCTTGGCGAGACAACCTTTGGAAGCCAAGTTTCAAGAGACCGTAGAGACAACACTACTAAATTAATAAACAGAAGAGAAAATACCTGAATACTAGAGTTGCGAGCATAGCTGTCCTTGAATCATAATCTGCTTGGAGGCCATGGCTTTGCATGCAGCAGGCCCAACATTGAAAGACCTTGAACCTGAGAGAGCAAGATTAGGAAGAAGATGGTGATGGTGCCCTTCAATTCTACCTTTTATATGCTGTTCGGGCTGCTTATTGGGCGGTCCGATAGGGTCAGCGTGCTTACCAATCTCAGGGGCTGCTAATAGGAAGGTTGCATGAAAGATTAGGTCAAATTCACATCGGGATGTAATAATTTAACAAATGTCACTACTAGAGTTTGTTTTAGATCAGCAGATTTGTCATTTTGAGACCATGCCTCTGCTTGCACAGTGGAAGTTCAATTCTTCTTTTTATATGCTCAACTGGGGATGACTCTTGTGGCTGCTTACTGGGGGCAATTATTAAGGTAAACGTGTTTATTAATTGTTATCTGTCACTATAATTGGGGGCAATTATAAGGTAGAAAGGTTGAAGGGTCCAATTCAGATAAGAATAACAACCAGCAGAATTATGGTATTTGTTTAAAACAGCAGAATTATTATTATTATTTGACATGGTAAATTATGTTGGCTCTTCAAGTTGAGCACAGAAACAGAACAATAATGGTTAAACTTCCCATACATCTTTTTTACCAGAATGTCCAGTACATGATTAGCATTAACATGAACATCATGAGCTTTACTCAATAAGAACAATAAATTGCTGTCTTCACATATAGTCATGGATCATACAGCAAGTATTACAGCAGTGTCAGAGCAAGTATTACTCTGCGGCATTTTCTCGAGCACCTTGCGAGCATCGCCAATCAGTCAGTTCACCCAACAGTACGCTGATCAAGGAACTGTAATCAGCCAGTTCACCCAACAGTTTAGTTAATGCAGTTCATTTCTGTCACTGTTTGTAAGGCAGAAATCCTACTTAAGTGTTCATAAATTGGTTGATAGCTTCAGTATGTTGGGATGATAACAGATACCACACTGAAACAAAGTGTTTGCTAAAACTGAAATCAAAATCTTACCACTATTTGGAAGGCAAAAAAAAAACAGATTGAGAATAATGTGCACAAGGAGGCAAAAACGCACCGGCCCAGATTCCGCCATGATTGAGCATCTCCTCGTGGCGGAGCAGAGCTGGGGGAGAGGGCGCCATTTTGGCTCGAAATTGCCTGCCCCACACGCAGAGCATCTCCTCGTGGGAGCCGCCTCGTTTTTTTCCTTTTTTTTCTCGCTAGTTGCCGCCCAGATGGCCCATAGTATTCAGTTGTAAACACACGTGTGGGCCAAGCCCAGCCCAGTTGAATAAGAATGAGAGAAGAAATGGCCTAAGCCCAGCCCAAATGCATCTATGTTATTTTCGGGAAAGAGGAAGTCCAAGAACGCACCGCTCAAAAAAAAAAAAAAAAGGAAGTCCAAGAACGCTCCGCCGCCGCCGCCACTCCTCTTGCTCTGCTCCTGGAACGGACCGAGAGCTCCCCGCCGGCAGGCGCTCATGGCGGAGCCCGCGGGAGCAGGAGCGAAGCCTCTCCTTCCCGGCCTCCCGGATGAGATCTCCGTCTGGGAGATCCTCGTCCTCCTGCCGCCCAAATGCATCCTCCGCTGCCGCGCCGTCTGCCCCGCGACTTCCTCCTCGTCCACCACGCCCGCCAGCCCACCCTGGCCCTCCTCTACGGCGCCAACTTCGTCGGCGACGGCATCGAGTCCCTGGGCATCGTCCCCTTCGACCACCGGGCAGGGGTCGCCGCCGCCGACCAGCTCCAGTCCGTCGCTCGGCTCGCATACGACGCCTCCCGTCTGGATGCCTGCTTCTTTCCGGAGGCGTGCCGCGACGGCCTCCTCGTCCTCTCTGCCCACCACCCTCCGAAGTTCTCCATCTGCAACCCGGCAACTCGTCAGTACGCTTCCCTCCCCCAGCTCTACGGCTTCACGCTCCGGGGGTTGTATCCTCACCCCCCTACCGGCGAGTACCTGCTGTACCTGGCCCCCACGGAACTGGTACCTGACCCTCAAGGTGACTACTACGTCTTCACATTAGGCTCAGGCCTGCCCCCAAGGTACATTGGGTGCCCTCAACTGATACACTCCCCCGTGTGTATCATGTTCCGCGGTAGCCTACATTGGTGCATAGACAATTTGATGATGGCATTTGACACCACCGCCGAGTCATTCCGGCAGGTGCGCTCTCCCGTTGATCCTGGCTACGCGCACCTGATTGAGATGGGTGACATGCTTGGCATCTCCGGTCTTAATGTTGGAGCAACAAGGGTTGATATCTGGGTGATGCAGGACTACGAAGCCGATTTCTGGGCATTCAAATATCGGGTTGAATTGCCGGTTGCAGAGCTCAGGGAGCAATTTGCAGTATTTTTAAATTATTGGGATGTGGTGGCCGCGCCTTGGGATGGCGGCATGTTCATACTGGTCAAATTTGAAGACTGGCTACTCCAGGTTGACATGGATGGCAAGTTGGTTGCTAGTTTCCATTTCAGAGGCCTCAGTCTTACAACTCTTCGGCTCAAGCAAACTCTTGTTCAGCATACCTTCTTCCCAACCCTAGAGGGTTATGTTGTGAAAGCGCCTTTCGTCTGACACATGTTATGTCAGGTGGTGTTTCTAACCGCCCAACTGTCAGTATCCTCATGACCGGCAATGCGTATGGATTTCAGCCACTATGAGCCGGCTAGTTTCATTCTGATGCATAGTGAGACAAGTTATGATCAAGAAGCTCTGAATGTTTCATGGCTCCGGTATATTTCTCTGAATATCCTTTTGGGCTGAAGTGGCGGCTGTGAGTGTTGATGCTAAAATTCCAAGTCTCTGTTTACTTAACCGAACTACCGAAGAATCAACTTTTCCTTTTATCAAGCTATGTATCTTTTTTATAGACTACATGGTACTCTTCTTAGTACTAAATATTTTGCAAATGTACATTTGGTTTCTGTTTCTATGTTTTGTTTGAGCTGACGATCATATGAGGTGGATTATCATTCTTATTGACTAGCAGGTTGCACCTGAACTTTTACAATAGCTGGGAGCGCTGGATTAATTGAAGGATTGCATTATAGTCAACTTCTCAATGAGATTTTCTGTTGCAATTCGTTCTTGTTCATGATTCTGTTGCATCTGGTTAGGTACTAAAATATACTGTTATAATTCTGCCTTTGTGCTGCATCATTTGGAATTATATTTTTCATGTGACTTTACGTGCTTTCCATTTCAAGGATGCTTCATGTGATGTTCAATCATAACATAAGCTCTAGAAATGAAATTTGTACTGATAAGCAGAAGAAAGGCTATAATGGGCAGGCTCAAATCCCAGTTTATATTCCCCTTAGATTCTGTAACTGCCAGCCGTGTTGTTTTTTCTGTGACCAGCACGTTGCATATGAATTTGGTCCACTATGAGCTAGCTAGTTTCATTTTGATGCATAGAGAAGTTATGATCTAGAGATGTTATGATCAAGAAGCTCCGACTGTTTAATGGTTGTATGGAGTTCAATACTCATGTGGATATCCTTTTGGGCTGAAGTGGCTATGATGATTCTAAAAATTATGAAGTCGTTTTGGCCAACTTCTGAAATAGTTGCCAATTGGTCTGTCCCTTTTCTTTGTTTCCCTTTGAACTGAAGAATTCATTGACTTGGTTTTCTAATTGAGATTTTCTTCTTTCTTAAAGGTCATCCAGCGGTTTCTTATAATACTAAATATTTAGTCAATATACATTGGTATGTTTTTCTAGGTTTTTGTTGTAGCTCATGATGAAACTGCCTAGCTGTCAGTATCCTCATGAGCTGCAATATCAAGATTGAGCCTGCGTGCTTCATTGTTGATGCATACAAAGTAGTGATCAAGAAGCTCTTGTAAGAAGTCTCGGTTTAAATGGAAATTAGACAGAGATTTTTGTTGCTGATACCAATTCCGTTGTAATGTTATGTTTGATTGATCAAGTTGCCGCACCACGATTTGTGTGGCAATGCAATTGTAAAAATGAGTTAAAAAAATCACTGATCATTTGTTACTGGATGTACTACGTGCCATTCTGGGGTAATTGCTCAGCTGCTCACATCACTTGTAGGCTACCCACAGTCACTTTTCTGTTGCATCCATGTGTGAGATAAATGTACATATTGATGACAAATTATTTCAATTGTTTAGTTTGACAAATTTATGATAAAAATTCCAATTGTATCTTCCTATCTGTATGGCATCACATAGTCTTCCTAGATATCTTTGCAATGTAAGCATGGTTGAGTTTTCTGCTCCAAGCTGTTGTAGTTCCACTGTATTTTTGGTGATTTGGCTTACAAATTTGTCAAACTTCAGGGCTTGCGAACCACAAATGACCTGATCACTTACTGCAAGGAATGGCTAAGGTCATTGTAACAGTATGCATGCTTATTTATTTAAGAAGAAAAACGCAAGAAACACGTCTTGAGGAACGGTTTACCAGCCATACTGAGGTTTATCTGAAGTGTCAGCCATGCTGAGGTTGATTTGAATTATTGTTGGCGCAGCGCTCTCTCTCACTCAGGACTAGAGGTAGAAGAAGCAGGAGCACAATATACTGGAGTTTCACCCGGCTGCACACACAGCCCCGTTACTATTCCAAAAGCACCAAACTCTCTTACAAACACAATCGTGCCCGTGGCTATGTAGTCCCACAGCGACGCAGCGCTCACGTTTCTCCTAGCTAGCTCTCCGCTGCATGCAAGCGATCAGCCCCGCCATGCACGCTACGCGCATGACGCGGCCATCTTCACCGGCCGCTGCTAACAACAACCTGCTAAACACCGCAACTAATACATGCACGCACGCCCGTCTAGCTAGCTCACGCGCTGACCACCACGCCACGCATACCACGAGCACACACACGCACACACACCTACGGCGCTGCGTCCCGCGCGCACCCGACGAGCCCGACCGCATAAATGCGTCCCGCACGTCCCGCGCACACCCGACGCGCCACACGCCGTGGCTTATTCCAACAATTATATCCATTTCTACTTGTCTTAGTGTTAGATTGTTAGATACATTCGTATATAGGCAAATCTGAGACAAGTAATATGGATCGGAGGGAGTACATAAAATGTGTTCCTGTTGCCTCATGAATGAAATAAATTCTGCAAGCATCAATATATGAGCCTTTCTTCAATACCAGAGTTTGGCATAGCTATGTGGTACCACTCGGTTAATCATGCAGTAACATATGGATGCTCAGGTTTTTTTTCATTTGATCTGGTAGTTCAATCCCACTTCTTGTCTTTTACATATACATCAGGATCACTTTGCTCCAGTTTTGCTTCCAGTATTTGTATTCTTCTGCATTTTTTTTTTGAGATCACCATATTTGAGAGTTGCCTGCTTTGTAGTGAAGATGAAACCTGCTACCATATGTTCTTTGATTGTGATGTTATCAAGCTAGTTTGGCAAGATTTGGCTGACATGGTCTCTCGGCCTGATTTCGCTAATCATGAATCTGTTGCTAGAATTTGGATCAGTAATAAGAGAAAAATGCTGCCGTGAATATGATTGCAGCTGCTTACCTTTGGTCCACCTGGAAGGTGAGAAATCATATAATCTTTGCTGGCATCACGTGGACTGTGGCTTACCAGGTATCCTGGCAGAGGCTGCTCCTAGACAAGCGTTTGCTGCTCATGGAAGGCAAAGCTCCGGCAACTCCCCAGCTCAGCTTAAACTGAGGAAAACACAGAGCTTGTACCAGAAATCAGAGAGTCGCGGTTGTCGCTCTAGTTTCTATTATGACTCTCTTTCTGTTTTGCATTATGAATACTAGAGGTTGAGGTTTTGAGTTGTGGCCCTTTAAGGTTTGTAATGGTCTTTTTTTTAACTAAGGTCTGTAATGGTTTAAACTGCTGTGACACCGGTTTCATTTCGTTTGAAATGATGGAACAGGGTGAAGAGCCTTTTGATCTTTAAAAAAAATCTCGAACCTTGTTTTATAAGTGCGCTGCTTTGTTTGGCGACTCTTTCTGGGAAGACTTCTCGGGTGTCCTAGATTATATGGATACATTCAAGATCTCCTCATTTACACTGGATTTACTTTCTTTATTTGAATAATGATCACGTTGCTCTTGTGGTAAAAAAATTTACCGAGCTGTTACCAAAAAAAGGTTGCTGGTTCCATTCTGGGAAAAGAATGTCAGGTCATGTTTTATGTTATAAATTTATAAATGGAGGCAAACTAAATCCGGTTGCTACTGAGTTTGCATTTTAAATGGAAGCAAACTAAATCCGGTTGTCATAAATATCAGGCATGTGAACTGACTTTGCATTTTATTTCACATGCTGGCTTACAAAGTAGGGCCCTGATAATTGCATGCAGCCACTCAAATGTGCCAGCTAACTAGGTAAGACCACCAACCATGATCTCACACCACAATGATATTCACTGTAACAATGGACAGTCCCAACAGCCAAAATGTTCACCCCCAAATGAGTGCAGAATGTTTAGGCTAAGAATCATAACCCTTTATTAGTGGAAAACCATAAACATAGCATCATACATAATTGCAATCCTAAGTCTACGAATTTACAGCCCAATCTTCTAAACCAACTAGAACTTGCTAGCATCACTAATCCCTCCATGATTCCTGAGGTTTCCATCACAGGGCCCCCAACCCGATCCTCTGGGCCCATGTCGACAGGAATTCAACTGAAGCACTATTTCTTCTCCAGAGAACAAAATCGAACAAGTCCCACGATCGTGTCAGCAGTCCGAGCCGAGGTGAAGAAGAATTCATAGGCCCACGGTGACAGCGGACAACTATCAGCTGTGCATGGAAAAATATCTGTTGTACCATGGATCACCTGTGGTTAGAGTGTGACTCTCACCCAAGTCTGGTCTACGCTCCAAGTACCGGCAAAAGTAAAAAACACCTGTCAAGCAAAACTGTGAAATCATCTCAATCCAAAAAAACCACTTAGGAAAGGGAACTGCATATTGTATCAGAAAGTTTTATGTGCAATTGTACTACAGATTGTGTAAGATAGTTGTGCAGGAACACCAAAATATCCAACAATGAACAATGCCTGTATCTCCGAACAACATTTGATGTATTCTATGCTAAAGGCCTTGTCAGGCAAAAAACTACTGGATGTACAAGGCCCATCTAGAAACAGCAGCCACAAATTGTGTCAAGATTTTTATTTTGTAAACAAAGCACATCTTTAAGTTCTGAGCACATATAAAATACCAAGCACATCTTCAGTTCACTACAGCAATCGTGCTACAAGTTGTGACCATTCTGCAGTAATGCCCAGAAATCCAACAACGAGCAAGTTAATAAAGGAAGGAGTACAAGGGGTGAATCATAGACGCCAGGGAGCATTACAAAAAACAGATGAACATTCATAAGTCGGGCTGCAGTGTACAGTAGTTCCACAGACCCCTGGTAAGCAAATCTAAACCTATTTCTAGCCTAGAACAAATATATTGCAGAATTAACAAAGCTTATGGAGAACAACAGGGCACATCATATATTCAACGAATCAGTTGCAGTGCTAAATTCAGAAAAGAGGAAAAAGGTTGAGCTGACATTATCTACTGCAGATATTAACCACATTGCACACAAGATATCATCAAACTTAACAGTGTAGCATCAGGTACATAACATGTCCTAGTTAAGATAGGAAACAGTGATTCCATCACAGAAGATACAACCAAGAGTCAAAAGTAATTCTTAACTGCCATCAGATCAGAAGATACAAATTTTGGCATGATATATTGCTCCCAAAACAATTTGTAACATAACACTTAATTGAGTAATAATTTACAGCCCAAAATTGGCTAATCCTGCAGTAACATACTCATGCTCAGGTTTTTTCATTTGATCTGATAGTTCAATCCCACTTGTCTTCTACAGCTACATCAGGTTCAAAATTGTAGCATCATACATAAATGCAATCCTAAGTCTAAGAATTTACAGCCCAATCTTCTGAACCAACTGCAACTTGCTTGCATCACTAATCCCACTATGAGTCCTGAGGTTTTCATCACAGGGCCCCCAACCCGATCCTCTAGGCCCATGTGTATCCATGTCGGCAGGAGCTCAACTGAAGCACCATTTCTTCTTCAGAGAAGAAACCGAACATGTCTCACAATCGTGTCAGCAGTTCGAGCCGAGGTGAAGAAGAATTTTATTGAAAGTATCTGTCGTTCCAGCAGCAAAAGGAAAAGACCTGTCAAGCAAAACTGTGCAATCATCTGAATCTAAAAAAACAACTTACAAAAGGGAACTGCATATTGTGTCAGAAAGTTTTATGTGCAATTGTACTACAGATTCTGTAAGATCGTTGTGGAGTAACGCCCAGAAATCCAACAATGAACAATACCTGTATCCTCCAAACAACATATGATGTATGTTAAAGTGTCAGGCAAAAAACTACTGAATGTACAAGACCCATCTAGAAAACAGCAGCCACAAATTGTGTCAGGATTCTTATTTTATAAACAAAACACATATTTAAGTTTTGAGCACACGTAAAATACCAAGCACATCTTCAGTTCACTACAGAAATCGTGCTACAAATTTTGACCATTCTGCAGTAATGCCCAGAAATCCAACAACAAACAAGTTACAGAAGTCCGGCTGCATTCAGAAAAAACAGATGAACATTCATAAGTCCGGCTGCATTCAGAAAAAAAAAAGATGAACATTCACAAGTCCGGCTGCAGCATACAGTAGTTCCAGACCCTGGTAAGCAAAACTAAACCTGTTTCTAGCCTAGAACAGAGATATTGCAGAATTAACAAAGCTTATGGAGAACAACAGGACACGGCATATATTCAACGAATCAGTAGCAGTGCTAAATCCAGAAAAGGGAAACAAGGTTCAGCTGACATTTATGTACTGCAGAAATTAAGATCCATATTGCACAACACAAGATAGCATCAAACTTAACAGTGGAGGATTGGGTACATATCATGTCCTAGTTAAGATACCATACCAAACAGTAATTCCATCACAGAATGCACAACCAAGAGTCAAAAGTAATTCATAACTGCCCTCGGGTGAGAAGCTACAAAATTTGGCATGATATATTGCTCCCAAAACTGAGCCATGATGCCGTAGAGTATATGATATGATGCTTAGGGCTTGCTTTTAGCAAACAGTAAGCGTAACAGTAAATGTAGTGAGTAGTGACTAGTTTAACTAAGTGACTTAGCCGAAGTGGTTTGAATAACTGAAGCAGTAGAGAGGCCGGAGTTGAACATCTTCAGAGATGGCCGTTGTATGCAAGAACTCTGTTAGGCGCACTGACTTCCATGGCAGGATCCCAGCAGGGCCGGTGCCACTGCCGTCATTGAGCACGGCAAGGGCGCAGATAGCTCTTCCCAGGACCAGTTCATCTCTGGGTCCGCAAGAATCCGCGTGCAGAAGTGGTCTTCCAGTTCCACCACGGGATTTGGTGCGGAAGGAGGGGGCGAGGCAAACAGGACGGGCGACGGCAGATTTGAGGGAGGGGGCAACGACGGAAACAGGAGCTGCCGCCTGGCTGCGGGTGACTCGTCCATGGGGGCCTTGCTCTTCTTGGGCGCAGACGCGTGCAGAGATGACGGAGAAAGCCGAGGGCCGTCGTCCGGCGTCTTCCTCTTGCGCGCGGACGAGGAGTTCTTGGAGGCGGACTTGAGGAATCGCGGGCTCTGGTAGATCTTGCAGAGGCAAAGAACCGGCCTCGGCTGGCCGCCGTCTTCTTGATCGACGCTGAATTCCATCATGAGCCACTCCGGCGGCTTCTTGTCTTCCTTGGGATTGGGTGTGTAGGTGAACTTCTCGAAGCGGCCGACGGCGTGGCCCTCACCGTCGACGACGAAATTTCCTCGCTCTTGTTTCCATGTGCCCTTGCCTCCTCCGACGATCCGGCACTTGCGGACGTCCTGGGCGCTCCTGGGCTTCACGAGGCTGAAGAAGTACCAGTTCTTGCTCTCGCCTTGAGCCCTCGCCGGTCCTGGCAGGCGGCCGGAGACGAGGGAGGCCGGATCTGTGGCGTATACGTCTGCCTCGTGGAAGAACTGCTTGGCGGCCTCTGGGAGGGGCTGACCGGAGATTCTTGGGCGGAGGTAGAAGGAGACGAGCTCGCTGTCGGTCGGGCAGAAGGAGAAGCCGGGCGCGGGCTCAGGAGGAGGAGGCGGCGACGCGATGGGCGGAGGCGAGGTGGGTGACGCGCTAGGGGTCAGGAAGGAGGCGGCGGCGACGGCATGGGCTAGGGTTTGCGGCGGCGGCGGGTGGTAGGGAGAGACGCGGCGGCCGGCTCCCTCCCATTCGAACCACGGGTTCGGGAAGCAGGCGAGCTCGTCCTCGCTTGAGTAGAAGGAGGAAGAGCCGGGGAGCGGCGGCGAAGCCATGGGCGGGCTAGGGTTTGAGGGAGGCGAGGAGGAGGGGGAAGCGCCGGAGGAGGCAGGGAGAGGCGGCGGCGGCGGATCCAAATTTATGGACGCGCGAGCTGTGTTGGGGGTGTCGGGGACGCTTGGCGCGTTTCCTCTGGTGGCCCTCCCCGACTTTTCAACCCAACGGCGGTAACCGGATTTGAAGCGAAATGTTTCCATTCCTTTTCGAGTTAGCCTTGAACCGGATTTGGAAGGCCAGGTGCGCACGTTGTTGCTAGTCGGATTGAGCTTTGGACAATTTCCATGTTGGACGGTGTTGCGATGATGCTTTTGCCGTGCCGCGGCATGCTGCAATGGGAGCATCGTCGGGCCCGTCGGTGCTGCCATGGAGTGTTGCGATGTAGCTCACCATAAGAGACCGCCCATGCTGTAGCCTGCTGCGAACTGGTCGCCGGTAGTGCATTGGTGGCAGCACCAAGGAAGTGTTGCGACGCAGCTCGTTGAGAACACTGATGTTGCAGTCACTGCCAGCCCAGCAGACGCCGATGCCGGAAGAAAAGGGGGTCGAGTGCCGCTGTTGTTTGTGGCTGCAATGGAGGGAACAAGAACGCTGATGTACTACGTTTCTTTAGAGGAAAGATGAGAGACCAACTTTATAGATAAAGCCCACATGTGAGAGTGATCGGTATAACCAACCAAACAACCCAACAAAAAGAGTTCACGATAGTTAAAGACTGCACATGCAACATTACACAAAATTGACGGCACGCAAGTCAACTACATACCGGACAAAAGACAGGGACCTAAGAGAGCCCCAACAACAGCCTAGGGCGCCGGAGGTTGATCCCGGTTAGAGATAGAAATCGATGTTGCCCGAATACGCGAGATTAGCAGCTCTGTTGCATCCTTGTCTCACTCCTTAGGGCATTTCTAACCTAACCCCAATAGATATAGGAGGATACAGTGGAGTAAACCCTGGTGGAGTATATTTACTCCACACAGATTTGGCCGGACCTAGTCGATCCCTTATATTTAACGGAGTAAATGTTGTTTTTTCTAAACTTTGCAATTCTAGTATACATTGCAACTACATATTAGCACACATATAGAAACTAAACATAAATTTGAATGTTCAAGCAAATCACGAATATAGTTTACAAACTGAATTCAAAGTTTACAAACCGAATTATTCAAATTTAAGCACACTGAATGGTCCAGATGTAGCAAATAACATGTGATAGAACAGCTAGGACTCGCTATGACGTTGCCACTGATGCTCAATAAGATCTTCTTGGAGCTGATCATGAACTTGTCGGTTCTCGATCCTGCGAATCCTATTCGGATCATACTCTGGCTCAACCAAAGTCCCTTTGGTGATGTATCGAAAGTTCTCGGGCATATCCCTCTCATCTTCAATGATCATGTTATGCATATGCTGCAACAAGTCATGGTCCGCCATAGAACCTTGGAGTTCCAGTAATTGGCAGGGCCATGAACAATTGCAAAAAGCTTATGTAGCACACCAAAGGCTCTCTCCACATCTTTTCTACAGCTTCTTGACATTGCGCAAAGTGAATATTTTTGTTACCTTTTGGACACGAAATTGTTTTGACCAAGGTGACCCATTGTGGATAGATGCCACCCGCAAGGTAGTAACCCATCGAGTGAGTAGTTGCAAGCAGGAGCATCTCCTATAATAAGCCTGGAGAACAGTGGTGATCTCGACAGCACATTCAAGTCATTGTGAAAGCCAGGCAAACCAAAGAATGAATGTCATATCCAAAGATCCTTCGTTGCAAACACCTCAAGAATGATCGTTGGATTGTTGGTGTGGTCTTTGTACTGGCCCTTCCATCCTGCAGGACAATTCTTCCATCTCCGGTGCATACAATCAAGTGATCCAAGCATCCCCGACTATCCTCTTGCTTCACTCTCTATCATCAGCCTCTGGGTAACTGATGTCGCTTGAAGCTACATCGGTATTTCTCCAAAGAGGAAGGGATGATGCAGCACAGCGGTGGTAGGTATTTCCCGCAGATATGAAACCAAGGTTATCGAATCAGTAGGAGAACCAAGCAACACAATGTAAACAACCCCTGCACACAAATAACAACACCTCGCAACCCGACGTGTTAAAGGGGTTGTCAATCCTTTCGAGTGCTGGCGCCGTAAATTGCGTGTTGACGGGAAAAAGTTGTAAGAGATTGAATAAATAGATCGCAAATAAAATAAAGTGCAACAAAGTATTTTTGTATTTTTGGTTTAGTAGATCTCAATAAAAAGTGCAAATAAAATATATTGCAAAGCAAATATATGAGAAAGAAGACCTGGGGCCCGTAGATTTCACTAGTGGCTTCTCTCGAGAAAGATAGCAAACGTTGAGTAAACAAATTACTGTTGGGCAATTGATAGAACCTCAAATAATTATGATGATATCCAGGCAATGATCATTACATAGGCATCACGTCCAAGATTAGTAGACCGACTCCTGCCTGCATCTACTACTATTACTCCACACATCGACCGCTATCCAGCATGCATCTAGTGTATTAAGTTCATGGAAAACGGAGTAATGCAATAAGAACGATGACATGATGTAGACAAGATCCGTTTATCTATGGCGGTAGATATAGATCCCATCTTTTTATCCTTAGTAGCAACGATACATACGTGTGAAAGTGCAACGATCCCTGGGTGGTTTTGGTAATTTCTAACAACATATAGCTCATTGAGCTAATGCTAATCCAAGATAAATATTTCAGGAAAGCTCAATGTTTGGCATGGCATGGATTAGAAGGTGGACCCTTCAAAATGCTAAGGACAAAAGATTGGCTCAAGCTCAAAGCACAAGACTCTACATTTTTTATTTTAGTGATCCAAGATCACATTGAGTTCATCATCAACACACCATTTGTTACATCTTGGAGAGTGGTGTCTCCTAGATTGGCTAGGTGTCACTTGGGAGCCTCCGACAAGATTGTGGAGTTGAACCAAGGAGTTTGTAAGGGCAAGGAGATCGCCTACTTCGTGAAGATCTACCCTAGTGAGGCAAGTCCTTCGTGGGCGACGGCCATGATGGGATAGACAAGGTTGCTTCTCCGTGGACCCTTCGTGGGTGGAGCCCTCCGTGGACTCGCGCAACTGTTACCCTTCGTGGGTTGAAGTCTCCATCTACGTGGATGTACGATAGCACCACCTATCGGAACCACGGTTAAAAAATCTCTGTGTCAACATTGTGTTTGCTCCCTCAAACTCATTCCTTTACCTTCATATGCAATTGTTTTACATTCCGCTGCTATACTCTTAGAATTGCATGTGTAGGTTGATTGCTTGACTTGTGCTAAGTTGCTAAAATCTGCCAAGAACTAAAATTAGGAAAAGGCTAGATTTTTATTAGGTCAAGTAGTCTAATCACCCCCCCCCTCTAGATATACTTCCGATCCTACAAGTGGTATCAGAGTTTTGGTCTCCATTTGCTTTGATTTCCATAGCTTTTGGTGGTCATAGCCTTGGTTTCACAACCTAGGAGAGTATGGCGTCTAGCGAGGGAAATTACCAACGTAGAGGTCCTTACTTTGATGGCACTAATTTTGCTAGTTGGAAGCATAAGATGAAAATGCATATTCTTGGACATAACCCGCCGTTTGGGCTATTGTGTGTATTGGCTTGCAAGGTGAATTCTTTGATGGGAGAGAACCGAACCGTGAAGCTACCGCGGAAGAGTTGAAGATGCTACAATACAATGCTCAAGCTTGTGATATTCTCTTCAACGGTCTGTGCCCCGAAGAATTCAACAAAATCAGCCGTCTTGAGAATGCAAAGGAAAATTGGGATAATTTGATTGATATGCACGAAGGTACCGACTCCGTCAAGGAATCCAAATTGGATGTGCTTCAAAGTCAACTTGACAAGTTCAAAATGAAGGATGGTGAAGGTGTCGCTGAAATGTACTCTAGTCTTGCTCTCATCACAAATGAGATTGCCGGCTTAGGAAGTGAAGAGATGACCGACAAATTCATCATAAAAAAGATCCTAAGAGCCTTGGATGGAAAGTATGATACCGTGTGCACATTGATCCAAATGATGCCCAATTACAAAGATCTCAAGCCAACGGAAGTCATTGGAAGAATTGTTGCTCATGAGATGTCACTCAAGGATAAGGAAGATCTTCACAACAAGTCAAGTGGTGCTTACAAAGCCTCATGTGATACTCCCACATCTTCAAGTGAGAAACAAACCTTCAATGAAGAATTGAGCTTAATGGTGAAGAACCTCAACAAGTTCTACAAAAGTAGAAGCAAAGAAATAAGTTCCAAGTCAAGGTCCTACAATGTCAAAAGATCTTCTAGTCGTGAGCGTAATTGCTACAATTGTGGAAGACCCGGACACTAATCCATTGAGTGTACGCCCCCTACAAAAGAAGAGAAGATTCTCCCAAAAGAAGAAATAGAAGAGAAGAATCACCACCAAGAGAAAGGAGGAGTAGAGATGATCGTTATGAACGAAGACCCTCTCGGAGAAGCAAGGATTCCAAAAGGAAGGAAAAGTCATCAAGGAGCTACACAAAAAGAAGACATCAAGCTCATGTTGGTGAATGGGTATCCGGCTCCGACTCCGACAATCACTCCGAAAGAAGTTATCACTCCGACTCCGATTATACTCAAGATGAAGGTGTTGCCGGTCTAGCACTTGTGTCAACCAACTCCTATGACATATTTGACTCACCAAATGAAGGAATTGGAAGATGCTTTATGGCCAAAGGTCCAAAGGTAACACATCCCGAGTATGTTGATATCAATAGTGATGAAGATGATTTGCTAGGTGATGATGATTTACTTGTTGACAACTCTAGTGATGAAAACTATGATGAAACGTCAATTAAACATGCTAATCAAGATAAAATGAATGACGATGATAAGAAGGAGATTGAGCGTCTAACCAAAGAACTAAACACTCTTAAGTTAGCTCATGAAACTACCTTGGAAAATCATCGAGAACTTTTAAAGACTCATGATAAGCTACGCTTTGAAAAGCTCAACCTTGAGCAAGAGCATGAGTTTTTAAAGGCAATCAATGATGATCTTCGCAAGAAAAGTTCTGCTTACATTGCCAAGCGTTTACTCTTGTCTACATACATGCTACAAGTTAAATCTAGCAACAAGAACAAGAAAGATTATTCATCTAGTAGTAACAACAATCATGCTAAATCCAATGTTGATGCTTCTAGTAGTTCTCTTGATTCCACTAATGATTCTCTTAGCCAAGTTACACTTGAGCAAGAAAATAGCTTATTGAAGGGAATCATAGAGAAAGGTGTTTACAAGAGTCTTGTCGGAAGTAAGCAATTTGAGGAAATTGTGCGCAAGCAAGGAAGACACCGGAAGAATCAAGGTGTTGGTTTTGAACGGAAGTTCGATGCCAATGGAGTTGAGTGGGAAGAAGATCAATACCCCAAGACAAAGTTTGTTCCTCAACAAGAGAAGTATGATCCTACTTCTTTCAAAGGAACACAAGCTCAAGATGATCTTCCACCACAAGATCACAAGCAAAAAGGCAAGGTTAAGCTTCAAGAGGAAATTGATGCATTTGAAGAAGCACCTAAGGCCTTGGTCAAGTGGGTTCCCAAGACTACATCAAGTTCCACTTCATCAAGTACAACTACGACTCCAAGGGTTCCCATCAAGATGGTGTGGATCCAGAAGAAGAAGAAGAACTAGAGAGTTCTTGAGGGTGACTCCGCCAACATACTTCACTCCTATCATTTTGGCAAGGACAAGTGCAAACAACTTCCATATCTTGAGTTCAAGGAGTCACAAACCCTCTTGTTGGTAAGACAAAGGACAAGGTAACCTAATGATTTCATGGACATCATCTTGTGTAGTCACTCTATGTCTATGGATATCCTTGTTTGTTCCTTGTGGGACTAACCCGTGTAGGTATTGAAAGTGCAACTCACTCCAAAGGATTGCTCCAAATGATCTACATCTTCAACACCTACATGAAGTCATCATCGACAAAACTCAAGGTTAGTTCATTCCCTTTAGGGGGGATATCACATCTAGGGGGAGCTTTACTCAAATCAATGAGCTAAAGCAACTCTAATGGTGTGAACACAACAATGCTTTATGTAAAAGTGGTAACCCCACTCGTGCTTAAACGATGAGTGTGACTTATGATCAAATGTTCTCATTTGACTCCTAAGTCAATATACTCATATATAGATGACCTAGTCATCGCAAAATTGCTTGATAGATGCTAGAGTGTTTGTGCATGCTTTGTCACATATTTCATTTGCCATTTTAATTGTGTGAGCATGTTGGATGCATACTTTACTCATTTGAGGACATCCATTTGTTGCTATGATTGTTTGGCTCTTTCTCTTTTTCCAAATGGATGGACAAGAATGCCTAAGAACACCCTCTAGCTATCTATGCTTTTCTCGTCTCAAACTCTATTCATGCTACATCACAAAGTTTGATCAAGTCATATTCGAACCACTCTGTGTGAGGAGCACTTGGAGATCCCGATTCGTCATAGACTTAAACCTCCAAAACCCCTTTGTGCATCTTGGTCTGACCGATTCATCCTTTTCGGTCCTACCGAATCACCAAGTTGATCTAGGGTTTTCAATCTCGGTGCAACCGATTAGAACTTTTCGGTCACACCGAGTTGCAGTAACTGCTTGCAGTTTTGCATCTCGGTGCCACCGAGTTGTTCCACTCGGTCAAAATTTGGAAATTTCATTGAACCCATTCGCCTGCGCGTAACCTACTCTGCCTCCTCTGGTCTCCGGATCGTCCTCTCGTCGCCAGTGACCTCCCGCCGCTGGTCTCCGCCATCGTCAACGGAAATCTTCTCCGCCATTGCCGTCGTAGCAAGTTCGTCGCCGCATTAGGGTACAGACTTGATCATTGTGCTAATCTTTAACTCCGATTCTTAGCACATTGCTTTGCCATGTTTCTTGCCATAATTGAAATCATCCTGTCCAAATAAAACGCTATGTAGATTAGTTTTGATTTGAAAATTTAGGGTTAGGTCTCCGCCGAATTCATCTCGGAACGACCGAGTTGTAGGAATCGGTCTCACTGATTTTGGCTTAGGCCAGAGCACACGCATTTTCGGTCCGACCAAAAATTGCAAATCGGTGTGACCGAGTTTGATTCTTTGTGAAACCCTAGCAGTCTCGGTACCGCCCAACTGTGACTCGGTCTGACCAAGTTCACTAGTTCAGGTTCCAAAAGCTGTTTGGGTATCACCGAGTTTACAAATCGATAGATCCGAAATGCTTTCTGTGAAGAACTAAAACTAAATTTTTAAGTCATCTGTTTTGCAAAAACTCCTGTACTTTGTGATGCTCATCTACTCTACCTCATCTATAACCTATTCATGTGGCCTTGACATCAGTACTTGCAAGATGTCGACCAAAGTGACAGCGAGAACAAGTCGAGGAACAAGTTCGATTAAGTGAGGGCACTAGTCCCTCTAGCAGCTATGATGAAGGCAGCCGGAGCACTCCAAGCAATCTGCGAATGCTACCAGAACAAGGAAGAAGAGGACTTCTGACTCTGAAGATGAAGATTATGTGGCTGTTGAAGATGAAGCCACTTCAAAGAAGAAAGTGCTGAAGAAAGAGTATGGCTCAGCTGCTGCAACTAAACCAGGTCTGAAAACTAAGATGCCAGCAAGAAGACAGGCAGACAACCCATGTCTAAGCCAAGGAAAGTTGCCACAGGAGAAACAATGGAGTTCACTCTTGAACCCAAGGAAAGTTGCCACAGGAGAAACAATGGAGTTCACTCTTGAACCCAAGGAAACTGGAGATGGTAAGAAGAGGAAAGAAAGGGTTAAGAAGACCATTGCCAGAGTTACTGGTAAACCTTCAATGATGAGAGATTCTGAAGAAGAGGAATAGGAAGAGGATGCAGCACCAGCACCCAAAGCTCAAAAGCTTATGGGAAATGCAATTAAGGCAGGGTCTGTTCCATCTAAGCCCAAAACTGCTCCTAAGACTGCTGCTCCAGCTCCCAAGCCAAAACCAAAGAGGAGCACCAGGAACATCCCTGCTGAGGAGAAGAACAAGGCCCCTGTGCCTCAAGGCTGTCAAGAAGAAGAGGAAGATGATTACATTGTTTTGAGGAAGCTGAAGCCCAAGATCCCCGATCACAATGATGCACACCGATTGAGAGAGAATATGAAAATCAGGAAGGATTCAGGATTGAGGCTATGGAGAGAGTCTGATCCATATGCCACCAGGAGAAGGACTGTTGTGGACTACAGATTCCACACTAAGGAACAACAGGACTTCTATGAGACTGTTTTACTTGACAAGAAGCCCATAGTGTGTGACATGAGATGGGTTGATTGGAAATTCATTAAGGAAAATGAGGATCACTTCTCTGGTGTATATGGCAGCTTCAAGGCATGTGGAGTTGATGAGTTTGTGGCTCAGAAGTTCACCAAGTGGAATGATGAGCTCATTGTGCAATTTTACTCCACTGCACACTTCTATCCAGATGGAAGGATTGTGTGGATGTCTGAGGGTACTAGGTACCAGTCTACAGTTGAAGAATGGGCAAAACTCATAAATTCTCCTGAGGAACACGAGGATGACTTCGATGTCTATGCCAAGAAGAAGAAAGACCACAACTCTATGGCCAATATGTACAAAGAGATCCCTGATGCTGCTTTGGACACACATAAGTTTGGATCTGTACACTATTTGTTGTCTGGTCTGCCAACAATCAATTGGATTCTGAGGCACACACTTCTACCCAAGTCAGGTGATCACAAGATAATCAGAGGACATGCTATCAACTTTCTGCACATATTTGATGTCCCACAAAAGTTCAAGGTTATGAGCCTGATTGTGGAAACAATCAAGAGGACTGCAGCTGATCAGAAGAGAAGTTGTGGATATGCCCCACACATCCAGGTGCTCATCAAC
The DNA here is from genome assembly GCA_021605145.1 of Aegilops bicornis. Taxonomy (NCBI): domain Eukaryota; kingdom Viridiplantae; phylum Streptophyta; class Magnoliopsida; order Poales; family Poaceae; genus Aegilops; species Aegilops bicornis. The sequence goes on from CM038671.1 coordinate 679,706,054, forward strand.
TCAAAGATGGGCAAAGGCAAGTACATCTTGGACAAGGAGCATCTACCCATCTATCCTGAATTTGAGGACAACACAGTTGTCATGACTGAGAATGAACCATCATCTGTGCAAGCACAAGAGAAGAAAGCCAAAGCTAAAGCTGAGAAGGCTGCAAAGATGTCAATTGTGGAAGAGGCATCTCAGGTCTTCTTGAAGAGCAAGCAAGACCAGCTTGGATATCTGATCCAATCCACTCTGAGGATTGAGCAGGGCCTGGCCATCCTGACCAAGAACCAGGAGAGCTTGGAAAGGATTGTTGAGACAAAATTCTATGACCTTGATGTCAAGATCACAGAGATCCAAACTGCAGTTGAGCAACTTCAGGAGGAAGCAGAGGAGAAGAAGGGAAAGTCTACCACAGATGCATTTGCTAGAGTGCCCAGAGGACTGAGATCTGCTGCAGTGCCAGTGATAGACACTAGAGCTACAGCATCAGCACTAGCAGCTACAACTCCAGTTCCAACTCCAGCAGCTACTCCACCAGCTCCAGCCACTTCATCGGAAGCTTTCGTCCTTGGCGTTCTCTCAACACCACCTCCCGAAGATCAAGCCTAAGAGTCGTTTAGCACTATGCATTTTCAAACTTTTTGGTAACTTGTTGCCAAAGGGGGAGAAAAATGTATAGATCATAGGTTTCGAGAGAGCGAGTGTTGGTTTTTATCTCTCTTTGCACTCTTTTTGGTTGGTTTGAAACTTTACTGCGTGCTTCTGTGATACTACTTTGTGTCCTTGTGAGATACTTATTTTGTCAAGTGTGTGATCATATCCTACCCTTAATGCTTGTTGGATAATGCTATCTTTCATATCCTATTATGATCATTCACTTTGCTTGGTGATGAGTGCATGCTTTTAATCTCTATCATTTTGAGCGCTCCACCAAGATGTATGTGACATGGAAGAGTAACCCATGATCCTAATCGATTGTGCATTTGTATTCAAAAACAAATCTTAAATAATGCACAAATTTAGGGGGAGCTCTTGCTTATCACATACTTCTCAAAGCGACGATGTTTTTCAATCTTATTTCTCATTTGTCGAAGCTTTGATCTATATGTTGTCATCAATTACCAAAAAGGGGGAGATTGAAAGTGCAACTATTCCTGGGTAGTTTTGGTAATTCCTAACAACATATAGCTCATTGAGCTAATGCTATTCCAAGATAAATATTTCAGGAAAGCTCAATGTTTGGCATGGCATGGATTAGAAAGTGGACCCTTCAAAATGCTAAGGACAAAAGATTGGCTCAAGCTCAAAGCACAAGACTCTATATTTTTTATTTTAGTGATCCAAGATCACATTGAGTCTATAGGAAAAGCCAATACTATTAAGAAGGGATGAGGTGCTACTTAATGAGGATCTTGCTCAAAATGCTTAGTGATATGCTCCAAAACCCTCCACTACTTTCTCATATCCACATATGTCCTAAATCAAAAAGTCCAACTTGGCCCCACCGATTCTTTCCATGTGGAGCCACCGAGTTCAGTTGACATAGCCACTGCCAGAAACCCTAATCAATTCGATCTCACCGATAGGGATCTCGGTCTCACCGAGATGGGATTGCAAACTCTCTGTTTCCCTTCGTAACGTTTCGGTCAAACCGAGATGAGCGATCGGTCCCACCGAGATTGCAATGCAAACTCTCTGTTTCCTTTTCGTAACGTTTCGGTCCAACCGAGATGAGCGAATCGGTCCCACCGAGTTTGCCTGACCAACTCTCTGTTTGGCTATTACCAAAATCGGTCTTATCGAGTTTGCGTAATCGGTCTCACCGAGATTACGTTATGCCCTAACCCTAATGACATTGGTCCCACCGAGTTGACATGTCGGTCCCATCGAGAATCCTAACGTTCACATTTTGAACTAAATCGATCTGACCGAGTTTAATGATTCGGTCCCACCGAGTTTGGTGATTTGTGTGTAACGGTTAGATTTTGTGTGGAGGCTATATATACCCCTCCACCCACTCTTCATTCGTGGAGAGAGCCATCAGAACATGCCTACACTTCCAATACATATTTTCTGAGAGAGAACCACCTACACTTGTGTTGAGGTCAAGATATTCCATTCCAACCACATAAATCTTGATCTCTAGCCTTCCCCAAGTTGCTTTCCACTCAAATCTTCTTTCTACCAAATCCAATCCTATGAGAGAGAGTTGAGTGTTGGGAGACTATCATTTGAAGCACAAGAGCAAGGAGTTCATCATCAACACACCATTTGTTACTTCTTGGAGAGTGGTGTCTCCTAGATTGGCTAGGTGTCACTTGGGAGCCTCCGACAAGATTGTGGAGTTGAACCAAGGAGTTTGTAAGGGCAAGGAGATCGCCTACTTCGTGAAGATCTACCCTAGTGAGGCAAGTCCTTCGTGGGCGACGGCCATGGTGGGATACACAAGGTTGCTTCTTCGTGGACCCTTCGTGGGTGGAGCCCTCCGTGCAATCCCGCAACTGTTACCCTTCGTGGGTTGAAGTCTCCATCAACGTGGATGTACGATAGCACCACCTATCGGAACCACGGATAAAAAATCTCTGTGTCAACATTGCGTTTGCTCCCTCAAACTCATTCCTTTACCTTCATATGCAATTGTTTTACATTCCGCTGCTATACTCTTAGAATTGCATGTGTAGGTTGATTGCTTGACTTGTGCTAAGTTGCTAAAATCTGCCAAGAACTAAAATTAGGAAAAGGCTAGATTTTTATTAGGTCAAGTAGTCTAATCACCCCCCCCTAGACATACTTCCGATCCTACAAGTGGTATCGGAGTTTTGGTCTCCATTTGCTTTGATTTCCATAGCTTTTGGTGGTCATAGCCTTGGTTTCACAACCTAGGAGAGTATGGCGTCTAGCGAGGGAAATTACAACCGTAGAGGTCCTTACTTTGATGACACTAATTTTGCTAGTTGGAAGCATAAGATGAAAATGCATATTCTTTGACATAACCCCGCCGTTTGGGATATTGTGTGTATTGGCTTGCAAGGTGAATTCTTTGATGGGATAGAACCGAACCGTGAAGCTACCGCGGAAGAGTTGAAGATGCTACAATACAATGCTCAAGCTTGTGATATTCTCTTCAACGGACTGTGCCCCGAAGAATTCAACAAAATCAGCCATCTTGAGAATGCAAAGGAAATTTGGGATAATTTGATTGATATGCACGAAGGTACCGACTCCATCAAGGAATCCAAATTGGATGTGCTTCAAAGTCAACTTGACAAGTTCAAAATGAAGGATGGTGAAGGTGTCACTGAAATGTACTCTAGTCTTGCTCTCATCACAAATGAGATTGCCGACTTAGGAAGTGAAGAGATGACCGACAAATTCATCATAAAAAAGATCCTAAGAGCCTTGGATGGAAAGTATGATACTGTGTGCACATTGATCCAAATGATGCCCAATTACAAAGATCTCAAGCCAACAGAAGTCATTGGAAGAATTGTTGCTCATGATATGTCACTCAAGGATAAGGAAGATCTTCACAACAAGTCAAGTGGTGCTTACAAAGCCTCATGTGATACTCCCACATCTTCAAGTGAGAAACAAACCTTCAATGAAGAATTGAGCTTATTGGTGAAGAACTTCAACAAGTTCTACAAAAGTAGAAGCAAAGAAATAAGTTCCAAGTCAAGGTCCTACAATGTCAAAAGATCTTCTAGTCGTGAGCGTAATTGCTACAATTGTGGAAGACCCGGACATTACTCCAATGAGTGTACGGCCCCGTACAAAAGAAGAGAAGATTCTCCTAAAAGAAGAAGTAGAAGAGAAGAATCACCACCAAGAGAAAGGAGGAGTAGAGATGATCGTTATGAACGAAGACCCTCTCGGAGAAGCAAGATTCGGAAAGAAAGGAAAAGTCATCAAGGAGCTACACAAAAAGAAGACATCAAGCTCATGTTGGTGAATGGGTATCCGGCTCAGACTCCGACAATCAATCTGAAAGAAGTTATCACTCCGACTCTGAATATACTCAAGACGAAGGTGTTGCCGGTCTAGCACTTGTGTCAACCAACTCCTATGACATATTTGACTCACCAAATGAAGGAATTGGAAGATGCTTTATGGCCAAAGGTCCAAAGGTAACACATCCCGAGTATGTTGATATCAATAGTGATGAAGATGATTTGCTAGGTGATGATGATTTACTTGTTGACAACTCTAGTGATGAAAACTATGATGAAACGTCAATTAAACATGCCAATCAAGATAAAACAAATGACGATGATAAGAAGGAGATTGAGCGTCTAACCAAAGAACTAAACACTCTTAAGTTAGCTCATGAAACTACCTTGGAAAATCATCGCGAACTTTTAAAGACTCATGATAAGCTACGCTTTGAAAAGCTCAACCTTGAGCAAGAGCATGAGTTTTTAAAGGCAATCAATGATGATCTTCGCAAGAAAAGTTCTTCTTACATTGCCAAGCATTTACTCGTGGGATAGACAAGGTTGCTTCTTCATGGACCCTTCGTGTGTGGAGCCCTCCGTGGACTCGCGCAATCGTTACCATTCGTGGGTTGAAGTCTCCATCAACGTGGATGTACGATAGCACCACCTATCGGAACCACGGATAAAAAATCTCTGTGTCAACATTGCGTTTGCTCCCTCAAACTCATTTATTTACCTTCATATGCAATTGTTTTACATTTTGCTGCTATACTCTTAAAATTGCATGTGTAGGTTGATTGCTTGACTTGTGCTAAGTTGCTAAAATCTGCCAAGAACTAAAATTGGGAAAAGGCTAGATTTTTATTTGGTCAAGTAGTCTAATCACCCCCCCCCCTCTAGACATACTTCCGATCCTACAACGTGTCGGTTCCCTTTCTGTCACTGGGATCAAGCATCGTAAGATCGAACCCACTACCGGGCACCTCTTCCCATTGCAACATAAATAGATCAAGTTGGCCAAACAAAACCTAAATATCGGAGAAGAAATACGAGGCGATAAGAGATCACAGAAACTCAAATAACTCTCATGGATATAAAAAGATATGACTGATCATAAACTCAAAGTTCATCAGATCCCAACAAACATACCGCAAAAAGAGTTACATCATATGGATCTCCAAGAGACCATTGTATTGAGAATTCAGCGGCAGAGAAAGCCATCTAGCTACTAACTACGGACCCGAAGGTCTACAAAGAACTACTCACGCATCATCGGAGAGGCACCAATGGAAGTGGTGAACCCCTCCGTGATGGTGTCTAGATTGGATCTGGTGGTTCTGGACTCTGCGGCGGCTGGATGAATATTTCGTCGACGCTTCTAGGGTTTCTAGAATATTGGGGTATTTATAGAGCAAAGAGGCGGTCCGGGGGGCACCCGAGGTGGGCACAACCCATCAGGGCACGCATGGGCCTCCTGGCGTGCCCTAGTGGGTTGTGCCCTCGGGTACCCCAGTGCAACCAGGCCCATTGCCTTCCTTCCGCCCATAAAAATCATCGTGGAGTTTCATGGCATTTGGACTTAAATGCGCTATTGATTTCGTGCGATGTAAAAAACATGGAAAAAACAACAACTGGCAGTTGGCACTATGTCAATACGTTAGTACCAAAAATGATATAAAATGCCTATAAAATGATTATAAAACATCCAAGATTGATAATAAAACAGCATGGAACAATAAAAAATTATAGATACATTGGAGACGTGTCAGCATCCCCAAGCTTAACTGTTGGGGAACGCAGTAATTTCAAAAAAATTCTACGATCACGCAAGGTCTATTTAGGAGATGCATAGCAACGAGCGGGGAGAGTGTGTCCACGTACCCTTGTAGACCGAAAGCGGAAGCGTTTACTAATGCGGTTGATGTAGTCGAACGTCTTCGTGATCCAACCGATCCAAGCACCGAACGCATGGCACCTCCGCGTTCAGCACACGTTCAGCTCGATGACGTCCCTCGTGCTCTTGATCCAGTTGAGGCCGAGGGAGAGTTCCGTCAGCACGACGGCGTGGTGATGCTGATGATGAAGTTACCGGCGCAGGGCTTCACCTAAGCACTACGACGATATGACCGAGGTGTGTAACTGTGGAGGGGCACCGCTGCGGCTAAGACAAATCTTGAGTGCCTTTGGGGGTGCTCCCCTCCCCCGTATATAAAGGAGGGAGGGAGGAGGCGGCTGGCCTAGGGGGTGCGCCAAGCATAGGGAGTCCTACTAGGACTCCCAAGTCCTAGTAGGATTCCCTTTCCTATTCGGAGTAGGAGAGAAGGAAAGAGAGGGAGAGGGAGAAGGAAAGGGGGGCCGCGCCCCCACCCCTTGTCCAATTTGGTTTGGGCACGGCGAGGCGTGCGCCACCTCTTGGCCCTTCTTCCCTCTCTCCACTAAAACCTAATAAGGCTCATTACTTCTCCCGGCGAATTCCCGTAACTCCCCGGTACTCCGAAAAATACCCGAATCACTCGGAACCTTTCTGATGTCCGAATATAGCCTTCCAATATATGAATCTTTACCTCTCGACCATTTCGAGACTCCTCGTCATGTCCGTGATCTCATTCGGGACTCCGAACAAACTTCGGTCATCAAATCACATAACTCATAATACAAATCGTCATCGAACATTAAGCGTGCGGACCCTACGGGTTTGAGAACTATGTAGACATGACCGAGACACATCTCTGGTCAATAACCAATAGCGGAACCTGGATGCTCATATTGGCTCCTACATATTCGACGAAGATCTTTATCGGTCAAACCGCATAACAACATACGTTGTTCCCTTTGTCATCGGTATGTTACTTGCCCGAGATTCGATTGTCTGTATCATCATACCTAGTTCAATCTCTTTACCGGCAAGTCTCTTTACTCGTTCCGTAATGCATCATCCCGTAACTAACTCATTAGTCACATTGCTTGCAAGGCTTATAGTGATGTGCATTACCGAGAGGGCCCAGAGATACCTCTCCGATTCACGGAGTGACAAATCCTAATCTTGATCTATGACAACCCAACAAACACCTTCGGGTACACCTGTAGAGCATCTTTATAATCACCCAGTTACGTTGTGACGTTTGATAGCACACAAGGTGTTCCTCCGGTATTTGGGAGTTGCATAAGCTCATAGTCAGAGGAACATGTATAAGTCATGAAGAAAGCAATATCAATAAAACTAAACGGTCATTTATGCTAAGCTAACGGATGGGTCTTGTCCATCATATCATTCCTCTAATGATGTGACCCCGTTCATCAAATGACAACACATGTCTATGGTCAGGAAACTTTAACCATCTTTGATTAACGAGCTAGTCTAGTAGAGGCATACTAGGGACACTTTGTTTTGTCTATGTATTCACACATGTATCAAGTTTCATGTTAATACAATTCTAGCATGAATAATAAACATTTATCATGATATAAGGAAATAAAATAATAACTTTATTATTGCCTCTAGGGCATATTTCCTTCATTAACTCCTACTCGTCCTCGAGTAGGTAAGTGATAAAAACAAAATTTTTGATGTGGAGTGTTGTTCATCATGTCATATCATATTCTTTTTTTTATAGCATGGACATTTGGACTTTTATGTGATTCAAAGCAATAGTCTAGTTTTGACATAATAATTTAGATACTCAAGCATATCAACAAGCAACCATGTCTTTCAAAATATCAATGCTAAACTAGTTATCCCTATCCCATCATGCTCAAACATTGATCCATTCATGAAACACACTCGAATATTAACTACACCCAATACTTAAGCATGATCATATTGCCTCCTAATTGATGCTTTTTATGAGAGAAGATGGAGACTCAAAATAAAAAAATTGCATAAAGTAAAAGAAAGGCCCTTCGCAGAGGGAAGTAGGGATTTGTAGAGGTGCCAGAGCTCAAAGCGGAAAAATTAGAGATAAAAACATTTTGGGAGGTGTATCCATCCCACTGACGAAAACGACTTAGAGTTCCGAACACTTTACATGCTAGATATGCCATAGGTGGTTCCCAAATAGAAAATAAAGTTTATTTCTTTTTCCACCATTCTTTCACTTTCCATGGCTAACCGTATCCACGGGTGCCCTCCATACCAACACTTTCCAAGGAATTTATTATTTGACAACATAAAGTAAATTCATTTTTGCATTTTGGGACTAGGCATACCTAAAACCTTTGCCTTACTCTCGTGCAAAGACAAGTGAATAAACAATCATTGTGAGAATAACACATCCAGCATGGAAAATATTAGCCACCCTGAGGGAGTCCCGGATTAGGGGGTGTCCGGATAGCCGAACTATAACCTTCGGCCGGACTCCTGGACTATGAAGATACAAGATTGAAGACTTCTACCCGTGTCCGTATGGGACTTTCCTTGGAGTGGAAGGCAGGCTTAGCGATACAGATATGTAGATCTCCTCCCGTTGTAACCGACTCTATGTAAACCTAGCCCTCTCCGGTGTCTATATAAACCGGAGGGTTTTAGTCCGTAGGACGAACAAAAATCATACCATAGGCTAGCTTCTAGGGTTTTGCCTCTCTGATCTCGTGGTAGATATACTCTTGTACTACCCATATCATCAATATCAATCAAGCAGGAGTAGGGTTTTACCTCCATCGAGAGGGCCCGAACCTGGGTAAAAACATCGTGTCCCTTGTCTCCTGTTACCATCCGCCTAGACGCACAGTTCGGGACCCCCTACCAGAGATCCGCCGGTTTTGACACCGACATTGGTGCTTTCATTGAGAGTTTCTCTGTGTCGTCGCTATCAGGAAGGATGCCTCATCCCGTCTTTAAAGATGACACTGTTGCTAAAGGAGATTTGGCTATCGGCCAAACTCTCCGGCTAGGTGGTTTTCTTATGACCGCCTGTTTGGCCGCCGCGCCGTTGATGACATCTCGGGTCATCGGAACCAATCTTCACGTCAACTCAGAACTCGCCGAGCAGTTGGATCCGACGGAGCTCTCTTCCTTAAACGAGCTCCTGGATCGCATCGCCGTCCTGGGAGTCGCTACAGACTATGACCAGATTGGGCCTAAACCCGATCTGAGAGAGATTAACTCTCCCCAGGTCACCCATCAAGTTGCCGTGGTGGAGGAACAATGCGGCGACCCTTCATCTATCTTAAGGACTAGCTATGTCTGGATTCCCGATCCCTCCAAGCCGGATACCCGCGGAGGGGAGGATGACACTCAAGACCTGAACTTAGAGTCAGGCAACGGGCTAGATTCATTGGACAACATCCAAGAATCCAAGCTTCCGAGTTTAGAAACTCCTTGGCCCTTGAGCCTCAAATTGGGTGAAGTTTTGGATCTAATTCCACCCACCCACCCGAACATAGGCGATCTATCCAAAATTAGGCAAGAGCCCGAGGAAGCGATTACATCATTCTCGGGCCAGATTCCTCCACGGTTATGAACAGGATAAAGGACTGCCGTGAGGAAGACGCAATTTCATTCTTCTGCAATAATTGCATGGACAAGGGAATCCTCAACGCCATAGGTCGCCATGAAATTACACGCTTTGCTGACTTGGCGTCTATAGTACGAAAGTATTGTGCGATGGAAAGCGCCTGGAAAACCGAAGTAAGATTTTGGGACAATCCGGCCCTGAATACAAACCCAGTCCGAAATAAAAGGGTGCATTATCGCCAATCACCCGGGTTAAACACCAAAAAGCAAAAAAAACCCTACGGGGCATGAAAATGTACTGGAGGGATGGCTCAACGGACCCTGTAAAATTCATAGTACAGAGGGCGCCACACCAACTCATAGCCTTAGAGCATGTTGGATACTCCGGCAGGTGGCCAAAAGTGGCGAAGAGCTTCTAACCCTAGCATCCACAGAGCGGCAGCCCAGGGATACCGGTACAGTATTAACAGTCTTCGAGACTTTCGCATCAAACAATATGCGAAAATGAACACTCCGCAGCCTTGCCGAAGTCTACCAAGTAGCAACAATAAATCCATGGAGTGACACGGCTATTACCTTTAATGCCAGTGATGAACCTAAATTCCAAACAGCCCGAGCACCAGCAGCATTGGTCCTCAGTCCAATAGTGGACGGCTTTCGCCTTACCAAGGTACTCATGGACGGTGGCAGTGGATTGAACCTCATTTATGAGGAAACCCTTCGAAAAATGGAAATAGACTGGAGCCGCATTGAGCGAAGCAGCACAACCTTTAGAGGAATAATCCCCAGTCGGGAAGCGTCTTTGACAGGAAAAATCACTGCTGGATGTGGTGTTCGGCATGCCGGATAATTACAGGTCCGAGGAGGTCACGTTCCAAGTGGCCCCGTTCAGCAGCGGATATCACGCTCTATTAGGGTGAGAGGCATTCACAATTTTTCAAGCTATACCCCATTACGGGTACATGAAGCTCAAAATGCCCGGGCCCAACGGAATCATCACTCTTGCTAGTGACTCGGACATAGCACTCCGCGCCGAAAATAAGACAGCCGCACTAGCCCTTGAGGCACTATCAAAGCCCTAGCGGTCGAGGAACCGATCGGCTGCGCTCCACGGTGAACAGGGACGATGTGATACTCGATAAAAGATCCAAGTCCACCTCCTTCAAACCAGCGGACGAAATAGTCAAATTCCAAGTCCACCTAACGGACCCTACAAACACGGCCTCCATCGGGGCACAATTAAACCCTGATGTAGACGCGACCACGAGAATTCCTACGAAAATTGGGACATCTTTGCTCGGCACCCTTGACCATGCCAGAATCCCACGCCGGTGGCGAGCACAGCCTAAACATCCTAAAAGGATTCAAGCTATCAAACAGGCTCTTCGGCGCTTCTCCGAACCTAAGAGACAAGCCATGGGAGAGGAGCTAGCCAAACTATTGGAGGTCGGATTCATCAGAGATATAAAACATCCGGACTGGCTAGCAAACCTGGTGATGGTACCAAAGAAGGATAAAGCATGGCGCCTATGCGTCGATTTCAAGGACCTCAACAAGGCTTGCCCAAAGGATCCCTTCCCCCTCCCCCACATCGATCAAATTATCGACGCTACCGCAGGACACGATTCATTGTGTTTCCTCGATGCATACTCCGGCTACCATCAAATCAAGATGGCAGAGCCTGACCAAGCCGCAATGGCATTTATCACCCCGTACGGCCCATTCGCTGACACAATGCCCTTCGGGCTCAAAAACGCCGGCGCAACATATCAGCGCATGATTCAGACATGTCTGGCAAACCAGATCGGCAAAACAATGGAGGCATACGTAGATGATGTGGTCGTCAAAACCAAGCATGTCGAAACTCTAGTAGACGACTTGAGGCTCACATTTGATAATCTTCGAACATATGACATCAAGCTTAACCCGGAAAATGCGTTTTGGCGTATCACCGGAAAAGCTCTTGGGCTTCATTGTATCCGGTAGAGGAATTGAAGCAAACCCAGCCAAGATCCGAGCTCTGTCACAATTGGATATCCCAAAGGACCTCAAACAAATACAAAAATTGATTGGATGCGTGGCGGCTCTAAGCCGCTTTATCTCCCGTTTGGGAGAAAAGGCATTACCCCTCTATCGCCTCCTCCGGCGCACCGAACACTTCGAGTGGACGGATGCCGCCACGGCCGGACTCGAAGAAATAAAAGCCATATTGGCAACAAACCCGGTCCTGGCCGCGCCCAACATGGACGAGCCAACACTATTATACATCGACGCAACTCATCAAGTTGTAAGCGCGGTGCTCGTTGTCGAAGGAGAAATGGACGGACACAAGTTTCCCCTTCAAAAACCAGTCTACTACGTGTCCACTGTCCTCACTCCATGCAAGTCACGGTATACGCATTATCAAAAGATAGCGTACGCGGTGTTTATGGCATCCCGGAAACTGCGACACTACTTTCAAGAGTGTTCGATAACAGTAGCCTCCAAAGTACCTCTTAGCGACATTATAAACAACCGCGACGCGACGGGCCGGATTGCCAAATGGGCCATTGAGCTCCTCCCGTTCGACATAACCTATAAGCCACGGAGAGCCATTAAGTCGCAAGTTTTGGCCGACTTCGTCGCCGAATGGACTGAAGCCGAAATCCCTAAAGAGTACGACACATATTCCAACTGGATCATGCACTCCGACGGCTCCAAAATGTTGGCTGGTCTAGGGGCTGGCGTCGTTTTGACGTCCCCAATAGGAGATACAGTCCAATACGTACTCTAGATAATGTATACGGACTCCAACAACGCAGCCGAATACGAGGCCCTTCTACATGGTCTCCGGATGGCAGTATCCATGGGCATTCAACGCCTAGAGGTGCGCGGGGATTCGAACCTCACGATATCCCAAATAAATGGAGACTTTGATGCCAAGGATCCGAAAATGGCAGCTTATCGCAACGCCGTCCTAAAAATGTCAGCTTGGTTCGAAGGGCTCGAATTTCACCATATAGCCCGGGAAAACAATCAGGCAGCAGACGTCTTGGCACGCATTGGCGCAAAGTGCGATGTCGTCCCCCCCCCCCCAATATCTTATTAGAGAGGTTGTTCAAGCCATCCGTATTATGGGAAGGGGAGTCCGGAAATAACAGCCCGGACCTAACAACACTGCCCGACACCGAACACTCTGACACAATTGGAGGCTCTGCCAACGAAGTAACATCTTCAACCCACATAATAATGGCAGTCATTGCCCCGTGGACGGAACCATTCCTAGCCTACCTAACCAGGCAGGAACTTCCCGAGGACCAAAACGAGGCACGCTGCATAGTGCGGAGATCTAAAGCCTATAAAGTCCATGAGGGAGAGCTTTATAAGAAAAGCACGACCGGAGTCCTTCAAAGGTGTATCTCCGAAGAGGAAGGGCGGAATCTTCTGGCTGAAATTCATGCCGGACTCGGCGGGCACCACGCCGCAGCCCGGGCCCTTGTAAGCAAGGCCTTCCATACAGGATTTTATTGGCCGACGACCCGGCGGATGCTCAGGACTTAGTCCAACAGGCGTCGGTTGCCAGCTCTTTGCTAATCAAAGCCACATGCCACCCACCGCCCTCCAAACTATACCCATCACCTAGCCCTTCAGTGCAGGGGCTTGACATGGTTGGACCCCTTAAAGGAGGAACCCACAAACAAAAATACCCATCGGTCATGGTGGATAAATTCACCAAATGGATAGAGGCCAAGCACTGTTAAGGCGGCGGATCCGGACCGGTGATAGACTTCATATCGAAGTCGTACATCGTTCTGGCGTCCCCCACAGCATCATCACTGATAACGGCACGAACTTCACAGCCGACAAGGTCAAACTCTGGTGCAAAAACATGGGCATCAAGCTCGACTATGCTTCAGTCTATCACCCTCAAACTAACGGTCAAGTCGAATGAGCAAACGGTCTAATCATGAGTGGCATCAAACCCAGATTAGTGCGGTCCCTCAAGGAATCTAACACGCCTTTGGGTAGAGGAGCTCGACTCCGTACTGGGGGCTGCGGACCACGCCGAATCGCACCACCGGATTCACACCATTCTTTATGGTATACGGCAGAGGCAGTTCTGCCTGCGACATAATTCATGACTCACCTCGGCGTGCGCATGTATGCGAAGAAAGAGAAGCCGAGATCGATCGGCAGGACAGTTTGGACGCCTTGGAGGAGGAGCGTGGCGTGGCAAAAGCCCGTTCAGCATTCTATCAACAGCGAGCTCGAAGATATCAAAGCAGAAATGCGGGCCAAAACTTACAATGTTAGCGAGTTAGTTCTCGCTGCCGGACAAGAAAAAGGACAAACTCAAGCCCAAATGGGAAGGTCCCTTTATTATCGACCAAGTCCTGACCGGTGGAGCGTACCGTCTGCGAGATGCATCGGATAATCGACTCGAGCCGAACCCATGGAACGCAGCCCGTCTCCGAAGATTCTATGCCTACCGCCGGATTCTGAGTTCGTCTCCTTCCTCTGTCTATTTTTAATACATTAGCTGTCTTATATTTCTCTCCTTCTCCCTCTTTTTCTCTTACAGCCTTTAAAGGCTCGTTCACGCATTGTCCGCACACACTTGACGCGCTATCCGCGCTCATTATACCTGGGGGCTTCTTTAACAGAAGCTTATTTGTACGGGCTTTATGCCTAACACATGTAACGCAGCTTCCGCATGTACATTTTATTCACCATTATATGCATTGATATGACTTAAGTTTTGGCCAAGCTGGGTTGCCTAGCTCACGTGCTTACCCCTACGTTCCCGATTGTTCGGCTAGGTGGTAAAGGAGCACCTCTGTGATTGTTCTTGTCGGGTCACCGGATGTGTACCTCAGACTGGGTGAAGCCAAAAGCTAGCGTTCTTAAGGGAATGATTGGTCGGTGAACTAAAGATGATTTCTCACTTATTTATTTACCTGCCCCAGATGCTTTTACGCTTTTTCGCAGTGGGACATGCACTTTAAGGCATGCCTCCAAGGGAAAAAGAACCCCTAACGGAACTATTCTCCTGGAAGATGTTTCTTACTAACCATGTAATATAACATACCTAGTTGGGCACTTATGCATTCAAGCACTAATGACCCCTACGTCTGGTCTCCACGCATGCCCGGTTCTTACATAACCGTGAGGGTATTCGGACACACTCCGGACTATAGGGTCCCGAGGTTGAAGCGCAAAGGTCCGCCATGACAAACAATCTACAATCCGGCTAGAAGGCATTTTTTACATGTCATCTTCAATTACATAGTCAATTTGACTGGGTGTATTCCTCCTCAATACCATCTAATAGGCTGTCTAGTTTACGATCTGTTGGGAATACTTTGCGGCCAATTCTACTTGGCCATACACTAAGCTCACAGGGATCTCCTTCCCATCGGGCCCTACAGGTCCGACCTCGGCCATGTGGTTTGGGTCAGCCTTCGTGTACCGCGTCTTCACCATGGGCCAGGCCTCCCTAGCGCCTTGATGGCAGGCCGATATCTTCCATAATCGGAAGCACCGCCGTGCTCCCTTAAGCCTCTCCGCAAGCTCTCCAAGGCCTTCGGGTAGGGAGACAGATGGCCACAAAGCCTGGGCGACGCCTTTCATCACCTGCCGAACTTCGTTAAATGCAGTTGTAAACTTCGGGAAGAAGGTCACCCGTAGAATCGGGCATTTCCTCTGCAGGACGACCTATGAGCATACCTACAGACATAACTGTCGGGGATATACCCCGCGGTGTAAACCAGCCGGAAGTTAACCCGGCCGGACTTGGCGGTTTATTTGAGACCCCGCTGACACTTGGCGGTTCACCGGCGACCCGTTTGGACCTGGCGGTTCACGACTCTTGGTAATCCGGCAGGCGGGTGCGAGGAGCGACAAGACACAGTGGCCCAACGGGCGGTTCATGAAGGCAGTTCATACTATGGTGGGCGGTTTAAGAGGAAAGGCATAAGGAATATTTTTCTTACAAGGAGTTAAGACACGGACTTGTATCCGGTTTGTATTAGAGATAGACTAGTCCTAATCCTAATAGGACTCCACATGTAACCCGCCCTTCAACATATATAAGGAGGGCAGGGCTCTCAAAGAGGGACAGGCTACAAGCAAGAAGAAACAATCTTAGGGCTAGACACAAAGAGGAGAGCCAGTTCTGGCGACTCCTGGTGATGATAATGAGACCTAGCCTCAAACAACATGTAGGATTTTTACCGGATGATGTTTCCGGGGCCCAAGCTGTCTAAATCCATGTCTTGTGTTGCGTCTCTCGATTCCGCTCAACCCCTCTCAAGCTACCACATAGATGCGTTGGCCTCGCGACTAAGTCCTGGCACTAAGGACATCTGCCGTGACAATTCCACGACAGTTGGCGTCCACCGTGGGGCTCGCGCACGGTGGTGTTGAGTTCTTGAAGGGATTTCAGTCAGGGATCGTGAAGCTCGCGTTATGTCAAAAGGAAAAAGCGCCTGCACAGAAAGCACGTAGGATAACCCGGCATGCAAGTCGGAAGATTGAGAGATTAGGGCTCAGTACGCCGCCGACGCGTCGTTTCAATCCACCAAGTCCGAGACGAGATCTTTTGTGCAAAGGTGATTTATCTGCCAGGTTTTTACTCCTTGGCCGACAGGAGTTTTTCTATAGCTGTCGTACACCGGGTCGGATCAATCAACACATGCGTGAGGAGACAAGAGTCAAAATACGAGGCGTTCTCATAAATTGATCTACCAAGGACTGCTGCTACTGTTGCTCGGAGTAGTACTACTTCCAGTAAAAAATTATGGTACTGTTGCTTGAAGGCAAGGCTATGATCCATCAAGTACGCGGGTACCGCTCATGTTAAAACTCAGATTTTGGGAAGGTGTAATCTGTACGGAAAGCTCCAGATTCGTTTTTTAATCATTCCTTTGATCAAGCCAGCCATGAGTACTAGTACGTGGATCTACTAGTAGTATTTGTTCAGTTTTTCAAAGGGAAGAGACCATGACCCGGATTCTACTCCGTTGCCGAGTCGCCCGTAGCGAGTAAGGCCGCCGTCGAGGGTTTGGAGTTCTGCTGTGCGCCGCCTACGCAAAGTGATCCGTCGAATCTGAAGGTGAATTGATATCTGCTACAGTGGCTATTAAAGCGAGCGTGTCAGATCAAACCGCTACTGAATAGTACTACTATTAGTAGTCCGAGTCAAAATCAAAGCCATCCAAAGGAAGCATCCTGGAATAGTAAATTGCAGGCTACCATGTGGACTTGTCAACACACCCGAGACAGTACGAGCCACTCTGGCCGGATCTCCACCGCCGTCGCCCCGGGAGCCGCTGCTACCTGGCCGCGGCCCGTCTTGCCGACGCCCCTCTGGAGTCGCCGGGTTACGCCTCTGCTGCTGCTACTTTTTCTGGTGTCAGGACCGAGTCAAATCTGAACTCAAACTTTGAGAAGGCAATCTGTACAAGGAAGAAATAATGCTTGTAGGAACTGCTTGCTTCACGTGAGTATGCATGTCTGGGCAAAGGACTACCACGCCGGATCGGATTGGCGGATCAACATCGCCTGCGAGATATCTTTTCCGCGTACACCGCTGGACGTAGTTGACCCGCCCCAGTTGCAACCAACACGCGTATGCTGGTCTCTGCTTACATGCGCTTCTCGGCAGATGCAACAAGACGCCCGAAGAAAATTAGGTGATATCCATCCAGCTTACTTTTTATCAGTACTTGTTAATTTTTTGTGAAAACAACTACTCTGCCCTATAGTGTTGTTATACACAGGTAAATTATTCATTACAAACATGGTGTTATGCCGCGGATGCACGTTCAGCTGTGCCGCGTGGCTCCACGGGCACGCATGTCGCGGTCCAGTTTACATCAAACGCGCCAGCTGACTCGCCCGTCCGCACCACCTTACAAGGTCACGGATGACTCGCCTGTCCGCCTCGTGGCTGGTTCACGTGTCTGTGCCAGCTTACAACATGGAAGACAACTCGCTCGTCCGCGACGGTTTACAACACTATGGGCGATTTATCCGTCCGACCCCGTGGCTGACTCGCCCGTCCGCACCGGCTTATAATGCCACGGTCGACTCGTTTGTTGTCCGGGCGAATCAGGTGTTATCCCCTATATATTTTATCAGCACATACTTTGTTTGAGAACAATTACTCTGGTATATGGTATTTTTTCGCAGGGCCATTATTCATTTCAAAGGTGTGACAAAGGGGCATGCGCTGATATTTTTTATTACCGCGTTCGTGCCGTGCTGCTTGACGGATACATGCGCAAGTCGTTGCCCCTGCTACATCAACACACGCGAATAACTATCATCAGAGCCGCTTTATAAACGCAGAGACAACTTACTCGTCCGCACCGGTTTACATTGCCGCGGCCGGTTCATCTGCCTTGCTGCCGCGGCTGACTCGGCCGTGATTAATTTTAGCATCGCTGTGGTGATCATCAACTCCATGGCGGATAATTTCTGGCCTAACACATCAGGTGATATCCATCTAATATATATATTATTAGTGCGTATTATTTTTGTCAAAGAGCAGTTTATCTTTGCCTTGGTCTGCAATATTGTATGCAGGACAATTATTCATTATAAATGTGGTTTATACCATGGAGTACGGCACGCGCTGGCAACGTCCTGCCTGGTGTTCGTCCGTGCCGCATTACACGGTGAATGGACGCATGCAAGACGCCGCCCTTACGGCCCGGTTTACATCAACTTGCCGGGACCGTGCCTGCGTTTGACTCGCCCGTCTGAACTGGTTTACAACGCCGCGACCGACTCACTTGTCTGTGCCGCCTCTGATGCTGCGGTCGTATTTTCCGTCCGTCTCTCGCGGCCTGGTCTACATCAACATACCGGGCCGCACTGCTCGCATGAGCTGTTTATTGAGTATGAGCAAGTCACAACTTGGGTAGCCCGGTTTTTCTTTCAACAAATTGGAGGCGAATTATCATCAACCGCCGTCTGCATTGGATGGCTCAATGGGCAGGCGGACAAGTCGCCGCCACTATAGTTTGGTTAACTTCAAATCGCCAGTTGGAAGGAACCATTGTCCGAGTTGCTGACACTGCTCATACGGGATCATTTATAACCCGCCGCAGTCACCTCAACCTTCTGTGGATTCACATCGTGCTATCAACACCAATGATATACAAGTTATGCCGGTTTATATCACGGTCAAACATGGAGAATCTCAAGCCAACTCCTCGAGTCACCTTTGAGACTTGGGGCTACGATGACATAACTCGGCAAATCTTGCCAATTTCAGCAAAGTTAAAAACCCTGTGACGATGGAGGGAAAGATAACCCAGTCCGGAGGTTCTTGTTATATTGATGAAAATTTAAAGGCCGTCAGAAAATTTCCGGCTGAAAATGAAGATTCTGGTTTTAAATCCGGTTCAAAGGAAAGATGTCTCGCACAAAGCTTTGAAGCTCTCAATATCCGGTTTAAGAAGGATTTATCTCTTGCAAAAAGTTAAAGGGTGCCAAAAAGGACCTGCTGCCATGATGCGCGGTTCAAACATGGGTATCATGCCTTATTGGCTTATCATATTATTGATCATTTGGGGGCTTGGTCGTATCCGAACCATAGCCACGCCTCTTGATCGGCGTAATGCCACGATGTCATTTGGGGGCTTGGTCGTGTCCGAACCAATGCAACACCTTTTGATAGGCGAAAGCCACCAGATCACGCAGGGACATGGTCAAGTATGAACCGATCCACGCCTCTTGATCGGCCTAAGGCCATAGAGTCACTTGGGGCTTGGTGAACCCGAACCATTGCCACGCCACTTGATCGGCATAATGCCACGGTTTCAGTTGGGGACCTGGCTGACCTGAACCATAGCTACACCTTCTTGGGAGCTTGGTCGTGTCCGACCATGGTAACACCATCTCATCGGCTCAGTAAAGCCTCCGTTTGCAAACGGTTTTATCATTGCCTTTGCTTCCATATTTTTTCATAACTGTTATTTGATTTTTGTTGCGTTTTTTAAACCGACATTGTTAATCCGGTTCAAACTGTCAATTACAAATTGGCGGAACACGGTCGAATCCTAATCCGGAGACTATCTGCCTGGTTTGATTTTATGTTACCATCTTATTATGGAGTAAACCGGTGTTCATTAACCCGGCTTGACTTCAATTACAAATTGTCAGTACATGATCAAATCATAATCCGGAGACTATCCGCCCGGTCTGGTTTGACTACGAGTCGCCAGTATTATATATGGTTAAACCGGTGTTTATCAACCCGGTACGGTTTTATCATAAACCGACACAGTATGAAAGGAGTTATCATTACTCAAGATTGGGGTTATCACCTTTACTACAAAAAGTTGGTAAACCAATGATGTGATTCAGTGTCACAGGTATGATATATGTCATTGATTATTCTTAAGTGCAGCCTTGGTTATAAACCTGGGTTATATGTTGGGCATTATGACCCGTCCGGCGGTAAACCGCCAGGACACTTTAAACTTGTTGTATGCAGAGACAGGTTGAATAAAGCATGATGATAAATTATCTGGTGTTTATTAAACCGACCTGGCTTTAAGATGATAAGTCGCCAGTATATGATGAGAAATTAACCGGTGTTTGTTAACCCGGCCTGGCTTTGGACTGTAAGTCGCCAGTACATATTTAGATTGCGCCATTGAAATCATGCGCTTATAAATCATTGGGTTATATTATTCAAATAGCCAAACTTGGCTGAATTTTCATTATGATATTGAATGAATAAGGTTTTTCATACCAGATTATGTTATCTTTAATAGCCAACACGGCTGGATTTTTTATGGGTATCAATAACCAATATTATAATTGAGGTTTTCAAAGTCGCTTTTAGCGCAATGGTTATCATATTATTAATGGATATGATTTATTCTACAATTGAAGAAATAGTCCCGAGTCGCTGCAGGCTTACGACCCGGCACTTGGGGGCTACATTATTTAAGTTGAGATTACATCAAATATGAAAGTCTCATGTCACTGCAAGCACGCACCATGACACTTGGGGGCTAATGCAAAGTCATTTTTTGCTCATCTTATTGAAGACCCGACTCATCACATTATAATGTGGACCCTTGGGGGCTACCAATTGCTCCTTTTAAGAATTCAAGCCCCATGATGGGGGTTACATCATATGATGTTATTTTTGTTAAAGTATATATCAAGTCCCAGCTCAATATTATCTTACTGAGCCGGCCCTTGGGGGCTACACATCATTGCTCAAATCTACATGATTATACCTACAAAGTCCCTGCTCATTATTGCATAATGACCCGGCCCGTGGGGGCTACAATCGGTTGAAGTTTTTATGAGTATAAGACAATTACAAGTCCTGTGTTGCTGCAAGCATGACAACCCGGTACTTGGGGGCTACATAGTATGGAGTATTCAGTTTTTACTAGTCCTTTGGGATGAACAACATGGATTTCTTTGAAAGTGGCAGTATTTATATTGAAGCAAAGTCTTAAGGCACCACTTTGTTCTGCTCAAAGACTTGGGGGCTACAGGTATTATATTATTATCGAAGAAATATTTTCAAATTCTCTGATTGAGCCAACTAGGTTGACTCGGCGTCACCAATCATTACGACCCTGTGGCTGCAACCTGGCGTCATTAATAATCATGAACCGGCGTTGGTAACAATCATGAACCGGTGTCTGCAACTATCATGACTCAAAATTATCAAGTTTTTATAACCCGACAGTCTTTGACAATGATAAAACCGGCAAGTTCTGCATCTTCAAACCGGTTGAATATCAGATGAGTATTTCAAGACCAATATTTCCTAAACCGGCGCTTTGGAAGCCGACTCAAGTGGATTATTCTTCAGAATATTTTTTCTATAAGAAGCCAACATCAGCAATTTGAGTATGAAGCTGGTTATCGACCCGGATTTTCTAGAAGGAGGAAATGACAAAGGACTTAGGGCGATCGGTGCGGTCTACAAGAATTCTTAACCCGGAGCACAACCTGCCAAATTTGTTCTAGTGTTTATTTTGCAGCATAAGTTTACCATGGATAAATCCAAGCTAAACTTGGGGGCTAATGTCGGGGATATACCCCGCGGTGTAAACCGGCCGGAAGTTAACCGGCGGACTTGGCGATTTATTTGAGACCTCACGACACTTGGCGGTTCACCGGCGTCCCGTTTGGACCTGGCGGTTCACGACTCATTGGTAATCCGGCGGGTGCGAGGCGACAAGACCTGGTGGCCCAACAGGCGGTTCATGAAGGCAGTTCATACTATGGTTGGCGGTTTAAGAGGAAAGGCATAAGGAATATTTGTCTTACAAGGAGTTAAGACCTGGACTTGTATCCGGTTTGTATTAGAGATAGACTAGTCCTAATCCTAATAGGACTCCACATGTAACCCGCCCTTCAACATATATAAGGAGGGCAGGGCTCCCCAAAGAGAGACAGGCTACAAGCAAGAAGAAACAATCTTAGGGCTAGACACAAAGAGGAGAGCCGGTTCTGGCGACTCCTGGTGATGATAATGAGACCTAGCCTCAAACAACATGTAGGGTTTTTACGGATGATGTTTCCCGGGGCCCGAAGCTGTCTAAATCCATGTCTTGTGTTGCGTCTCTCGATTCCGCTCAACCCCTCTCAAGCTACCACATAGATGCGTTGGCCTCGCGACTAAGTCCTGGCACTAAGGACATCTACCGTGACAATTCCACGACAATAACTCTGATTAGTCGACTTCCTCACCGAACTCTTTTTTAAAGTTCGTTCAAGCACTTACTAAAAATGCCGCGTCGAAGCCGTCGATTCTCCTTCACGGAGTCCGACAGCTGGGCACGAACATCCTTTAGTTCCTCGCCCAGCTGGGTGTTGGCATCTTGGAGATTATTCTTCTCCTGCCTCACCCTCGTAAGCATGCTCTCCCCGGCCTTTAACCGGCGCAAGAGTTGTTGCTTGTACGGATCTACTCCGGCGCCATCTGCAATGATGTTGTCGATTTACACACGCCGCACTTCATAACATACTTATCTTTAGGCGTATATTACTAGCGGGGTCTCCTTGGCCTCCCCTGCAGCGGCTAGTGCGGCCTCAAGTTGGGCTTTGCACTCTTCGAGCTCCTGGGACAGTCAGGTATTCTTTTTTGTAAGATCCTGCATAACAAATGATCCTTAAATCAGTTATTCTAACTATTTTAAGTCTCGGGGGCTACTGGTATATATAACCATCAAATTCTCTCACCCGTATGTCTTTTACATACTGCTCCGTGGCTCTGGCTAGACCATTTTGAGCGGCACGGAGGTGCGCATCTCCCGAGTTGAAGGCATTCAATGCCTCTTGGGAGAAACATGCGTCACGAAGAACTGTCCGGCGACGCCTGTGATTCATGGCACTCTCCACCTCGGAATTGGTGGCAGATAGTCCGTCGGCATCCTCTGTCGGAGGAGTGCCGACGCACGCCTCGTGTTCGCCTCCGCTTCTGGACCTGGCTTTGGAGCCTGGCTGGTGGAGGCTCGATTGGCAACCTCTCCGGATATAGTCCGCGGCGCCTCTTTTTCTGAAGAGCACGGCGTTAGCATACCTTCCGGGAATAAAACCTGGAATAAGATGGCGCGCCATACCGTTCTATTGGCGTCTCAATCCGGAACACACTTCTTTTCATTTCTTTGAGCCTTGCTGCCCCTTGTTGGCTAGCCACCGCAGGCTCGGCCTTCCGCCTCAAGGGCTCCCCCTGCGAAACACCATTGATATATGGTGATCAAAGATAAGCACGGATGGATCATTTTCAAAGTATTGGGACTTCGGTCTCAGTTACCTGTGAGGCTGGAAATATTTCGGGGTAATCGGCCGTAATGGCAACCAAGGCATTGTCGATGCTCAGTTGGTAAAATACCCCATCGATCAGCTCCACGGATATGTCCGGATCCTCTTGGGAAGCTGGATCAAGGGACCGTTCCGGATCCTCGAGTTGTGGAGGAGGGCTGTTTATATCCTTTACGGCCCGGCGCAATTCCTGCGTCGAAATCACAAGATAAGGTACTTAACTATGGGAATATGGAACGGATGGGCATAAAGAAGTGTCCGCTTACCCAGCTTGGAGGATCGTACATAGAAAATCCGCCCTGTGGATTGACGCGGAGGAAATCCTCCTCTTCTCCCTTGTACAATGCGGATAAGGCCTTCGTCAGAGCAGCAACCGATCCCGGCCCTTTACGGCCGCAGCGGTGGCATCATCATCCTCCGTTGAAATCCCACATGGGGTGGCCTCTATACTGAAGCGGCTGCACCCCCCGCATAATGCATGTGGCCATGACCCCGATCATGGTCAGTCCGGAATGAGCTAATAATCTTATCCGGCGCATCAGGTAAAGGATGTCCCTGTCGTTTTCCTTCTGAGGGCTCCGTGGGCGCCAGCTTAGGCGCTTCTTCAAAGGAGCATTATTGAACTCAGGAAGGCCGATTCGAACAGGGTCCGGCAGGGGGACATCTTCTATATAAAACCATTCTGAAGGCCAGTCTTTGGACGCCTTCTCTGGGGTTCCAGATAGATATCCGGTCCCGGCGATGCGCCATAGTTCGGCTCCGCCCACTTGATATATTGACACCTCCTGAGAACGGGGCACAAGGCAGAACAACTTCTTCCATAGCGCGAAATGAGCCTCGACGCCCAAGAACAGCTCGCAAAGGGCTACGAAGCCCGCAATGTGCAATATGGAGGCAGGCGTAAGGTTGTGCAGCTGGAGGCCGTAGAACTCCAGGAGCCCCCGAAGAAACGGATGAATTGGAAATCCGAGCCCTTTTATTAAATAAGGGACAAGGCATACCCGCTCTCCTTTGGAGGGATTGTGGACGCTCTCTGCCTGCTTTCTGCCATTATAGGTGGCGAGTCCGGCTCGAACCGGGACCATAAAGGCTGGGGGAAGAAATCCCTTGGTTTGGAGCGTCACTAGCTCGCTGTGTGGGACGGAACATCTCTTCCAATCTCCAGGCTAAGGGCTGGGAGGGCGAGAAGAGGAGCTGCGTCGACTGGCCATGATGGAATGGATTTCTGTCGGATGTGCTCCGATGAATACTCGCGAAAGGAAGATGGTGTGATTCGGATCTAAATCCTTGTCTCTTTTATAAGGCAGCTTATTTGCGCAGCTAGGGGGGTAAAAGTAAAAACACCCTGGCTTTTCGCATTCGTTTGACACGTGGAAGACGACCATTATTGGGCGTGGAAGCCAAGGAGCACAATATTCACGAGAAGCGGACACTATTCAACAGTACACAGAATTTGGAGAAGAACCCGCCTTGCAATGTCAAGACAAATCTGCGCGCCGGACTCATCGTCATTGAAGCCTGGTTCGGGGCTACCGAGGAGTCCGGATTAGGGGTGTCCGGATAGCCGAACTATAACCTTCGGCCGGACTCCTGGACTATGAAGATACAGGATTGCAGACTTCGTCCCGTGTCTGGATGGGACTTTCCTTGGCGTGGAAGGCAAGCTTGCGATACGGATATGTAGATCTCCTCCCATTGTAACCGACTCTGTGTAAACCTAGCCCTCTCCGGTGTCTATATAAACCGGAGGGTTTTAGTCCGTAGGACGAACAACAATCATACCATAGGCTAGCTTCTACGGTTTAGCCTCTCTGATCTCGTGGTAGATCTACTCTTGTACTACCCATATCATCAACATCAATCAAGCAGGAGTAGGGTTTTACCTCCATCGAGAGGGCCCGAACCTGGGTAAAAACATCATGTCCCTTGTCTCCTGTTACCATCTGCCTAGACGCACAGTTCGGGACCCCCTACCCGAGATCCGCCGGTTTTGACACCGACACACCCGTTACCGTTCTGCGAGCTAAACAAACACACAAAAGAGAAGTTTATTTGAAAATTAGAGATGGCACATGCAAACTTTCTTAGAACGGCAAAAGAATACCACATATAGGTAGATATAGTGGACTCATGTGGCAAAACTGGTTTAAAGGATTTTGGATGCACAAGTAGAGATCATACTTAGTGCAAAATGAAGGCTAGCAAAAGATTGGGAAGCGACCAACCAAGAAACGAATAATCTCATAGGCAAGCATTAAGCATAATTAACACCGAATAATGCACCACAAGTAGGATATAATTTTCATTGCATGATTATTGACTTTTGTGCATGCATAGGGAATCATAAACCTTAACACCAATATTCTTACTAGACCACAATTACTCATCAACATAACTCACATATCACAATATCATATCTCAAAACTATAACTAAGAATCAAGTTTATTTTGTCCAATGATCTTCATGACATTTTTTTTCTTTTCTATTTCTTTATCCTTCGTGGATATCTATCACTTTGGGACTAATTTTCATGTGTTGCTTTTCATAAGCTCAAACAAATATAAGTGAAGATCATGAGCATAACAAATTTTCTTTCTCTCAAAATAATTTAAGTGAAGAAAGAGAGAAATTCTTCAAAAATAACAAAGCACACCGTGCTCAAAAATATATAAGTGAAGCACTAGAGCAAGTCCTAGCTCATAAAAGATTTAAGTGAAGCACAGAGAGCAATTCTAACAAGTCATGATATAATTTTGGCTCTCTCAAATAGGTGTGTCCAGCAATGATTGATGACTTAAAACACAAATAAAACAAGCAAAGACACATATCATACAAGACGCTCCAAGCAAAACGCATATCATGTGACGAATAAAAAAATAGTCTTGAGTAAAATACCGATAGTTGTTGGAAGAAAGCGGTGATGCCACTCGGGGCCATCCCCAAGCTTAGTTGGTTGCTCATTCTTTGATAATAGCTTGGGATACCGGGGCATCCCCAAGCTTAGGATCTTAAATCCTTCCTTCATCCATCGTAAGATAACTCAAAACTTGAAAACTTCAATCACACAAAACTCAACAAAACCTTCGTGGGATCCGTTAGTATAAGAAAGCAAACCACTACTATAAGTGTTGTATCAAACCAGTTCATATTTTGTTTTTTGTATTATATCTACTGTATTTCGACTTTTCTATGGCAAAAACTCATCAAAGAAAACCATAGAGCCATCAGAATAAGCACACAACACAAAGAAAACAGAATCTGTCAAAACGGAACAGTCTGTAATAATCTAACTTTTGCGAATACTTCTGGAACTCCAAAAATTCTGCCAAATTAGGACGACCAGGGTAATTTGTATATTAATCTTCTGCAAAAAGAATCTTTTCTGTCATTTATGAAAATTATTTCCGTGATCATAAAGTTTCTGTCTTTTTCAGCAAGATCAAACAACTAGCACCCAAGAGGATCCTAAAGGCTTTACTTGGCACAAACACTAATTAAAACACAAAAAACACAATCATACCAGTAGCATAATTGTGTAAACACACAAGAACAGACAGCAAAAAACAAAAATAAATTTTATTCATTGGGTTGCCTCCCAACAAGTGCTATAGTTTTACGCCCTTAGCTAGGCGTAAGGCAGAGTTTTGTCATCTTTGATTTGAGATCCATAAGATGCCCTCATGTTGATTCATAAGGTGGCCTAATTTTTATTCTAGGAAAGTGTTGCATACCTTTCCTCAAAGGAAATTGGAACTTCATATTGCCTTCTTTCATATCAATCGCGGCACCGATAGTGCATAAAAACGGTCTACCAAGAATAATTGGACAAGACAGATTGCAATCAATATCAAGAACAATAAAATCTATGGGCGCATAATTCCTATTTGCAAGAATAAGAACATCATTAATTCTTCCCATAGGCTTTTTAATAGTAGAATCTGCCAAGTGCAAATTTAAGGAACATTCTTCAAGATTGGTAAGACCAAGCACATCACATAAAGATTTCGGAATTGCAGAAACACTAGCACCCAACTCACACAAGGCAGAACACTCATAATTTTTAATTTTGACTTTGCTAGTAGGTTCCCACTCATCATGCAATTTTCTAGGAATTGAAACTTCTAATTCCAACTTTTCTTCCAAAGCTCTCATCATAGCATCAACAATATGTTTAGTAAAAGCTTTGTTTTGTTCATAAGCATGGGGTGAATTTAGCATGGATTGCAACAAAGAAATACAATCAATCAAAGAGCAACTATCATAATTAAAGTCTTTGTAATCCAAAAGAGTGGGACATCACTAGCTAAAGTTTTAACCTCTCCAAACCCACTTTTATCAATTTTCTCAACAAAATTTTCACCCTCCGAAATAATGGGACGCCTTATACCTAAAGTTGACTCTTCTCCAGTCCATTTTTCATCATTCCTAACTTTACTAAACAAGGAATCAATAGAAGAAACACCAATCATTTTAAGATCTTCGTCACTTTTGTCTTCTAACGAGATTGGTTTAGCAACCATTTATTTACTAAGGTAGCTTGTGCATTGGATATTTTTCCTAGCAAACTTTCAGCAAAAGCATATTTACATTGGAGATTGCAAACTTCTCTACTAATATCATCAAGTTGTTTTGTGATAGCATCTAGCACAACAGAGTGCTCCTTAAGTTCTTCTATAAAGTACTTGTTATGCTCAAATTGTGTAGTCATGTATTCCTTAGTACTTTTCTCAATTTCAGGCAAAATATTGGGGTAAGGAGCATCATAATATTTTCTTTGAGGAATCATGACTACGCAAACAAAAAATGCACACAAAGACAGATCCGGCAAGAAAATGGCGAACGGAAAAAGAGAGGCGAATAAAACGGCAAATTTTGTGAAGAGGGGGAGAGGAAAATGAGAGGCAAATGGCGAATAATGTAAATTGCAAGGAGATGAGATTTGTGATTAGGAACCTGGTATATGTTGAAGATCCTCCCCGGCAACGGCGCCAGAAATTCCTTTTGATGTCGCTTGAAGCTACGTCGGTATTTCCCCAAAGAGGAAGGGATGATGCAGCACAACGGCGGTAGGTATTTCCCTCAGATATGAAACCAAGGTTATCGGACCAGTAGGAGAACCAAGCAACACAACGTGAACAACCCCTGCACACAAATAACAACACCTCGCAACCCGACGTGTTAAAGGGGTTGTCAATCCCTTTCGGGGTACGGTGCCAGAAATTGCGTGTTGACGGGAGAAAGTTGTAAGAGATTGAATAAATAGATCGCAAATAAAATAAAGTGCAGCAAAGTATTTCGTATTTTTTGGTTTAGTAGATCTGAATAAAAAGTGCAAATAAAATAGATTGCAAAGCAAATATATGAGAAAGAAGACCCGGGGGCCGTAGATTTCACTAGTGGCTTCTCTCGAGAAAGATAGCAAATGGTGGGTAAACAAATTACCGTTGGGCAATTGATAGAACCTCAAATAATTATGATGATATCCAGGCAATGATCATTACATAGGCATCACGTCCAAGATTAGTAGACCGACTCCTGCCTTCATCTACTACTATTACTCCACACATCGACCGCCATCCAGCATGCATCTAGTGTATTAAGTTCATGGAAAAACGGAGTAATGCAATAAGAACGATGACATGATATATACAAGATCCGTTTATCTATGGTGGTAGATATAGATCCCATCTTTTTATCTTTAGTAGCAATGATACATACGTGTCGGTTCCCTTTCTGTCACTGGGATCTGATACGTCTCCAACGTATCTATAATTTTGATTGCTCCATGCTAATTATCTACCGTTTTAGGCAATATTGGGCTTTATTATACACTTTTATATTATTTTTGGGACTAACCTATTAACCGGAGGCCCAGCCCAGATTTGTTGTTTTATGCCTATTTCAGTGTTTCGAGGAAAAGGAATATCAGACGGAGTCAAAAAGGAACGAAATCAACTAGAGAAGTTATTTTTGGAAGGAAACCCACCTGATGGACTTGGACCCCACGTCGAAGATACGGGAGGTGCTCACGAGGTGGGGGCGCGCCACCCCCTCGGGCGCCCCACAGCTTCATGGGGCCCCGTAGCTCACCGACGTACTCCTTTCACCCATATATACCTACGTGCCCTAAAACTTCCGAGCAGAAGATAGATCGGGAGTTCCGCGCGCAAGCCTCTGTAGCCACCAAAACCAATCGGACCTGTTCCGGCACCCTGCGGAGGGGATCCCATCACCGGTGGCCATCTTCATCATCCGGTGCTATCCATGACGAGGAGGGAGTAGTTCACCCTCGAAATTTGAGGTATGTACCAGTAGCTATGTGTTTGATCTCTCTCTCTCGTGTTCTCTCTCGTGTTCTTGATTTGGCACGATCTTGATGTATCGCGAGCTTTTCTATTATAGTTGGATCTTATGTTTCTTCTCCCCCTCTACTCTCTTGTAATGGATTGATATTCCCCTTTGAAGTTATTTTATCGGATTGAGTCTTTAAAGATTTGAGAACACTTGATGTATGTCTTGGTGATCAACTTGCGGGTTTCGTGACATTGGGAACCTATGCATAGGGGTTGGCTACGTTTTCGTCGTGATTCTCGGTAGAAACTTTGGGGCACTCTTTGAGGTACTTTTATGTTGGTTGGATGAATCTGAGATTGTGTGATGCATATCGTATAATCATGCCCACGGATACTTGAGGTGACAATGGAGTATCTAGGTGACATTAGGGTTTTGGTTGATTTGTATCTTAAGGTGTTATTCTAGTACGAACTCTAGGGCTGTTTGTGACACTTATAGGAATAGCCCAACGGATTGATTGGAAAGAATAACTTTGAGGTGGTTTCGTACCCTACCATAATCTCTATATTTGTTCTCCGCTATTAGTGGCTTCGGAGTGACTCTTTGTTGCATGTTGAGGGATTGTTATATGATCTATCTATGTTATTATTGTTGAGAGAACTTGCACTAGTGAAAGTATGAACCCTAGGCCTTGTTTCCCATCATTGCAATACCGTTTACGCTCACTTTTACCACTTGTTACCTTGCTGTTTTTATATTTTCAGATTACAATTACCTATATCTACCATCCATATTGCATTTGTATCACCATCTCTTCGCCGAACTAGTGCACCTATACAATTTACCGTTGTATTGGGTGTGTTGGGGACACAAGAGACTCTTTGTTATTTGGTTGCAGGGTTGTTTGAGAGAGACCATCTTCATCCTACGCCTCCCACGGATAGATAAACCATAGGTCATCCACTTGAGGGAAATTTGCTACTGTCCTACAAACATGTGCACTTGCAGGCCCAACAACGTCTACAAGAAGAAGGTTGTGTAGTAGACATCAAGCTCTTTTCTGGCGCCGTTGCCGGGGGAGGCTAAGTAAGTGAAGGTATATCTTTAGATCTTGCAATCGAATCTTTTTGTTTCTTGTTTTAGCACTAGTCTAGTTTATAAAAGAAAATTACAAAAAAATGGAATTGAGTTTGTCTCATACGCTTCATCTTTTTAATATCTTTCGTGAGAATGATGGGAAGGAAAATTGTGCTCAAGTACTAGAAGAAGAACTACATAGAATTCTTGGCATAAAATTTGTGAATGATGAGCATGATTGCAATGTTGTTAGTATGAATTCCTTGAATATCCATGATTCTAATGATATGCAAAGCCACAAGCTTGGGGAAGCTATGTTTGATGGAGATGATATTTTTTGTCCCCCAAGTTTTGATGAGAAAAATTACTATGATGAAAGCATGCCTCCTATTTATGATGATTATTGTGATGACACGTATGCTTTAAAGAATAATGATAACCATGAAACTTGTCATCTTGATCTTAATTTTCAATCACATGATAGTTATTTTGTTGAGTTTGCTCCCACTACTATTAATGAGAAGAAATTTGCTTATGTGGAGAGTAGTAAATTTTCTATGCTTGTAGATCATGAAAAGAATGCTTTATGTGCTGGTTATATTGTTGAATTCATTCATGATGCTACTGAAAATTATTATGAGGGAGGAATATATGCTTGTAGGAATTGCAATAATATTAAGTTTCCTCTCTATGTGCTTAAAGTTTCGAAGTTATGCTTGTTTTGCCTTCCTATGCAAGATGATTATTGTTCCCATAAGTTGTTTGCTCACAAAATACCTATGCATAGGAAGTGGGTTAGACTTAAATGTGCTAGCCATATTCTTCATGATGCTCTCTTTATGTTTCAATTCTTATCTTTTATGTGAGCATCATTGAAATCATCATGCCTAGCTAGGGGCGTTAAATGATAGCGCTTGTTGGGAGGCAACCCAATTTTATTTTAGTTTCTTGCTTTTTGGTTCTGTTTAGTAATAAATAATCCATCTAGCCTCTTGTTAGATGTTTTTTCATGTTCTAATTAGTGTTTGTGCCAAGTAGAACCTTTGGGAAGACTTGGGTGAAGTCTTTATGATCATGCTGTAAAAAACAGAAACTTTAGCGCTCACGAGATTAGCTTCAACCTTTTACTGGAGAGTTCTATTTAGTTGATTATTTTTGAAGATGATTACTAGACAAATTCCTCAGGTCCACAAATTTATTTTAGAATTTTTGGAGTTCCAGAAGTTTGCGTTAGTTACAGATTACTACAGACTGTTCTGTTTTTGACAGATTCTGTTTTCATTGTGTTGTTTGCTTATTTTGATGAATCTATGGCTAGTAAAATAGTTTATAAACCATAGAGAAGTTTGAATAAAGTAGGTTTAACACCAATATAAATAAATAATGAGTTCGTTACAGTACCATGAAGTGGTGTTTTGTTTTCTTTCACTAACGGAGCTTACGAGTTTTCTGTTGAGTTTTGTGTTGTGAAGTTTTCAAGTTTTGGGTGAATTCTTTTGATGGATTATGGAACAAGGAGTGGCAAGAGCCTAAGATTGGGGATGCCCATGGCACCCCCAAGATAATCCAAGGACACCAAAAATTTAAAGCTTGGGGATGCCCCGGAAGGCATCCCCTCTTTCGTCCACTTCCATCGGTAACTTTACTTGGAGCTATATTTTTATTCACCACATGATATGTGTTTTGCTTGGAGCGTCATTTTATTTTCTTTAGATTTGCTTGCTGTTTGAATAAAGTATCAAGATCTTAAATTATTAAATGGGAGAGTCTTCATATAGTTGCATAATTATTCGACTACTCATTAATCTTCACTTATATCTTTCGGAGTAGTTTGTCATTTGCTCTAGTGCTTCACTTATATATTTTAGAGCACGGTGGTGGATTTGTTTTAAAGAAACTTGATCTCTCATGCTTCACTTAGATTATTTGAGAGTCGTTAATAGCATGGTAATTTTCTTAATGTTAATATACTTGGTATTCAAGATATGTGAAACTTTCTTTTGAGTGAATTGAATACTAAGATAAATTTAATGCTTAATAATTGTTTTGAGATATGGAGGTAATAATATCAAAGTCGTGCTAGTTGATAATTGTGAATTTGAGAAATAC
The DNA here is from genome assembly GCA_021605145.1 of Aegilops bicornis. Classification (NCBI taxonomy): domain Eukaryota; kingdom Viridiplantae; phylum Streptophyta; class Magnoliopsida; order Poales; family Poaceae; genus Aegilops; species Aegilops bicornis. The sequence continues at coordinate 679,738,698 of CM038671.1, forward strand.
TTGTGTTGAAGTTTGCAAGTCCCGTAGCATGCACGTATGGTTAAAGTTGTGTAACAAATTTGAAACATGAAGTGTACCTGGCTTGTGCATCCTTATGAGTGGCGGTCGGGGACGAGCGATGGTCTTTTCCTACGAATCTATCCCCCTAGGAGCATTCCGCTTAGTACTTGATTTTTGATGGCTTCTAAATTTTTGCAATAAGTATATGAGTTCTTTTGACTAATGTTGAGTCCATGGATTATACACACTTTTACCTTTCCGCCTTTGCTAGCCTCTTCGGTACCGTGCATTGCCCTTTCTCACCTTGAGAGTTGGTGCAAACTTCACCGGTGCATCCAAACCCCGTGATACGATACGCTCTTTCACACATAAACCTCCTTATATCTTCCTTAAAACAGCCACCATACCTACCTACTATGGCATTTCCATAGCCATTCCGAGATATATTGCCATGCAACTTCCATCATCATTATTATGACATACATTACTTTTGTCATATTGCCATTGCATGATAATGTAGTTGACATCATATTTGTGGCAGAGCCACCATGCATTATTTTTCATACATGTCACTCTTGATTCATTTCACCATCCCGGTACACCGCCGGAGGCATTCATATAGAGTCATATTTTGTTCTAAGTTTCGAGTTGTAATTGTTGAGTTGTAAGAAAAATAAAAGTGTGATGATCATCATTATTAGAGCATTGTCCCAAGTGAGGAAAGGATGATGGAGACTATGATTACCCCATAAGTCGGGATGAGACACCGGACAAAATAAGAGAAAAAGAGAGCAAGGCCAAAAAAAAGGAAGGCCCCAAAAAAATGAGAGAAAAAGAGAGAAGGGACAATGATACTATCTTTTTACCACACTTGTGCTTCAAAGTAGCACCTTGTTCTTCATGTAGTGAGTCTCATATATTGTTCTTCAAAGTAGCACTAAGATCTTCATGATAGAGAGTCTCTCATTATGTCACTTTCATATACTAGTGGGAATTTTTCATTATAGAACTTGGCTTGTATATTCCAATGATGGGCTTCCTCAAAGTGCCCTAGGTCTTCGTGAGCAAGCAAGTTGGATGCACACCCACTTAGTTTCTTTTGTAGAGCTTTCATATACTCATAGCTCTAGTGCATCCGTTGCATGGCAATCCCTACTCCTCATGTTGACATCAATTGATGGGCATCTCCATAGCCCATTGATTATCCTTGTCGATATGAGACTTTCTCCTTTTTCGTCTTCTCCACACAATCCCCATCATCATATTCTATTCCACCCATAGTGCTATATCCATGGCTCGCACTCATGTATTGCGTGAAGGTTGAAAGAGTTTGAGATTATTTGAGTATGAAACAATTGCTTGGCTTGTCATCGGGGGTATAGAAGTTGGGAACATCTTTGTGTGACGAAAATGAAGCATAGCCAAACTATATGATTTTGTAGGGATGAACTTTCTTTTGCCATGTTATTTTGAGAAGACATGATTGCTTTGATTAGTATGCTTGAAGTATTATTAATTTTGTGTCAATATGAACTTTTGTCTTAAATCTTTCGGATCTGAATATTCATATCACAAGTAAGAAGAATTACATTAAACTTATGCCAAGTAGCACTCCGCATCAAAAATTATCTTTTTATCATTTACCTACTCGAGGACGAGCAGGAATTAAGCTTGGGGATGCTTGATACGTCTCCAACGTATCTATAATTTTTGATTGCTCCATGCTATATTATCTACTGTTTTAGGCAATATTGGGCTTTATTATCCACTTTTATATTATTTTTGGGACTAACCTATTAACCGGAGGCCCGGCCCAGATTTGCTGTTTTATGCCTATTTCAGTGTTTCGAAGAAAAGGAATATCAGACGGAGTCAAAACGGAACGAAATGAACTGGAGAAGTTATTTTTGGAAGGAAACCCACCTGATGGACTTGGACCCCACGTCAGAAGATACGGGAGGTGCTCACGAGGGTGGGGGGTGCGCCCACCGCCCCTGGGCGCGCCCCCCTGCCTCATGGGGCCCCCGTAGCTCCACCGACATACTCCTTTCATCCATATATACCTACGTACACTAAAACTTCCAGAACAAAAGATAGATCGGGAGTTCCGGCGCCACAAGCCTCTGTAGCCACCAAAAACCAATCGGGACCCTGTTCCGGCACCCTGCCGGAGGGGGATCCCATCACCGGTGGCCATCTTCATCATCCCAGCGCTATCCATGACGAGGAGGGAGTAGTTCACCCTCGGGGCTGAGGGTATGTACCAGTAGCTATGTGTTTGATCTCTCTCTCTCTCTCTCGTGTTCTCTCTCGTGTTCTTGATTTGGCACGATCTTGATGTATCGCGAGCTTTGCTATTATAGTTGGATCTTATGTTTCTTCTCCCCCCTCTACTCTCTTGTAATGGATTGAGATTCCCCTTTGAAGTTATGTTATCGGATTGAGTCTTTAAAGATTTGAGAACACTTGATGTATGTCTTGGTGATCAACTTGCGGGTTTCGTGACATTGGGAACCTATGCATAGGGGTTGGCACACGTTTTCGTCGTGATTCTCCGGTAGAAACTTTGGGGCACTCTTTGAGGTACTTTTATGTTGGTTGGATGAATCTGAGATTGTGTGATGCATATCGTATAATCATGCCCACGGATACTTGAGGTGACAATGGAGTATCTAGGTGACATTAGGGTTTTGGTTGATTTGTATCTTAAGGTGTTATTCTAGTACGAACTCTAGGGCTGTTTGTGACACTTATAGGAATAGCCCAACGGATTGATTGGAAAGAATAACTTTGAGGTGGTTTTGTACCCTACCATAATCTCTACGTTTGTTCTCGCTATTAGTGGCTTCGGAGTGAGGGATTTTTATATGATCTATCTATGTTATTATTGTTGAGAGAACTTGCACTAGTGAAAGTATGAACCCTAGGCCTTGTTTCCTATCATTGCAATATCGTTTACGCTCACTTTTACCACTTGTTACCTTGCTGCTTTTATATTTTCAGATTACAATTACCTATATCTACCATCCATATTGCACTTGTATCACCATCTCTTCGCCGAACTAGTGCACCTATACAATTTACCGTTGTATTGGGTGTGTTGGGGACACAAGAGACTATTTGTTATTTGGTTGCAGGGTTGTTTGAGAGAGACCATCTTCATCCTACGCCTCCCACGGATTGATAAACCTTAGGTCATCCACTTGAGGGAAATTTGCTACTGTCCTACAAACCTGTGCACTTGCAGGCCCAACAACGTCTATGTAACGCCCCGGATTCGATGTGCCAGGTGTCCGCCAGTTATTCGTCGTCGTTGCCATGTCATTTGCTTGCGAGTTGCACTTTGCCATGTCATCATCTGCATTTCATATCATGTCGTCATGTGCATCGCATTTGCATACATGTTCGTCTCATGCATCCGAGCATTTTCCCCGTTGTCCGTTTTGCAATCCGGCACTCCTATGTCCCCCGGCACCCCCTTTTATCTCTTTTCATGTGCGAGTGTTAAACGGTCTCGGAATGGACCAAGGTTTGCTAAGCGGCCTTGGTATAGCACCAGTAGACCGCCTGTCAAGTTTCGTGCCATTTGGAGGTCGTTTGGTACTCCAACGGTTAACCGAGGGACCGAAAAGGCCTCGTGTGTGTTGCAGCCCAACACCCCTTTCAAAGTGGCCCAAAACCCATCTAACTCCCCTCCATGCTCTCGGTCGTTCGATCACGATCGTGTGGGCGAAAACCGCTCCTCATTTGGACTCTCCTAGCTCCCTCTACCTATAAATATGTGCCTCTTCCGGATTTTTCGCGCAGATGAACCCTAACCTCCTCCTCCCTCCGCGTCGCCGGACATGTCCGCCCGCGCCGGATGCGTCCATCCCCGCAGCCTCCACGTCGCCCGGCCAATCCCGGGGCGACACGTCGCCTCCGCGTCGCCCATCAGCCCCTCCCCACCGCCGTGGCCCTGCGTGCCCGATTCCGGCCCGCCTGGCTCGAGCCGGGCAGCGCCCGCGCTTCGTCCGCTTCGCTCCCGATCGGAGAGAGGCTCCTGATCCGAACTCAGCGCGTCCGTCGGACCCGCCGCGCCAAAAGGCTCCGTCGCTGCCGTGGCCCGAGCTCCCTCGCGCCTCTCTCCTCCAGCGCGGCGTCAGCCTCGCCCGCCGCCGCCGCCCGGCAGCCGCACTGTTCTCGTCAGGCGTCCTCGCCGCCGCCTCCGTCGGCGGCTGCCGTGCCGGCGCTCCCTCGCCCGGCCAGCCCGCGCCTCCTCGACCTCCCCGGCCCCGTCCCCGACTTGTCCGGCCATCCTCCGGCGAAGCTCCGGCCAGATCTGCCCTGCCTCGGAATCCGTGCAAATCCAGAGGTTGACCCCGAATCCACTAAGTCCCAGATTTTTGCACATTTTCATGCCATGTTCATCATGCTGTAACTCCGCATCCGTGGCCCCGTTTTGGGCGTGTAGCATATCAAATTGTTCGTCTCAACGAGTACTTCATTTCATTCCATTGCATCATGTTATTTGAGTCCATCTTGATGCCTGAATCATCGTTGCAAGAGTGTTGTATGATGTTAATCTGCTGAAACAGTTATAACTTGCTCATTTGTCATTTTTGCCATGTTTGATGTGTGCATCCTATGAGGTTGATGTCTACATGAGTTTTGATCTATGTCATGCCATCTTTCCAGTGGTGCCATCCATATATTTTTCCGAGTTGTGTAGTGAGTGCATCGAGCTTGTTAAGTAGGGTACTTGCTGTTACTGTTTTGCTAGGCTGATTCTGTTATATTATGATGCTATGTTAACCTGCTCCTACAAGTCATTCTATGCATAATCTGGAGATGTTCACTAAGGGTGTTTTGTTCTACATGTCATGCTCTATCGATCCATGCTCATGGTTGCATTTATAGCGTACTATAACTTGTGGTAATCTTGCTCTAAAGTTGCTAAATAATGTTGCTGTCAGCCTGTTAACATTAAGTTCAATGTTGCCATGATTGTTGTTAGTGATCCATGTACCCTATGAACTTGTTCTTGCCATTTTTAGCTTCATAAACATGTCTTCTTACTTTTGGTTGCCTTGCCATGCCATGTATTGCTCTGTGGTGAGTGGTTCAAGCTCACCAACATGCCTACTTATTGTTGTTCCTGCCATGTATGAATCTGTAATATAACTTGCTATCTTTACATGGGTGCCATCATATATTCTGTGCCCTTTTGGCTCATGGTCAGTAAGGGACTTTTGATCTATGCATTTAGTAGGTTCATGCAAGGCCTTTTTTAGCCATGATAAGTTCCTGTAACATGTTGTTTGATAGCTCTAAACATTGCAACCTGATGTTATTTCTGCAAAGTCTGAAACTGTTATTATTTGCAATCTTGCCATGTGTTTTTGAGCATTTTCTATTGATTTCTGGAGATAGCTCAGTGTTCATGTTTTGTCATGCTTTACCTGTACATCACGTCCATGCCTTTTGTTATCATGTTAAGATGCTGTAGCATTTTGTTTTGATGCTTGCAATATGCCTACTTGCTGTTATGGACAGATTGTTGTTATGACTTGTATAGGGTGTATGTGTTGAACCGTTGCTCCGTTTGAGTGTGCTCTATATGAAACTTGCTTAGTTTTGCATGTAGTTTCATATTACCATGTTGCATCCTTATTTTGAGATGTTTGCTTGATGTTTGTATGCATTTTGCATCAATGCCATGTTTAACTTGTTTTGCTCATATCTTCTAGGCCGTAGTTCCGAATCTAATGAACTTTATATGTAACTTGACTAGAATTACGTGTAGATCATCTTGGTGCATCTTAACTTGCTGTTTAACAACTTCAACTTAAGGTTTATTCAGATCTGGACCAATTTCGAAATTTGCATATGAGGACTTACCGGAATTGTTCTATGTGTTTCCGGCCTCATTTAAACTTGCTTTGATGTGTTGTTCTTGTTTGCATCATCTCTTGCCATGAGTAGCCTCATCTAGCTTTGTCATGCATCATGCTTGTTTGTGCATCATGCCTTGTTCATGTGTGGTGTGTTTACTATGTTGTGTGCTTCTTCTTGTTAGTTCCTGTTTCGTTGCGATCATGAGGATTCGTTCGTCTACGCTTGGTTCGGCTTCTCCCGTTCGTCTTCTTCATGTACTCGTTCTTCTTCCTAGCGGGATTTCAGGCAAGATGACCGTCACCTTGGATCTCATTACTATCATTGCTATGCTAGTTGCTTCGTTCTTTCGCTATGCTGCGCTAACTATCACTTGCTGCTCAAGCCTCCCAAATTGCCATGAACCTCTAACTCGTTGTCACCTTCCCAGCAAACCATTGTTTGGCTATGTTACCGCTTTGCTCAGCCCCTCTTATAGCGTTGTTAGTTGCAGGTGAAGATGAAGATTGCTCCATGTTGGATTATGTTTATGTTGGGATATCACAATATCTCTTATATTATTAATGCATCTATATACTTGGTAAAGGGTGGAAGGCTCGGCCTTATGCAGGTGTTTTGTTCCACTCTTGCCGCCTAGTTTCCTTCATATCGGTATTATGTTCCCGGATTTTGCGTCCCTAACGCGGTCGGGTGATTTATGGGACCCCTTGACAGTTCGCTTTGAATAAGACTCCTCCCCCAAGGCCCAACATTGGTTTTACCATTTGCCTCACCACCACCTACTTTTCCCTTGGGAGTAATTACCCAAGGGTCATATTTATTTTAGCCCCCCCCCCCCGGGCCAATGCTTGTCTAAGTGTTGGTCCGAACTAGAGCCCTTTGCAGCGCCTCCTCGGGGAAACTCGAGGCCTGGTTTTAGTTGTACGGACTGCTCATCCGGTCGTGGCTCGAGACGAGATCTGTGCGGCTACTATCGTGGTGTCAGACGCCGGGAGGTCTTGCTGGTCTTGTTTTATTACTGTCGAAATGTCTTGTAGCCGGGATTCCGAGACTGATCGGGTCTTCCCGGGAGAAGGAATATCCTTCGTTCATCGCGAGAGCTTATCATGGGCTAAGTTGGGACACCCTGCAGGGTATAAACTTTCGAGAGCCGTGCTGCGGTTATGTGGCAGATGGGAATTTGTTAATATCCGTTTGTAGTTAACTTGAAGCAAACTCTTCTAAAATACACCAACCGTGTGCGTAACCGTGAGTGTCTCTTTTCGGGGTTAATCGAGAGGAGAACACGGTTTCTGGGTTATGTCTGACGTAAGTAGGAGTTCAGGATCACTTCTTGATCATTACTAGTTGACGACCGTTCCGCTTGCTCTCTTCTCGCTCTTATTTGCGTATGTTAGCCACCATATATGCTTAGTCGCTGCTACAACCTCACCACTTTACCCCTTCCTTTCCCATTAAGCTTTGCTAGTCTTGATACCCATGGTAATGGGATTGCTGAGTCCGCGTGGCTCACAGATTACTACAACAACAGTTGCAGGTACAGGTTATGCGATGATCATGACGCGAGAGCGATGTTTGCTTGTTTGGAGTTCTTCTTCTGCTTCGTCTTTGATCAGGTTATAGGTTCGTGTCGGCAGCCTGGGCTAGCGAGTGGATATTGTTTGAGTTTACATTTATGTTTCATCCGTAGTCGGATGTTGTTCTCATGTATGTTGTTGATGTATTCTTGTGGCCTTTGTGCCTTATGTATGTATCCCCATCTATTATGTAATGTTGATGTAATGATATCCACCTTGCAAAAGCATCTACAAGATGCGCTTCTATCCTTGGTGGGACCTTCGAGTTCCTTTTGGATAGGGTCGCATCTTGGGCGTGACATTCTACAAGAAAAAGGTTGTGTAGTAGACATCAGGATCAAGCACCGTAAGATCGAACCCACTACCGGGAACCTCTTCCCATTGCAAGATAAATAGATCAAGTTGGCCAAACAAAACCCAAATATCAGAGAAGAAATACGAGGCTATAAGAGATCATGCAAAGAGATCAAATAAACTCAAATAACTTTCATGGATATAAAAAGATATGACTAATCATAAACTCAAAGTTCATCAGATCCCAACAAACACACCGCAAAAAGAGTTACATCATGTGGATCTCCAAGAGACCATTGTATTGAGAATTCAGCGAGAGAGAGAGAGAAATCCATCTAGCTACTAACTACGGACCCGAAGGTCTACAAATAACTACTCACGCATCATCAGAGAGGCACCAATGGAAGTGGTGAACCCCTTCGTGATGGTGTCTAGATTGGATCTGGTGGTTCTGGACTCTGCGGCGGCTGGATGAATATTTCGTCGACGCTTCTAGGGTTTCTGGAATATTGGGGTATTTATAGAGCAAAGAGGCGGTCCGGGGGGCACCCGAGGTGGGCACAACCCACCAGGGCGCGCCTGGGCCTCCTGGCGCGCCCTGGTGGGTTATTCCCCCCTCGGGGCACCCCCCAGGTGCAACTAGGGCCCATTGCCTTCCTTCTAGCCCATAAAAATCATCATGGAGTTTCGTGGCATTTGGACTTCGTCTGATATTGATTTCCTGCGATGTCAAAACATGGAAAAAACAACAACTGACACTTGGCACTATGTCAATAGGTTAGTACCAAAAAATGATATAAAATGATTATAAAACATCCAAGATTGATAATAAAATAGCATGGAGCAATAAAAAATTATAGATACATTGGAGACGTATCAGTAACTTCCTCTGTAGGTGCTCTCAAGTACTCCGGGCAAAAAACAACGATCACTGCTTTAGTGAACCTTCGAACGGCCTCCAAGATTGTGTCTCCAACAAGAAATAAAACTACTCTACGAGAAGAAAAAGATAGCTTTGTAAGATAACAAAGAGTTAGGTGATGTTTAAATAAAAGGAAGTAGAGAGTTTTGGAGAACAATGAGAAAATGATTTTTCCCTAGGCACTTGAATATGTTATGGTACTGATAATCATCATACTTATGAGGGAGAGGCCTAAACTAACATACTTTTTGTACTTGGATCACATGTTCTTATGACTAGAACTCTAGCAAGCATCCACAACTACCAAAGCTTCATTAAGGTAAAATCCAACCATAGCATTAAGTAAAAAAATCCCTTTAATATGCAACAACTCACAAACTTGGGTTTAGGTTTTTGTTGCTCCCGCAACCCACTATAAGCAAATCATTAACATATTGAAACACCCTACAGCTAGAACCCCACACGCTTGCGCGACACGGAGGGCACCATAGGACAACACCATAATAACATACAATTCATATCAACCATACCATACCACAATTAGCCCGCATGACAAAAAGAATCTACTCAAACATCATAGAGGTGCAACACATCACTGGATAATAATATATAGCATAGTGCACCATGTTCAAGTAGAGATTACAACAGGGTGAGAGAGGTTATACCGCTGCATAGACGGGGAGAGAGTTGGTGATGACGGTGGCGAAGTTGTTGGAGCAGATCATTGTCATGATGATTACATCGCTGTATAGATGGGGAGAGAGTTGGTGATGACGATGGGAAAGTTGTTGGAGTAGATCGTTGTCATGATGATTCCCCCAGCGGCGCTCCGGTGCCACCGGGAGAGAGGGGGAGATAAACCCCTCCTTCTTCTTATTGCTAGGCCTTCCCCCTAGATCGGAGAAGGTTTCCCCCTCTGGTCCTTGGCCTCCATGGCCCCGATGGGCGGAAGCCCCTCCGAGATTGGATCTTTCCTCTTCCTTCTCTTTAGGGTTTCTCTCTATTTTCGGTCCTGTTTCCTGGCTGAACACCGCTTCTTAAATATTCGGAGTTTCGTAACCCCGATCGGACTGAAATTTTACATGACCCCCTACCAATAAATTAACTTCCTTGCGTCCAAAGAAGAGCTCCAACCGACTTACGATTTGTCCACAAGGACACATGGCGCGCCCATAGGAGGTAGGAGTGCCCCTGGCTTGTGGAGGCCATGGGCCCTGTCTTGCATTGATTCTAACGCCAAAAATTCATATATATTCCGTAAAAAATCACATAAATTTCAGGTCATTCCGGATCCGTCAAGTTTACACCGGAAGCCCAAAAACAATAGAAAACATGAACTGTCCTTTGGCATTGGGTTAATATGTTAGTCCAAAAAAGAATAATATAAGTTTTTGCCAAAAATATGTAAAAGTGGTATGATAAGAACATGAAACAATAAAAAATTATAGATATGTCGAAGACGTATCAAGTAGTGGATGTGGCCTCATTTCATCAAGCAAATCATCTCCATCATTAGCGAAACTAATGAACCAGAGAGGCAAGAAAATCAAACGACGGTGAGCGAGAAGGAAAGAAACGCCATAGCCAAGAGGGAAACAAGTACAAACCTCACCTCACGCGAGGAACCAACGCCGACAAGCAAAGCACGGATGATGCTGAGAAAGCTCGAAGAAGCGAGACAAGAGAAAAGCCATCATGGGTCAAGCCCAACCTGCAGCAAAGTGAAGGAAATATGCCCTAGAGGCAATAATAAAGTTGTTATTTATATTTCGTTATATCATGATAAATGTTTATTATTCATGCTAGAATTGTATTAACCGGAAACTTAGTACATGTGTGAATACATTGACAAAACAGAGTGTCCCTAGTATGCCTCTACTTGACTAGCTCATTGATCAAAGATGGTTATGTTTCCTGACCATAGACATGTGTTGTCATTTGATGAACGGGATCACATTATTAGAGAATGATGTGATGGACAAGACCCATCCATTAGCTTAGCATAATGATCGTTTAGTTTTATTGCTATTGCTTTCATCATGACTTATACATGTTCCTCTGACTATGAGATTATGCAACTCACGAATACCGGAGGAACACCTTGTGTGCTACCAAACATCACAACATAACTGGGTGATTATAAAGATGCTCTACAGATGTCTCCAAAGGTGTTTGTTGGGTTGGCAGAGATCGATATTAGGATTTGTCACTCCGTGTATCGGAGAGGTATCTCTGGGCCCTCTCGGTAATGCACATCACTATAAGACTTGCAAGCAATGTGACTAATGAGTTAGTCACGAGATGATGCATTACGGAATGAGTAAAGAGACTTGTCGGTAACAAGATTGAACTAGGTATGATGATACCTGTTGGAAATATGCCCTAGAGGAAATAATAAAATGGTTATTATTATATTTCCTTGTTCGTGATAATTGTCTATTGTTCATGCTATAATTGTCTTATCCGGAAATCGTAATACATGTGTGAATACATAGACCACAACATGTCCCTAGTGAGCCTCTAGTTGACTAGCTCGTTGATCAATAGATGGTTACGACTTCCTGACCATGGACATTGGATGTCGTTGATAACGGGATCACGTCATTGGGAGAATGATGTGATGGACAAGACCCAATCCTAAGCGTAGCACAAGATCATGTAGTTCGTCTGCTAAAGCTTTTCTAATGTCAAGTATCATTTCCTTAGACCATGAGATTGTGCAACTCCCGCATACCATAGGAATGCTTTGGGTGTGCCAAACGTCACAACGTAACTGGGTGGCTATAAAGGCACACTACGGGTATCTCCGAAAGTGTCGGTTGAGTTGGCACGAATCGAGACTGAGATTTGTCACTCCGTGTGACGGAGAGGTATCTCTGGGCCCACTCGGTAAGACATCATCATACTGAGCTCAATGTGACCAAGGAGTTGATCACGAGATGATGTGTTACGGGACGAGTAAAGAGACTTGCCGGTAACGAGATTGAACAAGGTATAGGGATACCGACGATCGAATATAGGGCAAGTATCATACCGGTAGACAAAGGGAATTGTATACGGGATTGTTTGAATTCCCGACATCGTGGTTCATCCGATGAGATTATCGTGGAACATGTGGGGACCAACATGGGTATCTAGATCCCACTGTTGGTTATTGGCCGGAGAGATGTCTCGGTCATGTCTGCATGATTCCCGAACCTATAGGGTCTACACACTTAAAATTCGATGACGCTAGAGTTGTTATGGGAACTAGTATGCAGTTACCGAATGTTGTTCGAAGTCCCAGATGAGATCCCGAACGTCAAGAGGAGTTCCGGAATGGCCCGGAGGTGAAGATTTATATATGGGAAGTCATCATACGGTCACCGGAAGTGTTCGGAGGTTTATCAGATCTTGTCTGGGACCACCGAAGGGGTTTCGGGGGTCCACCGGGAGGGTCTACCTGCCCCGGAGGGCCCTATGGGCTGTATGTGGAAGGGAACCAGCCCCTAAGTGGGCTAGGCGCCATCCCCCCTAGGGCACATGCGCCTAGGGTTGGGGGGGTAACCCTAAAGGGGGCGCCCCCCTTGGCTTGGGCGGCAAGCCCCCTCCCCTTGGCCCCCCCCCTCTAGGTCTCTTCTAGAGGGGCCGGCCCCCTTTCCCCTTTGCCCTATAAATAGAGGGGTGGAGGGAGGGCAACACCACCACATCCAAGGCGCAGCTCTCCCCCTCAACAACACCCTGATACGTCCATTTTTGCATCATGCTTTTATATCGATATTTATTGCATTATGGGTTGTTATTACACATTATGTCACAATACTTATGCCTATTCTCTCTTATTTTACAAGGTTTACATAAGGGGGAGAATGCCGGCAAATTTGGAATTGAAATTTGGAAAAGTAGCAAATATTAGAGACCTATTCGCACAACTCCAAAAGTCCCGAAACTCCACGAAAGTTATTTTGGAAATAATAAAAAATCTTGGAAGAAGAATCTACGTCGGGGGCCTCCACATCCCACGAGGGTGGTAGCGCCCCTGCCTCGTGGGACCCTGTTGGCCTCCGGTGCCCATCTTACGCTATATGAAGTCTTTAAATGCGAAGAAAAATCATAAGCAAACTTTCGGGACGAGACTCCGCCGCCACGAGGCGGAACCTTGGTGGAACCAATCTAGGGCTCCGGCAGAGCTGTTCTGCCGGGGACACTTCCCTCCAGGACGGAGAAATTATCGCCATCGTCATCACCAACGCTCCTCTCATCGGGAGAGGGCAATCTCCATCGACATCTTCACCAGCACCATCTCCTCTCAAACCCTAGTTCATCTCTTGTATCCAATTCTTGTCTCTAAGTCTGGGATTGGTACCTGTAGGTTGCTAGTAGTTTTGATTTCTCCTTGTAGTTGATGCTAGTTGGTTTATTTGGTGGAAGATTATATGTTCAGATCATTTATGCATATTAATACCCCTCTGATTATGAACATGAATATGTTTTGTGAGTAGTTACATTTGTTCCTGAGGACATGGGAGAAGTCTTGCTATTAGTAGTCATGTGAATTTGGTATTCGTTCAATATTTTGATGAGATGTGTGTTGTCTATCCTCTAGTGGTGTTATGTGAACGTCCACTACATAACACTTCACCATTATTTGGGCCTAGAGGAAGGCATTGGGAAGTAATAAGTAGCTGATGGGTTGCTAGAGTGACAGAAGCTTAAACCCTAGTTTATTTGTTGCTTCGTAAGGGGCTGATTTGGATCCATATGTTTCATGCTATGGTTAGGTTTACCTTAATACTTTTGTTGTAGTTGTGGATGCTTGCAATAGAGGTTAATCATAAGTGGGATGCTTGTCCAAGTAAGGGCAGCACCCAAGCACCGGTCCACCCACATATCAAATTATCAAAGTACCGAACGCGAATCATATGAACGTGATGAAAACTAGTTGGACGATAATTCCCATGTGTCCTCGGGAGCGCTTTTCTCTATATAAGAGTTTTTCCAGGCTTGTCCTTTGCTACAAAAAGGATTGGGCCACCTTGCTGCACTTTATTTACTTTTGTTACTTGTTGCTCGTTACAAATTATCCTATCACAAAACTATCTGTTACCTATAATTTCAGTGCTTGCAGAGAATACCTTGCTAAAAACCGCTTATCATTTCCTACGCTCCTTGTTGGGTTCGACACTCTTACTTATCGAAAGGACTACGATAGATCCCCTATACTTGTGGGTCATCAAGACTCTTTTACGGCGCCGTTGCGGAGTGAAGCGCCTTTGGTAGGTGGAACTTGGTAAGGAAAAATTTATATAGTGTGCTAAAATTTACTGTCATTTATTACTATGGAAAGTAATCCTCTGAGGGGCTTGTTCGGGGTATCTTCACCCCGGCCAGTAGAGCAAAGAGTTGCTCCTCAACCTACTAAACCTACTGAAAATGAAAATGTCTACTTTGAAATTCCTTGGTATGTTAGAAAAACTGCTAGCTAATCCTTTTGCAGGAGATGGAACAATGCATCTGATGAGCACCTAATCTATGTGGATGAAGTTTGTGGATTATTTACGCTTGCGGTATATCCGATGATGTTATTAAGAAGAAGGTCTTCCTTTATCTTTGAAGGGAGATGCATTGACATGGTATAGGCTATGTGATGATACGGGGTCATGGAACTACAAACGATTGAAATTGGAATTTCATCAGAAGTTTTATCCTATGCATCTTGTTCATCGTGATCGCAATTATATATATATATATAATTTTTGGCCTCGCGAAGGAGAAAGCATCGCTCAAGCTTGGGGGAGGCTTAAATCAATGTTATATTCATGCCCCAATCATGAGCTCCCAAGAGAAATAATTATTCAAAGTTTTTATGCTCGGCTTTCTGATAACAATCGCACCATGCTCAATACTTCTTGTGCTGGCTCTTTTATGATGAAGACTATTGAATTCAAATGGAACTTATTGGAAAGAATTAAACACAAATGTGAAGATTGGGATCTCGACGAAGGTAAGGAGTCAGGTATGACACCTAAGTTTGATTGTGTTAAATCTTTTATGGATACCGTTGTTTTCCGTAAATTTAGCACTAAATATGGACTTGACTCTGAGATAGTAGCTTCTTTCTGTGAATCTTTTGCTGCTCACGTTGATCTCCCTAAGGAGAAGTGGTTTAAATATCATCCTCCCATAGAAGTAAAAGTAGCTGCACCTATTAAAGTTGAAGAAAAGACTATCGCTTATAATGATCCTATTGTTCCTCATCGCTTATGTTGAGAAACCACCTTTCCTGTTAGAATAAAGGATCATGCTAAAGCTTCAACTGTGGTTCGTAAAAGAAATATTAGAACCTATACACCTCCTGAGCAAGTTAAAGTTGAACCTAATATTGCTATTGTTAAAGATCTCTTGGCTGATAATATTGATGGGCATATTATTTATTTCCGTGAAGAGACTGCTAGAATTGCTAAACCTTGTGCTAAAGATAAACATAGACCTGTGGTAGGCATGCCTGTTATTTACATTAAAATAGGAGTTCATTGTTATCATGTCTTATGTGACATGGGTGCTAGTGCTAGTGCAATACCTTTTGACTTATACAAAGAAATTATGCATGATATTGCACCTACTGAGTTAGAAGATATTGATGTCACAATTAAACTTGCCAATAGGGATACTATTTCACCCATGGGAATTGTTAGAGATGTTGAAATCTTGTGTGGGAAAACTAAATATCCTGCTGATTTTCTCGTTCTTGGTTCCCCACAAGATAGCTTTTGTCCCATTATATTTGGTAGACCCTTCTTGAACACTGTTAATGCTAAGATAGACTGCGAAAAGGATGTTGTTACTATTGGTTTGGGTGATATGTCTCATGAACTTAATTTCTCTAAATTTAGTAGACAACACCGTGAAGAAGAATTGCCAAGTAAGGATGAAATTATTGGTCTTGCTTCTATTGTCGTACCTACTAGTGATCCTTTAGAACAATATTTGCTAGACCATGAAAATGGTATGTTTATGAATGAAAGAAGGGAAATAGATGAAGTATTCTTTAAACAGGAACCTATCCTGAAACACAATTTGCCTGTTTAAATCCTAGGGGATCCTCCTCCACCCAAGGGCGATCCCGTGTTTGAGCTTAAACCATTACCTGACTCTTAAATATGCTTATCTTGATGAAAAGAAGATATATCCTGTTATTATTAGTGCTAACCTTTCAGATCATGAAGAAGAGAGATTATTGAAAACTCTGAAGGAGCATCGTGCTGCTATTGGATATACTCTTGATGATCTTAAGGGCATTAGTCCCACTCTATGTCAACATAAAATAAATTTGGAGAAAGATGCCAAACCAATTCATGATCATCAACGACGGCTGAATCCTAAGATGAATGAAGTGGTAAGAAAGGAAATACTAAAGCTCCTTGAGGCAGGTATAATTTATCCCGTTGCTGATAGTCAATGGGTAAGTCATGTCCATTGTGTCCCAAAGAAGGGAGGTATTACTGTCGTTCCTAATGATAAAGATGAATTGATTAAGCAAAGAATTATTACAGGTTATAGGATGGTAATTGATTTCCACAAATTAAATAAAGCTACTAAAAAGGATCATTACCCCTTACCTTTTATCGATCAAATGCTAGAAAGATCATCTAAACATACACATTATTGCTTTCTGTATGGTTATTCTAGTTTCTCTCAAATACCGGTGTCAGCCGATGATCCATCAAAGACCACTTTTACTCCCTTTCGGTACTTTTGCTTATAGATGTATGCCTTTTGGTTTATGTAATGCACCTGCTACATTTCAAAGATGCAGGATGGCTATATTCTCTAACTTTTGTGAAAAGATTTGTGAGGTTTTCATGGACGATTTCTCCGTCTATGGATCCTCTTTTGATGATTGCTTGAGCAACCTAGATCGAGTTTTGTAGAGATGTGAAGAAACTAATCTTGTCTTGAATTGGGAAAAGTGCCACTTTATGGTTAATGAAGGTATTGTCTTGGGGCATAAAATTTCTGAAAGAGGTATTGAAGTTGATAAAGCCAAGGTTGATGCTATTGAAAAGATGCCGTGTCCTAAGGACATCAAAGGTATAAGAAGTTTCCTTAGTCATGCCGGTTTTTATAGGAGGTTCATTAAGGACTTCTCAAAAATTTCTCGGCCTCTGACTAATTTGTTACAAAAAGATATACCATTTGTCTTTGATGATGATTGTGTAGAAGCATTTGAAATACGTAATAAAGCATTGATCTCCACACCTATTGTCCAGCCACCTGATTGGAATTTACCCTTTGAAATTATGTGTGATGCTAGTGATTATGTTGTAGGTGTTGTTCTAGGGCAAAGAGTTGATAGGAAATTAAATGTTATTCAATATGCTAGTAAAACTCTAGACAATGCTCAGACAAATTATGCTACTACTGAAAAAGAATTCTTAGCAGTTGTATTTGCTCGTGATAAGTTCAGACCTTATATTGTTGATTCTAAAGTAACTATTCACACTGATCATGCCGCTATTAAATATCTTATGGAAAAGAAAGATGCTAAACCTGGACTTATTAGATGGGTTCTCTTGCTACAAGAATTTTTGATTTGCATATTATTGATAGAAAGGGAGCTGAGAACCCCGTTGCAGACAACTTGTCTAGGTTAGAGAATGTTCTTGATGACCCACTACCTATTATGATAGCTTTCCTGATGAGCAATTAAATGTCATAAATACTTCTCGTACTACTCCATGGTATGCTGATTATGCTAATTACATTGTTTCTAAATTTATACCACCTAGTTTCACATACCAGCAAAAGAAAAAGTTTTTCTATGATTTGAGACATTACTTGTGGGATGACACACATCTTTATAAAGAAGGAGTAGATGGCGTTAGTAGACGTTGTGTACCTGAGCATGAACAGGAACAGATCCTATGCAAGTGTCATTCCGAGGCTTATGGAGGACACCACGCTGGAGATAGAACTGCGCATAAGGTATTGCAATCCGGTTTTTATTGGCCTACTCTCTTCAAGGATGCACATAAGTTTGTTTTATCTTGTGATGAATGTCAAAGAATTGGTAATATTAGTAAACGTCAAGAAATGCCTATGAATTATTCACTTTGAACCCAAAGCTAAGCACTTCTCCCATTGCAAGAAAGATCAATCTAGTAGGCCAAACCAAACTGATAATTCAAAGAGACTTGCAAAGATAACCAATCATACATAAAAGAATTCAAAGAAGATTCAAATATTGTTCATAGATAAACTTGATCATAAACCCACAATTCATCGGTCTCAACAAACACACCGCAAAAGAAGATTACATCGAAAAGATCTCCACAAGAGAGGGGGAGAACTTCGTATTGAGATCCAAAAAGAGAGAAGAAGCCATCTAGCTAATAACTATGGACCCAAAGGTCTGAAGTAAACTACTCACACATCATCGGAGAGGCTATGGTGTTGATGTAGAAGCCCTCCGTGATCGATGCCCCCTCCCATGGAGCTAGGAAAAGGCCCCAAGATGGGATCTCGCGGGTCTGAGAAGGTTGTGGCGGTGGAATTAGGTTTTTGGCTCCGTATCTGGTAGTTTGGGGGTACGTAGGTATATATAGGAGGAAGAAGTACGTCGGTGGAGCAACGTGGGGCCCATGAGGGTGGAGGGCGCGCCCAGGGAGGTAGGCGCGCCCCCTACCTCGTGCCTTCCTGGTTGATGTCTTTACGTAGGGTCCAAGTCCTCTGGATCACGTTCGTTTCAAAAATCACGTTCCCGAAGGTTTCATTCCGTTTGGACGCCGTTTGATATTCTTTTTCTGCGAAACTCTGAAATAGGCAAAGAACAGCAATTCTAGGCTGGGCCTCCGGTTAATAGGTTAGTCCCCAAAAAAATATAAAAGTGTATAATAAAGCCCAATAATGTCCAAAACATAATGTAATATATCATGGAATAATGAAAAATTATAGATACATTGGAGACGTATCAAGCATCCCCAAGCTTAATTCCTGCTTGTCCTCGAGTAGGTAAATGATAAAATAGAATTTTTGATGTGGAATGCTACTTGGTATAATTTCAATGTAATTATCTTAATTGTGGTATGAATATTCAGATCCAAAAGATTCAAGACAAAAGTTTAACATTGACATAAAAATAATAATACTTCAAGCATACTAACTAAGCAATTATGTCTTCTCAAAATAACATGGCCAAAGAAAGTTATCCCTACAAAATCATATAGTCTGGCTATGCTCTATCTTCACCACATAAAGTGTTTAAATCATGCACAACCCCGATGACAAGCCAAGCAATTGTTTAATACTTTTGATGTTCTCAAACTTCTTCAATCTTCACGCAATACATGAGCGTCAGCCATGGACATAGCACTATATGTGGAATAGAATGGTGGTTGTGGAGAAGACAAAAAGGGAGAAGATAGTCTCACATCAACTAGGCGTATCAACGGGCTATGGAGATGCCCATTAATAGATATCAATGTGAGTGAGTAGGGATTGCCATGCAACGGATGCACTAGAACTATAAGTATATGAAAGCTCAACAAAAGAAACTAAGTGGGTGTGCAGCTAACTCACTTGTTCACGAAGACCTAAGGCATTTTGAGGAAGCCCATCATTGGAATATACAATCCAAGTTCTATAATGAAAATTTCCCACTAGTATATGAAAGTGATATCATATGAGACTCTCTGTCATGAAGATCATGGTGCTACTTTGAAGCACAAGTGTGGTAAAAGGATAGTAACATTGTCCCTTCTCTATTTTTCTCTCATTTTTTTATTTTTATTTGTGCCCCTTTTTTTATGGCCTATTTTTTTAGTCCGGAGTCTCATCCCGACTTATGGGGGAATCATAGTCTCCATCATCCTTTCCTCACTTGGGACAATGCTCTAAAAATGATGATCATCACACTTTTATTTACTTACAACTCAACAATTACAACTCAATACTTAGAACAAAATATGACTCTATGTGAATGCCTCCGGCGGTGTACCGGGATATGCAATGAATCAGGAGTGACATGTATGAGAGAATTATGAACGGTGGCTTTGTCACAAATACGATGCCAACTACATGATCATGCGAAGCAATATGACAATGATGGAGCGTGTCATAGTATACAAAGCGGTGGTAAGGTGCATGGCAATATATCTCGGAATGGCTATGGAAATGCCATGATAGGTGGGTATGGTGGCTGTTTTGAGGAAGGTATATGGTGGGTGTATGATACCGGCGAAAAGTGCACGGTATTAGAGAGGCTAGCAATGGTGGAAGGAAGAAAAATGCGTATAATCCATGGACTCAACATTAGTCCTAAAGAACTCATATATTTATTGCAAAAATATACAAGTTATCAAAGCAAAGTATTACGCGCATGCTCCTAGGGGGATAGATTGGTAGGAAAAGACCATCGCTCGTCCCTGACCGCCACTCATAAGGAAGACAATCAATAAATAAATCATGCTCCAACTTCATCACATAACGGTTCACCATACGTGCATGCTACGGGAATCACAAACTTTAACACAAGTATTTCTCAAATTCAAAACTACTCAACTAGAATGACTCTAATATCACCATCTCCATATCTCAAAACAATTATCAAGCATCAAACTTCTCATAGTGTTCAACACACTCATAAGAATTTTTTTTACTAATCTTGAATGCCTATCATAATTAAAGAAAATTACCATGCTGTTTTGTAGGACTCTCAAAATAATCTAAGTGAAGCATGAGAGAACAATAGTTTCTATAAAACAAATCCACCACCATGCTCTAAAAGATATAAGTGAAGTGCTAGAGCAAAAACTATATAACTCAAAAGATATAAGTGAAGCACATAGAGTATTCTAACAATTTCCGAATCATGTGCGTATCTCTCAAAAGGTGTGTACAGCAAGGATGATTGTGGCAAACTAACAAACAAAGACTCAAATAATACAAGACTCTCCAAGCAAAACACATATCATGTGGTAAATAAAAATATAGCTCCAAGTAAAGTTACCGATGGAAGTAGACGAAAAGAGGGGATGCCCCGGAAGTTACCGATGGAAGTAGACGAAAAGAGGGGATGCCTTCTGGGGCATCCCCAAGATTTGTCTTTTAGGTGTCCTTATATTATCTTGGGGTGCCATGGGCATCCCCAAGCTTAGGCTCTTTGAAAGGGCATTTCCCTACCTTATGTTTTGGATGATGATGACAACCCTTTGTTGGTCTAATCTTGTGCTAAATGTTTTAGGTTCTCAATGATTAGGCTTTCATCGGTTAGTGGTTCTCTCTCGAAGGAATCGTTTGAAGACGGAATCCTCTATGCTTTTTATCTCTTTGGTCATAGGGATCCTGTCGTGGAATTGTCACGGCAGATGTCCTCATGAAAGGACTTAGTCGCGGGGCCATCGTACGGGTTAACTTAGAGGGGTTAAAGCGGATGCAAATACACGAGAGTTTATACTAGTTCGGCCCCTTCGATGAAGGTAAAAGCCTACGTCTAGTTTGTGATGGGATTGATGTGATTTTGGCAACTAGGGAGCAATAGCTTCGCCTAAGCCTCGAATTGTTGTTATGCGTCCTCGAATCACTTGCTGGGTCGTCCCCTTATATACGGGTTGACGTCTGGCGGTCTCTGAGTCCCGAGGCCGGCTCATACTAGTGTCGGCTCGGTCTCTTCTTTCTCTTATCTTACAACACAAGTTACATGGTTATGGCGGTTTTACCATTCTGGGCCCTCAGTCGCCCCTGGGCTCCGGGCCTCTAAGCTCTCCAACAATCGCCACCTTCTGAGTCTTTGTGGGCCCCAATTATGGCCGAGGGTAAACCGGCCCCTTCAGGGCGGTTTATATTCAGTAGTTACATCCCCAACATTAGGCCCCAGATTGACTTGAACCTGTTCATGTCAATCTTCAACATCTTAGGAAACTCTGAATATCTTCCTTCATATTTCGTAAACCGCCATCTGCTTAAACCGCCATGACGTCATCCTCCGACCACAAAGAACAGAGCATCTTGACGTCATCTTTATTAAAGAAGCCCAAACAGTAAGATTCCCTTCATTTAATACTATCCCGAAATCGAGGCGCATCACCGCGTCTGCCGCTTTCAACTCCTCCATTCTCGCGCTTTATTAATTATTCCGTCTTATTATAAATAGACCGGAAGGCCCTTTCTCTTCTTCCTCCTTCCGCGTTTCTTCTTCCTCGCGACGCTCCAGCTCTGAAGCTCCGTCGTCGCCTCCGACCTCCGAACGCCGCGTCAGTGCAAGGCCGCTGCATCAACCTGGTTGTACCAGAGACTCTCGGCGCTCCTCTGTTCTGTGCATCGGGTAAGGCTCCTCCTCATGCCCTAGATCTGCATCTTGAGGCTCCTGTTCATGTCGTCGTTCATAGGTGTTCATCCTTAATCTCTTCATACCTGCTCTGCCATGGCTTTTTAATCCAACCGTAGCATATATCCTGTAGTAATCGCTGCTCCGCCTTCGGTTTAGCACTTTGCACATCTTTCTTTTTGTTCGAGACACTCTTGTTAGAACGCATACGAACTTCCTGCCCTTTATAAAGCTTGCATGGGTCGCAGAAATTTTTCCTTACTGAATCTTGGTAGATCCAAATTAACTCCATTCATATGTGAAACCTGTTTACATCCACACTTAGCAGATTTTCGATTCTGTCTCTTCCTCCTAAGGGCGGTTTAATTTTTTGATAGCTAATCCGCCATACTCCATTAGTCCTCAGTTAAACCGGAAATTGGAACTGACTGCCGAATTGCCGGTTTAGCATTGTATAATATGTCTGAACCGTTAACGGTGAACCGTTTTTTACTTTTCCTTTCGCAGTTTCTTCTTCCGGAATGGCGAAACAATTCTCGACTTGCAATTGGGTCCGGTCCAAGATCACCGAGACACAACTCAATGGATATGTCACCACCGGCGCTTTAGCCTCCAAAAATGTCTTCCATTGGCGTGTTAGGATGCCGAATGCCCTCCTGAACCTCAAGAAGGAGAAGTAATTGTATTTATGCAGCACTTAGACTGGGATTCAGCCCTTGGGATCAAAATTCTTCCAGGATGTCCTCGCAAGTTTCCAACTCCATCCACAAGATATTGGTCCGAACTCGTGTCCAATATATGCAATTTCCAAGTTTCGTGAAGTCTATCTTCAAGAAGAACCATCTGTGGAGCTGTTCCGGGATTTCTTTCATTTGAACCGCCAGACGGAGTTTTCGGATGGTCCTAACACGGGCGGGTGGTGTTTCAATCCGAGAAAAGGAAGGAAGTAGACTTTCCTCACGCAAAACACCATAGCCATCCGAAAGATTGGAACCAAACCTGGTTCTATTGCGAATACCGCTCCTAACAGCGAGAACCCCTTGCCGGGCTACCGCCCTCACCGGCTGAGCAACCATCACCCATTGCCTTTACGCTTGACCGCCGCAGAACGGAAGAATTTTGCGCCTCAAATTATCAAACTCCGGGCTCTAATGGCCAATGGCTTAACTGATATTGACCTTGTTCGATGTTGGGTTTCTTGGGGCATCTTGCCATTAAGCCGTCGCCCCAGATTGATGCACGAATACACTGGTAGCATCAAAGACCCTCAAAGACGTCACGAGCTACCAATAACTGAGCTTGAAGTCAGCAGGGCAGTGAAGAAGATGCTCGATGAGCCGATCTCCGTCTGCAGCCAAACCGGGTTGGCCCCATTATGTGTTTCCAACAAACCGCCTGCGGTAAGGCTCCGCTCATCGCTCTTCTGATATTAATGCCTTATTGATATATATTAATCCTTGTTACTTCTCAGGCTAACAACTCATACGGAAACGAACCAAACCGCCCGGGTTCCTCGTGTAAAGTCCAAGACCACCAAGAAAGCTGGTAAGAGGAAAACCGCCGAGTCTTCCGATCTGCGGGAAGAAGAAGATTGAAGCTGAGGTAAAGCTTGATTTACTTTGTCCCTTTTATCCTTCATCCTATTGACAGTTTCAATTCCCGGGATGATCTTTGAAGCCGATCATGCCGATCCTGTTGAGGTAATCCTTCTTTCTTCCGAATCTGATCTTGTGTCGGTTAAAAGAATTCGCCGCACAGTCCGGAAAGTGAAAAAATCTCACTCCCGTGCTCATTTGAATCCGAACCTTTCTTTGAAGACACAGCAGGCCGAAGAGCGCCGTACGACCTGGAACAGCGGTCAACAAATTACATCGTCCGGTTTACCTGACACCCCAACCCGGAAGCGTCGTCTAGAGGTGATTTGTTCTCCTGAAAAGCGTTATCCTTTGAAAGGTTTCTTCCGATGTCCTCTCAATCGGTCTGATCCGAATTATCAGGCCTCTTCCAACTCATCTGGCGGTTCATCAACCACTCAACTGCCTCCTCTTAAAGTTGCTGCAGGGTAAGCATAATGCTCTTTTTTGTTTTCTTCGCATTTGTCGGTTCATCACACTCTAACTCTGAATATTGCAGCACCAAGGCTCGCTTAAGTAAGAAGGCAAAAACCCTTGACCCTCTGTGGATCTTGATCTGGAGAAGACTCCAGAGCACCATGGCGAAAAGCCTGAAGTTGCTAAAAACAGTTCTGCCGGGTTGAACCAAGACGACAATGCTAATCCGCTAGAGGTTGAACCGAATGCCCAAGTGGAAACCTCACATCCTGCTCCACCGAGTCCTGCAGCGGAACAGGTAGCGATTCTTTGAAACGCCGAGCACAGGTATGAAAACACCAAGCCCAAGGAAGAATGCCAATCCGCCAGCCCGGCCAAAGATGATGATGTCGTAGTAGCGGGCACCGCCTATACCGCCCAGCAATCCGGTCGCTTTATCAAAACACAGCGCCAAGGAAGAGTCTCTTGCCATGAGTAAAGAGAAGGGAAAAACTGATCGCCGACTTATGATAACTTCTTCGCCCAAGAACTTCACTCCGGCTTCTGAACCGACTCTACACAAGTCGTGACTTTGAAGCCGATGCAGTGAATCGTATGAAGGGCAGCTATGAGGTAAGGAGTTATGCCTCTCTTGTACTTTTGTTGTGTAGTAGCCCCAAGGGCGGTTCAAGCGAGCATAGTTAAACCGGGACTTAATATAAAACTCATACGTCTCAAACTTGATCTTTGTAGCCCCCAAGGGCAGTTCAACTTAGCATAGTTAAGCGGGACTTAACATGTATCACCATAGCAAGATGAGATCAATTAGCCATTAGCCCCCAAGTGCCAAGTTGAATACCTGTATTGAGCTTGGGACTTCATAATGAAACAACTAACGTGATCCATTTTTTATCGAGTGAGATATACCAAAGAAACCGTACAACTCAAGGACCTTCGTGCCAATCGAAGACTCAACAAGCGAAGCCACCAAGGCCAAGGATGAATTGAAAACTGCCTTGACCACTATGGAGCAGCTCAAGGAGTGGTATAAATCCGAGCAGGCCAACTGGGACACCGAGAAGGCTGGTTTGCTAAAGCGGGCGGAAGATGCTGAAGCGGCTCTTAAACCGGTGACAGAAGAGCTCACCGGACTAAAGCGCCAAATTAATGCCATGACCTCTGCGATCTTTGGTAAGAGATTTTTCACTGATTACTATTCTGTTTTGATATTTCCGCCAGTTTAACCTGAGCTGTCTTAAACCGGTATAGGGAAGCGTATTGCTCATCTGGGCTCTGATATGCGGAAGAAGCTCAAGGCTGCATACACGCTGATTGAGCAGCTGTATACCGGCACCCAACGAGTCATATGCGCTACGTCGTATGATAACACAGCTCCGTCCTTGATCAAAGATACGCTGGACCGGCTATCCATGATTCCGGCACAACTTGAAGAGTTGAAACGATCCGCGGCCGGCTGGCACTTTATTGGCTCTAACTCGCGCCAAGGCGTGGATAAGCGGACCTTGATCCGGCTGATATAGCCAAGGGCTTCTGGCGCTCAAGAAAGCGGCGAAGCCTTTGATAATGACGCCCTCAAGCGAATAACAAAGGAGATGCGTCCTCTGGCGAGTCAGCGGCAGCGAGAAGCCAACTGGCGGTTTACCGCTCTTTCTATGATGCAAACAACAAAGCGGTGGAATTTGTCATTCCGAAGTGCGTAACCTTGTTCCCGCAATCCGTAAGCACACTTATGCCCTCGACGTTGATCCGGCTGAGCTTATAAGTGAAGAGGCTGTCTTCGTGCTTTAAACCGGATTGACCGGTCTACCAATGACTTCCGCCCTTGGGTGATGAAGAGGAAGAAGCTGAACCGACGCCAGACGACCCATCTTCTTCACGCCAACCCGGCGAGGAAGCTTAATCCGTCAAGCGGTTGATGCATCATAGGCTGCTAGTTATAACGCCATTCGAAATGTTGGGCCTCGGAAGGCCTTGTAATAGAATAGCCAGCACTTTTGTTTTGAATATGCCTTTATGCCTTGATGCGCAACCTTCGCGCAGAGGTGCCGATACTTTTGATTGAATAATCAAAACCTTCAATCTATTTTGCCTCGCAATCATAAATTCTTAAAGCGCCACGGCGGCTTGTGTCGCCACCGCTTGTGATGCTCATATGTATATGTAAGGAAATATTGAGGTATATGATCAAAATTTTGTGATACAAAAATACCGCCAGCGTCGGGCATGCGGTTAGCTGAGCCAACCTTGAAGCGGAGGTTGTATAAACCATTACCGTCAAAGGAGACAACAGCTCCTGTGTTTAGAATGCCGGTTTACCAGGTAAACCATGTCGGGTCATGTTAAGCCCCCTGTTACTCCATAATGGGATGTTTAACAGGAAAAATCAAACCGGAAAAGTTATCTCCGGATTAAAAAAATAAACCAAATTTCGTAAATGGACTGGTTGAACTGATTTTAATAATAGTTATGAAAAAATACGGAAGCAAAGGCAATGATAAAACCGTTTGCAAAAAGAGGCTTTACTGAGCCGATCAGATGGCGTTACCATGGTCGGACACGATCAAGCTCCCAATAAGGTGTAGCTATGGTTCAAGTCAGCCAGTCCCCAAGCTGAAACCGTGGCATTATGCCGATCAAGTGGTGTGGCAATGGTTCGGGTTCGACCAAGCCCCAAGTGACTCTATGACCTCGGGCCAACCAAGAGGCGTGGCTGGTTCAGACTTGACCATGTCCCCAAGTGATCCGGTGGCTACCGTCATCAAAAGGTGTTGCATTGGTTCGGACACGACCAAGCCCCCAGATGACATCTAAAAGCTTATGAAGAGCAAGCTCAAGGGATAAACCGGAGGCCGTTTTAAGACAACAACTCCATGTACCCAAGCCGGATTTTTACAGAACGGATACCCCGCTTTAGCCGAGGCTCCGATTTATTGCTTTTATTCATAATATATACATTGTCATAATATGTACATAAGGAGAGCCGATGGCTCAGGTATAATAAGGCCGAAGATGAGCTATGTTCCACGGCCTATTGGTCTCCTCTTCTGACGTGCGTGAGTCTTTATGCTCTCGAACATCAATCAGATAGTATGACCCGTTGTGCAGATTCTTGCTGACCACAAAAGGCCCTTCCCAAGGTGGGGATAGCTTGTGCATATCTGCGGTCTTGAATGAGCGAAGCACCAAGTCTCCTTCTTGAAAGGTTACGGTTACGACCCATCGATCGTGATACCGATGAAGATCCTGCTGGTAAATCGCCGAGCGAGCAGCCGCCATATCTCGTTCTTCATCCAGTCGATCCAAAGCGTCCTGCCGTGCTGCCTCGTTATCTGCCTCAACATAGGCTGCCACACGAGGCGAGTCATGACAGATATCGCTGGGGAGGACCGCCTCCGCTCCATAGACCATAAAGAACGGTGTGTATCCAGTGGATCTGTTAGGGGTAGTATTTATACTCCATAACACAGATGGTAGCTCTTCTACCCAACAGCCCGGCGTCCTCTGTAAAGGGACCATAAGCCGGGGCTTGATACCTCTCAGGATCTCCTGATTAGCTCGTTCTGCTTGACCATTGGACTGTGGGTGAGCTACTGAAGAAACGTCAAGCCGGATGTGCTCACGTTCACAAAACTCCTTCATGGCACCTTTGGACAAATTGATACCATTATCTGTGATGATCTTGTGGAAACCCAAACCGGAAGATCACCCTTTTGATGAACTCGAACCGCCGTGGCGCATCACACTTGCTAACAGTGCTCGCCTCGACCCACTTTGTAAACTTGTCGATCGCTACCTGCAAGTGTGTCTTCTTGTCCTTGGACCTTTTAAAAGGTCCCACCATGTCCAGCCCCAAGTCGCATAAGCGGCCAAGTAATTGGAATCATCCTCAATTCTTGGGCGGTATATGAGCACGCCTAGAAAACTTCGGCAACCATCACATCGCCGACCAGATCTTCCGCATCGGCATGGGCGATCAACCAATAAAACCATGGCGGAACACCTTAGCCACCAAGGATTTTGAACCGGCGTGGTGACCACAGTCCCGTTCGTGGATCTCACGCAATATTTCACAGCCTTCCTCAGGGGACACACAACGCTGAAACGCCCCTGACACACTGCAATGATGCAACTTCGCCATTAACAATGGTCATAGACTTAGACCGCCCGAACTATCTGCCAGACCCAGCGTCTCATCTTCTGGTAACTCGCCCCGGCTCATGTACGCCAAATAAGGGAGAGTCCAATCCGGAATGACATGCAGGGCTGCCACCAACTGAGCCTCCGGATCAGGAATAGCCAAATCTACTTCATCAGGAAGCTTGACTGACGGATTGTGCAGTACATCAAGGAAGACATTGGGCGGGACCGGTTTGTGTTGAGAGCCCAACTGGCTTAAAGTGTCCGCCGCTTCGTTCTTCCGATGATCCACATGGTCCACCTGATAGCCTTTAAAATGACCTGCAACAACATCCACCTCTCGACGATATGCAGCCATGAGTGGGTCTTTGGAATCCCAAGGTCCTGACACTTGTTGGGCCACCAAGTCCGAGTCATCGAAGCACTTAACCCGGCTTAGATTCATCTCCTTAGCCATCCGAAGACCATGGAGCAAGGCTTCATACTCAGCTGCATTGTTAGTACAAGGGAACATTAAGCGGAGGACGTAACAAAACTTTTCACCTCGTGGGAAGTTAACACAACTCGACCCCGAGCCCTCCAACCGCCTAGACCCGTCCAAAGTGGATGGTCCAATAGGTATGATCCGGCTTTTCTTGGGCGCTTGTAACTCCGTCCAATCATTAATGAAATCCACAAGTGCTCGGGATTTTCTGCCGTCCGAGGCACATACCTTAAACCGTGCGGCCCAAGCTCTATGGCCCACTTAGCAATCCGCCGCCGCTTCTACCGGTTGTATGATATCGCCCAAGGAGCTGAATCGACCACCGTGACGGGATGCCCTTGAAAATACTGCTTCAGCTTCCGCTTGCCATAAAAACTCCATACACCAGCTTACGCCAATGCGGATATCTCTGCTTGGACTCAATGAGCACCTCATTGATGTAATAAACCGGACGTTGAACGGATACTCCTTCCTGCCTCCTTCGCTCTACCACAATGGCTACGCTTAACTGCGCCGGCATTAGCGACAACATATAGCGACGGCTCCTTGTCAATGGGAGCGGCTAGAACAGCGGGTTGGCCAATTGCCGCTTTAAATCCTCCAATGCTTCATCGGGCGGTGAACTCTAGACAAACTGATCCGTCTTCTTCAAAGATTCGGTACAAAGGAATTGCCTTCTCTACGAGGCGGTGATAAACCGCTTAGCGCGGCAATCCGACCCGCCAAACGCTGGACATCATTAATGCACTTTGGCTTAGCCAAGGAGGTGATAGCCGTAATTTTCTCCGGATTAGCTTCAATCCCCTATTGGACAAAAGAAACCCAATAACTTGCTGCCGGAACACGAAAACACATTTGGCGGGTTAAGCATCATCTTGTACACCCGCAAGTTGTCAAAGGTTTCTTTCAGATCCTCAATCGGTGTCTCCTTCTTCCTTGATTTAACCACAATATCATCCACATAAGCATGCACGTTATGGCCGATCTGTTAGGTACAGAAGCAATTACATCTTAACGCCGATAAGTTGCTTGGGCGCTCTTGAGCCCAAAAGGCATAGACACATAGCGAAGGCTCCAAAGGGAGTGATAAACGCTGTCTTCTCCTGGTCCTTAACCGCCATTTTGATCTGATGATATCCAGAATACGCATCCAAAAATCTCAAACGCTCACAACCCGCCATAGCATCAATAATCTGGTCAATGCGGGGGAGGGCGAAGGATCTCTTGGACAAGCCTTGTTAAGATCTGTGTAATCCACACACATGCGCCAAGTGCCGTTTTTCTTAAGGACCAACACCGGATTAGCAAGCCACTCTGGATGGAAAACTTCAACGATAAAACCTGTTGCTAAGAGCCTGACAACCTCTCCTCCAATGGCCTTGCGTCTTTCCTCGTTAAACCGGCGAAGAAACTGCTTTACCGGTTTGTACTTGGGATCAATATTAAGAGTGTGCTCAGCGAGTTCCCTCGGTACACCTGGCATGTCAGAAGGCTTCCATGCAAAAATGTCCCGATTCTCACGGATGAACTCGATGAGCGCTTTCCTATTTAGGATCCAAGTTTGCACCGATGATGAACTGCTTGGACGAATCACCGGGCACAAAGTCAACAAGTTTAGTCTCACCGCCGATTTAAACTTCAGATCCGGATCGTGCTCTGTAGTTGGCTTCTTCAACGGGTCATATCCGCCGGATCAACATTGTCTTTATAGTACTTTAGCTCTTCGGTGGCACAAACCGACTCTGCGTAAGCCGCATCACCTTCCTCACACTCTAAAGCGATCTTGCGGCTCCCATGAACCGTTATCGTCCCTTTGTGACCCGGCATTTTTAGCTGCAAATAGACATAACAAGGTCGCGCCATAAACTTGGCATAAACCGCCGCCCAAGCAGGCGTGGTAAGGGCTTTGAATTTTCACCACTTCAAATGTCAATGTTTCCGATCTGGAGTCATGTTCATCCCCAAAGGCCACCTCGAGCTATTTTACCAACCGGATATCTTGACTTGCCGGCACCACACCATGAAACACTGTATTGGACGGCTTGAGATGTTTATCCGTTAACCCCATACACGGAAGGTCTCATAATACATGATGTTGATGCTGCTCCCTCCGTCCATAAGCACCTTGGTGAACTTGTATCCTCCCACCTGAGGCGCCACCACTAGGGCTAGCTGACCCAGATTGTCAACCCGGGGAGGATGATCCTCTCTACTCCACACAATAGGCTGCTCGACCAGCGAGGGTAATGCGGCACGGCCGGTTCAACAACGTTGATCGCCCGCTTCGAAGTTTCCGGTCTCGCTTGTCCAAGCTAGTGGTGAAGACGTGATACTGTCCACCATTCAACCGCTTTGGATTGCTTTGATAACCGATCGCTGCTGCTGCTGATTGTAACCACCTTGGTTGTTCTGATTGTTCTGATTGTTCTGCCCGCCCGGATTACCATTAAACCCTGGACCGGAATTTCCTCCACCGTAACCCAGACCGGACCCGGAACCGCCGCCGGGCCCTTGATCATACCGGAAAGCATTAGAACTTTTGAACTCCTGCATAATGTAACAATCCTTCCAGAGGTGGTTTGCTGGCGCCTCCTTCGTCCCATGCTTCGGACAGGGTTGATTCAGCAGATAATTCAACCGGTCCGGATTGTGATTAGGCGCACCACCTCGGTTCGGATGTTTACCCTTGCGCGCCGTTGACCCTTGTCCTGCTGCGTCGGTGTTGGCTACGAAGCCCATGTTACCATTCGCCTTTACGCTTGTTTCCTCCATTACCCGCCGATGATGATGCTGGCCTCTGGAGTTGCTTACGCTTTTCCTTCCCGTTTCATCATCCTCCTCGGACTCGGGATCCTTGGTACTATCGGAATCAGCATACTTCACTAAACGCCCATGAGAGTGCCCATGTCATTGCAAAACGCTTCATGCGACTCCAGCTTCAATTTTAAAGGTTTGAACCGTGATTGCCTTCTAGGGTTAAGATCGCAGAATCGGTGTTGATCCGGTGCGAAGAATGTAAAACTTCCGAAACGCGGCATACCCAACGGGTTGTGGATTCTCCCTCTGCCTGGACACAAGCCGCCAAGTCCACCACGGACATGGGCTGCTTACAGGTGTCTTTGAAATTTTGAATGAACCGGGTCCGCAACTGGGTCCATGAACTGATGGAATTGGGTGGCAAGTTTTTCAACCAAGTACGGGCCGTGCCTTCAAGCATCATGGTGAAATACTTTGCACACGCAGCTTCATCCACATCCAGCAGATCTCCATGGCCATCTCAAAGCTTTCTATCCACGCTCGAGCGGATCGGCGGTATAATTGGGCACCTTGCGTGGCCCTTGAAGTCTTTGGGCAAGCGTACATTGCGTAAAGCGGGACGAGGCAAGGCACCCCAAAGAGCCGATGTAACCCCAGGCTCGAAGATGGTCGGTCGAACCGGCGCGGTGATGATCCTCATCTTTGTCTGCTAACTCGGCCTCCCCACGTGCCTGGCCGGTCCACCACCTCTTGGCGTTTTGAAGCCACCGCCCGGGTTGTTGCCGCTTGAGGTGCATCGCTGCGCATTCTTGGACACGATCGGTTCATCTACGTGCGGCTATAACTCCGGCTTGGGCGGGTGGAATGGATCCGATCACGGCTGTATGAGTACGCTTCCTGTTGGGCGAGGCCGTCCTAAGGAGCTCTTTGACCTGCGTGTTTCTACCGCTTTGTGGTGAATCGCCGATTGGAATCGCCTCCAACCGTGCCGCAGCCGCAACAAGGTTATCCTCGGGTTGGACTAGTGACACGGAGGTGTTTGCACAGCCCGAGGCGCACCGGCATGATGGCGAGGCAGATCTATCACACGGGCTGAATCGGCGCCCGTCCAGTGCTTCCGCCCGCTCACCACCGGGCGGCGGATTACCGTCCCTGCTCACGGGTGTTGAAGAGGTCTCTTCCCTCGAAAACCGAGGGCAAACGGGATCTGTACTTTCTTTTTATGACTTCATGCGACGCTGCTCGATCCGGCATGAGCCTATAAGCTGCGCATCCAAAGCGGCCCGCTCTGCCATCATCCTAACGTCTGCGGCTGCGGATCCATTTTAGCTCGAGTGATCTGCTCCTTCACCTTTGCAATCTCCGCATTATGCGGTATTGATCTGCCGGGTTAGCCTGCGCCATGAGCACAGCCAATGCATCAAATAGTTACGATAAAACTTGAGCCGGGCGCGACAGGGGCCTGCCCGGCTGCCATCGCCCATTGTTGAACCAGCGACCATTGGCGCCGGCGGTCGAAGAGTGAAGCGTCGCTTGTGTACCGGCCATGAATATTCCAACCCGGTTGGGCAGATCAAAGGGGTCCTGAATACTCTCATCATCGGAACAGCCCCCGATCTAGCCATCTTGCAGCTGGTACAGAGACTCAGTTTCCCCGGTCGACGACTCGTCATCAGAGTAGACAACGGTTTCGCCACCAGATGTTGATCCGCCCTCATAGTCTCCTCCGTGGATGACTCCCACGAAGGCACGCCTGACAACCGGTTTAGCCAGGGCGGGATTCTTCTTCGCCCGCTGAGCCGTCTCGACGAGGTCGGTGCAGATGTCCGGCCCAGGCCACAGCTCACCGATCTTGCCGATGAACACGTGTATGCCACCAAATGGGACCCGGTACCCGTACTCAATCGAGCCGCCTCGGGGCCCGGCCTGCATCGTCGATGTAGAGCTTGCCGCGATGACTCTTGGTCATCCGCCCACAAAGATAACCTTCGAGTCCTTCGAACTTGCCCTCTAAGATCATCAAACCATCGCGGCGATAGCCCCACGGTGGGCGCCAACCGTCGTGGAATTGTCACGGCAGATGTCCTCATGAAAGGACTTAGTCGGCGGGGCCATCGTGCGGGTTAACTTAGAGGGGTTAAAGCGGACGCAAAGACACGAGTTTATACTAGCTCGGCCCCTTCGATGAAGGTAAAAAGCCTACGTCTAGTTTGTGATGGGATTGATGTGATTTGGCGACTAGGGAGCAATAGCCGCCTAAGCCTCGAATTGTTGTTGTCTGTCCTCGAACCGCCGCCGGGTCGTCCCCTTATATACACGGGTTGACGTCCGGCCGGTCTACAGAGTCCCGAGGCCGGCTCATACAAGTGTCCGGCTCGGTCTCTTCTTTCTCTTATCTTACAACACAAGTTACATGGTTATGGCGGTTTTACCATTATGGGCCCTAATTAGCCCACAGGCTCCGGGCCTCCAAGCTCTACAGCAATCGCCACCTTCTGAGTCTTCGTGGGCCCCAATTATGACCGAGGGTAAACCGGCCCCTTCAGGGCGGTTTATATTCAGTAGTTACATCCCCAACAGATCCCGTACTATCAAGAGGGAATCCACTTTGGGAAGAATAGGGGATTCCATTCACGTACACCTCCTTCACCCCTCTTTTGTCGAGAGAGTGCCTCCATTTTAATCTTGTCTTTGCTGTGTTTTCCCAGCGGTTGTACCGCTCGTCCGAGCGGTTGTACTGCTATTAGCTCGACGCTTCTCTCGCCTTTGTCGGCGGTGGTACCGCTGCCTCCGGCGGTGGTACTGCCACTGTCTCTGCAAAGACCAGCAGCGGTTGTTCCAGCCATGCACCGCCCATGTACGGTCAGGATTCTGTTTTGATGCGGTAGCTGGGCGGTGGTGGCTGATTGGTCCGGTTGTTCCTTTTAACCGGGTACAACCGGAGGTTCGAGCAGTTCTTCCGCTCATACCTTAGCCGCTCAAGCGCTCAAGGCCAGGCGGTTGTCCGGCCATGCACCGCCCATGTACCGGTCGATTCTGTTTTGATGCGGTGATTGGCGGTGGTGGCCCGATTGGTCCGACTATTTGCTAATGACCGGTACTACCGCCCGCTGGTCCGGTTGTACCGCTGGTAGGGTTCTGCAGCTACATCGTGAGTCCCGTTGTCCGGGACAAGGAGCGATTGTACCGCTGCGATCTTGAATATGCAGTAACGGTTGGATTTATGTGGGCTGCTATATAAGGTGGTTCCTCCACCTACCACGCCCACCTCTTACCTCTCTCACTCCTCCATTGATGCTCTCAAGCTATCTTGCCCGATCTCTCTCTCTAGCCACTCAAACTTGTTGATTTGCTAGGGTTTGAAGGAGGAGACCTAGATCTACACTTCCACCAAAGGATATTTAGTTCCCCCATACTTTGTAGTGTGGATTTTGTTACTCTTGGGTGCTTGAGCACTCTAGACGGTTGAGGTCACCTCGAGGCCATATTCCATTGTGGTGAAGCTTCGTGGTTTCGTTGGGAGCCTCCAATTGTTGTGGAGATTGCCCCAACCTTGTTTGTAAAGGTCCGGTTGCCGCCTTCAAGGGCACCAATAGTGGATTCACGGCATCTCGCATTGTGTGAGGGCGTGAGGAGAATACGGTGGCCCTAGTGGCTTCTTGGGGAGCATTGTGCCTCCACACCGCTCTAACGGAGACGTACTTCCCCTTAAAAGGAAGGAACCGGTAACACATCCTCGTCTCCACCGGCTCCACTCTTGGTTAATTCGTGCCTTTACTTTTGCAAGCCTACTTGTGTTACATACATTGCTTGCTTATGTGCTAGTTGTTATTGCATCATATAGGTTGTTCACTTAGTTGCACATCTAGACAACCTATTTTGTTGCAAAGTTTAATTTGGTAAAGAAAAGCTTAAAAATTGTTAGTTGCCTATTCACCCCCCCTCTAGTCAACCATATTGATCCTTTCAATTGGTATCAGAGCCTCGTCTCTTTTTCAGGACTTTACCGTCTCAAGAGTATGGTTGACGTCAGAGATGATGTGGGGAGCACTCAGTCTTGAATCCGATATCATCTACAGGAGATGGGGGTACCTCGATCTCTCGTGAGGAATTCAATGTGGCGTTGGACACATTGAAAACCTCCATGACGACCGAGGTCAAGGACATGTTTAAGGAATTCCTAGAAGGGCTTAAACTCTCCACCGCACCCGTGAAAGTGGGTGATCCCGCCAACACGGGAGCGGATGCTAACTCCGATAAGGGGAAGCTACTAGTGAGAAAGCCCCCTCGTCTAGTGGTAAGAATGGCACCGGCATCTTTGCCCATGTGCAACCTCCTCCCGTTTATGGTGGACCGATTCCTTCCACTCATTTGAATCATGTCGGTCAACCACCTAAGGTTGATAAAAAGGAGGATTTTGATTCTTGGTTCTATCATTTTAAGCGTCGTTTAAATCATGTGAACACTAACCTTTGGAGAATCATTGAAGAAGGTTTCTATCCGCATGACTCGAGCAACTTTTCTCCAAGAGAAGTCGTGGACCATCAATTCAATGAGAATGCTCTCTTCATCATCCAAGAAGCAATCCTCCCGAAGACCTCCCTCATCTCCGCCCTACTCCCTTGCCAAAGATGCTTGGCTCAAGGTGGTTTCCCTTTATCGAGGAAGCGCAAGCATTCAACGTTCCAATTATGAAGTGGTCCAACATGAAGCCGATGAGTTTGCAATGAAAGAAGAAGAAGAACCTCGTGAGCTCTATCAGGGAGTAACCAAGCTTGCTGTCTCCCTCCGGGATCATGGAAGTAAGGACACGGATGACAACTGGATCAAGCGCAAATTCCTCAAGGCAGTGATGCCCTACCACAAATCCATGTCCTCTGTCATCCGTCAATGGCCGGACTTCCACACCCTGTCCTCAAGTGATGTGTTGGATGAGTTTGTGGCTATGAGCATATTGGACAAGACCGCCGACAATGCGGTGCTTCGCTCCCAAAGAGCAAAGAAGCCCAACCTCACCTTGAAGGCCAAGATTTGTGTCGAAGAAGATGGAGAGGAGGAAGAAGAAGAGAGCAACCTCGAAGATACAAAGTATGACTATCATGAACACATGGCCCTTGCTTCAAGGCAATTTTGGAGCAAGAAGAACTCAAGGCCCAACTTCAACAAGAGAAACTCAAGTGGTACTAAGGGCAAGCAACGAGTGAGGACTTGTTTCAATTGTGGCAATGTGAGTCACTTTGTTGCGGAGTGCCCATATGAGAAGAGGGAAGACAATGGTGGCAAGCTCATCCGTAAGGACAAGGCCAAGTCCTTCCCCAACAAGAGCAACTTCACCAAGAAGGCTCCTCACAAAGCTTTGGTGGTCCAAGAAGAGTACAATGAGGATGATGATGATGATGAAGATGGTGAGTCGGTGGCCATGGCCTCCGTTGCCATTGCATCGACTCCTCGGGTGTCTCTCTTCGATTCACCCAATGAAAGCATCACCGCCAAGTGCCTCATGGCTAAAGCCACCAACAAGGTAACCCCCAATATCAAAACTACCATCATCAATCATTCTTGTTTGACGGATTGCATTGATGAACATGAGGGGACTAATGTGGAGGAGAATGAGTTTGAGATCTTTATGGGTAAACTCAAGGGCAAATCCAAGAAGCACTTCGCAATGAAGATCTTTATGGGTAAACTCATGAAGAAACCATCTCTAAGATGGAAGGGCATAGTCGTGACTATGCCGATGAGATTTTGGATCTTTCCAATGCTCTTGAGGAAGAGTGTGGTCTTTGTTTGGCTCTTGAGGAGTCATACAACGATGATCATGCTAAATTAAAGAAAGACCATGATCATGCTCTTGTTGTGGCTCGTGTGCTTAGCTCCGAGAAGGAAAAGCTTGGAGTTGATCTTGCTAGACTCAATGAGGACTTTGACATTCTCGACAAGGCTCACAAAGTCTTGAAGGGTGATCATGATAGTCTCAAAGAGTCTCATGAACAACTCCAAGTGAAGCTAACCAAGGAGAAAGCCACCTTTCCTCATATGATATTGATTGATAATGCAAATGCTACTAACCCTTGTTGTGAGCATGTGCATCTTGTTGTGGAGAATGCCAAGTTGAAGGAGCAACTTGAAAAGGGCCTTGTCACATGCATACAAGGTGAGAAGAACCTTAACGACCTTTTGAGTAATCAAAAGGAAGTTGTGGCCAAGGAGGGGATTGGGTTCGCGCCCAAGCCCAAGAGCAAGAAGAAGAGTGACAAGACCAAGCAACCTCCTCCTCTCAAGCAAACTTTTGTGAGGGAGGGAGAGGGTGCTTCAAGAAGAAGAAGAACCGTACCAAGGGTGGCAATGCCAAGAAGGACAACGTCATCCCCTTGAACATAGCCGTGACTTTAACCCCTCATATGTGTTGTGCCGTGCTAGTGATGGGCATGTTTATGCTAAATTTGTTGGTTCTTCTTATGAGTACATTGAATGGTCTATTTGGGTTCCTAAGACCCTCATTACTAACATCAAAGGACCCATTACCAAATGGGTACCTAAAACCAAGCATTGATCTCTTGTAGGGGTTTGCTTCTGGTGGGGATCATGGTTGCTCGATAGTGGAGCAACAAATCATATGACCGGAGCAAGGACATGGTGGTGGACGTGCAAAGGATCCCATCTATGCCCACCAATGTCGAGTGGGGTGATGCCTCACATTCTAAGGTATTGGGTCTTGGCAAGGTTGTCGCTTTCTCATGATCTAACGATCGAGAAAGTCATGCTTGTTGAGTCCCTTGCATACAATTTTCTTTCCGTTCGTCAACTTGCACTCATGGGCTTTGCCACCTTCTTTGACATTGATACCGTGGCCCTCTTGTGGAGCAAGACACTTAAAGTAGCCTTTGTTGGGCATGTCGAGAACGGCCTCTATGTGATAGACTTTTCGGAGCGACCCACTAAGACCGCGACATGCCTAATGGCTAAAGTTGACGTGGGATGGCTTTGGCATCGCCGTTTAGCCCACGTCAATATGAGATCTTTCCAAAGTCTTCTCAAGGGGGACCATGTCCGTGGACTAACAAATGTTAGCTTTGCCAAAGATCGTGCTTGCAGTGCTTGTATCGAAGGAAAGCTTCATGAAACGGCTCACCCTCCCACGACTATCATCTTCTCGAAGAGACCCTTGGAGCTCCTGCACATGGACCTCTTTGGACCTCCATCCTTTGATAGTCTTGGGGTAGAAAGTATTGCTTGGTGATTGTGGATGATTATTCAAGATACACTTGGGTATACTTCTTCAAGAGGAAGAGTGAGACTCGACAAACTGTTATCGACTTTGCAAATGAAGCTCAACGTCAACATAATGCAAAGATATTGACAATAAGAAGTGACAACGGCACCGAGTTCAAGAACTACACCTTGGATGATTTTCTTAGTGAAGAGGGGATCAAGCACCAATATTCGGCACCATATACCCCTCAACAAAATGGTATTGCGGAGAGGAAGAACCGGACGTTGATGGATGCGGCAAGGACCATGATGGCGGAGTTCAAGTCTCCATACAACTTTTGGGCCGAAGCCATCAACACCGCATGTCATGCATCCAATCGGCTCTATCTCCGCAAAGGCTTGAACAAGACTCCCTA
Organism: Aegilops bicornis; assembly: GCA_021605145.1. Lineage (NCBI taxonomy): Eukaryota > Viridiplantae > Streptophyta > Magnoliopsida > Poales > Poaceae > Aegilops > Aegilops bicornis. Next base: position 679,777,725 of record CM038671.1, read on the forward strand.
TGAGATACTCACCGGTAACAAGCCCAATCTCAAGTATTTCCGGGTGTTCGGGTGTAAGTGTTTCATTCTCAAGAAAGGTGTTCGTTTGTCTAAATTTGAAGCTAGAGCCTATGAGGGCATATTTGTTGGTTATGCTACAAACTCTCATGCTTACCGTGTCCTCAATAAATCCACGGGACTTATTGAGGAGACATGTAACGTGGAGTTTGATGAGAATAACGGCTCCCAAGTGGAGCAAAGTGGCACTTGTGATGTAGGTGATGAAATTCCTCCTCAAGCCATAAGAAGAATGGGTGTTGGTTTTATCCTACCCATTGAGGAACCCCTTGTGGCTGAAGGAGAAGGACAATGCTCCACTCAAGTGGAGCCATCACCAACTCAAGGCCCACACGCTTCCGAAGAACAAAGTGAAGGCCCTCAACCTCATGAACAAGACCAAGGGCAAGATCGTGCTCAAGACGATGGTGATACACCAAATGATGCCCAAGGTCAAGTTATCTTTTCCGAGCATGCTCAAGATCATGAACATGTTCAAGACGACGCTCAAGATGATCAAGTGACTCCTCCTCGTCTCACCTCCGAGGAAGAATTAGAGCGTCGTGCCGCCAAGATTGCATCCAAACTTACTACCAAAGGCCATCTCATGGAGAATGTGGTTGGAAGCCTAATGAAAGGGGTAAGCACTCGTAGACAATTGGCAAACTATTGTGAACATCACGCGTTTGTCTCTTGTGTTGAACCCCAAAAGGTCTATGAGGTGCTCGAAGACTCGGATTGGCTCAATGTCATGCATGAAGAGCTCAACAATTTCGAGTACAACAAGGTGTGGAGATTGGTGCCAAGGCCATCGGGGAACCACAACGTCATTGGAACCAAGTGGATCTTCAAGAACAAGCAAGATGCTCATGGGAACATCATTCGCAACAAGGCAAGATTGGTAGCACAAGGCTACTCCCAAGTCGAGGTTATCGACTATGGTGAAACCTTTGCTCCCGTTGCTCGTCTTGAATCCATTCGTTTGTTGATTGCTTACGCTGCCCATCACAACTTTAAGTTGCAACAAATGGATGTGAAAAGTGCTTTTCTTAATGGTCCTATTAATGAGTTGGTCTATGTCAAGCAACCCCCCGGGTTCGAGGACCCCTACTTCCCGGATCATGTATATCAACTCGATAAGGCACTCTATGGCCTTAAACAAGCCCCACGAGCGTGGTATGACCACCTTACCGAAGTTGCTACAAGATCGTGGTTTTGAAGTAGGGCAAATCGACCCCACTCTTTTTACTAAGAAGGTTAATGGGGAGTTGTTTGTATGCCAACTATATGTTGATGATATTATCTTTGGTTCCCCTAACAAAGCTTTCAATGAGGAATTTGCCGCTCTCATGACCTCCAAGTTCAAGATGTCTTCTATGGGAGAGTTGAAGTTCTTCCTTGGTTTCGATATCAAGCAAAGAAGAGAAGGAACCTTCATCAACCAAGCCAAATACACTCAAGACATGCTCAAAAGATTCAAGCTAAGTGATGTCAAGCCGGCTACTACACCAATGCCTACCAAGTGCCAACTTGACATTGATCCCAATGGTAAAGCGGTGGATCAAAAGGTATATCGCTCCATGATTGGCTCCTTGCTTTACCTTTGTGCATCTAGACCGGATATCATGTTGAGTGTGGGAATGTGTGCACGGTTTCAAGCCACACCGAAGGAAAGCCACTATGTGGCGGTCAAGCGAATCTTTCGATATTTGGCTCATACCCCAAACTTTGGCTTATGGTACCCAAGAGGAGCAAACTTCAAGCTTGAAGGTTTCAGATTCCGATTGGGCGGGGGACAAAGTGGATAGGAAGTCCACTTCCGGAGGGTGCCAATTTCTTGGTTGCTCTTTGGTAAGTTGGTCTTCCAAGAAGCAAAGTTGTGTGTCTCTCTCGTCCACCAAAGCGGAGTATGTGGCGGCAGGTAGTTGTTGTGCTCAACTCCTATGGATGAGGCAAACTCTAAAGGAGTACGGTGTCATTTGTGACAAAGTTCCTCTTTGGTGCGATAATGAAAGTGCCATCAAGATTTCTCTCAACCCGGTACAACACTTCAAGACGAAGCACATTGAGATTCGGTATCACTTCATCCGGGATCACATTAGGCGAGGGAGATCGAGCTCAAGTATGTCAACACTCATGATAACCTTGCAGATATTTTCACGAAGCCCTTGGATGAAGCAAGTTTTCGCGAGTTAAGGCATGAGCTAAATATCATTGATTTGAGCAATGTGACTTGAACCCATGCACCCCCACCACACTCAACTTGTTGTCTAGTTTAGGTGTAGGCATGGACATAGGGGGAGTGTTGTTCTCTCAATGAGCTCTCCCTCCCCCCATCATGCATAAATCGATCACCTCTTTCACATTAGCCATTTTTTATGGTACTTGTGCTTCAAAGACGAGTTTTGGTCATGGGCCCAAGGATAATTCTTCGCGGTGCCATACCATTTGACTCAAACATAGGTGGCTTCGGCCATCGCCCTCTTTTAAGAGAGAGGACTGAGCTCGCTCTGCTTGTGTGCGGCTGCTTTTGTTTTTCCCTTCGTTATTTTCCCTGTTCTTAGTGTTTGGCTTCTCTTATTTGTTGTCCCGTTTGTCTTGTTCTCTTCCTTTTGGTCTGGGCTTTGGTGGTCGGGCGGTACAACCGGTGTCATGGGCGATTCTATCGCTGATACCTGGTTGTGCTGCCCCAGTTGGGTTGCTTTCGGTGCTTGGGCGGTTATACCGCCCATTTTCACTGGGGCTTCTCCGTCCGGTTCTACCGGTTGTCTCTGGGCGGTACTTCTGGTGCCCTTCAGGAAACGGAAGTACCGCCAACTACAATCTGTCAGCACCTGACTTGCGGTACAACCGGTCCTAGGAGCGGTTCTACCGCCGCGCGGCTATGGGCCTATTTATATCCGACGGGGCGAAGGGTTTTTCTTTTTTTCCCCTTCGTCCCCATTCACCTCCTCCTTGCCCTAGCCGTCGGTCACCTTTGCCCCGCCCCGGAGTGCGCCCCGCGCTTCGGACCCGAGGGCTCTCCGTGGATTCTCTCCGTGGAAGCCTTCCGGTCTTCTCCCATGGATGGTGGTAATGCCCTTGTTCTACGTTCTTTGTTCTAGGTTTTCATCTTGTTTTAGGCAATTACTTTACCCTCCTAGTTTGGTGTTCGTTCTTTGGTTGGGAGAGATCGTTGTTTTTCTTGTGTCTGTGCAGTACCTAGAACTCTGAATATTGCTTGGGTGATTTGCACGTCTTGAACAGATCTATATACCCTGGTAGTGCCACTGTCAGTGGTTCTACCGCCCAGATGGGCGGTACAACCGGTGGGGCGGTTCTATCGGTGGGAGATCCGGTACAACCGGAATGTCTGCACCACACAAAGACTGCTCGGTTTCTATGGTGTTGCATTTTCGTATGCTTTCCTCTCATTCTTGTTGGTTTTCGTGTGTCCCCTTCGTGTTTGTGTTCAGGTGGCTCCAGTTCTTGCCCTGCTCCTCGCAAGACCAAGAAGAGGGTTCGAAGGGCTCGCGCCTACTGATTCTGAAGAGGAAGTTGTGATCCCACCAAGCCCACTCGCCGTGAAAAGTCTGCCGCTGCCAAGCAACGTGTGGTAATGCCACTCCACCGTTGGAAAGCCAAGGATTGGGAAGCCTTCCGCTCAAAGAATCCTTATGTGGTTCCCGTAGCTCCTCGTTGGACCACCGCTCAGTTTCGGAATGAGATGCAAGTACGAATTGTTCATGAACTCTTTGAGCACAACAAGAACAGATATGCCAAGCAAAGGACCATCGATCTTGATCATTGGCGGAACAACTCGGAGTATTTTGGTGAGGCTTTTGCTCTCTGTGAGGAGTTTGTTCTTGTCAAGCTCATGTCAGTCTCATGTGACTTTGATGTTGAACTCATCCATCAGTTCTATGCCACCGTTCACTTTGGAGAAGATGACGCGCACCCTCACTTTCATGTGTCGTGATGAGCTTTTTCACGTTCCTCGGAGGACCTTCTACGCAATGCTATTGGGTGCGATGATACCGATGCGGAAGGAAGGGGTGGCATTCGCCCCCATGATCATCTGAGCCCATGCCTAAGGAAAAGCTTGCCCTCTGTACATTCGGGGCCGTGGTATTATTGGTGAATCTAAGGATTTGGTGAAGGTCTATGACATCATGCATCATGTTTTTTGCAATGTGCTTCTGCCCAAAGTGGGGAATCAAGATGAAATCCATGGCTATCTTGTTAACTTGATGGTTGCTATGAAGACCAAGGTGGGATCTGGGGAGACGTTTGATGTGTCCAACTGGTTGTGGCACGAGATGTACAACATGGTCATCTACAGGAAGGTCCCCATTTATGCTCCGTTTGTCATGTGCTTTCTGAACTCCGTGTGGGAAGTTCGCCGTCCTGGAGAGCCCCTCACCTCTCTTGACAATCTTACCATTCATGAAGTCAAGCTCCTTAAGAAGAAGAAGCACGCCGAGCCATGTTTCCTCGCTGATGCTCCCGAGGATGTCTATGCCACTCGATGATGAGGATTTTGAGTTGGAACCAGGGGCCAAGCCCTCGTGGGTGGACAAGCTCGCTGCCAAGGTGAAGAAGACTTTACGCCTTGATCGACATCCGTAAGAGGATGTATGAGGCACATGTCAATGAGAAGCTTGCGCAAGGCCGCTAAATTGCTATGATGAGGCACCTCGGCATGTCGGTTCAGAGTGGTTACGAGAAGAGCATCACACCGGAGGAACGTTGGATATCTTCCCACAAAGACTGGATCGATGATGAAGCCCCTCCTCAGCCCTCCACCACCGTTTCTGCTGATGATGATATCATGGAGGACTCAGTTCGGGACGATGGTGAAGTTTCTGATAATGGTGAAGATTCTGACAATGATGAAGATCCAGATGCTACCGAGGAGTTAGAGGAGGACGACTGAGCCTGGGGCGATAGCTTTGCTCTCTTCCTTTTTGGTGTCCTGATGCTAAAGGGGGAGAGAGTGGTTGATAGGACTCATGAGTTGCATGGGTGGTTGTGTAGTGTGTGTCTCGTGTTGAACTTGTCTGTGGTCTCCAGTTGAACTTTGGTCGTTCTCGTTTGCTTTGTGTGGATTTTGTGCCACTCCTGCTATCTTATCTTTATGCTTGTTGGTCTTTATTGGTAGTATTGCTCTTGTTTCATTGTGTTGGCTACCTTCATGTTATATGCTCTATGTGGCCAGCCTATAAAATCTAGGGGGAGTCTCGACTGGGCTCACATCTAGGGGAGCTCCGTCTAGATTCTATAGGCTTCTATCTTATATCGTGTTGTTGTCATCATCCACCAAAACGGGAGATTGAAAGGCCATTTCCCTACCTTATGTTTTGGATGATGATGACAACCCTTTGTTGGTCTAATCCTGTGCTAAATGTTTGTGTTCTCAATGATTAGGCTTTCATCGGTTAGTGGTTCTCTCTCGAAGGAATTGTTTGAAGACGGAATCCTCTACGCTTTTTATCTCTTTGGTCGTAGGGATCCCGTACTATCAAGAGGGAATCCACTTTGGGAAGAATAGGGGATTCCATTCACGTACACCTCCTTCACCCCTCTTTTGTCGAGAGAGTGCCTCCATTTTAATCTTATCTTTGTTGTCTTTTCCCAGCGGTTGTACCGCTCGTCCGAGCGGTTGTACCGCTGGCTCTTGACGCTTCTCTGCCTTTGTCGAGCGGTGGTACCGCTGCCTCCGGGCGGTGGTACCGCCACCTGTCTCTGCAAAGACCAGCAGCGGTTGTTCCGGCCATGCACCGCCCATGTACCGGTCAGGATTCTGTTTTGATGCGGTGGCTGGGCGGTGGTGGCCCAGTTGGTCCGGTTGTTCCTTTTTAACCGGTACAATCGGAGGTTCGAGCGGTTCTTCCGCTCATACCTTAGCCGCTCAAGCGCTCAAGGCCAGGCGGTTGTCCCGGCCATGCACCGCCCATGTACCGGTCAGGATTCTGTTTTGATGCGGTGGTTGGGCGGTGGTGGCCCGGTTGGTCCGGTTATTTGCTAATGACCGGTACTACCACCCGATGGTCCGGTTGTACCGCCTGGTAGGGTTCTGCGGCTACATCATGAGTCCCGGTATTACCGGTACAAGGAGCGGTTGTACCGCTGCAGTATTGAATATGCAGTAACGGTTGGATTTATGTGGGCTGCTATATAAGGTGGTTCCTCCACCTACCACGCCCACCTCTTACCTCTCTCACTCCTCCATTGATGCTCTCAAGCTCTCTTGCCCGATCTCTCTCTCTAGCCACTCAAACTTGTTGATTTGCTAGGGTTTGAAGGAGGAGACCTAGATCTACACTTCCACCAAAGGATATTTAGTTCCCCCATACTTTGTAGTGTGGATTTTGTTACTCTTGGGTGCTTGAGCACTCTAGACGGTTGAGGTCACCTCGAGGCCATATTCCATTGTGGTGAAGCTTACGTGGTTTCGTTGGGAGCCTCCAATTGTTGTGGAGATTGCCCCAACCTTGTTTGTAAAGGTCCGGTTGCCGCCTTCAAGGGCACCAATAGTGGATTCACGGCATCTCGCATTGTGTGAGGGCGTGAGGAGAATACGGTGGCCCTAGTGGCTTCTTGGGGAGCATTGTGCCTCCACACCGCTCTAACGGAGACGTACTTCCCCTTAAAAGGAAGGAACTTCGGTAACACATCCTCGTCTCCACCGGCTCCACTCTTGGTTAATTCGTGCCTTTACGTTTGAAAGCCTACTTGTGTTACATACATTGCTTGCTTATGTGCTAGTTGTTATTGCATCATATAGGTTGTTCACTTAGTTGCACATCTAGACAACCTATTTTGTTGCAAAGTTTAATTTGGTAAAGAAAAGCTTAAAAATTGTTAGTTGCCTATTCACCCCCCCCCCCTCTAGTCAACCATATCGATCCTTTCACTCTTGCCACTCCTTGTTCCATAATCCATCAAATCTTTTACCCAAAACTTGAAAACTTCACAACACAAAACTTAACAGAAAATCTCATGAGCTCCGTTAGCGAAAGAAAACAAAACACCACTTCAAGGTACTGTAATGAACTCATTATTTATTTATATTGGTGTTAAACCTACTGTATTCCAACTTCTCTATGGTTTATAAACTATTTTACTACCCATAGATTCATCAAAATAAGCAAACAACACACGAAAAACAGAATCTGTCAAAAACAGAACAGTCTGTAGTAATCTGTAACTAACGCAAACTTCTGGAACTCCAAAAATTCAGCCAAAATAGGAAGACATAGAAAATTTGTTTATTGAACAGCATCGATTGGAATCAATATTTTATCACGTTCTGGTGATTTTTAACAATTATTTTCGTGAACAGAAAGTTTCTGGAATTTTCAGCAAGATCAAATAACTATCATCCATGAAGATCCTATAGGTTAAGCTTGGCACAAACACTAATTAAAACATAAAAACACATCTAACTAGAGGCTAGATCAAATATTTATTCCTAAACATAAGCAAAACGAAAAAAAACTAAAAATAAAATTGGGTTGCCTCCCAACAAGCGATATCGTTTAACGCCCCTAGCTAGGCATAATAGCAAGGATAGATCTAGGTATTGCCATAATAATAGGATAGATCATTAAAACTCATTTCATATTCTCTAAGTTCAGCAGCAAGTTTTCTTCGAGGCAAGCAAAATTAATCAAAAGGGCTAAATTTAATGGGACAAAAGTCTCCAAGATCAACTTTAGGAGGTATAGGTTCCTCCTTCGGCCCTTCGTATTGCACAACCAATTCATCATTATAAGCATTCTTCTGACAGAACTTTGTGAGCCTATACTCGAGAGAATATCCTAGCTCATTATTTCGAATAGAAAAATCATTATTAAGTTCAAAAATTCTATCAACCAGAACATTGGTAGGAACCTTTTTTCTAAGGTTTTCATTAAAAGCAACATAGTCTAGAGATTGAAAATGCATTATTTCCTCTTGATCAAACAAGATAGTCTTTATGGGGGGACGGCCAGCGTCCACCCTATAGTGCGCAAAGATTTCTTTGGCCTCTTTTACTATAAATCTAAACTCACGAGCCAAAAAGATGGTAGCGGCACGTTTAACAGAAGAATGCTCAATATTAGAAAATTCTAGGAAAATCCTTTGTATGCAAGGGTGCATGTGCATAAATTGCCTTTCAAGTTCAACTACAAGCATGGTGATAGCGTGTGCAAGACTACTAGTTCTATGAAGAATAGAACTGCCCATAGAAGGCAAAGCACCGACACAAGTAAAGAAATCTTGGATAACTCTTTTTCCAATAATATTACCACTACCAATTTGGAATTTTTTTGTATGTAAGATAGGGGGTTCTTCAGTAGGAGGGTCATAATTTTTCATGATATTATTATTATTGTCCATATCGACAATAATTTCCCCAATTTCAGACATAACGGCAGAAAGTACAAGGGGCAAAATCAAAGGCGAACGGGAAAGAGAGGGCGAATAAAACGGCAAGGGTGAAGTGGGGGAGAGGAAAACGAGAGGCAAATGGAAAATAATGTAATGCGGGAGATAAGGGTTTGTGATGGGTACTTGGTATGTTGACTTTTGCGTAGACTCCCCAGCAACGGCACCAGAAAACCTTCTTGCTACCTCTTGAGCACTGCATTGGTTTTCCCTTGAAGAGGAAAGGGTGATGCAGTAGAGCAGCGTAAGTATTTCCCTAAGTTTTTGAGAACCAAGGTATCAATCCAGTAGGAGGCCACGCACAAGTCCCTCGTACCTACACAAACAAATAAATCCTCGCAACCAACGCACTAAGGGGTTGTCAATCCCTTCGCGGTCACTTACGAGAGTGAGATCTGATAGATATGATAAGATAATATTTTTGGTATTTTTATGATAAAGATGCAAAGTAAAGAAATTAAAAAAAACAACGCAAGAAATAACTTGTTGAAGGAAGATTAATATGATGGAAAATAGACCCGGGGGCCATAGGTTTCACTAATGGCTTCTCTCGAGAGCATAAGTATTATGGTGGGTGAACAAATTAATGTTGAGCAATTGACAGAATTGAGCATAGTTATGAGAATATCTAGGTATGATCATGTATATAGGCATCATGTCCAAGACAAGTAGACCGACTCCTGCCTGCATCTACTACTATTACTCCACACATCGACCGCTATCCAACATGCATCTAGAGTATTAAGTTTAAAAGAATAGAGTAACACTTTAAGTAAGATGACATGATGTAGAGGGATAAATTCATGCAATATGATATAAACCCCATCTTGTTATCCTCGATGGCAACAATACAATAAGTGCCTTGCTGCCCTACTATCCTTTGGGAAAGGACACCGCAAGATTGAACCCAAAGCTAAGCACTTCTCCCGTTGCAAGAAAGATCAATCTAGTAGGCCAAACCAAACTGATAATTCAAAGAGACTTGCAAATATAACCAATCATACATAAAAGAATTCAGAGAAGATTCAAATATTGTTCACAGATAAACTTGATCATAAACCCACAATTCATCGGTCTCAACAAACACACATAAAATAAGATTACATCGAATAGATCTCCACAAGAGAGGGGAGAACTTTGTATTGAGATCCAAAAGAGAGAAGAAGCCATCTAGCTAATAACTATGGACCCGAAGGTCTGAAGTAAACTACTCACACATCATCGGAGAGGCTATGGTGTTGATGTAGAAGCCCTCCATGATCGATGCCCCCTCCGGCGGAGCTCCGGAAAAGGCCCTAAGATGGGATCTCATGGGTACATAAGGTTGCGGTGGTGGAATTAGGTTTTTGGCTCCATATCTGGTAGTTTGGGGGTACGTAGGTATATATAGGAGGAAGAAGTATGTCGGTGGAGCAACATGGGGCCCACGAGGGTGGAGGGCGCCCGAGGGGGTAGGCGCGCCTACCTCGTGCCTTCCTGGTTGATGTCTTGACGTAGGGTCCAAGTCCTCTGGATCACGTTCGTTCCAAAAATCACGTTCCCGAAGGTTTCATTCCGTTTGGACTCCGTTTGATATTCTTTTTCTGTGAATCTCTGAAATAGGCAAAAAAACAACAATTCTGGGCTGGGCCTCCGGTTAATAGGTTAGTCCCAAAAATAATATAAAAGTGCATAATAAATCCCAATAATGTCCAAAACAGAATATAATATAGCATGGAACAATCAAAAATTATAGATATGTTGGAGACGTATCAGGTGCCCCCCTCACAGTTACACACCTCGGTCATATCGTCGTAGTGCTTAGGCAAAGCCCTGCGACGGTAACTTCATCATCACCGTCACCACGCCGTCGTGCTGAAGGAACTCTCCCTCGCCCTCAACTGGATCAAGAGCATGAGGGACGTCATCGATCTGAACGTGTGCTGATCGCGGAGGTGTCGTGCGTTTGGTACTTGGATCGTTTGGATCACGAAGACGTTCGACTACATCAACCGCGTTACTAAACGCTTCCGCTTTCGGTCTACGAGGGTACGTGGACACACTCTCTCCGCTCGTTGCTATGCTTCTCCTAGATAGATCTTGCATGGTAGTTGGTAATTTTTTTTGAAATACTACGTTCCCCAACAGTGGCATCCGAGCCAGGTCTATGTGTAGATGTTATATGCACGAGTATAACACAATGAGTTGTGGGCGATAATAATCATACTGCTTACCAGCAATGTCTTACTTTGATTCGGCGGTATTGTTGGATGAAGCGGCCCAGACCGACATTACATGACCGCGTTCATGATACTGGTTCTACCAACATGCTTCGCATTGTGTGGCTAGTGGTTGTGCATTTCTCCAACTTTAGTTGAATCGAGTTTGACTATGTCTGGTCCTTGTTGAAGGTTAAAACAACACACTTGACGAAAAATCGTTGTGGTTTTGATGCGTAGGTAAGAACGGTTCTTGCTAGAAGCCCGTAGCAGCCACGTAAAACTTGCAACAACAAAGTAGAGGACGTCTAACTTGTTTTTGCAGGGCTTGCTATGATGTGATATGGTCAAGACGTGATGATATATAAATTGTTGTATGAGATGATCATGTTTTGTAAAAGTTATCGGCAACTGGCAGGAGCCTTATGGTTGTTGCTTTATTGTATGAAATGCAATCGCCATGTAATTGCTTTACTTAATCACTAAGCGGTAGCGATAGTCGTAGAAGCAATAGTTGGCAAGACGACAACGATGCTACGATGGAGATCAAGGTGTCAAGCCGGTGACGATGGTGATCATGATGGTGCTTTGGAGATGGAGATCAAAGGCACAAGATGATGATGGCCATATCATATCACTTATTTTGATTGCATGTGATGTTTATCCTTTATGCATCTTATTTTTCTTAGTACGGCGGTAGCATCATAAGATGATCTCTCACTAAATTTCAAGGTATAAGTTTTCTCCCTGAGTATGCACCGTTGCTACAGTTTGCCGTGCCGAGACACCACGTGATGATCGGTTGTGATAAGCTCTATGTTCACATACAACGGGTGCAAGCTAGTTTTGCACATGCAGAATACTCGGGTTAAACTTGACGAGCCTAGCATATGCAGATATGGCCTTGGAACATTGAGACCGAAAGGTCGAACGCGAATCATATAGTAGATATGATCAACATAGTGATGTTCAACATTGAAAACTACTCCATCTCACGTGATGATCGGACATGGTTTAGTTGATATGGATCACGTGATCATTTAGATGACTAGAGGGATGTCTATCTAAGTGGGAGTTCTTAAGTAATATGATTAATTTAACTTTAATTTATCATGAACTTAGTCCTGATAGTTTTTGCATATCTATGTTGTAGATAAATAGCTCGCGTATAGCTTCTCCGTTTATTTTTGATATGTTCCTAGAGAAAAATAAGTTGAAAGATGATAGTAGCAATGATGCGGACTAGGTCCGTGATCTGAGGATTATCCTCATTACTGCACAGAAGAATTATGCCCTTGATGCACCGCTAGGTGACGGACCTATTGCAGGAGCAGATGCAGATGTTATGAACATTTGGCAAAGCTCGGTATGATGACTACTTGATAGTTTAGTGCACCATGCTTTACGGCTTAGAACCGGGACTTCAAAAACATTTTTAAAGGCCACAGAGCATATGAGATGTTCCAAGGGATGAAATTGGTATTTCATTCTCATGCCCATGTCGAGAGGTATTAGACCTCTGACAAGTACTTTGCCTACAAGATGGAGGATAATAGATCAACCAGTGAGCATGTGCTTAGAATGTCTGAGTACTACAATCGCTTGAGTCAAGTGGGAGTTAATCTTCCAGATAAGATAGTGATTGACAGAGTTCTCTAGTCACTATCACCAAGTTACTAGAACTTCATGATGAACTATAATATGCAAGGGATGATGAGAACGATTCCCGAGCTCTTCGCGATGTTGTAGTCGGCGAAGGTAGAAATCAATAAAGAGCATCAAGTATTGATGGTTAACAAGACCACTAGTTTCAAGAAAAAGGGCAAAGGGAAGAAGGGGAACTTCAAGAAGAACGGAAAGCAAGTTGCTGCTGAACGGAACAAGCCCAAGTTTGGACCTAAGCCTGAAACTGAGTGCTTCTACTGCAAAGGGACTGGTCACTGGAAGTGGAACTACCCTATCTACTTTGCGGATAAGAAGTATGACAAATTGAACAAAGGTATATTTGATATACATGTTATTGATGTGATTTTACTAGTGTTTATAGCAACCCCTCGGTATTTGATACTGGTTCAGTTGCTAAGAGTAGTAACTCGAAACGGGAGTTGCAAAATAAACAGAGACTAGTTAAGGGCGAGATGATGATGTGAGTTGGAAGTGATTCCAAGGTTGATAAGATCACCATCGCACACTCCCTTTACCTTCGGGATTAGTGTTGAACCTAAAATAAATGTTATTTGGTGTTTGTGTTAAGCATGAATATGATTGGATCATGTTTATTGCAGTACGGTTATTCATTTAAGTGAAAGAATAAGTGTTGTTCTATTTACATGAATAAAACCTTCTATGGTCATACACTCAATACAAATGGTTTATTGAATCTCGACATAATGATACACATATTCATAATATTGAAGCCAAAAGATGAAAAGTTAATAATGATAGTGCAACTTATATGTGGCACTGCCGTTTAGGTCATATTGGTGTAAAGCGCATGAAGAAACTCCATGCTGATGGACTTTTGGAATCACTTGATTATGAATCACTTTATGCTTGCGAACCATGCCTCATGGGCAAGATGACTAAGACTCCGTTCTCCGGAACAATGGAGCGAGCAGCAGACTTATTGGAAATAATACATACAAATGTATGCGGTCCGATGAGTGTTGAGGCTCGCGGCAGGGTATCGTTATTTTCTGACCTTCACAGGTGATTTGAGCAGATATGAGTATATCTAATTAATGAAGCATAAGTCTGAAACATTTGAAAAGTTCAAAGAATTTCAGAGTAAAGTGGAAAATCATCATAACAAGAAAATAAAGTTTCTACAATCTTATCGTGGAGGTGAATATTTGAGTTACGAGTTTGGTCTTCATTTGAAACAATGTGGAATAGTTTCACAACTTACGCCACCTGGAACACCACAGCGAAATGGTGTCTGAACGTCGTAACCGTACTTTATTGGATATGGTGCGGCCTATGATGTCTCTTACTGATTTACAACTATTGTTTTGGGGTTATGCTTTAGAGACGGCTGCATTCACTTTAAATAGGGCACCATCAAAATCCGTTGAGACGACGCCTTATGAACTGTGGTTTGGCAAGAAACCGAAGTTGTCGTTTCTTAAAGTTTGGGGCTGTGATGCTTATGTGGAAAAGCTTCAACCTGATAAGCTCAAACCCAAATCGGAGAAATGCGTCTTCATAGGATATCCAAAGGAAACTATTGGGTACACCTTCTATCACAGATCCGAAGGCAAAATATTCGTTGTTAGAATGGATCCTTTCTAGAGGAGTTTCTCTCGAAAGAAGTGAGTGGGAGGAAAGTAGAACATGATGAGGTAATTGTACCTTCTCCTGAATTGGAAAGTAGTTTATCACATAAATCAGTTCTAGTGATTCCTACACCAATTAGTGAGGAAGCTAATGATGATGATCATGAAACTTCAGATAAAGTTACTACTGAACCTCGTAGGTCAACCAGAGTAAGATCCGCACCAGAGTGGTACGGTTATCCTGTTCTGGAGGTCATGTTACTTAAACATGATGAACCTATGAACTATGAGGAAGCGATGATGAGCCCAGATTCCGTGAAATGGCTTGAGGCCATGAAATCTGAGATGGGATCCATGTATGAGAACAAAGTGTGGACTTTGGTTGACTTGCCCTATGATCGGCAAGCCATAGAGAATAAATGGATCTTCAAAAGGAAGACATACGTTGATAGTAGTGTTACTATCTACAAAGCTAGACTTGTTGAAAAAAGGTTTTGACAAGTTCAAGGTTTTGACTACAATGAGATTTTCTCACTCATAGCAACGCTTAAGTCTGTCCGGATCATGTTAGGAATTGCCACATTTTATGAAATCTGGCAAATGGATGTCAAAACTGCATCCTTAATGGGTTTCTTAAAGAAGAGTTGTATATGATGCAACCAGAAGGTTTTGTCAATCCTAAAGGTACTAACAAAGTGTGCAAGCTCCAAATGATCCATCTACGAATTTGGTGCAAGTATCTCGGAGTTGGAATATACGCTTTGATAAGGTGATCAAAGCATATGGTTTTATATAGACTTTTGGTGAAGCCTGTATTTACAAGAAAGTGAGTGGGAGCACTACGACCTTCCTGATAAGTATATGTGAATGACATATTGTTGATCAGAAATGATATAGAATTTTCTGGAAAGCATAAAAGGAGTGTTTGAAAGAAGTTTTTTCAAAGAAAGACCTCGGTGAAGCTGCTTACATATTAAGCATCAAGATCTATAGAGATAGATCAAGACGTTTCAATGAGTACATACCTTGACAAGATTTTGAAGTAGTTCAGAATGGAATAGTCAAAGAAGGAGTTATTGCCTGTGTTGCAAGGTGTAAAGTTGAGTAAAGACTCAAAACACGACCACGGCAGAAAATAGAAAGAGAATGAAAGTCATTCCCTATGCCTCAACCATAGGTTCTATAAAGTATGCTATGTTGTGTACCAAACCTATTGTGTACCTTGCCATGAGTTTGGTAAGGGGGTATGATATTGATCCAGGAGTGGATCACTTGACAGTGGTCAAAATTATCTTTAGAAGACTAAGGAGATATTTCTCGGTTATGGAGGTGATAAAGAGTTCGTCGTAAAGAGTTACACTGATGCAAGCTTTTACACCGATCCGGATGACTCTGAGTCTCAATCTGGATACATATTGAAAGTGGGAGCAACTAGCTAGAGTAGCTCCATGCAGAGCATTGTAGACATAGAAAATTTGGAAAGTACATACGGCTCTGAATGTGACAGACCCATTGACTAAGCTTCTCTCACAAGTAAAACATGATCACACCTTAGTACTCTTTGGGTGTTAATCACATAGCGATGTGAACTAGATTATTGACTCTAGTAAAACCCTTTGGGTATTAGTCACATGGCGATGTGAACTAATCACATGGTGAGGTGAACTATTAGTGTTAAATCACATGGCGATATGAACTAGATTATTGACTCTAGTGCAGGTGGGAGACTAAAGGAAATATGCCCTATAGGGAATAATAAAGTTGTTATTTATATTTCCTAATATCATGATAAATGTTTATTATTCATGCTAGAATTGTATTAACCGGAAACTTAGTACATGTGTGAATACATAGACAAAACAGAGTTCCCTAGTATGCCTCTACTTGACTAGCTCGTTAATCAAAGATGGTTATGTTTCCTGACCATAGACATGTGTTGTCATTTGATGAATGGGATCACATCATTAGAGAATAATGTGATGGACAAGACCCATCCGTTAGCTTAGCATAATGATCATTTAGTTTTATTACTATTGCTTTCATCATGACTTATACATGTTCCTCTAACTATGAGATTATGCAACTCCGAATATCGTGAGGAACACCTTGTGTGCTATCAAATGTCACAACGTAACTGGGTGATTATAAAGATGCTCTAAAGATGTCTCCGAAGGTGTTTGTTGGGTTGGCATAGATCGAGATTAGGATTTGTCACTCCGTGTATCAGAGAGGTATCTCTGGGCCCTCTCGGTAATGCACATCACTATAGCCTTGCAAGCAATGTGACTAATGAGTTAGTCACGGGATGATGAATTACGGAACGAGTAAAGATACTTATTGGTAACGAGATTGAACTAGGTATGATGATATCGACGATCGGATCTCGGGCAAGTAACATACCGATGACAAAGGGAACAACGTATGTTGTTATGCGGTTTGGCCGATAAAGATCTTCGTAGAATATGTAGGAGCCAATATGAGCATCCAGGTTCCACTATTGGTTATTGACCAGAGATGTGTCTCGGTCATGTCTACATAGTTCTCAAACCCGTAGGGTCCGCACGCTTAACATTCGATGACGATTTGTATTACGAGTTTATGTGATTTGATGACTGAAGTTTGTTCGGAGTCCCGGGTGAGATCACGGACATGAAGAGGAGTCTCGAAATGGTCGAGACATAAAGATTCATACATTAGAAGGTTACATTCGGACATCGGAATGGTTCGGGTCGTTTTGGAGTACCGGGGGTTACCGGAACCCCCCCCCCCCCCGGGAAGTTATTGGGCCTCATGGGCCTAGTGGTGGAAGATAGGAGGCCGGCCAGGGAGTGGCGCGCGCCCCCCTAGCCCAAACCGAATTGGACTAGGGTTGGGGGGGGGGGGGCTTTCCTTCCCTCCTTCTCCTACTAGGAATAGGAAAGAGGAGGGGAATCCTACTTGGACTGGGGAGTCCTAGTAGGATTCCCCACACCTGGCGCTCCCCCTAGGGCCGGCCACCTCTTCCCTCCCCTCCTTTATATACGTGGCCAGGGGGCACCCCATAGACACACAAGTTGATCTTTTAGCCGTGTGCGGTGCCCCCCTCCACAGTTACACACCTCGGTCATATCGTCATATTGCTTAGGTGAAGCCCTGAGATGGTAACTTCATCGTCACCGTAACCACGCCGTCGTGCTGACGGAATTCTCCCTCGTCCTCAACTGGATCAACAGCACGAGGGACGTCATCGAGCTGAATGTGTGCTAATTGCGGATGTGCCGTGCGTTCGGTACTTGGATCGGTTGGATCGCGAAGACGTTCGACTACATCAACTGCCTTACTAAACGCTTCCGCTTTCGGTCTATGAGGGTATGTGGACACACTCTCCCTGTTCGTTGCTATGCTTCTCCTAGATAGATCTTCCGTGGTCGTAGGTAATTTTTTTGAAATACTACGTTCCCCAACACAAACAACAAAGAATTTATAGGAAAATGCAAACGACCTAAGGAAAAGATCGTAATGAACATGAAACAAGGGAGAAGGGCCTTGTAGTATTCATCAAACAGTGTTTTTTAATATAGCATCGATTTTGTCATGCATAGAATTCCACGAATGCCATTTGAGGTAGTTCCGGACTAGGGGGTGTCCGGATAGCCGAACTATCATCATCGGCCGGACTCCAAGACTATGAAGATACAAGATTGAAGACTTCGTCCCGTGTCCGGATGGGACTTTCCTTGGCGTGGAAGGCAAGCTTGGCGATACGGATATGTAGATCTCCTACCATTGTAACCGACTCTGTGTAACCCTAACCCTATCCGGTGTCTATATAAACCAGAGGGTTTTAGTCCGTAGGACGAACAACAATCATACCATAGGCTAGCTTCTAGGGTTTAGCCTCTTTTATCTCGTGGTAGATCCACTCTTGTAACACACATCATCAATATTTATCTAGCAGGGGCGTAGGGTTTTACCTCCATCAAGAGGGCCCGAACACAGGTAAAACATCGTGTCCCTCGTCTCCTGTTACCATCCGCCTAGACGCACAGTTCGGGACCCCCTACCCGAGATCCGCCGGTTTTGACACCGTCATTGGTGCTTTCATTGAGAGTTCCTCTGTGTCGTCACTGATAGGCTCGATGGCTCCTTCGATCATCAACAACGACGCGGTCTAGGGTGAGACTTTTCTTCCCGGACGGATCTTCATGTTCGGCGGCTTTGCACTGCGGGCCAATTCGCTTGGCCATCTGGAGCAGATCGAAAGCTACGCCCCTGGCTGTCAGGTCAGATTCGGAAGTTTAAACTATACGGCCGATATCCGTGGAGACTTGATCTTCGACGGATTCGAGCCGCAGCCAAGCGTGCCGTGACCTTGTCTCGATGGGCATGATCTAGCTCTGCAGCCGAACAAAGGCTCGAGGCCGCACCGGTATCCGCTCTGACCCTTAATCCGGAGCCGGATTCCCCGATCGAGGACGAGTGGTTGGACACCACCTCGGGGGCTTTAATCTCTACGGCGATCGAGCCGAACTCTATCCCTGTCCTTTGCGAAGACCTCGCCTCCAGGGTGCCGGACTCCTCTCCGGACTACGAACCCTCCGCGCCCTTGCCAATCGAATCCGATTGGGCGCTCGTCATGGAGTTCACTGCCGCGGACATCTTTTCAAAGACTCGCCCTTTGGCGACATCCTGAATTCACTAAAGTCTCTCTCTTTATCCGGAGAGCCCTGGCGGATTACGGTCGAGAAGGTTGGGATGCGGACGACGAAGAAATTCAACGCCCACCCACCACCCACTTGGTAGCCGCTGTCGACGATCTAAGCGACATGCTAGACTACGACTCCGGCGACATCGACGGTATGGACGACGATGCCGGAGGCGACCAAGACCCAGCGCTTCTGAGGCCTTTGGAAGACCACCTCGTCATACGACATATACATGGTGGACATCCCAAAAGATGGGAACGGCGATGGAACAACGGAGGATGACCCTCCAAGAAGCAGCCCAAGTGCGGCGTCGTGGCGCCGCTCTAAATCCCGCCACAACAAGAATGAAGATTCCGGCACAGAGATAACAATACACCGGACAAAGGTCAAGACAATCCACTCCAGAAGATCCAAAGACAGAAGATGGAGACGCCAGACCCTCACGAGAGAGCGGCGAGAAGAAGAGGTAGAGGATTATATGCCTCCCTCCGGAGACGAAGCAAGCCTCGACGACGATGAATTCGTCGTGCACGAGAATCCCGTCGAACAAGAGCGTTTTGAAGCGCAGGCTTATAGCCACGGCGAACAGCCTAAAGAAAAAGCAGCAACAGCTTAGAGCTGATCGGGATCTGCTAGCCGACAGATGGACTGAAGTCCTCGCGGCCGAAGAGCATGAGTTCGAACGCCCCTCCAAAAGCTACCCTAAACGCAAGTTGCTCCCCCGATTAGAGGAGGAGGCTTATGAACCCGCATCAACAGGAGACAATACGGCTGACCGACCACCCGTGGTCGCAACAGAGAGGCCTCTAGGCCCTTCACTAGAACCGTACCCCGGCATCGCTCAAAAAGCACACGGCCAAAGGGGAACGCTCCGGACCTGCGAGATATATTGGAGGACAAGGCAAGACAATCAAGATCGATCTATGGATCGCGTGGGCGCCTGATGCGTGGCGACAACCGTCGCGCGGACACGATAAGTCCGACCGGGCGAACAAAATAGACCAAGCTCTTTTGAGCTCCGTTGTGATATCGCCCCAGTATAGAGGCGCCAAGACACCCACTATGCTTCATGAGAAGTAATGGATCATCAAATCCCGAAGGGTTTAAACCCGTCAATATTGAATCCTCCGATGGCACAACAGACCCGCGGTTTGGATCAAGACTATCTCCTTCACATCCACATGGCCCGCGGTGACGATCTTCACGCCATCAAATACCTCCCCTCAAGATTAAAGGACCAGCCCGGCATTGGCTCAACAGCTTGCCGGCAGAGTCAATTGGGAGCTGGGAGGACACGAAGCCGCATTCCTCGATAACTTTCGGGGCACTTATGTGCGACCACCAGACGCTGATGACCTAAGCCACATAATTCCGCAGCAGACGAATCGGCGGAACAATTACGGACACGATTCTTAACCAAGAAAAACCAAATCGCCGACCGTCTGGATGCGGAGGCCCTCGCGGCCTTCAAGCATAACATCCGTGTGACGAGTGGCTTGCCCGGCACCTAGGACAGGAAAAGCGAAATCCATGGCAGCCCTCACATCACTCATGACCCGCTTCTGCGGGTGAGGACAGGCTAGCATGCAGCAACAACCTCGGCAAAAATTCGGCGGTCCGGACTTCAAGGACCGAAATGGCAGGGCAGCGTCGTAACAAAAACAAACGCCGCATTAACGGCGACAATATTGAGGATCTGGCGGTCAATGCCGGATTCAGAGGCTCTAAACCCGGTCGTGAAAAAGCCATTCAAAAGAACTACTCGGGTCCGTCCAATTTGGACCGAATACTCGACCGCTTGTGCGGATACGGCACCCCGAAAAGCCAGCTAACCACACCAACAGGGACTGTTGGGTATTCAAGCAGGCAGGCAAGTTAATTGCCGAAAACAATGATAAGGGGCTGCATAGCGATGACGAGACCCAACCGCCGAACAATATAGGACAGAAGGGTTTCCCCCCACATGTGCGGACGGTGAACATGATATACGCAACGCACATACCCAAAAGGGAGCGGAAGCGTGCACTCAGGGATGTCTACGCGATGGAGCCAGTTGCCCCGAAGTTCAATCCATGGTCCTCCTGCCCGATCACTTGGACCGAAGGACCACCCCACCGACATCCGCCACGGAGGATTCGCCAAGACCGGTCTTAGACCCAATCGTTGATGGATTTCACCTAACCAGAGTCCTCGATGGACGGCGGCAGCAAATGAACCTGCTTTACCAGGATACGGCGCAAAATGGGCATGAACCCTCAAGGATTAAACCTACCAAACTGACCTTTAAAGGCGTCATACCAGGTGTAGAAGCCAATTGTACAGGCTCAATCACACTGGAAGTGGTCTTCGGATCCCGGATAACTTCGGCGAGGAGTTAATCTTCGACATAGTCCCGCTCTGCAGCGGCTATCATGCCTTGCTCGGACGCACCGCGTTGCAAAAGTTCAACGCGGTGCCGCACTACGCATACCTCAAGCTCAAGATGCCAGCCCTCGAGGAGTCATTACGGTCAACGGAACATCGAACGTTCTCTCCGCACGGAGGAACATACAATGACTCTCGCGGCGAAGTGCAACGCAACCTCTTAAGGCAATTCTTGAGTCCGCCGTTAAGCGCCGGACACAGCCTAAGCGCCGCCCGAGTAACTTACAACAAGACCACTGGCACGCTCAGAGCACGCCAGCGTGGCGGCCCCAACCCCACCCTCGCGAAACGTCCAGCAGGTCCTTCGCAGACATCATTACGCTCTAAAGATACCATGGGCATGGGGAGAGGGCACGACCACGATAAACCCGCATGCGGCTCAACCACACCAGGGCTCTCACGTGTGTCGTTCCTTTTTCTTTTCTTTTTACCTTTTACTTTTTTACCCACAGGCCTCCGCTTTGTCGGAAGCCCCGTCCGGCAAAGAGACCTGCCAAACTCACGATGCAACAGCCAGGAAGGATAAAGGCTACAACGAATATATGGTGGTCTCCATTACGAGCATTTTCATACACCAATCTGCAGCCTACCCCTCGAGGGGGACAAGATTAACAGTATCATACCTTGCTTATCGCACTATTTGTATCGTTCTGCATTCGTAGCAGCACTTATTGAATAAAACAATGCAGCACCTTTTTGTTTATAATTGCATTTCCTTTTCATACATATGTTCATTCACGACATGTTGCATCCGTACACTTTGGTACGGCTAATATACACCAAGGGCTTATGTTCCCGCGTTATGGTGTGATGAGTCCGAACACTTTCACAAGTGCGGCACCCCGAACTTATAGCACTATATGCATCGGCTCCGAATCATGTCTTGGGTAAATAGTTGGGTTTGCCCGGCTCCCGTGTTTTGGTACCTTACGTTCCGTTATATCGGCTAAGGTAGCACCGGGAGAACCATCGCGATTCCGCCTCAGCCTGGGCCGGGTTAACGCCTCGATGAGAAAGCTAAACCGATCTTGTCATGATGAGGCGAGAGACCGGTCGCTGTTCGAGAGGTTTTTTGCGAGTCCTTAAAGACTTATGCCGCTTAGAGCGAGGAGCCGGATACTGTCCGGCCAAGGCGTGGATAGCGCCCCAAATTCAGCCTTCCGAAGACTGGGGGCTTTGACTAAATTTAAAATTATAGAATTCTATGGCTAAGTGAGAGTGTTCAAGCATTATAAGTCCGGTTGCCTTGTTCGCTGTGTTGAGCGCCTCCCTAGATGGACCCAAAAATGGGAACAAGAGCGCTCAAGTTTATCCTGAACACCCCAGCACTCGTGGCATGGGGGCTGAAGCCGACGACTTGCCATCTCTCAGATTTGATAAACAGCCGCACAGAAGGTAATATTTTAAATTAACAAGCGTTGCTTAGCGCATATGAACTATGTTTTCAGCGCACAGGATAACAAAATGCGAGTCTACTCAAATATTACATCTTTGGAGCACTCACCCGCAATAGTGCGGCGCCCTTGACACACTCTTATAATACATCTCGGGCGTGCGATGCTCCTTGCCCTCTGGTGGCGGGTCCGTCACAAGCTTCTGGGCATCCATCTTGCCCCAGTGCACCTTTGCGCAGGCAAGGGCCCGACGGGCACCCTCAATACAAGTGGAATGCTTGATCACTTCAATCCACGGGCACGCATCCATCAGCCGCCGCACCAGGCCGAAGTAGCTACCAGGCATGGCCTCCTTAGGCCACAGCCGAACTATGAGGCCCTTCATGGCCTGTTCGGCCGCCTTATGGAGCTTCGACCAGCTGCTTCACTGGTCGCTAAAAGGCACGGATGTCCGGCCTCAAAGATACCGAGACGAAGACCTTCTCCGTCCGAGCTCCCTCCTCGGCCCGGTAGAATGCGGCAGCATCGGACATGCTGCGAGGAAGATCTGCGAATGCTCCTGGAGAGCTCCGAATTTGGGTAAGCAACAGGTAATTAACACTCACATGCTTACTTTGCATGAAAAATGCCTTACCCGCTGCTATTTTCTTCACCGCCTCAATCTCCTGGAGGGCCTTGTAGGCTTCGGCCTTAGCGGCTTTGGCACTCTCAAGAGCCGTTGCAAGCTTGGACTCTCGAGTCTTCGAGTCACGCTCCAAGCTCTCATGTTTTTTCACGAGATCCTGGAGCTCTTGATGTACCTCCGCCACCCGCACCTCCTGCTTCTCTCGCTCGGTGTGCTCCATGTCAAGATTATGCTCGGCCGCTGCCACCGCCTCCTTGAGGGTCGCCACCTCATTAGTGGCCCCTACAATACCCACGTTATCCTTGTCATTTTTCTTGCAACCAAATCCTTTTCAGAAGGTACAATTTTCATAAGGTATTACTCACCTTCTTTTCCTCGAGCTGCTTCTTGGCATGACCGAGCTCGTTCTCGGACCGCCGAGGTTTTTCTTCAAATTATTGACCTCCGCATCAAGGCGGGCGGAGGTCAAAGAAGACACCGCAAATCCCATATTGACATATTTTTATGCCTCCTGCGTTTATCTTTCTAAAGATCCTCGGTCCGGCTTTTCTTTCCGAACACCGAACCGAGCATCGGGTGCTACTTGTCTATGCGGTACCATTTTACATATATTGAAATTCTTACCTCAAAGCACATTAAAAAGGCTGCTGCAGGCTTCGGTCAGCCCGCTCTTGGCGAGCTGAACCTTCTGAATCACCGCACTCATAACAGTGCGGTGTTCCTCTTCGATGGAGGTGCCGTTGAGCGCCTCCAGCAAATTATCCGGCACCTCCGGTTGGACGGAGGCAGCCGGCGTCGCGGTCTTGCCCTTCTTACGAAGGGGTCGCCACGGACTCGAGCCACTGTGGTCTCCGGGGCTGAGTCCGTGCACAGTCCGGGAGGGTGTCGGTGACACCTCCGGGGCCTCCTCCTCCTGGTGGGTCCTTTGCAGGATCCCACCTCGGCGTCGTCCATGCACGGGGTGGAGGCAGTCGGAAGGGAATCCATATCCGACGCACCCAAGGACCCGCTTGACGAAACGGGAAGATCATCCTTGGAAGGACTGCAGGGTTGTATGCGGCATTATAAAGACATTATGTGGCGAAAATAAAAACCTTGAAGTTATTCGGGAGTCCGGATACTTACGATCTCGCCAGGGGCTTGGCCCTTGGATGCCAGTCTTCGTCGCCGTCACTGGCGTTGGCGGAGCAGTCCGGAGGAAGAGTTTTTCCCTTCTTGGACCCTTCGGCCTCCCTTGTTGGGGAGGCCTTCCTTTTCTTTCCTCCCCCCGCTGGGGGAGAGGCTTTCTTCTTCTCCTCCTCACCTTGGTGGGAGGAGTCGGCCTCGAACTCATCATCTGATAGCACCTGAAAACGGGAACTCTTCCGAGTCCCCGTGGCCGTCTTCTTGGCCTTCTTCTCCGGCACCACGTGGGGTGCCGGAGCCAGCAGCCCCGTTAGGCGGGCGTCGCTGGGTCCTTCCGGCAATGGGGCCGGACAGGTAATCCGTTCGCCTTCGCCACCATTCCTGTCAAAGGTAAAGGGAGTTTAGATCCGCATAGAGCCAAACTATGGAAAACAAGTGGTGAAATTACTTACCTCGTCAATTTGGGCCTGCGGCGAGAATCCGCGATCTTCGGTGGCGGATGCGGAGCTTCAGCGCCCTTGAACAACACCTTCCGGACATCTTCGCACGTAGTGTCAAGAGCCCGCCAGTGCAGTGCTGCGCCGGATCAAACTCCCACATATTAAATCCCGTCGGCCGCACGGGAGAATCCAGCGGATGAGCATGACTGGACTATGTTGACAAGCTTGAGCTTCTTGTCCACCAGCTTCCGGATACGTGCTTGGAGTCCGGTCAGCTCCTGAATCCCCCAAATTCGGCCACTCTCTTTCCGGGAGGTGAGCCATGTGGGATGCCAGATCTGAATTCGGGGCCGCTGCCCAATCAGTCACGCGGCTCGGTGATGTAGAACCACCCGATTGCCACCCTTGATGGTTTCCACGAAAGTGCCCTCCAGCCACGTGAACGTGGGACATCACGCCCACCATGGCGCCTCCGCACTCCGCTTGGCTGCCCTTCACAACCTTCGCTTGACCTTTGAAGGTCTTGAGCCCTGGCGAAGTGGGGCTGGATGCAGAAGGAATGCCTCGCACACGCATTTATAAACGCCGAGATGTTGAGGATGAAATTGGGGCCGATCATGGAAATCTAGGCCATAGTAGAACATGAGCCCCCGGACAAAGGGATGAAGCGGGAAGCCCGGTCCGCGGAGGAAATGGGGAAGAAATACTACCCTCTCATGGGGCCTGGGGTTGGGGACGAGCTCTCCCTCGTCGGGGAGCCGATGCGCGATGTTGCTGGATAGATATCCGGCGTCGCGCAGCTTCTGGATCTGCCCCTCCGTGACGGAGGAGGCCATCCACTTGCCTCCCGCTCCGGACATAGTTGGAGAAGGTTGAGGTGAGAAGTGCGGACTTGGGCGCTGGAGCTCGAGTTCGCGGAGATGAATAAGCCAAGGAGGAAGAGGGCGCAGGTAAAAAGGTTGGTTCTTTATCCCCTTATATGGGCGGACAGAAACATGTGTCCCCACCGGCCTGGTAAAACTCGCTTATCTCCAAAGCACCACGATCAATGGCGCGGTTGGGTTACCCACATCCGTATTGATGGGAATCCCGGAATAAGGGGAACACGATCTCTGCCTCGACAAGACGTGCCAAGGAAACCGCTTCGCTAAACGCTACCGAGGTGGAACAATAAAAACAATTTGAGTAAAGGCTTGGTAGTGGTGCGACGTCACGCCACAAAATACGTCAGCAGATTGATCCTGTGTAATATTATTCTCACTACGGTGGTATGTGGAATTTGTTTTTGCAGAGCCGGACACTATCCTGGTGTTCACAATCTTCTATAGATTATTCGGAGGAAGAACCCGCCTTGCAATGCCGAAGACAACATGCGCGCCGGACTCATCGTCATTGAAGCCTGGTTCAGGGCTCTTGAGGAGTTCCGGACTAGGGGTGTCCGGATAGCGAACTATCATCATCGGCGGACTCCAAGACTATGAAGATACAAGATTGAAGACTTCGTCCGTGTCCGGATGGGACTTTCCTTGGCGTGGAAGGCAAGCTTGGCGATACGGATATGTAGATCTCCTACCATTGTAACCGACTCAGTGTAACCCTAACCCTATCCGGTGTCTATATAAACCGGAGGGTTTTAGTCCGTGGGGACGAACAACAATCATACCATAGGCTAGCTTCTAGGGTTTAGCCTCTTTGATCTCGTGGTAGATCCACTCTTGTAACACACATCATCAATATTAATCTAGCAGGACGTAGGGTTTTACCTCCATCAAAAGGGCCCGAACCTGGGTAAAACATCGTGTCCTTCGTCTCCTGTTACCATCCGCCTAGACGCACAGTTCGGGACCCCCTACCCGAGATCCGCCGGTTTTGACACCGACACCATTTCTTCATGAAAGGAGGTGGAGAGAGAGAATGTCTGCCGTGGAGTTTGGGGAAGGAAGCTGCGATGGGAATCCTATGGGAAAAAAATAAAGCTCCGGTGGAGAAGATAAGAGGCGTTGGGACGATGGATCGTTTGGGGAGGGGGGGGGGGAGGGGGGATGACGCATAGAAGAAAGGAACAATGCAATGGCCCTTCGGGAGAGGAAAGCAAACGTCACCACAGGAACCTGCTTGGAAGAAAATGAATACCAAACGAGGCAATAGGAAATACCGCGGGGAAAAATGTCAGCAAATGACGTGGCATCACGAACGGATGAATTGTTGTTTGTAACTGAAGTACTGAACTGATGACCTGGCATGCATGCTGAGGTGTGTTGTTTGTAACTGAAGTGTGACATGGCAATGTTGAAGTGGCAATATGAATGTTGAGAGAATGCGTTGTAGTGGGGATGAACTTCTTAAAAATGTAGGATTGATAGCTTCCTTTATTAGGCTATAAATGAATGATTTTTTTTTTTGTGAACTCATACACGAATGACTGATTGTTCTTGAATCTAAAAAAATTAATGACTGTTTTTAGTGCCAACAGGCATCTAAAACTCTAATGGTTTTTGTATTAAATTTATATTGATCGAGACATGCATGTAAAGATTACTTGTAGTAACTGACATCCCAAGATTACATTTATTTTTATGATTATTTGTGGAGTAGTAAGTATGTTCTTTTTGTGTGGTGCAAAATATGCGGAAAATAAAAAGGTGAACATGGTTCCATGTGCACCTGCATGAACAATAAAATAAAAAGAATAGTGGGAGAATTCTAAAAATCTGAAATTTTGGGTATCAAACTTGGTCGACCATTTTATTCAAGTGTGAAATTTCACGAAGAAATAACACCCGATGTATTCTTAGTGAAGAAAATACAATCGGAGCCTTACTATTCATCAAACTGTCCTTTTTAATAAAGCATCAATTTTGTCGTATTTTGCACAGTATACCACGAGTGCCATTTTATTGTGAAACTTCATACACGAGTGTGTGTCACAAGAAAAATCAGATATTTTATAGTATTTTTAAAATTTATTATTCACAAAGGGTGCGCGTGCAACCATGCTTATCAAATCCGCGTCCGCAAAAATATGCCCTCTTTATGCCTATTGTTGAAAAGGAAAATGCCTCTTCTTGTCAAAAATAAAAAAGGGAAATGCCATTGACTCATTGCTGTCGGTACCAAAACAGGGGAAGGCAAGAAGAGGAACTAAGCGGCAGGAGCACGCGTTTGGGTTCTCCTCCTACCAACCACGCGACACACGAGCATCGTCTGAAACACGCTGAGACGTGAACTCAGAACCGCGTCAACGCCAGCACCAAACGCCCGCGGCGCGCTCAATAAGGAAAGCCCCCGCTGGCGGCGATGGGGCAGAGCCACAGCCAAGCCAACAAGCCCAAACCGGACAGGCACGCGACTCCACAGCCGCGCGGCGACTACCACCAACAGAACCAGCCAGAAGCCACCGGGAGGCGCCCGCCGGCCGCGCCCGCCATGGACACCTTCTTCCTGTCGCACGGCTCGCCCACGCTCTCCATCGACGAGGCGATCCCGGCGCGGAGCTTCTTCCAGTCGTGGCTGCCGGCGGCCGTCGCGGGCACGGAGCGGCCGCGCGCCATCCTGGTCGTGTCCGCCCACTGGGAGACGGCCACGCCCGCCGTCAACGTCGTCCGCGGCGCCAACGACACCATCCACGACTTCTACGGCTTCCCCAAGTCCATGTACCAGGTCCGTTCCTTCCCCGGCTTGCTTTTCTTCCTTCCTCGTGCAAGATTCCGTCAGGAATCCCCTTCTCGTTTCTGGTTCGACTGAGATGAGATGCGGTCCTTGCTGGTTGGGTCGGTCAGAATCTGACCGTCGTGTGGATTCGCTGCTCCATTCCAATTGCCAGAACTGGCGGATTGCGCCGTTGTCTGGTTCTTGTCGGGGACTGGCCATGGCAGGGGCGCATGCCAAAATTGGTTGCTAGTGTTTCCTTTCCAAAACTTGCTCAATAAAGTCGGACATCCTTTTTTGGGCGTGATCACTTGAATTTCGTGAGAGAGAGAAAACAGTGTTATATCCTGCAACATCGTTAACTTAAAAAATTGTACATATTGAGAATACGCTTTCGCGGATGGCCACAGTTCGTAGTTAGCAACTTAGCACGCGTTCGTTTGCAATCAGCAGGCCGCTGGACTCGGTGTAGATGCTTAATCAGCATTGGTCAGAGGGGTGGTGAACAAGGACCCGTCAAAATACAGTGTTCGCCACCTATTTGGAATTTTCAGTGTGGTGTTCAATGGTTCATCGGTGTTAAAATATACTCCCTCCATTCTCAAATAATTATCTTTCTAGCCATCTTAAATGGACTACAACATATATGTAGACATGTTTTAGAGTGTAGATTCACTCATTTTGCTCCGTATGTAGTCACTTGTTGAAATCTCTAGAAAGACAATTATTTAGAAACGGAGGAAGTATTGTCCACCTATCTTCAGTAGTTCGAAAATTTGAATGAATTGACTGAAGCATGAATTCAAATAATCGTCGAGTCATTGTCTCTACACCTCCTCTAGGTCCATAAACATGTCCTTAAGGAGGTGCGACAAGATATGGCACACACTTTCCCCACGGAAAGGGTGTACCCCGCAGCCAGAGAGGGTGAGAAGAAGGTCCCCGGGGCGGCAGTGGATGCGAGGCGGCGCTAAGGTTTGGTGCTTGGTTTAGGGGATTGCTTCTTGAGTTTTAATTTATATTAGTCCCAGCGAGGCAAGGTGAAAACCGAGACAGCAAAATGGGGGAGGAGAGGATGCGGTTAGAGTTCAACGGTGTGGCTAGGTGAGGCGGCGAAGCATCATGAAAGCAATGTCTAAAACAAGTTGGGGAGACAATCAATTGGGCGAGGTAGAAGGGCGTGTCACCAGACAAAGAAGAGAAGGAAGTGACCAGAAATTTGACTATGATCTTAGAAGTCGCATATTCGGGCCTCTTTGACTCGTCGAATTCTAAAAGCACAACAACATAAAAAAAATGCAAGATACTGTATCATGGCACACTGAACCCTATATGAATTGAAATCACGGAAATTATGTAACGTAAATTGTTTGTTTGCATCACAAGAATCAATGATCTCTTCCAAAACAGTAATTAGGTGCATGCCATAGTTCCCATAGAAACAAATAGTTGTTCATTTTCTGAATTCCATTCAGAAGTGACCACAGCAGAAATTCTTATTAGTTCCATTCCAATCCTATAAATAAACCAAACAACTCAGGGAGAAAATAATTATACGAAATACATAATTCTCCAAAACTCTTACGATATTTCTTTGAACCAACGGGACCACAGCAGAAATTCTTATTAGTTCCATTCCAATCCTATAAATAAACCAAACAACTCAGGGAGAAAATAATTATACGAAATACATAATTCTCCAAAACTCTTACGATATTTCTTTGAACCAACGGGCGCCTAAATGTCAATCTGTATTGTGGACTTTGTAGTAGGTTCCTGACGGATAATTCGGTGAACTTGGCATATGGAGCGCCCGTGATAAACACTAAGCCATACTGAATAGAAACCATGATAAACAAATGGAGTAGTATGCAACATCCACCTAATCTGAGTATCACCAACCCCCGGCCCCATGTGGATATCGATGGGCTTGCTTGTCAGATAAAGTGTAGGCATGGTGGACTTTGTCATTTGAAAGATTGATGATTGATCAACAACCAGTACAGTAAGACAATTCAGGTGTCAGAGTTGGTCGAAATGAGCATCCAAGAATGATTCCCTACCTACTACTACTACTTGGAGAGTGCCACTGATGACTTTCTCCGTCTATCGAAGTCAGCTCGTGTAGCCCCACCCGCGGGCGACCCGGGCGAAACCTAGCCACCGCACCAGCCTCCTCCAGATCCGCCCATCTTCCCTCGCCGCCGCCGGCAAGCGGCGGCGGCGGCGGCTGGGCCTTCCTCTTCTTCCCTCTCGCGAGGCCATGGCGGTGCGGGGCCACTCGGCCAAGGAGAGGCGCGCGCGAGGAGCGCGTGAGTCGGCCTGGCGGCAGCTGGGCGAAGAGCGGCCGACGCCAGGTGGCGAAGCGTGGCGATGGCGCGGGCGGGCGCGGTGAGCGGGCCGTGAGCCAGTGCAGCGCGGGCGGCGCGAGCATGCTGCCGCTCGGGCGCCGTGGGGTGCGGGGCGCGGTCGGCTTTGGCCAGATCTGGCCTCTGGCAACCTGTGGCTGGAGGGCTGGCTCGAGGAGGCACCAGGCGTCGTTGGAGAGTGGCTGCGTTTCACGCCTAGTCCGGCAACGTGTGGTGGCTGCAGCGGTGGTGTCGGGGATGGCTGGTGGTTGTCTCTCCTTCAAGCGCGTCCACGCCCGGCTCCTACAGCTGTGGCGCCGTTCAGTTTGTCATGTGCTATAGAAGGTTCGGGCATGACAGATCTAGCATGGATAGTCCTGTTCTTGCGCGCGGCGGTGCGAGCCGCGATTTGGCTCGGATCTCGCCAAGTCTGCGCAGCAGTAGTGCGGATCGGCTATGTTTGGTTTCTCCCTCGACCTTTCCTGTGCGCTGCGGTGCGGAGATCGCCTAGGTCTGTGCGCAGAGGTAGAGGATGGCTAGATCTGGCTTGGATCGCCCAGGGCCTGCGAGCGGCGGAGCGGACCGGTCGGGTTAGCGTGTGCTCGCCGAGTTCCTGCGTGCGGTGACCAATTCGTCTCTAGTAGTGTTTGCTTTGGGCTCATATTGCACTGTGGCGCTGGTGGCCTCGGATCCTTGGATTGTTAGTGAAAGACTCGGCTCCGGATGAAAATCATGGATCGACTTTGTCGTTGCCGGCGGTAACGGTGTCCACGGATGTCGTCTTTCTCCTTGGAGGTATCATTGTGGAGTCGTTCCCTTCCTTCCCAATAGCGTGAGATCTCCAGGTGAAAACCTAAGATCGGGCAGTGCCAGATCGGGTGGCGATGGAGTCCTCAGCTTCGTTTTCCTTCTTGGAGGCGTCACCTTGGTGATCCCGCCGAGGGGTTCTGATGGTGTTCGTGTTTGATGGTAGAGCTTGGGTTTATGGTGCTGCCGACGGGTTCTTTTCTTTCTTTTCTTTTTGCGCTGCCTTTGCGGTGCTTTTCTTCTCTGAGGACTTTTTTAACACCTTTTTCTGATCAATGAATTTGGCAGTTCTTCTGTCGACATTAAAAAAAACCTACTACTACTTGCTACCGGTCTGATGTCAGTCTTGCATTGGCACACAATTCGATACTCTGGTGAGTGGTGGCGTGCGTGGATACAGCCTTGATCAACTCAGATTCAGCGGCTGGCTACCGCTAACCTTCCAGCAGAAATATTCCGCGTTGGCTTGCACCACCCAGATCCGGAATTGATAAACACGGTCTCTTTAAAAATAAGAATTAGTTAAACATGGTCTGAATCAATTCAGTTTGAGCTGTATGGGCATTTGGTTTCAGTCTTCTCTGCTTGAACTAACTGAAATTAACTGTACCATTGGAACCGTCCAGCTCAAGTACCCTACGCCGGGCGCCCCTGATGTGGCCAAGAGGACCAAGGAGCTCCTGGAGCAAGGCGGGTTCGGGCCGGTGAAGGAGGACCGGAGCCGCGGGCTGGACCACGGCGCGTGGGTGCCGCTGATGCTCATGTACCCGGACGCCGACATCCCGGTGTGCCAGCTCTCCGTGCAGACCGACCGCGACGCCACCTACCACTACAACCTCGGCAGGGCGCTGGCGCCGCTCCGTGAGGAGGGCGTCCTCGTCCTCGGCTCCGGCAGCGCCACCCACAACCTCCGCAAGATGGGGCCGTCCAGCTCGCCGCCGCCGCAGTGGGCCTCCGACTTCGACACCTGGCTCAAGGACTCGCTTCTCGGCGGCAGGTAATGCATGCTAGCCACCCACGGTGACGACGGAACCTGCAAAGCCAGTAGCTTCTCGTCTCGATCATGCTGCTGCCGCGGCTGCTGCCATTTTTCTTCTTCTGAGTTCGTTTGTCTTTTGTCATGGCCAGGTACGACGACGTGAACCGGTTCGAGGAGAAGGCGCCCAACGCCAAGACGGCTCACCCGCGGCCGGAGCACCTCTACCCGCTGCACGTCGCGCTCGGCGCCGCCGGCGACGAGTCCAAGGCGGAGCTGATCCACAGTAGCTGGACAAACGCCTCCCTCTCGTACGCCTCGTATCGCTTCACCGCCAAGAACTGACGGCCTCGATCGAGCTGTGGTTGCTGACTCGTGCCAGCCTCGGTGGAATGGTTGGCACTAATAAGCATGTTACGCTAGGTGCGGTGGACTCGTGGGTCTTGAAATGTGTTGTCAATATCACTTGCTTTCGTGTTGGGGCGTGGTCCTTGACAGTGTGTATTACTCTTGCTGTCTTATATGGCATGGTTTACATAATTCTGTTCGTGTCTGTAAAAGAATTCATAATTTTTCAACACTTTGATCGAGGTGCCTTGAAACAACACAACAGCAACGGTAAGTCACACACTCTTTTAGTGAGAGAACGAGCACACGATCTTTATTTTAAGAGCTTTGCTAGACACGTGGGGTTTTACGGGTTAATCAGGAATCAATGGTTGTAGTTTAATTAGGACCCTGATAAATGTCACATGTGTGACACGAACACATGGCAACTCCGAACGAATTTTATGGCAAGTTTAGTGACGCGAGAATGGCAACTTTAGTAGTCAAGCATGTCAACTTCTTTTCGGATGGCAAGTTTAAGTTTTTTTTCTATTTTTTGGATGGCAACTTTAGTTGTAAAAGACGCCAGGGCCGGAGTGCTTCGTGTCGCATGTGTGGCACTTATCATTTGGGTTTAATTAAGCAGACCCACCAGTGAACTTCCCTGGGGGAGGAGGCCACGCGCTGCAGTTCGTAGAGTCCGTTGAAGATTGCCCGCATGTGTAGTATTATTGTCATTCGGGCCTGCTTATACTCAGTCGACTGAGATTTAACCAAGTCTCGGTCGACCTTGCATCATTTTGTGCCATCGTTTGCAACACTTTTTCCTACCAGCTGTAAAAACTGTATTGCTGGTTGTACCATGTCGTCCCTCATCGGTTGTAGCACGTCATCTCATCGGTTGCAACATCCTTCATTGATGGTTGTAGTATTTTAAGGTTGTAGCATCCAGCCGTGTCGCTTGTAGCAAAAAAAAACACGTTGACGTCACTCGGCTCAGACTAATTAAGTCTCATCGACCGAGTTCTTGACACACACATTGTCATGTTAGTAACAGGAGTGCACACTCACAAGAGTGACGGAACTTTTTTTACACTATGACTTCATCGTTGCCTTCTCTGCTTCCTCACCGACTCAATTCTGCCTTGCCCCGGTAGCGTCCCTCGCCACACACCTCCTCAGATTAATGTCCTTTACGGCCTTCAAGATTAAAAGGCCCACAATGGCAATAGGTTAGGTAGGAAGTAGCAACAAAATCTTCAAATGTGGGCGGAGCCGTGGAGGAGAACAATAATGGCGAGATCAACTACATGAACAATGGGTGAGATGGACTAATATACCCTCCCTAGAACAGCGAACTTGGGTGACCGCAAGATGGCAGAGTAGGGGTGCTGGAGAAGAATATAATGGAGACAACAAGTTGTTAGTTGGTCGTAGGTCCAAGATAAGAACTGCATACCACAAATCCAATGTAACGTAGTAGCAAGCTATGTAGTTGACATACCTAGCACCGGGTATATAACTGGCCATACCTCGGGCCGGGCCGGGCTTCGGGCCTGGCCTAGCCAAGCCCGACGCAAAAAAACCCAGGCACAGGCCCGGCCCGGCCCGGCCATCGGGCCTGTTTTCTGGGCCTGAGTCTGGCCCGAACATGTAAAAGCCCGTCGGGCTCCGGGCTGGCCCGGCCCGACCTTCAGGAAAACGCTAGGCCGGTCGGGCTTTTTCAGGCCGGGTCAGGCTTCCCATGGCCAAGTATAACCGGGTACATGAGACATGACCAAGATAATCATCAAGCTTATCGAGGACGATAGGTTCACTTGTAAGCGAGCACCACAACATGTGGCTCCCATTTTTGCTCGTATACTTGGGCGCAAACACCACGTTGTGCAAGCTGTCCCTACAGGCGGATCGGGTTGACATCTATCCCATCAACCACACCCCTCGGTGCATATAGCCTGATAAGTTTTTTCTGCTTTTCCTTCTTATTAAATTATTTCTAGATGAAACCTAGTAGCTTCTAATTGTAACTTCATGGTTATGGGGGTGGAAGCTAGGACTTGATGACTCAAATTCAGATTTGTTGAGTTGAAAGTTGGGGATGTGAGAGTTGGGTTGGGATCTTGATTATTTAGAAGTTGATATTGTGAGGGTTGGAAGTTGAGGATTTTTAGATGAAGTTGGTGACGTTGATATTGTGAGGGTTGAAAGTTATGGAGGTACTATTGAGACGAACTTGACTAGAAACTCGATCATCGTCGTGGTCGTGTTGATTTGTGTCTACGTTTTCATTCGCATCATTGGCATGGCCAGGTACGAGGACGTGAAGCGATACAAGGAGAAGGCGCCCCAGGCTGAGGTGGCGCACCCTTCGCCGCACCATTTCTACCCGTTGCACGTCGCGCTTGGCGCCGCCGGGGAGGAGTCCAGGGCGGAGCTGATCCACCATAGTTGGACCAACACCAGCATCTCCTACTCTTCATACCGTTTCACCACCGTCGACACCATAGTTGGCGCACCATAGTTGTACCCTGCGCCCGGCGGTCCTTGGATTGCATGCGTACCTCCTGCGTTAATTCATCAATCAACAAACTCGATTATTTTGCTTCTTTTGTCACATACACTGGTTTGATCGCTGGACCGGCGACTCCCCATTTGCGGCCCGCTTCCCCGCCCTCTTCTCTATCTCCGTCGACCCTATGATCTCTGTTGATAGGGCCCTTCTTGGCTTAGGGCGCCTTGCTTTTCGCCGGCCCTTTGGGCCGGCGGAATCCGCCGCCTGGCGTGAGTTGCTCGACTGCGTTGCTCTGCATGAGCCGTTGGTGGATGGGGATCAGGACCTTGTCTTGTTGGCGCTTGGAACCATCGGGCGATTCTCAACCAAGTCGCTCTACTTGGCCATTGCCCCCACCTCCGCCCCCCCTTCCCCGATCGATGGTGTGGTCCGTCCGTGTCCCCCAGAAGATTCGCATCTTCATGTGGCAGGGGCTTCGTGGACGGGTCCCGGCTGGTGTGGAGGTTTGCAAGCACAATGGCTCGAACTGGTATCTGCCCCTCTGTGATGTCCCGGAAGACTCCAACCACATCTTCTTCGCTATGCGTCTCCGCCCGATTTCTCTGGAGCTGCTTTCACGAGATTGTAGGTGGAAGTTGGTGCCACACCAATTTCCCGGACTTATTCTTTGAACTCCGGCTGTCCTCGACGTCCTCTCGCCACATTAGGTGGCTGGAGGTTGGGGTTCTTGCTCAGACTCTTTGGACCGTTCGCAATAAGCTTGTGATCCAGCGTACTCCTCTTCGTCAGCATCGACGCTCTCTACAAACTCTCGGGTTTCTTGCAGCTTTGACGGCCGCTTAGCCGCCCCCCCGGATCGGGACGCCATCTCAGCCTTCATCATCGACCTCCGCTCGATGGCCGTCCGCCTATCGCCGCCGCCCCCGCCGCCTCCGCTGGAGCCTGACTAGACTCCCTGCGCTTGGAGGGCTTTGTTTTTTCTCTTTCTTTTGGGCTTGTTGAGCTGTGCCCTCAGCAGAACCTATGTACTTTGTTGTGAGACTCGGGTGGTGTGTGTGTGAACCTGCTTTGGTTGTATGTCTTGTGGCGGTTTGCTTTATTTATAAAGCGGGGCGAAAGCCTTTTTCGGTATACACCCGCGTCGCCCTCCCTGGCGGCGACGGGGGAACCCAGATCCCCGCGCCTTACACCCATCCCATCTTCCTCCCCACCTCGCCGCCACCGGAGGAACGGCCGGCGAAGCCGGCGCCGGCTCCCGGGATGGTGGCGGCGGGGTGACTTGGCTGGATCCAGCACTCCCCCCAATCTGACCGCTTCCTTTCGGTGGTGAGGTTCCTGATCTGAGGCGGCGGCCTCGCTGGTGCGGACGGCGCTCTTCCGGCGGCGGGGAGTGCTCATCGGTGAGGTAGGCCGGTTCCCCTCGGCTGCGCGGGCAGCGAGGTCCCGGTGGGCGCAAGGCATGGCGCGGGGAGGCCCCGGGCTCCCCTCGTCAGATCGGAGGCGATCCTGATCCGCTCGTGATGCATGACCTCCGTCCGGCCTGGATCTCCGGCGTACACGCGCCTGCTGATGTTGTGGCTGGTTCGGAGGTGGCGGCAGGGTGCTTGGCCGAGGGAAACCCTTGGCCGCCGGCGGCGGTCACGGCGTCGATGGCGTCCCGGACGCCATTCCCTCCTTGGTGGCGGCGCCGAGGCTAAACCTCCCATGCCTCCCCCCTTCCCCTGCGTCCGGGTGAAAACCCTAGCCCCGGTGGCTAAGCGGCGCCGGCGCCACAGCGTCGTCACCTTCTTGAAGGCGCCGACTTGGGCATGGGGATGCTGGGTGTACATGGCGAGCTTGTCTGGTTCTGGGGCGGCCCGCTGATCTCATCGCGTCGCAGCTCCGGGCAGTGTCTCGGGGCTGCGGTGCTTCTCTTCCGGCCGTGTTTCCGATGGGGACCCCGCCCTTCCTCACCTTGTATATGCCGTGGTGGAGCGGTACTTCATCTCACTCATTGATGGCGGCGAAGATCGGCGGCATGGCGCCGTGGAGGCTCGCCGCCCAATGCGTGGAGATGGACTTGCGCAGGAGGAGGTTGTTGTCTGGCGTCATGATGACGTCGATTGCGGAGTGGCCAGGCAAGGTAGAAGCCTCAATATGATCTGAAGACGGACCTGTGGAAGATGGCAGCGACGACATACGAGTGCGTCTGACCGGATTGTGCCCCAGCGGTATGTGGCTCGGCTGGGGCTTCCGAATATGTTTCGGTTTCCGGCTTTTCGATGTTAGGCTTAGGTGAGTGGTTTGGGTAGTGGCCCAGCTAGCACCCCTTCATCATTTTAGATAGGAGTAGCGGCATGTGTTGCCAAGATGGTGGATTCAGGCTCATTGTTGTAATACTTTGTAAGGTCCTCGAGAACAATCAATAAAGTGGTTGTATGCATCTCCCAGATGCAGAGGCCGGGGATCATCCTCCTTTTAGAAAAAAAACGTATACTGATACGGTATAGCAATTCCAGGCGGTGGGGGAGACGTAAAAGGAAACGAAACAAAAGCTTGACCGCCGGCCGGTGGATGAGATGCCGCAAGAGGTTCATGACGCAGTCAATCTGCGCCACAGATTTATAGGCTGCCGCGGAAAAGGGAGTGTCGACTGCAGAAGCCTGATTCATTCATATCCGAATAAAATCGAGGGATACGCCCCAAATTGCTTCGAAGGCATGCATTTTTGGATTTCTTATCGTCTTTTCGCGTGGGCGGAGGCTTTACCTCGTGTGTTGCCGCATAAGGGTTGGGTCTTTGTGGAAAGCGCGCGTACAACCTATGTAGACAAATTTTCAAAAAACATCTGTGTGGACAGTGCAGGTTGGGCCATGTGGTAAGAGCATCTTCAGCCGCTCGGTGTCCCAGGGACTGAAATATCGCCTCCTGGGGGCTAGCCGGCGCTATTTTCGCCGTGGGGGCGGACGGGTTCCCAACCGCCGCCCTAAGTTGGTCCCAGACGCGTTATTTGAAATTAAAATTCGGCTAAATTTTGACGAAAATGACACGAATTAGTTCCAAATTCAGGCGGTTTTCATCTTGTTGGTCTTGTTTGTACGGATTAACTGATTTCCATTGATCCGTGGGGGTACGCCACATGTACATCCTGTTGGTGATCTACCTTGAATGCATTCATTGAACAATAAAAAGCCCCATACCTTTTGTAAATATGACTGATTTCGGGTAAGATGCACCTGATGGGAGATCTGCCTTCCATTGGTTTCTGGCGTCACATGTATATCCCGTTTCCTGTTGATGATCTACCTTCCATTCACAAAGCCATAAAAATTGACCATCCTTTTCCATTTATTTTTAAAATGACTGATTACAAATAGGATACACATCTGACAGGCGAAAAAGGTTATTTGTAGGGGGTGTTGTATGTTGATTCGTGAATTGTTTTGTTTGCATGGCTGACCAGGCATTAGTGTCCTGCATATATCTCTAGTGGATTATAACTTCTAGTTATTGAACATTGAACAACACAGTGAGCTGTCACTGATGGAAATGCGCAGGAAAGCTACCACAGCCAGAATTATGCAGGTAAACTTTTGATGCTGGAAATACGTGGGAAAGCATCATTCGAAAACTTTGGTTATATCTTAAAATAGCACACTTTTACTATCGTAAAATAGAATGTGTTATTGAAGTAAATTGGTCAAGTTTGAATCGATCAACT
This sequence comes from Aegilops bicornis, assembly GCA_021605145.1. NCBI lineage: Eukaryota > Viridiplantae > Streptophyta > Magnoliopsida > Poales > Poaceae > Aegilops > Aegilops bicornis. The sequence continues at coordinate 679,816,657 of CM038671.1, forward strand.
GACTTCCATTGATTCATGAGGATACGTCACATGTATATCCTGTCGGTAATCTGCCTTGCATTCATTGAACCATAAAAAAGCCACCTTTTGCAGTCTAATTAAACTATGACTGATTACGAGTAGGATGCACATCTAATGGGAGAAAAAGGCGGGTGGTGGTGGCTATTTAAACTTGTTCGCGACAACCTTTTGTTGTAGTTCCTGTAATTTCTTTAACTGTACCATTCGTGGTTTGCTCTATCTGCTCAAAACTTGTTTGTCCAAAGATGGCTTGTTTGTGTATTAATTTCTTTTATATATGATGTATCCTTGGGATTTTACCATATGTGATCCAAAATTCTGTTGGGACCTCTAATCCTACTTGCTTTTCCTTAGTGGTCATAATTAATTCGGTACAAATCAAATGATAGTGTACTGTCTTACACGCTTGAAATGTCCATGAGCTTGTTGCCCCTGTTCATATTAGTTACCTCTGTATTATTTTGGCGTCTTATGCCACTGCCATGACATTTTTGCCTTGTGCTAATTTTATTCATCCAAAAATATTGTAGCCATTGTACTGGAACTGGTTGGTGTGTTACAGTGCTATTTCTAGAGTTTGAAATGAATGTTTTTTGCCCACTTGACAGTCAGATTTCAATTCTGGGGTGATTATAAACATTTGCCACGTTGGTTCCAAACTACTCCCTTCGTCTGTAGTAATATCTTATATTATGGGACGGAGGGAGCAGTATTTCACAATATTGTTAGCTTGGTCCAAACTCTACAACTATTTTCTTTTTTCGAGAAAACGCAAAAGACTTGCGTTTCATTGCATTGAAAAGAAGAAGTTTGGTACAATCCTCCTAGGAAAGGTCAAACTCTACAACTATTTTTTTTCGAGAAAACGCAAGAGACTTTTGCGTTTCATTGCATTAACTCTACAACTATTTGCTGCATATACAGACGCCTACGAGCTCTGGTCCTTGCGTACGCGCATGTGGCTTGCTGATGGGTTTTATTTGGATGCTTGATGCATGTCATGTTCAGTTTAAGAGTTCCTAACTGTGCCTCATGTTTGGGAAGGTCAAATCTGCATGCATAGAAAATCATGGATTTGTGAAGCTTAAATCTATCCTGAATATATTCATCTTACTTGCCATTTTTTCTTTGATTATCAACATGCACGAGTACACAGATTAGAGAATCTAGCCTGAATGTGTTCCATCTTACCCTGTGTTATGTTGCCGAAATTTCTAGCTGAAGTTCTCGAAATCCTGGTTGTCTGGTTGTGAGTGTTGCTATACTACAGTAAGTTTGACATTTTGTCTGGAGAGATGGATAGTTTGATGAACAAAGAGTTGGTTGCTGGAACTTGAACGCATGCTTGTCCTATTTTCCCCATTGCGAGCTGGATGCACTCACTTTCACTTGCTAAGGTAGTTTTATAATGTCTGCTAAACATTCATTGGACAAAAAAATATCCATTGATTTGCCATTGCATTTCTCGATAATAAATGGTGCTTTTGGAGTTGTTCTGCTTTGTCTTCTTCTTGTGTTTTTGTTATGCTAATTCTTTAATTAATTATTTTTGTTCTCCCTTTGTCTAGGTAGGGGCCTGGAGCAACAGCCGCAGGAGGGCGAGGAGAGGAATGGGCGTGTAAATCTGAGATTGTCGCATGGTTTTTGGTTGCTGCCAAATGTGATGGTGGCGTGGATCATCAGTTCTGGGGCCCTGATTGATGGTTTTGCTACCTTGGCTCGTTTTGTATTCCAAAGAGTGCTGTTGGCTGGCTCTTGTTAGCTTGTGGTGTGACTGAAGGATGGACGTCGTTGTCGTGAAGCCCGAGGCCGCGCTGATGAATGGTGCCATTGGTTGATTAGTTAGTCCTTTATAGAATTGTGAAGAAACAAATGGTAGTGTTGCTTTGGTACGATGGATGCATTGGTGGCTAGCTAGCTCTTAGAGATGAAAATGCTGGTATTGATTGCAGGAGACAAAGCACACAAATTGTATTTCTGCTCACACATATACATGTGATATCTAATATAATATATAATTGTTATGCACCTCAAACCTTCGGCTACCCAACGCGTTATGCTGCCAAAATTTCTAGCTAAATTTCACCTGACTTCTCGAAATTTTGGCCTTCTTTGTAACGAAACAAAAGCTTTGGGGTGTTGAATGCCAAATGTTGGGCTTTTGTTTGTAAGAAAACAAAAGCTTTAGGGTGTTGAATGCCAAATGTTGGGCTCTTGTCCCTCGGGTGATCAGTAACAAACACCTTCAAGACAGGATGATGAATTGTTGCTTCATCGCCAGGAGAACAACAAAAGCAACAACAAAATAAACTGCCACTAGCCATTAAGGTAGATTGAAGCGGCCGACGACCATAGTTATGTAGCCATATTAGTCATGTATATATGCTGGTAAACAGGTTAAACTTGATAAAGATGGTTATGCTTACTTATTAGACACCATGATCGCCCTTTAGCTCTCTTTTTCCGATGGATGGCCTTGTAGGTTAGCTGCTGAATTCTTCCCAACGAAGTAATCCAGGGGTGATCAGAAGATCTACAAAGAGATTATTTTTTTCATATAATGGTTTTTAGCCCACAAAGTAAACCCAGTGATTCCTTTCATGGATATTTTCTTCAAGGGGTCACGTGTTCAGTTAGTACAGAGTAGGATATCAACTCAACTCTCGACTGTAGTTAGTCTTACATTTTTCCGAGAGTATACTCTTTTCTTGCACAGTACTATTTTTTATAGTACCCCACATAGTGAATCTATTGACTTCCTTTCCTCGCAACTGTATTTTATTCAGACGGATTACGTCAAGAACTCAAATGTAACACAACACACGAGAATGTCAAAAGGAGAAGTGCTGAGAAAGTCACCAAGTCAGAAGAACTCCATCAACCACCACACTCGCAGCGCCCATAAGTAGAGGGTGGACGGGACAGAGCCAAGCCAAGCCCAAACCAGAGTATCAGACACCACCGCCGGAGGTTGCCATGGACACCTTCTTCCTGTCGCACGGCGCGCCCACGCTCTGCATCGACGAGACGATCCCGGCGCGGGCCTTCTTCCAGTCGTGGCTGCCCGCGGCGATCGCGGGCACGCAGGCGCCGCGCGCCATCCTGGTGGTGTCGGCTCACTGGGAGACGGACGCTCCGGCGGTCAACGTCGTCCGCGGCACCAACGCCACCATCCACGACTTCCATGGCTTCCCGGACCAGATGTACAAGGTCCGAGTTTGGACGCCCCTGTCGACGTCTCTTCTTTCTTACTGCAAAAGTGCAAATATATACGTCACGAATACAAGTTGACATTGCTCGGTCGCACGTATGCGTACGCAGCTGACGTACCCTGCGCCCGGCGCGCCTGACCTGGCCGAGAGGACCAAGAAGCTCCTGGAGGACGCCGGGTTCGGGCCGGTGGGCGAGGAGCACGGCCGCGGGCTGGACCACGGCGCGTGGGTGCCGCTGATGCTCATGTACCCCGACGCCGACATCCCGGTGTGCCAGCTCTCCGTGCAGACGGAGAGGGACGGCACGTACCACTACGACGTCGGCAGGGCGCTGGCGCCGCTCCGGGACGACGGCGTGCTCATCATCGGCTCCGGCACCGCCACGCACAACCTCGCCAAGATGGGTCCTCACGACGCGCCGCCGCCGCAGTGGGCCTCCGACTTCGACACCTGGCTCAAGGACTCGCTCCTAGACGGGAGGTAAACATTGACCATGGTCATGAGCCTATGTCGAACTTGACTGGAAACTCGATCGCCGTCGTGGCCGTGTTCATTCATCATCATTGGCATGGCCAGGTACGAAGACGTGAAGCGATACAAGGAGAAGGCGCCCCACGCTGAGGTGGCGCACCCATCGCCGCATCATTTCTACCCGTTGCACGTCGCGCTGGGCGCCACCGGGGAGGAGTCCAGGGCGGAGCTGATCCACCATAGCTGGACCAACACCAGCATCTCCTACGCTTCATACCGTTTCACCACGAAGATATAACGGCCTTGAGTTATTTGGTTTGTACAGTAATAAATTGGTTGAGGCCATGAGGAACTGAACCTTTTTTTGTGTGTGATTGTATTATCTTCTATCTACAATAAGAAAATGGATTGTCTGTATTCTCACGACACTATTTTTAAACCTGAGGATTTGTAGTTGAAAGTTAGGAATCTGGAGAGTAGACACTTAGATTATTATGATAATTTGAAAGTTGTGGAGTTAGGACATGTTTGACAACGCCCCAACTCCACCAGTGGAGCCAGGCTGAATTGGCTAACCCCTCACTACCAGAAAAACTGGGGTTGCCGATGGCGAAATCTATGCCGACGGCCCCGTCAAGATCTATGGACCTATGCCGACGGCCACGGAAAGCGTCAGAGGCGAGAAAAGCCGTCGGCACACATCCACCTATGCCGACGGGACCGTCGGCATAGGCAAGGCCGTCCGGGACCGTCCGAGGTACGCCCACGGGCCGTCGGCATAGGGCAGCCGTCGGCATATCCTTGGCTCCACCGGCCGGTCACGACCATTTGACGGCGTTGACCCCACGCCGACGGGCAAGAACGGGCGGGCCGTCAGATATCGCTGGCGAGGTATGTTTACGCGCCAAGCCGTGATAGGCCCTCCGCCACGCCGCCGATCCGGTGCCACGCCACGCTGACGATCCGTGGGACAACCTCCGTAGGTAGAGATATGCGACGGCCCGCCGCAGATACGGTATTTTACTTTATTTTTTATTTTTACTCGGTTTTGTTATTTTTACTTTATTTTAGTTTTTGTTTTTATATGATAATTATGCCTTATCTAAAAAACATACCCGATGGTATATCGATTGCCCCCTGCTACATTTAACATCGCTATCGCCGTGTCACGGAGGGGAAACGGTCGACACGGAAGGAATTACGGTTGGTGGGGATTCGGGTGTAGCTATGTCATCAAACATCGACGGGTCCCGATGCATATGTGAAAGTGTTCATGCATGCGACGCCCGCCTTTGGGGCTCGGTGCCCTCACGGACGGCGCCACCGACACCGGAGGGGGAAACGGACGCCGGGTCTACGCCACCAATACGTAACACTTTAGAGCAACATCCGCCAAACCCATACGCCTACATCCACTCCGTAGACCCGACGCTGTTCCGCTTCTCCTGGCGGGCGGCGCCGTCTGGTGAGGGAGGGGGGGACACCGGAGACGCTGCGTCGGGCATTTGCAACCGCCACAACACTTCCAGACTTGTGAGAGGCCGCCACGCAAGATTTGACGGTATGTTAGCTGAGGTCGCCGGCCACACAACAGAGACGCCGAAGAGCAATCCGCGTAGAGGAAGTGTTCGACATTCTCCGTCACGAAAAATTGTGAAAAATTACCATCGGTCCTATAGCACATGTGCCCACGTCATGTAAAAAACTCATGATTTTATCGGCTTAGTTCTCGCCTCAGAGTGCCGGCTGTCGACATGGCAGACGTTTATGCCGACGGCAGGCTGCATGATAGACAAGCACCGTGAGCAACGGCTTCGCCACGCAGACGTCTATGCCGACGGCCTCGCCGTCGGCATAGTTCTAAACGGCCGACGGCCGTGCCGCGAGACGCCGCCACGTGGCGAGCCGCCGTTGCTTAGCAGTTGACGGCAACCGCCGTTAGGCGATGGCGTTGCCGACGGCCAGTGCCGTCGGCATAGATGTACGGCCACCGTCGGGATAGGGTCTATGTCGACGGCCATTCTATGCCGACGGTCATCCAGGCTACGCCGACGGATACGTTGCCGACGGCGCTATGCCGACGGCCGCCGTCGGCATAGGCCTGTCCCGACGGCAAGTCAGGGATATGCCGACGGCCCTGGCCGTCGGCATAGGGTGCGATTCCAGTAGTGCCTCGAGCTGAATTCGTGACGCTGAGGTGGCATGTAGTGTAAAAACCCAAAGGTAGGCATTTGAGAATTTTTAAGATTCAGGCGGGGTTGGGGTAAATTTGCGCCCACTCTGCCACGTCCTAATAAAGTTTTAGCATACTAGTTCGTGTCGATAGGCTTTTCGATCTCTTTCTCCTTGATTATCACTCTCTCCCCCTGGCTCACCATTCTCCAAGCCCTAGGTGTTGCAACGGTCCACACCCTCTCAACCAGGCTCCTCCATCCTCCAACTCGCACTTGATCTCATTGAAGATGAACTAGTCATGGTTCTCAAAGGTGTGGCGTGCTGGCGTGCTTATTGCTCCAAATGAGGTTGAGGTGGTCCATGGTTAGTAGCTCTTGGCGTCGGAGAGTTCAAGGCTATCCACGTCCAAGAGGTGCTCTTGGTAGTGCGAGTGCACGGCCGGGCTCCGCTAGAGCAGGCCCTTGTCCATCGTCACCACCATGATGTGCTTCACCATGTGCGAGATGTTGTGCCTGATGTGGAAGCTCTCGAGGAACTGGACACGCAGCGACCCTAACACAACTGCCTGACCCACGCCTTGTTTGCCGACGCCATGATCACCATCTGGTTCTCCATCCCCATTCACCGTTGTATCCCTGCAAGCAAGTCATCGTCATCTTTCGCGCAATCGTGGAAGCAGACGAAACCTCCCTTCGAGTTGGACTCAACCTAGCCTCCCTTCCTCTCCCTAGTTGGGTTGAATCACACATCAATTGGCTATAGTTGTGCCCTAGCGACAGGAATCTAGAGTGGTCTTCCCAAAGGCTTTTTCGGTCGAGTGCATTTACTAGCAGATGGTCAAATATAGTGTGAAGCGACTCATTTGACTTCGAGCTTGGGAGTTATATCACTCTATTCCAACAGTGTATTCATTTATCAGCTGTGGTTGGTTACACGTTGATGCTCTCACTCAGTTAGATCGAGTTAGGAAATATTTGGACCACCCTAGTCGGACGTTGTTTCTCGATGTAGGGGGAACAAAGGGATTGAATGCTCCGGGCTCTCGGAGAGGATATCTGCCAGTTTGAATGAGTTAGGAATCTTGGCCTAAAATATTTAGGATGATCAAATATAGTGTGAAGCGACTCATTTGACTTAGAGATTGGAGTTATATCACGCTATTCCAACTGTGTATTCATTTGTCGGTTGTGGTTGGTTACAAGTTGATGCTCTGACTCGGTTAGATCGAGTAAGGAAACCTTTGGACCACCCCCGTCGGACGTCGTTTCTCGATGTAGGGAGGACAATGTGATTGAGTGATCCGGGCTCTCCGAGAGGATATCCGCCGGTTTGAATGAGTTATGAATCTTGGCCTACTATTTTTTGGATGATCAAATACAATGTGAAGCGACTCGTTTGACCTAGAGCTTGGGATTTATATCACTCTATTCTAACCATGTATTCATTTATCGGTTGTGGTTGGTTACAGGTTGTTAGATCGGGTGAGGAAACATTTGGACCATCCCGTCGGGAGATGCTTCTCGATGTAGGGGGCAATGGGATTAAATGCTCTGGGCTCACCAAGTGGATATCCGCCAGTTAAGGATTCATGGGGCATGTCTCGCATGAAAAACCGAACGTTATCCTAACATGGATTGTTCGCACTTCAGTTGACAACGCAACTTCTTTAACTAGTTGTTAAATTTGAAAATCTGTGCAAGTCTAGTCACCCAAAGATGTGATAAATACCCAAAATTGCTAAAGCCATCATGGCCCATGAGAAGTCTCATGCAAAATAGGATGACAAATTGTTGGTTGAAAGAAGATAAAAAAAGGGGCAACCAATGCGGTCTGGACAGGCACATTATGTTGACCATCTTCAATCATGAACCAACCTGTGATCGGATGGTTAAGAGGACAGTGGTATCCCCAGCCCACCAGAGTTTAAATCTTGGTGCTCGCATTTATCCTAAATTTATTTCAAAATTTCCGGCAATACGTTTTCGATGAAAGGAGATGCTTCCGTCGACTACAAGGTTGTACGTGTTTTATAGGGGTGAGTGTATACACACACTCCCTCCGTTCCGAATTACTCGTAGCAGAAATAGATGTATCTAGATGTATTTTAGTTCTAGATACATCTATTTTTTGCGGTGAGTAATTTAGAATGGAGGGAGTATATATGAGCGTTTGCGTCTGTATTATGTTAAAAAAAACCATCTTCAATCAGAGCACCTGTTTTTTTCCATATGTCCGGGCAGACAACTTGAACAGAGCTCGGACGGGAGAGAAGAAAAAAGCTTACCTAAGTAAACCCTTCATACCCCGAAAATTGCCAGGCGCGGACGAGCTCGCGCGCTCTCGGAATCGTCACGCATTCGATCCCCTGGAGATGCGAGATTCTTGCCGTATTATACGTGGCGGGTGAGAAGAGTTAATGTGCATACGTAACGGGCAAGAGACGCCGGTGGTGCGAACGTTAGAGATTTGACGGTGTTTTTGTAACGCGTCGTTTGGGTGACGTACGTTATGTTGTTGGGCGGCCCACCGGATGTATTTAACCCAGTCATTGATGTGTCCTGACCTGTCGCAGCTCATTAATCTGGTATTACTAGCATAGGTGGCCGCGGGAGAGAGTGATTTGTGCGTGGAGACCAAGAAGGCATCTAGGCAAGTGTGTACGAAATAATTATTTCTTGCTGCTACTAGTTGGTGCATTAATTACTTCCTCTATAACTAGTATAAAAGTGTTTAGATTACTAAAATAATAATCTAAACGCTTTTATATTAGTTTACGGAGGGAGTACTTTTTATTTCGGAAGCGAAAAACCATCAACTCTTTTTTTATCATGCAAGTTTGTTTGTAATTTTCCGATGCATGGAACATCATTTGTTCTTATTTTACTTACTCAAAGAAAAATAATATAAATCCTTATTTTACTTATTCTTTCAAGTTAAAAAAAAAGATGCCAACTATAAATCACAAACCTTGCATAAATGGATGGTTTTATTCCGTGAGATTGGACACGTATGCACCTTGTGGGGATTGTTATGATAGAAAACACAAGTATGATAAACAAGTCAAAATCACTAGTTGAGGAGTATTCGTTGCAAAGATCACTCCAACTCTCTTGGTTGCGACAAGTGACGCACATGCAGCATGTCACTTGTCGCAATCTGGGAGTTTTCCCTTTTTTCGTAGATTCGTTTATTCAAAACGTTTTATCTCTCAAACCGTGTGTCCAAATCTCGGGTCGCTTTCACCGTTGGATTCCTCGCGTCGAGATCTTTAAAACTAGATCCCATGTTAATAGGTTTTGACAAACTTTTTTCACGAAAAAGACCGAACGAAAAAACCGAACCGGGAGCACGGGTTTTTTCCCTTTCCGAAAGAGGCACCACCGTGCCTCTCACGAGATCACAAACCGTGCCTCTCGCGGAAACAAAACCGTGACCCTCGTGGAAGAAAAAAAGAAGAGAAAACGCGTTTTTTTCCGTTTTCGAGGAGGCACGGTCGTGACTCTCGCGAAAGCACAACCGTGTCTTTCGTGGAAGCAAAACCGTGACTCTCTCGAAAGGAAAAAAAATAGAAAACGCGTTTTTTTCGTTTTCGAGATGCACGGCCGTGACTCTTGCGAAAGCACAACCGTGCCTCTCGCGAAAGCAAAACCATGACTCTCGCAAAAAAAATACAAAACGCATTTTTTCGTTTACGAGAGGCATGGCCGTGACTCTCGCTAAAGCACAACCATGCCTCTCGCGGAAGCAAAACCGTGACTCGCGCGAAAGGAAAAAAACAGAGAACACGTTTTTTTCGTTTCCGAGAGGCACGGCCGTAACTCTCGCGAAAGCACACCCATGCCTCTCGCGAAAGCAAAACCGTGACCGTGAAAGAAAAAAAACAGAAAACGCATTTTTTCCCGTTCCGAGAGGAACGGCCGTGACTCTCGTGAAAGGAGAAAAATATGTGTTTTTTCGCGTAACTTTTTTTTGTCAAAAAGCTAAGAAAGGTGGAAAACCAAAACATCGAAAAAACCCGAAAAAACCGTTTAAAAAGCGAAAACGCGTGCGAAAAAATAAAAAACAAAATCCGGAGGGAGCGGCCAGAGTGTACACGTGGCGAATGGTTGAGAGCGCGACAAGTGGCGCTGATCGTTGCGAGGCTCCTGAAGAAGCGCTCGTTAACTAGTTGCTCTCTAAATAAGTACTCATAATTTAGTTAATCAGCGAAGCAGAAGCTAGATCTAAATTTTCGCAAAAAAAAGCTAGATCTAAATTTTCACGAATGGTGAACTACATTAAGCAGAAACCATACAATCCAGCTAGGCGTGGTGGGACCTACATTCAGTTCTCCATACAAACCGAACACAATACAATTGCCTGCGCTTGCACTTTTGTACTAAAGCGGAAAAGGGGGAAACGGAAACTACATTTATTATTTCAGGCAAACCTAATAGTGGGCTAATCTTGTCAGGGCTTTCTACTTATGGAGCCGTAGCTCCATCTTATCAGCTGTTACCACATTTCGCAAATTTTATCAGCTGTGGCGCCATCATCGTCGTCGGTGGTGGATCCACGAGCGACTTTGGTAGTTGACTCGCAGCAGCTGCTTGCGTTTATGGAGTCATCACCGTCAGCAAAAATATGGTCTTTTGTACCATATATGTAGCCACCTCCTCCACAACTAAAAGACGAGATATGGACTTCAGGTTCTTCTTTCAGATCTCCATCCGCCATTGACACGCCATTAGCCCTGCCATGAACTGAAGCCTGCATGCACGAGTTAAAAAAATTCAGATCTGCATTCTTACTGCTAGAACATGAGAAGGGGGAACAACAGAACAGCAGCAGCAAAGATGATATGTACATACCGCGATCAAAGAGGATCTGCGGGAGAAAACTTCATGCTATGGATCACTGCTTGTTGGCTGCTCTCGTTGGTCAACGAGTGGAATGCCAAACGAAGCAGAACTTGAAGACACCTGCCTAGCAGAGTACCCGATCGACTGAGCTGCAGACATCTCTGAACTCGTACGCACATATGCAGTCTCAATCAGCTGTCCCATGCAGTTTCAAATTCGTCTACTCGTCAGGCACCACCGGGGAGAAGACAGATCTGATTTTACTTTTCAGCGTCGGTCGGGTGACGATGGCCCACATTGTAGTAATCACTCATCCATCTCGCACGCGGCGCTTGTGTATAACAGACGCACCAGACGGAGTTTTCCATAAACAGTACTTACGCACCTGTACCAACAGAACATAACTATCCTGGACCGATATTTACCGGTTATGTTGGACGTCTCCGTTTCCGCATGTAGTTTGCAAACGTACGTAATGGCGCTATATACATACAACCGCATTTAATACAGTACCCAACGTGTCGTCGCTCCGTTCGCGCCAGCTAGCAGGAGCGCACGAACCCGTCCGCGCCATCGCCTCTCTCCTTCATACCCAGTCTATTTGATTGGGATTGGTTTTAGGGGTGTATGATCCCGCGTGCATGCTGTGTGCTGGTCACCGTGCTCATGAAGTTGTATGCGTGTGTGCTGGCCACCGAGCTCGTGCAATTTGTGTGCATCATCTGTGTGGTCTTCACAGTGCCCGAGCGTGCTCTGCGCGTGCTTAGGCGATGTAGTATGCGACCTGTTCGTTGAAATGGGTAAAAAATTGAAGAATAATTTGTAGGGTGTGGTTGTGTGCGTGAACAAACGGGGGTTCGCCGCGCATACCCTCAGACACTGTCCAATTGTGTCCGTGGGCATATAGAGGGACAAATTAGCCAATCGTGATTGGAGATGCCTAATACCCAATCTTTTTGCCATGAAGCCAAAGTTATGTAGCTACATTAGTTATGTATAATGGAAAACTAGCTAACATGACAAAGATGCTTATATATATGACCACGCATCGCCCTTTAGCTTTCTTTTGCGATGAATGGCTTTGTATATTAGCTGGTGAGTTCAGTAATAATCTACTAAATGCTTGACTTCAATAGCCCACATATTCCATCTACTCGTCTTTTCATGGATATTTTCTTCAATGGATTACGTGTATAATTATAATAGGAGATCATCAACTCTTGAATGAACTATCGCTTTAGTACATTTTTTCAGTGTCAACACTTGTTGCTTATTTGATGATCTAGCAAAATTTCCCGTTTTGGAATGATATTTTTCTTTCAGATTACAATGAAGAATAGAACAAGACGTCTCTTAAAGGTGGATTTTTCTTCTTCTTAGAATGCTCCAATCCAACACGACACGCGAGAGCGTCAAAAATGGAATGCGATGAGACGAGTGGAGTGACGAATGAGACCTTCATCAACGACCATTCGCCGCGCCATAAGTAGAGGCGCTGCGCTGGCGATGGGGCCAAGCCTAACCCAAGCCACCGGGAGGCTCTCACCGTGAACGCCGGCCGCTGCCAGCCATGGACACCTTCTTCCTGTCGCACGGCTCGCCGGCGATCTGCATCGACGAGGCGATCCCTGCGCACGGCTACTTCAAGTCGTGGCTGCCAGCGGCGGTGGCGGGCGCGCAGGCGCCGCGCGCCGTCCTGGTGGTGTCCGCTCACTGGGAGACCGACACTCCGGCGGTCAACGTCGTCCGCGGCACCAACGACACCCTCCACGACCTGCCGGGCCTCCCCGACGAGATGTACAAGGTCACCTTAAATTCTTCACATCTCTGCTAGCTCGCTGCGACTGAGTGTGTGTGTCACGAACACGAGCTGACATTGTCTGTTCGCGCGCTGTGCATATGCAGCTGAGGTACCCTGCGCCGGGCGCGCCGGGCCTGGCCAGGAGGACCAAGGAGCTCCTGGAGGGCGCCGGGTTCGGGCCGGTGAGCGAGGAGCACGGCCGCGGGCTCGACCACGGCGCCTGGGTGCCGCTGATGCTCATGTACCCGGAGGCCGACGTCCCGGCGTGCCAGCTCTCCCTGCAGACCGGCCGCGACGGCGCCTACCACTACGACCTCGGCGCGGCGCTGGCGCCCCTCAGGGACGAGGGCGTGCTCGTCCTCGGCTCCGGCACCGCCACGCACAACCTCAGAGAGCTGGGGCCTCTCGATGCGCCTGTGCCGCAGTGGGCCTCCGACTTCGACGCCTGGCTCAGGGACGCGCTCCTGGATGGGAGGTAATGCTGACCGTGGCAAATCCGGTCGACCTGTCTTGATCGTTTTTGTTCCTAAATTGAGTTTTATTCGTCGCCGGCAATGGCATGGCCAGGTACGACGACGTGAAGCGATACAAGGAGAAGGCGCCCTACGGCGAGCTTGCGCACCCTTCGCCGGAGCACATCTACCCGCTGCACGTCGCGCTGGGCGCCGCCGGGGATGAGGCCAGAGCGGAGCTGATCCACCGCAGCTGGACCAACGCCACCTTCTCGTACTCCTCGTACCGTTTCACCAAGAAGATTTGACGGCCTTAAATTGTTTGAGTTGGAGTAATAGATTGGTTGTTGCATGAGGAGCTGAACTTCTGTTTCAAAAAGTCCATTATCGAGGACATCGACTTGTGGTCACACAGATTGGCTAAAGCAGTGTGACAAGTATGGCGTCTTCTGTTATTCATCTCCTCACGCATTCATGTGCCTTTTTTTTCATGCTAATATGTGTCTCGTTCATATCATAAAATAAAGATCAAATTGCAAGTCACGTAAAGACCGACATGATAAAACTGAAAAGATAACAGAACATTGCTAAGCTTGATACCAACATCGGTCACCTGCCTCCGGCACCATCATAGCAGCCACAAAAAAAAAAATGATGGATCACCTCCTCACCCGAGCTCGACATGGCTCCATGATATGCAGCTTTGAGGACCTCCTAGGTGGCTCACCAAAGATGAAGCCATTGCCGTTGAACAATCAGACCGGGGCAACACTCCAGACATGCCAACGAACTCCAGATCTGACACCCCACAATGACTAAGACACCGAAGTAGGAAACCATACTTGCCATCCATCAATCACGAACCCAACACATGTTCTGTCTTCCAAATGCCGTCGATGCATATCACAATCTGCATCCGCTCCCGAATTACCACCCAAGCTCTACGCCGACGCTGGAGTAGACGGCGTCGCAACGGCGGAGCCCGAGGACACAAGCCAACCACAAGGATGCCGTCGCCGCCATGATATCCCCGCTTGAACAGACTGGTTCCCAAATTCATCACCGACCATAAAGACGATCGTCTCGCCGGAGAAGAATCTGGAGCTTCTTTATTCAGCATGGCCGCCGCCACCGCCGAAGCCAAGACGTCAAACGATCTAAAAATCTAAACTATTAGGGCTCTAAACCTAAAGCAAAAACGATCCACACGCACGGGATCCGGCGACTCCCCTCACGACCAACGACCTAGAGGTTACCGGCGGAGGAGAGCCGCCGAAAAACGGCGCCAGAAAGTTGGCTCTCTTGGCGGGGGAGGCTAGGGTTTTGGCCGCTTGTTGCCTCTTTCGTGCCCGCAGCACTGTTAGGCCAGGAAAGACGTCGGACTCCTGTTACGCATTCACGTGCCTACGGACTTGTATTCCGCAGCTTGCCGTAGTACTTTTTTCTTTTTTGAGGTTTGCCGTAGTACTTTTTGAGTAATATACTCTCTTCATTTTGGGATGGAGGGTGTACTTATTCAGATGGAAAACTTCTCCCAGAAAATACAAAAAAAACCATTCTTAAGACCTTCACAACTTTGTGTTACCTTTTTCTTTTAGAAAAAGGAGGATGACCCTTGGCCTCTGGAGATGCATGCGGCCACTTTATTGATTATTCTCGAGGATCTTACAAAGTATTACAACAATATTATCTGCCATCTTGGCAACATATGCCACTACTCCTATCCATATGATAAAGGGGTGCTAGCTGGGCCAAATACCCAGACCACTCACCTAAGCCTATCCTCAAAAGCCAGAAGCCATAGCTGAGCCACATACTGGGTCTGGGGCACAAACTGGTATGACGCACTCACATGTGTCGCCGCCGTCATGTTTCACAGGTCCGTCTTCAGAGCAAATATTGAGGGTTCTACCTTGTCAGGCCACTCTACCATCAACGTCACCATGACGCCAGACAGCTACCTCCTTCTGCGCGAGTCCATCACCACGCATCGAGCGTCGAGTCTCCACTATGCCACTCCGCCGAGATCCGCCGTCATCAATGTGTAGGATGAAGCACCGCTCCACCAAAAAAGTTGTACACTGGTCCCTCGATCCCGTGTACGCCTCCAAGAATGACGCCCCGAAGGAGGAAACGACACCAACGCGCCGTCATCATCTGATCTACTGATCTAGGGTTTCCCCCGGAGGTAGCGGATAGAGGTCTGGAGCTTCTCCATGGCGATGCCTTCAGGAAGGTAATGACACAAAAGAGTGCCGCCAACGCCAGTCTTGACATCAAGCCGAGAACTAGGTTTTCACCCGGATCCGCTCGAGGAACCTCCATCAAGCATCGTGTGCATGTGTCGCCGCCGATCTGAGCCGCCACACATCGAGCAAGTCGCACCGGCCAGATCAGATCTGTCCGGAGGGCAAACCACACATGGCGCCGACCCAACCACCAGGCCCTCCATGCCGCCAACGCCGATCCGAGCTCAGATGGTCCGTCGCCGCAGACCCGGCCACCGCCGCTGTGGCAGGCCAGCCGCACCCGCCACCGTCCTCCCTAGGCCGAGGCGGCCGCCGTGCCGCCGCCGGTTAAGGCAGGCCCGCCACGCCACCAAGGCCAGATCGGCCGTGCCACCACACGCCGCGGGGCTCCGCACCGCCCCCATGGCGCAGGAGAGAGGGAAGGCCCCCGCCACCGCCGTCAGCCCCCGGGCTATAGGCCGGCGGCGTCCTTCGGCGGCGGCGGAGGGAGGGATGGAAGGACGGGGAGCCCCCGGCGGCTAGGGTTGCGATCCCGCCCGAGTCGCCCGAGCGGGGGCGGCGGGGGGGGGGGTGCGGAGAAGGGGCGGTCGGCGCCAACTTTGTGTTACCTTGAGACAAGACAAGAGTAATAGAGCTTCTCGACACTAAAACAATTTTGCATTTTGGCCTTTCCTTGCTATTTAGTTTGAGGTGTTTTCTATCGATGGATAAGTGTCTAAGTTTAGTCCAATTATTAGCTGAGGAGAGAGAATAACAGGGTATTAGGGGGTGTGTCACTCACCCTCCTTGTAGAATGAGAAAATAAATCGTGCGACTTGCTCTCTCGTGTCGCCACAAAGTATGAGTCCCATGCAGAGCTTGCAAAAAATGAAATAATTGCCGGCTAGAATAGAAAACTTATCATCAGTCTTTGGTGTAGGTGGAGCTAGTAAAGCTACACCTACGTAGGGATTCTCATGTTCCTTACGTAATTGGTGATTTGGCAGTTTTTTGTTTGTCATTAGTTGGGGGTACAGGCCCCCCTAGAATTCTGAGGGGGAGGGGGTTGATTAGTGTTTTAGGGATTTACATAGATTACGTAAAAATTGCTCATTGGTGTAGCGCGTTTGGGGCGAGCTAGAGGATGGATAGGATGAGTCATGGCATATCATGGAATTTTCAATTAGCATTTATATCATGGCAAGATATTCTAAATGATAGTTTCACTGCTGGCCCACCCTGACCGATTGGGCTAGATCCATCACTATTTAGGTGGTTTTTTTTAGAAAAGAAGGATGACCCTCGGCCTCTGCATCTGGGCGATGCATACGGTCACTTTATTAATTATTCTCACAAGACCTTATAAAGTAATGCAACAGTAAGACTAAAGCCGCCGTTTAAGCAACAAACTGTCGCTACACCTATCCAGTTGATGAAGGGGCGCAGATAGACTGGGCCTAATACCAAACAGACATCGCAGCCAAACCTAACATCTAAGACACGAGGACCCATCCAGACGCCTGCCGGGCATGGGTCTCGCCGTCCGGGCGTGCTCTCGAGGTCCGCCGACGCCAATCGCCACCGCTCCATCTTGAGAACTGATCGATGCATCAACCTTGCTCGGTCTAGCTATCGTCGACGCCACCACGGCGCCCAACGGTACCTCCTCCCTGCGCACAAACAGTTGAGCACGTCGCGGTCGCTGCTGATACACCTCAGCACCATGCTGCCAAGTACCACCAGCTTGAAGTCTTTGGAAGATCTGTCGTGCGTAGCACCTGCCGACCAGGCATGACTCAGTGTAGCACCTGTCGGTCAGGCATGACTTGACAGCTCCACCGAAGCTCCGTGCAAGACGACGCCGCTTCCACCTCCGCCTCTGCTCTTCCAAATATTGCTCCACAAACGACGCCCTAAGAGAGAAACGGCACTGTAGTACCGCCATCGTCTGATCTGGAAGGCCAGATCCTAGGGTTTCCCCCGAAGCAGCATGAGTGGGTTGACAACAGTTACACGACGATGCCTTCATCAAGGTAACGACGCAAAACGCCGCCATCGCCCGCCAACGACTCGGTTTTCACCGGCAACTATGTCTCCCCGACTCGTAGCCGGGACTAGCTGATGGATCTCGAGATCCGATCACCCAGCCGCAGGCCGATCACCTCTGACGGAAGAGATGACTGAAGGAAATATGCCCTAGAGGCAATAATAGAGTTATTATTTATTTCCTTATTTCATGATAAATGTTTATTGTTCATGCTAGAATTGTATTAACCGGAAACATAATACATGTGTGAATACATAGACAAACAGAGTGTCACTAGTATGCCTCTACTAGACTAGCTTGTTAATCAAAGATGGTTATGTTTCCTAACCATAGACAAAGGAGTTGTCATTTGATTAACAAGGTCACATCATTGGTTGAATGATCTGATTGACATGACCCATTCCATTAGCTTAGCACCCGATCGTTTAGTATGTTGCTATTGCTTTTATCCATGACTTATGCATGTTCCTATAACTATGAGAATATGCAACTCCTGCCACCGGAGGAACACTTTGGTACTATCAAACGTCACAACGTAATCGGGTGATTATAAAGGAGTACTACAGGTGTCTCCAAAGGCAGATGTTGGGTTGGCGATTTCGAGATTAGGATTTGTCACTCCGATTGTCGGAGAGGTATCTCTGGGCCCTCTCGGTAATACACATCACTAAGCCTTGCAAGCATTACAACTAATGAGTTAGCTGTGAGATGATGTATTACGGAACGAGTAAAGAGACTTGCCGGTAACGAGATTGGACAAGGTATCGGCATACCGACGATCGAATCTCGGGCAAGTAACATACCGATGACAAAGGGAACAACGATGTTGTTATGCGGTCTCGACCGATAAAGATCTTCGTAGAATATGTAGGAGCCAATATGGGCATCCAGGTCCCGCTTATTGGTTATTGACCGAGACGTGTCTCGGTCATGTCTACATTGTTCTCGAACCGTAGGGTCCGCACGCTTAAGGTTTCAAGGACGGTTATATTATGAGTTTTGTGTATTTTGATGTACCGAAGGAGTTCGAGTCCCGGATGTGATCACGGACATGACGAGGAGTCTCGAAATGATCGAGACATAAAGATTGATATATTGGACGGCTATATTCGGACACGGAAAGGTTCCGGAAGTTTCCGGAGAAAACCGGAGTGCCGGAGGGGTTACCGGAACCCCCCGGGGAAGTAATGGGCCTTATTGGGCCAAAGGGGGAGAGAGAGGGCCGCACCAGGAGGTGGCGCGCCCCCCCCCCCATGGGGAGTCCGAATTGGACAAGGAGGGGGGGGGCCCCCTTTCCCTCTCCTCTCCCTCTCTTTCCTTCCCTTCCTCCTTCCTAGTTGGACTAGGAAAGGGGAGTCCTACTCCCACTAGGAGGAGGACTCCCTCCCTTGGCGCGCCTCCTAGGGCCGGGCCGGCCCTCCCCTTGCTCCTTTATATACGGGGCAGGGGGCACCCTAGAACACACAAGTTGATCCTTGAGATCGTTCCTTAGCCGTGTGCGGTGCCCCCTCCACCATATTCCACCTCGGTCATATCGTAGCGGTGCTTAGGCGAAGCCTGCGTCGGTAGAACATCAAGATCGTCACCACGCCGTCAGGCCGACGGAACTCTCTCTCCCGGAGCTTTCTTGGATCGGAGCTCGAGGAGCGCCACCGAGCTGAACGTGTGCCAAGAACTCGGAGGCGCCGGAGTAACGGCGCCGATCGGTTGGGTCGCGAGGAGAACGTACGACTACTTCCTCTACGCCAGATCGCTTCCGCTTTGGTCTACGAGGGTACGAGACAACACTCTCCCTCTCGTTGCTATGCATCACCATGATCTTGCATGTGCGAGGGAAATTTTTGAAATTACTACGTTCCCCAACAAAGGGTATCGAGCCTAGGTTTTATGCGTTGATGTTATATGCACGAGTAGAACACAAGTGAGTTGTGGGCGATACAAGTCATACCGCTTACCAGCATGTCATACTTTGGTTCGGCGGTATTGTTGGATGAAGCGGCCCGGACCGACATTACGCCAGACGCTTACGCGAGATCGGTTCTCTTGGCGTGCTTTGCACATGTGGTGGCGGGTGTCTGTTTCTCCAACTTTAGTTGAACTGGTGTGGCTACGCCCGGTCCTTGCGAAGGTTAAAACAACACTAACTTGACAAACTATCGTTGTGGTTTTGATGCGTAGGTAAGAACGGTTCTTGCTAAGCCCGTAGCAGCCACGTAAAACTTGCAACAACAAAGTAGAGGACGTCTAACTTGTTTTTGCAGGGCATGTTGTGATGTGATATGGTCAAGACGTGATGAGATATTAGTTGTTGTATGAGATGATCATGTTTTGTTGAAGTTATCGGCAACTGGCAGAAGCCTTATGGTTGTCTCTTTATTTCATAAGATGCAAGCGCCAAATAATTGCTTTTACTTTATCGCTATGCGATAGCAATAGTTGCAAGAGCAATAGTTGGCGAGACGACCATGTGACGACACATTGATATAGATCAAGATGATGGAGATCATGGTGTCATGCCGGTGATGATGGAAATCATGACGATGCTTTGGAGATGGAGATCAAAGGCACAAGATGATGATGGCCATATCATGTCACATATTTTGATTGCATATGATGTTTATCTATTATACATCTTATCTTGCTTTGATTGACGGTAGCATTTTAAGATGATCTCTCACTAAAAATTATCAAGACGTGTTCTCCCTGAGTATGCACCGTTGCCAAAGTTCGTCGTGCCAGACACCACGTGATGATCGGGTGTGATAAGCTCTACGTCCATCTACAACGGGTGCAAGCCAGTTTTGCACACGGAATACTCGAGTTAAATTTGACGAGCCTAGCATATGCAGATATGGCCTCGGTACACGGAGACCGAAAGGTCGGCGTGAATCATATAGTAGATATGATCAACATAGTGATGTTCACCATTGAAAACTACTCCATCTCACGTGATGATCGGTTATGGTTTAGTTGATTTGGATCACGTGATCACTTAGATGACTAGAGAGATGTCTATCTAAGTGGGAGTTCTTAAGTAATATGATTAATTGAACTTTAATTTATCATGAACTTAGTCCTGGTAGTATTTTGCAAATTATGTTGTAGATCAATAGCTCGCGTTGTTGCTTCCCTATGTTTTTATATGTGTTCCTAGAGAAAATTGTGTTGAAAGATGTTAGTAGCAATGATGCGGATTGGATCCGTGATCTGAGGTTTATCCTCATTGCTGCACAGAAGAATTATGTTCTTAATGCACCGCTAGGTGACAGACCTATTGCAGGAGCGTATGCGCACGTTAGGAACGTTTGGCTAGCTCAATATGATGACTACTTGATAGTTTAGTGCACCATGCTTAACGGCTTAGAATCGGGACTTCAAAGACGTTTTGAACGCGTCATGGACCATATGAGATGTTCCAGGAATTGAAGTTAATATTTCAAGCAAATACCCGAGTTGAGAGATATGAAGTCTCCAACAAGTTCTATAGCTAAAAGATGGAGGAGAATCGCTCAACTAGTGAGCATGTGCTCAGATTGTCTGGTACTTCAATCACTTGAATCAAGTGGGAGTTAATCTTCCAGATAAGATAGTGATTGATGTAATTCTCTAGTCACCATCACTAAGTTAGTAGAACTTCGTGATGAACTATAGTATGCAAGGGATGACGAAAAAGATTCTCGAGCTCTTCGCGATGCTAAAATCGGCGAAGGTAGAAATCAAGAAAAACATCAAGTGTTGATGGTTGACAAGACCACTAGTCTCAAGGAAAAGGGCAAAGGGAAGAAGGGGAACTTCAAGAAGAACGTCAAGCAAGTTGCTGCTCGAATGAAGAAACCCAAGTCTGGACCTAAGCCTGAGACTAAGTGCTTTTGCTGCAATGGAACTGGTCACTAGAAGCGGAACTACCCCAAGTATTTGGCGGATAAGAAGGATGGCAAAGTGAACAAAGGTATATTTGAGATACAGATTATTGATGTGTATTTTACTAGTGTTCGTAGCAACCCCTCGGTATTTGATACGGGTTCGGTTGCTAAGAGTAGTAACTTGAAACGGAGTTGCAGAATGAACAGAAACTAGTTGAAGGGGAAGTGAAGATGAGTGTTGGAAGTAGTTCCAAGATTGATATGATCATCATCGCACACTCCCTATACTTTCGGGATTAGTATGGAACCTAAATAAGTGTTATTTGGTATTGAGCATAAGTATGATTTGATCATGTTTATTGCAATACGTTATTCATTTAAGTAAGAGAATAAATTGTTGTTCGCTTACATGAATAAAACCTTATATGGTTACACACCCAATGAAAATGATTCATTGGATCTCGATCATAGTGATACACATATTCATAATATTGAAACCAAAAGATGCAAAGTTAATAATGATAGTGCAACTTATTTGTGGCAATCGCCGTTTAGGTCATATTGGTGTAAAGCGCATGAAGAAAACTCCATCTTGATGGACTTTTGGAATCACTTGATTATGAATCATTTGATGCTTGCGAACCGTGCCGTTTGGGCAAGATGACTAAAACTCCGTTCTCCGGAACAATGGAACAAGCTCTTGACTTATTGGAAATAATACATACCGATGTATGCGATCCAATGAGTGTTGATGCTCGTGGCAAGTATCGTTATTTTCTGACTTTCACAAGATGATTTGAGCAGATATGGGTATATCTACTTGATGAAACATAAGTCCGAAATAGTTGAAAGGTTCAAAGAATTTCAGATTGAAGTGGAAAAATCATCGTAACAAGAAAATAAAGTTTCTGCGATCTAATCGCAAAGACGAATAATTGAGTTACGAGTTTGGTCTTCAATTAAAATAATGTGGAATAGTTTCACAGCTCACGCCACTGAACACCACAATGTTATGGTGTGTCCGAACGTTGTAACCGCACTTTATTTGATATGGTGCGATCTATGATGTCTCTTATCGGTTTACCACTATCATTTTGGGGTTATGCATTAGAGACAAATGCATTCACGTTTAATAGGGCGCCATCTAAATCCGTTGAGACGACACCATATGAACTATGGTTTAACAAAGAAACCTAAGTCGTCGTTTCTTAAAAGTTTGGAGTTGTGATGCTTATGTGAAAAAGTTTTCACCGATAAGCTCAAACCCAAATCGGAGAAGTGCGTCTTCATAGAATACCCAAAGGTAACTATTGGGTACACCTTCTATCACAGATCCGAAGGCAAGTTTTTCGTTGCTAAGATGGATCCTTTCTAGAGAAGAAGTTTCTCTCGAAAGAAGTGAGTGGGAGGAAAGTAGAACTTGATGAGGTAATTATACCTTCTCCCTTATTGGAAAGTAGTTCATCACGTAAATCAGTTCCAAGTGATTCCTACACCAATTAGTGAGGAAGTTAATGATGATGATCATGAAACTTCAGATCAAGTTGCTACCAAACCTCGTAGGGTCTTTCAGAGTAAGATCCGCACTGTAGTAGTACGGTAATCATGTTCGGAATTCATGTTACTAGACCATGATGAACCTACGAACTATGAGGAAGCGATGATGAGCCCAGATTCCATGAAATGGCTTGAGGCCATAAAATCTGAGATATGATCCATGTATGAGAACAAAAGTATGGACTTTGATTGACTTGCTCGATGATCGCAAGCCATGTTAAATAAATGGATCTTCAAGAGGAAGACGGACAACGATAGTAGTGTTACTATCTACAAAGCTCGACTTGTCACAAAAGGTTTTCGACAAGTTCAAGGTGTTGACTACAATGAGATTTTCTCAAGCGTAGCGATGCTTAAGTCTGTCCGAATCATGTTAGCAATTGCCACATTTTATGAAATCGGCAAATGGATGTCAAAACTACATTCTTTAATGGATTTATTAAAGAAGAGTTGTATATGATGCAACCAGAAGGTTTTGTCAATCCTAAAGGAGCTAACAAAATGTGCAAGCTCCAGCGATCCATCAATGGACTGGTGCAAGCATCTCGGAGTTGGAATATATGCTTTGATGTGTTGATCAAAGCATATGATTTTATACAGACTTTTGGAAAGGCCTGTATTTACAAGAAAGTGAGTGGGAGCACTACAGCCTTTCTGATAAAGTATATGTGAATGACATATTATTGATCGGAAATAATGTAGAATTATTCTGCAAAGCATAAAGGAGTGTTTGAAAGGAGTTTTTTCAAAGAAAGACCTCGGTGAAGCTGCTTACATATTGAGCATCAAGATCCATAGAGATAGATCAAGACGCTTGATAAGTTTTTTCAATGAATACATACCTTGACAAGTTTTTGAAGTAGTTCAAAATGGAACAGTCAAAGAAAGAGTTCTTACCTGTGTTACAAGGTGTGAGATTGAGTAAGACTCAAAACCCGACCACGGCAGAAGATAGAAAGAGAACGAAAGTCATTCCCTATGCATCAGCCATAGGTTCTATAAAGTATGTCATATCATGTACGGATCTATTGCATACCCTACCACTAAGCTTGGCAAGGAGTGCAATAGTGATCTAGGAGTAGATCAATGGACAGCGGTCAAAATTATCCTTAGTAGAATAAGGATGTGTTTCTCGATTATGGAAGTGAAAAAGGTTCGTAAAAAGGGTTACGCCGATGCAAGTTTTGAACACTAATCTAGATGACTCGAGTCTCAATCTGGATACATATTGAAAGTGGGAGCAATTAGCTAGAGTAGCTCCGTGCGAGCATTGTAGACATAGAAATTTGCAAAATACATACGGATCTGAATGTGGCGGACCCGTTGACTAAACTTCTCTCACAAACAAAACATGATCACACCTTAGTACTCTTTGGGTGTTAATCACATAGCGATGTGAGCTAGATTACTGACTCTAGTAAACCCTTTGGGTGTTGGTCACATGTCGATGTGAACTATGGGTGTTAACCACATATAGATGTGAACTATTGATGTTAAATCACATGGCGATGTGAACTAGATTATTGACTCTAGTGCAAGTGGGAGATCAAGGAAATATGCCCTATAGGCAATAATAAAGTTATTATTTATTTCCTTATTTCATGATAAATGTTTATTGTTCATGCTAGAATTGTATTAACCGGAAACATAATACATGTGTGAATACATAGACAAACAGAGTGTCACTAGTATGCCTCTACTAGACTAGCTTGTTAATCAAAGATGGTTATGTTTCCTAACCATAGACAAAGGAGTTGTCATTTGATTAACAAGGTCACATCATTGGTTGAATGATCTGATTGACATGACCCATTCCATTAGCTTAGCACCCGATCGTTTAGTATGTTGCTATTGCTTTTATCCATGACTTATGCATGTTCCTATAACTATGAGAATATGCAACTCCCGCTTACGGAGGAACACTTTGGTACTATCAAACGTCACAACGAATCGGGTGATTATAAAGGAGTACTCTGGTGTCTCCAAAGGCAGATGTTGGGTTGGCGATTTTCGAGATTAGGATTTGTCACTCCGATTCTGGAGAGGTATCTCTGGCCCTCTCGGTAATGCTCATCACTAAGCCTTGAAATCATTACAACTAATGAGTTAGCTGTGAGATGATGTTTTACGGAACGAGTAAAGAGACTTGCCAGTAACGAGATTGAACTAGGTATCGGATACCGACGATCGAATCTCGGGCAAGTAACATACCGATGACAAAGGGAACAACGTATGTTGTTATGCGGTCTGACCGATAAAGATCTTCGTAGAATATGTAGGAGCCAATATGGGCATCCAGGTCCCGCTAGTGGTTATTGACCGGAGACGTGTCTCGGTCATGTCTACATTGTTCTCGAACCGTAGGGTCCGCACGATTAAGGTTTCGATGACGGTTATATTATGAGTTTTGTGTATTTTGATGTACCGAAGGAGTTCGGAGTCCCGGATGTGATCACGGACATGACGAGGAGTCTCGAAATGATCGAGACATAAAGATTGATATATTGACGGCTATATTCGGACACGGAAAGGTTCCGGAAGTTTCCGGAGAAAACCGGAGTGCCGAGGGTTACCGAAACCCCGGGAAGTAATGGGCCTTATTGGGCCAAAGGGGAGAGAGAGGGCCGCACCAGGAGGTGGCGCCCCCATGGGGAGTCCGGTGGACAAGGAGGGGGGGCGCCCCCCTTTCCCTCTCCCTCTCTTTCCTTCCCCTTCCTCCTTCCTAGTTGGACTAGGAAAGGGGAGTCCTACTCCCACTAGGAGGAGGACTCCCTCCCTTGGCGCGCCTCCTAGGGCCGGGCCGCCCTCCCCTTGCTCCTTTATATCACGGGGCAGGGGGCACCCTAGAACACACAAGTTGATCCTTGAGATCGCTCCTTAGCAGTGTGCGGTGCCCCTCCACCATATTCCACCTCGGTCATATCGTGGCGGTGCTTAGGCGAAGCCTGCGTCAGTAGAACATCAAGATCGCCACCACGCCGTCAGGCCGACGAACTCTCTCTCCCGAGCTTTGCGGATCGGAGCTCGAGGAGCGTCACCGAGCTGAACGTGTGCCAAGAACTCGGAGGCGCCGGAGTAACGGCGCTGGGATCGGTTGGATCGCGAGGAGAATGTACGACTACTTCCTCTACGTTGTGATCGCTTCCGCTTTGGTCTACGAGGGTACGTAGACAACACTCTCCCCTCTCGTTGCTATGCATCACCATGATCTTGCGTGTGCGTAGGAAAATTTTGAAATTACTATGTTCCCAACAATGACCACCACCGCCGACGCACCGGCCGTAACAGATCCGACGAAGGTGCCGCCCCACGCGACCACCAGCCCTCCACGCCGCCGCCGCCGATCCAAAGGCGGATGGCGCCGCCGTCGCCGACCGCAGCGTCGCCGCCGCTGAACAGGGCTGGTCGCGCGCCGCAGCCCGCGCCGCCTTCGACGCCGCCGCCACAGCCATCACCATTGCCGATCGGATCTCGAGGCGCCCACACGATTCGAGGATCCGCACAACCCCAGATCCACGGGAGAGAGGTGATGTCCTCCGCCATCCGCCGTCGCCCCGGCTTAGACCGGCGGCGTCCCCCGGCGGCGGCGCAGGGTGGGGAGGAAGGAGTATACGCCCCCGGCGGCTGGGTAGGGAGCCGCCCGAGCCGCCCTAGCGGGGACGACGCAGGGGCTGTTTTCCCTCACCTCACGAGCGTCACGCACGAGCTGCGTAGGCCGCTTACGTCACTATTTAGGTGGTGACAAAGAAGTGAAGAGAATACAATGTAGGACACACTGGCTCATATGTTAGCATCGGACAAAAGCACAGGCCTCAAATTTCTATATACGGCTAAGCTGTAGCAAGTAGTTAGATGGGGATGGATCAACGCAAAGTCCTTTTCTAGATGGGGAGTACCACATAGTTGCGCTAAGATTCGTGCAGTCAGGGGTCCACTCTAGTTGTACGACTATTTGTGTGTTGTTAGCCTACCTTTTGTGAGTTTAAGTCAAATCACTATATATGGCCCTACCTTATCAGACGTACACACTAGTATACATGCATGGCCGAAAAAGGGCAGAAGCTCTCTCTCTCTCTCTCTCTCTCTCTCTCTCTCTCTCTCTCCCTCTTTACTAATTTAAATAATTTATAGTATCTTCTAAAAAATTGATTTGAAAACTTTTTATATACTTAAGAGATAGGCCTACGGCAACTGAGGCTATAGCCCTAGGCAC
This sequence comes from Aegilops bicornis, assembly GCA_021605145.1. NCBI lineage: Eukaryota > Viridiplantae > Streptophyta > Magnoliopsida > Poales > Poaceae > Aegilops > Aegilops bicornis. The sequence goes on from CM038671.1 coordinate 679,843,538, forward strand.
AATAACAATATACTTTACAATTCTTTCTTGTACATTATGCAGAACCACATGAGTGCATCACCAAAGCTAGTTTAGCCCTAGGCGTAATCCGTTGCTAGCTTCGCTACATACTCCTGGCGCAAAGAACTTTAGAAGAAGTCCCCAATACGTATTGACTAGTATGAATTTTATTATTTGAATCATATTTCCATTTCAGATATATTTTGAATAGTGAATCCTGCTTTTTGAAATAAGTGGAATTTATTTTTAGGAACAAGTGAAATCCATTTTAGACATGAGCAAAATTATCTCTTTAAATTGTGTGAAATCAATGTTTTGAAATGAGTGAATACATTTTTAAAAAATGAGTAAAATCTGTTTTTGAAATGAGCGAAATAAGTTTATAAAATGAGTGAAATCATTTTCCATACATGTGAAGCAGATTTCATGTGAAACAATTCAAGTGAGTGAAATTATTTATTTCAAATGATTGTGGTCATTTCTTTGAAATCGGTGAGACATGTACTCTGAAAATGAGTTATATATGGCATTTGAATTGAGCGAAATATATTTTAATAAGTGAAACTATTTTTTTGAAATGAGTGAAATCAAATTCTTCAATTGAGTGAAATTTGTTTTATAAATTAGTGGAATTGGCTTTTGAAAATTATTAAAACACATCTTTTAAATGAAATGAGTGAAATCTGCTTTTTGAAATGACTGCAGTCAATTGAAATGAGTAAAATCAGTTTTGAAATGAGGGATTTTTCGGGAATGAGTGAATTAATTTTTTGAAATGAGTGTACAATTTTTTAAATGTAAAACTAGTTGAAGCAGGGAAATTCAAGCTAGCCAATAATTGAATTGAGTTTTTGTGAAGTTGCTTATTTTACTGAGTTTTTTGTTAAGTTTAATAATTGAACCTATCTTTTTTGAGTGAAATTGGTGTTTTAAAGTGAGTGAAATCATTTTTTGGAAAATGAGTGAAATATATATTTTAAATAAGTTAAATTTTTATTTTTAAATAAATTGAACATTTTTTTCGTAATTAACAGAAATTATATTTTCTATAATGAATGAAATCAATTTTTAAAAATGAGTGAAATCAGTTTTTTGAAAACTAGTGAAACCAATCCTTTGAAACCACTGAAGTATGTGTTTTTACATGAGTGAAATCGGTGTTTTAAAGTAAGTGAAATCATCCTTTTGAAATAAATGAAATCAGTTTTCCAAAATGAGTGAAATTTGTTACTTGAAATGTGAAACTAACTAAAATAGTGGAATTCAAACTAGGCAAAATGTATCCAAGATCGGTCTTGTTTTAAAGGTCTTATCGACCTGAATTCAGAAATATATTTTTTCAAAAATGGGTATTTGGTTCAAAAGTTATCAATCATTCAAAAATGTGACAATGAAATAAAGTACATATTTTTTGTTTGGGGAGAGAGAAGGCATGAACCTGCCCTTTTCCCACTCCATCACTCTCTCTCGTACCTAAAGTTACACCACTAGTTGTATTCTCATGCACCACTATTCATATTGCACAACAAATCATTTGTTAATTTATACATAAAAGGTTCTCACGGATTTTGAAACAATCTTCCAATGTCTGATTCTTCGCCGCTACATATCCTCACCATTAGAAAAAAATCAAGACATCTCGAAGGAGGAAGATGGTCAGAACTCAAAGGATTAGTATAATTCAATTTACTTGCAAAACTATCAAGGGTTCATCCAAAGAAGTATGTTGGTTGTGACACGGTGACCATGCGTTCTATATATGAAAATGTGTTTTTATTAACTCATAATGAAGCATCAAGGGGGCGGTGAGCATACCTAGGCCGAAGAGGATTAGTACACAACATTTCGTCTCCCTGGGTCATGTCTTCTTTTTCATTTTTCAGTTAAGATATACTATACACTTCATTTTACTTGGTGGGCCATCAAAATGGGCATCTCTAATTGGGTTGGGCTATTCTGACCCCTCATATGTCCCGGGGAAACCTCATTAGACTTGAAACTAAGTGTATTAGTTCTATCCAAGGGCTCTAACCATCTAAGTTATTGTCAATTCGCGACCAGAATTAAATACACACCAAAAGACACAAATCACTCTTTACCCCAGGTCGCATGAACTCGGGTAGGCAGTGGATTGGTCCAAAACCGCTGCCACATTGAAATCACTCTCTCTATTTTCGTGTTCACCTCGGGACCCAAATGGGCCGGGCCAAGCCGATTTGGACTCGAGATGCAATAAAATAGCGAGGAAACCCCCTAAAAAACATAGCGGGAAGGAGAGAGCCGACAACTGGAGATTTACCGAGTCCCCTCGCCTTTGGCTCCCACCTTGGCGCTGAGAGGTCAGGGGACCTCGGATCAGAGAGTTTTACGGTCTTCGACAACATCTATGTGGTTTTTACGAATAAATTTCTCTCTGTACCATGGTGATACCATGAAACCAGAGAGGTTTGTGTCCTCGCAGATCTATTTATTTGGATATGATGAGTTTATGTTATGGTGACGTATTGCCTCTCCCAGTTTGATTCTTTGTGAAATTGGAATCTTTCCTCATGTCCCTGATCTCATCCGGGACTCCAAACTCCTTTGGTACATCAAAACATATAAACTCATAATATAATTGTCATCGAAACTTTAAGCGTGCGGACCCTACGGGTTCGAGAACTATGTAGACATGACCGAGACACATCTCCGGTCAATAACCAACAGCGGAACCTGGATGCTCATATTGGTTCCTACATATTCTATGAAGATCTTTATCGGTCAAACCGCAATAACAACATACGTTATTCCCTTTGTCATCGGTATATATGTTACTTTCCTGAGATTCGATCGTCGGCATCATCATACCTTGTTCAATCTCGTTACCGGCAAGTCTCTTTACTCGTTCCGTAATGCATCATCCCGTAACTAACTCATTAGTCACATTGCTTGCAAGGCTTATAGTTGTGTGCATTACCGAGAGGGCCCAGAGATACCTCTCCGATACTCGGAGTGACAAACCGTAATCTCGATCTATGCCAACCCAACAAACACCTTCGGGGACACCTGTATAGCATATTTATAATCACCCAGTTACGTTGTGACGTTTGATAGCACATGAGGTGTTCCTCCGGTATTCGGGAGTTGCATAATCTCATAGTCAGAGGAATATGTATAAGTCATGAAGAAAGCAATAGCAATAAAACTTGACGATCATTATGCTAAGCTAACAGATGGGTCTTGTCCATCACATCATTCTCTAATGATGTGGTCCCGTTCATCAAATGACAACACATGTCTATGGTCAGGAAACTTAACCATCTTTGATTAACGAGCTAGTCAAATAGAGGCATACTAGGGACACTTTGTTTTGTCTATGTATTCACACATGTATTAAGTTTCCGGTTAATACAATTCTAGCATAAATAATAAACATTTATCATGATATAAGGAAATATAAATAACAACTTTATTATTGCCTCCAAGGCATATTTCCTTCAGTCTCCCACTTGCACTAGAGTCAATAATCTAGATTACATAGTAATGATTCTAACACCCATGGAGTCTTGGTGCTGATCATGTTTTGCTCGTGGAAGAGGCTTAGTCAGCGGGTCTGCAACATTAAGATCCGTTATTTTGCAAATCTCTATGTCTCCCTCCTTGACTTGATCGTGGATGGAGTTGAAGCCTCTCTTGATGTGTTTGGTTCTCTTGTGAAATCTGGATTCCTTCGCCAAGGCAATTGCTCCAGTATTGTCACAAAAGATTTTCATTGGACCCGATGCACTAGGTATTACACCTAGATCGGATATGAACTCCTTCATCCAGACTCCTTCATTTGCTGCTTCCGAAGCAGCTATGTACTCCGCTTCACACGTAGATCCTGCCACGACGCTCTGCTTGGAACTGCACCAACTGACAGCTCCACCATTCAATATAAATACTTATCCGGTTTGTGACTTAGAGTCATCCGGATCAGTGTCAAAGCTTGCATCGACGTAACCATTTACGACAAGCTCTTTGTCACCTCCATAAATGAGAAACATATCCTTAGTCCTTTTCAGGTATTTCAGGATGTTCTTGACTGTTGTCCAGTGATCCACTCCTGGATTACTTTGGTACCTTCGTGCTAAACTTATAGCAAGGCACACATCAGGTCTGGTACACAGCATTGCATACATGATAGAACCTATGGCTGAGGCATACGGAATGAATTTCATTTTCTCTCTATCTTCTGCAGTGGTCGGGCATTGAGTCTGACTCAACTTCAGACCTTGTAACAAAAGCAAGAACCCTTTCTTCGACTGATCCATTTTAAACTTCTTCAAAACTTTATCAAGGTATGTGCTTTGTGAAAGTCCAATCAAGCGTCTTGATCTATCTCTATAGATCTTGATGCCAAATATATAAGCAGCTTCACCGAGGTCTTTCATTGAAAAATTCTTATTCAAGTATCCTTTTATGCTGTCCAAAAATTCTGTATTATTTCCAATCAACAATATGTCATCCACATATAATATTAGAAATGCTACAGAGCTCCCACTCACTTTCTTGTAAATACATGCTTCTCCAAAAGTCTGTATAAAACCATATGCTTTGATCACACTATCAAAGCGTATATTCCAACTCCGAGATGCTTGCACCAGTCCATAAATGGATTGCTGGAGCTTGCACACATTATTAGCACCTTTAGGATCGACAAAACCTTCTGGTTGCATCATATACAACTCTTATTTAAGAAATCCATTAAGGAATGCAGTTTTGATATCCATTTGCCAAATTTCATAATCATAAAATGCGGCAACTGCTAACATGATTCGGACAGACTTAAGCATCGCTACGGGTGAGAAGGTCTCATCGTAGTCAACTCCTTGAACTTGTCAAAAACCTTTTGCAACAAGTCGAGCTTTGTAGACAGTAACATTGCCGTCAACGTCAGTCTTCTTCTTGAAGATCCATTTATTCTCTATGGCTTGCCGATCATCGGGCAAGTCAACGAAAGTCCATACTTTGTTCTCATACATGGATCCCATCTCAGATTTCATGGCCTCAAGCCATTTCACGGAATCTGGGCTCATCATCGCTTCCTCGTAGTTCATAGGATCGTCATGGTCCAATAACATAACTTCCAGAACAGGATTACCGTACCACTCTGGTGCGGACCGTACTCTGGTTGACCTACGAGGTTCGGTAGTAACTTGATCTGAAGTTTCATGATCATCATCATTAACTTCCTCACTAATTGGCGTATGAATCATTGGAACTAATTTCTGTGATGAACTACTTTCCAATTCGGGAGAAGGTAAAATTACCTCATCAAGTTCTACTTTCCTCCCACTCACTTCTTTCGAGAGAAACTCCTTCTCAAGAAAGGATCCATTCTTAGCAACGAATATCTTGCCTTCGGGTCTGTGATAGAAGGTGTACCCAATACTTTCCTTTGGGTATCCTGTGAAGACACACTTCTCTGATTTGGGTTCGAGCTTATCAGGTTGAACCTTTTTCACATAAGCATCGCAGCGCCAAGCTTTAAGAAACGACACCTTAGATTTCTTGCCAAATGCTACCTCTTGAGCACTGCGTTGGATTTCCCCGATAAGGAGAGGATGATGCAGCAAAGTAGCATAAGTATTTCCCTCAGTTTTTTAGAACCAAGGTATCAATCCAGTAGGAGGCCACGTACAAGTCCCTCGTACCTGCACAAAATGATAGCTCCTCGCAACCAACGCGATTAGGGGTTGTCAATCCCTTCATGGTCACTTACGAGAGTGAGATTTAATAGAGATGATAGATAATATTTTTGGTATTTTTGGTATAGAGATGCAAAGTGAAAAGTAAAAGGCAAAGTAAAAAAGAAAGCAAGTATTAAAGTGATGGAGATTGATATGATGAGAATAGACCCGGGGGCCATAGGTTTCACTAGTGGCTTCTCTCAAGAGCATAAGTATTCTACGGTGGTTGAACAAATTACTGTTGAGCAATTGACAGAATTGAGCATAGTTATGAGTATATCTTGGTATAATCATGTATATAGGCATCACTTCCAAGACAAGTAGACCGAAACGATTCTGCATCTACTACTATTACTCCACTCATCAACCGCTATCCAGCATGCATCTAGAGTATTAAGTTAAAAATAGAGTAACGCCTTAAGCAAGATGACATGATGTAGAGGGATAAATTCATGCAATATGATAAAACCCCCATCTTGTTATCCTCGATGGCAACAATACAATACGTGCCTTGCTGCCCTATACATCCTTTGGAAAAGGACACCGCAAGATTGAACCCAAAGCTAAGCACTTCTCCCATTGCAAGAACTACCAATCTAGTTGGCCAAACCAAACGGATAATTCGAAGAGACTTGCAAAGATAACCAATCATACATAAAAGTATTCAGAGAAGATTCAAATATTATTCATAGATAAGCTGGATCATAAACCCACAATTCATTGGTCTCAACAAACACACCGCAAAAAGAAGATTACATCGAATAGATCTCCACGAGAGAGGGGAGAACATTGTATTGAGATCCAAAAAGAGAGAAGAAGCCATCTAGCTACTAGCTATGGACCCGAAGGTCTGAAGTAAACTACTCACACTTCATCGGAGGGGCTATGGTGATGATGTAGAAGCCCTCCATGGTGGATGCCCTCTCCGGCGGAGCTCCGGAACAGGCCCCAAGATGGGATCTCGTGGATACAGGAAGTTGCGGCGGTGGAATTAGGTTTTTGGCTCCTGTTCTGATCGTTTGGGGGTACGTAGGTATATATAGGAGGAAGGAGTACGTCGGTGGAGCAACAGGGGGCCCACGAGGCAGGGGGCACGCCCTAGGGGGGGCGCCCCCCACCCTCGTGACGGCCTCTTCTGCGCCTTGGCGTAGGGTCCAAGTCTCCTGGATCACGTTCGGTGAGAAAATCACGTTTCCGAAGGTTTCATCCCATTTGGACTCCGTTTGATATTCTGTTTCTTCGAAAATCTGAAATAGGCAAAAAAAACAGCAATTCTGGGCTGGGCCTCCGGTTAATAGGTTAGTCCCAAAAATAATATAAAAGTGGAAAATAAAGCCCAATATAGTCCAAAACAGTAGATAAAGTAGCATGGAGCAATAAAAATTATAGATACGTTGGAGATGTATCGGGCATCCCCAAGCTTAATTCATGCTCGCCCCTCGAGTAGGTAAATGATAAAAAGAGATTTTTTGATGCGGAGTGATACTTTGGCATAATTTCAATGTAAATCTTCTTAATTGTGGTATGAATATTTAGATCCGAAAGATTCAAGACAAAAGTTCATATTGACATAAAAAATGATAATACTTTAAGCATACTAATCAAAGTAATCATGTCTTCTCAAAATAGCATGGCAAAAGAAAGTTCATCCCTACAAAATCATATAGTTAGGCTATGCTTCATTTTCGTCACAAAAAGATGTTCCCAACTTCTATACCCCCGATGACAAGCCAAGCAATTGTTTCATACTTAAATAATCTCAAACTTTTTCAACCTTCACGCAATACATGAGCGTGAGCCATGGATATAGCACTATGGGTGGAATAGAATATGATGATGGGGATTGCGTGGAGAAGACAAAAAAGGAGAAAGTCTCATATTGACGAGCATAATCAACGGGCTATGGAGATGCCCATCAATTGATGTCAACATGAGGAGTAGGGATTGCCATGCAACGGATGCACTAGAGCTATGAATGCTCAACAAAAGAAAACTAGTAGGTGTGCATCCAACTTGCTTGCTCATGAAGACCTAGGGCATTTTGAGGAAGCGCATCGCAGGAATATACAAGCCAAGTTCTATACTGAAAAATTCCCACTAGTATAAAAAGACAACTTATGAGACTCACTATATGAAAAACATGGTGCTACTTTGAAGCACAATATATGAGACTCACTTCATGAAGAACAAGGTGCTACTTTGAAGCACAACTGTGCAAAAAGAGATAGTAGCGTTGCCCTTTTTATTTATTTTCTCTTTTTTGGGCCTTTCTTTTTTTTGGCCTTTCTCTTTTTTTTGAATGGGCAATGTTGTAATAATGATGATCATGACACTTCTATTGATTACAACATAAGGATTACAACTCGAAACTTAGAACAAGATATGACTCTATATGAATGCCTTCGGCGGTGTACCGGGTTGGTGCAATGAACCAAGAGTGACATGTATGAAAAATAATGCATGGTGGCTTTGCCACAAATACGATGTCAACTACATGATCATGCAATGGCAATATGACAAAAGTAAAGTATGGCATGATGATGATAAACGGAACGGTGGAAATTTGCATGGCAATATATCTCGGAATGGCTATGGAAATGCAATAATATGTAGGTAGGGTGGCTGTTTTGAGGAAGATATAAGGAGGTTTATGTGTGATAGAGCGTATCGTATCACGGGGTTTGGATGCACTGGCGAAGTTTGCACCAACTCTCAAGGTGAGAAAGGGCAATGCAGTGCAATCAAGAGGCTAGCAAAGGCGGAATGGTAAAAGTGCGTATAATCCATGGACTCGACATTAGTCAAAAGAACTCATATACTTATTGCAAAAATTTAGAAGTCATCAAAAATCAAGTACTACGCGCATGCTCCTAGGGGGATAGATTGGTAGGAAAAGACCATCGCTCGTCCCCGACCGCCACTCATAAGGATGCACAAGCCAAGTACACTTCATGTTTTATATTTGTTACACAACTTTAAACATACGTGCATGCTACGGGACTTGCAAACTTCAACACAAGCATTTCTCAAATTCACAACTACTCAACTAGCACGACTTTGATATTATCACCTCCATATCTCAAAACAATTATCAAGCATCAAACTTTTCTTAGTATTCAACGCACTCAAAAGAAAGTTCCACATATCTTGAATACCAAGTATATTAATATTAAGCAAATTACCATGCTATTAACGACTCTCAAAATAATCTAAGTGAAGCATGAGAGATCAATAGTTTCTTTAAAACAAATCCACCACCGTGCTTTAAAAGATCTAAGTGAAGCACTAGAGCAAAAATTATCACGCTCAAAAGATATAAGTGAAGCACTATGAGCAAAACTATCAAGCTCAAAAGATATAAGTGAAGCACATAGAGTATTCTAGCAAATTCCAATTTATGTATGCCTCTCTCAAAAGGTGTGTACAACAAGGTTGATTGTGGTAGACTAACAAGCAAAGACACAAATAATACAAGACGCTCCAAGCAAAACACATATCATGTGGTGAATAAAAATATAGCTCCAAGTAAATTACCGATGGAAGTAGACGAAAGAGGGGATGCCTTAGGGCATCCCCAAGCTTTGACTTTTTGGTGTCCTTGTATTATCTTGGGGGTGCCATGGGAATCCCCAAGCTTAGGCTCTTGCCACTCCTTGTTCCATATTCCATCAAAAGAATTTACCCAAAACTTGAAAACTTCACAACACAAAACTCAATAGAAATCTCGTGAGCTCCGTTAGAGAAAGAAAACAAGAGACTACTTTAAGGTACTGTAATGAACTCATTCTTTATTTATATTGGTGTTAAACCTACTGTATTCCAACTTCTCTATGGATTATAAACTATTTTACTAGCCATAGATTCATCAAAATAAGCAAACAACACACGAAAAACAGAATCTGTCAAGAACAAAAAAGTCTGTAGTAATCTGTAACTAACGCAAACTTCTGGAACTCCAAAAAATCTACCAAAATTAGAAGACCTAGAAAATTTGTTTATTGATCAGCAGAAATTGGAATCAGTATTTTATCACGTTCTGGTGATTTTTAATAATTCGGGCACTGAGCGCAAAGTTTCTGGAAATTACAGCAAGATCAAATAACTATCATCCAAGAAGATCCAATAGGTCTAGCTTGGCACAAACACTAACTAAAACATAAAACCACATCTAAACAGATGCTAGATGGATTATTTATTCCTAAACATAAGCAAAAACAAAAAAAACTAAAAATAAAATTGGGTTGCCTCCCAACAAGCGCTATCGTTTAACGCCCCTAGCTAGGCAAAAAAGCAAGGATAGATCTAGGTATTGCCATATTTGGTAGGCAATCCATAAGTGGCTCTCATGATAGATTCATATGGTAATTTCATTTTTTTCTAGGGAAGTGTTCCATGCCCTTCTTTAAGGGAAATTGGAATCTATTATTCCCTTCCTTCATATCAATAATTGCACCAATCGTTCGAAGGAAAGGTCTACCAAGAATAATAGGACATGAAGGATTGCAATCTATATCAAGAACGATAAAATCTATGGGCACATAATTCCTATTTGCAACAATAAGAACATCATTAATTCTTCCCATAGGATTTTTAATAGTGGAATCCGCAAGATGCAAGTTTAGAGAGCAATCATCAAAGTCACGGAAATCAAGCAAATCACACAAAAATTTGGGAATAGTGGAGACACTAGCACCCAAATCACACAAGGCATGAAACTCATAATTTTTAATTTTAATTTTAATAGTTGGTTCCCACTCATCATAGAGCTTTCTAGGGATAGAGACCTTCAACTCAAGTTTTTCTTCATAAGATTGCATCAAGGCATCAACATTGTGTTCGGTAAAGGCCTTATTTTGACTATAAGCATGAGGAGAATTTAGCACGGATTGCAACAAGGAAATATAATCAATCAAAGAGCAATTTTCATAATTAAATTCCTTGAGACCCAATATAGTGGGTTTAGCAACATCTAGTTTTTTATTTCTTTCAATCCCACATTTATCAATTTCATCATTAAGATCTAAAAACTCCGAATTCTTAGAACGCCTTCTAGGTAAAGGAAGATCATATTCAGTTTCATCAAGATTCATATTGCAAAACAAAGATTTAATAGGGGACACATCAATAACTTTTAGATCTTCATCTTGATTTTCATAGGAATTGGAGGAACACGCTTTAATAAAGGCATCTTTGGAAGCACGCATCCTAGCGGTTCTTTCTTTGCACTCGTCAATGGAAATTCTCATAGCTTTGAGAGACTCATTGATATCATGCTTAGGAGGAATAGATCTAAGCTTTAAAGAATCAACTTCAAGAGAAATTCTATCAACGTTCCTAGCCAAATCATCAACTTTAAGCAATTTCTCCTCAAGCAAAGCATTAAAATTCTTTTGTGAATTCATAAACTCTCTAACACTACTCTCAAATTCAGAGGGCATCTTATTAAAATTTCCATAAGAGTTGTTGTAGGAATTTCCATAATTATTAGAAGTATTACTAGGATAAGGCCTAGGATTAAAATTCCCTCTATACGCGTTGTTACCAAAATTATTCCTACCAACAAAATTCACATCCATAGATTCATTATTATTCTCAATCAAAGTAGACAAAGGCATATCATTAGGATCAGAAGAAAAACTCTTAGTAGCAAATAATTTCATAAGTTCATCCATCTTTCCACTCAAAACACTAACTTCTTCTATCGCATGCACTTTTTTATTAGTAGATCTTTCGGCATGCCATTGAGAATAATTAACCATAATATTATCTAGAAGTTTAGTAGCATCTCCTAGAGTGATTTCCATAAAAGTGCCTCCCGCAGCCGAATCTAAAAGATTTCTAGAAGCAAAATTCAATCCGGCATAGAAGTTTTGTATAATCATCCACAAGTTCAAACCATGAGTAGGACAATTACGTATCATTAATTTCATTCTCTCCCAAGCTTGTGCAACATGTTCATGATCAAGTTGCTTAAAATTCATAATATCGTTCCTAAGAGAGATAATCTTAGCGGGAGGAAAATACTTAGAGATAAAAGCATCTTTGCACTTGTTCCAAGAATTAATACTATTTTAGGCAGAGATGAAAACCACGCTTTAGCACGATCTCTAAGCGAAAAAGGAAATAGCTTCAACTTAACGACATCATTGCCGACATCTTTTTTCTTTTGCATATCACATAAATCAACGAAGCAATTCAGATGAGTAGCGACATCTTCACTAGGAAGGCCGGCGAATTGATTTTTCATAACAAGATTCAACAAAGCAGTATTGATTTCACAAGATTCAGTATTGGCAAGAGGAGCAATCGGAGTGCTAAGGAAATCATTATTATTGGTATTGGTGAAGTCACACAATTTGGTAGCATCTTGAGCCATCGCGACAAACAAGCAATCCAACACACGAGCAAACGAACGGACGAGGAAAAGGCAACGGGAAAAAGAGGAGGAGATTGGGAAAGAGAGGGCGAATAAAACGACAAGGGTGAAGTGGGGGAGAGGCAAATGGCAAATAATGTAATGCAAGAGATAGGGATTGTGATGGGTACTTGGTATGGTTGACTTTTGCATAGACTCCCCGGCAACGGCGCCAGAGATTCTTCTTGCTACCTCTTGAGCACTGCGTTGGATTTCCCCGACGAGGAGAGGATGATGCAGCAAAGTAGCGTAAGTATTTCCCTCAGTTTTTGAGAACCAAGGTATCAAACCAGTAGGAGGCCACGCACAAGTCCCTCGTACCTGCACAAAACGATAGCTCCTCGCAACCAACGCGATTAGGGGTTGTCAATCCCTTCACGGTCACTTACGAGAGTGAGCTCTGATAGAGATGATAGATAATATTTTTGGCATTTTTGGTATAGAGATGCAAACTGAAAAGTAAAAGGCAAAGTAAAAACAAAGCAAGTATTAAAGTGATGGAGATTGATATGATGAGAATAGACCCGGGGGCCATAGGTTTCACTAGTGGCTTCTCTCAAGAGCATAAGTATTCTACTTGGGTGAACAAATTAATGTTGAGCAATTGACAGAATTGAGCATAGTTATGAGTATATCTAGGTATGATCATGTATATAGGCATCACGTCCAAGACAAGTAGACCAAAGCGATTACGCATCTACTACTATTACTCCACTCATCGACCGCTATCCAGCATGCATCTAGAGTATTAAGTTAAAAACAGAGTAATGCCTTAAGCATGATGACATGATGTAGAGGGATAAATTCATGCAATATGATAAAAAAAACATCTTGTTATCCTCGATGGCAACAATACAATACGTGCCTTGCTGCCCCTTCACATCCGGGAAAGGACACCGCAAGATTGAACCCAAAGCTAAGCACTTCTCCCATTGCAAGAACTACCAATCTAGTTGGCCAAACCAAATGGATAATTCGAAGAGACTTGCAAAGATAACCAATCATACATAAAAGAATTCGGAGAAGATTCAAATATTATTCATAGATAAGCTGGATCATAAACCCACAATTCATCAGTCTCAACAAACACATCGCAAAAATAAGATTACATCGAATAGATCTCCACGAGAGAGGGGGAGAACATTGTATTGAGATCCAAAAAGAGAGAAGAAGCCATCTAGCTACTAGCTATGGACCAAGGTCTGAAGTAAACTACTCACACTTCATCGGAGGGGCTATGGTGATGATGTAGAAGCCCTCCGTGGTGGATGCCCCTCCGTGAGCTCAAACAGGCCCCAAGATGGGATCTCGTGGATACAGGAAGTTTCGGCGGTGGAATTAGGTTTGTGGCTCTGTTCCGATCGTTTGAAGTGCGTAGGTATATATAGGAGGAAGGAGTACGTCGGTGGAGCAACAGGGGGCCCACGAGGCAGGGGGCGCGCCCTAGGGGGGGGGGGGCGCCCCCCACCCTCGTGACCGCCTCTTCTGCGCCTTGGCGTACTCCTGGATCACGTTCAGTGAGAAAATCACGTTTCCGAAGGTTTCATTCCGTTTGGAGTCCGTTTGATATTCTGTTTCTTCAAAACACTGAAATAGGCAAAAAACAACAATTCTGGGCTGGGCCTTCGGTTAATAGGTTAGTCCCAAAAATAATATAAAAGTGGATAATAAAGCCCAATATAGTCCAAAACAGTAGATAAAGTAGCATGGAGCAATCAAAAATTATAGATACGTTGGAGACGTATCACCAAACCACAGTTCATATGGTGTCGTCTCAACGGATTTAGATGGTGCCCTATTTAACGTGAATGCAGCCATCTCTAAAGCATAACCCAAAAATGATAGTGGTAAATCAGCAAGAGATATCATAGATCACACCATATCTAATAAAGTAGGGTTACGACGTTCGGACACACCATTACGCTGTGGTGTTTCAAGTGGCGTGAGTTGCAAAACTATTCCACATTGTTTCAAATGATGACCAAACTCGTAACTCAAATATTCGCCTCCGTGATCAGATCATAGAAACTTTATTTTCTTGTTATGATGATTTTCCAGTTCACTCTAAAATTCATTGAACTTTTCAAATGTTTTAGACTTATGTTACATTAAGTAGATATACCCATATCTGCTCAAATCATGTGTGAAGGTCAGAAAATAACGATACCCGCCGCGAGCCTCAACACTCATCGGACCGCATACATCAGTATGTATTATTTCCAATAAGTCAGTGGCTCGTTCCATTGTCCCAGAGAACATAGTCTTAGTCATCTTGCCCATGAGGCATGGTTCGCAAGCATCAAGTGATTCCAAAAGCCCATCAGCATGGAGTTTATACATGCGCTTTACACCAATATGACCTAAACGGCAGTGCCACAAATAATTTGCACTATCATTATTAACTTTGCATCTTTTGGCTTCAATATTATGAATATGTGTATCACTATGATCGAGATTCAACAAAAATAGACCACTCATCAAGGGTGCATGACCATAAAAGATATTACTCATATAAATAGAACAACCATTATTCTCTGATTTAAATGAATAACCATCTCGCATCAAACAAGATCCAGATATAATGTTCATGCTCAACGCTGGCACCAAATTACATTTATTCAGGTCTAAAACTAATCCCGAAGGTAGATGTAGAGGTAGCGTGCCGACGGCGATCACTTCGACCTTGGAACCATTTCCAACGCGCATCGTCACCTCGTCCTTAGCCGATCTTCGTTTAATCCGTAGCCCCTGTTTCGAGTTGCAAATATGAGCAACAAAACCAATATCAAATACCCAGGCGCTACTACAAGCATTAGTAAGGTACAAATTAATAACATGTATATCAAATATACCTTTCACTTTGCCATCCTTCTTATCTGCCAAATACTTGGGGATGTTCCGCTTCCAGTGACCAGTCCCTTTGCAGTAGAAGCACTCAATCTCAGGCTTAGGTCCAGACTTGGGCTTTTTCCCGGGAACAGCAACTTGCTTGCTATTCTTCTTGAAGTTCCCCTTCTTCCCTTTGCCCTTTTTCTTGAAACTAGTGGTCTTGTTAACCATCAACACTTGATGCTCCTTCTTGATTTCTACCTCCGCAACCTTAAGCATTGCGAAGAGCTCAGGAATTGTCTTTTCCTTGCATGTTATAGTTCATCACGAAGCCTTTATAGCTTGGTGACAGTGATTGAAGAACTCTGTCAATGACACTATCATCAGGAAGATTAACTCCTAGTTGATTTAAGTGGTTATGGTACCCAGACATTCTGAGTATGTGTTCACTGACAGAACTATTCTCCTCCATCTTGCAGCTATAGAACTTGTTGGAGACTTCATATCTCTCAACTCGGGCATTTGCTTGAAATATTAACTTCAACTCCTGGAACATCTCATATGCTCCATGATGTTCAAAACGTCTTTGAATTCCCGATTCTAAGCCATAAAGCATGGCACACTGAACTATCAAGTAGTCATCAGCTTTAGTACGCCAGATGTTCATAACGTCCGGAGTTGCTCTGCGGCGGGCCTTGCACCTAAGCGGTGCTTCGGGGCGTAATTCTTCTGTGCAGCAATGAGGATAATCCTCAAGTTATGGACCCAGTCCGTGTAGTTGCTAGCATCATCTTCCAACTTAGCTTTCTCTAGGAACGCATTAAAATTCAAGGGAACGGTAGCACGGGCCATTGATCTACAACAACATAGATATGCAAAAACTATCAGGACTACGTTCATGATAAGTTAAAGTACAGTTAATCATATTACTTAAGAACTCCCACTTAGATTGACATCCCTCTAGTCATCTAAATGATCACGTGGTCCATATCAACTAAACCATGTCCGATCATCACGTGAGATGGAGTAGTTTTCAATGGTGAACATCTCTATGTTGATCATATCTACTATATGATTCATGCTCAACCTTTCGGTCTCAGTGTTCCGAGGCCATATCTACATATGCTAGGCTCGTAAAGTTTAACCCGAGTATTCTGCACGTGCAAAACTGGCTTGCACACGTTGTATGTGAACGTAGAGCTTATCACACCCGATAATCACGTGGTGTCTCGGCATGACATACTGTAGCAACGGGGCATACTCAGGGAGAACACTTATACCTTGAAATAACTGGCTTGCACCCGTTGTATGTGAACGTAGAGCTTATCACACCCGATCATCACGTGGTGTCTCGGCACGACGAACTGTAGCAACGGTGCATACTCAGGGAGAACACTTATACCTTGAAATTTAGTGAGGGATCATCTTATAATGCTACCGCCGTACTAAGAAAAATAAGATGCATAAAAGATAAACATCACATGCAATCAAAAAATATGTGACCTGATATGGCCATCATCATCTTGTGCCTTTGATCTCCATCTCCAAAGCACCGTCATGATCTCCATCCACTGGCTTGACACCTTGATCTCCATCGTAGCGTCGTTGTCGTCTCGCCAACTATTGCTTCTACAACTATCGCTACCGCATAGTGATAAAGTAAAGCAATTACGTGGCGATTGCATTTCATACCATAAAGCGACAACCATAAGGCTCCTACCAGTTGCCGATAACTTTTACAAAACATGATAATCTCATACAACAATTTATATCTCATCACGTCTTGACCATATCACATCACAACATGCCCTGCAAAAACAAGTTAGACGTCCTCTACTTTGTTGTTGTAAGTTTTATGTGGCTGCTACGGGCTTCTAGCAAGAACCGTTCTTACCTACGCATCAAAACCACAACAAGTTTTCGTCAAGTGTGTTTTTTTAACCTTCATCAAGGACCGGCCGTAGTCAAATTCGATTAAACTTAAGTTGGAGAAACAGACACCCCCCGGCCACCTATGTGCAAAGCACGTCGGTAGAACCGGTCTCATGAACGTGGTCATGTAATGTTGGTCTGGGCCGCTTCATCCAACAATACCGCCGAATCAAAAATAAGACGTTGGTGGTAAGCAGTATGACTATTATCACCCACAACTCTTTGTGTTCTACTCGTGCATATCATCTACACATAGACCTCGCTCTGATGCCACTATTGGGGAATGTTGCATGCAATTTCAAAAACTTTCCTATGATCACGCAAGATCTATCTAGGAGATGCATAGCAACGAGAGGGGGAGAGTGTGTCCATGTACCATCATAGACCGAAAGCGGAAGCGTTAGTTTAACGTCGTTGATGTAGTCGAACGTCTTCACGATCCAACCGATCTTAGTACCAAATGTACGGCACCTCCGTGTTCAGCACACGTTCAGCTCGATGACGTCCCTCAAACTCTTGATCCAGCAGAGAGTCGAGGGAGAGTTCCGTCAGCACGACAACGTGGTGACGGTGATGGTGATGTGATCCGCGCAGGGCTTCGCCTAAGCACTACGACGCTATGACCGGAGGAGTAAACTATGGAGGGGGGCACCGCACACGCCTAAGAGAACAATTGATGTGCCTTTGGGGTGCCCCCGCCCCCGTATATAAAGGAGGGGACGGGAGGCTGGCCGGCCCTAGGGGGCGCGCCAAGTGGGGGGAGTCCCACTAGGACTCCTCGTCCTAGTCGGGTCCTCCCTTTCCTTCCAACAGAGAGTGGGAAAGGGGAAAGAGGGGGAGAGGGAGAAGGAAAGGGGGGCCGCACCCCCACCCCTTTTCCAATTCGGATTGGCTTGGGGGGCGCCACCTCCCGTGGCCTGCCTCCTCCTCTCCACTATGGCCCATGAGGCCCATTAACTTTCCCCGGGGGTTCCGGTAACCTCCCGGTACTCCAAAAAATCCCCAAACCTCTTCGGAACCATTCCGGTGTCCGTAGATAACCTTCCAATATATGAATCTTTACATCTCGACCATTTCGAGACTCCTCGTCATGTCCAAATGATCTCATCCGGGACTTTGAACAAACTACCGTCACCAAAACACATAACTCATAATACAAATCGTCATCGAAGGTTAAGCGTGCGGACCCTATGGGTTCGAGAACTATGTAGACATGACCGAGACACATCTCCGGTCAATAACCAACAATGGAACCTGGATGCTGATACGTCTCCAACGTATCTATAATTTTTGATTGCTCCATGCTATATTATCTACTGTTTTGGACATTATTGGGCTTTATTATTCACTTTTATATTATTTTTGGGACTAACCTATTAACCGGAGGCCCAACCCAGAATTGCTGTTTTTTTTGCCTATTTCAGAGTTTCGCAGAAAAGGAATATCAAACGGAGTCCAAACGGAATGAAACCTTCGGGAACGTGATTTTTAGGAAGATTATGATCCAGGAGACTTGGACCCTACATCAAGAAACAAAAGAGGAAGCCACGAGGTGAGGCGCGCCCACCACCCTGTATGCGCCCTCCACCCTCGTGGGCCCCTGTTGCTCCACCGGCGTACTCCTTCCTCCTATGTATACCTCATTGCCCCCAAGCGATCGAGACGGAGCCAAAACCTAATTCCACCGCCACAACCTCGTACCCACGAGATCCCATCTTGGGGCCTGTTTGAGCTCCATGAGGGGGCATCCATCACGGAGGGCTTCTACATCAACACCATAGCCTCTCCGATGAAGTGTGAGTAGTTTACTTGCACCTTCAGGTCCATAGTTAGTAGCTAGATGGCTTATTCTCTCTTTTTGGATCTCAATACAATGTTCTCTCTCTCTCGTGGAGATCTATTCGATGTAATCTTCTTTTTGCGGTGTGTTTGTTGAGACCGATGAATTGTGGGTTTATGATCAAGATTATCTATGAACAATATTTGAATCTTCTCTGAATTCTTGTATGTATGATTGGTTATCTTTGCAAGTCTCTTTGAATTATCAGTTTGGTTTGGCCTACTAGATTGATCTTTCTTGCAATGGGAGAAGTGCTTAGCTTTGAGTTCAATCTTGCGGTGTCCTTTCCCAGTGACAGTAGGGGCAGCAAGGCATGTATTGTATTGTTGCCATCGAGGATAACAAGATGTGGTTCTTATCATATTGCATGAATTTATTTACATCATGTCATCTTGCTTAAGGCGTTACTCTGTTTTCATGAACTTAATACTCTAGATGCATGCTGGATAGCGGTCGATGAGTGGAGTAATAGTAGTAGATGCAGGCAGGAGTTGTTCTAGTTGTCTCGGACGTGATGCCTATATACATGATCATACCTAGATATTCTCATAACTATGCTTAATTCTGCTAATTGCTCAATAGTAATTCGTTCACCCACCGTAAAATACTTATGCTCTTGAGAGAAGCCACTAGTGAAACCTATGGCCCCGGGTCTATCTTCATCATATTAATCTTCCAATACTTGGTTATTTCCTTTGCTTTTTTTACTTCGCTTTTATTTTACTTTGCATCTTTATCACAAAAATACCAAAAATATTATCCTATCATATCTATCAGATCTCACTCTCGTAAGTGACCGTGAAGGGATTGACAACCCCTTATCGCGTTGGTTGCAAGGAGTTATTTGTTTTGTGTTGGTACGAGGGACTCGCGCGTAGCCTCCTACTGGACTGATACCTTTGTTCTCAAAAACTGAGGGAAATACTTACGCTACTGTGCTACATCACCCTTTCCTCTTCAAGGAAATCCAACGCAGTGCTCAAGAGGTAGGAGAGAAGATTTCTGGCGTCGTTGCCGGGGAGTCTACGCAAAAGTCAACATACCAAGTACCCATCACAAACCCTTATCTCCCGCATTACATTATTTACCATTTGCCTCTCGTTTTCCTCTCCCCCACTTCACCCTTGCCGTTTTATTCGCCCTCCTTCCGTTCGATCTTGTGTTACCATGTGCCTTCTTTTTGCTTGCATCTTCGCTTGCTAAAAGTTTATGGATCCTCATCCCCTTGCTAATCTCTTTAAGAGATCCAATTATGATGAACCAATTGCTAGTGAGTTTTGTGCACTAGATTATCTTTATGAAGTTTTGCTTGAAATTTGTGAATCTGAAAATTGTGATGAAGTACTTTATGAAGAGATTCACGATAGCTCCTTGAATAAAAAGCATGATTGCAATGATTTTACTATAAATTCTCTTGATGTCAATTGTTATAATAATATGCAAAACCCTAAGCTTGGGGATTCTAGTTTTGCTATGTCTACCACTTGTTGCAATGATCATGATTGGGGTGATTCTTCTTATGATCTTGAAAATTTATTTAAGCCCCATGATGAATATGAGATTGATAATAGTGTTTGCAACAATATTGAAAGTGGGCTTGGAAGAGTGTCAACTTTAGATCCCACATATTTGGAGAATATTCAATCTTATGATTTTTTTTAATAAAAGTGGGTTTGGAGAGGTCATGACTTTAGTTAATGTTAATCCCACTATTTCGGAAGAGTGTCAACTTTGCATGCATGTGGATCGTGTTGAAAATATTTTATGTGATTGTTATATTGTTGAATTTTCTTATTATCCTACATGTAATTATTATGAGAGAGGAAAATATGGTTGTAGAAATTTTCATGTTACTAAATTACCTCTCGTTATGTTGAGATTACTATTGTTTCTTTCCGCTTCCTTGCATATGCTAGTTTATGCTTGCCTTGATTTGTTTGCCTATAAGATGCCTATGCATATGAAGTATGTTAGACTTAGATGTGTTTGTCACGTATTTGATGATGCTCTCTTTGCGCTTCAATTCTTGTCTTTCATGTGAGCATCATTAAAATTATCAATGCCTAGCTAGGGGCGTTAAACGATAGCGCTTGTTGGGAGGCAACCCAATTTTATTTTAGTTTTTTTTGCATTTTGCTTCTGTTTAGGAATAAATATTTGATCTAGCCTCTGGTTAGATTTGTTTTTATGTTTTAATTAGTGTTTGTGCCAAGTTAAACCTATAGGATCTTCTTGGATGATAGTTATTTGATCTTGCTGTAATTTCCAGAAACTTTCTGTCCACGAAAACAATTGTTAAAAATCACCCGAACCTGATAAAATAGTGATTCCAATTGCTTATGATCAATAAACAAATTTCCTAGGTCTTCCTATTTTGGATGATTTTTTGGGGTTCCAGAAGTTTGTGTTAGTTACAGATTACTACAGATTGTTCTGTTTTTGACAGATTCTGTTTTTCGTGTGTTGTTTGCTTATTTTGATGAATCTATGGCTAATAAAATAGTTTATAAACCATAGAGAAGTTGGAATACAGTAGGTTTAACACCAATATAAATAAATAATGAGTTCATTACAGTACCTTGAAGTGGTATTTTGTTTTCTTTCGCTAACGGAGCTCACGAGATTTCTGTTAAGTTTTATGTTGTGAAGTTTTCAAGTTTTGGGTGAAAGATTTTGATGGATTATGGAACAAGGAGTGTCAAGAGCCTAAGCTTGGGGATTCCCATGGCACCCCCAAGATAATCTAAGGACACCAAAAAACCAAAGCTTGGGGATGCCCCGGAAGGCATCCCCTCTTTCGTCTACTTCCATCGGTAACTTTACTTGGAGCTATATTTTTATTCACCACATGATATGTGTTTTGCTTGGAGCGCCTTGTATGATTTGAGTTTTTGATTTTTAGTTTACCACAATCATCCTTTCTGTACACACCTTTTGAGAGAGCCATACATGATTTGGAATTTGTTAGAATACTCTATGTGCTTCGCTTATATCTTTTGAGTTATATAGTTTTGCTCTAGTACTTCACTTATATCTTTTAGAGGACGGTGGTGGATTTGTTTTATAGAAACTATTGATCTCTCATGCTTCACTTAGATTATTTTGAGAGTCTTAATATCATGTTAATTTTCTTAAATAATCCTAATATGCTTGGAATAGTAAAACTTTCTTATGAGTGTGTTGAATACTATGAGAAGTTTGATGCTTAATAATTGTTTTGAGATATGAAGATGGTGATATTAGAGTCATGCTAGTTGAGTAGTTGTGAATTTGAGACATACTTGTGTTAAAGTTTGTGATTCCCGTAGCATGCACGTATGGTGAACCGTTATGTGATGAGGTTGGAGCATGATTTATTTATTGATTGTCTTCCTTATGAGTGGCGGTCGGGGCCGAGCAATGGTCTTTTCCTACCAATCTATCCCCCTAGGAGCATGCGCGTAATACTTTGCTTTGATAACTTGTAGATTTTTGCAATAAGTATATGAGTTCTTTATGACTAATGTTGAGTCCAAGGATTATACGCACTCTTCCTCCTTCCACCATTGCTAGCCTCTCTAATACCGTGCACTTTTCACCGCTATCATACACCCACCATATACCTTTCTCAAAACAGCCACCATAGCTACCTATCATGGCATTTCCATAGCCATTCCGAGATATATTGCCATGCAACTTTCCACCGTTCCGTTTATTATGACATGCTCCATCATTGTCATATTGCTTAGCATGATCATGTAGTTGACATCGTATTTGTGGCAAAGCCACCGTTCATAATTCTTTCATACATGTCACTCTTGATTCATTGCATATCCCGGTACACCGCAGAGGCATTCATATAGAGTCATATTTTGTTCTAAGTATCGAGTTGTAAGAAAATAAAAGTGTGATGATCTTCATTTTTAGAGCATTGTCCCAAGTGAGGAAAAGGATGAAGGAGCCTATGAATCCCCACAAGTCGGGATGAGACTCCTGGACGAAAAAAGAGGCCATAAAAAAGAGAAAAGGCCCAAATAAAAAAATGAGAGAAAAGAGAGAAGGGACAATGTTACTATCCTTTTACCACACTTGTGCTTCAAAGTAGCACCATGATCTTCATGATAGAGAGTCTCTCATTTTGTCACTTTCATATACTAGTGGGAATTTTTCATTTTAGAACTTGGCTTGTATATTCCAATGATGGGCTTCCTCAAAATTCCCTAGGTCTTCGTGTGCAAGCAAGTTGGATGCACACCCACTTAGTTTCTTTTGTTGAGCTTTCATATGCTTATAGCTCTAGTGCATCCGTTGCATGGCAATCCCTACTCACTCACATTGATATCTATTAATGGGCATCTCCATAGCCCATTGATACGCCTAGTTGATGTGAGACTATCTTCTCCCTTTTTGTCTTCTCCACAACCACCATTCTATTCCACATATAGTGCTATATCCATGGCTCACGCTCATGTATTGCGTGAAGATTGAAAAAGTTTGAAAATGTCAAAATTATGAAACAATTGCTTGGCTTGTCATCGGGGTTGTGCATGATTTAAATACTTTGTGTGGTGAAGATAGAGCATAGCCAGACTATATGATTTTGTAGGGATAACTTTCTTTGGCCATGTTATTTTGAGAAGACATGCTTGCTTTGTTAGTATGCTTGAAGTATTATTATTTTTGTGTCAATATTAAACTTTTGTCTTGAATCTTTCGGATCTGAATATTCATACCACAATTAAGAATAATTACATTGAGATTATGCCAAGTAGCACTCCGCATCAAAAATTGTCTTTTTTATCATTTACCTACTCGAGGACGAGCAGGAATTAAGCTTGGGGATGCCTGATACGTCTCCAACCTATCTATAGTTTTTTATTGCTCCATGCTATATTATCTACTGTTTTGGACATTATTGGGCTTTATTATTCACTTTTATATTATTTTTTGGACTAACCTATTAACCGGAGGCCCAGCACAAAATTGCTGTTTTTTGCCTATTCCAGAGTTTCGTAGAAAAGGAATATCAAACGGAGTCCAAACGGAATGAAACCTCCGGGAACGTGATTTTTAGGAAGATTATGATCCAGGAGACTTGGACCCTACGTCAAGAAACAAAAGAGGAAGCCACGAGGTAGGGGGGCGCGCCCTCCACCCTCGTGGGCCCCCTTTTGCTCCATCGACGTACTCCTTCCTCCTATATATACCTACATACCCCCAAACGATCAGAGACGGAGCCAAAAACCTAATTTCACCGCCGCAACCTTCTGTACCCACGAGATCCCATCTTGGGGCCTGTTAGGAGCTCATGGGAGGTGGAATCCATCTCGGAGGGCATCTACATCAACACCATAGCCTCTGCGATGAAGTGTGAGTAGTTTACTTCAGACCTTCGGGTCCATAGTTAGTAGCTAGATGGCTTATTCTCTCTTTTTGGATCACAATACAATGTTCTCCCCCTCTCTCGTGGAGATCTATTTGATGTAATCTTCTTTTTGCGGTGTGTTTGTTGAGATTGATGAATTGTGGGTTTATGATCAAGATTATCTATGAACAATATTTGAATATTTTCTGAATTCTTTTATGTATTATTGGTTATCTTCGCAAGTCTCTTCGAATTATCAGTTTGGTTTGGCCTACTAGATTGATCTTTCTTGCAATGGGAGAAGTGCTTAGCTTTGTGTTCAATCTTGCGGTGTCCTTTCCCAAAGGATGAGGGGCAGCAAGGCACGTATTGTATTGTTGCCATCAAGGATAACAAGATGGGGTTTTTATCATATTGCATGAATTTATCCCTCTACATCATGTCATCTTGCTTAAGGCGCTACTCTGTTTTCATGAACTTAATATCTAGATGCATGCTGGATAGCGGTCGACGAGTGGAGTAATAGTAGTAGATGCAGGCAGGAGTCGGTCTACTTGTCTCGGACGTGATGCTTATATACATGATCATACCTAGATATTCTCATAACTATGCTCAATTACATCAATTGCTCAACAGTGAATTCGTTCACCTTTGTAAAATACTTATGCTCTTGAGAGAAGCCACTAGTGAAACCTATGGCCCCGGGTCTATCTTCATCATATTAATCTTCCAATACTTAGTTATTTCCTTTGCTTTTTACTTTGCTTTTATTTTACTTTGCATCTTTATCACAAAAATACCAAAAATATTATCCTATCATATCTATCAGATCTCACTCTCGTAAGTGACCGTGAAGGGATTGCCAACCCTTTATCGCGTTGGTTGCGATGAGTTATTTGTTTTGTGTAGGTACGAGGGACTCGCGCGTAGCCTCCTACTGGATTGATACCTTAGTTCTCAAAAACTGAGGGAAATACTTACGCTACTGTGCTGCATCACCCTTTCCTCTTCAAGGAAATCCAACGCAGATGCTCATATTGGTTCCTACATATGCTACGAAGGTCTTTAGCGGTCAAACCGCAATAACAACATACGTTATTCCCTTTGTCATCCGTATGTTACTTGCCTGAAATTCGATCGTCGTTATCCTCATACCTAGTTCAATCTCGTTACCGACAAGTCTCTTTACTCGTTCCGTAATGCATCATCCCGTAACTAACTCATTAGTCACATTGCTTGCAAGTCTTATAGTGATGTGCATTACCGAGAGGGCCCAGAGATACCTCTCCGATACTCGGAGTGACAAATCATAATCTCGATCTATGCCAACCCAACAAACACCTTCGGAGACACCTATAGAGCATCTTTATAATCACCCAGTTATGTTTTGACGTTTGATAGCACACAAGGTGTTCCTCCGGTATTCGGGAGTTGCATAATCTCATAGTCAGAGGAATATGCATAAGTCATGAAGAAAGCAATAGCAATAAAACTTAACGATCATTATGATAAGCTAACAGATGGGTCTTGTCCATCACATCATTCTCTAATGATGTGATCCCGTTCATCAAATGACAGCACATGTCTATGGTCAGGAAACTTAACCTTCTTTGATTAACGAGCTAGTCAAGTAGAGGCATACTAGGGACACTTTGTTTTGTCTATGTATTCACACATGTACTAAGTTTCCGGTTAATACAATTCTAGCATAAATAATAAACATTTATCATGATATAAGGAAATATAAATAACAACTTTATTATTGCCTCTAGGGCATATTTCCTTCACTTGCCGCCTACTCTGCCGCCTCTCCGCCTGCTCCGTCGCCTCGCCATGTGCCAGCCGCCTCCTCCCCCTCGTCTTGCCGCTTCTCTTCCTTCGCACCAGGAGATCCAGAGGGAAGGATCCCCTTTTCTGCAAAGCCCGCGACTTCCCGGCTCCGGTGGCCGCGCTCATGTCCTGGAGGGAGTTGGGGCTCGATCTGGAGGCATGGAATATCCTCGAGCTCATAAACTACCAGTTCCTCCTCCAGACCCCGAGCGGCTGCTGCGGAAGTCGACGGCGTGGGGAAGACGACCACGGCATGGGGAAGACGAAGACTTGCTCCAGCCACATGCCACTGCCCCGTGCTCGTCTTGCCGCTGCCATTTCCCTCCTCGAGCTGGCGGATTGATGATGGAGGACCCACCCTCTTCGCTCCACTGACGCCGTCGCTGCCGCTTCTACTTCTGCTTCTGCTGCCCGCTCACCCACGGTAGCGCATGTCCGTCTTCTAGCTGTTGTTTCTTTCTGGTGAAGCAAGCAACTGAGCTGGTTTTGTTCTTGTCCTCTTGGACTGTGCAGCGGTTGGAGGAGGACTTGGTGCGGAAGGAATGGAGTCTGCAGTATGGATGCTGCTTCCGTTGATCTCAGGTGAGCTTGCTAGACGAGTACAGATGCGCCCTTGATGATTTTAAAACTATTGTTAGCCATGGAATTCGAGAGAGCAACCACACATTGAAACAACATTGGGCATACAGTATGCTTTGATCTCCAATGTTCAACTACTGTTAGCTTGAGATGAACATACAGTATGCTTGACTGTATAACTGTAAATTTGCCTGAACATATGCTTGAGATGAACATGCCACTATCCAGTAAGATAAGATAAAACCATGACAGTTTTGACTAGGAAGCATGACAATCTCAAACTAATTGAGTAAGAATTCAGTAAACTTGTGTGTCTAGGAATCAAAACCTGAACATCAACTTGACATTTCAAATGTTCAAAACCTGACAGATCAAAAGTAATTGAGTAAAAATTGAGTAAACTTGACAGATCAAAACCTGACAGAAATCGACAAGTTTTGGAAGAAAATGATAGGTTCTGAACATCGACTTGACTAAACAAAGATCTTGATTGAATGATATAGTTAATTCTAATTGTTAACAGCAGAATAATACAGTTAACAGTAGAGTAATGGAGTGAGAAATCTTACTGTAAATTCAGGTACTGTAGTTACCAAAACTTCA
The DNA here is from genome assembly GCA_021605145.1 of Aegilops bicornis. Taxonomy (NCBI): domain Eukaryota; kingdom Viridiplantae; phylum Streptophyta; class Magnoliopsida; order Poales; family Poaceae; genus Aegilops; species Aegilops bicornis. Next base: position 679,870,621 of record CM038671.1, read on the forward strand.
AAAGTTAACTGGAATTTTTGTCCTCTTGGATTCAGCTACTGAACATGTTCACTATAACATTATCATATTCTGATTGTACTTGTGTTCAAAACTTAACTAATTCTTTTTGTGAAGTTTTAAACAAAATGATTACTATTGCATCTAGGAATCATTCTGCTATATGTAGTGGTGCTGCTATATGATCATGATGGAATATGCATTTACATAGACTGGCTGATGGCTCAACATATTCTTGACTTTTTAACATATCTTACTGATTCTTCTTGATAGTGTAAATTCAGACAGCAACAACAACAGTTAACTGAACTTCTTTTGAGTGCATTTATCACTCCAGAAAACTTTAAACAAAACATTCTTGCTGAAAGTTAATTGTGATCCTTTCCCCTGTAGTTGGGCTAGTTACAGGTTACACATAGGCCCGTCATCCAGTTGGAGTTGAGTTGCTAGATGCAAAATAGACTTTCGACGGCTCTGATTTATGTTAGCCAAATGAGGTACTGTTAATTTTGGATTCACCCAAGGATGGTACTAGCATGGTTTTGCATCAAAATGGCTTTGCATCAGAGCATCAGAATAATTACAAGAGTTACACTGCATGATTTTGCATCAGAGCAAATGATTTTACATCATTCTGAAATTCAATTTGAATCAAAGCATCAAAATGATTTTGCATTAGAGCATCAGACTAAGTGTTCAGAATTTTCCAGCAAACTTTACTAAATTTGAATTTGAATTTCACTTTCAAGTTCAGTACATATCTCTGCATTGTTTGTTCGTACACTTAGCTACAGTCAATGCTTAAGCTACAGTCTATGCATTTATCTGTTTGTACACTGAATCAAATTAGATACAATCATGCATTATGCATTTGTACACTGAATCAAGTTACCATCAAATTTCTCTTACTCCATCAAATTACCCTTGGTTGTAGCTCTCAGACAAAATTAAGCGAATCAGAATTACTCTTGCAAATAAATTTCTCAGACAAGATTAAGCGAATCAGGATCAAGTAATGCTCTAACAGTTTGCATCAGGTTGTGCTTCTTCCTGGGTGTACACTGATTATTCCTGATCCACTCGATCCAGTGCTCAAATGATCCGAGTTTAACGAGCATCAATTAAACACACTGCTCAATTTCCTGATCCATAGCTCAACTGCAGAGGCAGCAGAGGAGGCGGGAGGAAGTCATGGAGTAGTACCAGCAGAGGCAGAAGAGGAGGCGGGAAGAAGTCGAGGCCAATCGATTAGAAGTAGAGGCAGCAACAGAGGTGGGAGGCAACACTCGTCCTGCGAGCAGGTGGGTGGCGGAGGCCAAAGGAAGCGCACTCATGGAGGAAGCGCACCAGCGGGAGCTCAGGGCGCGACTCCTGTACATCTTCTTTTCAACGGGTGGCATCACCTGTGCCGCTCGGAGGAGAGATGGAGGCCGGCGCCGGCATAGGAGATGGTGGCCGGCGGTGGGGGCTCCGGCGAGGTGGCGGAGGCCGTACACGTCATGCAGGGGTGATGCAGGTGAGCGGCAACAACGCAGGTGGGCGGAGGTGGTAGTCCTGCGAGCTGGGCGTGATGGCTTGAGGCTGACAGCTGCTCCGCTTGGGGAAGCTTTCGACGGTGCTGACAGGGAAGAAGGAAGGTGGAGGCGGGGTGATTTGCACGAGAATTAAATCTCTGAGGTTTTTTTTTGCAAAAACAAAAGTTGAGCTACGGTCGGACAACTTTTTTCGAACGGAGGGAGTAGGAATTACACTGTAATTTCTTGGATTTGTATCTAGAACATTGTACCTGTAATGATTTCAAGTATGAATAGAGTTACATGTGTTTCTCAGAAAGAATGTTAGTGAGGCATAATGCATTTTTTTAGGCATGGCATCGTGCATTTTGACCCATACAAAGTTTCTTTGCTACTTTGTCTTTTTAGTGTACTTACTTTGTCTTTTTAGTGTAATAGAACTTTAGTCATCAAATGATCAATAGATCATTTATTAGCAAAGATGAAATAAAGTCCAGGAAAGAAGAATCCAAATAGGAAGAAGATCTAGAATTAAGAGAAGTATTAGCTAAAAAAATTTCCACCTCATTTAAGCTTCCTAATAGCAGCGTTGATGATCAATCTAACTAAATCATTGGCTAACTGTTTGCAATCCGTTATCACAAGCCCTATCAGGGCCAAAGTTATCTTCCTCCTTTTGCATGGTTCAATCAACCTGACTCAATAATCACCTTGTTGCAGCCAATATTCAAAGCTAACTCAAACCATTTCGATTAGCAATTATTTCAGTTGGGCCCATGCTACTCACATGGGGAAAGAACTAGGTCGCAGCCGGAATGAAATTCCCATATTCATCTCATGCCAATGCTCCAGTAGTACCTGAAAAGGTTTCCTCAGATAAAGAAGCATCCACGCTAACTAAAATAACTCCATTTGTCGACCTCTTCTTCATGTGATCACACTTGCACTTGGGAATTTTGAAGATGACACTCTATTGAAATTTGTGGCTAGAACTTTGATGGCAAGGGCCGATCTCTCACACGACTACACTAATTCTCCTCTCACCAGCTGTCTTTGTTGCCACCATATGAACCACGCTACAACAGCTGCAAGTTCTGTCGATGGGATATCTCCAGTCATAGTCTAGTTTAGCAAGAATTCCCAAAGTGAATATTCTCAAGCGATCCTCCAACATTGCTTCATTAACTTCCTCAATTAGGTCGAGTTCTTTCCAAATTTTCTTTGCTCACACACGAGATAATAGACAGTGTTGTATGTCCTCTATACCAATAGAACATAGTGGACATTGAACAGTAGTACAAATGTGTCGTTCAACAGTAACTCAATAGCAAGGTAACTCTCCATGTAACCCCCTTCCAGGTGAAGACCCCATATTTCCTTCCAAATCAGATTAAATGTTGCACCTCCCTGACCATCCGAGTTATTCAGTCTCTACCCGTATTGATGCTCCCACTCCTTATGATAAGCTGACCGAACAAAGAACGTTCCCGATTGTGTATAAATCCAAGCAACAAAATCTCCGATCTCTAGCACATTCAATGTAATTTGGAGAATTTGTTGAGCATCCACCATAAAGAAAACATCACGATAAGAATTTTATCCCATGTTCTTGAAAGTGGGTTAATCAGTTCTTCGACTTTTGTCAACATGACAGCCCCTCTAGGAGTGATAACTTTTCGGCTTGACTAAATGGTACCCATGGATCTTGCTATTTTTTTTTTTGAAAAAAAACCCCACCATATATTAATTAACTTAAAATGTTCGTACAATCGTTCATAACAAACTTTGCCACGCATGACGGAACAGAATGAAAAAGAAAACCATCAGATCTATTATCAAAACTAAACTTGGCAATCTCATGAGCCACCATATTCGTCCTCCTGTTGATCTTAGAAATCTGTAAATTCACCAACAACTTTGAGACATCTACAGCTTCCTTCTTTAGATCAACAAGGGATGATCTGTCCACATAATGTTTTCCAAAAATGGAGGCCACAAAGGAACAACCAGTTTCCAAAATGACGGGCATGTCTAGTGTCATACCAATATATAGGCCGGATATGGACGCTCTAAGTTCCGCTTCCTCGACGCTATAGCAAGCACCAATATAATCCCAGGAGGATAGGATCACTTGTCCACAGTGATTTCTAACAACCACCCCCACGCTCGCAGCTTCAATGGCCTCCACAAAACTTGCGTCGACATTAATCTTGTAGACGTCTGGGGAAGGTGGCCTCCAAAGAGTAACCTTTCTCTCAATGTTATTGGTTGGCTGAAGATCCAGCTCCACTTGCTTACCTTTACTGCATATCTCCACCTGCATTTTAGCATGACAAGACAAGAAAGATGCCCAATAATTTTCGACAAAACTCACCGAGGCTGAGATGGATTCCATTCCATTACCGAAGATCAAATCATTCCTCAAGTGCCATGCTCTCCAGAACATGAATATAGTTTGCTCGCGTACATGCGAAGTTAACTGGTCCAATAAAAGGAACCAATCCGATCAGAATATTTGAAGGTCTCCTCCGCCGGTAATTTCCACACTTCCTTCAATGCCATACGGAATGCACGAGCCTTGGGACAAACCACCAACGCATGAAAAATACACTCATCATCAATACCACATATTGAGCAAGTACCTAGAGTAGTTTGATGATGTTTAACCTTATTGAGTTGAACCGCCAAACTATTAGAAGCGGCCCTCCAGGCAAATATACTAATTTTCTAGGGGACATTAGCATTCTAAATAATATTCCAGAGCCTCCTATCCCCATTTATGGCATCACTGGAATTGCCAGAATCAATCCTTTGTTCTTTAAGATTCAAAGCCAGTCTATACGCACTCTTCACCGAGAACAAGCCACTTTTCTCATGGTGCCAAGCAATAATATCTCCCTCGCCCACTCGAAGAATACGGAGCTTTAGAATTTCCTCTGCATCATGAATATCAAATAGATGCCTTATCAGGTTCTCATCCCAACTCCTAGATCCACTCAAAAATAACTCGGACACCAATTTGATCCTAGTTCTGTTCTTTTTTCTGCAAATTTGTAGGCCAGATTCCCTAGGTATCCAATTATCCCTCAAAATATTTGTACTAGTCCCATCGACCACTCTCCAAATAATGCCTTTCTTTTAGCAATTCGAGGCCATGCATAGTTCCTTGCCAAGTAAGGGATGTAGCTTGAGGAAATACCGTATCAATAAGGTGCCCATGAGGATAGTATTTAGCTTTCATCACCTTTGCACACACAGAGTCCGGGAAAACCAAAAGACGCCAAGCTTGTTTCTCCAGAAGCGCTTGATTAAAAAGCCAAAGATTGTGAAAGCCCATACCCCTTCACTTTTTGATCTCATCATCTTATCCCATGCCAACCAATGTGTTCTTTTCCTATTCTCTTCATCGCCCCACCAAAAATTCCTGATAATTGATATGTCCATTTTGCATCATGCTTTTATATCGATATTTATTGCATTATGGGCTATTGTTTCACATTATGTCACAATATTTATGCCAAGTCTCTCTTATTTTACAAGGTTTACATGAAGAGGGAGAATGCCGCAAATTGGAATTCTCGAAATTTGGAAAAGGAGCAAATATTAGAGACCTATTCTGCACAACTCCAAAAGTCCTGAAACTCCACGGAGGCACTTTTTGGAATTAATAAAAAATACTGGCGAAAGAATCAACCGGAGGGGGCCCATGATACGTCTCCAACGTATCTATAATTTTTTATTGTTCCATGCTATATTATATTCATTTTGGACATTATTGGGCTTTATTATACACTTTTATATTATTTTTGGGACTAACCTATTAACCGGAGGCCCAGCCTAGAAATGCTGTTTTTTGCCTATTTCAGAGTTTCGCAGAAAAAGAATATCAAACGGAGTCCAAACGGAATGAAACCTTCGGGAACGTGATTTTCGGAACGAACGTGATCCAGAGGAATTGGACCCTACGTCAAGACATCAATCAGGAGGGCACGAGGTAGGGGGCGTGCCCTCCACCCTCGTGGCCCCCCTGTTGCTCCACCGACGTACTCCTTCCTCCTATATATACCTACGTACCCCAAACTACCAGATACGGAGCCAAAAACCTAATTCCACCGCCGCAACCTTCTGTACTTGTGAGATCCCATCTTGGGGCCTGTTCCGGAGCTCACGGGAGGGCATCGATCACGGAGGGCTTCTACATCAACACCATAGCCTCTCCGATGATGTGTGAGTAGTTTACCTCAGACCTTGGGTCCATAGTTATTAGCTAGATGGCTTCTTCTCTCTTTTTGGATCTCAATACAATGTTCTCCCCTCTCTCGTGGAGATCTATTCGATGTAATCTTCTTTTGCGGTGTGTTTGTTGAGACCGATGAATTGTGGGTTTATGATCAAGTTTATCTATGAACAATATTTGAATCTTCTCTGAATTCTTTTATGTATGATTGGTTATCTTTGCAAGTCTCTTCGAATTATCAGTTTGGTTTGGCCTACTAGATTGATCTTTCTTGCAATGGGAGAAGTGATTAGCTTTGGGTCCAATCTTGCGGTGTCCTTTCACAGTGACAGTAGGGGCAGCAAGGCACGTATTGTATTGTTGCCATCCAGGATAACAAGATGGGGTTTATATCATATTGCATGAGTTTATCCCTCTACATCATGTCATCTTGCTTAAAGCGTTACTCTGTTCTTATGAACTTAATACTCTAGATGCATCTTTGGATAGCGGTCGATGTGTGGAGTAATAGTAGTAGATGCAAAGAGGTGAGTCGGTCTACTTGTCTCGGACGTAATGCCTATATACATGATCATACCTAGATATTCTCATAGCTATGCTCAATTACATCAATTGCTCAACAGTAATTTGTTCATCCGTAGTAAATACTTATGCTCTTGAGAGAAGCCACTAGTGAAACCTATGGCCCCCAGGTCTATTTTCCATCATATTAATCTTCCAACACTTCGTTATTTTTATTGCCTCTTATTTTACTTTGCATCTTTATCTTAAAAATACAAAAAATATTATCTTATCATATCTATCAGATATCACTCTCGTAAGTGACCGTGAAGGGATTGACAACCCCTTTATTACGTTGGTTGCGAGGATTTATTTGTTTGTGTAGGTGCGAGGGACTCGTGCATGGCCTCCTACTGGATTGATACCTTGGTTCTCAAAAACTGAGGGAAATACTTACGCTACTTTGCTGCATCATCCTTTCCTCTTCAAGGGAAAACCAACGTAGTGCTCAAGAGGTAGCAAGAAGGATTTATGGCGCCGTTGCCGGGGAGGTCTTCGCAAAATTCAACATTCCAAGTACCCATCACAAACCCTTATCTCCCGCATTACATTATTTGCCATTTGCCTCTCGTTTTCCTCTCCCCCATTTCACTCTTGTCATGTTATTCGCCTTCTCTTTTCCGTTCGCTTCTTTTTCCTGTTTGCTTTGTCGTTATGGCTAGTCCTCTATCTTCTCCGTTGTCTCCCGATAATGAAGTTCTAAATTTTAAGCAAAGGGAGGGAGAAAATCTAAAAGACGTTTGGTATAGAATTTGCAATGCTCAAAATAGATCTACCAGGAAGCAATCTACTTCTGTTCTTCTCCGCAAGCGCTACTCCTTGGTACAGATATATCCTTAATACCATTACCGGAGGGAATTTCTTTGGTAGCCATACTTTTGATTCTTATAATGCTAATAGATTTGTTTGGCTCACCACCCCTTCTGGTTAATGGAACTATGTTAACTTTGGAGCATGTAATGCAAAGACTTGAAATTATTGAAAATAAAGTTGCTACTGTTGAGTTAATTGAAAATTTGGATAAAAAGATCCACAACCAAATTACCCAATATGGATCTAAAGTAGGAGTCACTTTGAAAAATATTAAGGAGAAGGAACCCATAGTTAATGAAAGAATAAATCAGGATTCCACTTTGGAATCGATAAACTTGAGGGTATCATTACCAACTTGGGAACCGCTTTTTCTTACGTAAAAAATACTCCAAGTCCTCCAACTAAAATTTCCAAGCTTATGTATGTTCCTAAAAATAAGGGTGAATCCTCTAGTAAGGAAACAACGGATCTCAAATCTATAAGTATTCATCCCAATCTTTTTGCTATCATTAAGGAACCATTTGCTACAAATGAATTTTTCGGTCTTGTGCCTAAAAGTTTGATAATTAATAAAAAGAAAGAAACTCTTGAGGATTATAGATGCCTCATTGAAGAATTGCCCACCAAAGATGACAATACCTAGATCTATCCTTGCTTTTATGCCTAGCTAGGGGCGTTAAACGATAGCGCTTGTTGGGAGGCAACCCAATTTTATTTTTAGTTTTTTTGCTTTTTGCTTCTGTTTAGGAATAAATCTTTGATCTAGCCTATGGTTAGATGTCTTTTTATGTTTTAATTAGTGTTTGTGCCAAGTTTAACCTATAGGATCTTCTTGGATGATAGTTATTTGATCTTGCTGAAAATTCCAGAAACTTTCTGTTCAAGAAAATAATTGTTAAAAATCACCAAAACGTGATAAAATATTGATTCCAATTGCTGCTGATCAATAAACAAATTTTCTAGGTCTTCCTATTTTGGCTGAGTTTTTGGATATCCATAAGTTTGTGTTAGTTACAGATTACTACAGACTGTTCTGTTTTTGACAGATTCTGTTTTTCGTGTGATGTTTGCTTATTTTGATGAATCTATGGCTAGTAAAAGAGTTTATAAACCATAGAGAAGTTGGAATACAGTAGGTTTAACACCAATATAAATAAATAATTAGTTCATTACAGTACCTTGAAGTGGTGTTTTGTTTTCTTTCGCTAACGGAGCTCACGAGATTTCCTGCTAAGTTTTGTGTTGTGAAGTTTTCAAGTTTTGGGTGAAAGATTTGATGGATTATGGAACAAGGAGTGGCAAGAGCCTAAGCTTGGGGATGCCCAAGGCACCCAAATATAATCTAAGGACACCTAAAAGCCAAAGCTTGGGGATGCCGGAAGGCATCCCTCTTTAAATCTACTTCCATCGGTAACTTTACTTGGAGCTATATTTTTATTCACCACATGATATGTGTTTTGCTTGGAGTGTCTTGTATTATTTGAGTCTTTATTTGTTATTTTACCACAATCATCCTTTTTGTACACACCTTTTGAGAGAGACACACATGATTCAGAAATTATTAGAATACTCTATGTGCTTCACTTATATCTTTTGAGTTATATAGTTTTGCTCTAGTGCTTCACTTATATCTTTTAGAGCACGGTGGTGGATTTGTTTTATAGAAACTATTGATCTCTCATGCTTCACTTATATTATTTTGAGAGTCTTAAAATAGCATGGCAATTTTATTTAATTAATATCATGAGAAATTTGATGCTTGATAATTGTTTTGAGATATAAAGGTGGTAATATCATAGTTGTGCTAGTTGAGTAATTGTGGAATTGAAAAATACATGTGTTGGAGTTTGTGATTCCCGTAGCATGCACGTATGGTGAACCGTTATGTAACGAAGTGGGAGCATGAAGTGTTTGTTGATTGTCTTCCTTTATGTGGCGGTCGGGATCGCGCGATGGTTAACTCCTACCAACCCTTTGATACGTCTCCAACGTATCTATAATTTTTTATTGTTCCATGCTATTATATTACCCCTTTTGGATGTTTATGGGCTTTATTTTACACATTTATATCATTTTTGGGACTAACCTACTAACCGGAGGCCTAGCCCATATTGCTGTTTTTTTGCCTATTTCAGTATTTTGAAGAAAAGGAATATCAAAGGGAGTCCAAACGGAATGAAACCTTCGGGAGCGTGATTTTTGGAACGAGCGTGATTTGCCACGAGATAGGAGTGCGCCCCCCCCCTATAGGGCACGCCGCCCTGTCTAAATGGGCCCCTCGGCTGACCAAGCGTACTTCTTCTTCCTATATATACCTACGTACCCCGAAAACATCCAGGTGCACCACGAAACACAATTTCCACCACCGTAACCTTCTGTATCCGCGAGATCTCATCATGGAGCCCTTGCCGGCACTCTGCCGGAGGGGGAATCAACCACGGAGGGCTTCTACATCAACATCCTTGCCCCTCCGATGAGTTGTGAGTAGTTTACCACAGACCTACGGGTCCATAGTTATTAGCTAGATGGCTTCTTCTATCTTTTTGGATCTCAATACAATGTTCTCCCCCTCTCTTGTGGAGATCTATTCGATGTAAACTCTTTTTGCCGTGTGTTTGTCGAGATCCGATGAATTGTGGGTTTATGATCAAGTTTATCTATGAATAATATTTGAATCTTCTCTGAATTCTTTTATGTATGATTGAGTTATCTTTGCAAGTCTCTTGAATTATCAGTTTAGTTTGGCCTACTAGATTGGTCTTTCTTGCCATGGGAGAAGTGCTTAGCTTTGGGTTCAATCTTGCGGTGTCCTTACCCAAAGGATGTAAAGGGTTGCAAGGCACGTATTGTATTGTTGCCATCGAGGATAACAAGATGGGGTTTATATCATATTGCATGAGTTTATCCCTCTACATCATGTCATCTTGCTTAATGTCGTTACTCTTTTCTTATGAACTTAATACTCTAGATGCATCTTTGGATAGCGGTCGATGTGTGGAGTAATAGTAGTAGATGCGGCAGGAGTTGGTCTACTTGTTATGGACGTGATGCCTATATACATAATCATGCCTAGATAATCTCATAACTATGCGCTTTTCTATCAATTGCTCGACAGTAATTTGTTCACCCACCGTAATACTTATGCTATCTTGAGAGAAGCCACTAGTGAAACCTATGGCCCTTGGGTCTATCTCTTATCATATTTGCTCCCAATCTACTTTTATTTGCATCTTTAATTTTTGCATCTATATTATAAAATACCAAAAATATATTTATCTTATCATACTATCTTTATTAGATCTCACTTTCGCAAGTGGTCGTGAAGGTATTGACAACCCCTTTATTGCGTTGGTTGCGAGTTCTCAGTTTGTTTGTGTAGGTGCGTGGGACTTTTGAGGAGCCTCCTACTGGATTGATACCTTGGTTCTAAAAAACTGAGGGAAATACTTACCTACACTTGCTGCATCACCCTCTCCTCTTCGAGGAAAACCAACGCAAGCTCAAGACGTAGCACCCTTCCCCTAGGAGCATGCGTAGTAGTACTTTGCTTCGAGGGCTAATAAATTTTTGCAATAAGTATATGAGTTCTTTATGACTAATGTGAGTCCATGGATTATATGCACACTTACCTTTCCGTAATTTTCTAGCCTCTTCGGTACCGCACATTGCCCTTTCTCACCTTGAGAGTTGGTGCAAACTTCGCCGATGCATTCAAACCCCGTGATATGATACACTCTATCACACATAAACCTCATTATATGTTCCTCAAAATAGCCACCATACCTACCTATTATGGCATTTCCATAGCCATTCTGAGATATATTGCCATGCAACTTTCCACTGTTTCATTCATCATGACACACTCCATTATAGTCATACTGCTTTGCATGATCATGTAGTTGACATAGTTTTGTGGCAAATCCACCATTCATAATTCTTTCATACATGTCACTCTTGATTCATTGCATATCCCGGTACACCGCCGGAGGCATTCATATAGAGTCATATTTTGTTCTAAGTATTGAGTTGTAATTCATGAGTTGTAAGTAAATAAAACTGTGATGATCATCATTATTAGAGCATTGTCCTAAGTGAGGAAAGGATGATGGATACTATGATTCCCCCACAAGTCGGGATGAGACTCCGGACTAAAAAAAAGAGGCCATAAAAAAAGAGAGAAAAGGCCCAAATAAAAAAATGAGAGAAAAATAGAGAAGGGACAATGTTACTATCCTTTTACCACACTTGTGCTTCAAACTAGCACCATGATCTTCATAATAGAGAGTCTCTCATTTTGTCACTTTCATATACTAGTGGGAAATTTCATTATAGTACTTGGCTTGTATATTCCAATGACGGGCTTCCTCAAATGCCTGAGGTCTTCGCGAGCAAGCAAGTTGGATGCACACCCACTTAGTTTCTTTTTGAGCTTTCATACACTTATAGCTCTAGTGCATCCGTTGCATGGCAATCCCTACTCCTCGCATTAATATCAATTGATGGGCATCTCCATAGCCCGTTGATTAGCCTCGTTGATGTGAGACTTTTTTCTTTTTTGCCTTCCCACATAACCCCTACCATTATACCTTATTCCACCATAGTGCTATATCCATGGCTTGCGCTCATGTATTGCGTAAGAGTTGAAAAGGCTGAAGCGCGTTAAAAGTATGAACCAATTGCTCGGCTAAAATCGGGGTCTTACATGATATGAATATTTTGTGTGGGGAAGATGGAGCATAGCCAGACTATATGATTTTGTAGGGATAACTTTCTTTGGCTATGTTATTTTGATAAGACATAATTGCTTAGTTAGTATGCTAGGAGTATTATTGTTTTTATGTCAACATTAAACTTTTATCTTGAATCATATCAAATCTGAACATTCATGCCACAATAAGAAGAATTATATTGAAATTATGCCAAGTAGCATTCCACATAAAAAATTCTGTTTTTATCATTTACCTACTCAAGAACGAGCAGGAATTAAGCTTGGGGATGCTTGATACGTCTCCAACGTATCTATAATTTTTTATTGTTCCATGCTATATTATATTCTGTTTTGGACATTATTGGGCGTTATTATACACTTTTGTATTACTTTTGGGACTAACCTATTAATCGGAGGCCCAGCCCAGAATTGTTGTTTTTTGCCTATTTCAGAGTTTCGCACAAAAAGAATATCAAACGGGGTCCAAACGGAATGAAACCTTCGGGAACGTGATTTTCGGAACGAACGTGATCCAGAGGACTTGGACCCTAAGTCAAGACATCAACCAGGAGGGCACGAGGTAGGGGGGCGCGCCTAACCCCGCCAGCGCGCCCTCCACCCTTGTGGGCCCCTGTTTCTCCACCGACGTCTTGCTTCCACCTATATATACCTACGTACCCCCAAACTACGGACACGGAGCCAAAACCTAATTCCACCGCCGCAACCTTACGTACTTGTGAGATCCCATCTTGGGGCACATTAGGAGCTCACGGAGGGGGCATCAATCACGGAGGGCTTCTACATCAACACCATAGCCTCTCCGATGATGCGTGAGTAGTTTACCTCAGACCTTCGGGTCCATAGTTATTAGCTAGATGACTTCTTCTCTCTTTTTGAATCTCAATACAATGTTCTCCCCCTCTCTCGTGGAGATCTATTCGATGTAATCTTCTTCCGCGGTGTGTTTGATAAATTGTGGGTTTACGATCAAGTTTATCTATGAACAATATTTGAATCTTCTCTGAATTCTTTTATGTATGATTGGTTATCTTTGCAAGTCTCTTCGAATTATCAGTTTGGTTTGGCCTACTAGATTGATCTTTCTTGCAATAGGAGAAGTGCTTAGCTTTGGGTTCAATCTTGTGGTGTCCTTTCCCGGTGTGATGGGGGCAGCAAGGCACGTATTGTATTGTTGCCATCGAGGATAACAAGATGGGGTTTATATCATATTGCATGAGTTTATCCCTCTACATAATGTCATCTTGCTTAAAGCGTTACTCTGTTCTTATGAACTTAATACTCTAGATGCATGCTGGATAGCGGTCGATGTGTGGAGTAATAGTTGTTGGAAATATGCCCTAGAGGCAATAATAAATTAGTTATTATTATATTTCCTTGTTCAGGATAATCGTTTATTATCCATGCTATAATTGTATTGATAGGAAACTCAGATACATGTGTGGGTATATAGACAACACCTTGTCCCTAGTAAGCCTCTAGTTGACTAGCTCGTTAATCAATAGATGGTTACGGTTTCCTGACCATGGACATTGGATGTCATTGATAACGGGATCACATCATTAGGAGAATGATGTGATGGACAAGACCCAATCCTAAGCCTAGCACCGATCGTGTAGTTCGTATGCTAAAGCTTTTCTAAATCTCAAGTATCATTTCCTTAGACCATGAGATTGTGCAACTCCCGGATACCGTAGGAATGCTTTGGGTGTACCAAAGCGTCACAACGTAATCGGGTGGCTATAAAGGTGCATTACGGTATCTCCGAAAGTGTGCATTGGGTTGTACGAATCGAGGCGGGATTTGTCACTCCGTGTGTGAGAGGTATCTCTGGGCCCACTCGGTAGGACATCATCATAATGTGCACAATATGATCAAGGAGTTGATCACGGGATGATGTGTTACGGAGCGAGTAAAGAGACTTGCCGATAACGAGATTGAACAAGGTATCGGATACCGACGATCGAATCTCGGGCAAGTACAATACCGCTAGACAAAGGGAATTGTATACGGGATTGATTGAGTCCTTGACATCGTGGTTCATCCGATGAGATCATCGTGGAACATGTGGGAGCCAACATGGGTATCCAGATCCCGCCGTTGGTTATTGACCGGAGAACGTCTCGGTCATGTCTGCATGGTTCCCGAACCCGTAGGGTCTACACATAAGGTTCGATGGCGCTAGGGTTATAAAGGAAGTTTGTATGTGGTTACCGAATGTTGTTCGAGTCCGGATGAGATCCCGGACGTCACGAGGAGTTCGGAATGGTGGGAGGTAAAGAATTATATATGGGAAGTCCTGTTTTGGTCACCGGAAAAGTTTGGGTTTTATCGGTAATGTCTGGGACCACCGGGGAGGGTCGAGGGTCCACCAAGTGGGGCCACCATCCTCGGAGGGCTGCATGGGCCAAGTGTGGGAGGGGACCAGCCCCAGGTGGGCTGGTGCGCCCCCCCCCCCCAAGAGGCCCATGTGACAAGAGATATGGGAAAGGTAGAGTCCTAAAGGGGGAAGGCACCTCCTAGGTGCCTTAGGGAGGATTTACTCCTCCCTGGCCGCACCCTTCCTTGGAGGAAGGGCCAAGGCTGCGCCTCCCCCCTCTCCCTTGCCCCTATATATAGTGGAGGGGAGGGAGGCAGCCGCACTGAGTCCTCGGCACCTCCCTCCCTCCCGTGACACCTCCTCCTCTCCCGCGGGTGCTTGGCGAAGCCTGCAGGATTGCCACGCTCCTCCACCACCACCACGCCCGTTGTCTTTGCTTCTGGATGGAGTCTTCCTCAACCTCTCCCTCTCTCCTTGCTGGATCAAGGCATGGGAGACGCCACCGGGCTGTACGTGTGTTGAACGCGGAGGTGCCGTCCGTTCGGCACTAGGATCATCGGTGATTGAATCACGGCAATGCGACTCCATCAACCCCGTTCACTTGAACGCTTCCGCTTAGCGATCTACAAGGGTATGTAGATGCACTCTCCTTCCCCTCGTTGCTGGTTTCTCCATAGATAGATCTTGGTGACACGTGGGAAAATTTTGAATTTCTGCTACGTTCCCCAACAGTGGCATCATGAGCTAGGTCTATTGCGTAGATGCTTTGCACGAGTAGAACACAAAGTAGTTGCGGGCGTTGATTTTGTTCAATATGCTTGCCGTTACTAGTACAATCTTGTTTCGACGGTATTGTGGGATGAAGCGGCCCGGACCGACCGTACAAGTACTCTTACGTGAGACAGGTTCCACCGGTGACATGCACTTGGTGCATAAGGTGGCTAGCGGGTGCCGATCTCTCCCACTTTAGTCGGATCGGATGCGATGAAAAGGGTCCTTATGAAGGGTAAATAGCAATTGACATATCACGTTGTGGTTTTGCGTAGGTAAGAACGTTCTTGCTAGAAACCCATAGCAGCCACGTAAAACATGCAAACAACAATTAGAGGACGTCTAACTTGTTTTTGCGGGGTATGCTATGTGATGTGATATGGCCAAGAAGAATGTGATGAATGATATGTGATGTATGAGATTGATCATGTTCTTGTAATAGGAATCACGACTTGCATGTCGATGAGTATGACAACCGGCGAGAATATAGGAGTTGTCTTTATTTATTGTATGACCTGCGTGTCATTATACAACGCCATGTAATTACTTTACTTTATTGCTAACCGGTAGCCATAGTAGTAGAAGTAATAGTTGGCGAGACAACTTCATGAAGACACGATGATGGAGATCATGGTGTCATGCGGTGTGATGATGATCATGGAGCCCGAAGATGGAGATCAAAAGGAGCAAAATGATATTGGCCATATCATGTCACTATTTGATTGCATGTGATGTTTATCATGTTTATGCATCTTATTTGCTTAGAACGACGGTAGTAAATAAGATGATCCTCATTAAAATTTCAAGAAGGTGTTCCCCTAAGCGTGCACCGTGCGAAAGTTCGTCGTTTCGAAGCACCACGTGATGATCGGGTGTGATAGATTCTTACGTTCACATACAACGGGTGTAAGCCAGATTTACACACGCAGAACACTTAGGTTAACTTGACGAGCCTAGCATGTACATATATGGCCTCGGAACACAAGAGACCGAAAGGTCGAGCATGAGTCGTATAGTAGATACGATCAACATGAAGATGTTCACCGATGATGACTAGTCCGTCTCACGTGATGATCGGACACGGCCTAGTTGACTCGGATCATGTAATCACTTAGATGACTAGAGGGATGTCTATTCGAGTGGGAGTTCATGAGATGAACTTAATTATCTGAACATAGTCAAAAGATCTTTGCAAATTATGTAAATGGCTCGTGCTTTAGTTCCACTTTTTAGATATGTTCCTAGAAAAATATAGTTGAAAGTTGTGATGGCGATTATGCGGACGGTAGAAAGCTTATGTCCTTAATTCAACGCTCAGTGTGCTGAACACAAAACGTCGTTTGTGGATGTTGCTAACATCGGACATACACGTTTTGATAACTAAGTGATAGTTCAGTTAAGCGGTTTAGAGTTGAGGCACCAAAGGCGTTTTGAAACGTCGCGGAACATATGAGATGTTTCGAGGGCTGAAATTGGGATTTCAGGCTGGTGCCCACGTCAAGAGGTATAAGACCTCCAAGCGATTTTCTTAGCCTGCAAACTAAGGGAGAAAAGCTCAATCGTTGAGCTTGTGCTCAGATTGTCTGAGTGCAACAATCACTTGAATCGAGTGGGAGTTGATCTTCCAGATGAGATATTGATGTTTCTCCAAAGTCATTGCCACCAAGCTGCTAGAGCTTCGTGATGAACTATAACATGTCAGGGATAGATATGATCATCCTTGAGGTATTCACGATGTTTGACACATGAAAGTAGAAATCAAGAAGGAGCATCAATTGTTGATGGTTGGTGAAACCACTAGTTTCAAGAAGGGCAAGGGCAAGAAGGGACACTTCATGAAGCGGCAAATCAGTTGCCGCTCCGGTGAAGAAACCCAAGGTTGAACCCAAACCGAGACTAAGTGCTTACGTAATAAGGGGAACAACCACTGGAGCAGAATTACCCTAGATACTTGGTAGATAAGAAGGCTGGCAAGGTCGATAGAAGTATATTGGATATACATTATGTTAATGTGTACTTTACTAGTACTCCTAGTAGCACCAGGGTATTAGATAACGGTTCGGTTGCTAAGTGTTAGTAACTCGAAACAAAAGCTACGGAAACGGAGACTAGCTAAAGGTGAGCTGACGATATGTGTTGGAAGTGTTTCCAAGGTTGATGTGATCAAGAATCGCACGCTCCCTCTACCATCGAGATTGGAGTTAAACCTCAAATTATTATTTGGTGTTTGCGTTGAGCATAGACATGATTGGATTATGTCTAGCATAATCTGATTATTCATTTAAGGAGAATAATGGTTACTCTATTTATTTGAATAAATACCTTAAATGGTCTTGCACCTAAAATGAATGGTTTATTGAAATCTCGATCGTAGTGATACACATTTTCATGCCAAAAGATATAAGATAGTAATGATAGTACCACCTGCTTGTGGCACTGCCATTTGATTCATATTGGTATAAAACGCATGAAGAAGCTCCATATTGATGGATCTTTGGACTCACTCGTTTTTGAGAAGTTTGAGACATGCGAACCATGTCTATTGGTGTATACGCATGAAGAAACTCCATGCAGATGGATCGTTTGGACTCACTTGATTTTGAATCACTTGAGATATGCAAATCATACCACATGGGCAAGATGGTGAAAAGCCTCGGTTTGATGAAGATGGAACAAGATAGCAACTTGTTGGAAGTAACACATTTTGATGTGTGCAGTCCAATGAGTCTTTGAGGCATCTGATGAATATCGTTATGTTCTTACTTCACGAGATGATTTGAGTAGATGTTGAGTATATTTACTTGATGAAACACAAGTCTGAATTATTGAAAGGTTCAAGTAATTTCAGAGTGAAGTTGAAGATCTTCGTGACAAGAGGATAAAATATCGTGATGTGATCATAGAGATGAATATCCGAGTTGAAGTTTGGTACACAATTGAGAGATTGTGGAAATTGTTTCACAACTAATACCGCTTTGGAACACCATAGTGTGATGGTGTGTCCGAACATCATAGTTGCACCCTATTAGATATGGTGCGTACCATGATGTCTCTTATCGAATTACCACTATAGTTCATGGGTTAGGCATTAGAGACAACCACATTCACTTTAATAGGGCACCACGTAATTCCGTTGAGATGACACCGTTTGAAATATGGTTTGGAGAAACATAAGTTGTCGTTTCTTAAAAGTTTGGGGCTGCGATGCTTATGTGAAAAAGTTTCATCATGATAAGCTCGAACCCAAAACGGATAAATACATCTTCATAGGACACCCAAAACAGTTGGGTATACCTCCTATCTCAAGATCCGGAAGCAAAAGTAATTGTTTCTAGAAGCGGGTCCTTTCTCGAGGAAAAGTTTCTCTTGAAATAAGCGAGTGGGAGGATGGTGGAGACATGATGAGGTTATTGAACCGTCACTTCAACTAGTGTGTAGCAGGGCACGGGAAGTTGTTCTGTGGCGCCTACACCAATTGAAGTAGAAGCTTATGATAGTGATCATGAAGTTTCGGATCAAGTCACTATCGTACCTCGTGGGGTGACAAGGATGCATACTACTTGAGTGGTGCATAATCTTGTCTTAGAGGTCATGTTGCTAGACAACAATGAACCTACGAGCTATGGAGAAGCGATGGTGGGCCCGGATTAGATGAATGGCTCGAGGCCATAAAATCCGAGAAAGGATCCATGACTTTGGTGGACTTGCCCGATGATCGGCAAGCCATTGAGATAAATGGATCTTTAAGAAGAAGACGGACACAGACGGTAATGTCACCGTCTATGAAGCTCGACTTGTGGCGAAGAGTTTTCACAAGTTCAAAGAGTTGCCTACGATGAGATTTTCTCATCCGTAGCGATGCTTAAATCCATCGGAATCATGTGAGCATTAGCTGCATTTATGAAATCTGGCAGATGGATGTCAAAACGAGTTTCCTTACCGGTCTTACGTAAGGAAAGGTTGTATGTGATACAATCGAAAGTTTTTGTCGATCCTAAGGATGCTAAAAGGTATGCTGGCTCAATGATCCTTCTAAGGACTGGAGTAAGCATCTCGGAGTTGGAATGTGCGCTTTGATGAGATGATCAAAGATTTTTTGGGTTTATACAAAGTTTATGAGAAACTTGTATTTCCAAAGAAGTGAGTGGGAGCACTATAGAATTTCTGATGAGTATATGTTGTTGACATATTGTTGATCATAAATGATGTAGAATTTACGGAAAGCATACATGGTTATTTGAAAGGTGTTTTTCAAGTGAAAACCTGGATTAAGCTGCTTAAACATTGAGCATCAAGATCTATGAGAATAGATCGAAAACGCTAAATGATACTTTCAAATGAGCACATACCTTGACATGATCTTGAAGGTGTTCAAGATGGATCGATCAAAGAAGGAGTTCTTGCACGAGATGTAAGGTATGAAGTTAAGACTTAAAGCTCGACCACGGCAGAAAAGAGAAAGGGCGAAGGTTGTCCCCTATGCTTTAGACGTAGGCTCTATAGTATGCTATGCTATGTACCGCACCGGAAGTGTGCCTTGCCATGAGTCAGTCAAGGGGTACTAGAATGATCCAGGAATGGGGATCATTGGACAGCGGTCAAAATTGTCCTTGGAGTAAATAAGGACATGTTTCTCGATTATGGAGGTGATAAAGAGTTCGGCGTAAAGGGTTACGTCGATGCAAGCTTTGACACCTATCCGAATGACTCTGAATAGCAAACCGGATACGTATAGTGGAGCAACCATTTGGAATAGTTTCAAATGGAGCACGGAAGTAGCATTTATAATATGACCTAGAAATTTCCAAAGCACACACGGATCTGAAAGGTTCAGATCCGTTGACTAAAACCTCTCTCACAAGCAAAACATGATCAAACCCCAGAACTCATTGAGTCTTAATCACATGATGATGTGAACTAGTTTAATGACACTAGTAAACTCTTTGGATGTTGGTCACATGGCGATGTGACCTGTGAGTGTTAATCACATGGCGATGTGAACTAGATTATTGACTCTAGTGCAAGTGGGAGACTGTTGGAAATATGCCCTAGAGGCAATAATAAATTAGTTATTATTATATTTCCTTGTTCATGATAATCGTTTATTATCCATGCTATAATTGTATTGATAGGAAACTTCAGATACATGTGTGGGTATATAGACAACACCATGTCCCTAGTAAGCCTCTAGTTGACTAGCTCGTTAATCAATAGATGGTTACGGTTTCTGACCATGGACATTGGATGTCATTGATAACGGGATCACATCATTAGGAGAATGATGTGATGGACAAGACCCAATCCTAAGCCTAGCACGGATCGTGTAGTTCGTATGCTAAAGCTTTTCTAAAATGTCAAGTATCATTTCCTTAGACCATGAGATTGTGCAACTCCGGATACCGTAGGAATGCTTTGGGTGTACCAAAGCGTCCTGGCGTGGCGGGTGGCTATAAAGGTGCATTACGGTATCTCCGAAAGTGTACATTGGGTTGTACGAATCGAGGCGGGATTTGTCACTCCGTGTGACGGAGAGGTATCTCTGGGCCCACTCGGTAGGACATCATCATAATGTGAACAATGTGATCAAGGAGTTGATCACGGGATGACGTGTTACGGAGCGAGTAAAGAGACTTGCCGGTAACGAGATTGAACAAGGTATCGGGATACCGACGATCGAATCTCGGGCAAGTACAATACCGCTAGACAAAGGGAATTGTATCACGGGATTGATTGAGTCCTTGACATCGTGGTTCATCCGATGAGATCATCGTGGAACATGTGGGAGCCAACATGGGTATCCAGATCCGCTGTTGGTTATTGACCGGAGAACGTCTCGGTCATGTATGCGCATGGTTCCCGAACCCGTAGGGTCTACACATAAGGTTCGATGGCGCTAGGGTTATAAAGGAAGTTTGTATGTGGTTACCGAATGTTGTTGGAGTCCGGATGAGATCCCGGACGTCACGAGGAGTTCCGGAATGGTCCGGAGGTAAAGAATTATATATGGGAAGTCTGTTTTGGTCACCGGAAAAGTTTGGGTTTTATCGGTAATGTCTTGGGACCAAGGGAGGGTCCCGGAGGTCCACCAAGTGGGGCCACCATCCTCGGAGGGCTGCATGGGCCAAGTGTGGGAGGGACCAGCCCGGTGGGCTGGTGCGCCCCCAAGAGGCCCATGTGCCAAGAGATAAGGGAAAGGTAGAGTCCTAAAGGGAAGGCACCTCCTAGGTGCCTTAGGGAGGATGGACTCCTCCACGGCCGCACCCTTCCTTGGAGGAAGGGCCAAGGCTGCGCCTCCCCTCTCCCTTGCCCCTATATATAGTGGAGGGAGGAGGGCAGCCGCACTGAGTCTGGCACCTCCCTCCCTCCGTGACACCTCCTCCTCTCCCGCAGTGCTTGGCGAAGCCTGCAGGATTGCCGCTCCTCCACCACCACCACGCCGTTGTCTTTGCTGCTTTGGATGGAGTCTTCCTCAACCTCTCCCTCTCTCCTTGCTGGATCAAGGCATGGGAGGCGTCACCGGGCTGTCTGCGTGTGTTGAGCAGCGGAGGTGTCGTCTGCTCGGCACTAGGATCATCGGTGATTTGAATCACGACGAGTGCGACTCCATCAACCCCGTTCACTTGAACGCTTCCGCTTAGCGATCTACAAGGGTATGTAGATGCACTCTCCTTCCCCTCGTTGCTGGTTTCTCCATAGATAGATCTTGGTGACACGTAGGAAAATTTTGAATTTCTGCTACGTTCCCCAACAATAGTAGTAGATGCAGGCAGGAGTCAGTCTACTTGTCTCGGACGTGATGCCTATATACATGATCATACCTAGATATTCTCATAACTATGCTCAATTATGTCGATTGCTCAACAGTAATTTGTTCACCCACCGTAAATACTTATGCTCTTGAGAGAAGCCACTAGTGAAACCTATGGCCCATGGGTCTATTTTCCATCATATTAATCTTCCAACACTTAGTTATTTTTATTGCCTTTTATTTTACTTTGCGTATTTATCATAAAAATACAAAAAATATTATCTTATCATATCTATCAGATCTCACTCTCGTAAGTGACCATGAAGGGATTGACAACCCTTTATTGCGTTGGTTGCGGGGATTTATTTGTTTGTGTAGGTGCGAGGGACTCGTGCGTGGCCTCCTACTGGATTGATACCTTGGTTCTCAAAAACTGAGGGAAATACTTACACTAATATGCTGCATCACCCTTTCATCTTCAAGGGAAAACCAACGCAGTGCTCAAGAGGTAGAAGCCCACACCCTGGCCACGAGGGTGGGGGCGCACCCTACCCGCCTGGGCGCGCCCCCCTGTCTCGTGGGCCCCATGGTAGGCCTCCGGTGCCCATCTTCTGCTATATGAAGTCTTTCATCCTAGAAAAATCAGAAGGAAGCTTTCGGGACGAAGCGCCGCCGTCTCGAGGCGGAACCTTGGTACCTGTGGGTTGCTAGTAGTGTTGATTACTCCTTGTAGTTGATGCTAGTTGGTTTATTTGGTGGAAGATCATATGTTCAGATCCTTTATGCATATTAATACCCCTCTGATTATGAACATGAATATGATTTGTGAGTAGTTACGTTTGTTCACGAGGACATGGGAGAAGTCGTGCTATAAGTAGTCATGTGAATTTGGTATTAGATTCGATATTTTGATGAGATGTATGTTGTCTTTCCTCTAGTGGTGTTATGTGAGCGTCGACTACGTGACACTTCACCATTGTTTGTGCCTAGAGGAAGGCATTGGGAAGTAATAAGTAGATGATGGGTTGCTAGAGTGACAGAAGCTTAAACCCTAGTTTATGCGTTGTTTCATAAGGGGCTGATTTGGATCCATATGTTTCATGCTATGGTTAGTTTTACCTTAATTCTTCTTTCGTAGTTGCGGATTCTTGCGAGAGGGGTTAATCATAAGTGTGATGCTTGTCCAAGGAAGGGCAGTACCCAAGCACCGGTCCACCCACATATAAAATTATCAAAGCAACGAACGTGAATCATATGGGCGTGATGAAAACTAGCTTGACGATAATTGCCATGTGTCCTCGGGAGCGTTTTCCTTTATATAAGAGTTTGTCCAGGCTTGTCCTTTGCTACAAAAAGGATTGGTCCATCTTGCTGCACCTTATTTACTTTTATTACTTGTTACTCATTACAAATTATCTTATCACAAAACTATCTGTTACCGATAATTTCAGTGCTTGCAGAGAATACCTTACTGAAAACCGCTTGTCATTTCCTTCTGCTCCTCGTTGGATTCGACACTCTTACTTATCGAAAGGACTATGATAGATCCCCTATACTTGTAGGTCATCAAGCCTCTTTTCTGGCGCCATTGCCGGGGAGTGAAGTGCCTTTGGTAAGTGGAATTTGGTAAGGAAAAATTTATATAGTGTGCTGAAATTTACTGTCACTTGTTACTATGGAAAGTAATCCTTTGAGGGGCTTGTTTGGGATATCTTCACCCCGACCAGTAGAGAAAAGAGTTGCTCCTCAACCTACTGAACCTGCTGAAAATGTTTACTTTGAAATTCCTTCGGGTATGATAGAGAAACTGCAAGCTAATCCTTTTACAGGAGATGGAACATTGCATCCTGATTTACACCTAATCTACGTGGATGAAGTTTGTGGATTATTTAAGCTTGCAGGTATGCCCGAGGATGTTATCAAGAAGAAGGTCTTCCCTTTATCTTTGAAGGGAAAGGCATTGACATGGTTTAGGCTATGTGATGATATGGGATCATGGAACTACAACCGATTGAAATTGGAATTTCATCAGAAGTTTTATCCTACTCATCTTCTTCATCGTGATCGTAATTATATACATAATTTTTGGCTTAAGTCAATGTTATATTCATGCCCCAATCATGAGCTCTCAAGAAAAGTTATTATTCAAAAAATTTATGCTCGGCTTTCTCTCAATAATCGCTCCATGCTCGATACTTCTTGTACTGGTTCTTTTATGATGAAGACTATTGAATTCAAATGGGATTTATTGGAAAGAATTAAATGCAACTTTGAAGATTGGGATCTCGACGAAGGTAAGGAGTCAGGTATAACACCTAAGTTTGATTGTGTTAATTTTTTTATTGATACCGATGTTTTCCGTGAATTTAGCACTAAATATGGACTTGACTCTGAGATAGTAGCTTCTTTCTGTGAATCATTTGCTGCTCATGTTAATCTCCCTAAGGAGAAGTGGTTTAAATATCATCCTCCCATTGAAGTAAAAGTAGTTGAACCTATTAAAGTTGAAGAAAAGACTATTACTTATAATGTTGATCATATTGTTCCTACTGCTTATATTGAGAAACCACCTTTTCCTACTAGAATAAAGGATCATGCTAAAGCTTCAACTGTGGTTCGTAAGAGTAATACCAGAACACCTACACCCCTGAGCAAATTAAAGTTGAACCTAGTATTGCTATGGTTAAAGATCTCTTGGCCGATAATATTGATGGGCATGTTATTTACTTCTGTGATGAAGCTGCTAGAATTGCTAGACCCGATACTAAGGGTAAACATAGACATGTTTTTGGCATGCCTGTTGTTTCTGTTAAAATAGGAGATCATTGTTATCATGGCTTATGTGATATGGGTGATAGTGCAAGTGCAATACCTCATTCCTTATACAAAGAAATTATGCATGATATTGCACCTGCTGAGATAGAAGAAATTGATGTTACAATTAAGCTTGCCAATAGAGATACTATTTCACCAGTTGGGATTGTTAGAGATGTTGAAGTCTTGTGTGGGAAAGTTAAATATCCTACTGATTTTCTTGTTCTTGGTTTCCCACAAGACGACTTTTGTCCCATTATATTTCGTAGGCCCTTCTTGAATACTATTAATGCTAAGATAGATTGCAAAAAGGATGTTGTTACTATTGGTTTAGGGGATATGTCTCATGATTTTAACTTTGCTAAATTTCGTAGACAATCCCATGATAAATAATTGCCTAGTAAAGATGAAATTATTGGTCTTTCTTCTATTGCCGTGCCTCCTAATGATCCTTTAGAACAATATTTGCTAGACCATGAAAAGGATATGTTTATGAATGAAAGAAGGGAAATAGATGAAGTATTCTTTAAACATGGACCTATTTTGAAACACAACTTGCGTGTTGAAATTCTAGGGGATCCTCCTCCACCCAAGGGTGACCCCGTGTTTGAGCTTAAACCATTACCTGATACTCTTAAATATACTTATCTTGATGAAAAGAAGATATATCCTGTTATTATTAGTGCTAACCTTTCAGAGCGGGAAGAAGAGAAATTATTGAAAACTCTGAAGAAGCACCGTCTTTGCTATTGGATATACTCTTGATGATCTTAAGGGCATTAGTCCCACTCTATGCCAGCACAAAATAAAATTGGAGAAAGACGCTAAACCGGTTGTTGATCACCAACGATGGTAAATCCTAAGATGAAACAAGTTCTAAGAAAATAAATACTAAAGCTTCTAGAGGCAGGTATAATTTATCCGGTTGCTGATAGTCAATGGGTATGTCATGTCCATTGTGTCCCTAAGAAGGGAGGCATTACTGTTGTTCCTAATGATAAAGATGAATTGATCCCACAAAGAATTGTTACAGGTTATAGAATGGAACTGATTTCCGCAAACTAAATAAAGCTACTAAAAAGGATCATTACCCTTTTCCTTTTATCGGTCAAATGCTAGAAAGATTATCCAAACATACACATTTTTCCTTTCTAGATGGTTATTCTGGTTTCTCTCAAATACCTGTGTCAAAAGAGGATCAAGAAAAGACTAGTTTTACTTGCCATTTTGGTACCTTTGCTTAAAGACGTATGCCTTTTGGTTTATGTAATGCACCTGCTACCTTTCAAAGATGCATGATGGCTATATTCTCTGACTTTTGTGAAAATATTGTTGAGGTTTTCATGGATGATTTTTCCGTGTATGGAACTTCTTTTGATGATTGCTTAAGCAACCTCGATCGAGTTTTGCAGAGATGTGAAGAAACTAATCTTGTCTTGAATTGGGAGAAGTGCCACTTTATGGTGAATGAAGGTATTGTCTTGGGGCATAAAATTTCTAAAAGAGGTATTAAAATTGATAAAGCTAAAGTTGATGCTATTGAAAAGATGCCGTTGTCGGTGCCAAAACCGGCGGATCTCGGGTAGGGGGTCCCGATTTGTGCGTCTTAGGCTGATGGTAACAGGAAGCAAGGGACACAATGTTTACCCAGGTTCGGGCCCTCTCGATGGAGGTAAAATCCTACTTCCTGCTTGATTAATATTGAAGATACGAGTAGTACAAGAGTAGATCTACCACGAGATCGTAAAGGCTAAACCCTAGAAGCTAGCCTATGATGGTATGATTGTAATTGTGATCGGCCTTCTATGGACCAACCTCTCCGATTTATATAGACACCGGAGAGGGCTAG
Source organism: Aegilops bicornis (assembly GCA_021605145.1). Taxonomy (NCBI): domain Eukaryota; kingdom Viridiplantae; phylum Streptophyta; class Magnoliopsida; order Poales; family Poaceae; genus Aegilops; species Aegilops bicornis. The sequence continues at coordinate 679,896,971 of CM038671.1, forward strand.
GGTTTACATGGAGTCGGTTACAAGGAAGGAGATATAATATCCGGATCGCCAAGCTTGCCTTCCACACCAAGGAGAGTCCCATCCGGACACGGGACGGAGTCTTGAGTCTTGTATCTTCACGCTTCAATAGTCCGGACGATGTATACAGTCCGGCTGTCCGGATACCCCCTAATCGAGGACTCCCTCAGTAGCCCCTGAACCAGGCTTTCAATGATGATGAGTCTGGCGTGTAGTCTTGTCTTCGGCATTGCAAGGCGGGTTCCGTCTCCAAATACTCCAAAGTATCTGTGATGATGAATAGTGTCCGGCATCCCATCAATGTTGTACTCCTCGGCTTCAGTGCTTCAATAATGACCATCTCCACGTGTCGAACGAGTGCGAGGAGCCGAAGCATTTTCGCATTTGCCACCTCCAACCTTTCGGGCTGACCGTCTATTTGAAGAGACGGGGATTCTCAGATCCAGACCTCACTCTCCCCCCTCGAGCAAGGATCCAACAGAGCGCTCCGGGAAAACCATTCCAACATGGCCGATCGTCGCAGCTCCTCTGCTCACTCTCCTCGCTCCAAACCGAGGGACTGGGAAGAGTGTTCAGTTCCCCATAGCCGTTTGATCGAGTTACAAACCCAAGGGTTTCTCCCACCGGCATTCATGGTCCCCGTCCGAGCCGGGATAGCCACCTATAACGGCGGGGAACAGGCAGAGGGATCTCCTAATCCATCTCCAGAGGAGCGAATATGCCTCATCCCGCATCTGCTAAGGGGCGTCGGGTTTCCCATCCACCCGTTCCTTCGCAGGCTCCTAGAGTTCTACGGCCTCCAGTTGCAGAACTTTACCCCTGCCTCTATACTACATATAGCAGGATACGTTGCCCTTTGCGAGCTATTTTTAGGCTGCGAGCCTCACTTCGGGTTATGGAAGAAGCAGTTCTGCCTTGTCCCCCGCAACCAGGGAGAATCCCTATGTCAGGTGGGCGGGGCCGAAGTATGGCGCATTGCCGAGACTGGATACCTATCCGGCACTCCCAAGAAGGCACCAGAGAACTGGCCTTCAGAGTGGTTCTATATTGACGACATTCCCCTTCCGGATCCAGTCCGGACAGGTCTCCCCAATTGATGAACGCCCGCCAAGGGCATCGTCTAAATTTGGCGCCCGAGGCCCCCAAGAGGAGGATACCAGGGAAATACATTACGATGAGCAAGATAAAATTCTTGGCCAAATCCGGATGACGATAGTCGAGGTTATGGCAATATGCATGTCTGGAGTGCAACCGCTTCAATATCGGGGGAAGCCCATGTGGCACTTCAACGGGGAAGATGATGCCACTCGCTGTGGCCGTAAGGGTCCGTACTCCGCCACTGCTCTGGCAAGGATATTGTCCGACTTATACAAAGGGGAAGAGGAAGAATTACTTCACATCAAATCGCGAGATGGATTCTCCATGTACAACCCCCGAAATTGGGTAAGTTGTCATTCCTTTCCCCGCGTCACTTATTGTGGCCTTCTTCGCTAAGATTATCTGCCTCGATATTCCCAAGCAGGAACTGAGAAGGGCCGTAGAAGGAATCTCCAGCCCCTCCCCGCAGCCAGAGGACCCCGAAAGGGCCCTAGATCCAGGACTCGAAGAAGATCCGGATATTACCGTGGAGCTCGTCAACGGGATATTTTATCAAGCGAGCTGCGATGGTGCCTCAGTGGCCATTATTGTCGACTATCCTGGACCGCTGCCTACGTCGCGCGCAAGCCAAGCCGAAAAAACCAATCCTCCGAAGAGTACCCCCTTCAGATGTCATGTCTTACCCTTGAAGTGTCGTGTTTTTGCAGAGATGACGGCCGGAGCGTGGGACCGAGCCCCTAGGGACTCGTCGGCCAAGGGCGTCCGGATCGGGCAGGCTTAAGAGGAAGGCGGTAAGGGTCGACTCGCCGCTATAGAGGTAAGGCAAAAACCTGTGCTGTGATTATGGTATTTTTGAAGTATGACAACACCCTTTGTGTCCTGGCAGGAAGAGGAGCAGCCGGACTATATCCGAGGATCCTGCCAACCACGCCTCCACCAGGCGGATTCCAAAACCGGCTTCGAGAGCGGAGGCGGGAGCGGGGCCGATGCCGCATAGTTCTCCAACAGAGAATGCGGATATGCTCTCGGCCACGAATTCCAAAGTAGAGAGCGCCATGAATCACCGGCGCCGACGGGCCGTACTTCGGAACAACATCTTTTCCGAAGAGGCATTTAACGTCTTCAATTCGGGAACGCATACATCCGAGCTGCTCAAGGCGGGCTTGCCCGAGCAACGGACCAGTATACCAAAGATATACGAGTAAGAAAATTTGATAAGCATGTGTAGCAGTAGCCCCTGAGACTTGAAACGGTTGGAACAACTGTTTTAAGGATCAATTTATGCACAAGTCCTTGTAGATAAGAACGAGCAATTGTCTCGGGAGCTGGAGGAGCGCAAGGCCGGTGAGGGCGCGATTGCCAAGTTAGAGGAATCCCAAAAGCCCTCATCTGGTAACAGTTGTCGCAATTGTACGAAGATGCACCAGTCAGTAAATGGCTGATATGACAAGTCTAACAAAAAATTCTGCAGACAATCCCGGGGTGAATCCGGAGGGCGTAAGAGATGACGAATCACATCTGAAAAGGCAGCTGAAGGTTGGCGAGCGCATTCTTATGCAAGTTAGGCAGGAGAAGAACAATCTTCAAGATGCCAAAGTCCAGCTGGGCGTGGAGTTAAAAGATCTCCGCGCCCAGTTGGCGGACTCCATGAAGGAGAACAAAAGGCTTCGACACGGCATTTACGGTAAGTGCCTAGACGAACTATAGTATAGTTCGGCGCGGAAGTATATTGAAAGGTTTTGCTTGTAGGAATGTTAACGGGTCGCCCTGAGGAGGAGATGCCCTCATCTGCAGGCGATTTACTACAAGACCTCTTACAACTGCACGAGCGAGCTTGGCAGGTGATGCAGGGCGTTGCTCAGGTCTTGTGGCCATCAAGCCTCCTGCCGAATGGCATGGGGGAGCTTGTGATATGCTTCAAGGAGCACGGCGGCGCTTACGATTGTGGGAGATGTCAGCCTACCGGCAAGGTGCAAGAGAAGCCTGGGCTATGGTGAAGACGCACTACACCAAGCTGGACCCGAACCATATGGCCGAAGTCTGTAGGACCTTGAAGTATGTCTAGAGGGGGGGGGTGATTAGACTACTTGACCAATTAAAAACTTAACCTTTTCCCAATTTTAGTCTTTGGTAGATTTTAACTATTTTAGCACAAGTCAAGCAATCCTCACACAGTTCAAGCAAGCATGCAAAGAGTATATGAGAAGCGGAAAGTAAAGCATGCAACTTGCTAGAAAGTAAAGGGAAGGGTTTGGAGAATTCAAACGCAATTTGAGACACGGATGTTTTTGTCGTGGTTCCGATAGGTGGTGCTATCGTACATCCACGTTGATGGAGACTTCAACCCACGAAGGGTAGCAGTTGCCTTGAGTCCATGGAGGGCTCCACCCACGAAGGGTCCATGAAGAAGCAACCTTGTCTATCCCATCATGGCCGTCGCCCACGAAGGACTTGCCTCACTAGTGGTAGATCTTCATGAAGTAGGCGATCTCCTTGCCCTTACAAACTCCTTGGTTCAACTCCACAATCTTGTTGGAGGCTCCCAAGTGACACCTAGCCAATCTAGGAGACACCACTCTCCAAGAAGTAACAAATGGTGTGTTGATGATGATCCTTGCTCTTGTGCTTCAAATGATAGTCTCCCCAACACTCAACTCTCTCTCTCTCACAGGATTTGGATTTGGTGGAAAGAAGATTTGAGTGGAAAGCAACTTGGGGAAGGCTAGAGATCAAGATTCATATGGTAGGAATGGAATATCTTGGCCTCAACACATGAGTAGGTGGTTCTCTCTCAGGAATGGTAAGTTGGAAGTGTAGGTTTGTTCTGATGGCTCTCTCCACGAATCAAGAGGAGGTGGAGGGGTATATATAGCCTCCACACAAAATCTAACCGTTACACACAATTTACCAATCTCGGTGGGACCGAATCAATAAACTCGGTCTGACCGATTCAGTAAACCTAGTGACCGTTAGTGATTTCGGTGGGACCGACATGCAACTCGGTAGGACCGATATGGTTAGGGTTAGGGCATAATGTAATCTCGGTGAGACCGATTACACAAACTCGGTGAGACCGATTTTGGTAATTAGCTAACCAGAGAGTTGGTCAGGTAAACTCGGTGGGACCAATTCGCTCTTTTCGGTGAGACCGAAATGTTACGAAAAGGAAACAGAGAGTTTACATTGCAATCTCGATTGGACCGATCACTCACTTCGGTTAGATCGAAATGTTACGAAGGGAAACAGAGAGATTACAATCCCATCTCAGTGAGATCGAGATCCCTATCGGTGAGACCGATTTACCTAGGGTTTGTGGCAGTGGCTATGACATCTGAACTCGGTGGCGCCGGATAGAAAGAATCAGTGGGGCCGAGTTTGACTTTGGGTTTAGGTCATATGTGGATGTGAGAAAGTAGTTGAGGGTTTTTGGAGCATATCACTAAGCATCATGGAGCAAGAAACTCATTAAGAAACACCTCATCCCTCCTTGATAGTACTGGCTTTTCCTATAAACTCAATGTGATCTTGGATCACTAAAATGTAAAATGCAGAGTCTTGAGCTTTTGAGCTTGCGCCAATCCTTTTATCCCTGATATTTTGAGGGATCCACTTTCATCATCCATGCCATGCCATTCATTGAGCTTTCCTGAAATGTTTGTCTTGGAATAGTATTAGCTCAATGAGCTATATGTTGTTATGAATTACCAAAACAACCTAGGGAAAGTTGCACTTTCAAAGTCGGACCGGCGGGGCCAGATGGGCAAGAAATTCCCGTGAGTCTGGTATATGACCAGGTAGCGTTACCCGCAAAGTATTCTCAATAAGATTGTAAGCTAGATAGCCTGTTGGATGGTATAGAGGAGGAATATAGTCAGTCGAAGTGACTGTGTAATTCAATGGACATAAGTAGTCCCTAGCCGGATTAAAATCATTTGTCATGGCTGACCTTTTCGCTTCAGCCCCCGGATCCTATAGTCCTGGGTGTGTCCGAATACCCACTCAGTTATACAAAACCGGGGTATGCGTGGACACTAGGCATAGGGGTCATAAGTGCTTGAACAGACAAGTACCCAACTAGTTATGTTATATTACATGGATAGTAGGAAACATCTTCCAGGGAGAATAGTTCTGTTAGGGGTTCCTTTCCCTGGGTACACATGCGACTATGCACATGTCCGGACTGTGAACAAGGGCGCAGGATACAAAACTTCTGGGGATTGACGTTGTAATAAACGAATACATCTTTTGTTCACCGACCGAATATTCTCTTAAGGAAACTAGCTTTTGGCTTCACCCAGTCTGAGGTACACATCCGGCTAAACCGGCAGTGACAATCGCAGAGGTGCTCCCCTTATGCCCTAGCCGAATTAAAGGGAACGTAGGGCATAAACACAAGAGCCAGGCAACCCAGCTTGGCCACATCTTAAGTCATATCGATGCATATAATGGTGAAGAAAAGGCACATATGGAAAAAGAAACGCATATGTGATGGGCAAAAAGCCGTTAGAGTAATTATTTTTAGCTTCCGTATAGGAAGCCCCCAGGTATTACTTACACACATAGTATGGCCGGAAGGATCCGGGAGTCTGTACTGTATTAAATACTTTGTGTGAAGAGAAAAAAAGGTCGAGAAAGGAAAAGGGAGGGCGCATAATTAAAAAGGAGGGGATAAGGAGGCGAACACTTAGTTCGGCGCTAGGCGTAGAATCTCCGGAGTCTGGCCGCGTTCCATGGGTTCGGCTCGAGTCTGTTATCAGATGCATTACGTAAGCGGTATGCTCCTCCGGTGAGAACTTTGTCAATGACGAAGGGACCTTCCCACTTGGGTTTGAGCTTGTCCTTCTTCTTCTCCGGTAGGCGTAGAATGAGCTCGCCAATATTATAAGTTTTGGCCCGCACTTCTCTGCTTTGGTATCGTCGAGCTTGCTGTTGATAGAATCACGGAGGCGGGCTTTTCTTGACGTCGCGCTCCTCCTCCAGGGCATCCAAGTTATCCTGCCGATCTAACCCGGCTTCCTTCTCTTCGTACATGCGTACGCGTGGTGAATCATGTATTATGTCGCAGGGTAGTACTGCTTCCGCGCCGTACACCATAAGAATGGTGTATATCCGGTGGTGCGATTTGGCGTAGTCCGCAGCCCCTAGAGTACGGAGTCGAACTCCTCGACCCAGTGCGTATCCGACTCTGTCAAGGATCGCACTAGTCTGGGTTTGATGCCGCTCATGATGAGACCGTTTGCCCGTTCGACCTGGCCGTTTATTTGGGGATGGTAGGCGAGGCGTAGTCGAGCTTAATGCCCATTTGTCAAGACCAATTTTTCACTTCATCGGCTCTGAAATTAGAGCCATTATCAGTGATGATGCCGTGGGGGACGCCGTATCGGTGTACAACCCCGGATATGAAGTCTATAACTGGTCCAGATTCGGCCGTTTTGACTGGTTTGGCTTCTATCCATTTGGTGAACTTGTCCATCATGACCAACAAGTATTTTTTTATTATGGCTTCCCCCTTTAAGGGGTCCGACCATGTCTAGCCCCCGGACCGCAAAGGGGCAAGTTATGGGGATTGTTTGGAGAGCGGTAGGGGGCATATGACTCTGATTGGCAAAGGGCTGGCAACCGACGCAGTGTTGGACAAGGTCCTGTGCGTCTGCTCGGGCGGTCGGCCAATAAAAACCTATACGGAAGGCTTTGCTGACTAGCGCTCGAGCCGCGGCGTGGTGTCCGCCCAGTCCGGCATGGATTTCAGCCAAGAGCTGCCGCCCTTCCTCTTCGAAGATGCATCTTTGGAGCACTCCGGTCGCACTTTTCTTGTAGAGTTCCCCTTCATGGACTTTATAAGCTTTAGAACATCGGACGATGCAGCGTGCTTCATTTTGGTCTTTGGGGAGCTCCTGCCTATTTAGGTAGGCCAAGAAAGGCTCGGTCCACGGGGCGATTACAGCCGTGATTTCGTGGGCCGAAGGTGTTATTTCGGTGGCGGAGCCTCCGATTATGTCTGATAGTTCGGAATCTGGGGGTGTGTTCGGATCCGTGCTAGTATTGCCGGACTCCCCTTCCCATACTACGGATGGCTTGAACAACCTTTCAAGGAAGACGTTAGGTGGGACAGGGTCGCGTTTAGCGCCCGATCTTGGCGAGGGCGTCCGCCGCTTGGTTGTTTTCTCGAGCCACATGGTGGAATTGAGCCCCTCGAACCAAGCTGACATTTTGAGGACGGCATTACGGTGAGCCGCCATTTTCGGATCCTTGGCGTCGAAGTCTCCGTTGATTTGTGATATTGCCAGGTTTGAATCCCCGCGCACTTCCAGGCGTTGAATGCCCATAGAGACTGCCATCCGGAGACCGTGCAACAGAGCCTCATATTCGGCCACATTGTTGGAGTCTGTGTATAATATTTGGAGGACGTACTGGATCGTGTCTCCGGTGGGAGACATCAGGACTACACCTGCTCCCAATCCGGCCAGCATTTTAGAGCCGTTGAAGTGCATGATCCAGTTAGAGTACGCGCCGTACTCTTTAGGGAGTTCGGCTTCTGTCCATTCGGCGACGAAGTCAGCCAGTAATTGTGACTTGATGGCCCATCGTATATGTTATGTCGAACGGAAGGAGCTCGATGGCCCATTTAGCAATCCGGCCCGTAGCGTCACGGTTATTTATTATGTCATTGGGTGGTACTTCGGAGGCCACCGTAATCGAACACTCTTGAAAGTAGTGTCGTAGCTTCCGGGATGCCATGAAGACCGCGTATGCTATTTTTTGATAGTGTGGGTATCGGGATTTGCATGGGCTGAGGACCGTGGATACGTAATAAACCGGCTTCTGGAGCGGGAATTTGTATCCGTCAACCTCTTGTTCGACGACGAGCACTGCGCTTACAACTTGATGTGTTGCGGCTATGTACAGCAGCATAGATTCGCCGATATTTGGCGCTGTTAGGACTGGATTACTGGCCAATAAGGTCTTTATTCCGTCCAGTCCAGACGCGGCTGCATCCGTCCACACGAAGTGTTCGGTGCGCCGGAGAAGGCGGTAAAGAGGTAATGCCTTTTCTCCTAACCTGGAGATAAAGATGCTAAAAGCAGCCACGCAACCAGCCAGTTGTTGGAGGTGTTTGAGGTCTGTTGGTATAGCCAAGCTGCGTGTAGCTCGGATTTTTGCGGATTCGCTTCAATTCCTCTATTGGAAACAATGAAGCCCAACAGTTTCCCGAGGGGCAAAACGCATTTTTTCCGGGTTCAGCTTGATGTCGTATGTCCGGAGGTTATCGAATGTAAGCCTCAAGTCATCTATTAGGGTTTTGGCGTGTCTTGTTTTTATGACCACGTCGTCCACGTATCACCTCCTTTGTTTTGCCGATTTGCTTTTCCAGGCATGTTTGAATCATGCGTTGATAGGTTGCGCCGGCATTCTTGAGCCCGAGAGGCATAGTGTTGAAGCAAAAAGGGCCATATGGCGTTATGAAAGCTGTTGCAGCTTGGTCAGACTCTGCCATTTTTATTTGATGGTATCCAGAGTATGCGTCGAGGAAACACAACAAGTCATGTCCTGTTGTGGCATCGATGATTTGATCGATGCGAGGGAGGGGAAAGGGATCTTCGGGGCAAGCCTTGTTGAGGTCTTTAAAGTCGACACATAGGCGCCAGGATCTGTCCTTCTTTGGTACCATTACTAGATTTGCCAGCCAATCCGGATGCTTGATATCTCTGATGAATCCGGCCTCTAGTAGTTTGGCTAGCTCTTCCCCCATGGCTTGCCGTTTGGGCTCTGAGAACCGCCTTAGAGTCTGCTTGAACGGTTTGTAGCCTTTTAGTATATTGAGGCTGTGTTCGGCCAATCTGCATGGGATGCCCGGCATGTCTGATGGGTGCCAGGCGAAAATGTCCCAATTCTCACGTAAGAAGTCTCGCAGTGCGGCGTCCATTGCGGGGCTCAACTGTGTCCCGATGGAAGCTGTCTTCATGGGGTACGTTGGATGGACTTGGAATTTGACTATCTCGTCTGCGGGTTTAAATGAGGTGGACTTGGGTTGCTTGTCGAGTATCACGTCATCCCTGTCCACGTTTGACCTAAGTGTAGTTAGTTCTTTGGCCGCTAGGGCTTCGGATAATGCTTCCAGGGCTAATGCTGCGGTCTTGCTTTCGGCGTGAAGTGCGACGTCCGGATCACTGGCGAGAGTGATGATTCCATTGGGTCCGGGCATTTTAAGCTTCATGTACCCGTAATGGGGTATAACTTGAAAGCTTGTAAACGCGTCCCGCCCTAGAAGGGCGTGGTATCCGCTGCTAAAAGGAGCCACTTGGAATGTGATTTCTTTGGACCTATAATTCTCCGGGGTCTGAATACCACATCGAGTGTGATTTTCCCTTTTGGCAGCTTCCTGACTAGGGATAATTCCCCTGAAGGTTGTGCCGCTTTGTTCAATGCGGCTTTTATCAATTTCCATCTTGTTGAGTGTTTCCACATAGATCAAGTTTAATCCGCTTCCGCCGTCCATGAGTACTTAAGTGAGCCGAAAGCCGTCCATGATTGGGCTAAGGACCAGAGCGGCCGGTGCCCGGACAGTCTGGAATCGAGGTTCATCACTGGCATTGAAATTTATAGCAGTGTCGTCCCATGGGTTTATTTTTGCCACACGGCAGATTTCAGCGGAGCTTCGATGAGCTCGCTTGCGCCTATTGTTTAAGGCAAAAGTCTCGAAGATTGTTAGTACCGTATTGTGTTCAGTGGTAGGATGTTGTTCTGCTTTATGGCTTGCAAGAAGGTCCTCACCACTTTTTGCGACCTGCCGGAGTATCCAACATGCCCTAAGGCTATGAGTTGGCGTTGTGTCCGGAGTACTGTGGAGTTTACATGGCCCATTGAGCCATTCTTCCAATACGGTTCCCCACCCTGGGGTGGGCTTTGGTTTCTTGGGGGTTTGATCGGCCGACTTACGAGAGTTCACCCGTTTAGTTCGGACAAAGGTTTTGGTGAGAGTCGGACTATCCCAAAATTCTGTTTGGGTCTTCCAGGTGCTTTCCATCGCATGGTACTTCTGTACTATGGTTGCCAAGTCCGCAAAGTGTGCTATGTCACGGCGACTTATAGCATTAAGGATTCCTTTGTTCGTGCAGTTTTTGCAGAAAAGCGAGACTACGTCCTCCTCGCGGCAGTCCTTGACCTTGTTTAGCACAAGGAGGAATCTGGCCCAGTAACGATGTACTGTCTCCTGGGGCTCTTGCCTGATATGGGAGAGACAGTTTAAGTCCGTGTGGGTGGGGATAGCTGAATCTGGATTCTGATCCGCTCTAGCACCCAGGGGCATGGGAACTTCCGAGCCCGACAGCTCGGGATCCGGGGTGTTGTCCAATTTCTCCGGCCCAATGCCCGATTCTAAGTCCGAGATCCGGGTCATGTATTCCCTTGGGCGGGTGTCCGGCTCAAGGAGCTCGGTGATCTGGACATAATTCGTCCTCAGAATTGAGGGGCAATCCGTGTGTGGTTCCTCCACTACCGCTATCTCATGGGTGGCCGGCGGGGATTTAATGTCCCTTTGGTCGGGTTTAAGCCCGATCCGGTCATAGTCCGTAGCGACTCCCAAAGCGGCAATGTGGTCCAAGAGCTCATTAAGGGAGGAGAGCTCTATCGGATCCATCTGTTCGGCGAGTTCCGAATTGACGCGAAGGTTATGTGTGATGACCCGAGAATTGACGCGAAGGTTATGTGTGATGACCTGAGAGGCCATCGTCGGCGCAACCGCCGATGGGGCAGCCATGATGAAGCCGCCAAGTCGGAGAGTTTGGCCTACAGCCAGTGCTCCCCCAGAGGTAATTTCGTCCTTGACAATGAGACGAGACATCGAGCCTTGCAGCAACGACACAGAGGAATTCTCAGTGAAAGCACCAATGTCGGTGTCAAAAGCGGCGGATCTCGGGTAGGGGGTCCCGATCTGTTCGTCTTAGGCTGATGGTAACAGGAAGCAAGGGACACAATGTTTACCCAGGTTTGGGCCCTCTCGATGGAGGTAAAACCCTACTTCCTGCTTGATTAATACTCCCTCCGTTCCTTGATATAAGGTGTACAGATTTTTGATAAAAAGTCCAAAATTTAAGGTGTATTGTGTTTCACCATCGTTTGAATAATTTTTCAGGGATTTGATTACATTTACTTATATAAGGCAAGCTCCTCCATATTCTCATGTCAGTTAGTCAGGTGTAATCTCGCTCAAATTTTGTGAAATTTTCCCTCCACGTTCGTTCTTTAATTTCCGTGCCAAAAACTATACACCCTATATTTAGGAACGGAGGGAGTATTGAAGATACGAGTAGTACAAGAGTAGATCTACCACGAGATCGTAGAGGCTAAACCCTAGAAGCTAGCCTATGATGGTATGATTGTAATTGTGATTGGCCTTCTATGGACCAACCTCTCCGGTTTATATAGACACCGGAGAGGGCTAGGGTTTACATGGAGTCGGTTACAAGGAAGGAGATATAATATCCGGATTGCCAAGCTTGCCTTCCACGCCAAGGAGAGTCCCATCCGGACACGGGACGGAGTCTTGAGTCTTGTATCTTCACGCTTCAATAGTCCGGACGATGTATACAGTCCGACTGTCCGGATACCCCCTAATCCAGGACTCCCTCAGTCGTGTCCTAAGGACATCAAAGGTGTAAGAAGTTTCCTTGGTCATGCCGGTTTTATAGGATGTTCATTAAAGACTTCTGAAAAATTTCTAGGCCTCTGACTAATCTCTTACAATTGTCTTTGATGTTGATTGTGTAGAAGCATTTGAAATACTTAAGAAAGCTTTGATTTCTGCACCTATTGTTCAGCCACCTGATTGGAATTTACCCTTTCAAATTATGTGTGATGCTAGTGATTATGTTGTAGGTGCTGTTCTAGGACAAAGAGTTGATAAGAAATTAAATGTTATCCAATATGCTAGTAAAACTCTAGACAGTGCCCAGAGAAATTATGCTACTACTGAAAACGAATTTTTCGCAGTTGTATTTGCTTGTGATAAGTCCAGACCTTATACTGTTGATTCTAAAGTAACTGTTCACACTGATCATGCTGCTATTAAATATCTTATGAAAAAGAAAGATGCTAAACCTAGACTTATTAGATGGGTTCTCCTACTACAAGAATTTGATTTGCATGTTATTGATAGAAAGGGAGCTGACAACCCCATTGCAGACAACCTATCTAGGTTAGAGAATGTTCTTGATGACCCACTACCTATTGATGATAGCTTTCCTGATGAACAATTAGCTATCATAAATGCTTCTCGTACTGCTCCATGGTATGCTGATTATGCTAATTACATTGTTGCTAAATTTATACCACCTAGTTTCACATACCAGCAAAAGAAAAAGTTTTTCTATGATTTAAGACATTACTTCTGGGATGACACACACCTTTATAAAGAAGTGGTAGATGGTGTTATTAGACATTGTGTACCTGAGCTTGAACAGGAATAGATCCTACGCAAGTGTCACTCCGAGGCTTATGGAGGACACCATGCGGGAGATAGAACTACACATAAGGTATTGCAATCCGGTTTTTATTGGCCTACTCTCTTCGAAGATGCCCGTAATTTTATCTTGTCTTGTGATGAATGTCAAGGAATTGGTAATATTAGTAGACGTCAAGAAATGCCTATGAATTATTCACTTGTTATTGAACCACTTGATGTTTGGGGATTTGATTATATGGGGCCGTTTCCTTCCTCTAAGGGTATACACATATTTTAGTTGTTGTTGATTACGTTACTAAGTGGGTAGAAGCTATTCCAACTAGTAGTGATGATCATAACACCTCTATTAAGATGCTTAAAGAAGTTATTTTTCCGAGGTTTGGAGTCCCTAGATACTTAATGACTGATGGTGGTTCACTTTTTATTCATGGTGCATTTTGTAAGCTGCTTGCTAAGTATGACGTTAATCATAGAATTGCATCTCCATACCACCCACAGTCTAGTGGTCAAGTAGAATTGAGTAATAGAGAGCTTAAATTAATTTTGCAAAACACTGTTAATAGATCTAGAAAGAATTGGTCCAAAAAACTTGATGATGCATTATGGGCCTATAGAACTGCATATAAAAATCCTATGGGAATGTCTCCATATAAAATGGTATATGGAAAAGCATGTCACTTACCTCTCGAACTTGAACAGAAGGCATATTGGGCCATTAAGGAGCTCAATTATGATTTCAAACTTGCCGGTGAGAAGAGACTATTTGACATCAGCTCACTTGATGAATGGAGAACTCAGGCCTATGAGAATGCCAAACTGTTTAAAGAAAAAGTTAAAAGATGGCATGACAAAAGGATACAATAGGAGGTTTAATGTAGGTGATTATGTGTTGCTATTCAACTCTTGTTTAAGATTTTTTGCAGGAAAACCTCTCTCTAAATGGGATGGTCCTTACGTTATCGAGGAGGTTTATCGTTCCGGTGCCATAAAAATCAACAACTTCTAAGGCACAAATCCGAAGGTGGTGAACGGTCAAAGAATCAAACATTATATCTCAGGTAATCCCATAAATGTTGAAACTAATGTTATTGAGACCGTAACCCCGGAGGAATACATAAGGGATACTTTCCAGAACGTTTCAGACTCCGAAAAGGAATAGGTATGTGGTATGGTAAGTAAACCGACTCCAAAACAATTCTAATAGCAATTTTTCTCCGTTTTGGAATATTTAAGAAAATAGGAAAATAATAAGTAGTCCGGGAAGGATACGAGGCGTCCACAAGGGTGGAGGGCGCGCCCTTCCCCCCTGGGCGTGCCCCCTGCCTTGTGGGCACCTCGTTTGCCCTCCGGACTCCGTTTTCTTGCACGATACTTCTTTTGGTCGGTAAAAATTCACTATATAATCTCCCAAAGGTTTTGACCACCGTACCATGCAAATATCCTCTGTTTTTGTTTCGGGCTATTTCTATAGCAGATTTAGAGCAAGATGTCTTCTCAAGAGTCAGTCAGGGAGAGTCGGGTGCCTCATCCGACACCGGGACTAGGAGCAAACAGTGATGCTGACCACTTTGGTCCATCAACGGAGGGAGAGATGGAGGCTGACTTGAAAAGGATAGATGCCATGGAGGAGGATCAAGAAGTTACTTCTCGTTTCCGAGCCGGATTCACGATGGGGGAACTACAGAGCTCAACTATTCCAAACTCGGTCATCCCTTCCAATATCAGATTTATTTCTTATGAAAATATGAAAAAGGGTGCTACTTGTTCTCCCACAGCAATGCAACACCCTTGGATGAAAGGAGCTTTAGCCGTCACGGGTAAGCTCTTACTGGACCCCAAGTAGCAAGTCAATAAGCTCGAGGAGGAGAATCGTATCCTGAGGGGCATCATCGCCAAGAATATCACATCACCACCTCCAAAGAAAGAGACATAATCACATCGGTATGGGCACTCCCCTTGGCAACTGCCAAGCTTGGGGGAGGTGCCCCGGTATCGTATCACCATCACACTCCTACCTTTACCGTTTTTTCTTAGTTTGATCCTTTTGGTAATATCTTGATCTAGTAGAATAAAGTTTTAGTGTGATCTAGTTTTGAGCTTTGCTTTATGATCCTTCTATGTAATCGAGTCCGTGAGCTTTATATAATAAAGATTAGTTTTGAGTCAAGTGCTTGGTTATCTTGATATGATCTTGAGGGAATAAAAATAAAATAAAAAAGAAGAATGAAAAGAATTTAAGAGATCGTATTGATCTTATGGAGAGTAATGACTTCACATATAAAGAGTATGATGAATAAAAGTTGTTGAGAGTTGACAAACATAGTTTTGGTCATCGTTGCAATTAATAGGAAGTAATAAAGAAAGAGAGGTTTTCACATATAAATATACTATCTTGGACATCTTTTATGATTGTGAGCACTCATTAAAATATGACATGCTAAAAGTTGATGTTGGACAAGGAAGACAACGTAATGGGTTATGTTTTCTTATATCCGAAATAAAGTATATTGTCATGGATCATCCAACATGTTGGGCTTGCCTTTCCCTCACATGCTAGCCAAATTCTTTGCACTAAGTAGAGATACTACTTGTGCTTTCGTATATCCTTAAACCCGGTTTTGCCATGAGAGTCCACCATATCTACCTATGGATTGAGTAAGATCCTTCAAGTAAGTTGTCATTGTTGCATGCAATAAAATTGCTCTCTAAATATGTATGATTTATTAGTGTGGAGAAAATAAGCTCTATACGATCTTGTGATGCGGAAGAAATAAAAGCATCGGACTGCATAATAAAGGTCCATATCACAAGTGGCAATATAAAGTGACGTTCTTTCGCATTAAGATTTTGTGCATCCAATCATAAAAGCACATGACAACCTCTGCTTCCCTCTGCGAAGGGCCTATCTTTTATTCTTGTCTTATACATTATGCAAGAGTCATGGTGATCTTGACCTTTCCTTTTTACATTTTATCCTTTGGCAAGCACACTGTGTTGGAAAGATCCTGATATATATATCTAATTGGATGTAAGTTATCATGAACTATTATTGTTGACATTACCCTTGAGGTAAAAGGTTGGGAGGCAACACTATAAGCCCCTATCTTTCTCTGTGTCCGATTAAAACTCCATACCCATATGTATTGCGTGAGTGTTAGCAATTGTGAAAGACTAAATGATAGTTGAGTACGTGGACTTGCTGAAAAGCTCTTATATTGACACTTTCCTATGTTATGATAAATTGCAATTGCCTCAGTGACCGAGATCATAGTTTGTTAGTTTTCAATGAAGTGTCAGATTCATACTTGAGATTGTGTATATATTGTTACTTTATCATAATAAATAATATTACAATATATATATATATATATATATATATATATATATATATATGTTGCTGTTATAAGAATGATCATGATGCCCTCATGTCCGTATTTTGTTTTATCGACACCTCTATCTCTAAACAAGTGGACATATTTTTCGATATCGGCTTCCGCTTGAGGACAAGCGAGGTCTAAGCTTGGGGGAGTTGATGCGTCCATTTTGCATCAAGCTTTTATATCGATATTTATTGCATTATGGGCTGTTGTTACACATTATGTCACAATATTTATGCCTATTCTCTCTTATTTTACAAGGTTTACATGAAGAGGGAGAATGCGGTAATTTGGAATTACGAAATTTGGAAAAGTAGCAAATATTAGAGACCTATTACGCACAACATCAAAAGTCCTGAAACTTCACGGAGGCACTTTTGGAATTAATTAAAAATCTTGTGAAAGAATCAACAAGAGGGGCCCACACCACAGCCACGAGGGTGGGGCGCCCTACTAGGCGCGCCCCTTGTCTCGTGGGCTCCCTGGCAGGCCTCCGGTGCCCATCTTCTACTATATGAAGTCTTTCATCCTAGAAAAAATCAGAAGGAAGCTTTCGGGATGAAGCACTGCCGTCTCGAGGAGGAACCTTGGCAGAACCAATCTAGGGCTCCGGCGGAGCTGTTCTGCCGGGGAAACATCCCTCCGGGAGGGGGAAATCGTCACCATCGTCATCACCATCGATCCTCTCATCGGGAGGGGGTCAATCTCCATCAACATATTCACCAGCACCATCTCCTCTCAAACCCTAGTTCATCTCTTGTATCCAATCTTTGTCTGAAAACCTCGATTGGTACTGTGGGTTGCTAGTAGTGTTGATTACTCCTTGTAGTTGATGCTAGTTGGTTTATTTGGTGGAAGATCATATGTTCAGATCCTTTATGCATATTAATACCCCTCTGATTATGAACATGAATATGATTTGTGAGTAGTTATGTTTGATCCACGAGGACATGGGAGAAGTCTTGCTATAAGTAGTCATGTGAATTTGGTATTAGATTCGATATTTTGATGAGATGTATGTTGTCTTTCCTCTAGTAGTGTTATGTGAGCGTCGACTACATGACACTTCACCATTATTTGGGCCTAGAGGAAGGCATTGGGAAGTAATAAGTAGATGATGGGTTGCTAGAGTGATGAAGCTTAAACCCCAGGTTTATCGTTGCCGTAAAAGGGCTGATTTGGGTCCATATGTTTCATGCTATGGTTAGGTTTACCTTAATTCTTCTTTCGTAGTTGCGAATTCTTGCGAGAGGGGTTAATCATAAGTGTGATGCTTGTCCAAGGAAGGGCAGTACCCAAGCACCGGTCCACCCACATATAAAATTATCAAAGTAACGAACGTGAATCATATGAGCGTGATGAAAACTAGCTTGACGATAATTGCCATGTGTCCTCGGGAGTGTTTTTCTTTATATAAGAGTTTGTCTAGGCTTTTCCTTTTCTATAAAAAGGATTGGTCCATCTTGCTGCACCTTATTTACTTTTATTACTTGTTACCCGTTACAAATTACCTTATCACAAAACTATGTGTTACGGATAATTTCAGTGCTTGTAGAGAATACCTTACTGAAAACCGCTTGTCATTTCCTTTCGTTCCTTGTTGGGTTCGACACTCTTACTTATCGAAAGGACTACGACAGATCCCCTATACTTGTGGGTCATCAATAATCTGGGATAACTCCTCACACAGTGAAGCAGGGAATTTAAAAATACCCATCGCAAACACGGGGATAGCTTGAATAACAGACTTGATCTGGATTTCTTTTGCCCCGCTCGAACCATATTTTTCAATATAATCTGAAACCTGCTTGAGCGCTTTATCTTTGGTGGATTGAAACTTACCCGCCTTCATACGACCTTCTGGAATAGGCAAGCCTAGATATTTATCCTCAAAACCATCAATCGTGATTTTAAGGATAACCAAAATAGACACCTGGTCTTCCATAGAGCATTTTTTGCCAAACAATATTGAGCATTTATCCGAACTTAATAGTTGGCCAGTTCCCTCCTCATAAGCCAACAAAATACCTCTAATATTTAAGCTTGCTCCCAGTTACCCTTAAAAAATAGGAGACTACCATCAGCAAAAAGGAGATGAGATATACCTGGGGCATGTCTGTTTAGCCGGAACTCTTGAATAGCCCCTCTTGCCGAAGCATCATTAGTAACAACGACAAAGCTTCAGCCACAAATATGAATAAGTCTGGTGATAGTGGATCCCCTTGCCTGAGACCACGAGAAGGATGAAAAGGCTCTAACAGCTGGCCATTCAAACGCACAGCAAACTTCACAGCGGTAACACAAGACATGATCCACTTGATCCAAGTTGGAGCAAAACCATACGCTTGAAGCATACTTTCCAAGAATTTCCAATCGACACGGTCATACGCTTTAGCGAGATCCAACTTATATGCACAAAATTCACCACGGCTATCTTTTAACGTATTTAAACATTGCATGCATTCAAAAGCGATGAGTGTATTATCAGATATTGATCTTCCAGGGTTGAATGCACTTTGGGTAGGAGAAATCATACCATCTAGCAGAGGTCTTAGTACGTTGACCAGGCACTTGGAGATAATCTTGTAAATCACATTACAAAGGCTGATTGGGTGGAAGTCTTTTATCGTCTGAGGATTCTTCACCTTAGGAATAAGAACAATAGTTGTATCATTTATCCCATCAGGCATAGTTCTAGACATAAAGAATTGCTGGATAGCACGAACAATATCCTCCTTAAGAAGACCCCAATTTCTTTGAAAAAACCTGGCAGGAAACCCATCTGGCCCCGGAGCCTTTAACGGCCCTATTTGGAAGAGGGCATCGCTGATTTCTTGCTCAGAAAACGGTTTACAAAGATCCTCATTCATTTGATCAGTCACCAATGGTTTCACAAGAGAAACGATAGGAGGCGGATTAACAACAGAATTGCAAGAATAAAGATTCTTGAAAAAAGCATTAGTGATACCTTTTATTTCCTCCATATCCTGAGAGAGAGACCCGTCGTCTCTTTTGATGGCAGAAATATTATTTTTCTTCGCTCTCCAAGTGGCCTTCCTATGAATTTTTTTTGTGTTCCTATCTCCCCATTTCATTTTATTCACACAAGATCTCTGCTTCCACATAATTTCTTCCTTTATCAGGAGCTCATCCATTTCCTTTAAAATTTTCTTCCTTTCTACTATTGCTTTATGATCACTTCTGCTAAATAACACACTTAATCTTTTGCGAGCAGATTCAAGCTTTTTAGGCAAATATCCAATGTGAACCTTACTCCACCCATGAAGAGACTTCATCAACTTGTCCAAATTATTAGCAACATCTCCCAGATTATTGACTCTAGCATTTTTATTCCAACACGAATCAATCTGAACTTGCAGCTCCGCATCTTCCCTCTCCCAATACGCTTCATATTTCAAATGTTTAATAAATGTGCCAGAGCGAGGAGCACCCATCAATTCAATAAGAAGAGGGCAATGATCTGACCTGGAGCTGATAATATGCGATACCTTGCAGACAGGAAAGATAGATGACCATTGAGGGCACGCCACCGCCCGGTCCAGCCACACCTTCACATTTTTGTTTCCTTATTGTTATAGGTCCAAGGAATTCCATGAAAACCCAAATCAAACAAATTACATTCAGACATGATCTCACGAAAATTTGCCATAAGTTTTGGTGACCGTTTGATCCGAGAAAAATGCTCATTTTGCCACATAGCCTCATTAAAATCACCAACCATAAACCACGGACCTGACCCTAGAGGTTTTATACGCCTTAACAAATCCCAAATAACATACCTTTGGCTCGCCTTTGGCTCCCCATAGATAAAAGTGCATCTCCACTTAGTGCCATCATCATTAGAAAAGTTCATGCCAATAAAATGTTCCCCATATTTGTTTAACTCCAAAGTGTATAGGTCATCCCAATAGACCGCTAATCCACCTCCTTTGCCTGTTATAGAAACAGTAAAAATATTTTTCATACCCAAGCAGGTTCGCAAACTCTCAAAATACTCTTTATTTTTCCTTTTTTCAGAAAGAAAGATAACATTAGGCCGGTGTGTCTTTGAAAGGCACACAAGTTCTTGAACTGTCCGAGGCTGACCCAAACCTTGGCAATTCCAACATATCATTTTCATGGCTCCTGACGGGCGTCATCGAGTGCGCCCGTCAGTTGACCGGCAGCCCCAGGGCCGGTAGCTTCCTTGCTTATATCCCCTATTTCCTTACCATCGCCTACAGACTCTCTCCTATTTTGAGCCTCCTCCTCTCCCTCATCTATCTCCTCTGTAACATGAACGGTGGGGCCATCTATGCCTACTACAGATTCAACTCTCTCAACACACACTCTTTTACATGTCACACTCATATCCAGAACACCCCTATACTCTATGCTATCAGTACTGGAGCTATTCATGCTAAGAAACAGGTCCTTGTCTCCATCAGGTGAGCGCCTCTTGCTGCCAGCAGTGCACTCAAGCATTGCAGCAAAGGCCGCCTTGCGGCCGGAAAGATCGCTGCCGCTGTCGGTGGAGTGGGGATGCCAAAGACCGCATGTTTAACACTTGCGGCCTGTAGCATAACCTTCTCGTCTTGTTCTTGTCGGTGAAGCCTTTTCCACCGTTGGACTCCAGCAGAAGTGAGGGCTTGCCGCTGGGCGCCGACCTCAGCACCATCGTCACGACCATACTTGTCAATGGCCACCTGGACCTGAGCTTCGCCCTCAAGCCGCTGCAGATGCACGCCCACAACAGCAGAAGAAGCCAGGCTCAGCTGGTGCCCCGGCTGTGCATGCACCTCAGCAGGCGCACCCCCAGCCCATGCCTGAGGTCGTTGTTGCATAGGAACAAAAGTAGCATCACTCGCCTGGTCCTGGATCAGAGCCATAGAGGCCCTAACAGGATCATCCAAATTCCTCTTGTGTCCATCTCCATCCGCAGGACATGACCTAGGGGTGACCAAGTTGACGTGGAGGCCCCCTAGGCACATGAAGTTGAAGATGATCAGCTTGGCTCGCCACCAACTGGTCCGGGGCGCGGCAACCCCTCTGGTACCCGCATCCCCGCCACCTTTTGACATCCAAGCGAAGGACCCGAACTGCCAGCCTTTGAAAGGCTGCCTGACCTTGGACACCGCCGAAATGACTCTGTCCGGCAGCTTTGCCCCGGTGCATCCGAAGTTGAGGAAGCGCTTCCAGTGCGGCGGCGCCTTCATGTCGATGGAGAAGTTTGGCTTGCGCAGTTCCTTTGGCATGCTGCAGAATCTTTCAGTAGTGTGGCCCAGGATGCCACAACAGAAACAAAAATTTGGAAGTTTCTCGTATTTCACCTCAAACGTGATCTCGTCCTTGCTGCTGACCGGAGTGAACCCAACTTCCTTCTTCAGCGACGTGTCCACCTTATGCTCCATGCGAATGGGGAGATGATCGTCAAGGATCATCTTGTTCCGGCGGGACACCGCGATGACCGTGCCGAGCTTCTTGCCGAAGGTCCACCCCATCTCCTCGGTCTTCAACACAAAGGGCAGCTTGTGGATTTGCACCCACAATCTGATGGAGTTAAGGTCGACTCCGCCGGGTTGCCTTGGCCGTCGAAGTCGGCAAAGATGACGGCGTCGTTGTGGAAGTGCCAAGGACAACAGCCAGGACATGCTTCCTATCACCCTCCTCCGAGAACGCCACCACGAAGCGTTTGTCGATGCTCGTGTCCATCTGGGCCCTGGCATCACCACGAAGCCGCCAGGGTCCTTTGAGCTCGTTGACGACGGCCGAGGGATTGGCTGGGTACGGGGAGAGAACTCGCCGCACAACCAGCTTCCCCTTGACCGCATTCACCATTGCCTCCATGTCGATGGCGATTGGCGAGTCGTCTAACTCGCCCACCTTGGCCTTGACGTGCCTGAGGAGAGGAGGAGGGCGCGCCGAGACAACAGTGAAGCCGACAGAGGGGTTCGGGGTAGTGATCAGGACTAGGCCTGACGGACCCCCGACATCACTCCTTCCCTTTCCGACCGTGGGCGTGGCCGGAGGGGTTCGGGTCGTGATCTTGCTAAATTTTGATATGAGAACCAGTACCAATAGACATACTATTTAAAAGAATGAATAATAGAAACAGTGCTTTACTAAGTATACGAAGACCCTTTTCTTTGGCCCGGCCTTCAGAATATTTTCATCCGGATAATATTTGTCACTCAACACACGTGCATACAAAGAGTCTGGCTTCTGGTTTAGTCGACAACACACGTGCCCTTCTTTTTTCTATTGAACACACATCTTCCACCATGTGAACCACTACATCTTCTTTTTGTCATCATCGTCCCCCCACCACAAGCCTAAAATTTCACATATGATTGATTTGGAAATTCCTTTTGGTAGTTTTTATACCAACATGGCTTAGGTTGGAAATTGCCTGCGCTACATGGCTTGAAATAAAGTTTCATTTCCATGGATTGACAGAGTCTTCTCTCTCGAACCCTTCAATCGTTGGCATACTCGCTCTATAACATGTTGAAAGCAATCGCTTTTGTCGATCCCAACCACAGTTTCTTTTCCGAGCAAAGCCCAACCATAGTTGGGAAGTCCAAATACTTATCGGAGAGAGCTTCTCTTATACAGAAATATACAGTTCCCTGCATACATCCTCTCTCACAAACATTACTCCCTCCGGTCCATATCAATTGCCGTTGATTTATGTAGTATTTGAGTTAGAAAAATGCTAGATTTAGCATTTACTAACCAATTGCCCCGACCTCTTATAGATATACTTTGGTTAGTTATTAGATCCCTAAAGTTGTTTAGATAAAGGAATAGAAATTGCTTTTAATCCTTGTCTGGCCTGCAAGTTTGCAACCGTGTGTTTGATTGTTTCGGTGTTTCAGCGCAACCTCTCCCGTGAACTCTCCTGCCCAACCAACTCAAGTGCGCGAACGAGCCCCTACAGCGCCGAACGTAGCAGCATTTTGAGCAGCACCAGAACCAGCACCACACTCTAAATTCGTGAGGTGGCAAGCTACACATCCTGGCGCGGTGGCGCCTTGCTCTGCTTACGTACGTGCTGTCTACCTCAACGCCTCACGGAACGAGCCAATGCTTATCCATCACAGCTCATGCCTGCACGCACCGCCGTCTGCATTCGTCACTCCAACGGATGCCATACGCCGTGCACACATCGATTGGTGGTTTCGGGATCTCAGCAGCATATCTGTACGGGTGCTTGCAGAAGCTACCGATCTTGAGACCATTCGTGGGGAGAAAGTCGATTTCCACGCGCGGTTACGGACGGAAACACCAGCAGAAGCAAAACAAACGCCAAAACGGACGTGGATGGTGTCAGTGAACCCATGGATACGTGGTCTCTTTTCCGTTCTGGGTGAATCGCGGCCCATCTCAACAGTCAGCAGAAAGAATGTCCCGTCTATACCGGCGGAAGCCCTTTCGATCGATGGCGTCAAGGGATCCATGATCTTACTACTATGACGGATCAAACAGCCGCTTTTGTGCGGGTTTTGTAGGTTGCCGAGCTCCGTCCGTAGCATCCATGCCATGATCCAAAAGCACATCTCTTTTTTCTGGAAGCTCGGACCTTCCACAGTTAAAGCTTGCCCTTCTTTCCAAGGAAAATAGTTATAGTTGGAAGTTGGTTATGAAGGATTTTATGTTTTTGTTAAACAATAAATCCTCCCATTGACTTTCATTAAAGCAAGCACCACAGTCTTGCAAGGAATTTTAGTTAAAGTTGGAGTATGTAAATATGAGTCATTTTATTTTATTTTTCGTGTGGTTTGGCTGTATCTCTTTTTAAACAGAGGCAAAAACTTTGTGTGTTTTCATTAATTAAGAAGAGGATAGTTGCGCAGTTCATTGACGTAAAACTGGGTGAAACCTTTATTGGTGGAAATTGTGATGACAATAGACTCGGAATGAAGTTTTTTTTTTCGAAACGGAGGCAAACGTTTTGCCTCATCGATTAATTAAGAAGAAGAGAATTGCTCGGTTAATTTATGGAAAACGGTAAAACCAATCTAACGAAGCATGATCAAACTACTCCCAAGACATGAAACCCCACAACCGCACGCGGCCCGCCAAACTCTCCAAAACACAACATCCACAAACCCCTTCACTGCTATTACGCCAAGTGACTCCCCACGAGAACACCTCGGCACAAGACATCAAGCACCTCCCAACCCTGGCGAGAACCCAAACAAAAAAGACAAGCCGAGAGACCAAAGATCATCCATCAAGCAGCCATAGACACCTTGCTTTTGGCATCATTTTTGCCTTTGCCCGCCTTTCTTTGTTTGCCCCTTATTGGCGTCCACGTCAGCAGACAAGCAATTGACCTGCCCAAACCCGGTCTAGCAACCTCCACGCTGGCTAGCAAATCACAGAGTTCCTTTACGAAAAGAGCATTTGGATTTGAAGTAGGTGCCAACACAAGTGGCTCAATGGTTACGGACGGAATGAAGTTGATTTTCACGCGTGGTTACGGACGGAAAAACCAGCAGAAGCACAACAAACGGCAAAACGGCCGTGGATGGTGTCAGTGGATATATGATCTCTTTTTCCGTTCTGGGTGAATTGCAAGAAACAATTTGCCATCTCAACAATCAGCAGAAATAATGTGCCGTCTATACTGGTGGTAGCCCTTTCGATCGATGGCGTCATCCATACCATGAGCCAAAGTAGCTCTCCTTTTTCTGGAAGATTATTACTTCAGAGTTATAGCTTGCCCTTCTTTCGAAGGAAAATAGTTAAAATAGGAAGTTGGTTATGAAGGATTTTATGTTTTTGTTATACAATAAATCCTCTCGTTGATTTTCATTAAAGCAACCACCACAGTCTTGCGAGGAATTTTAGTTAAAGTTGGAGTATGTAAATTTGAGTCGTTTTTATTTATTTCGGTGTGGTTTGTCTGTATCTCTTTTTAAACAGAGGCAAAAACTTTGTGTTTTTTCATTAATTAAAAGAGGATAGTTGCCCAGTTCATTGATGAAAAACTGGGTGAAAACTTTATTGGTGGAAATTTTGATGACAATAGTCTCGGAATATGGACACATGGAAGTCCTCTTCAAAAGCCCAAACTATCATGCTTCGGAACAATTTTTACTCTCTAGATAGTTTCTAGTAGAACGAAAAATACGCCTAGCATTTACCCTTAATTTAGGTATTCTTTCCCTCTAGCATTTGTATTGGCCAGCGCACACATCCTATTCAAGCTTCATCGGCGAGCCTGTGGATCAACCTTCCCTTGCCTACCGCTCAGGTGGTTGGTGGCGGGGAGGGAGGTCCTGGTGCCTTTGCTCCGGCTGGTATTTTAGGTTACTTTTTTTACTCGCAGTGGCGGCGTTCCTGCGGATGGTGGGGCTTCATCTTTGAGCTGATCTTCTAGGCTTCGATCCTCGCTGACTTTGTCCATCGGGGTGGAGTCGACAGAGCTCCGTTGTAGATTCATGTCATCTTCTTGGGGTGGCGAAGTTAGGGTTGTCGTCCTGTTGCGTACCGACGAGATTTGGTGTCAGGTGCCTTAGATTGATTCAAGGGTTCAACGGTGATGATTTTGGCTCTGGGGCGCTCGTCCTTAGGGCACGTGCATGAGGGCTTCCAGGCTGTCATCGATAAGGTCAAGCCGACTCCGGTAAAGGAGCGACGACAACGGCGCGTCGGCTACTCGTTCTGGCAGTGGTGGTGTAGAGCCTCGGTGTAATTTTTTATGTTTGGTGTGATCTGTGCTTCTTATGAACCCTTATAAGTTATTTTTCGTAAAAATAAAGTATGTGACCGTAAATTTGATTGCAAAATATTTTTAACGCTAGTTATGAATTATATTTCAACCAATAATTTCATGCTCAATAAGAAAAGCTACATTAATAGTTTTTTCAAAATCTTTCTAAAATATTCAGAAATGATTTTTGCACCTTAATATGAGAGCCCAGGAAAGAATTGAACCCTTTTCAATAAATTTAGAAGTATAGTTTTTTGTTGCAGGGAATTTAGAAGTATAGGCCCTGTTCGGAGAACCTCCACTCCACAACTCTACTTCCGGAGTTGGTGAAGTTACAGTTGAAAACTGCGGAGTAGCTATTTCCTGACTCCACAGCTTCTGGAATTTTGTGGAGCAGGTGAAATTCTGAACAGGCCTATAGTTTGCAATTTTTTGTTGATAGCTTACCAAGCTGATCACTTGGTATTTAGAAGTATAGTTTGACCGCCGTACGAACGCTCCTTGGACGTGGTACAATCTACCGTACATAAGTTTTCCCCGTATACTTTTTCTTAATTACGACTTTTTTAGGTAATTACGGCTTTTATCACACGAGGTACAATCTACCGTACTCCACAAAAGTTTACGTGGTTAAATGAGCAAATCAGTTTCACGTTTCCTTTCCGAGATTACGCTTACTTTAAGTATGGTTTTTCCGTTCTCGGACCTCGGTTCAGCGCTCCACCGTCGTCGTCCAAATACGCCCCAACAGCGTCCAGATACACCGTACGGCACCGCCAGAAGAGCAGTCTGCCCGAAAATTTAGCTCGGCATTCACTCGTTTCCTTGGCGAAGCTGGCAAGCGGCTGCCACTTACCATAGATGATCTGCTTTGACCCGCGGCGGAAATTTTTCCCCGAGACGATGAATGGGACGGCCGGATTCGTGGGATTCCGTGAGGCAGAGTAATTGACCGATCGCCGCATTAAAAGAATGAATGTACAGTGGAAGGCCGGTCAGGTGCAAGGCCCGGCGGCCCTATATATACCCGCCGCCCGCGGCTACGACAGCCTACATCAGAATTTGAGAGAGAGAGACACACAGAGAGAGAGAGAGAGAGAGAGGCGCCCGCGCGGAGGAAGAGGCGGGGAGAGGGAGAGGGAGGGAGAGAGAGAGAGATGGACGTGGAGAAGGTGACGGAGGTGGCGCCGGAGGTGGACGACGACGGCCGTGTAAGAACAGGTAGCACACACGACCCACCGACTCCCCCTTGCTAGAGCTCCGTTGTTCGCAGTTTCAGTTCGTTGGTTCCTTCTCTTGATTGCCTTTCGCCGGTCGCCGCCGTCGGTCCGTGGACCGGATCAGATGTAGTGTTTTCAGGTCCGTGCGTGAGGAACGGTTGGAAGCTAGGTAGAAGACAGCGGTAGAGCAGTTCATGTCTCGGTTGAATAGGTTTTAGAGGGCGCTGCCGGCGATCAAATTGGCAATCAAAATGGCATATCTCATACTTTTACCGATTTGCCTCTCGGGTCTTTAGGTGCTTGAACTGGCAAACTTCTCGTTCTGCATCGGAATGTGATGCTGTTCAGAAGAAGATTGGCACACTGCAATCTATAGTTCACAAATTCACAATCATTATTGTCTGCACATCCTGAAACTATTGTCTTAGAACATTAGCACAAATTGTTTTTTTCCGGAAACAGACGTCGGCCAGGTTAGGACTTGGAACTCTGCTTTGACAGAGGAACATATTGTAGCAGAACAATTCAAAATTTTGCCAACCGCTTATGATCAACAACGTAGCCAAGATCCAGCCAGAGCTGTCACTTTTAGATAGATGTTTGCATGCATGCAACCCAACTTAGTACGTCCATCTCTTCCCCATTTCCTTTGACACATCACTTGTCCAACTCCAATCCAGATAACATCCCTGACATCGGGATGAAATATGACACCTTTCACCCGCAATTCTCCATGCCATAACTGAAAAACAGGCATCTCCAGAGAATGGAACGGCCACCCTGTGACGCCTCCGCGCCACTCCTTTTAGGACACCCCAAATGATGGGAACCTGGTTGGTGGCGGCAGAGTATCCATGTAGGAATTAGGTCCGAATGCCCTCTGGTCGCGATCCGGTACGGCACAAAACGAGACGTAAGATCCAAAATTCTAATGACTTGGAAGGCACTACCAAAAGCAGGTGGTCTCGGCTTATGGCTCTTATACACCATAGTGCTCCAGAATTATACAGAGGAACTTAGTGGTGTGTGAGATCATGGCTTGCAAAGTTGTTGTTTTTGTTCCAAATAACTGTCATACTGTTTTAGTATCAGAAGAATCCCGCAAAGAGTGGAGAACACCATTCGCTGTCGAATCATTAGTAGTCCAATGGCAATTGTTGTAGTGTGGGCCAAAACTGCTTTGCTATGGATGACTGGGAACCTTCAACTTGTGCTCCCTCCACTTCGTCAGGAATCCTCCTAGTACTGATATACTCCCTCCGTTCCTAAATATAAGTCTTTGTAGATATTTCACTATGGACCACATACGGATGTATATAGATGCATTTTGTGTGTAGATTCACTCATTTTGCTCCGTATGTGGTCCATAGTGAAATCTCTTCAAAGACTTATATTTAGGAAAGGAGGGAGTAGCTTTCATGTCATCAGAGTATATAACTGTATTACCTGCAAAAAAAAGAAGAGTATATAACTGTAGTCACTTTGGGTGTTACTTATGATTTCGAGTCTAGTCATAGTTATGTGATGAAGAATTTAGAACTTAGAAGGCACCATTGAGTAGTCATTACACTGGTGATGACTTGTTAAGTACAGAATCTACATGTAGCTATGTGTACGCCTTGTTTTTTATTATCTGAAAGCAAGTACCTTGTGCCTAAGTCTTGCGTGCTTCGTGCCGTTGGATAATGGATACCACATCATAATCCACATCGTCAACCAGGCATGCTTTGAATCTTCCAGAAAAGGTTCTTTCTCCAGATGGATGCTTACGTTGTGCAAAAAAGAGTCTCCTCATGCTGTTATACAGTTGCTGTTATTGGGTTAGTATATCACGTGTTATTGATTTAGGCGTATAATAGCTGCTGCTTTGCTGGGTGCCCAGAGCAAACCCAATAGAGATTCTTCTGCTTTAGGACCTGTCCATTAGAATATTGTGTTTTTGTTGACTAGTTGACAGTAGTTTGTAGCTTCGGTCAGTAGATACGCTTTAGTTAATGGTGTCCAGCGCATGGGCAGTAGTCTACAGACTATTGGATTCGCTTTGCTGAGTGTGATTATTCGTCACTAATGATTGTCGCAATGCAAATCCTTGTGAGAAAATGGTGATTTCTTTCTTCTCATCCCGTCGGTTGGAGGTCTACTTGCAAGTTGCAATTTACTATTTCAGCACTGGTGTAATACACATTGGGAAGACTTGACTGAGAGATTTCATCATGTCATTACTTTTCCCACCTTAAAAAGTTCAGAGACTGCAAAGTTGTGCATGCATGCCTCATGTCAGACAGTGACCGACCACCTGAATGAAATGTGGCAGGGACGGTATGGACGGCGACGACGCACGCCATCACGGCCGTGATAGGGTCCGGCGTGCTGGCGCTGCCGTGGAGCGTGGCGCAGATGGGGTGGGTCCTCGGCCCCATCGCCCTCGTCGGCTGCGCCTACATCACCTACTTCACCGCCTGCCTCCTCTCCGACTGCTACCGCTCGCCGGACCCCGTCCACGGCAAGCGCAACTACACCTACATGGACGCCGTCCGCTCCTGCCTCGGTAACAAACACTATAATCCTCAAACCTCTCTTAATAGGCATCATGCATGCCTGTGATTCTCCTGACAATCTTGATCATGCACATGCAGGGCCGAGAGAGGTGGTGGTGTGCGGCATTACGCAGTACACGATCCTCTGCGGTGCCGTCGTGGGCTACACCATCACAGCCGCCACGGGCATCATGTAATTTAAAGCCTCCTTCGCTTCTGATGAAGATCTGTAAATATTTTGATCAGACTTCAGAACTTTTAGTCATGGTACTGAAGGACGTTCTTTGCCAGGTCCGTGGTGCGGAGCAACTGCCGGCATTACAAGGGCCACGGCGCAGACTGCAGCCAGGAGGGGACCATGTACCTGGTCATGTTCGGCGTCGTCGAGGTGGTCCTCTCGCAGCTGCCTAGCCTGGAGAAGGTCACCTTCGTCTCCATCGTCGCTGCCGTCATGTCCTTCACCTACTCCTTCGTCGCGCTCTTCCTCAGCGCCGCCAAGTTCGCGTCCAACCACAGGGCCTCCGGCACCATCTTCGGCAGCCACATCGGGGGCCCCGGCGGCGTCTCTGCGGCCACCAGGACCTGGAGTTTCCTCCAGGCCCTCGGCAACATCGCCTTCGCCTACACCTACGCCATGCTCCTCATCGAGATCCAGGTAATTAATCAAGCCTCTTGCGCATTGCATTTTACGTCACGAGTAGATCGTCGGAGTGATGCTGATTGCAATGGCGTGAATTCTATCGTGCGCTCTATAGGACACGGTGAAGGCGCCGCCGTCGGAGAACGTAACGATGAAGCGGGCGAGCATGTACGGCATCGGCGTGACGACGGCCTTCTACGTCTCGCTGGGGTGCGTCGGCTACGCGGCGTTCGGCAACGCGGCGCCGGGGAACATCCTCACGGGCTTCGACGAGCCCTTCTGGCTCGTCGACATCGCCAACATCGCCGTGGTCGTCCACCTCGTCGGCGCCTACCAGGTGTATGTGCAGCCCGTGTTCGCGTGCTACGAGAAGAAGCTCCGGGCCCGGTACCCGGACGCGGCCTTCTTCCACCGGGAGCTCGCGCTGCGGCTGCCCGGCCGCCGGGGCGCGCTCCGCTTCACCATGGCCAAGCTGGTCCTGCGCACGGCGTTCGTGGTCGCCACCACGGTGGTCTCGCTGATGCTGCCCTTCTTCAACGCCATCCTCGGCCTGCTCGGCGCCGCCGCCTTCTTTCCGCTCACCGTCTACTTCCCCGTCACCATGTACATCACGCAGGCAAAGGTGCCGCGCGGCAGCGGCAAGTGGGTCGCGCTGCAGGCGCTCAACGTCGGCGCGCTCGTCGTGTCGCTGCTCGCCGCCGTTGGCTCCGTCGCCGACATCGTCCAGCGCCTCGGCCACGTCACCATGTTCAAGACACAGCTGTGATCAATCTATATGGAGGTGGCT
Source organism: Aegilops bicornis (assembly GCA_021605145.1). Classification (NCBI taxonomy): domain Eukaryota; kingdom Viridiplantae; phylum Streptophyta; class Magnoliopsida; order Poales; family Poaceae; genus Aegilops; species Aegilops bicornis. The sequence goes on from CM038671.1 coordinate 679,927,830, forward strand.
GCTCTGATGATGCTTCTGCATGCATTTTCTCCTTTGTGTGTGCTCTGTCTAGCCGACTTGGTATAGCTGGTTGCTGGGATTACTTGCTCGTGTTATTGTCGTGGTAGGTACGTATTTGTGTAGGGTATATACCATCGACGGGTACCGCAGCTATGGTTGGGTACTTGGGTCGGTGGAAGTGTGAAACAATCAAACTTGTCTTGTGATCGATATTTTATTGTCGTATAAGAAGATCATTTATATTTCTAGTATCTGAGTTCCTTTCCACATCAAGGGTTTCGTGGTGTAGTAGGTTATCACGTCAGTCTAACACACTGAAGGTCTCCGGTTCGAACCCGGGCGAAGCCATATACTATTTTTAATTTTTTTCTTTCTCTCATTTCATGAGATTTTCCACTCTTTTTCCCTTTTGTTTTAGGCTCATTTCACGGCCCACCGAGCTCGCTACCTTTTTCAGTTTCATTTTCTTTCTCTTTGTTGGACTGATTTTATGGGATTTTTCTCTCTTTTTCCCCTTTTGTTTCGGCCTCATTTCACGGCCCAACGAGCTAGCTCAGTGTTAGGTAGTTTTCGTTTGTGATGCAGCTAGCTCAGTGTTTTGGGCTCATTTCTTGAAAAAGGGAACAATATTGAAACGAGAATTCTTTTTTGACATTACAAAAAATATTAAAAAAAAACAGAAACATTTTCTTATAAAAGGAACATCATTTAAAAATGCGAACATTTTTTGAGATTCCGAGAACATTTTTTAATTTATGATTACAACTAAAAAGTACGAATTTTTTTTAAAATTCTCCAAATATTTTTTAAATTTGCAAACAAATTAATAAAAGCATGAACAATTAATGAAATTTGTGAACAAAATTTAAAAGTAGGATCATTTTTTAAAATTTCGAACATTTACGAACTTTTGAACAGAAAATGCAAAACTTTATTAAATTTGAAAAAAATTAATTTTGAACTGTTTTTTAAAAGAATCTAAAAATATTTGAAATTATAAACTTTTTGTAATTTCTGAACTAAATTTAAAATCTGGAAAATTTATGGTAAAATTAAAAGAAATTAAATAATGAACATTTTTAAATTCCTGAACATTTGATGAAAGAGAGAAAAAGAAAAAAAAATCAAAGAATAGAAGAAGAGAAACAGAAAAAAGAAAAAAGAAACGGAAAAGCAAAAAGAGAAACAGAAAAAACTGAAAAAAAAACGGCTGGGGAACCTTCCAGAACATTCCCAAAACCGGGATATGGGAGATCCCCGTCTAGCCACTAAATGGGCCAGCCCGTGTCGGGTCGATCGCGATCCTCTCTGCGCGACGCGCCGGCAATTTAACGCAGAATGCGTCGAATAGGTTTTTCCAATTGTGAGGCAGGGTCGCAGCCATGCATGGAAGAAACAAAGATGCATTATGCCTGTAGCATAATATAGGAGCTCTTATTGGACCCTCAATGCGTCCAATAATGCACCGAGGCACGGGGAGCCACGATTGCGCCAAAACAAGCTAGTGAACAACAGTAGACCTAAAAAAAATGTGAGGCCTTGAAAGAACCGAACCCGGATCTCCTGTTGCCGAAGACGTGCTCCAGCGTGTCTATCGCTATGTGACATAATTAAGAACCAAAACCAGCGCAGATACCTTCCTTTTTAGTTTTGAACGCAATAATTGTTTTCCAAAAAACCGCAATTTTTATGAACCGCAAACACATTCCAAATTTGAGAACAAACTTTTAAAATCTCAAACATTTTCGAAAAACGGATTTTTTTTCAAAATAATGATCAATTTTGTAAACACTTTTTTAAACTCTAAAAAAAATCAAATGCGAACATTTTCTGAAATTCCACAAAAAATCGGAACAAGAATTTTTCTTAACTTCCAAAACAAAATTTGAAAAAATGAAAATTTTATTCAAAATGGGAATATTTGTTTGAAATTACAAAACAAATTTGGAACACGAACATATTTTTTAAAAACTGGAACTTTTTTGAAACTCCGAAATAAAATTTGAAAATACAAACATTTTTTAAATTTTCTGAACAATTATTGACAAGGGAATTGTTTTTAAACCCCCAGACTATTTTCTTAAGTTGTGAACACTTTTTTAAAAAGGGAACATTTTCTTAATCTCCCAACCATATTTGGAACATGGGGTCTTGCACGTGGGGAACCATGGTGTGGTTGGGAGTTTTTTTTAACGCTTGTGGTTGTGAGCTTTACTGCGTCAGATTGTTTGGAGCTGGACAAGAATAGTGAGGAGGCATTGCTGGTACAGTTGGAAATTCAACGTAAGAATGGATAGTTATTTATAGTTGAAGAAGGCACCTTCTAGAAGGTTCCCAAAACCGGAAGAAAAAAAGTACAGAAAAATACGAACGCTAGTTAATGGGCCGGCCCACTGCATCGCTCGCTCGCATACCCCTTTGTAAAGCGTCGACATTATGACACAGTGAGCGTCCTATAGGATTTTTCCGCATAATATGTCCCAAACTGACATTTGTTGTATTTGCATTCCTAGCATAATATGGCCCAAACTAAATATGGTAGAGCTTCGACTATGGCGCACAAGTACTTGCTCCCGTGGATGAAAAGTAACACTAATAAAATAGCAATAAAGTATTTTATGTGAATTGAATACACATAGGTTTTCTATGTGTGTGCAAAATTTCATGGCGATATGATATCAGAGGACCGCTTGACAATTTTTTAAGAAACATTCAATTTTTTTGATTTTGGAGCATTGATTATTTGAAAGCAGGTGAGTATGGATTTTCAGACGGGCTTTGTGTTGATTGTCATAGCATTTTGGCATGCACATAGAAAACCCTCTTCATATTTCGTGTACAAAATTTTCATTTTTTTCTATTTTATTTGCTTATTTGAAAGTAGGTGAGAATGGATTTTTGTATTGGCTTTGTGTTGATTCTCGATCATAGGCGTTCACAAAGTCCCTTGTAAGTTGTAACACTTCGGATTATTTGGTCAGCCTGGCACATGGCCATTCATGAGCAGAATTATAAAAATTTGCTCTCCCCATTTGCTTTCATTGCTAGGTTTATTGCTAATCTGAACATTGGCAGAACCTCGCTTTGGTGGCACCAATTCCATCATCTCGGTAAGACCAAAATAAGTGCAATAGGCAACATAAGGTTGGCATCTTGGTGGCACCAATTCCAAACTCGGTAAGACCGAAATAATTGCAACAGGCTACAAAGAGTTGGCAAGGCCATCTTGGTGGGACAGAGATCCATACCAGTAGATCCGATTTGTTAGAGTTTGGTTGTGGCATGCGTGGTTAAATATAGTGCTACACGGAGTAATTAAGAACCAAAACCAACGTAGATACAATTTCAGTTTCAGGTTTGACATAAGTTGTAAGTGTAAGAACCTTGATGCAAGGATTCACGACACCTCACAAATAAGAGCCCAACATTTGGCAGTCAACACCCTAAAGCTTTTGTTTCCTTACAGACAAGAGCCCAACATTTGGCAGTTAACACCTGAAAGCTTTTGTTTCCTTACAAACAAGACCAAAATTTTGACAAGTCATGTGAAATTTAGCTAGAAATTTTGGCAGCATAATGCGTTTGGTAGCCGCAGGTTTCAGGTGCATAACAATTATATATTGTATTGTACTTGAGATATCACATGTTGTGAGCAGAAAAACAACTTGTGTGCTTTGCCTCCTGCCATCAATACCATGATTTTCATCTCTAGAGCTAGCTAGCTACCCATGCATCCATCGTACCAAAGCAACACTACCATTTGTTTCTTCACAATTCCATTATTGAGGAAATCGTTAACTGATAGCTGCTCGGTTGGCTGGCGAGTAGGGGATTAATCGGCTAATCGGCAAATTAATCGGCCATTTAATCAATTAATCGGACGATTTTTCAGTTAATCGGCTACTCGGTGACCCTACGAGTAGGGATTAATCGGCAAGTTAACTGGTTAATCGGATGAATTCTTGAACAGGGCACAATTCTATAAAGGACTAACTAATCAACCAATGGCACCATCCATCAGCACGGCCTCAGGCTTCACGACAACAACGTCCATCCTTCGGTCACACCACAAGGTAACAAGAGCCAGCCAGCAGCACCCTTTGGAATACAAAACGAGCCAAGGTAGCAAAACCATCAATCAAGCCCCCAGAACTGACGATCCACACCACCATCACATTCGGCAGCAACCAAAAACCATGCGACAAGCTCATATTTACACGCCCATTCCTCTCTTCGGCCTCCTGTGGCTGTTGCTCCAGGCCCTACCTAGGCAGAGAGAGAACAAAAATAATTAATTAAAGAATCAACATAACAAAACACACAAGGAGAAGACAACTACAAAGGCGCCACTTATTATCGATAAAATGCAATGGCAAATCAATGGATCTTTTTTTCCAACGAATGTTTGGCAGACATTATCAAACTACCTTAGCAAGTGAAAGTGAGTGCATCATCTAGCTAGCAATGTGGAAAATAGGACAAGCATGCGTTCAAGTTCCAGCAACCAACTCTTTATCTATCTCTCCAGACAAAATGTCAAACCTACTGTAGTATAGCAACACTCACAACCGGACAACATGGCTTTCGAGAACTTTAGCTAGAAATTTCGGCAACATAACACATGGGGTAAGAAACACATTCGGGATGATTCTCTAATCTGTGTTTATAATCACCCCAGAATTGAAATCTGACTGTCAAGTGGGCAAAAATATTCATTTCAAACTATAGAAACTAGCACACCAAACAGTTCCAGTACAATGGCTACAATATTTTTGGATGAATAAAAATAGCACAATGTAAAAATGTCATGGCAGTGGCAGAAGACGTCAAAACAATACAGAGGTAACTAATATGAACAGGGGAAACAAGCTTATGGACATGTCAAGCGTGTAAGACAGTAGACTATCATTTGATTTGTATCGAATTAATTATGACCACTCAGGAAAAGCAAGTAGGATTAAAGGTACCAGCAGAATTTTGGATCACATATGGTAAAATCCCAAGGACACATCATATACAAAACAAAGTAATAAACAGACAAGCCATCTTTGGCCAAGCAAGTTTTGAGTAGACAGAGCAAACCACCAATGGTACGGTTAAAGAAATTACAGGAACTACAACAAAAGGTTGTCGCGAACAAGTACAAATAGCCATAATTGCACATTTGAAACATTTTTTTATGAACAAGCTCAAGGTATGAATGTTAGAATACCCACAAAAGCATGAAAGCAACTAGTATGAACAGGCTGATGGACATGTGAAGTGCGCGAGCACTAGCTAGAGGTCCGAGCAGGATTAAGGGCCATGGTAAAATCCTAAGCCCACATCATATATAGACCCCACGAAAATATAATCCAGATAACTAAGCACACAACTTTCGAAAGATCAACAATCACTCAGGTCCTTACCTTTGCAGAGTTGGGCTTGCCTTGCCACCTGTAGTCGTTCGGTTCCATGTGAAGTATGAAGCCAGAGTTGTAAACGAGCAAGCAGGCCACCTGGTTGAGAAATTGAGAATGATAGAGCCATCACGCATGCAGCTCGCCTCTCCTTCTGGAATGATCTGCAAGTCAGTTTCAGGTTTGACATAAGAAGCTTGTAAGTGCTTCAGTTTTGAGAGGGAATCAATGCTTGATTAGGCACAAAGTGCTGCACAAATGCCCACTTTTCAGCTTTGAGAGGGAATCAGTGCTTGATTAGGCACAAAGAATTATTAACATGATAATGTATGTTTAGTCAGTCAAATGAAGCTACCATACTAATACTGGTGGATGTACATAACTGATGCATATGCACCCCCATAAGGTAGGTTTGTACGTTTTATTTCCTGCTCTGCATGACCTAAGCAAAAGATTCCTTCAAGGGAGAATTATTCGATTTGGGTTTGGGCATTTCAGTCAACAAAGTGAGCTCGCTCAATAATTCTTTTACCAACTTCCATAAATGTGAGCATAAGGAGAAAATTCTGGTCAAGATTCTGGCACTGAATTGGACAAAACAAAGCTATTAGGTTAATGCATTTTGATGTTAAGAGTCACAGTAGTACCTGAGGCTAATGATGATGACTCCAGCGTGGCGTTCGCATTCCAGAAGAGGCGTGTGGAGTAGCGCAGGTAACAGCCAGCGAAGCAGCAAATGGAACCCCAATTGTTCTATCCTGACAAAGTAAAACTTTCATGTCTTCACAGGAAACAAAATAGGCCAACTTTCTCTAATAAGCTCATCATATGCTTCTTGGATGTATACAAGGGGTATATTTTAAACATGCATATCTACTAGTCATCTAGTACATGGACATCATCAATCAAAACAAAATGCTTAACCATGAATCCGATCTAGTCACTATCCTAAAATCAGTCCAGGCTAATAGGATTGTTTCAATTTATTCAAATCGTTAACTGCCTAACCAATGTAGCCTCTATCCTGTGTTATTTTGTTGAGAAATAAAACAAAGAAGGCCATCGATTAATTCCATTAAGATGATAAATAAGCATTGAGCAGGTACACATGCAAGGACAGAGATAATATGATTGCTACGTGGAATCCAATCTATCTATATCCATCACATATCATGAACAGAGAAGAATTATGGAAATAAAACATCATCGCTGCTCAGTTCAGCAGTTCAAAAAATCAGATGTTGGCATACCTTGCATGCGAGCTTCTCCCGCTTCTCTTGTTCCACTTTCTGCAGAAACAGGTCGTCGGACATGTTGTTAAGTATTGACAAAGCATCAACACATATACAAAGAAAGACTACACTGCCTTGTTTTCTCTAAGCAAAGCTAGTTGCAAAACTGAGCATTTCCTACGAGCATCGAAGCAGGAAAATTTGCCTATACATGAATATATGGTCACTTCTTAACACCATTAGGAGATCACTGGCCATATAGCAAATACAATCTGCACCACAATCTGTACATTGTGCATAATAAATTCAATAAAGACTACTTGGTGATTTCTTAACACCTTGAGGAGATCACTGGGAAGTGTGACATGGAGAGAGGCTCTCACCAAGGGTTCTTAGACAACATCACGACAATCTGGAGGATCTCGTCATAGCTACCGAGGTGCAGATTGTCGATGGGTGGGGTCAGGCTCCCGTAGTGGCCTGCTCGAACGCACATGATGATGGCGTGGGGCTGGCCATTGATGACATAGACGCGGCTGGTGAGCTCATTCCTTAGGTGGTGCACGGACCTCCGCCTGAAATGGAATGCGGACCAGCCATCCTCAGTGTGCTTGCTTGCACGAACCGAACCGAACCCTATGAAAAACTGGCTCTATTCCCTGAAGTAGGTCGAGCCCTATAGGATTCCACGAAGACGAGGTTAGCTTACTGGTTAGCAGCACGAGCTATCATCGTGGAGACCGGGATCGAGTCATGGTAGCTCCATTTTTCATCTGCATTTCTCTTAAAGTCGCTACTGGGCTGGCCTGAAACTCCTATCGCCTCGCTTAATGCGAGATATAGTGCTCACACATAATATTGCCCAAACTAAATATGGTATGGGCTTTGATGTTTGGTGCACAAGAGCATATGCTCCTGTGGAACGCAAAAAATAAAAATGTAATATTTTGGAACCAAATATGCACATGTTTTCAAGGTGTGTGCTAAATTTCATGGCAATATAACATGAGAGGAGCTCTAGACACATACATAGAAAACCTCTCTAAAAAAACAGTGTCATATTTTCATAACACGCACATAGAAAACCTCTTCATATTTGATGTACACAATTTTCAGTTTTTCCTATTTTATTTGAATTTACTGTTCACTCAGGGGAAGATGGGCTTGTGATCGGTTATGTATTTTAGTATGGGCTTTGTTTTGATCCTCGATCATAGGAGTTCACAAAAGTCGCTTGTAACACTCCATTTAAGCTATTTAATGGGAAGAGGGTTGTCGGTTGAGAGAAAAACTACCACACCCAAAGTAGATTAAGAATGGATAGTTTCACCTAGCAAGCGTCGTCCACAAATGGTGGAATCAAACTTTGGATCCCATGATTTGTAAAAGACAACTTCACCTCTCGATCTCTTGTATGGCTTATGCTTACCCAAAACATCATTTGTATCCCTTTGTATGCCACTAATAAATAGGGTCCCCATTTTCAGTAAAAAAATCATTTTATTTATTATGACACACCCCAAAATAGATATTCCTCCATGAAAAGGAAAAAACAGTCCATTGGATTTATGTTCCTGACCAAACAACCCTAACTTGAGTGGTTTAATGTGGCATTTTTGTCTTGGTCGAGCTGATAGTCATCTAAATTTTGGACTTAGTCTTTTTATCTGGCTTTCTCGTTAAGAAACAAAGAAATTTGAAAGAAACGTCTCATACGTCAAAAGCTATTTCTTGCCTAATGCGAGCCGCGTCCTATGATAGTCTCGGCTCAAGTGTTTTCCCGTCGAGTTGTTATTGGTTTGGCCTGTTTCTTCTTTGCATGGTTGCGCTTGCATATTCGGTCGTTGTACTGTGTTGTTTACTTCTTCTTTGTTGTTTACTCGCTGGACTGGTCTTGTTTTCTCATAATATTATTTTCTTTTTCTATGTTTACTTTAGTTTCCTCTGGTTGTCATTAGTTTTCCCTTTCTTTCTATGTGATTTTGCTATTTTTCATCGGTTTCCATTTTTATTTCTTTCTTCATGTGTTTTTTACCGTTTTCATGGATTTTCAAAGGGTTTTCCCCTTCTTTTTTGTGTGCTTTCTTTAACGCATTCATCATTTTCGTTCGGTTTACATTTTTTTTATTTCTTGCTTTTCCTGTGGTTTTTACGATTTTTATCAGCTTACTTCTGGTTCTATTATTTTTCTTTTTTTCCTTTTCCATGTTTTTTATGATTTTCCTCGCTTTCAATTTTTTTTAATGTTTTTTCCTTTATGTATGTTTTATTTAACATGTCCAATTGTTTTCATTTCTTTTCTTTCTTTCTTTTTTGTGCTTTTCTCTACTATTTTCATCGCTTTTCTTTGAGTTCCATTGTTTCTTTTTTCTTTCTTTCTTTCTTTTCTTCTATGTGTTTTCTTTACAATATTCTTTAGTTTTCGTTGTTTTTTCTTTCTTAATCATTACATGTTTTTTAAAGTTTTCATCAGTTTTCTTCATTGTTCATTGTTTTTTATTTTTTATTTTTTTCCTGTGTTTTATCTATTCTTTGAGCTTCATTGTTTTTTATTTCTTTCTTACTTATTTTCCTTTTTTAAATATGTGTCTGCTTTTTCAATACGTGTAGAACATTTTTTGATACAAGTTGAACATTTTATTCAAATACATTTTTTGATCACTTTCTTGAATATATTCAAATGTGGAACATGTTTTTGAATGATACAATTTTTTTCAAAATTACATGAAAATTATTTTACATTGTAGTATAAAGATCATTTCCTTCTTCTTTTCTTCTTTCCTCTTTCTTTTTTCAATACATGACTACTTGTTCCAAATCTTGTACATTTTTCGTATACATGTGGAACATTTTTCTGACACAAGTTCAACAATTTTAAAATACATGTTTTGAACATTTTTTCAATAGATGTTAAATATTTTAAAATACATGTAGAGCATTTTTTTAATCATACGAAACAATGATATAAATTACTTGAACATTTTATTGAAACTGTATAACCGTTTGTCCTTTTCCTCTTCTTTTTCAATACATGTCTTCTATTTTTGATACGCACTGTAAATTTTAAAATACACATGGGCTTCTTATACAAGTCAAACATTTTTCAGATAGATGAGGAATATGTTTTCAAATACATGTTTTCAACATTTTTTTAATATAAGCCAAATATTTTTAAATACACTTGCAACATTTTTTTTGAATCATACGAAAGATTTTCAAAATTTATGGGAACAATTTTTACATTCATAAAAAAATTTCAAATACATGTTTGAATTGTTTTAAAATAAATGTTAAACATTTTCAAATACACGTTGAACAACTTGTGCATTGTTCAAAACATTCTTTTTTAAACCACATAAAAATTATTTTAAGTCGTATATAAATTGAAACAAATTTACAAAAATTATTTGTGAACTGTACGAATCAAATTTATCAAACTATGCGAAATAAGTTTTATATTGTGTTAAAGTTTTATAAAATGTCACGGACATATCTTTGATACACACGAACAATATTAAATGTCATGAAGTTATTTTTTGGTGCTATCAGTATTATTTTTATTGTTGCACGGACATTATTTTAACACTACTTGAATTTTTTTAAAGTATTTAATGAACGCTTTTAAATATTTTAAGGAAAGAAATTTTAAATAATTATATTTTTCTGGAATGCAAACAAAAGTTTAAAGAAGAAAACAAATGAAACAAACAAAATGGATGTACCTTCGTAGCAACTAAAGGGCTGGCCCACTACCACATGGCACGGAGGCGAGACGGATGGTACACTCCCTGCGCTTGAGACATATGCGCACCCATAGGAGGGTCATTGAAATTTTGGCCCTTGTCTATTAAATGGGCCTGGTCAATCACAGCCTTCGTTCGAACTTCTCATTCGTACATTTTTTTGACAATGCAAAATAAAATTACAATTTTAATAAAAAATAAAATCATTAGTAAAGTGGTACCCCTTACAAAGGTTAGAGTAAAATTTCACTAGGGTTTTTATGGGTTTTCTCTCATGGATTTGAAATTAGATCACATGTTGATAGGTTTTGATCAATTCTGGTTTAATATGTACTTTAAGCGAAACCTAACTTAGGGCATCTCCAATAACGTTCCTTATTCGGACACCCTCAAATGTTCATGAACATCCGTACGATCGGAGGCCATTCAATAGTATCCTTCAAATACTCGCCCTTCCTCTTTTTCTCCAAGTCATATTTTATCTGAATATTCAAAATAATCAAAGATAAATACCACAATGCATCAACGATTCGAAGATAAATATTCTTATGCAATAACTTAAATATAAATATTATAATCCAAACATAAAGTTTCCAAGTAAAGTATTTCAAATTTAAATTTAATTTATCTGGTCACATGCTCTAATACTCCATGTAAAACGCCTACAAATGCTCCACCAGAATTGATAGTATCGACATGCCCTATGGACTTAATGTGATCTTGGATTACTAAAATGAAAATGTAGAAACGTTTGGCTTATCCAACACTTGTCTTCAAGCTTTTTTAGGGGTCACCTTCTATTCCAATGTTGTACCTAAAATAACTTTTTCTAAAATATACTTTGAAGTATCACTAGTTGTTTGAGATATGTTGACATGAATTACCAAATCCATCTTTTGGATTATATGCACTTTCAGACCTATGGCCCATGAGGAAGTGTCATTGTAAGTCGTGCTTGATCCATAGGGCACGGAGAGTGCTGCCCCTTCCAAAGTGCCATGACTCCAAATTTCATGACCGGGAGCAACAACACGTAGCACTTTTCATCCAAATTTGTTGTTTGTATAGAAACAAATTATTCAATTATTTTGATCCCCCGGTAAATTCAACTACTCTAGCTTATTTAAAACAAATCATATTCATCCAAATTCATGTAATTATGAAGAGTTTTAAGATATGGACATCATGTGGTCATAGGTCTAGCACCACCACTGGAGCCAGGGTTGCTATTTGAGTTCATATTGTACATGCTACTAAATATTATCTTTACTCGCCAAAGGTGAACATGACTTCTTTATGTGCAACGGTACCGAGTTCATATTACTTTAGCAACTCTACCAGAAACATAGTTTGAGTTGCAATCTATGTTAAACTAAGAGCGAGATCTTGCAAGAAAGCCATGTAGCTACAAAGACTTGAGTACCACTAACTTAACTCATTCCTCACTTTCTTTGGTTTAATGTGTAACCACACAAATGAAGGGGAAAGAGTTGTTCAAATTTGTCTGACTTCAAATTCATATATCTTTCCTTGATATATATACCTTTTGAAAAGCTAAGGTTTGATTATATCTGTTTTCTCTGAAATGTGCAGTTGTAACTTTCTGTTTTTCTTTATATATCTTTATTTTCCAAAGTTGATTAGTAATTCATAATTGTTGATGTTGATGCCTTCCATATATAGTAAATCATGTCACTGCATGTACGAGATGGATATCCATGCCCATCAGGTTTATAACATGTATTTATACAGCAACCACAACATATTATGATATGGTTTATAATTATATATTTGTGATGCATCTCTCACATCCCACATGTAATATGAATTAAAATTAATATTTCAAATATTAGTCGAGCAGAAAAATAAAATGAAATTTGGGGTTTATTTGATTTGAAGAATTTCAAAATTGCTAAACTAGGAATTCACTTGGTTAGAATGACATGTTGATTGGCAACAACAAGACAATGACTTTTCATTCAAATTTGTTCTTTGTATAGAAAAAATGTTGTTCAATCTCTTAAATTCCTAGGTAAATTCAATTACTCTAGCTTGATTCTGTTCAGTTTAACACGATGCATGGATACTATTTGAGTTCATATTATGTAGGCTGCTAAATATTATCGTTACAACCTAAAGGTGATGCTGAATTTTGATTTGGTGAAACATATAATTGCCTATTTATTTGCACCAGTACCGGGATCATATTACTTTAGCGACTCTACCGGAAACATACTTTGAGTCGTAATCCATGTCAAACTGAAAGCGAGAGCTTATGAGGAAGCTATGTAGCCACAAATTAAAGACTCGAGTGCCACTCGAGTAACTGAACTCATTGCTTACTTTCTTTGGTTTAACGTGTAACCACAAGAATAAAGGGGAAAGAGTTCTTCAAACTTATCTTACTTCAAAGCTCAGCCATCTTTGGTTGATATATACCTCTCGCAAAGCATATGTTCGATTATATCTGCTCTCTCTGTGAAATGTGCAATTGTATCTTTCAAAGTTCCTTTCCACATCTATATTTCCCAAATTAAGATGATTGCCACATTTATAACTGCTGATGTTAATGTCTGCCACATATAGTAAACTATATACTTACTTGCTTGCACGTTATTCCTTCATACCAAAAATATAGAACATTATTCGGAACACTGTGGCCATAGCGTTTGGTCGGAAGCTTTGGGCAGCAAAAGTTCCTCTTTGGGAGAAAGGCACCAATGAAATCTAGATTTGCAGGCCCAATTAATGTTTTCCAGAACCAAAAACGCAGCAACATTGGAGTATAGATCCTTTTGTTCTTGCCACACTAGCCATGATCAGCAGCAGCAGCAGCAGCATCACTGCTCGATCAAAAGGTGCCCATGTGTCCATATAATGCGCTTACTCGGCAGGCACTCATGGGTTGGAAGCGAATATATGATGCTCCCAAAACGAGTCTAGATGCGATGTACTTTGTCTCTAGCACGGCGAGTTACCCGGATCGTTGTGAATCCAGCCGTCTATGCAGAATTGTGGAACGAAATGTTCACCTGGAGAGTGCTGGTGGTAGTAGTTGGCACTGGCAAAGTGGCAATCAGCGGGCAGAATTCCCAGGACTTCCAACGTCACAATTCACAACAAGCTACTGAAAACCGAACGCCAGCTGAGAGGTTGATGACATCTGACAGAAGGACTCGTCGGTCCAATGCAATGCTCAGGTCGGGCGTTTGAGCAAGCGATCAGCAGCATGCAGTGTGCTCGTCGGCACGCGGAGAGCATCGCATGCAAGCTACGCGAAAGCCAGCACACCACACTAGCTTCCTGCCTTTTCTCTGAAAAAACGGAAGAAAAGGTGGCGGCATGGTAGCACACGGCGACCACGCACTGCCGTTTTCTTTGGCCTTTTAATCGCGATTAGATCCGCTTTGGAAGATGAGGATACGGCGAACGCCAATTGTTACTGGTTTACCTCGCGACGTGGACGTGCATATACTTATATTGCATGCCTTTTCTTCGTCCTGATCCCGTTTCCCCGTGATGCGACTGGTTTACCAAGCCATGATCAGCCCATCAAGATATCGTAATTATTATCAGATTAGACGACGATCCACGATCACGATCGCCCCCTAAAGCACACGGCACACGGGCGCACCATGTTATAGAAAATACGTAGAATCAAGCTGGCTAGGGCCATCGATCCGTCCATGGTTGCCAATCAAATGTAGTCCACGAGATCGCTGATGGAACACCGGACTCCCGTGCCGCCGTTTGCCATCCTGGTAGGTGGGTGGTCGCTAGACACAGCTAGTGGAGGGAAGGGAAAATCGGGAAAGGGTTGCGAGATGTGGCGAGCAGCGGCCGGACACGCTTTTCGCCGTGAAAGCCCACCGCAACCACCGGTGTCGCCGCTCCGCCGGGCACGCCCCGGCCGTGTGTCGTGTGCGACCTTGTTGCGTACCGCGTCTGCGTGCGTCGTCAGCCTTTAGTCTCGTCAGTCACCTGAGTACTCTCCTACTTAGTACGTGGTTGGGATGCATGCGGAGGTGTATGAGCAGTGATCTGATCTGATCTGATGCGTGGAAATAGTACGCCAAATAGTACGTGGGTGCACATCGGTGGCGTGCGGGGTCGCAGCGGCGTGATGTGGAGTCAGTTTCGGATTGAGAGGTGGCGGGGCAAAAGCGGCCGGGCTGCGCTCCGCATCGGCCTCCACGAACACCCGTCCAGTCTACTCCGATCGCGTACGCCTCCTCAGCAACAGAATGACGATGGCACACGCTCTGCTGCGAAACCGCAGGCCGCCATACATATTTTTCTGTTAAATAATCGACCTCCGGGGTTTCGTTGTGCGACATGCGCCTTCGCTGGAGAACTTTCAATATTTTGAGAAACATGGATTACAACATCAACACGCATGTTTAAGATGTTTTGTACTTCGGACGAACTTTGATAGATCTGGACTTTACCATGTCATCGTTTTGGACTTTGAAATGAAGTAATTTTTTTGAAAACTTTCGATCTATTCATTTTCAATCATTGCAGTATAACGAACACCGGAGATAATAAAAATTACATGCAGATCAGTAGACCAATTAGCGACAACTATAAGCACTGAAGTGAGTCGAAGACGCGCCACCGTCATCGTCCCTTCCTGTCTGAGCCGGCCAAAACTTATTGTAGTAGACACTCAGGAAGCCGTCGTGCTAAGACCCCATAGAACCAGTGCACCAGAATAGCAACTGTCATCGATGAAGAGTAGTGTAGATCGAAAGGATCAAAGCTGAACACACACGAACGTAGACGAATGATGATCAAATCCGAGCAAAGCCACCAAAGACAGATCCACCAGAGACACAACTCCACACGTCCAGCGACGATGCTAGACGCACCACCGGAACGGGGGCTAGGCGGGGAGAATCTTATTCCATCTTCATGGAGCCGCCGCTGTCTGAGCAAGACACAAACCCTAACAAAACTCAAAGAAACAACTAATAACGGAGCCCTACTCCCGGCAAAGGCCGGGATCCACCACGCTCCCATGGCCCTAAGGCAACCGGAGATGAGGCGGATTGGCAGCGGCGCCGGCGGGAGGCGAAGGAACCCTAAGCTTTTTAGGGGAGAGGAGCCAGATGGCGGCGGCGGCTACTAGAAAAATATCACATCTTGAAATAAAGTAGTTATTAGAGTATGAATTCAATATGATATCGCTCTACTATAGTTCATGGCCTATTAAAAGTAGAAGGTGCTCCGGTGCAATCTTGAACGACAGAAAAATATTGCATCCAGGTTGATAATAGTCGAGAGGTATTGAGTTCAAGACTCTCGAATTGTATTGATGGAGGGTGACGAATCCCCCCTTGCCCACGTCGCTCTTGCCCGGGGCACTCAGGGTGATGAGAACTTTGTGGTGGAGCTTTTGATCGTACCGCCTGTTGGAGATATGCCCTAGAGGCAATAATATTTGTATTATTATATTTCCATATTCACAATTAAGAGTTTATATTCTATGGTATAACTTCTATGATATTGGAATATGCAATTAAGTGGAAAACTCATATGCATGTGTGGAATGATAAACGGTAAATAAAAGATTCCTAGTCTTGCCTCTGGGACTAGCTCAAGTGTTGTTGGTGATCACATTTTTCGGATATTAGGATATCGTTAAGTGTAACGATGATCCTAAAACAAACTTGAGATTATGATGTTAGAAGAATGATCATATTGAATCGACACAATCTTGTTTGTTATGAATTTAGTTAATATCGTATGCATTCAATTGTAATATCACGGAGTGTTAACGTGTGATATTGCTCCTTAGACCATGAGAGTATCCTGATCACTTGTAACACGGCGATCACAGCGACAGCTTACAAGTTCATCAGAAAGTTTGACAAGTTACCGGATAGCTCGAGAGTGGGATTTGCTCCTCCGGCAATGGAGAGATATTCTTAGGGCCCTCTCGGTGTGACGACATCGATCATCGTCCTGCCAGACACGTGATTTCGTCACGGGGATGCCAGAACACAATAACGAGAAAGAAGAACAAAACCTGTAACAAGGATTTCAGTATAGTGAGCATGGTGATGACTCAGGAGGATGCCGATGCATCCCGGGTTTTGTGACGTGTCGTGAAGCAAAGGGAACATGGCATGATAACGAAAGGTTTATATGAATATCATTCGTGTGCTCACAAGGACCAATATGGACGTCCACGGTCCTGTTGTCGGTCAGTGAACGAACGTTTTCATCCATGTCCATGAGTTAATGAACCTACGGGGTCACAAACTTAAGGAAATCACGATCTGCTGAGTGTTAGTAGGACGAGAGTCATGAGAATATATTTGTGGAATTATTTCATGAATATTTGAAATAGTTCCAAGAGGATCTGAAAGCGTTGCGGGCTCACCGGAAGGGTTTCGATGAGTATCGGGTAATGCCGGGTATTACCGATAAACTATATATAGGTGGAAAATTTTTCCACACACGTTAATATATATATATATATATATATATATAATGGTCTAGAATTATTTAGAATATTTTATATTTAATTTAAATATCAACGGGTCTAAAAAGGCCAAGAGGTGGAGGCAACTTGGGCCAAAAAGGCGGAAAAGTGCCTCCTTCCTAAAGAAGGGAAGGAGGCCGAGTTGGAAAAGGGGAGGAATCCTCTGTTGGGGAACGTAGCAATTCATGAAAATTCCTACGATCACGGAAGATCTATCTAGGAGATGCGTAGCAACGAGAGGGGAGAGTGTGTCCACGTACCCTCGTAGACCGAAAGCGAAGCGTTTAGTAACGCGGTTGATGTAGTCGAACGTCTTCGCGATCCAACCGATCCATTTAACGACAAAGACCTCTCAAGCGTTTCAAAGACACGCTCAGCTCGATGACGCCCCTCGTGCTCTTGATCCAGTTGAGGATGAGGTGAGTTCCACAAGACGACAAAGGTGGCGACGGTGATGATGATGTTACCGGCGCAGGGCTTCGCCTAAGCACTACGACGATATGAATGAGGTGTGTAACTGTGGAGGGGGGCACCGCACATGGCTAAGAGAAGACTTGGTATGTTCTAGGGTGCCCCCCTACTCCCGTATATAAAGGAGGGAGGAGGAGGAGGCCGGCCCTAGAGGGGGCATGCCAAGGTGGAGTCCTACTTGGACTCCCGGTCCAAGTAGGATTCGGCCCCCCTTTCCTATTCCAACTAGGAGAAGGAGGGAAGGGGGAAGAGGGGAGAAGGAAGGAAGGGGCGCTGCCCCCTCCTAGTCCAATTCGGACCAGCCCATGGGGGGGGGGGGCACCCTTGAGGCCCTTCTCTCCTTTCCCCTAAAGCCCATTAAGGCCCATTACTCCCCCGGGGGGTTCCAGTAACCTCCCGGTACTCCGAAAAAATACCTGAACTTCTTCGGAACCATTCCGATGTCCGAATATAGCCTTCCAATATATCAATCTTTATGTATCGACCATTTCAAGACTCCTCTACACGTCCGTGATCTCATCCGGGACTCCGAACAAACTTCGGTCATCAAAACACATAACTCATAATACAAATCGTCATCGAACATTAAGCGTGCGGACCCTATGGGTTCGAGAACTATGTAGACATGACCGAGAAACATCTCCGATCAATAACCAATAGAGGAACCTGGATGTTCATATTGGCTCCTACATATTCTATGAAGATCTTTATTGGTCAAACCGCATAACAACATACATTGTTCCCTTTGTCATCAGTATGTTACTTGCCCGAGATTCGATCATCGGTATCATCATACCTAGTTCAATCTCGTTACCGGCAAGTCTCTTTACTCTTTTCGTAATGATTCATCCCACAACTAACTCATTAGTCACATTGCTTGCAAGGCTTATAGTGATGAGCATTACCGAGAGGGCCTAGAGATACCTCTCCGAAACACAGAGTGACAAATCCCAATCTTGATCTATGCCAACCCAACAAACACCTTCGGAGACACCTGTAGAGCATCTTTATAATCACCCATTTACGTTGTGACGTTTGATAGCACACAAGGTGTTCCTCTGGTATTTGAGAGTTGCATAATCTCATAGTCTGAGTAACATGTATAAGTCATGAAGAAAGCAGTAGCAACGAAACTGTAACGATCATAATGCTAAGCTAACGGATGGGTCATGTCCATCACATCATTCTCCTAATGATGTGATCTCGTTTATCAAATGACAACACATGTCTATGGTTAGGAAACATAACCATCTTTAATTAGCGAGCTAGTCTAGTAGAGGCATACTAGGGACACTATGTTTTGTCTATGTATTCACACATGTACTAAGTTTCCGGTTAATACAATTCTAGCATGAATAATAAACATTTATCATGATATAAGGAAATAAATAATGACTTTATTATTGCCTCTAGGGCATATTTCCTTCAGTCTCCCACTTGCACTAGAGTCAATAATCTAGATTACAAAGTAATGATTTTAACACCCATGGAGTCTTGGTGCTGATCATGTTTTGCTCATGGAAGAGGCTTAGTCAATGGGTATGCAACATTCAGATCCGTATGTATCTTGCAAATCTCTATATCTCCCTCCGACACTTGATGACGGATGGAGTTGAAGCGTCTCTTGATGTACTCGGTTCTCTTGTGAAATCTGGACCCGATGCACTAGGTATGACACCTAATTGGATATGAACTCCTTCATTTGCTGCTTCCGAAGCAACTATGTACTCCGCTTCACACGTAGATCCCGCCACGATGCTTTGCTTGGAACTACACCAACTGACAACTCCACCATCCAATAAAAATACGTATCCGGATTGTGACTTAGAGTCATCCGGATCAGTATCAAAGCTTGCATCGACTTAACTGTTTATGACGAGCTCTTTGTCACCTCCATAAACGAGAAACATATCCTTAGTCCTTTTTAGGTATTTCAGGATGTTCTTGACCGCTGTCCAGTGCTCCACTCTGGGATTACTTTGGTACCTCCCTGCTATACTTATAGCAAGGCACACATCAGGTCTGGTACACAACATTGCATACATGTTAGAACATATGGCTGAAGAATAGGGAATGACTTTCATTTTATCTTTATCTTCTACAGTGGTCGGGCATTAAGTCTGACTGAACTTCACACCTTGTAAAACAGGAGAGAACCCTTTCTTTGACTGATCCATTTTGAACATTCTTCAAAACTTTATCAAGGTATGTGCTTTGGGAAAGTCCAATTAAGCGTCTTGATCTATCTCTATAGATCTTGATGCCCAATATGTAAGCAGCTTCACCGAGGTCTTTCATTAAATAACTCTTACTCAAGTATCCTTTTATGCTATCCAGAAATTCTATATCATTTCCAATCAACAATATGTCATCCACATATAATATTAGAAATGCTAGAGAACTCCCACTCACTTTCTTGTAAATACAGGATTTTCCAAAAGTCCGTATAAAACCATATGCTTTGATCACACTATCAAAGCGTTTATTCCAACTCCGAGAGGCTTGCACCAGTCCATAAATGGATCACTGGAGCTTGCACACTTTGTTAGCACCCTTTGGATCGTCAAAACCTTCTGGTTGCATCATATACAACTCTTCTTCTAGAAATCCATTCAGGAATGCCGTTTTGACATCCATATGCCAAATTTCATAATCATAAAATGCGTCAATTGCTAACATGATCCGGACAGACTTAAGCATCGCTACTGGTGAGAAAGTCTCATCGTAGTCAACTCCTTGAACTTGTCAAAAACCTTTCGCAACAAGTCGAGCCTTGTAGAAAGTAACATTACCGTCAGCGTCAGTCTTCTTCTTGAAGATCCATTTATTTTCTAGGCTTGTCGATCATCGGGCAAATCCATCAAAGTCCATACTTTGTTCTCATACATGGATCCAATCTCAGGTTTCATGGCCTCAAGCCATTTCGCGGAATCTGGGCTCATCATCGCTTCCTCATAGTTCGTAGGTTCATCATGGTCTAGTAACATGACTTCCAGAACAGGATTACCGTATCACTCTGGTGCGGACCGTACTCTGGAAGACCTACGAGGTTTGGTAGTAACTTAATCTAAAGTTTCATGATCATCATCATTAGCTTCCTCACTAATTGGTGTAGGAATCACTGGAACTGATTTCTGTGATGAACTTCTTTCCAATTCGGGAGAAGGTATGATACGTCTCCAACATATCTATAATTTTTGATTGTTCCATGCTATTATATTATCTGTTTTGGATGTTTAATGGGCTTTATTATGCACTTTTATATTTTTTTGGGACTAACCTATTAACCGGAGGCCCAGTGCAAATTGCTGTTTTTTTGCCTATTTCAGTGTTTCACAGAAAAGGAATATCAAACAGAGTCCAAACGGAATGAAACCTTCGGGAGAATCATTTTTGGAACAAACGCAATCTAGGAGACTTGGAGTGGACGTCAAGCAAGCAACGAGGCGGCCACGAGGTAGGAGGGCGCGCCCAGGGGGGGTAGGCGCGCCCCCACCCTCGTGGGCCCCTCGTGGCTCCACCGACCTACTTCTTTCGCCTATATATACTCATATACCCCGAAAACAGCCAGGAGTACCACGAAACCCTATTTCCACCGCCGCAACCTTCTATACCCGTGAGATCCCATCTTGGGGCCTTTTCCGGCGCTCCGCCGGAGGGGGAATCAATCACGGAAGGCTTCTACATCAACACCATAGCCTCTCCGATGATGTGTGAGTAGTTTACCACAGATCTTCGGGTCCATAGTTATTAGCTAGATGGCTTCTTCTCTCTCTTTCGCCATACAAAGTTCTCCTTGATCTTCTTGGAGATCTATTCGATGTAATACTCTATGCGGTGTGTTTGTCGAGATCCGATGAATTGTGGGTTTATGATCAAGATTATCTATGAACAATATTTGATTCTTCTCTGAATTCTTATATGTATGATTTGATATCTTCGCAAGTCTCTTCGAACTATCAGTATGGTTTGGCCTACTAGATTGATCTTTCTTGCAATGGGAGAAGTGCTTAGATTTGGGTTCAATCTTGCGGTGTCCTTTCCCAGTGACAACAGGGGCAGCAAGGCACATATTATATTGTTGCCATTCAGGATAAAAATATGGGGTTTATATCATATTGCTTGAGTTTATCCCTCTACATCATGTCATCTTGCTTAATGCGTTACGCTGTTCTTATAAACTTAATACTCTAGATGCATGCTGGATAGCGGTCGATGTGTGGAGTAATAGTAGTAGATGCAGAATCGTTTCGATCTACTTGTCACGGACGTGATGCCTATATACATGATCATGCCTAGATATTCTCATAACTATGCGCTTTTCTATCAATTGCTCGACTGTAATTTGTTCACCCACTGTAAGATATGCTATCTTGAGAGAAGCTACTAGTGAAACCTATGGCCCCCGGGTCTATTTTCCATCATATTATATCTCTTTTATTTACATTGCATCTCGTTTACTATTTTGCAATCTTTACTTTTCAATCTATACAACAAAAATACCAAAAATATTTATCTTATTATCTCTATCAGATCTCACTTTTGCAAGTGGCCGTGAAGGGATTTACAACCCCTTTATCACGTTGGTTGCAAGGTTCTTATTTGTTTGTGCAGGTACACGGCGACTTGCGTGTAACCTCCTACTATATTGATACCTTGGTTCTCAAAAACTGAGGGAAATACTTATGCTACTTTGCTGCATCACCCTTTCCTCTTCAAGGGAAAACCAACGCATGCTCAAGAGGTAGCAAGAAGGATTTCTGGTGCCGTTGCAGGGGAGGCTTACGCTAAGTCAAGTCAAGATTTGATCTCTCGAGAACTCGCCGATTTCTGGCATCGTTGTCGGAAAGATCTACGCACAAGTCAAGACATACCAAGTACTCGTACCCATCACAACTCTTATCCCTCACATTACATTATTTGCCATTTGCTTCTCGTTTTCCTCTCCCCCACTTCACCCTTGCCATTTTATTCGCCCTTTTTCCATTCGTCTCTTTTTGCTTGCTTCTTGTGTGCTTGTGTGTTGGATTGTTTGTCATTATGGCTCAAGACAATACTAAATTGTGTGATTTTTCCAATACCAACAACAATGATTGCTCCTATTACCGATGTTGAATCTTGCGAAATTAATGCTGCTTTATTGAATCTTGTCATGAAAGATCAATTCTCTGGCCTTCTTAGTGAAGATGCCGCTACACATCTAAACAACTTTGTTGATTTGCGCGATATGCAAAAGAAGAGATATGTGGATAATGATATTGTTAAATTGAAGTTATTTCCATTTTCGCTTAGAGATCGTGCTAAAACTTGGTTCTCTTATTTGCCTAAAAATAGTATTGATTCATGGAATAAGTGCAAAGATGCTTTGATCTCTAAGTATTTTCCTCCCGCTAAGATCATCTCTCTTAGAAACGATATTATGAATTTTAAGCAACTTGATCATGATCATGTTGCACAAGCTTGGGAGAGGATGAAACTAATGATGCGTAATTGCCCTACACATGGTTTGAATTTATGGATGATTATACAAAAAAAATTATGCCGGATTGAATTTTGCTTCTAGAAATCTTTTAGATTCGGCCACGGGAAGCACTTTTACGGAAATCACTTTAGGAGAAGCTACTAAACTCCTAGATAATATTATGGTTAATTATTCTCAATGGCACACCGAAAGATCTACTAGTAAAAAAGTTCATGCAATTGGAGAGATTAATGTTTTGAGTGGAAAGATGGATGAACTTATGAAATTGTTTGCTAATAAGAGTGTTTCTTCTGATCCTAATGATATGCTCTTATCCACTTTGACTGATAATAATAATGAACCTATGGATGTGAATTTTTTTGGTAGGAACAATTTTGGTAACAACGCGTATAGAGGAAACTTTAATTCTAGGCCATTCCCTAGTAATTCCTCTAATAATTATGGTAATTCCTACAACAATTCTTATTGAAATTTCAATAAGATGGCCTCTGATTTTAAGACTAGCGTTAAAGAATTTATGATTTGGCAAAAGAATTTCAATGCTTTGCTTGAAGAAAAATTGCCTAAGATTGATGAGTTGGCTAGGAACGTGGATAGAATTTCTCTTGAAGTTGATTCTTTGAAACTTAGATCTATTCCACTTAAGCATGATATCAATGAGTCTCTCAAAGCCATGAGAATTTCCATTGATGAGTGCAAAGAAAGAACCGCTAGGATGCGTGCTAAAAAGGATTTCTTTGTGAAAGCGTGTTCTTCTAGTTTTCATGATAATAAGGATGAAGATGAAAGTGATTGATGTGTATCCTATTAAATCTTTGTTTTCCAATATGAATCTTAATAAATATGGGACTGGAGATGAGTCAACTTTAGCTAAAAGGCGTCCCAATGATTCAGAGTTTTTAGATCTTGATGCGAAAATTGGTAAAAGTGGGATTGAAGAGGTCAAAACTTTACATAGCAATGAACCCACTATTTTGTATTTCAAGGAATTTAATTATGATAATTGCTCTTTTATAGATTGTATTTCCTTGTTGCGATCCGTGCTAATTCTCCTCATGCTTATAGTCAAAATAAAGCTTTTACCAAACATATCGTTGATGCTTTAATGCAATCTTATGAAGAAGAACTTGAATTAGAAGTTTCTATCCCTAGAAAACTTTATGACGAGTGAGAACCTACTATTAAAAATAAGATCAAAAATCATGCATTCTATGCTTTGTGTGATTTGGGTGCTAGTGTTTCCACGATTCCTAAAACTTTGTGTGATATGCTAGGTTTCCATGAATTTGATGACTGTTCTTTAAATTTGCATCTTGCGGATTCCACCATTAAGAAACCTATGGGAAGGATTAATGATGTTCTTATTGTTGCAAATAGGAATTATGTGCCCGTAGATTTCATTGTCCTTGATATAGATTGTAATCCTTCATGTCATATTATTCTTGGTAGACCTTTCCTTAGAACAATTGGTGCAATTATTGATATGAAAGAAGGAAATATTAGATTCCAATTTCTATTAAGGAAGTCACGGAGCACTTTCCTAGGAAGAAAATTAAATTACCTTATGAATCTATTATGAGAGCCACTTATGAATTGAATACCAAATATGGTAATACCTAGATCTATTCTTGTTTTTATGCCTAGCTAGGGGCATTAAACGATAGCGCTTGTTGGGAGGCAACCCAATTTTATTTTTGTTCTTTACTTTTTGTTCTTGTTTAGTAATAAATAATTCATCTAGCCTCTAGTTAGATGTGGTTTTGTGTTTTAATTAGTGTTTATTCCAAGTAAAACCTTTAGGATAACCTACGGTGACAGTTAATTTGATCTTGCTGAAAAATAGAAACTTCTGCGCACGAGATTAGTTTTAATAAATCACAGAAACGTGATTTTCAGTTGATTATTTTTGCAGAAGTTTAATAAACAAATTACCTAGGACTTCCTAATTTGGTAGAATTTTTGGGGTTCCAAAAGTATTCGGGAGTTACAGATTTCTACAGACTGTTCTGTTTTTGACAGATTCTGTTTTTTGTGTGTTATTTGCTTATTTTGATGAATCTATGGCTAGTATCGGGGGGTATGAACCATACAGAAGTTGGAATACTGTAGGTTTAACACCAATATCAATGAAGAATGAGTTCATTACAATACCTTAAAGTGGTGGTTTGTTTTCTAGCACTAACGGAGCTCGTGAGATTTTCTGTTGAGTTTTGTGTTGTGAAGTTTTCAAGTTTTGGGTAAAGATTTGATGTACTTTGGAATAAGGAGTGGCAAGAGCCTAAGCTTGGGGATGCCCAAGGCACCCCAAGGTAAAAATTCAAGGACAACCAAAAGCCTAATCTTGGGGATGCCTCGGAATGCATCCCCTCTTTCGTCTTCGTCTATCGGTAACTTTACTTGAGGCTATATTTTTATTCACCACATGATATGTGTTTTGCTTGGAGCGTCTTGTATGATTTGAGTCTTTTCTTTTTAGTTTATCACAATCATCCTTGCTGTACACACCTTTTGGAGAGACACACATGAATCGGAATTTATTAGAATACTCTATGTGCTTCACTTATATCTTTTGAGCTAGACAATTTTGCTCTAGTGCTTCACTTATACCTTTTTAGAGCACGGTGGTGGTTTTATTTTGTAGAAATTATTGATCTCTCATGCTTCACTTATATTATTTTGAGAGTCTTTTAGAATAGCATGGTAATTTGCTTTGGTTATAAAATTAGTCCTAATATGATGGGCATCCAAGTTGGGTAAACTAAAAACTTTCATGTGGAGTGCATTAAACACTATGATAAATTTGATACTTGATAATTGTTTTGAGATATAAAGGTGGTAATGTTAGAGTCATGCAAGTTGGATAATTATGAAATTGAGAAATACTTGTGTTAAAGTTGGCAAGTCCCGTAGCATGCACGTATGGTGAACATTGTGTGACAAATTTGAAGCATGGGGTGTTCTTTGATTGCCTTCCTTATGAGTGGAGGTCGGGATCACGCGATGGTTAACTCCTACCAACCCTTCCCCTAGGAGCATGCGTAGTAGTACTTTGCTTCGAGGGCTAATGAACTTTTGCAATAAGTATATGAGTTCTTTATGACTAATGTGAGACCATGGATTATACGCACTCTTACCCTTCCGCAATTTGCTAGCCTCTATGGTACTGTGCATTGCCCTTTCTCACCTTGAGAGTTGGTGCAAACTTTGCCGGTGCATCCAAACCCCGTGATACGATACGCTCTATCACACATAAACCTCCTTATATCTTCCTCAAAACATCCACCATACCTACCTATTATGGCATTTCCATAGCCATTCCGAGATATATTGCCATGCAACTTTCCACCGTTCCGTTTATTATGACTCGCTCCATCATTGTCATATTGCTTTGCATGATCATGTAGTTGACATCGTATTTGTGGAAAAGCCACCTTTATATTTCTTTCATACATGTCGCTCTTGATTCATTGCATATCCTGATACACCGCCGGAGGCATTCACATAGAGTCATATTTTGTCCTAAGTATTGAGTTGTAATTCTTGAGTTGTAAATAAATAGAAGTGTGATGATTTCCATTATTAGAGCATTGTCCCATGTGAGGAAATGATGATGGAGACTATGATTCCCCCACAAGTCAGGATGAGACTCCGGACAAAATAAATAAAAAAATAATTTTTTTTGAAAAAAGAGGCCAAAGAAGCCCAAATAAAAAAATGAGAGAAAATTAGAGAAGGGACAATGTTACTATCCTTTTTCCACACTTGTGCTTCAAAATAGCACCATGATCTTCATGATAGAGGGTTTCTTATTTTGTCACTTTCATATACTAGTGGGAGTTTTTCATTATAGAACTTGGCTTGTATATTCCAATGATGGGCTTCCTCAAAATGCCCTAGGTCTTCGTGAGCAGGTAAGTTGGATGCACACTCACTTAGTTTCTTTTTGATGAGCTTTCATACATTTATAGCTCTAGTGCATCCGTTGCATGGCAATCCCTACTCCTCGTATTGACATCAATTGATGGGCATCTCCATAGCCCGTTGATTAGCCATGTCAATGTGAGACTTTCTCCTTTTTTTCTCACATAATCCCTATCATCATACTCTACTCCACCCATAGTGCTATGTCCATGGCTTACGCTCATGTATTGCATTAGGGTTGAAAAGGTCAAGCGTTAAAAAGTATGAACCAATTGCTTGGCTGAAACTGGGGTTGTGCATGATGGGAGCATTTTGTGTGACGAAAATGAAGCATGGCCAAGCTATATGATTTTGTAGGGATAAGCTTTCTTTGGCTATGTTATTTTGATAAGACATAAACTGCTTGGTTAGCATGCTTGAAGTATTACTATTTTTATGTCAATATTAAACTTTTATCTTGAATCTTTTGGATCTGAACAATCATGCCACAATAAAGAGAATTACATTGAAAATTATGTTAGGTAGCATTCCACATCAAAAATTCTATTTTTATCATTTGCCTACTCGAGGACGAGCAGGAATTAAGCTTGGGGATGCTTGATACTCTCCAACGTATCTATAATTTCTGATTGTTCCATGCTATTTATTATCTGTTTTGGATGTTTAATGGGCTTTATTATGCACTTTTATATTATTTTTGGGACTAACCTATTAACCGGAGGCCCAGTGCAAATTGCTGTTTTTTGCCTATTTCAGTGTTTTGTAGAAAAGGAATATCAAACGGAGTCCAAACGGAATGAAACCTTCGGGAGAATCGTTTTTGGAACAAACGCAATCCAGGAGACTTGGAGTGGACGTCAAGGAAGCAACGAGGCGACCACGAGGTAGGAGGGCGCGCCCGGGGGGGTAGGCGTGCCCCCACCCTCGTGGGCCCCTCGTGGCTCCACCGACCTACTTCTTTCGCCTATATATACTCATATACCCCGAAAACAGCCAGGAGCACCACGAAACCCTATTTCCACCGCCGCAACCTTCTGTACCTGTGAGATCCTATATTGGGGCCTTTTCCGGCGCTCCATCGGAGGGGGAATCGATCACGGAGGGCTTCTACATCAACACCATAGCCTCTCCAGTGATATGTGAGTAGTTTATCACAGACCTTCGGGTCCATAGTTATTAGCTAGATGGCTTCTTCTCTCTCTTTGATTCTCAATACAAAGTTCTCCTCGATCTTCTTGGAGATCTATTCAATGTAATACTTTTTGCGGTGTGTTTGTCGAGATCCGATGAATTGTGGGTTTATGATCAATATTATCTATGAACAATATTTGATTCTTCTCGGAATTCTTATACTCCCTCCGTTCACTTTTATAAGACATTTCAGACAGCTGACATTGAACTATTTTGGGTGATGTCTGAATTGTCTAAAAGGTCTTATAAAAGTGAACAGAGGGAGTATGTATGATTTGATATCTTTGCAAGTCTCTTTGAATTATCAGTTTGGTTTGGCATACTAGATTGATCTTTCTTGCAATGGGAGAAGTGCTCAGCCTTGGGTTCAATCTTGCGGTGTCCTTTCCCAGTGACAGCAGGGGCAGCAAGGCACGTATTGTATTGTTGCCATCAAGGATAAAATTATGGGGTTTATATCATATTGCTTGAGTTTATCCCTCTACATCATGTCATCTTGCTTAATGCGTTACTCTGTTCTTATAAACTTAATACTCTAGATGCATGCTAGATAGCGGTCGATGTGTGGAGTAATAGTAGTAGATGCAGAATCGTTTCGATCTACTTGTCACAGACGTGATGCCTATATACATGATCATGCCTAGATATTCTCATAACTATGCGCTTTTCTATCAATTGCTCGACATTAATTTTTCACCCACCGTAAGATATGCTATCTTGAGAGAAGCCACTAGTGAAACCTATGGCCCCGGGTCTCTTTTCCATCATATTATATCTCTTTTATTTACATTGCATCTCGTTTACTATTTTGCAATCTTTACTTTTCAATCTATACAACAAAAATACCAAAAAAAATTATCTTATTATCTCTATCAAATCTCAGTTTTGCAAGTGGCCGTGAAGGGATTGACAACCCCTTTATCACGTTGGTTGCAAGGTTGTTATTTGTTTGTGCAGGTACAAGGCGACTTGCATGTAACCTCCTACTGGATTGATACCTTGGTTTTCAAAAACTAAGGGAAATACTTACGCTACTTTGCTGCATCACCCTTTCCTCTTCAAGGAAGAACCAACGCATGCTCAAGAGGTAGCAAGGTACAATTACCTCATCAAGGTCTAATTTCCTCCCACTCACTTCTTTCGAGAGAATCTCCTTATCTAGAAAGGATCCATTCTTAGCAACAAAGATTTTGCCTTCGGATCTGTGATAGAAGGTGTACCCAACAGTTTCCTTTGGGGGTATCCTATGAAGACGCACTTCTCCGATTTGGGTTCGAGCTTATCAGGTTGAAGCTTTTTCACATAAGCATCGCAGCCCCAAACTTTAAGAAACGACAACTTTGGTTTCTTGCCAAACCATAGTTCTTAAGGCGTCGTCTCAGCGGATTTTGATGGTGCCCTATTTAAAGTGAATGCAGTCGTCTCTAAAGCATAACCCCAAAACGATACCGGTAAATTAGTAAGAGACATCATAGATCACACCATATCCAATAAAGTACGATTACGACGTTCGGTCACACCATTACGCTGTGGTGTTCCAGGTGGCGTGAGTTGTGAAACTATTCCACATTGTTTCAAATGAAGACCAAAT
The DNA here is from genome assembly GCA_021605145.1 of Aegilops bicornis. Taxonomy (NCBI): domain Eukaryota; kingdom Viridiplantae; phylum Streptophyta; class Magnoliopsida; order Poales; family Poaceae; genus Aegilops; species Aegilops bicornis. The sequence continues at coordinate 679,957,350 of CM038671.1, forward strand.
TCGTAACTCAAATATTCGTCTCCACGATCAGATCGTAGAAACTTTATTTTCTTGTTACAATGATTTTCCACTTCACTCTGAAATTCTTTGAACTTTTCAAATGTTTCAGACTTATGCTTCATTAAGTAGATATAACCATATCTGCTTAAATCATCTGTGAAGGTAAGAAAATAACGATACCCGCCATGAGCCTCAACACTCATTGGACCGCATACATCGGTATGTATTATTTCGAATAAGTCAGTAGCTCGTTCCATTGTTCTGGAGAACAAAGTTTTAGTCATCTTGCCCACGAGGCATGGTTCAAAAGCACCAAGTGATTCATAATCAAGTGATTCCAAAAGCCCATTAGCATGGAGTTTCTTCATGCGCTTTACACTAATATGACCTAAACGGCAGTGCCACAAATAAGTTAGACTATCATTATCAACTTTGCATCTTTTGGCTTCAATATTATGAACATGTGTATCTCCACGATCGAGATTCAATAAAAATAGACCACTCAACAAGAGTGCATGACTATAAAAGATATTACCCATATAAATAGAACAACCATTATTCTCTGATTTAAATGAATAACCGTCTCGCATCAAACAAGATCCAGATATAATGTTCATGCTCAAACAAGATCCAGATATAATGTTCATGCTCAATGCTGGCACCAAATAACAATTATTCAGGTCTAAAACTAATCCCGAAGGTAGATGTAGAGGTAGCGTGCCGAAGGCGATCACATCGACCTTGGAACCATTCCTCGACGCCAAGCATCGTCACCTCGCCTTAGCCAATCTTCATTTAGTTCAGAGCCTCTGCTTCGAGTTGCAAATATGAGCAACAGAACCAGTATCAAATACCCAGGCGCTACTACGAGCATTAGTAAGGTACATATCAATAACATGTATATCTGAAAATGCTAGTTATCGACTAGAGGGGGGGGGGGTGAATAGGCGATTTTGTTGAAAGTCGTCAAAACGTGGAAGTTTCGAAGACAACCAATAGAAATGACCTAATTGAAATGCAGCGGAAGATAAACTACAACAAGCAAACCATAGTCAAGTATGCAAGTACAAGACTAATAGCAGCTTAGTATTAAGGATCAGGATGGAAGATAGTATGAAGCCAACCAATGATAGTAGTCAAGCAATGAAGTCAAACAGATACGATAAATAGGCAATGACTTCACGAAGACAAACACTAAGTAAGGGAAGGGAGAGGATAGAACCGGTCACTTGTTGAAGACACAGATTTGTTGGACCAGTTCGATTCTTGTGACAAGCTGACGTGCAGGGTTAGGGAGGCTGAGATTCAACTCAAGACCGCGTCTTCACCTTATTCCCTTGAGCTAAGGACACACAGTCCTCGCCCAATCACTCGTAAGTCTTCAAGGTAGACTTCCAAACCTTCACAGACTTCGTTCACCGGGCGATCCACAATGACTCTTGGATGCTCAGAACGCGACGCCTAACCGGCCGGAGGATTCACAGTCCTCAAGTGTAATAAGTCTTCAAGTCACGCAGCATGTAAAGACTTGGTGATGCCTAACACTCTTTGGCTCGGGTGTTTTGGGCTTTGTCCTCGCAAGGATTTCTCTCTCTCAAAGGCTTCGAGGTGGGTTGCTCTCAAACGACAAAAGCTGTGCACTAACTCTGAGCAGCCACCAATTTATGGTGTAGGGGTGGGCTATTTATAGCCACTAGGCAACCCGAGCTGATATGTCCGAAATGACCCTGGGTCATTAAGGAACTGACACGTGTTCCAACGGTCAGATTTCAAACATACACGGCAACTTTACTTGGGCTACAAGCAAAGCTGACTCATCCAGCTCTGGATAAGATTTGCTCTCATTGTCTTCGCTCGAAGACATAGGATTTGGGTTGAGCATCACTTGGTCATTCTGAATTTGTTCACTTGGACCCCACTTAACAGAACGGTGGTTCCTATGACTCAACAAAGAAGAAAAGGAAACAACGAAACAACACAGTCTTCGCGCTCCATAGTCTTCACTCAATGTCTTCTCATGTCATAGTCTTCAATATGAATATCTTCATATACCATCATTGTTGTCAATGTCTTCATACATTTTTAGGGGTCATCTCCGGTAGGTAAACCGAATCAATGAGGGACACTACCTGTGTTATCCTGCAATTCTCACAAACACATTAGTCCCTCAACCAAATTTGTCGTCAATAATCCAAAACCAACTAGGGGTGGCACTAGATGCACTTACAATCTCCCCCTTTGGTGATTGATGACAACCGGTTGAAGTTTTCAACATGGATAAAGTATGTGAAATTGTAAAGAATAGGGTATTGTCTTCATAAGTGGCAAGGGCTCCCCCTGAAGATGTGCATATAAGTAATTTGCTTTTGGAATGCAAATGCACATGGCAGGTTGTACTTGCAGAGATCCTCTTCAACTTATGAAGATAATTCATCATGCATGAAATGATATAACTAAGAGAAATGACATGCATAATGAAAAATGGACGTCTGCAGAATGATCTAAGTGCGGAAGTTATCATCGCACATGCGGAATTTATCATCGCATCACAGAAAAGAAAATAAGTAGCAGACGACCATCGAGTTTAAGTGTTACAACTAAAAGAACCAAATGTATCAAAAACAAGATTTGTAAACAGTAGGCAAAATATAAAGCAACCGCCCATATGAACCCGCTTGAAGACTATCAAACTCATATGCTTCTCCCCCTTTTGTCAGTAAGGACCAAAAAGGTTTGAAGACATAGAGCATCTACTCGCTTTCATGAGGAGAAGATGAAGCAGTAGGGTTTTCGTTGTTGTTTGGCGGTGCAGACGAACTTGGTGCAGTGTCGATGCGTGCAGAAGTAGGGGGTGGTGAAGTAGCATCGTCTTCATCATCGATCACTCTGGCATTCACAGTTGCCGCGGAGGAAGAATAGTCAGAGTCTTCAAGGGATGGAGTTCGACATAGGACCGCATTCCGTGGAGGAGTGGAGTCGAACTTGAATCTTTCAGTGAAGCCATCGTCTTGAAGATCTGCTTCAGCATTGAGCAGCGTTAAACTCTTCCATGATCGACGACAGGTCTCGTGAGTGACAAAAGCATTCTTGGTGGCAAGATTTCGAATGCGATTGACATCCACCAAGAGGCTTTGCATCTGTCGCTTGAGCCAATCATGATGCTTGTCTTGTTTCTGATGCAGTGCCACAAGAAGTTCTCGGTCATTCAGGACACGAGAGCGCTTCTTAGGCCTTTGGGCTATTGTGCTCTCAATAGCTTCAATTTGTGCACGGTGAGGCATATGAGTGTTCCCAGCCATTGGATAGACACGAGTCACTGCTTGGACGCCTTCCATGGGTTGAGAGAAGCTATGGTGATCTGCATTTTGAAGACAAAGAGGCGTTTTGGTGCTCGGGGTATATGGCTTCAATCGACATATCAACCTCGGTAGAAAGATCGGATGATTGCGGCAGAGGGCTGATAGTTGATAGCAGAGTGTAGCTTGATGAGGCGCATGACCCATGGAGCATAGAATTTCAGGCCAAAAGGTCGAACTGACGCAGCCAATTGTCGTATGAAGAATTCTTGTGTATTGAAGCTGATGCCATTGAGGATGTAAAAGACCAATGTCTTCATGGCTCCTTCAAGTTTTGCAGATGACAAATGCCCTTTGATAGGCCATAGAGTTCGCCTGATGATGTGATATATTGTGCGAGGCAGATACTCAAGGTCATCAACAAAGAACTCCTTTGGGTATTCAGCGTCAGGTGGCAAAGGCTTCATCATGCTCAACATCTGGCTCATGTTGGGCTCTGGCTTATGGAAGATGCTCTCCAGTGCAATGCGGTGGAGTTGACAATTAGGTTCAAACAGCTCTCCAGGAGTGGGTAGGCCTGTAAGCTGAATGACGTCAAGAGCTTTGGCTTCATGATGAACATTTCCTATCATCCACTCGAGAACCCATGTCTTTGTATCTCTGTAGTAGCCGCGAATGTGGAGGGTAGCATAGAATTGAAGCAACAGTTCCTCATTCCAATGTTCTTTGTCTGTCACAAAGCTGAGCAGACCTGCATCACGAAAGCAGTCAAGTGCTTCTTCTAAGCATGGCAGTCCTGCAATGGCTTCAGTGTCGAGGCGCATATGAGGGAAAATGCGCCCTTGATCATACAGAACGCAGGAGTAATAGCTTCACTGTTGATAGCTCCAGAAACAATCTGATGATATTCTTGGCCTTGAGTAGGGGTTCTTTGCTCTGTCAAAGAAAGTGTTGTGGGCTTTGAAGCCATTTGCATTGAAGGATCCTGTAGAGGTGGCAGTACCTGGGAACCTTGGCAGTCTTGGCTTTGGTTTCTGGATCAGAGGCCTATGCTCAATATGATAGTCAAACTGAGGACCAGAGGCATGAGGCGGAGGGACCAAAACGGGCCATCTGACAGTGACTAACTGACCATAGTTGTAAGCTTGCTCAGTTGTATAGGGCCTTGGTGGCGGAACAGGAGCAGTGGCAACAATAGAGGCTTCAGGTTGCACAACAGATGCTTCAGGAGCAGTTGCATCATTGGCTTCGGGCACATTGGTTGGTGCAGGCTCCACATTTGCTTCAGCCATGACAATGTCATTGGCTTCACTTGTGTTGGTGGTGGCAGCCTCAAGATTTTCAACCTCCACTTGATGAGCTTTGGAGGGTCAAGACCGCCATGTTCACTTCAGGAACAACTTCTTCAAGAATTGGGGAGTGGGGACTCGTTCTTCTTGGTTGTCATCGGTGATGCAGCCGGATTGTCTTTAGCAGCTTTGGCTTCAGACTGGAGACATTCACAATGGAGTGGCTTCGAAACACTTGACGCGTGCAACAGATTGGTGGTGCACTTCTCCTTCTGGAACGCTCGAGAGAGGGACTTGAGGCCTTGGTCCTTTGTGAAGCCTGCGGAATGCTGGCAACGCCTTTGGAGATGGAGTTGGCTGGGCCTCAATGTCTTCCTCTACTTCTTGCACAGGTGGTGTGACTTGTTGTTGTTGAGGAGTACTCGGGGAGTCTTGTGGTTGTGGGTGATCAGCCCATGATGCATCCTGAGCAATTGGCGCCGACCCACTAATGTCGATGAGTTCGCTGTTCGTGGGAACAAAGCGATGATACCAAGTTGTGTTCGATCCGAGGAAGAACTTCATCATCTTCAACATTGTCATTGTGACCAATGTCTTGGCGATGATGGGATCTACTGCTGGAATGTCTTCAGCTTCATGAGCCTCTGAGGAAGCAGGCTCATGAACTATCATTCGTCGTTCTTGGAGTTCAGATGCAGGTCGAACCATTGAGATAGGTTCAACAACTAAGGGCTCTGTGGAAGCAGCCCGATCCTTCTTGGTTTTGCGCTTATTCTTGGAGGGAGCAGCATCAGAGGCTTCGGGATTTTTCCTTTTTCTGGCTTCAGCCTCGGCGGCCCTCGTCTTCTTCTGTTTAGAAGCGGTTGACCTGACCTTTGGCTTTGAGCCAGTCATGCTGCTTGGGAAGACTATGCGAGGTTCTTCCTGCCTTGAAGGTGCAGGTTGGTCAGCTGATTGCTTCTTCTTCTTTGCAGCCATTCTGGGGTCAATGCCAGGACGACCAAGAGCCTTGCGCTTCTTAGCCTCATTGTAGGCTAGCACACACTTGTCAGCCAGACTCTTCATGCGCTCACGAGAGCCTTTAGCTTCGTCGCGCTTCTTGTGAAAGGCTTCTTTGAGCTCGTGCAGCATGGTCTTGAAGTTTTTGACATCTTGTACGCTGAGCTTTGCCACATGCTTCTTGAACTGAGTTTTCTCATAGTCGATCTTGTGCTTCAGTTCAACGAGACGCTGAGCAAGAGCTAGCTCAGAAGCAATGGCGCCATTGAAGGAGACGCTGAGGCCAATGGGAAGTTGCAGATCTTCAAAGCTGAGATTTGGGTTGTCAAACCACTCATCAATGAAGTGATGGATGATTGCCACATCAAAGAGAGGCAACTCATTGAAGATCTCTGCTTCTTCCTTGCTCTTGATCAGTTGCTCAAGAGCATCATCTGCAAGATCTTCATCGCTGGATAGATCAATGTGCTCTTCTCGCAGAATGGCGAGGAGTCGCGGCTCGATCAAGATGTTTGACGATTTTCTTTTCTTCTCCTTCTTCTTGGAGATGCGTGATTGATCTCGACCGCACGCCGCCTTGTCTTGGAGGTGCAAGGCGATGGCTTCGCACGTGAAGCTTTTGGAGGAGCGGTGATCTTGAAGCCTTAGCCTTCTTTTGCTTCGCGGCTTTGGAGTAGGAGCAGGGGCTTCATCGATGTCGATGTCATCATCGTAATGATCCACTTTGGTACCTTGGACTGAGATGTGAGTGATTAGGCCATCAAGGTTGTAGAAAGGACCGATGACATTGGGTTACGCATCACGGAGCCGCCAAGACGGGAGCAGAGGGACCAGGGTTGAAGTCTAATCCCAATGACTTCTTGTTTTCCTTGGCCGATGCCTTTGCGTCCGGAAGTTTCGCTTGAAGAGATTATCGCCACACCGTGAGCAATGACGATGGGTCGGCATTTTCAGGCTGAGGTCCACGGACCATACAAGGATAGAAACCTGTGCAATAGCTTCAGCTCTGTTCTTGGGTGGAAGGCCTCGAAAGAGAATATCACCCCAAGGACTTTTGATAGCATTCTTCTCAGTGTATTCCTGGGTCACGAACTTGTATTTGAACCATTGTTCAGCCCAATATCGTCGAATCCATTGGATTCGTGTCTTGCGCTGATTATAATTCTCTTCAGGATCTGTTTTGTAAAGCTTTGCGAGGTCATCAAGCAAATCTTTTGATGTTCCCTCACGACGCTGTCTGCCACCCTTCGTTACTGATTTCTCTGCAACCATGAACTTCAAACTGAATGGCTTCAACACGTTCAAAGGCTTCACAAGTTTTCGCTTGCTGGACAAACAGGAACTGGCGTCGGGTGAGTTAATGTGATGCTGTAAGAATTCTGCAAATGAATGCAGACTATGAGAACCAAGGGATTCTCCCACGGACATGTACCGTGATAAAGATTAGAGATGCGAGGGAAGGGAAGAGGTCATATGCATTCTCAAAAGATTTTGAAGATAAATCAGTTTGAAGACATTGACCTCATGATGCAAAGACATTCACTTATACGTTGAGAGTTGGTTCCAGATTTGTACGAATCCGTGAATAGGTACAAGTGAGGAATCTAACTAGATATGAAGCTTAAGTGAATATACTAGGCAGTATGAGATGCAGACATAATAGATCTAACATTGTATAGGCAGAAACCAACTTTGGTAAACAGGATGAATCTTTGAGGATCAAAAAGATGGTAAAAATAGAGTTATATTTACCACTCGAAGAACTGCTAGATGGGATGAGTAGGAGACCGAGCAGTTCAATCCACCGTGCCCTAACTTGGCGACGGAGGACAGCTACGACGGCGGCGGAGAGGACGATGTTCGCGGCCGGCGTGAAGACGACGTCGGAGAAGTCGCGGCAGCTAAGAGCTTCGTCGCCGGCGTCGTCGCAAGCTAGCGGTGGCGCTAGGGTTTTGACGAGGTGGAGAGGTGGAAGAAGGTTTTCTTTACTGCAGGGGACATGTATTTATAAGGAGGTGTGTGGCTCAGCACAATTACTCAGGTGCCCCTGGCGGTTCACATCTGAGGGGTACGTGGCAAGCATGCAACATACTCAGAGTTGTCCCACATTCCCACGCCCTCTAGGTTTGTCAGATGGTCATTACGGCTTCTCCGGATTTCAAACAATAAGGATGAATCATTTAAAACAGTCTTAATGTTTATCTCTGTGTCTTCTGCTGACAAGGACGCAGAGAAGACATTCGACAGTTTCAATAGAATGCATATGACTTGGACAGATAGAATTTGAGATAGAAAGCATAGAGAGATTAGGGTCCGATCACATTCACTTAGTTCCAAAGATTCAACTAGGAAGACATAGCTATAACTGAATGTTGTAGAGGACAAAACAATAGTATATATATCAGAAAGCAATCAAATCAGCATAGTGAAGAAAATCATGAAGATAGGTTGAACTTTTAAGACAAACCAAATGTGAAGACATAGCTAAAATAACGCATGAGTGAAACACTCAAACAGAGAAATTTGGTGGTGGCGTTACCCACCGTATAGGAAGTATTAGACCCAGACACGGCGCACAATTATCATGGCGCTCCGAAGTCAAATTCCACGTTAATGTATTCACACTTAGAATGTAAGTCTTCATTGATTGAAGATATACTTTACTTCGTGTGTTGCACATCTAAGTCATCAACATGCATAAGTGTTAGGATGTGTGCCTGATCACAGGACATTTGAGGATTCCAAGATATTTAGCTCACACCGTAACTTGCAAAATCTTTTCTCATCCAAGGGCTTTGTGAAGATATCTGCTGTTTCTCTTGGTGTTAGCGTGAATGATGTCAATATCCTTTTCATGACATGATCTACGAGAAAGTGATGACGAATTTCAATGTGCTTTGTCTTCGAGTCTTGGACTGGATTGTTGGCAATCTTGATGGCACTTTCGTTGTCGCATGAAGAGAGGTACTTGTTTCAGATTGATGCCATAGTCCATAAGAGTTTGCTTCATCCATAGAAGCCGAGCGCAAAGAAGATCCAAAGAAAGAATGTATTCAGATTCAGCGATGAGAGTGATACAGTTACGCTTCTTTGAAGACCAACAGACAAGTGATCGTGCGTAAAGTGACATGTGCACGATGTAGACTTGCGATCCACCTTGTCACCAGCATAATCACATCCGAGAATCCAACGGATCAAATTCTGAGCCCTTTGGATACCATAATCCGAGTGTTGGGGTGTGAGCCAAATATCGAAGAATTCGCTTCACCGCTAAGTGATGCGATTCCTTTGGTGCCGCTTGGAATCGAGCACACATGCAAACACTAAGAATAATATCTGGCCTAGATGCCCATAGGTAAAGTAAGGAACCAATCATGGAGCGGTATACCTTTTGATCAAATTCTTTACCATTGTCGTCGGGACCCAGATGGTGTTTGGCTGGCATTGGCGTCGTGTAACCTTTGCAATCTTGCATTCCAAACTTCTTCAGACAATGTTTGAGGTATTTTTCTTGAGATATGAAGATGCCATTCCTTTGTCGATTTAATTTGAAGACCAAGGAAGAACTTCAGCTCACCTATCATGGACATCGATATTGCTCTTGCATCATGTATCCAAACTCATCACTATACTTACGGTTGGTGCGGTAGAAGATAATGTCATCCACATATATTTGGCACACAAACAGTTCACCATCATATGTCTTCGTGAAGAGTGTTGGATCGAGGGATCCAGATTTGAAGCCTTTGCTCTTCAGGAAGTCTTTGATTGTATCGTACCAAGCGCGATGAGCTTGTTTGAGGCCATCTGATTGCTTTGTTTAGCTTGTACACCATATCGGGATGTTTTGGATCTTCAAAGCCGGTGGTTGAGCGGCGTATACTTCTTCTTCAATCTTGCCGTTGAGAAATGCACTCTTCACATCCATTTGATATAGCAAGATGTTGTGGTGGTTAGCATAGGCTAGCGATGTATGCGAATAGCTTCAAGCCTAGCCACGAGGAGCAAATGTTTCATCGAAGTCAATTCCTTCAACTTGAGTATATCCTTGAGCTACAAGGCGTGCTTTGTTTACGGCGACTTGACCATGCTCATCTTGCTTGTTTCGATATATCCATTTTGTACCAATAATGTTATGCTTGCGAGGGTCAGGACGCTTGACAAGTTCCCAAACATTGTTCAGCTTGAACTGTTGAAGTTCTTCTTACATAGCTTGAATCCATTCAGGTTCCATAAAGGCTTCAGCTACTTTCTTGGGTTCTGATATTGACACAAAAGAAAAGTGTCCACAGAAATTTGCTAACTATGTTGCTCTTGAGCGAGTAAGTGGACCAGGTGCATTGATGCTATCAGTTATCTTCTCAATTTGTACTTCAATTGCGACTCGAGGATGAATAGGACGAAGACCTTGCTCATGCTGATCATTGTCATCATTGGGAGGATTGTCTTCAGACTGAGCATTGTCTTCAGGTTGGTTAGGTGCAGAAATGATAAGTTCCTCTTCAGGCTATGCTTCAGAAGGCATGATTTCTCCATTTCCCATCAGCTTGATAGATTCGCTGGGCGGAGCTTCGTTTAGTGTACTTGGCAGGAGCTCTCTTTGTGAACCATTGGTTTCATCAAATCGCACGTCCACAGTTTCGACGATTTTGTAGAGATAGAGGTTGAAGACTCTGCAAGAGTGCGAGTCCTTTCCGTAACCGAGCATGAAGTCTTCATGAGCTTTAGGTGCAAATTTTGACTTGTGATGGGGATCCTTGATCCAGCACCTAGCTCCAAATACTCTGAAGTAGCGGACATTTGGCTTCTTGCCAGTAAGGAGCTCATAGGATGGTTTGTTCAGAAGCTTATGGATGTAAACACGGTTGATGACGCGACATGCTGTATCAATAGCTTCAGGCTAGAACTTTCTTGGTGTCTTGTACTCGTCGAGCATTGTTCGAGCCATCTCAATGAGGGTTCTGTTCTTGCGCTCTACATGCCATTTTGCTGAGGTGTGTACGGAGCAGAGAACTCATGAGTGATTCCCATTGTATCCAGATAAAGATCAAGTCCGGTGTTCTTGAACTTCGGTGCGTTGTCACTTCTATATGCTTGATCTTGACGCCATAATTGGTCATGGCTCGATTGGCGAAGCGTCTGAAGACATCTTGTACTTCAGTCTTGTAGAGAATTATGTGCACCCATGTATATCTTGAGTAGTCATCAACAATGACGAAGCCATAGAGACAAGCAGTTGTTGTGAGGGTAGAGTAGTGAGTAGGGCCAAATAAGTCCATGTGTAACAGCTCGAAGGGTTGAGATGTCGTCATGATTGTCTTCGACGGGTGCTTTGCCCTAGTCATCTTTCGACTTCGCAGCACCACAGATGATCCTTCTTGAACTTGACACCCTCGATGCCTATGACATGCTTTTTCTTGGAGAGTCTGTATAAGTTCCTCATGCCAGCATGCCCCAGCCTCCGATGCCAGAGCCAGCATTCTTAAGCTTTTGCCAGAAGACATACGACAAGCTGTGTACCTGCTGAGAAATCTACCATGTATAGATCATCTTTTCGATACCCTTCAAAGACTAGAGACTTGTCAGATTCCATTAGTACAAGGCAACGATATTTTCCGAATAGCACAATCATGTTCAAGTCACAAAGCATTGAGACAGACATTAAGTTGAAACCAAGGGATTCAACAAGCATCACTTTATCCATGTGTTGATGCTTTGAGATTGCAACTCTACCTAGACCCAATACCTTGCTTTTACCAGTGTCAGCAAATGTAATGTGACTCTTGTCTGATGGACGTAAGGTTGAGTCCATGAGAAGACTTCGATCACCAGTCATATGATTAGTGCATCTGTTGTCCATAATCCATTCTGAAGCATGAGGTGTCATACCCTACTGATGCAGTTAGGGATAGGCTTCACCAAGAGTATTGTGAAGCATAAACATTTGATGAGCAAGAGGATTATTGAAGCTCGAGATCAATATTAGGACTGATAGGATGAATGGCAAACAATTCAGAACAAAATACATAGTGAGACCATTTGGGCATTTGATCTTGCCCTACAAGATGTTTTAGGTCCCCAACAATATCATCGACGCCTTTGATTTTCGGTGGAGACCCTTCCCCGCAAAAGAAAGTTAATTCTTCTTAACCACCCACATCTTGAGGGTGGCTTAGAAGCAATGAGTCTAAGTGCAGCATCTCGAGAACTTCGCTTTGGAGCCCTAGCAAATAGCCTTGCAGGAGATGAATGATACTCATATGAATAAGCGAGAAAAGTTCTTTGTTCTATGAACATAGCGTTTTGAAGACACACACTCATATTCATAAATTTGAGTACGGTTTCCTGCAAAACATTGGCGTTAGGGTGACTCGTGTGAGTCCTACATGCATTTGAAGCCTTTGGACCATATGACGCCTTAGGTCTGGGGTTTGTCTTCATCCCAGGTGGTGTCATGACCACATTCACTGGAAGATTCTCAAGACAACTTTTGGGAACCCAGATCTTCTTCATAGGTGATCCATTCCTGCAGTTAGTACCAATATACCTGGCAAACACTTCACCATTCTGATTCTTGAACAGCTTATAGTTTGCATCAAGGGATTCATCAATGATAATAGGATTAGTACAGATAAATCCAGATAAGGTGGATGGATCCACTGAAGGTCCCTTTGCAGCAACCCATGTGGTTTTGGGATACTGCTCAGGCTTCTAGTAGGAACCATCAACGTTAATTTTTCTTTCGAACCCAACACCCTCTTTCCTAGGGTTTCGATTCAGAATCTGCTTTTTGAGGACATCGCAAAGTGTCTGATGTCCTTTCAGACTTTTATACATCCCTGTTTCAAGCAATGTCTTCAACCTAGCATTTTCATCAGCAATAGCAGTGGTATCCTCCGCAGAGGGGTTAATTACCACATCAGTAGTTGAAGACAATGCAACAGTAGCAGCAGTTGAACATTCAGCAACAGAGGTAGCGATATCACGCTCAAGGCATTTTAGACATGGTGGTTCAAATCCATCCAGAGCGGGACTGATCTGTTGAGTGCGAAGTGTCTCATTCTCTTTTTTAAGATCTTCATGAGCCGCTCTCAATTTCTCAAGCTCTTACTTCCTTTGAAGATAATCATGGGAGAGCTTTTCATGAGTGGTTGAGAGCGATTCATGACGACTTTCAAGTTCTTGGTGCTTAGCATGAATATTTTTTATGTCTTCAACTAAGGACTGTGAACGTGTCATTTCTGCGTCCAACAGGTCATCGCTTTTGTCTAACATTTTTTGAGTATGTTCCATAGCTTTTTGTTGTTCAGTTGCAATTTTAGCAAGTGTTTTGTAGCTGGGCTTGGATTCACAACCAGAGTCATCTTCACTTGATGTTTGAAAGTAAGCATCACGTGATTTTACCTTGGCACCACGTGCCATGAAGCAGTAGGTGGGAGAAGGGTCGTCCTTGTCATCAGCTTCAGCGTTGGTGTGGAAGTCATTGTCTTCAGTGTTGAAGATGGACTTGGCAACATAGGCTGTGGCTAGAGCCGGACTTGCAACACTGTGGTCGGACTCCTCTCCAGACTCCACCTCCGCCTCCTCAGAAGCAGACTCCTCCTCTGAATCCATTTCCTTGCCAACAAAAGCACGAGCCTTGCCAGATGAGCTCTTCTTATGAGATGAAGACTTTGATGAAGACTTGGAAGAAGACTTTGAAGAAGACTTTGAAGATTTCTTCTTCTTCTTGTCATCAGAATCATATTCCTTGCACTTCTTATTCTTCTTCTTCTCATTGTCCCACTGTGGGCACTCAGATATATAGTGTCCAGGTTTCTTGCACTTGTGACATGTTCTCTTCTTGTGGTCATGAGTGGAAGCTTCATCATTTCTTGAGCTAGATCGTGAGGACTTTCTGAAGCCCTTCTTCTTGGTGAACTTCTGGAACTTCTTCACAAGAAAAGCAAGTTCCTTTCCAATGTCTTCAGGATCATCAGAACTGCAGTCAGATTCTTCTTCAGATGAGGAAACAACTTTTGCCTTCAAAGCGCGAGTTAGGCCATAGTTGGGACCATAGATATCTCTTTTCTCGTAAAATTTGGAACTCATGTGTGTTGAGCCTCTCAAGTATATCAGACGGATCGAGTGTCTTGAAGTCGTATGCGTTCTTGTATCATGAGTGCAAGGGTGTCAAAGGAGCTGTCAAGTGATCTCAGTAGTGTCTTGACGATTTCATGCTTGGTAATCTGAGTGGCGCCGAGAGCACGAAGCTCATTTGTGATGTCGGTGAGGCAATCAAACATGAGCTGGACATTTTCATTGTCGTTTCTCTTGAAGCGGTTGAAGAGGTTACGAAGAACACTGATCCTTTGATCTCTCTGGGTTGAGACACCTTCGTTGACCTTGGATAGCGATCCCGGACTAGCTTCGACGTTTCCAGAGCACTCACATGGCCATACTGTCCTTTGGTCAGATGACCACAGATAATGTTCTTGGCAGTTGAGTCCAGTTGAATGAACTTCTTGACATCAGCAGGGGTGACACCTTCACCAGTTTTGGGAACGCCGTTCTTGACGACATACCAGAGGTCGACATCAATGGCTTCAAGATGCATGCATCTTATTCTTCCAAGAGGGATATTCAGTTCCATCGAACACGGGGCAAGCAGCGGAGACTTTGATTATCCTGCGGTCGACATAGCTAAAACTCCAGGTGGTTAAACCAAATCACACAGAACAAGGGAGTACCTTGCTCTGATACCAATTGAAAGTGCTAGTTATCGACTAGAGGGGGGGTGAATAGGCGATTTTTATGAAAGTCTTCAAAACGTGGAAGTTTCGAAGACAACCAATAGAAATGACCTAATTGATATGCATCGGAAGATAAACTACAACAAGCAAACCATAGTCAAGTATGCAAGTACAAGACTAATAGCAGCTTAGTAGTAAGGATCGGGATGGAAGATAGTATGAAGCCAACCAACGATAGTAGTCAAGCAATGAAGTCAAACAGATACGACAAATAGGCAATGACTTCATGAAGACAAACACTAAGTAAGGGAAGGGAGAGGATAGAACCAGTCACTTGTTGAAGACACAAGATTTGTTGGACCAGTTCGATTCTTTGTGACAACTATGACGTCTGGTTAGGGAGGCTGAGATTCAACTCAAGACCGCGTCTTCACCTTATTCCTTGAGCTAAGGACACACGGTCCTCGCCCAATCACTCGAGTAAGTCTTCAAGGTAGACTTCCAAACCTTCACAGACTTCGTTCACCGCGATCCACAATGACTCTTGGATGCTCAGAACGCGACGCCTAACCGTGGAGGATTCATAGTCCTCAAGTGTAATAAGTCTTCGTGTCACGCATGTAAGAAAGACTCGATGATGCCTAACACTCTTTGGCTCGGGTGTTTGGGCTTTGTCCTCGCAAGGATTTCTCTCTCTCTCAAAGGCTTCGAGGTGGGTTGCTCTCAAACGACAAAAGCCGTGCACTAACTCTGAGCAGCCACCAATTTATGGTGTAGGGGGTGGGCTATTTATAGCCACTAGGCAACCCGACCTGATATGTCCGAAATGACCCTGGGTCACTAAGGAACTGACACGTGTTCCAATGGTCATATTTCAAACACACACGGCAACTTTACTCGGGCTACAAGCAAAGCTGACTCATCCAGCTCTGGATAAGATTTGCTCTCATTGTCTTTGCTCGAAGACATAGGATTTGGGTTGAGCATCACTCCAGTCATTCTGACTTTGTTCACTTGGACCCCACTTAACAGTACGGTGGTTCCTATGACTCAACAAAGAAGAAAAGGAAACAACGAAACAACACAGTCTTTCAAGGCCCATAGTCTTCACTCAATGTCTTCTCATGTCATAGTCTTCAATATGAATATCTTCATATACCACCATTGTCGTCAATGTCTTCATACATTTTTAGGGGCCATCTCCGGTAGGTAAACCGAATCAATGAGGGACACTACCTGTTTTATCCTGCAATTCTCACAAACACATTAGTCCCTCAACCAAATTTGTCGTCAATACTCCAAAACCAACTAGGGGTGGCACTATACGCACTTACAATATCAAATATACCTTTCATTTTGCCATCCTTCTTATCCGCCAAATGCTTGGGGCAGTTCCGCTTCCAGAGACCAGTCCCTTTGCAGTAGAAGCACTCAGTTTCAGGCTTAGGTCCAGACTTGGGCTTGTTCCGTTGAGCAGCAACTTGCTTTTCGTTCTTCTTGAAGTTCCCCTTCTTCCCTTTGCCCTTTTTCTTGAAACTAGTGGTCTTGTTGACCATCAACACTTGATGCTCCTTCTTGATTTCTACCTCCACGGCCTTTAGCATTGCGAAGAGCTCGGGAATCGTTTTCGTCATCCCTTGCATATTATAGTTCATCATGAAGCCTTTATAGCTTGGTGGCAGTGATTGAAGAACTCTGTCAATGACACTATCATCAGGAAGATTAACTCCTAGTGAGTCAAGTGGTTATGGTACCCAGACATTCTGAGTATGTGTTCACTGACAGAACTATTCTCCTCCATTTTGCAGCTATAGAACTTGTTGGAGACTTCATATCTCTCAACTCGGGCATTTGCTTGAAATATTAACTTCAAGTCATGGAACATCTCATATGCTCCATGATGTTCAAAACGTCTTTGAAGTCCTGATTTTAAGCCGTAAAGCATGGCACACTGAACTATCGAGTAGTCATCAGCTTTGCTCTACCAGACGTTCACAACGTCCGCAGTTGTGTTTGCAGCAGGCCTGGCACCTAGCGGTGCTTCCAGGATGTAATTCTTCTGTGCGGCAATGAGGATAATCCTCAAGTTACGGACCCAGTCCGTGTAATTGCTACCATCATCTTTCAACTTAGCTTTATCTAGGTACGCACTAAAATTCAAAGGAACAGTAGCACGGGCCATCGATCTACAGAAACATAGACATGCAAAAACTATCAGGATAAATTAAAGTTCAATTAATCATATTACTTAAGAACTCCCATTTAGATAGACATCCCTCTAGTCATCTAAATGATCACGTGATCCAAATCAACTAAACCATGTCCGATCATCATGTGAGATGAAGTAGTTTTCAATGGTGAACATCACAGTGTTGATCATATCTACTATATGATTCACACTTGACCTTTCGGTCTCCAGTGTTCCGAGGCCATATCTGCATATGCTAGGCTCATCAAGTTCTGTGAGTATTCTGCATGCATAAAACTGGCTTGCACCCGTTGTATGTGAACATAGAGCTTATCACACCCGATCATCACGTGGTGTCTCTAAGCACGCATTTAATGTAGTAGCGGTGCATACTCAAGGAGAACACTTATACCTTGAAATTTAGTAAGGGATCATCTTATAATGCTACCTTCGTTCTAAGCAAAATAAGATGCATAAAATATAAATATCACATGCAATCAAAATATGTGACATGATATGGCCATCATCATCTTGTGCTCATGATCTTCGTCACCGAAGTATCATCATGATCTCCATCGTCACCGGCTTGACACCTTGATCTCCATCATAGCATCATTGTCGCCTCGCCAACTATTGCTACTATGACTTTCTCTACCGCTTAGTGATAAAGTAAAGCAATTACATTGCAATTTCATTTCATACAATAAAGTGACAACCATATGGCTCCTGCCAGTTGCCGATAACTCTGTTACAAAACATGATCATCTCATACAACAATTTATATCACATCATGTCTTGACCATACCACATCACAACCAGCCCTGCAAAAACAAGTTAGACGTCATCTACTTTATTGTTGCAAGTTTTACGTGGCTGCTACGGGCTTCTAGAAAGAACTGTTCTTACCTACACATCAAAACCACAACGATTTTGTCGGATTACGGGTTCCGCAAACCCTTGAGTGGTTCAAACACTGGGGTGCATGCGGAGATGTCAACCTACCCAGCCTGCCTACTCGCGATTCTCCTAAGCCTAGCGCGTCGAGCTCGAAGAGACAAAGGGACACATCAGTTTATCCTGGTTCGGGCCACCTTGCGGTGTAATACCCTGCTCCATCATTTTGGTGGATTGCCTCGGAGGGCTGAGGATGAACTAGTACAGTGGATGAACTGGCCTCGGGAGGTGAGGTGTTCTTGAGCTCGCGGGAGCTGAGGGGATCTGAACTATTTGCCTCTCTATGGTGGTGGCTAAGTCCTATTTATAGTGGCCTTGGTCCTCTTCCCAAATGTTGGTGGGAAGGGATCCCACAACGGCCGGATTTGAAAGGGGACAAGCAGTACAACTTATCCTAACAAACTAGTCTTCGCCTGCGAAAAGCTTCTGGTCGTGACACTGCGGTGGGCTCGGTGATGACCTCCGTCCTACCGTCCTGGCGGTCTTGGTCTTGTTGCACCAGAATGGAAACCTTTGGTTGATTCCTCGGGACTCCATGCCTGCGGCTTGCCTCCCTTGCACCAAAGAGGAAACCTGCGCTCTGCGCCCACCTGGCCTTGGTCGTCATGGCTCACGTCAGCTGAGCCTCGTGAGGTAAACCTTGCATAGAACTCTAAGCCCCTCGGGAGCCTGCCTGAGGAGGCCGATCCCCTCGGGGGTCTTGGTGTCGTCCGCCTCGCGAGGCTTGGCCCCTCGCGAAGGTCTTGAGCTGTTGATGTCAAAGCTGGGCCGTACCAGGCCGTTGATGGAGCCACGCGGTGGGCCGCAGGTAGGCAGGGCTGGATACCCCCATATCCAGAACGCCGACAGTAGCCCCCAGGCCCAAGGCGCGCTTGGACTTGGCTTCCAGGCGAAGCCAAAGGGCAAGTGCGGAGCACCGCGGGCCCTAACCGCCTGCGGCCTTGATGACGCATGGCAATTGATGGGACGTGGGCGACTGCGCTTCCCCACGCTGTCTTGTCAACTGTTTGACTTGACGGAACGAAGCGGCACGCAGAAGATCATGATGGCGCGAGGTCGTGGAGGCTGGCGGTTGGCCTTCCTCGGCTATAAATATGGGGGTGGGGCAGGGCCCCCTGCCCAACTCTCCTTCATCTTGCTCCCGCCCGCTTCTTCTCCTTCTTCATCTCACTTCCATGGCGTCGCCAAGGAGATTTTCGGCGGCCGAGAAGGGGAAGGCTTCCAAGGAGGGACCAGCCTCTCCGCCTCCCAAGAGAGGTCGTGGCCGTCCCCGCAAGCATCCCGCGGCTCCTGCGGTGGGCCCTAGGGGGCGCGGGCGCGCACCCCCCCAGAGCCGGCGCTTCTCTTGGTGCCCGCGATGGAACCTCTTCTTGCGGCGGGGGCCACCGGCTTCGGGGCAGCCCCCATGACGAAGGGAGGCGCGCCGTGATTGTGCGCCCACCTCGGCCGCGCTTCTCCTCGCTGGATGTGCTCCCTGAGTTTGTGGTGTGGTTGGAAAGCCCAGCCGGCACCTTGCTCCGGCTTCCGCGTTTCTTCTTCGGCGAGCTTCCTTCCTCGGGGCTTAATGGTCTCTGGCTGCAGGCCAATGGCTGCTGCAATAGAGCTTCATGGGTCGGGGCCGAGGTCGCTTCCTCCAGTAGCGTGGTCCTGACCCGCGGCTGGCGAACGTTTGCCCGTGCGCGAGGCCTGGGTGGAAGGTGCACCCTCCACTTCAAGTACGACGGTCTGGCGACCCTCTATGCGAGGGTGTTTAGGGAGGACGGCGGCCGCGTGGGGTGCTGCCCGGAGGGTGGCAACGACGACGAGGGTGGCGAAGGTGAGCTCGATCTTGGCGGCGCGCGCTCTTCTTCCTGCGGTGGCAGCTCCTCCTCAGAGATAGCTCGAGTAGTAGTGGTTATGACCGGCCCCCACGTCGTCGTGCTCGGGTCAAGGACGTCGGTGGTTCGTCTCACCGCGGCGCTCCAATGAAGATGGAGAGGAGCCCGACGTGAGGCTGGGGGCCGACGAAATTGGACTCAAGACCGGTCGCAGCCCCGGGTCGCCTATGGGAGAACTGGTGGAGCGTCGGGCCACCTTGAGGCGCTGCTTGAGGATGCGGCGCTGGTGTCGGGTTCATACGCCTTCGGGCCTTCTTTGTTTAGCCTTTCCTTCCTCCTGTAGTTCGAAAAAAGATGGTGTACCCCGCAGGGGCATGTAATGAACTACGGCAATTATGCCCTTTATGCCATGCTTGCTATCTTGATGTTGTGTTGTATCATTTGTGATCTGAGAAAGCTAGGATAGGGAAACTTAGCTTGGTATGCACGTAGTGGTTTTCCGCCTCGCGAAGGCCTGGCCTTAGGTACTTAACGGGGCCCCCCTTCCTGGGGAGCTGAAGGTTGTAAACCTAGGGAGACGCCTCGGGGTCACATGAGCCGCCGCGGAGCCGCTGCAGGTCTGTTTTCAAAGGAAAAGGAAAACGGGCGAGCACCCCACCCCTCCTTATGCGAGCCCCTTGCTATAGATTAGCTCTGATTTAATGCATCGTGTCGTGCTGCCCGGGGGGCATGAATATGAGGGATGCTGATGCCCGTGAGCTTGATCGAGGGCTCCTCGCGAGGATAAGGCCGAAGCACCAGGGGCAGCGGGGGTTTGACGCGGTGTGCGCGCGCGAGGGCAGACCCAAGGCGCACACACCTGCCTAGCCCCACACGCGAGGCGCGCGAGAGAATGTGACGGGCAACTGCCACCTCCCTCCTGCCCTTAGGCCAAAAACGGCTCAGGAGAAGAAGTTAACTCGAGGAACCAAAATTCGAAAGTACCAAATCCATTGAGAGATCACTAAAAACTACAAGCGACTTTGGAAAGCAAATGAACAGCCGCGTCTGGCACCTAACACTACAAAAAAATACACTTCCGTGATGATACGTGTTTGTCACAGTAGGTCGCGTTTTTTGTCGTGCATGTACATCCATGACAAATTTATGACAGAATCAAGATAGTCATACTGTCTTTGTCAGTAGAAGTGTTCCATGACATTACCAAAATTATCATCACGGAAGTGTCCACTTCCATGACGATAAATCGCACGTCCGCGTAAGTGCTTTCGTCAAGGGTGACCGACACGTGGCATCCACCGTAACGAACGCCGTTAAGCTATCGGGTCGGGTTTTGGATCCGATAACCCGTTAACAGCCTCGACCAATGGGGATTTTCCACGTGTAAAATCATCATTGGCTCGAGGAGACACGTGTCAGGTCCGCGTTGGCATAGGTGTCACTCATCCAATGGGCGAGACGTGCCTATGATATGTTGACATGTGGACCGGCCTATCAAGTTTAAATGGGCCGGCCCAACTAAAGGCCCACAAGATTTTGCGGACCATAATGGGCCGGCCCAGCTAAAGGCCCACGAGATTTTGCGGACCATAATGGGTGGCCCGACTAAAGGCCCACAAGATTTTGCGGGCCATAATGGACCGCCCGGTAAAGGCCCACAAGATTTTTGTGTGCCATAATGGGTCGGCCAGTAAAACCCACAAGATTCTTGCGGGTCATGATGGGCCGGCCCAGCTAAAGGCCCACGAGATTTCGCCGACATTAATGGGCCGGCCCAGCTATAGGCCCACAAGATTTTGAGGACCCTAGTAGGCCGGCCATTAACTGGTTGCCATGTTTTGGGCCAAATGCCGGCCCATATTTGATCCGGTCCATTAATGTCCTGCCACGTTCCGGGCCTAATAATGGCCCATATGAGATCCGGCCCATTAAAAGCCTACCATGTTCTGGGCCAAATTACGGCCCAGATCAGGTCCGACCCTTTAAGAGTCTTTGGGCTCAATTATGGCCCATATCAGATTCGGCCCGTCAACTGGACACTATGCTTTTGGGCCCACTTGCTAAAGGCCCACTTAGTAATTCGGCACGATATTAGTTTTGGCATATTAAGGGCCTGTTTAACATTTCGCCCTATATTAATTTCGGCTGTTAAAAGCCCGTCATATAGTTGGGCCTAACTACGGCCCGGTTTGCATCTGGCACCTTTCATGACCGATATCTGATTGGGCCAAACAAGGACCGAGACAATTTTGGCCTGTTAAAAGCCCGTGATTTGATTCGCACAATCATGGGCCAGGGTTCATTTCGGGCTGCTGCCGGCCCGTGAGCTGTTCGGCACGTTTCAGGCCCAACCTACATCGTGATTGCATGACGGCCCGATTATGTACCGTAATTTTACGGTTTGGCCGGTTTACTGCGAAGACGGGATATATATACAGTAAAATAATTGTTGCATCGTGAATAAGAAAAAACCTAGACTATACAATAAAGAAATTACGGCATATTACATCCACTGGGCATCAAAGTTCGCCACTATGATAATAAAGCACAAGCAGACAGAACATTACATACACTGGGCATCGAAGGTCGCCACCAGTGCAAATAAACACGCCGACAAAATAATATACAAAACCGACAGCACTTCAATAGAGTTCAAGAAAGGTTAGCCTATTTGTGACTCTTTGCATAAGTAATGAAAGCAAGATGATGAGATCGCGCTTGTTCAACACTTATATCTTCCTCACTCGAAAGATAAACAAGCGACAGATGATGTGTTTTGCACATAAAAGTATCGATCTTGAGAATTCATCACATTTCTTCTTGACGAATAAAGTGACACAGTTTAAAATTGCATGAACACAATATGGTATTGTTCAGGTCAAGACATGGCAGGAAATGACATTGTGAAGGAGTTAGCAGCTTCACGACACCACTGGATTACAGATCAAGAACTCATAAGTATCAATGGTGTCGTGAAGCTGCATAACCAAGTAGCTATATTATAGCTACAATGGGATAAATTGACAGCACACTAACCATTGATACTTATCTTATTGGTTAAGAGTAAATATAGGTGGGATAATATATGAAAAAACGGAGAATATTTAAGATAAGATGAAGAGTGATTCTACATAACCAAGTAGCTATAAATGTAAGTGCGGCGATACAGGAAAAAGGTACAGCCAAGAGCAATGCACAGCTAAACTTCTTCAGTACCAACCTTATGGTAAGAGTAAATATAGATCTGATGTGTAGAAAATGGAGGGCAAAGGAAAATAAGCTGCAGAGTGATCGTACATGAACAACTACCTGTCATTATAAGTACACTGATAAAGGACAGCATGTACTTACAAGAACAATGCAGAGCTAAAAAAACATTGGCATTGGATATATTCTACACTAATGTAACCATTCATAAAGATCAGATAATTTGGAGCGAACAATTGATAAGCAAGATATCATGCATACTGCTGTCACATAATGAACCAGGTATGTATGCAAGTACAGTGATACAGGACAACAAGTAGTAACAAGAGCAAAGCAGCGGACATCATATTTGCGATATCCTGTCGTTCTTTTCAAACCGGAATTATTCTTCGAGCAGATTTCCTGCAAAAAAGATCTGTAAGGCACATGCGGAAAAGTAGAAGTTCAAATTGTCATGTGATTTCATAGACAATACCTCATCCTGGGAATGAGACGATGCATAACAAGGTTTTTCCATTCAATGTCTTCTAAATTTAGCACAGGAGACTTCCCCGGAAATTCGTTTATAGACTTGCCATCAAAGTGTGATTTCCTCAGGTAACACCGATACTGATGCAACGCTTCCTTGAAAATCACAAGCAAGCTTTGCTCGTCATGACTATCCAGATTGACCCTCACCTAGTTACAACAATGTAATGTAAATCATTGATGTGTTCGATCAGCAGAAAACAGGAAAATAATAACCATGAATAATAGCACTTACACGTAAGTTGGGCGGGAAGATGTGAAAAGCGGTGTTTGTCTTCACAATAATATTCCCATGATGGGAATATATGCACGTAGTCCCTAACAACATTGAAAGCATTGTCTTTTAAACTGGGAATAAATGGAATGGGGTTCCAATCTGCAGGAATTGGCCGTCTCTGCAGTTGTTCAGCCGGTGGACTTGATGTACTTTTTGCTGGAGTGCAGGTCATGTGTGGTGGGGCTAGTGGTGTGGCCAGTGAAGTATGGGTACAGTCTGCTGGAGTCGGTCCTACGTTTTGTGTCACTGGTTGTACAACCAATATAAGTGGGTGTCTTTGTCTGATTTCTCCGGCACCACCACGATTTTCAAGGACTTTCTTTGGTGCTCCTTCAGGTTCGGCAATCACCCTCTTCCTTTTTGATGTCTGATGCACAAGAACAACATTTGTGTGAAAAAACATGGTATGATGACAGATGGAATATGTATTGATAATGGATGGGCATGGCATCTCGACATATATGATGAGTAAATTAAGCAGATGGCGGTGCACAAAGTAGAAGAAATGCAAGACAACATATGCAAGATACCCGCAATCAATAAAACATTGCCAAATTAGAACAGGCACCTTGATGGGTGAACAGGACAGGCCATCTGCCTTTGACTCCTCGAGGTTAGAATAGTCATTAGGATCATATTCTGAACAAGAATCAACAGGTGGGGAGCGTATGAGTTTCATTGCATCTAGAATGGCACTCAATGCCTTGGTGCCAATTTTGTAAGTCATTGCAGTGTTTAGGTTCAAGAGTGCACTTTGCTAGTGCGACACAAAGCAGCTACACAGATCATAGTGTAGATATAACGGGAAAACCGTAAGCATCAGAGTAAAATCAGCAAAGTGGAACTTGCTTTGGAATATATGTGCTAGTATTGCGATGCGGCTAGAAAGGCTTCGGATACCAGCTCTCTTCAAGTGAAGGTGCGGTCTTTATTAATATCAGTGTAACTCTCAAAGGCGACACAACTCCCTGCATTTCTTGCTATTCTTATAGGATTCAAGTGGGCAGGCCACTACAAATCCTATTCCTATGTTTACAAGATCCTACGAATCGAAGAGGCTCAAAGTGTCCAACACAACCGACCATATAGACCTCTACACTGCAAATGTCCATGCTCATCTTCACTACAAGGAACATACTGTACTACTATCATACTCCCTCCGTTCCAAAATATAAGTCTTCGTAGAGATTTCCACTATGGATCACATACATATGTATCCAGATACATTTTAGAGTGTAGATTCACTCATTTTGCTCCATATGTAGTCCATGGTGGAATCTATACAAAGACTTGTATTTAGGAATGGAGAGAGTACATATTAAATAAGAACGGAAGAGGAACATGGTAAAGAAGAGCAAGCAGATTTTGGATAATAAAATGTTGGTTGCGCAGTGCCCACACATGATGAACCAGAGCGCATTAAGAATGCAACTCCCAACTGTCTCTCGACCATTTCAAGCGGTTGGATGAAGATCCTACGTCTCCTAACCCTTCTTCTTTCTCGTCTCTGATTCTTCCCATCTGAGAACACCTTGCAGACGCCCGGCGGACCATCGCCCCCGCTTTGTTTTCCTCTGCCACACCCACCCCACCCCGCCCCAACCCCCACCCGCCGAAGTTTTCTTCGTTCGGTGAGGCCCCACAACCACCCGAGCCCTTGATCGCAGACCGGTGAACTCCGTGAGCTCTGAAAAATCAGATGACCCAATTTTGAAATTTAGTTTACTGTGATTTAACTAGTGTGGAATATAAAAGGGGAAAACCATAAGCGTTGGGAGTATAGTGTTGAGTGTGCCATGGCGGATCTGAAGGTGCAAACCGGACAAAGGCAACTTCGCAACCAAGACAAGAAATCAGAGTAAAGCAGTGTCGATCTATTTTCTTGCTGCGATAAATAAGTTGAGCAGATACGAAAGAGTACCGCCTCTGGTGCGGCGCCGTGTCTGCTTGTCACGAGAATTTGACGGTCTTTGTGGTAGCGATGGCTGTCGGTGGCATGGAAGCAGATCTAGGAGGGTAGACGGTGGCGGCGGCGATGGGCGAGACGGTTGTAGGAGTGGCGCCCGGCAAGGTGGACGGCAAGCGGGATGAAGCGAGAGGACGGGATGCAAGGATCCCGGTCCGAAGCTGTGGATGAGAGAGGTTGATCTCTTGTAATGGATAGCGGCATCGGGGTATCAGCTCCGACATGGTGGAGGAGGACGGCGGTGGATGGGGTGACAAACGGAGGAGGGTGGGGTGGAAAGGGTGTTTTGGCGCCCACGGAGTACGAATGGGGAAAAGGGAGGTAGAGAGGAAGGGGGGAACCATGTATTCAGGGCGTGCTTATCTCAAATGCGAGGAAATTTACAAACTTATCCCCCGTCTCAAATTTCTACTACATCACATCAACATTAGTCGGTTGGGGATAGGACGGTAATCTCGCATACACCAAATATTTGCTGACGAGAGTTTGTTTTTGGCGCCCATCGTTTATGAATATGAATCGGGGAGGGAGTCAATTTTGGCCGAGGACACACTGTGTTTTGGCGCCCAGCGTGTATGAATCCGGGTGAGAGGCGGTTACGTCACATTTTGGTGAAATTACAAACCTACCCCTATCGAAACCTATAGAAATCCAGCAGATAGGCTTTGCGTGGCAGGGATAGGCAGTAGTAATTTCCATCTCGCAGATTTTGGTTTCGGGCGGTTACTGCAACTTTCCTCGCTTTGTTCAAATTTTGCTGACTGCATGTTTACCATGCCAACTCAATTCGAATCCCGTTTGTATTCTATTTTTTCGGGCGGGATCCATTTTCAATTGGAATTACATTCTATATACATCATTTTTTATATATACTTTCAAAAGCACAACAAAGAATTCTGCTCCTTTATATGTATAATATGATCTACAAATACAACGATCTCGAAATCTTAAGGTTGAATTGAAAAATTTAACCAAATTATGTTCTACTAAAATGTATGGATCAGTAATATCTACATATTAAATAACATAGATGTGCGTGAATTCATATGAGTATGCATGCTTGATAGATCAATTTTGGTTTGAGTATGGATTACATGTATCATCATCTCGAATTCAAATATTTGAATCCCTTTTTGTTCACTCCTTTCACGCCCATCTCTCTCGCATGCATGCTCCTTGGTAGCTATCACTCTCTTTTCTCCAGCTCACCCGCACGCTCACTTCATGTTTCTCCTATCCTCGCAAACATGGTCTCTCGACATCTCCCTTGAGAAGTGTCACACTCTCCCTATCATCATACATTACACGGTTTTCATTATCTCTCACGTCTCTAATGTTCTCTGGTATCACTCGGTACCTAAGCTTTCTTTTTCACCGCCACACACACAGTCTCCACTCGTCTTTCACTTTGACTTTCTCTCTATGGGATTCTCTCACACACCCTATATGTCTCTACATATGACTCATACCACTAAAATTACTCTCTCTCTCTCTCTCTCCTATAGACACAACATTTGTTGTGGTCTCCTTTTCGTCTCCATCCCAGACTAACATTATTCATTTGTTTACCGATCAGACAACCCCGACTACCGTCTCCTCTCTCTCACACACAAACACACACACACACACAACTCCTGCTTCCACTCCCCTTCCCGACTACCGTCTCTCTCTCTCACACACAAAACTCTCGCTTTCGCACCCTGTCGGTGTCAAAACCGGCGGATCTCGGGTAGGGGGTCCCGAACTGTGCGTCTAAGGCAGATGGTAACAGGAGGCAAGGGACACGATGTTTACCCAGGTTCGGGCCCTCTCTATGGAGGTAATACCCTACTTCCTGCTTGATTGATCTTGATGAATATGAGTATTACAAGAGTTGATCTACCACGAGATCGTAGAGGCTAAACCCTAGAAGCTAGCCTATGGTATGATTGTTGTATATCTTCTATCGACTAGCCTGGCCCTGGTTTATATAATGCACCGTGAGGCCTAGGATAACAAGAGTCCTAGCCAAATACGCCGGTGGGGAGGAGTCCTTGTCTTGATCACCAAGTCTTGTGGAATCTTCCTTGTATGAGGCAGCTGTCCGGACTGGCCCATGAGTATACGGCCATGGGGGTCCTCGGCCCAATCTAACAGATCGGGAGATGACATGGTGAGTACCCCCTAGTCAAGGACACCGTCACTAGTCCCCTGAACCGGTCTTCAAGTTAGGAATGCTCCTCGATTCTTTCGAACTGTTCTTCATCTTCGGTCGTCGGTCTTGAAAACTGGTTCAACAAATCTTCTCATCTTCGATCTTGAGGATCGCCGAAGTGTATCCGAAGAGTTTACACGTTGGGTATCCGAGGAGCCCCTTTAAGTTTCCGGCCTTTATCAATGCCTTGTTATTTTTATGCCACGCCTCGGGTTTGAAGTTGTTCCCGGGAGGCAGTGTCCTCTTGCGTCCGAGCTCCAACGCCGGACTGCATTCGAGGTATCCTTTGTAGCCGAGCACCAATGCCAGACTACTTCCGAGCCCCAACGCCGAAATGTATCCGAGCTCCAACGCCGGACTGTGTCCAAGCTCCGGCGCCGGACTGTATCCGAGCTCCAACGCCGGACTATATCCAAGATGTCATAGATCATCTTGGTACAAAAAGGTTGAAGGGGTGTAGCCGAGCTTAATGCCAGAAATGCCCTCTATGGAGCTAGCCGCTGGCGCCCGAGCTTTATGCCGGACTACCCCCGAGGTGGTGCACCACCTCGACCGCGGGCTGATTTTTGTGAATATTTGTAACTGTTGCAGTTTATTCATTGCCGATGTATATCCTGTAGCCCTCAAGGTGTGTATCAGTCTAAAACCCGAGATGCACCTAAAGGCAAGCATAAAAACCATTGTTCCCGATGAGCTCTCGAGACTCGTGTCGATCTGTGAAATCGGCACGAGGATCAATTCCTAACTTCGGCTGACATACATAGGAATAAAAACGCAGTGTAATATATTAGAGATAATAGTGATCGGCGAACGGGCCCCTGAGAGAGGGTCGTGATAAATCGCTGCAATATACTAGCTTGATGCTGGATAGGCCCATATGGTACCTATTATTGTCCGAAGACATGTATGTGCATAGTTCGTTCAAGCCGAACACTGAGCACTTTGAATTCTCTGCATTGAATAAGCAATGCAGTAGCACCCGAGACACTGGTCGGGTGGCAACACCGGATCGAGGATCGATGTGCCTTTAATATTTGTAAATAATGAGCGCAAAGCCCGGTAGCCCCGAGCCTTAATGTGGGCACGGGTGGCGAATTAAGGATCGATATCGAGTAAAATCACAGATTATGTGTAATGATTCTATGTATCCAAGTACTTTACATCATTATTTTGACTCCATTGTGACCTATTATCAGTTGAAAGTGGCCCTCGTCGGCTTCTACCCCTTGGTAGATACTACGTAGGGTGTTTCCGCAATAACAAAGCAACCCTTAGTCGACGTCTCGGTGCCCGAAGGCGGTTGTGTTAGCGGAAACGAGGCAAGCAGATATGCGGGCTCTATAACTTTCGCTTAGTCATAGGAGCTTTAAACCGGGGAAGCTAGATATGAGCCCCCGGTTAGTGTTCGGCGACATCCGAGGTCAAGCCGTAAACACTTCGGCCAATGTTATGAACGACCCATCATTTAACATAGTCATCGGATCGCTGACCAGTTTACGCCTATTGTGATAGTTAGTTTTCGGCTTTCTCCATTGAGGTGCTTGACCATGCGAGCTGGAAGCACAATCGCAGTGGTTCTCCCTTTGCACACCTAGCCGAACAAAGCGGAACATAGGAGGCAAGCACAGGAGCCGGGCAACCCAACTATTGACCGATGACACAATTTGAAACCGATGCATATATAGCAATATCCGAGAATGTTTTTGCTGAATCCCTAAAGGTGTCTGGCGCTGCACTGCGAGACTAATGCTGGAAACGCACAAATAGTTTAAAAGTGCCATAGGCTCGAAAAGCCAAAAAACTTATTCAAAAGTTTAATGTCCGAACTAGATCAAGTGTCCGGTGCCAATCCGAAAATTGGACTTTTTAAAAAAAAAAAGGTGCTTCTGCCGTGCTTTAACGTGACACATCCTATCTCAAGACTTCAAGCGGGTCAACCTATGGCTTCAAACTCCTTATCTCGAAAGCGGAGTGCTTCTCCGAGGCTAGTTTAGCAAACTGCACTCGAGCAGATTTAGAGAGAAGCAAGGCTATCCGGCTATTGACCACACACTTGCATCGAGAAAGGAGTGATAGAAAAAGACTTTGCAACGACTAATAATTGGAACACTTATTATAAAACAGCTCACATAAATTTAAGAGCCCCCGAGTGACTTGGGTAAAAGAATGATTGTATGGACCGAAGTACTTATATCATATCTATGTTCACCCGAACTTTAAACGCGTCTTAACCGACCGTCGGCTTCTCCCTCTTCGGTCAAAGACCGAAAAGTGTTATGTACTCCACCTGTCGAGAATATCGACGGTGTTTCCGATAACCAGGCAATCAGGTCATAAGGCTATAACAGACAAAGCGCGCGTAGGGAACTTATGCTATATTACTGACAAAGTGTAAGAAGCATCTTCGAAGAAAATAGTAACCCCACCGATACCTTTCTTCGGTGCTCATTGTTAATATGAGACTTGTGCAATAGATTTTTTGTACTCATGAGTTCCGTTGTGTGCCGACCATTATTGAAAACAGTAAGAGCGCTAGCTTTCGGCTTCACCTAGTCTGAGGTCCGGCTCGGGTGACCCGATCGTGACAATCGCAGAGGTGCTCCCTTTACTCCCTAGCCGAACAATCGGAAGCGAGGGGTAAACACAGGAGCAAGGCAACCCAGCTTGCAAATCACTTAGGTCAATATGGTGCATATTGTGGCGTAATACACGAACAAGGAACGAAGCCGTACAAGTATAATCATATGCAAGAGGAAAAGCTCCAGCAAGGAAGCCCCCAAGTAAACGGGGTATTTGAATTTGTCCGTCACAAACAAAGTTTGGACAAGGAAATTTTTACAAGCAACTTTTTTCCAAAAAAGTACAATGCTTGATCGAACCGAACACAAGTTAAAAATTTAAAACTTTGAGCATGAAGGCAACTTAGTTGGTTAATGTGTTCGGTATTGATGACGCGGTCCGAGCTTGATGTGGGACAAGGTTCCATCCCCGAAGCCGGTCCCGAGGTGGCGGAGCACAGATCTCGGCACTCAAGTGGTGACATAGCACGGTCAATGCAGGCCCGCAGAGTAATGTCAAGTCCCGGCATGGGGTAATGAAGTGTTGACGAAGCCCCCGCCCACCGAGGTGACGCTTAAAGGATATAGTCCTTTGGATCATTTTCCTGTGCACAAAAATAGTGCCAACCGGGGGTAATAGTAATAATAATAAATTTAAAAAATCGTTGCATAATAAATAATTTATGCAAAGTGAGTAATAAAAAAATATGGCCTGGCGCCGAAGTCAATGTCAATGCAGGGCGTCGGCTTGATGCGGTAAAGGCATGGCAAAGCCTGAATTCACAGGTCGGTCTGAGTTCCGGATGCGGCGTCACGGACTATGTCTGAAACCGACCGAACCACCATGCGACCGTCATTACACGCGCCACCATTTGATGGACCTGTGTACAGATGATGGACAAACCAGAGTAATAATTCCTTGGGAAAAATAAACGCAAAGAAGGAAAAAATACTATGATTAATAACACCTGGTTTATTTGTTGTAACAATCCGAAGGAAGGTGATTCCCAAAATTGGGACTCGATCCACACATCCACTGCCTGATGGGCGATAAAGCAACGACATGGCAATGCTGGCAAAGGTTGGCTTGCCGAGGCGAAGCCCTCGGTCCAGCTAATCGTGACGAAGCTGGTCGGCTGGTGACGCCAAAGTCACCGGAGTAGGTTGATGAAGAGATGATGAATCCCCCGGTCCAGCCGAGATGTCGAAGCCTCGATATCAGCCGATGAGTCCAAGTAGGTCGGCATGATGGACACCGGCTTGAAGGAGCAACAGTGCGGCCCTGCCGATGCAGGTCGTGACGTGGTCAATGCCGGCTTGATGAAGTGACCGTGCGGCGATGCCGGTGTGCCCGCTCCGTGTAATCCGTGGGGCGGCAATGTTGGTGATGATTTATCCTTTGCGATGCCGGACTCTTGTTCGGCTTGCCGAGATGATGATCCGAAGAAGTTGAGCTCGGCTCAATAAAGTGACGACGTGTCTAGTGCGGTCGGCGGTAGAAAACAACGTTGTCGGGCTGGTTTGACACCAACCCGATGGTGAAGATCATATTGGAAAAGACTTCACAATTAGCGGGATGTGTTCGAGAACAAAACACAATACCCCATACAAAACTTCCTTCAAAAGGATGTCCAAATCCCGTTCATAAAAAGAGCGAACTTGGGTCGGATTCGTTTGTATGAAAACAAATCCGAAAACTGATGCAATAATCGGAAGGTTCCCGGAGTTTGGACGGTTGGATCGAGCTGAAATTTTGAGGGATGGTAATATAGGAATTCCGCAGCCGATCAACGGTTGGATCTTCCAAAGGAAGTCCGAGCTAGAAGCTGGACACCACGCCCTAAACTCGTCCAGATTCTCGTCCAGATTTGACAGGGCTCCGGTATATCGCGGATTGCCAGAGATTCCTCCATCGGTACTCGATCAAATTTTCCAGGGTTTTTGTAGACTCAATTCTGCACGATTCCATCGAAGAAATTGTTAAAACGACACTTGAGGAGGCGGTGGCGGCGGACACAAGTTCGCTGTCCAGAAAAACAGTACGGCCGCCCGAGGGCAATGTTGACGTTGAGCCCCCGGGCTCCCTGGATGATTCCTCCATGGTCTTGATAGAGATCGGAGTTGATGTTGATGAAGGCCCTCAACCGAACATGACGATCGGAGGTGGGGTGCAGTCCTTGGTTGAACCAAGGTGACCAGTCGAGCTGGTGACGAAGATGCCGAAGTCGCAGTTGATCTGCAGGCGAGCCATCGACCTTTTGCCGAACACACAGTGGAACTCTCAATGAAAGCACCAATGTCGGTGTCAAAACCAGCGGATCTCGGGTAGGGGGTCCCGAACTGTGCGTCTAAGGCGGATGGTAACATGAGGCAAGGGACACAATGTTTACCCAGGTTCGGGCCCTCTCTATGGAGGTAATACCCTACTTCCTGCTTGATTGTTCTTGATGAATATGAGTATTACAAGAGTTGATCTACCACGAGATCGTAGAGGCTAAACCCTAGAAGCTAGCCTATGGTATGATTGTTGTATATCTTCTATCGACTAGCCTAGCCCTGGTTTATATAATGCACCAGAGGCCTAGGATAACAAGAGTCCTAGCCAAATACGCCGGTGGGGAGGAGTCCTTGTCTTGATCACCAAGTCTTGTGGAATCTTCCTTGTATGCGGCAGCTGTCCGGACTGGCCCATGAGTATACGGCCATGGGGGTCCTCGGCCCAATCTAACAGATCGGGAGATGACGTGGTGAGTACCCCCTAGTCCAGGACACCGTCACACCCCAACTCGTATTTCTCTCACAAACATTTTATCGACTAGCTAGCCTCTAGATAGGTTTATACACCCGCACACTCATGCTTCCACCATCACATACATGTCTCTCTCCCGCTCCTTGTATCTATGTAGATTTTTCTTCCCTTCTTGAGACACGCCTTCTCGATCGTGCACACACACACTATCGCCTCATTTTAAGCTGATACCTATCGCACACACACTCCTTGTGTCTTTGTCACACATGCACTCCGTCCTCCTCCACTCCCCCTCTCTCTCACACACACATGGGCTTTTTGCAACAACTAGCAAGATGCCCATGCGTTGCACGGAACATCAAGATGCATTTGTATGAGTAGTTTATCTTGTGGGGGAAAAGGATGAACGAGGAAAGGCCTTATTTGCAAATGTGGATAGGGGTGTGGGTATCTTTTTGCAAAATTGCCATAGTTTCCTTCCTATCCGTCAGATATAGATCCGACGGCCTATATTGCAGGATGGCAGGCACACGATCATCACCGACAATGTTTTTTATAAGAGTAGGTATAAAAAATAGAGTTGGTGATGATGGTGGGCCTGCCATCGTTCAATGTAGGTCGTCCGATTTATATCTGATGGATAGGAAGGAAAATATGGCAATTTACCCGCACTCTTCACCACATTTGCAGATAAGGCCTTCCCTCGTTCATCCTTTTCTCCCACAAGATCTTGATGTTCCGTGCAATGCACGAGCATCTTGCTAGTAAGATTAGAAATTAGACATATACCACTTCTCGAATCTTGAAACCAACAACATTCCTCCCTTATGTCATCAAAACCGCCAAAGGAATATATTTTGAGTGAAACATAACATATTTTTAGTGATATACGTATTTCAAAACTAGACTTTTTTCTATCAAATCGGTGAATATGTATTAATCTATTTTGATCGTGTGGCAACGCATTGGCACATTGCTAGTAGTTATTATAATTTTTGGACACCGGACAAACGGTGGAGTACATATCTGAAGAGAAGAGGCGACGCACGCAATGGGCCTCTCGCTGTCTCGCACACATGAGTGTTACATAAAGGCGTTAACAAATAAACCCTAAAACCCTAGGTGCACGATTGCTGCATTCGCGGTGCAGATGCACGTGGTGGAGCACCTTTGCAGGAATAGTCAGCTCGCGTGATAATTTGATCCGTAGGAGTTGATGGTCGGGACCACAGGTGAACGACTTGGAGCGCGGTGGCTCGCCAGTTGCCATAGATCGAGTAGCCACGTTTAAAATATTGTGTTTTTAGGGGGGTTAAGAGTTCCGATTTTCAATGGCGCGTTATAAGTAGTAAGTAGTTTTTAGAACGATTGGTATGGAGCGAAAATGGAATTCATAGTACTACGTACCTCCTTGGCGTATGGTTGTATGGGTTTATGCGAGATGTTGAACCTGGTAGTTCTAGGGAAAATACTATGGTTTAGATTTAGATGCTGGTTTTCAGTAATGAAAATCGGAAGGGGAAACCCTTCTTTGATTAAAAAAACTACCTCCATTACGGTTTACTAGTCCCCATCGTACTTTGGGTCAAAGTTTGTCCATGAATTTTACTTGTAAAATGTGAATGGAAAACGAGATTTTGTTATACCCAAACAAAAAAGAATTGGAGGGAGTGACTGCTTTCGACACAGACGCGACCTCTCATAGCGCAGGCATTGAACCGGCGCGCTGGCCAAGAGGGCACTTTCGGCTGCAGTTCGGCTGAGCACGCCTCGCCGCGTGCAACCAGTTTAAGACTGCCGCCTGCCTTCATTGAATCCGACGTGTGCGGTAACACGATCCTTCCATGAGCCGAGGCATTTTAGAACACAAAAATGACTAAAATATAATTAATTTACGCATGGTCTTGACTTGTTGTGCTCGTGACCGGTAGCAGGAACTAGTAGAGGTTTCTCTTTATTTATAACTCTCCTCACATTTTTTTGGCTTTAAAGTGAATCATGGTTGTGGACATTATGTATGAATGTGCAGATATCTGTGAACATGAGTTTGATGTAGAAGTTGAACTTGGAATGTCGGGCTTGCGCATGAACTATACCATGTCCAATGCTTAAATGCATTATTGTTTGGAAAGTAATTGTTGTTATTACATGACCCAAAAAACATTTTGCGCCACATCGGTAGATGCACGGACATCACAACAGGCATCTTGTTGGATAAACATTTGAACCTAGCTATTATGAAGGAAATTTTGTATTGACAACAGTTTTAGATAGCAGGAGACGCCTAGCCTCGCTCTGCCTCTGCTAGCTTATTTCGGCTTCTTCCATCTCTTCTTTGGCTTGGGTGAAGAGAGCATATGATTGCTCTTTTCGCTTCTTCAGGAACTCAACTACATTCTCAAGGGCTGCTGCACGCTTTCTTTCAGCCTTTACTAATGCCACGAGGACACGAACAGCTGATGACTCCACCTGGGTTGTGTGTAATCCAGCATCATCTGGGAATTTGCACCTTGTGTCTAATCTAGCATCATTAGGGAACTGGCACCTTATGTGTAATCCAGCCTCATTTTGGAAACATGATCTCGAGGTTGACCATACTTCCCTCCTCGCAGGAACTGCATCCTGACATGAAGTTACTTCTTTTTTAGATCAATACTCAGAGCAACCTAGATCCATTTAGTAGAAGACATATAAACAGAACTCGGAAAAGTGAATTCAAAAGGAAAAAAAATATATAGCAGACTACAAGGTGAGAACACCCACTTCCTACATCAAGATAAAAACGAAAGCATTAGGATGATTAAGACTCTTCTTATTACACATCGAAGAACACCACGCTTAAGAGAAACAGAAACTACAACATATACACATCGAAGAACACGAGGCTAAACGGAAGTAATTGAAAGGGTGTTACTTACCAAAGCTCGTTTTACAGGTTCGGTGCAGCTCCCCTTTAACTTGCCACGCTCCTTGAAGATGTCCCAAATATCCCGTGTTTGGTCTTCATTGCTCCTCTGCATGTTCGTGACTTTTCGTGGTTTTAAAATCTCAACATGGCAAGAAAAATATACTACTAGTAATACTCGCATCTTGTGGGCAACATTAAAGCACTCGCCCGCCATGTTAGAGCATCTCCAATGTAATCAAGAACGCATGGCGCTTTAAAAAAGCGTTTACAATGCTGAGATCGAGAAGTAGATACTAGAGAGTAGAGGATAGCTCTCACCATAGATAGATAAAAAAAGATAATTCAACTACTCCTCGTCGTCCGACTCCTCCCCGGTGATGTCCTCCTCCGACGTCTGACTGTAGGCGTGAAGATACCGATCGTCATCGGATTCCCAGGGTGACGCTGCTCCTAGACTCATGTTGAATTGAGCGTCCACTTTTGGCCTACGCTTGTCCTCGCGATAGGCGGCTCGCTCTGCCCTCCTTTGCGCGTAGCACTCACGCTCGTTGATGATGTCCTGCGGGAAGTGTTGGTGCCACAATGCCATGGCTTCCTCGTCCATCTCGGCGATGCCGAGACGGTGCTCCCACCTCCAGTTGTCACGACGATCCTCATCGGTGCTAAGCCGCAGCAGAGGCGCGAGCTCCTACGCCCGCTCCCATGTCGGCACGTTGGGGAAGTTCAATGTTCTATGAGGCCATCGGAGGCGCCACGCCGCCGCATCGTACGCGCGGGCGGCCTCGTCAGTGGTGTCGGAATTGCCGAGGCCGAGGCGCATCTCGCGGAACCGGATCTCGGTAGAGAAGCCGCCGGAGGGGCGCGCGCGGACGCCGCGGTATCCCCAAGTT
Source organism: Aegilops bicornis (assembly GCA_021605145.1). Classification (NCBI taxonomy): domain Eukaryota; kingdom Viridiplantae; phylum Streptophyta; class Magnoliopsida; order Poales; family Poaceae; genus Aegilops; species Aegilops bicornis. Next base: position 679,993,902 of record CM038671.1, read on the forward strand.
TCCCGGCAACGCGGTGGCATGGTGGCGCAGCGGCGGCGAGGCAAAAAAGAGAGGGGAGAGAGGTGGCAAGGCACAGAGCGGGGAGAGAGCGGTGGAAAGGCACAGAACGGTGGGAGGGCGTTGGATTTTATAAAGCGCGCCGGACGCCGCGCGCCAAAACTAGCGCACGCCCAACCGCTTTTTCCCGCGCGCACTCGATCCTTTCCCGATGTCTCTGCTATCTCTACTCTCTTCTCTACTATTATATTTATTTTATATTTAATATTTAATATTTATCTCTACTTCCTTTACTGTCTACTTTTTTTCTCTATACTTTTTTTCTTGCAATATAGGCCGTCCGATTTATATCTCGATGATAGGAAAGAAACAAATGGGAATTTTGCAAAAAGATACCCATAGCCCTCTCCAGATTTGCAAATAAGGCCTTCCCTCGTTCATCCTTTTCTCCCACAAGATAAACTACTCATACAAATGCATCTTGATGCGTGCAACACATGGGCATCTTGCTAGTTCTAAAAACATTTCCATCATTTGCCACACTCGGCTCTGAGATGAAAAACCTACCCAAGCACAAAGGCGACATGTGAGCGACACACAATCACAAGCTGATATTCTATTGGACAATGGAGGCTATAACCAATTACTTTTACGGGAACAATAGCACCCAGGAAATTTGAAGGGTAGGTATGAACAAAATTGGAACTGCACATGTACTGCTAAGCGATTCAATACACACATTACCAATCGAGGAGGAGAACGATGGTCGCGGCGGCCTCTGTGAGTCATGGTCGGCAACGGGAGTTAGTTCATTGTCCACGACGGTGGTACTTCTGCACTTGGCGTCGGCTTCCAGGAAGCAGATCCGAGACTGTGGAAGACGATGTCGGGGTAGAGGCTCCGTGTACGACGACGACGGTGGACCGGCTCCAGTGCGGCGTACGAGGTCGTTGATGAGGCAGATGCGCTGCGGTGGACGAGTGCGCCGATGTAAAGGGGAGGAGCACGAAGGCTGCGGTGCCGTGCGGAAGTCTATTTTGCGATGGGGATAGAAAATGGGGAGTATTCAGGTGTACTACTCTGGGTGCCGGGGTGGGGTTGGCTGGGTAGGGTGAACCTGAAGTTACGAAAACATCCCCCTACCAAGCGTCATCCGTAGGCCTGTTCCGAAGGCTATGATGGTAACTTCCCACTGCTCAAATCAGGGTCGCGGGAGATTTTCCCGCCGACCTCAAAATTTTGTGACGCTGGACTCCCCGTGTGGCGTGTTGAGTGATTCGGCTAAGCAACTGCCGAGTAGTAGTAGTAAACTCTCCATATTAGGTTTGACCGAAGTCAAACTTCCTAAAGTTTGACCAAGTTTATAGAAAAATATAAACATTTACCATAACAAATATGTATGATGTGAAAGTACATTCAATAATGAATCTAATGTTATTTATTTGTTATTGTATATGTTAATATTTTTTGTTATAAGCTTTCTGAGAGTTTACAAAACTTGACTTTGACCAATGCTAATATGTGGACTTAAATAAAAACGGAGGGAGTACACATTGTTTCTTAGCTTGTAGTGAACTAATCATTTGTTGAAATTGTGAAATAAATATATTTGGCTATTGACTTCGAATGTAATGGTCCATAAAATTCAATAGTTACAATCATTGTCGAATCCCAAGATGTATACAAGGTCTATAGTACTTCACAACATGCTCAAATTCACATAATCCCAGTCAAATGAGAATCTAAATGCATTTCATAGTTATTACTTTGTAGGATGCAACAAAAACAACCATAACTCCACATCAGCCAGTATAGAAGCAACATTTTGACATATCCCAATGTGTGAATGAAACGATGCGAGAGAGCTTTTGAAGATGGAACAGAGATAGGGCGGAAAGATTGTATGTATGTGGACGAGAGAGTAGGAGACAAACCTAACGAGACAGAGAGAGAGATAGAGAGAGAAAGAGAGAGGAAGAAGTTAGGTCTGTGAGAAAAATGGAGACATGTAATATACGTGAGATGCGTGTGCATCCGGATTTTGTATACGTGGAAGGAGAAGAGACAACATGTTTGATGAGAGAGCTGAAAAAACATGGACGAGAGGGGAAGGATCTTGTGGGTTGAGGGATTGACAATTTTGTGCGGGGGAGAGAGGGATTGGTAATTTTGTGCAAGAGAGAGAGGGTGGGGGGAGGAGTCAGTCAGCCGTCATCACATCACCCTGCTTCCAAATGGCCCCGCATTCTCTAGCGTGGTGTGATCGCCGTCTTCGATCTGCTCGATGCCCTCTTTGAAGATTGAGGTGTTGTGCATGTTGGGGGTGCAAAGAAGCACAAGCGAGAGTGGTCGTCGTATAACTTTGGATGGGGATGAATTGTGTGCTCGGGGGAGTGTGTGTGTGTGTGTTGTGCTGCGTGTGTTTCTCTCTCTCTGTGTGTGTGTGTGTGTGTGTGTGTCAGATATTGAGAGAAAACAAACCTAAGGAGAGAAATGGGTATTCACGAAGAGATTGTGCGGGCCTTGAGGCGGACAGGGGCCGGGTGAGGGTGTCAAAATATGCGCGTTGATGCATGTGTTGCATGCGATCGTGCGAGGGATGGACGAATTGAGAGAGATGGTTGTTTTGTTACGGATGCTCCTCTCTCTCTCTCTGTCTCTCTCTCTCTCTCTCACACACACACAAGTAAACTAGAAGACCGTTCTCTCATGTATACACAACGTATTGGCATCTGTCTATGTCTCACTCATGCATGATCATTTGCACATTCACACCTCTCTATGTCTGTATCACACGCACACCGTCTCCACATTGCCCTTCCGCCACAACACACATATGGACACATACACACGTTCTCTCTCAGTCCACACACACAAAATCAGTATTAAAAAACTAGTGCGCACCTAAAACGTCCAAATCCAAAAAAGCACGAACTGGAGCTAAATTCAAATATATGGAAATATTGCAGCGTCAAGAACTTTCCTAGGAAAAAAAGTTGAGTAATATTCGAGGATTGTTTTCACACACACAAAAAGGTTCGGTGGATGTCCTTCGAGCGCGACACGGTGACGCACCGTTCGATCGACCGCGCGGCCGCGGTTCACGCGCTTGCACATGATTCCGTGTCGTGGTTGTGGTACTAACTAATAAAAGTGCTGCCTAAGTCTAACGTTTACGTGTACTACTACGGTTTTCTTTTAAGTTTGACCAACCTTATATAAAACTAAAGTAAGCTCCCACACACGCACTCATCAATATGCCGCCGCCGCCGTTACGCATGCCGGCGCCCGCCTGCTCCGGCCAACAATTTCTCGCCCATCACCGCCGTGTCGTTGCCATCCTTGTGCCATGAAGCCAAAGGCTTGCCCGCTCACGTCGTCTGCAGTCTCTCCTCGCGATGCCGCCGCGCTGCCAAGCACGCGAGCAGCTGGTGGAGCCGCGTCTATGCACACAACGTACAAAGAGGAGGACGAGCGTGTGCTCCAGCACGCCGGCGAGGAGGAACTAGCATGTCATTGTCGTCTCCGCCCGCGCGGAGGAGGCGCGCATGGTGGCTGTCGCGGCAGAAGCCGGTCGCGCGCGCGTCGAGCCCGCAAACCGGGTGCGGATGCGGAATCTACCTTCGAGACCTTGAATGCCACGTGGATCCTACAATCTGAAGGAGCAATTTGGGTCAGTCGACTCATGTGAGCCGTTTGATGCAACATGGATGGCTAGAAGGGCCTCTTCCACCTCTTCTGCCGTCTTCTTCCTTCGCTCCGTCGAACTTCTTTCACAAATCGACTGACCCAAATTATACTACTAGTACGAACGTATTAAGTATAGTAGGAACACAAAGATATGAGCAGTAGTACCAACTGCAAGAAGAACAGTAGTAAGACATAGTACTAGTACTACTCAGACGCATTTACTAAAGAGTTCAAATAACTAGAAAGAACATAAACATAGTTCTCTGGGCCTCAAAGACAACACACCCTTGAAAATAAACTAAGCAACTAGTCCTCTTGACACTTCAAGAGAACCAGCATGAGCGGCAAGATTTGCCACCTGCTCGGAGTCCGAGTCCACGCCCTCGACTTCGTCCTCGTCCCTCTTCCTCTTCCTCTTCGCCGACGCTTCTTTGCTTGAACGGACATCGGGCTCGCTTCTTCATCCAACCCTTGTAGATATTTAAACAAAGGTAGGCATCCATTGCTACGTATAGGATGTGATCTTCATCTAATGTCTTCGACTCCCATGCAAGATGAAACTCGTGATGAGGTTTCTTCAGTTTAGCGTACGAAGGATCAATCATGACTGCTGCCAGGGTCAGCATTGAAGGTTGAGAGGAGGACACCGTGCTTGCTTATACGGAGATCGAAGGGCTGGCCTACAACGAGACCTATCCGACGCAGGACATCCACTGTCGTTCTTAAAGCCTATAGTAACGTAATTTCACTCTTTTGTCCTTGAGGAAGTTCTTAAAATCTCGGCACTCAACGTCGGCATGGCATATGTGGTAGACCAAGCAAGCGTTATGTACGCAAACCTGGATCACGGCGGGCTTCTTCCTCTCTTCGTCCTTTAGATCCTTCTCGCCCCAGACTGTGGTGTACTCAACATCTAGCCAGCGACCCACTCATCCGTTGAACTGTTGAACATGCGTAGGAAGCGAGCAAACCATGCTTTCACCGTCGCGGATCCACGTGTGTAGATGACAATGAACTGATCGCCGGTGATGGCTCTAACCTAGTACTCAGCGGCGACCATGGAGATTTGGGAGGCCATGGATTTTGGAGGAGGGTTAGGAGAAGTTGAACTGTTGTATCCCGCAAAAAAAATTGGGAGCGAACTAATGTGAAAGGACGGGACGACTGGGAGCGAACTGTTGTGAGGTAGAAGACGGGGACGAGTAGGGCGTGCGAACGGCGTGGGGTTGCTGGCTTGCCCGATGGATAAACGGCTGCAAGCCCCCCAAAGAGTTCTCGAGAACTATACGGGACCCACTAGATGTCATGTCTACTAGACCCATATCGTAGGCCTGACGGTATAGCTTCGCTGTTCGCACGCCATGCCGGCGCGTGGATGTAACTTCACTTAATTCCGTCAATCGTCGCGCCTCCCACGACCTTCGCCTCCCTCGCGCGGTCGTGCCCTTTGAGACTTCGACCGGCTATAAATGAGCAATTGTTTTGCCTACTCCGCATGCATGATACTCCCTCTCTGGTCCTTTTTACTCCCGTCAACCGTTTGCAAAGTGTTTGACCAAATGTATACTTTTTTTGAATGCCACCTTATATTAATTAACCAGCCACACCAGTACACTCATTCGATACAATATTCACCACACAGTATGATGCGTTATTTACAAGAATACCATCTAATCTATTGTCAAAGCTATACTTAGCGATTAAGTGTGCCACCTTATTGGTCGAACGGCTAATCTTTGACAATTGAAGATTGTTGATCAACTTCGAGATGCTCAACGCTTTCATCTTCAGGTCACGCATAGCAGACCTGTCATAGTCCCCTGATGCAAGAGACGCTACCACAAAAGTGCAATGACTCTCTAAAATTATATGATTATGAAGAGAAATACCTATGTAGAGACCGGCAATGCAAGCCCTAAGCTCCGCTTCCTCCACGCTTTGACAGGCATCAATGAAATCCCACAACCAAATTTATACTAAAAATATCAATATCTACAATACTGATTATAATGAGTATAAGAAATACGTTTTATAATGAGTGTAAAAATATTGATTTGACATTGTGAATGTTGATACTCCCTCCGTCTAGGTGAGTAAGTCATCTTAGGCTGTGCACCTTGACCAAGGAGGAGGTGAAAACAAGAGACATTAATGTTTATTTGCTAATTAATAGTATTGCATGCAATGAACTAACCACTGCACGTCATGTTTGATAATCTCAAGTCATTAAAAGCATGCACACCCTCATCTCTTATTGGTTGATATGTCAAGAAACAAGAAACGAGGTAGAAGTTAATGCACCGCGCCTACGTGTTTTGGGATTATTTGGTTTTCGTAAGATGACTTACACACCTAGACGGAGGGAGTACATTTTTCTATAAGTCTGGTGAAAGTAGAGGTACATTGACTTCAGACAAAACTTAAATGCACAATGCAGACTAGTTCCTCCGTCCAGGTGCGTACCATGTCCTATCTTGTCATCACAACAAGGTTAGCTATTAGAGTACCACTACCTCCCTTCTAGTTTAAAGGGCTCGATTCAAAAATTTCACCTACTCTTAGCAAGATAGTAGAGGCGGTGTAATAGTTTTTGAAGTCTGCAAAAGTACTCAACTAACGCTGTCGTTCTTCACAAAAAAATGTGTTTACCAATGCATGCATGAACACTAGTTACTCTAACTCCCCTCTCTTCTTTAATTCTTTTCCACATCAGCATGTTTGCTATTCCCGTGTGCATATTACCAGCTAAGATACCAACATTATGGCCAGCCTTAATCATCGCATGCAATAATTTAGTGCACCTTGAAATATGAACATGTGTGGGGCGTGTATGTTTTTAATGAATTGAGACTATACCTAGCCCGGCATGCAAGATGACTTATTATGCACCGTTCCCCATACCTGCAAGAAGCCCGTTCATCTCCAAATATTTTCCTCTCCATGTGTGGAAACAATATGCCTGCCAAACTCTCCTTCTCCCTCTGGCGGTCCCACCACTCCACCCCGTGTGAAAAAATCTGCATGCATGACTCTCCTCCCCCCACGCTCGTCCAATCCGTTGTGACCAACAATATTTCCACCCCTTTGCTCCCCCATAATTTACTCCAACAAATATGCCCACGTAGTTGTTACTTAACTGTAGGTGCATTGGGTCACTGACATATGGGCCCAATAGGGGTCTGGCCCACATGTCAGTGATGCAACTGGACCTGCAGTTAAGTCAGTGCAGCTCAGTCCATATCTTACGTAGGTGTGCCATTGCTCGCTATAAATACTGTGCCTCCCACGACATCGCTATCTCCTCCCCCTCACGTTCACGTTCATCGCTATCTCCTCCCCCTCCCTCTCACGTCGACCACCATGGCATCGCCCTTCCCAAGCCCTAGGACCCCCTCGCTGCACCGTGCGGACGGTTACGCGTCGCCGTTCCGTTCCTCACCGCCACTAGTCGAGGAGGACGCGTCGGTGTTCCGCTCCTCGCCGCTACGTGACGCGTCACCGTTCCGTTCCTTGCCGCCACTAGTTGAGGAGGACGCGTCGGTGTTCCGCTCCTCGCCGCGACGCGTCGAGGTGGACGCGTCGGCGTTCCCAATCTCGCCAGCACGTGCGTCGGAGGACGTGTCGGCTCCCCGCTACGAGGATAACGTCGCGCCGCCCGCCGAGCCCCCCAGCCTTGAGGAGCTTTGGAAAGAAATGGATGTCGCCTTACGGGAGGCTTTGCCTCCAGCAGAGCGCGCCAAAATAGAGGCGGAGAAGAAGGCCGAGGAAGAGAAGCCCACCGCGGAACAAGCTGCCTAGGAGGCCTATGTCGCGTCCGAGAGAGTCAGGCAATTGGCTCTTTGGCAGAAGGCTCGTGCGAGGGCCGTGAGGGTGGCGGAGGACGCCTGTGCCAACACCCTGAGTGCAGTCGGGCCCAAGCGCCTCATCTACGCTTGGCGGTACGTGGACCGGGTGCATGCTTCCAGCAAGGAGGAGTACTTGTTGGCGCCGGATCAGCACACCGGTGAGATCGCCCTCGCCCGCCGGCAAGCCGCCAATCAGCACCTCGCAAGTTGCGAGGCTGAGGAAGAGGTGTTGTGTCGGCGCGCTGGGAAACGGCCGCGCACCAGGGCACTCATGGCGCACCGCAAGCGCTCCTGCGAGCGCCGTGGCTTTTAGGAGGAGTATAATTTTTGTTTCGTAAGGCGATCTCATTAGTTTTGGGACGCAAATGATAAATCCCGAACGTTCAGGAATTTTTAGCGTCCTTAATTAAGTATGTAAAAGGGAAAGTTTGGAAACATTGTGTATTCGTACGCATTTTGCAAGTACGTGCATATAGCACAAACTTTACTATATACTATCGCACTACACGTCTCTCTCGATATATGCTTGCAGACTATGCTACTCCCTCCATCCAGGTCAATAAGTCATCTTTGGTTGTGCACCGTGACCAAGAAGGAGGGAAGACTTATACACCTAGACGGAGGGAGTACTACTATTACATATGTATGTGCAAATGCACGTTTTAACATTACGATGCGGTTTTTCTAAAAGTAGAAAAACAGCACTAGTCAAGCTTGTGAAACGATTCAATGCAAAACAAATGCAAAAATGCTCGTTTCATTGTTTACTTTTAGCTTCCTTCTTTGTGGTTATTTCTCTGTCGTACTTTGTATGGAGTATCTCACTGGTTGGAAAGGCATGCAAATTCCCAAACCGCTTCCTACGCCCTGTATCGAATTTTTTGCCTAACAAGTTGTGCCGTGCAATTGGAATTCCAACTTGAGTACTACTAATAATAGGAGTACCAGGGGCCAGTTCTTTTAGGCTTCTAGATTAGTAATCCCATAACTACTACCTCCGTCCTGGTTTATTGGTCCCCATTGTAATCTTTGTCAAATTTTGATCATAAATTTAACTAATGAAATGTTAGTGCATGTCACATGCACTACTCCATCCATCTAGGTGAGTAAGTCATCTTAGGCTGTGCACCGTGACCAAGGAGGAGGAGAAAGCGAGAAAGCGTTAATGTTTATTTGCTAATTAATAGTATTGCATGCAATGAACTAACCTTTGCATGTCGTGTTTGATATCTCAAGTCATTAAAAGCATGCACACTCTTTATCTCTTATTGGTTGATATGTCAAGAAACAAGAAACGAGGTAGAAGTTAATGCACCGCGCCTAAGTGTTTTGGGATTATTTGGTTTTCGTAAGATGATTTACACACCTAGACGGAGGGAGTGACATTTTATCAGTTAAATCTTTGGTCAAAATTTAGCACAAATTACAATCGTGAGGAATAAACTAGGATGGAGTAGTAGTTTAGAAGCCCAAATAAATGAGTGAGGCGCCTTTATTGTTACTCTCCAATCGTGACTAGTCTTATGGGAAAAGCTGGGAAGCCGCCAAAAGAACTGGCCCTAGGAGTAGTAACTAGGGATCGAGTGTGAGATGAACCGGAGAAAGTAAATGCAGAGAGATGAAATGCAAAAAAGACGGAGGGATGTGATGGTTGCTTGTCCGTTTATTTTACCAGGCCACTTATTACTGGGAGTGGTTGGGTTTTGTGATATGACGGCTTTACTGCTGCGCCATGAGCGGGGTGAGAGGTGAGACTTCCGTGCAGCGCCGCCCTCTACACTTGTACTACATAGGTCGTGGTTTATTAGTCCCCCATTGAATTAGACTGAAGATTTAATTGACAAAATGTTAGTGCATGTCAACAAAAACTATATCGTTGGATTCGTATTTGAACATAGTTTTGAATGATATAATTTTAGGTGACATGCATCAGCATTTATCGTACTATATATAATGTTAGTTCAATTTTTGGTCGTACTAATCTATTGTAGTAAGGTGCCCGTATGCTATGTCAAGAGTGAAATGCATTGATCGGGGAGTTGTTTATTTTGACAAAGGATGTGGGGGTCATCTCATGTGTTACGGGTATCGATAGGTTTCTTCGGATATTATTTCATCTCTAGAGCTCACAAACATCCGGGTGAAATAGATAAAAAGGTATCTTTTGCAAACAAAAGCGTTCAACTGTTCAACTTGCATCCAAAACTTGTGAAGAAATAACACTTATTGTGCTTTGCAAGAAATGATCTTTAAGAATTAGTTTTTGAGTATCGATTGTTATACATGTTGGCTACAGAGGATGTGGCACTTTCTTATAGTCAACAGTTGGCTATACTATTAAGTAATATTAACCATGCCCTTATACATTTAGACGGAGGGATTAAATCAGGATGGCTTGCAAGGGGGCAGAGGAGATGTAAGAAATGGTTCATCGTAAGTCTTTCACCAGTACTGTAGTAAAAAATCATACATGGAAGATTCCAGACTAAACCATAAATGGATACACTTTTATTCATGCGCGATACTCCAATAGAGCAAGATCCTGCATGGAAGTCTCCACATGCTTAGACAGCGGATTACATTGAGCGAAAACTAATGATCAACATTTAACTTGATAATGTGTATGTCCAGGTGAACCTCCTTGGAGTCCCCGTGCACCGCGTCGGCGGGTAAAGGATGCCATGGGTTTTCCAAGTCCACATTGGCGGGATAGTCCCAGCTCCCCAGAGTCCAAGTCCGTTCGATGAGGCCGGTGTCGCCGCCCACGTGACCCGGAGGGGTAGTAACACTGACCACGCACCCGTACATCGGCCTCGTGTCAGTGTCAGCGTCAGCGGCGTCGCCCCTGACGCACATTATAGAAACGGGGCGGCGGCCTGCGCGGGCCTCGCTGGTGCCCATGATCAAGAGGAAGACGCTGCCGTCCTCCTCCGAGACTAGCAGGCGACGGTGATCCTCCAGCGACTCCGGCATGGTGAACGGGTAGCACGTCTCGTACTTGATGTTCTCCGCCAAGGGCCAGCAGTGACCGCTGCACGCATCCGTGAGGTGATGCACCATGTTCACCGGCAAGCCACAAAACAGCATCAGGCACTCATAGCAGTGGACGAAGGGCTCCTTGGAGGCATCGACCAGGCCGTCCATGAAACGGGAGTGGCTGTAGGGGACATTGCGCCAGTTGAATATATGAGCAAGTTACTATGAGATTTAATCCGAATAAGCACAAAATAAATCATGACGGCTATAACAGAGATGAAACTAATCATGTGGACTAGCATAGTAGTAGGATACAGAGTAGAAACATGAATTCTACCAAGATTTCGAACAGGAAGGACAGAAACACATACGGTGCAACGGGAGCAGCACCGTTGGCGTTGAGGTTGTCGCCCATGTCATTGAGGAAGAGGTTGCCGAGGTCAGGGAAGAAGTTGTCGTCGGTGAAGTCGTGGCTGCCAGCAGTCGCGAGAGTGCGCTCCCCAAATTTCAACAGCACCCGCCGAATGGAGCCTTGAGGAGGGAGCGCTGTAGGGGACGTTATGTCACGCCCGAATGGAGCGCAGGAGTAGCACACGAAGCAGTAGATGGTGTCCTTACTAGTACTCCCTAGTCTCTATCTATCTATATCTACTATTATAGAAAACCGAGTTGGTGACGATGGTATGCCTGCCATCTTGTAATATAGACCGTCCGATCTATATCTGACGGATAGAAAGCCAACTATGACAATTTTACAAAAGATACCCACACCTCTCTCCACATTTACAGATAAGGCCTTGCTTCGTTCATCCTTATCTCCCACAACCTCGTGCTCCTCCCAATGTCTCTATATCTACTACTCTTCTTTGTTTTTATAACAAATTGAATAGTGTTGCACCGTCCGCTGCATGCCCGGCTGAACACGCCTCCTCGCCTCCTCGGCTGCACGGGCATCTTGCTATTTTTTGCATATAAGTCCAAATACCACGTAGACACGGTCTTTGAGCACGGTTCATAGTCGTTCCACACTCGGGCATTGAAGTTTGTAACTATTTTAGATTAGAATATACTACTCCTCCGGTGCTAGTAGTAGAGCAGGGTCCTACTCTACTACTCTACTCAAGCAAGTTAGGGCATAATCTTTGTAGTAGGTCTTGTAGGGAGTACCCGATCTTTGTGATCACTCAAGCAAGTTGTCTGGCATCGATATGACCCTACGCTGCTGGTATGTGTCTCATAAGTCAAGCGGCATGCTGTAGTCATCATCACCTGTCCACTTCCTGTAGCACATATTCGCTTCTCCATCTTTGTCCGCACATAATCTCGTCCAATCTTCCATCCCCGCTAAGGCACCTCCCTCCTCGTCCGAAACCCAAGCACTAACAATGGCAGAACCGAGCAGCGTCCGCCGAAAGAGTGGCTGGAATTCGCTCCCCATAGAGGTAATCAAGCTCATTCTTTTGCGTGTGGACAATCTCAGTACCATGCCGCTCGCCGCGTGCTCGTCGGGGCTGTACCGTTTACTCAAAGCCCTCAGGCCGGAGCTTTTTAAGCTAGCTCCTTGCTTGCTGATGCCGCCTGATCTTCAGAAACGGCATGTCACGCAGCATAACGATCGTAGGGTGGCGAGCATCAACCCCCTTGACTGCGATCCGATCCCCGTCAGCCTCAACTACATTAACGGTATGTACTGGGTCGGCATGAACACGTCTTGGATGGTGCTCGTCGACGGTCGCGGCAGTTGGATGCTCGTGGAGGTCTACACCTTTCGATTGATCCCCATTCCTTCGATTAACACTGCACTGCTTTGGCACCGCGGCCCAGAATACTCGGAATCTTACAGTAGCCAACATGATACCAAGTTTGATTTGCTCAAGGTTGCAATCTGCCAAGTGCCCACAAGATCTGCGAATTCTAAAGACTTCAGGCTAATTGTGTTCTTCAACCGCGGTCTCGCCTTATCCGACAGTCAACTGCGGTAAGTGGATAAATCTGCACGTCCATTGCAGGATCATACATCCTCCATGGTTCTCTCGATGCCATTGAACACAAGGGCTTCATTTACTGTTGTCGACTCCTTCTATGGTCGACGTATTGCTGGCCTACTCCAAATATCGCTACAAACGGCTGTTACAAAAGTATGTTACTTTCCTATGATATCATGATGGCTTGCTTATATTATTGTCAACATTCTTGAAAAAATATTCATGCTCATAACATGCTGTTCTTAAGATTGACTAAATCAAGAGCCCTTTTTTATTTGACTCCAACTTGATATGATGTTGTAGGCCGCCTGGTATCCCTACCCTTCCTAATCCTAGAACCTTTCAAAGAAAAGCGGCATGGCAGTTGCAGGTGGTTCCTGGCTCGATCAGACGATGGTGAAAGATTGATGATCGTTCGCACGTAACGGACGTGTTGTTTCGCGGAATAAAATCACGATCCTTTGCAAGGTCTTTGAGCAGGATCCCAGCTTCTCCGGGCCTTCGTGAATTTATGACCGGAGGCTGGTAAGTAGCCTTGGTACACGCTCGCTTTGTCGGACTGAATTATCCGATTAACCAGGAGATAACCGACGGCAAGGATCATGATGGCAGCGCGGTTTCGTTCATCAGGCAAAACTGTGTGTACACAGTGTACCATGCGTCTCTGCATGCACCATACCCTGATATGTACCGCCACGCTCTACAGCCCAAAGTAGGAGAGAGGGTCACAAGTATCAGACTTCGACCTGCTGGCTGGAGTTTCCCCCGTCAGGTACCCATCTAGTTCAAGCCGTCCGCCAATCTCCACAGCTTAATAAATAGTAACGTCTAACTGAGCCAGTTAGTTAGATGTGTACACTTGGTGTAGTAGGATCTTTATTTAGTTTGATCCATACACTTGTTCTTTTTTGGTAGCCCTTTTGTAATGATGGTTGATGTTTGGTTTGGAAGAGAGAGCTGCGTCTTCACTCTTCTGGCCTGCTTACTGCTTCTGTTGCACCCCCAGCCCTGGTTGTTGCTGCTGCTGTTTTCAATGTACAATCAGTAGTATATTTCGTCTGTTGGTTGAATAAATGTGTTGTTAGAACGACAAACACAATGTTTTGGAAGTCGTTGCACGGTTCGATCCTTTAGTGCCCCGTACCGTACGTAGCTCATACTATTTTTCGTACGGAACACATTTTCCACTTGTTGATAACATGCAGCCCACTGATGAAGGCCTAATAGAGAAGCCCATAATTAACTGGAAGGGAGGCTCTCACATGAATCCGGCCCATGTACATGCTCATGGTCCCCTAAACATAAATAAGTGAATAAATAAATAAAGCTAAATGCTCATGCACCAGTTCTTTGGGAAAATAGATAGCCCAGTATTTCTTTTTGAAGAATACCCAAGCTAGGCCTATTTGTTTTCTCCGAATTACTGGGCTGCAAATCTTTCAAGACGAGGAGGGATGCATTCCGTCCTGGACAAAGAGTATGGTCAATGTATGTTAAAAGTAATATCAAAAGGGGTTGAAAATTCGAAAAAAATTATAGCAAATGGGATATTAGTTTCTTTTTTTGTTTTTGTTCTTCACTGATATCTTATACGTATTTCATTGGATTTAACATGACATAGTACTAATTTATTTTTAAATTTGTTTTAGTATGGCTATTAATTTTTGGATTAAGAATATTTCGTTCCCCGGCAAAAATTTACAAATTTTCAAAATTTCCCCCATATTTAGTTATTTTTTTGACCCTGGTACTGACCAGAAAATGGCGAGCAATTCTAAAAATGGAAAACGGGCTGCAATAAATTCCATATGAATTAGAAGATGAGTAAAAATTATAAAAATAATAGCAAATGGGCTGTACACGCCACAGATTTCGAGGCTGACTTGTTTACGCAAGGCTTTGTCAGTGAACACATGATTCTAGCAGCAGTGACTGTTGGATGTCCATCCAATGGCCGACGTGCTTCTTCAATCTCTGATCTTCCTGCTCTAGCTGCCTAAACTACCACCGGCGGGACTGCCTGCTCCCTCCTCTTGTGTCCCACTGTGATGCCGCGCAGGCTTCCCCGTCCCACCCTACTCCCTCCACTAGCCTGGCCGCACGCAATCAACTGCCTCCTTATTACGCGAAAAAAATGATTCCTCCCACTGACATCCGGGGCGCACCGGTTGGGAGGCTGACCTATGGGCCTACTAAGTTGACGCGTACGCAGGGCTTGTCAACTTAGTCAACAAACGATTCTAGCAGCAGTAACCGTTGGATTTGAATTGAACGGTCCTGCTGCTTCTTCAATCGCTGCTCTTCTTGCACCAGCCGCCCAAACCAGCACCGGGGAGACCGCCTGCTCCTGCCTCCAGTGGCCAGGTCTTTGCCGTTGAGGCCTCATCCGCCCCTACTACTCCCACCGCTAGCTGTGCCCTGGTGAAGGCAGCCTCACACCGTGGCCGAACCAACGAACCCTCGTACTCCTCTCCGTGGGCATCCACCGCTGCGTCTTCCCTGGTCGCGTCTGCCCCTTCCTAGGTCTTGCCGTCCCACCGCCTTGGTTCTCTTGCCAAGGCGTGGTTAATGTGGTCAACGACATTCCATCGGAAGAGTCTTGTATGTGGAGAGGTCGATACCGGGTCCACGGCCACATCCCAATTTTTTTGTGATTTTCCAAGTAAGTCGCTTTGTCAGGCCTATTGGGCTGCAAATCTTTCAAGACAAGGAGAGCTTTCATTCGGTTGGCCGAGAAAATGGCCCATCACTAATGAGAAATGGGCTGTACATTTTTAAAACACATCAAACCGGCAATTAGTTTCAAATATCTTTTTTTTCATTTCGAGATTTTAAATTACATTAATTTTTATGCATGGAGAATTTGTTGGATTTTATATTGATATACATTTATTTTTAAAATCAGTTTGAATGTGAGTCGAAATTTTGGTATTAAAAATAGTTCGGACCGCACCGAAATATGCAAAATTTCGTATAATTTTTTAACAGTGGCCACAATATGGGCTGCAATGCTAACAAAAAGAATATGGGCTCCAAAAAAACCTTAAGAATTAGCAAATGGGCTGTAAATTATAAGAAATGATGGCAGATGGAATGTATGCTGTTTTCCACAGATTTGAGGCTTTCCTAAAAAGGTTGATACAAGCAAAGGATTGTTGGATGTCCATCCAACGGCCGTCGTCTTCTTCAATCTCTGCTCTTCCTGCTCCGGCCGCTCAAACAAGCGCCATGAGACTGCTGCTCCCTCCTCCCAGCGGTGTCTTGCTGCCATGAGCCTAGCCGCCCTACCGTACTCCCATTGATGGCCTAGCCGTCCCTCTACTCACCCACATCTGCTGTTATTCTCCGGCAACGGCAGACGAACCAGTAAACCCTCGTACAGTCGTACTCCCCTCCGCGTGGGAAACAACTGCCGGTCTTCTCGCCTCCGTGTCGTTCCTTCCTAGGCCTCGCCGTCGTCCACTTTATACAGGTGCTCTCGGTAGCGGCCTGGTCAATGTGGTCAACGACCGACATGCATCTAAGTGACTGTACGTGGAGAGGCCGACAACTGGGTCCACGGCCGCACGCAAGGAAATGCCTCCTTATTACGCCCAAAATAATGAATCCTCCACCTGACATCAGGGACCCACCGAAAGGGACTTTGTATTTCACGAAAAAAACGTTACCGCCGCTGACAGCTCGGACCCACTAGCTATATCTTCACACACAAGGAAGTGCCTCCTTATTACGCACAAAAAAAATGAATACTCCCCCTGTTAGCTGGGACCCAGTATAGTGGCATGCTGACTTGTGGGCTTACTAAGTTGACGGGGACGGAGGGCTTTGTCAACTTAGTCAATATGCACGATTCTAGTGACCGTATGATGTCCATCCAACGGTCGTAGTGCTTCTTCAACCTCTGGTCTTCTTGCTCCAGCCGCCCAAACCAGGCGCGGTCGTGCCTCGTGCTCCGCCTCCCGTGGCGGCTGCGATGCGGCGGAGGCCTCACCGCCCCTACTACTCCCACCGCTGGCGGGCCATCCTCTACTCACCCACACCCTCGTTATTCTCAAGCGGCGATTTAGCCTCACACCGCAAAGCAAACGGTGAACCCTCGTACTCCTCAACGTAGGGCATCCACTGCCGCGTCTTCCCCGGCTCCGCGTCGTCCCCTTCCTAGGCCTCGCCGTCGTCCACCGCCCTGGTGCTCTCGGCGCGGCGTGGTCAACATGGTCAAGGAACGACTTCCATTGGACGTGGACTGTACATGGAGAGGCTGACAGCTGGGTCCACGGCCGCAGCAAGGAAGTGCCTCCTTATTACGAGCAAAATAATTATTCCTCCACCTGACAGCGGGGGCCCACCGGATGGGCCACCATATTTCATGAAAAAAACATTTCCCCCTGACTGCTGGGACCCACCAGCTACATCTTCGCACGCAAGGAAATGCGTCCGGCAAAAAATGATTCGCCGATTGCTGGGACCCACCAGCTACATCTTCGCACGCAAGGAAGTGCCTGACAGTCGGGACCCACCTGGTCGAAGTGTACGTAGTGTTGTCATTCTGGTCGCGAACGTGTACGTACATATATACTGGTCGATGTAGAGGCGCACACGTATCAATGTAGAGGCGCGCACGTGTCGTAGTAGAGGCGTGCACGTGTCGTAGTAGAGGAGCGTACGTGTCGTAGTAGAGGCGCGCACATAGCATGTACACATACGTACAGCGGCCAGTGTGAAAGAAAGAAAATACGGCCACGTATGTGTACATACGGGCGGGGTCTCGAACGCCTACTCGCGCATACGTACGGCCAGGGCTCGTGTACATGGCTGGGTCGGAACGGAGAAACAGTGTCGTCGTCGTGTTCATGGGGAGGCAACGG
This sequence comes from Aegilops bicornis, assembly GCA_021605145.1. Lineage (NCBI taxonomy): Eukaryota > Viridiplantae > Streptophyta > Magnoliopsida > Poales > Poaceae > Aegilops > Aegilops bicornis. The sequence continues at coordinate 680,011,260 of CM038671.1, forward strand.
AATGCGTCGTGTTCATGGGGAGGCAACGAAATGCATCGTGTTCATCGGGAGGCAACGGAACGCGTGGGAGCCAATCGGCTGGGTCGGAACAGAATGTGTGTTCGTGTTCATCAGGAGGGCTTGGACGGAACAGGAGATGGAAACGAGGCCTGGCGTACCGCACAACGGAGGAAACGGCCTTGTGTTCGACCAGCCACATTCGAAACGGGATCCTGTTCATCGGGATGGGTCTGGCGTACTACAAAACGGAGGAAACAGACCTCCTATGGTCGAAACGGGGGTCCTGTTGATTGGGAGGGGTGTGGTGTACCGCAAAACGGGACTCAAGGAGATATTGCTCATCTCCACCGTCGACCTCCTCCAGCCTCCATGGGCTCCTGTTCATCCAGCCTCCACCGTGCGCTACTCCACCGGCTACTTTTCAACCACCCCTCCACGGGCACCCCTCCACCATCTACTATTCATCCAGCCCTCCACACCACGGGGTCCTGTTCATCCAGAGGCAACGCCACCGCCATCGCTCATCCAACCCCCTCCCCGCAACACTCACTGTTCATGCAATCAATCGGCTTGATTAGCAGCAGAGCGGCGAATCGCTTGATCGGGTTCGATTAACAGCCATCGATCGATCGCTCGGGTTCGAGAACGCGTAGTTCGCAGCAATCGCTCGGGTTCAGTTAGAGCCCAACGCCTTGCTCGGGTTCAGTTAGAGCCAACGTCTCGCACACACGCGAGTACGTGTATGAGAGAAACGCGCATCGCTCGGCCCCCGACCGCCCACCGTAACCGGGAACTCCCCAAAAAATTCCTCGCCCTCGCTTCTACCACGGTTTTTTCCGTCATGGACAGCCCAAAAAATGTCATGCAGCTGCGTCTCCGGCCGCCAGACTTAAAAAAGCCCATTTTCTGTCATGATTTTCTGTCATAGAAGTAGGAGCCCACCACATCTATGATGATACCAGGTTTTTTCACAATTATCATCATAGAAGTGTCATATGTATGACAGAAAAAAAATTGTTCGGCCCAAAATGTCACGGATGTGTCTTTTTTTTGTAGTGTAATCAAGTCTTCTCACCAGCGAGGAGCTAAGTGCTGCCACTAAGACGTGGGAGGGAGCCCCCATGAGGCCCCAGGGCGACTCTCAGGAGACTCTGGGGCGTGTACAGCCCCACTCAATATTACGTGAGAGTGTCACGAGCGAAGACCTTTGTGGCACCCCGGCTCAGAGCAACCGGTTTACCATGCATTGCCAGCCCAGAGACCATGTCTTCTGGCAACACACAACATCTTGGTACAGAAAACAACCGCTTTATTGATGCTAGCGGCTCAAGTTTATATTACAACAGGTGGCGAGGCCAAGCAGCACACTCGGTGCGGCTGAACAATATGTACATTATTTAGTGAACATAAAGGGCCCTCGATCATAACAACTACGCGGCAGCGGAACGACGTCGTAGCGGAAACTCCATAGCACAGGGACACCGATGTGGACACGATCTAGACTCGGACAACACTCCTTTCCAACGAGACTTTCCTGAAATCTGGCATGACACGCCAGGTCAGTACATTGAATGTACTTGCAAGCTCACAACAAGCATAAACATAATGACAAACAATATCATGATAATTAACCAATTATTAATAATGCAACAAGATAGCCAACATGCTGTGATCATGCTCCTGAGAGAAGAATACCTCGGACTGGCTTACAAATGGTGATCGCTCTTGGATCAAAAACGTACCAACCTCAAGATATTAACTAGAGATATCTTGTGATCCTTCGGCGATCACAACCACGACCAATATTTGGTCTTAAACGGTGATCCTTCCGGCGATCACAACCACGGCCAACACTTGGTCTAAAACCACAAGATGACCTTTCCGCCATCATCAATAGTGCAAAGTTCATAACTTAGTGTGCAAAATTTATTAAATGTTGACCCATGGTGTGACCTACTTTTGAGCGTGTCCGTAACCGTGGACTCGGCTATCGATAGATTAATACACTCTGCAGAGGTAGCGCACTGTACCCACACCACGGAACCCATGGCCTCGCACTCCCATTCGGGTGGACCAACGACATTCCGACGAAACCCATCCATTGCCATGACACTCTCTCGGCCACTCCGACTCACTCCCCACCGGGCTACTCCTGGGTGGCCCCGTGTCTACCAAAGACACAACAACCACCGTCGTAGCCAAAACATAAACGATCCCACTCGGGGACCCGGTACCATAAACTCAACAACGGGCACACAAGGTTATGTCTGCTTACCGGGCCAGGGTACCGCACGACCATAACCTTCCCTCGTTGGAGGCACCGACCAGAGGCATGACGACGGACCAAATAAAGGCCTTCCCATAAAGGCAAATGTGGTTGCACCGGGAAAAACTCGATTCAGTGGCACCATGACCCGGTCAACAATATATTCAAGTTGAGTTATTATCAGGTTCAACTTAACGTGAAAATAACCGGTGTCATAGTATGCCATGAAATGCAATACTAACATATGCATCACATATTAACGGAAATGACTGAGTCAACTATATCCACACTAAGCATAAACATCAACAACTCATGACACTTCTCTGGTTAAGATTAAACCTTACTTTAAGCAGAATCTTTTCTAGCAAATTTTACCATTTTTACTCATGCAAGAAAATAATTCCACTAATTATTTATATCCATAACCGTATTATTCTTTCATCACCCAAAAATAAATCCTAGTCTCTTTACCAACTAAGTTAACTTCAAACTTTCTGTGAATCAAGCATATTAACTAAAACAAGAAATTAACAGAATATAAGTAACATAATGATTAAATGCATGGATTAAATCATTTGTTCAAGTAAGAAAATCACAAATATTGTAATGGCACCATGAAAATGTTGTTGTGGCTTGCCTTAGTGCAGATGAGGTTCACAAGCCTCCTGGTGATCCTCAAGACAAGCCTCACCCTCTGAAAATAAATTTAAACACAAGAATAAAATATCAAGAACCCTTCTGAAATTCACCAGGAAATCTAGACAGCATAGAAACATCTCATCTTTGGTGACCTGCTAGCTTTCTGTACAACGAACACAATGCAAAAAAGAATCAATTCATTTGGACTTATGGTTAAAGAATTTTGGCTGTTTGAAGCTCTCTGGATAAATAAAAATTTGAATTTAAATAAAAACAGACTTGGGGGGTGACGTCGAAGGCGTAAAGCCTCGGGGCGCCACCACTCGTACCGCTTCACGCGCGTACTGAGTGGCTTACTAGCGGGCCCCGCTAGTCAGGTGGGGTGGAGGGGGAGAAGGAAACAGAGGACGGCGTGGCTTCGCCGGAGCGCACGCCAGCGATGAGGGCTCCTTGGCTAAAACGAGAGGGGGGGTCGAGAGAGGAGACGGAGGCGCACCTGCCCGTACCCGTAGAGTAGCTCGGGGTGGTCAGACGACGTCGGAATCAACCTCTCTAGCAGAGGCAGAGAGCGGAGGTCGCCGGGGACGAAGACGACGGTGAACAGAGGCGACTCCAGGGGCTCCAACCAGGCAGAACAGCACCACCGACGAGCGGTGGAGGCCCTGGAAGGGTTACCCAGGCCAGGGAGGGGCTGGAGCTATGGAGACGACCCGTGGGGATCGCCGACGAGCTCGAGCTCGGGGACGGCGGCCCGCGGCCTGCCCGGCCGGGCTACGGCTATCTACGAGATTGTGGAGTGTGTGGGAGTGATGGATGGTGCTCGAGGAGGCTGGGGAGGGCTCTATTTATAGCCGAGCGTCGAGGGGGGATCGGGCTCTGCGGGTGGACACCTGGACACGGCGCCCGGTGACGAACGGTGTTAGTGAGAGGGGGATAAGGCAACACAGATCACGCGGTGACTGTGGGCAAACGGGAACGAGCATAGGGGCACTAGGGTGGCGACGAGCACAGTGCGCACAACACTGTTATGTTGGTCGGACCGCGCCTGTGCTTGCTGCGGCGAGCTCCGGCGTCGGCGAGCGCCAGGAGGGAGTTAAGAGAGCTTGGACAAAGATTGTGGCGAAGTTTGGCAAGGCTAGGCAGACGGGGAAGCGAGCACGCGCGAAACAGAGGCTCGGGCAGCACTCAGAGCGCGTCGCCGGCATGCCTGCACGCCTGGGCGAACGTGGTCACCGCGTGATCTCTGATCTTAGGCCAACCTAAGCCCAAACTTCATGTCTGGCTTGTTGTTCGTGGTAGTTTTGAAGGTTACCACGCTTTGGTTTGGTCTCAGGTGCAGTAGAAAAGATTTCACACGCCTAGTAAGTTTCTGGACAGTAACTTTGAGAGCTTATTGTGGTCAAAGTAATGGAGTTGGGAGCTGGGCTTTAGAGGTTAGCAATCATCTACTAAGGTGATGATGCACAAGAAAAATCAGCCATAATGGAGCAAGTAAAATGGTAGTCGTTGTAGAAACTACCATTTCTGTCCAGAACAAAAAATATTTTCTGTAGCAAAAATATTCCAAAAAGTGATGAAATATTTTTGCTCAGGAAGGTGCCCTAGGGTTCAAAGAATAATTGGGTTTTTTCTCTGATTTTTAAGGCAAGAAAAATTGGGGTTGCTTTGGAGCACATTGAGCTAGCTAGGGTTTAAGAGAGGGAAATGAATATTTTTCATTAAAGAAAAATATTCCAAATATTATTTTGAGATGAACCAGAGAGGGAATGATGGTTAGAGAGGGAAATGAGACACTTGGGTGAAAGCCAAGGGGTACCCAAGTGTTTAAGTCCATATGAAAAGATTCAAAACTCCAAATTTCAAATTCAAACCAACTGAAAATAAGGCAAAGAAGAGAGGGCAAAAACCAGGCTGTCACAAACCTCCCCCACTTAGAATGAATCTCGTCCTCGATATTCGGTTGCTTGGGAAAACCATTCTGGGTAATGTGCCTTTAGAAATTCTTCCCGTTCCCACGTTGATTCTGACTCTGTGTGACGCTCCCACTGGACTTTGTAGAACTTCCTTGCTTTACTACGAGTGACCTTTTCCATCTAATCCAAAATTCTAACCGGCCTCTCTTCATATGTTAAATCCTTTGCCAACTCTATTTCAGTCATAGCAGTCTTTTTTCTCAAAGCGGTGATATGCATCGCCTCAACTGTGAAACATGAAACACGTTGTGCACGTCCGACAATTCAGGGGGTAGTTCCAACTGATATGCAACAGTACCCACTCGTGACATAACGGGAAATGGACCAATAAATCTGGGTGACAACTTTCTACGAGTCTAGAATCTCTTGACTCCTTTCATAGGAGTGACTCGGAGGTATACGTGTTCTCTGGGTTCAAAACTGATCTGTCGGTGCTTTGCATCATAATAACTCTTCTGTCGAGATTTGGACAATTGCAATATGTCTCAGATTTCCTTAACTTGTTTCTCAGCTTCCATCATGAGATCCGTTCCGAAAATACGGCTATCTCCAATTTGGGACCAATTTAAAGGAGTGCGGCACTTACGGCCATACAAAGCCTCATAGGTGACATCTTTAAACTGGTCTGGAAGCTGTTGTTATACGAGAACTCGGCATACGGCAAGAAGTCTTCCCATTTAGGTCCTTGGGCCAAAGCACAGGCTCGGAGCATATCTTCGAGTATTTGGTTTACCCGCTCTGTCTGTCCATCAGTCTGAGGATGATAAGCGGTACTGTATTTCAGCGCTGTCCCCAAGGCTTGATGGAGACGTGACCAAAAAGCGGAGGTAAAAAGTGAACCTCGGTCAGAAGTGATGGTCCGGGGTACTCCATGCAGACTGACTATTCTGGATACATACAGTTGTGCAAGTTGATCTGCTCGATATGTGGTTCTGATCGGGATAAAGTAAGCTACCTAGGTTAAGGTGTCCACTATGACCCAGATTGGATCATTGCCTCGCTGAGCCTTAGGTAGTCCTATGATGAAATCCATGCAGATGTCATCCCATTTCCATTGCAAAACTGGCAGCGGTTGGAGAAGTCCGGCTGGCTTCTGATGCTCTGCCTTCACCTTGTTGCATATGTCGCAACAGGCCACAAAATAAGCAATGTCTTTCTTCATTCCATCCCACCAGAATATTTGTCGAAGGTCTTCATACATTTTCGTACCTCCAGGGTGAATAGAATACAAGGATTCGTATGCTTCTGACAGGATTTTCTGCTTTAAATCTGCTTGATTGGGTACACAAATCCTTCCACGGAAGCGGAGGGTACCAAATTGATCCTTCGAGAAATCTGAAGCCTGTCCTGCTACCATATTCTTGGCACATTTCTGCAGGACGGTGTCAGCTGGCTGGGCCTTGCGGATCTCTTCCTCAAGTGTGGGGGTAACTTCCAAAATATTAGCAAGGCCGGCATCAACTATGACCAGGTTGAGCTGAGCAATCTCCTCTTGGAGTTCAGGAGGCAAGGATTTCAATATGACATTTAGGCTGACAGGCTTTCGACTGAGTGCATCAGCAACCATGTTGGCCTTACCCGGGTGGTAATTTATTCCAAGGTCATAATCCTTGACTAACTCAAGCCATCTTTGTTGACGGAGATTTAAATCTGGCTGAGTAAATATATACTTGAGACTTTTGTGATCGGTAAAAATTTGGCACCTCTTCCCGATGAGATAGTGTCTCCAAATTTTTAGAGCATGAACCACCGCGGCCAATTCCGAATCATGAGTAGGATAATTTCCCTTGTCGGGTCGTAGCTGTCGTGATGCATAGGCTACTACCTTGCCTTCTTGCATAAGTACGCATCCAAGTCCTTGTCTGGAGGCGTCACAGTACACATCAAAACTGTGGTAGAAATCTGAAAGAGTCAACACCGGTGCGGTTGTCAGCCGTATCTTTAGCTCATTGAAACTCTTCTCGCAGTCTTCAGTCCATTCAAACTTCTTATCCTTTTTAGCAGCTCCGTCATGGGTTTACAATCTTGGAAAATCCTTCAATGAAACGACGGTAATATCCAGCTAATCCAAGAAAACTCCGGATCTGTGATACGGTTGTGGGCAGCAACCAATCGAGCACATCCTTTACTTTGCTCGGGTCCACGGCTATACCTTCAGGAGATAGCACATGCCCAAGAAATCCAACTTGCTTAAGCCAGAATTCGCATTTACTAAATTTGGCGTATAGCTGATGGTCGCGGAGTCGTTGTAACACTGCTTGGAGGTGCTCTTTGTGATCTTCTTCACTTCTTGAGTAAATAAGTATGTCATCGATGAAGACTACCACGAACTTATCGAGGAAGTACATGAATACTTTGTTTATCATATGCCTGAAGAAGGCAGGAGCGTTGGTCAGACCAAAGGACATAAGTGTATATTCATAAAGACCGTATCGAGTGGTGAATGCGGTCTTAGGAATATCTTCCTTTTAAATCTTGAGCTGATGATATCCTGTTCGTAGATCAGTCTTGGAGAATACCTTGGCCCCGCTGAGCTGATCAAACAAGTCATCAATCCTTGGCAGCGGATATTTATTTTTTATGGTGACATCATTCAGCTGACGACAATCCACACACATGTGGAGGCTGCCATCCTTTTTGTCCACGAAGATAGCAGGTGATCCCCATGGTGAAGAGCTGGGACGGATATATCCTTTCTGGAGCATTTCATCAAGCTGTTTCTTTAGCTCCACTAATTCTGATGAGGGAATCCGGTAATACTTTTTGTATAACGGTGCGGTTCCAGGCACAAGATCTATTGCAAACTCAAGCTCTCGATCTGGTGGCATGCCTGGCAGTTCTTCTGGAAATACATCAGGAAACTCACTGACCACAGGAATTAATTCCAATTCAGCCACAGCGGTGAAGATCATTTCTTTCTTGGGTATGCTTCTGTGAGCATAGAATTTGGTAGTCTACCCCTTCTGACTGGTCAAAGTGACTTCTCAGGTCGCGCAATTTATGCAGACTCGATATTGGGTCAACCAATTCATACCCAAGATAACATCCAACTTTACAAACTCGATGATTATCAAAGAAGTTGGAAAATAGACTCCGTTGATATTGATTTCTAGATTACGGCAGACCAGATTGCTCTTGATTAAGGATCCTGGGGTTTGTACCAGCATATTCTTGCCCAAAAGCGAACAAGGAAAAAAAATTGGGCAACAAAACTCCGAGAAATAAAAGAGTGGGAAGCCCCAGAGTCAAATAAAATCACTGCAGGTATGTTATTAACATAAAATATACCAATTACAACTTCGGGGTTCTCTTGGGCTTCATTGGTGGAGAGGTGATGAACGTGCCCAGTGATGTTTTGCTGGTTCGGGCATGACTCCATAAAATTGACTTGTGGCCTGAATAGAGCATTCGCCTTGTTGTTCTTGGGACACTATCTGGCATAATGTCCGGTTTGCCCACAACTGAAGCAAGAATTGTTGCGTTGGCGCTCCTCGTGCACTGGGTTGGTCACGACATTCTTGACTTGGGTGGTGGTCTTGTTAACATTCTGTTCCCAATTGGGCTTGTGTTCCACCTGAGTCTGCTGCCAGGTACGAGCCTTTTGCACTGGTTGCCCTTCCTTCCTTGGCTCAAACTTGCGCTTTTGGTCGTTGTTAGCTGGCCTATTATCTGATACAAGCTTGTGCTCCCTTTCAGCAACGAAGGCCTTGTTCACCGAGTTTGGAAATCTGGGAAATCAAACATACTGAGGGTACAACGGAGTTGCGGGTTTAATCCACCAAGAAATCTGTCAATCTTTCTTTCTTCAGTGGCCACGTCATATAGGGAGTAACGTGACAGATGATTGGATTTTTGCAAATATTCACCCACAGACTGATTTCCTTGGAGGAGCGCGAGAAATTCATGCTGCTTAGTCTTCATAATTCCAGTAGGGATATGATATTTCCGAAAATGATCCTTGAATTTCGATCAGGTGATTTCTTCATCAGCAGGCCACATGGCTTTTGCATTTTCCCACCATATGGCAGCAGCGCCTTCAAGATAATGAGTTGCAAATGGAACTTTATCATCTTCTTCAAGACGAGCAATCTCAAGTTTCCTCTCAATGGTTCGCAACCAATCGCTCGCATCCAAGGGGTCAATAACCCGATCAAACTGGAGGCTTGGTCCTTTGAAAATCTGACAGCTTGGAGTGATGACCGTTCTGATTTCCATTCTGTCCAACCACAGCTTGCACATTTCTTAATATTTCAATCAGATCATTATTCCTCCTTTCCTCAAACATATGCAGAATTTGCTTGGTGGAAGGAGGATTTGGCGGTGGAGGCGGTGGTGGAACGTACGGCTCGGGGGAGTGCCCTGCCTGTCGTGCGGAACGACGAACATGAGTAATCTCGCGAACGTTGTTACTGTTGCCTCCCCGCGGCATCCTATTTTGATTTTTCCCAACACAACGCAACCGAGATGAGAAATATTCAAAGTAAATTGGGGGAAAGCCAGCAACAAAAGCCCGAGGAAAGCCGAAATGACGAAGAAAAATACGGCGAATAGAGTTCCAACATAATTATACATAGACTCATACATGAAAGATAAACAACATGCCAGGGTCAACTACTCTCATACAAGAAACGAAACCTCATGACTCGTATGACTACACTCGTACACCATCCTGACGACTGCGAATACTTCGAACTCCCCATCGCTCTGGGTGTCAAGGGGTCCTCTCCTCAAGCGCACTCGGATCCTGAACTGACGAGGTTAACTGAGACATCCGGGTTAAAGGTAACACGACGACGCTGCCTCGAGGGCTCTCCCTCAGGGGCAGGTGTAGGGTGAAGCATCGGGGCTACAGGAGTAGTGAGAAGCGAAACCCACTCATCAGGAGCACTGAGAGGAATTACGGTCGAGGCGCCCGAGCTACTCAGAGGAGTAACCGGTGAAATAGGGGAACTAGAACTGGCTGGAATATAAGGAGTAAATCCCATATATGCTGGAGTAGTGACAGATCTAGTAGAGGCTAAAGCAGTACGGGCACGAGTCAGCTCTCGAGCCAGCTCGTGGATCATAAGATAGCTGGCAGTGATATAGCGAGAAAGGTGGCTAGCAACACTATCAGACTCCGGATCAATGATAGGGAAACAGACACGACCATTGTCGTGCAGAGAAGGATAGTAGTAGAAACCTAGGTGGCTCTGCATCCGGACCTCGTTGTAACGAAGCTCGACAAGGACCTCGAATGCAGCAAACTGGACAACCTGAGAAGCTGTAGAAGCGTAACCGCTCCGAGAGGTACGAGTGTAAGTGCTGGAATTGGAACTGGTGCGCAGAGTAACCACTGCGTGATACTCATACACTGATTCTGCTAGACGCTCCCGGTACACACGAAAGGCTGGGTCATCACCGAGGGGGTACAGCCGACGCCACACGTTACGAAGGAGATGCGGCGATGTGTACGACATCAGCTGCAACTGGCACGGATATGGCACCGGAGCCATCTACACTCACAACCATTAGCAGGTTAGCATAAAAATAAAACAAGTGCATGCAATGCAATAACCAGCTACAAATGCTACCGGCACTCAACTAAAACTCGTATTTAACGTCCAGTTAACACTTCGTAGTCTAGCGTGGCCTACAGTCAGCGCGGCTCTGATACCAAGCATTGTGGCACCCCGGCTCAGAGCAACCGGTTCACCATGCATTGCCAGCCCAAAGACCATGTCTTCTGACAACACGCAACATCTTGGTACAGAAAACAACCGCTTTATTGATGCTAGCGCCTCAAAGTTTATATTACAACAGGTGGCGAGGCCAAGCGGCACACTCGGTGCGGCTGAACAATATGTACATTATTTAGTGAACATAAACGGGCCTTGATCATAACAACTACGCGGCAGCGGAACAACGTCATAACGGAAACTCCATAGCACAGGGACACCGATGTGGACACGATCTAGACTCGGACAACACTCCTTTCCAACGAGACTTTCCTAAAATCTGGCATGACACGCCAGGTCAGTACATTGAATGTACTTGCAAGCTCACAACAAGCATAAACATAATGACAAACAATATCATGATAATTAACCAATTATTAATAATGCAACAAGATAGCCAACATGCAGTGATCATGCTCTTGGATCACAATCATACCAACCTCAAGATACTAACTAGAGATATCTTGTGATCCTTCTGGCGATCACAACCACGACCAATATTTGGTCTTAAACGGTGATCCTTCCGGCGATCACAACCACGACCAACACTTGGTCTAAAACCACAAGATGACCTTTCCGCCATCATCAATAAAGGCAAAGTTCATAACTTAGTGTGCAAAATTTATTAAATGTTGACCCATGGTGTACCTACTTTTGAGCGTGTCCGTAACCGTGGACTCGGCTATCGATAGATTAATACACTCTGCAGAGGTAGCGCACTGTACCCACACCACGGAACCCATGGCCTCGCACTCCCATTCGGGTGGACCAACGACATTCCGACGAAACCCCTCCATTGCCATGACACTCTCTCGGCCACTCCGACTCACTCCCCACCGGGCTACTCCTGGGTGGCCCCGTGTCTACCAAAGACACAACAACCACCGTCAGAGCTAAAACATAAACGATCCCACTCGGGGACCCGGTACCATAAACTCAACAACGGGCACACAAGGTTATGTCTGCTTACCGGGCCAGGGTACCGCACGACCATAACCTTCCCTCGTTGGAGGCACCGACCAGAGGCATGACAACGGACCAAATAAAGGCCTTCCCATAAAGGCAAATGTGGTTGCACCGGGAAAAACTCGATTCAGTGGCACCATGACCCGGTCAACAATATATTCAAGTTGAGTTATTATCAGGTTCAACTTAACGTGAAAATAACCGGTGTCATAGTATGCCATGAAATGCAACAATAACATATGCATCACATATTAACAGAAATGACTGAGTCAACTATATCCGCACTAAGCATAAACATCAACAACTCATGACACTTCTCTGGTTAAGATTAAACCTTACTTTAAGCAGAATCTTTTCTAGCAAATTTTACCATTTTTACTCATGCAAGAAAATAACTCCACTATTTATTTATATCCATAACCATATTATTCTTTCATGACCCAAAATAAATCCTAGTCTCTTTACCAACTAAGTTAACTTCAAACTTTCTGTGAATCAAGCATATTAACTAAAACAAGCAATTAACAGAATATAAATAACATAATAATGATTAAATGCATGGATTAAATCATTTGTTCAAGTAAGAAAATCACAAATATTGTAATGGCACCATGAAAATGTTGTTGTGGCTTGCCTTAGTGCAGATGAGGTTCACAAGCCTCCTGGTGATCCTCAAGACAAGCCTCACCCTCTAAAAATAAATTTAAGCACAAGAAGAAAATATCAAGAACCCTTCTGAAATTCACCAGGAAATCTAGACAACATAGAAAAATCTCATCTTTGGTGAGCTGCTAGCTTTCTGTACAAAGAACACAATGCAAAAAGAATCAATTCATTTGGACTTATGGTCAAAGAGTTTTGGTTGTTTGAAGCTCTCAAGATAAATAAAAATTTGAATCTAAATAAAAACAGACTGGGGGGTGACGTCGAAGGCGTAAAGCCTCGGGGCGCCACCACTCGTACCGCTTCGCGCGCGTACTGAGTGGTTGACTAGCAGGCCCCGCTAGTCAGGTGAGGTAGAGGGGGAGAAGGAAACAGAAGACGATGCGGCTTCGCCGGAGCGCACGCCAGCGACGAGGGTTCCTTGGCCAAAACGTGAAGGGGGGTCAAGAGAGGAGACGGAGGCGCACCTGCCCGTACCCGTAGATTAGCTAGGGGTGGTCAGACGGCGTCGGAGTCAACCTCTCTAGCGGAGGCAGAGAGCGGAGGTCGCCGGAGACGAAGACGAGGCGAACAGAGGCGACTCCAGGGTCTCCAACCAGGCGGAACAGCAACACCGACGATCGGCGGAGGCCCTGGAAGGGTTGCCAAGGCCAGGGAGGGGCTGGAGCTACGGAGACGACCCGAGGGGATCGCCGGCGAGCTCGAGCTCGGGGACAGCGGCCCGCGGCCTTCCTAGCTGGGCTACGGCTATCTACGAGATTGTGGAGTGTGTGGGAGTGATGGATGGTGCTCGAGGAGGCTGGGAGGGCTTTATTTGTAGCCGAGCGTCGAGGGAGGATCGGGCTCCGCTGGTGGACACCTGGACACGGCGCCAGGCGACGAACAGTGTCAATGAGAGGGGGAGAAGGCGACAGAGATCACGCGGGGACTGTGGGTGAACGGGGACGAGCACAGGGGCACTGGGGTGCCGAGGAGCACAATGCCCACCGCACTGTTACGTTGGCCAGACCGCGCCCGTGCTCGCTGCGGCGAGCTCCGGCATCGGAGAGCGCCAGGAGGGAGTTAAGAGATCTTGGACGAAGATTGTGGCGAGGTTTCGCAAGGCTAGGCAGGCGGGGAAGCGAGCACGCACGCAACAAAGGCTCGGGCGGCACTCAGAGCGCGTCGGCTGCATGCCTGCACGGCTAAACGAATGCGGTCACCGCGTGAACTCTGACCTCAGGCTGACCTAAGCCCAAACTTCATGCCTGGCTTGTTGTTCATGGTAGTTTTGAAGGTTACCACGCTTTGGTTTGGTCTCGGGTGCAGTTGAAAAGATTTCACACGCCTAGTAAGTTTCTGGACAGTAACTTTGAGAGCTTATAGTGGTCAAACTACTGGGAGTTGGGAGCTGGGTTTTGGAGGTTAGCAATCATCTACTAAGGTGATGATGCACAAGAAAAATCAGCCACAATGGAGCAAGTAAAATGGTAGTTGTCAGAGAAACTACCATTTCTGTCCAGAACAGAAAATATTTTCTGTAGCAAATATATTCCAAAAAGTGATGAAATATTTTTGCTCAGGAAGGTGCCCTAGGGTTCAAAGAATAATTGGGATTTTTCTCAGATTTTTATGGGCAAGAAAAATTGGGGTTGCTTTGGAGCACATTGAGCTAGCTAGGGTTTAAGAGAGGGAAATGAATATTTTTCATTAAAGAAAAATATTCCAAATATTATTTTGAGATGAACCAGAGAGGGAATGATGGTTAGAGAGGGAAATGGGACACTTGGGTGAAAGCCGAGGGGTTCCCAAGTGTTTAAGTCCATATGAAAAGATTCAAAACTCCAAATTTCAAATTCAAACCAACTGAAAATCAGGCAAAGAAGAGAGGGCAAAAACCAGGCTGTCACAACCTTCACAGGACGGAGCCTTGCTTCACAGGCCGGAGCCTTTCTTCATGGGTAGAACTTCCAGAGGTGCTGGATGTTCCAGGCGTTCTGGATGGGGACCCCGTCCTGTGTCTCCAGGCGCGCGGCGCCAGGCCTGGAGACACGGGCAATCCTAAACGGTCCCTCCCACATGGGAGAGACCTTGTGCAGCCCTTCCCTGGAGAGCACCCGCCTTAGGATGATGTTGCCCACCTCCAACGTCCTGGAGCGGACGTTGCGGCAGTGGTACCGCCGCAGCGCCTGCTAGTACCTCGCTGCCCGGAGCGAGGCTTGACAGCGACATCCTCCCCCCTCTCCCCCCCAGCACGAGATCCTTCCCCCGCATGGCGTCCTGACGCACCTCGTCGAATGCCAAGACCCGCGTGGAGCGATGCTTGACCTCGTGAGGGAGAACCGCCTTTGCTCCGTAGACGAGGAAGAACGGCGTCTCTCCTGTTGGCTTGGTCGCGGTGGTGCGGATGGACCACATCACGGACTGCAGCTCGTTGAGCCAACCCCTGCCGCAGGCCTCGAGCTTCTTCTTGAAGGTCCTTGTCTTGAGGCCCCTCAGGACTTCTGCATTGGCCCGCTTCGCCTGGCCGTTGCTCCGTGGGTGCGCCACTGAGGCGTAGCATATCTGTGTTCCAATGTTAGCACAGTATGTTTTGAAAAGGTTGCTAGTGAACTGCGAGCCATTGTCAGTGATGATGCGGTTAGGGACCCCAAACCGGCTCAGGATTCCCTTGATGAACTTGACGGCCGATCCAGCTCGGATGGTGCGAACGGCTTCCACCTCCGCCCACTTGGTGAATTTGTCGATTCCACACTAAGCATAAACATCAACAACTCATGACACTTCTCTGGTTAAGATTAAACATTACTTTAAGCAGAATCTTTTCTAGCAAATTTTACCATTTTTTACTCATGCAAGAAAATAACTCCACTAATTATTTATATCCATAACCATATTATTCTTTCATCGCCCAAAAATAAATCCTAGTTTCTTTACCAACTAAGTTAACTTCAAACTTTCTTTGAATCAAGCATATTAACTAAAACAAGCAATTAACAGAATATAAATAACATAATAATGATTAAATGCATGGATTAAATCATTTGTTCAAGTAAGAAAATCACAAATATTGTAATGGCACCATGAAAATGTTGATGTGGCTTGCCTTAGTGCAGATGAGGTTCGCAAGCCTCCTGGTGATCCTCAAGACAAGCCTCACCCTCTGAAAATAAATTTAAACACAAGAAGAAAATATCAAGAACCCTTCTGAAATTCACCAGAAAATCTAGACAGCATAGAAAAATCTCATCTTTGGTGAGCTGCTAGATTTCTGTACAAAGAATACAATGCAAAAAGAATCAATTCATTTGGACTTAGGGTTAAAGATTTTTGGCTGTTTGAAGCTCTCTGGATAAATAAAAATTTGAATTTAAATAAAAATAGGCTGGGGGGGTGACGTCGAAGGCGTAAAGCCTCGGGGCGCCACCACTCGTACCGCTTCGCGCATGTACTGAGTGGCTGACTAGCGGGCCTCGCTAGTCAGGTGAGGTGGAGGGGGATAAGGAAACAGAGGACGGCACGGCTTCGCCGGAGCGCACGCCAGCGACGAGGGATCCTTGGCCAAAACGAGAGGGGGGTCCAGAGAGGAGACGGAGGCGCACCTGCCCATACCCGTAGAGTAGCTAGGGGTGGTCGGACGGCGTCGGAATCAACCTCTCTAGCGGAGGCAGAGAGCGGAGCTCGCCGGAGACGAAGACGACGGCGAACAGAGGCGACTCCAGGGGCTCCAACCAGGCGGAAGAGCACTACCGACAAGCGGCGGAGGCCCTGGAAGGGTTGCCCAGGCCAGGGAGGGGCTGGAGCTATGGAGAAGACCCGAGGGGATCGCCGGCGAGCTCGAGCTCGGGGACGGCGGCCCGCGGCCTTCCCGGTCGGGCTACGGCTATCTACGAGATTGTGGAGTGTGTGGGAGTGATGGATGGTGCTCGAGGAGGCTGGGGAGGGCTCTATTTATATCCGAGCGTCAAGGGGGGATCGGGCTCCGCCGGTGGACACTTGGACATGGCGCCCGGCGACGAACGACATCAGTGAGAGGGGGAGAAGGCGACGCAGATCACGCGGGGACTGTGGGCGAACGGGGATGAGCACAGGGGCACTGGGGTGGCGACGAGCAGAGTGCGCACCGCACTGTTACATTGGCCGGATCGCGCCCATGCTTGCTGCGGCGAGCTCCGGCGTCGGCGAGCGCCAGGAGGGAGTTAAGAGAGCTTGGACGAAGATTGTGGTGCAATTTGGCAAGGCTAGGCAGGCTGGGAAGCGAGCACGCGCGAAATAGAGGCTTGGGCGGCACTCAGAGCGCATCGGCTGCATGCCTGCACGCCTGGACGAACGTGGTCACCGCGTGAACTCTGACCTCAGGCTGACCTAAGCCCAAACTTCATGTCTGGCTTGTTGTTCGCGGTAGTTTTGAACCTTACCACGCTTTGGTTTGGTCTCAGGTGCAGTAGAAAAGATTTCACACGCCTAGTAAGTTTCTGGACAGTAACTTTGAGAGCTATCGTGGTCAAACCACTGGGAGTTGGGAGCTGGGCTTTGAGGTTAGCAATCATCTACTAAGGTGATGATGCACAAGAAAAATAAGCCACAATGGAGCAAGTAAAATGGTAGTTGTCAGAGAAAGCGCCATTTGCTCGTAACAGAAAATATTTTCTGTAGCAAAAATATTCCAAAAAGTGATGAAATATTTTTGCTCGGGAAGGTGACCTAGGGTTCAAAGAATAATTGGGATTTTTCTCAGATTTTTATGGGCAAGAAAAATTGGGGTTGCGTTGGAGCACATTGAGCTAGCTAGGGTTTAAGAGAGGGAAATGAATATTTTTCATCAAAGAAAAATATTCCAAATATTATTTTGAGATGAACCAGAGAGGGAATGATGGTTAGAGAGGGAAATGGGACACTTGGGTGAAAGCCAAGGGGTACCCAAGTGTTTAAGTCCATATGAAAAGATTCAAAACTCCAAATTTCAAATTCAAACCAACTGAAAATCAGGCAAAGAAGAGAGGGCAAAAACTAGGTTGTCACAAGCAACATACTAAATGATCAAGTGCTAAGCTAACGGAATGGGTCAAGTCAATCACATCATTCTCTAATGACGTGATCCCGTTAATCAAATGACAACTCATGTCTATGGCTAGGAAACTTAACCATCTTTGATTCAACGAGCTAGTCAAGTAGAGGCATACTAGTGACACTCTTTTTGTCTATTTATTCACACATGTATCAAGTTTCTGGTTAATACAATTCTAGCATGAATAATAAACATTTATCATGAAATAAGGAAATAAATAATAGCTTTATTATTGCCTCTAGGGCATATTTCCTTCATATGCATCACCATTATGTCGACAATTCGAGATATATTTTACAAAGGATTGAATTATGTTGCAAATGTACATCATTGGTTACCTTGTTCTGCATGTTGCTCGTGTTGCTTCTTAGGTTGCATGCACATTTTCAAGTTTAATGAATGAGATTTGTTTGCATACTCCAATTTTCTTATTGATTTGCTGTGTTTCAAATGTTGCGACATATTTGAGTGGTCTTTTATGGGCCATGGCGGGAAGTATTGCAACTACATCTCATACATACGCAAACCATATCGTATGCGGAGATTTATGTTGCATGGATTGGTGTCGCAGGAACAAGACTTAACTCATCCCAGGATCAGCAACCCTCCAAGTGTGTTTCTTCTTCAACCAACCCTCTAAGTCTAAGGGTGACAGTCATTTTTTCATCATCGAAATCGCAAGATGGTACCATATCATATATAGGCATGTTGCATAATTTGGCAAGGAAGAAGAAACATCAATGAGAGCACAAAATATACAATCGAGTTTATAGCGTCAAAAGTAATAAGAAAAACATATAGATGAAAATATAGTATCATCACTTTGTGTAAGGCTGACAATTTACATAGATCTTACCATCGATGGTTGAACCACTACATTCAACCACAACTTGTGGTCTTTCTTTCTCCTCAAATGATCAACCATTCTCTCATTCCTTTTGAAATCTCGCAAGGGTGGTAGCACTAATGCTCCCTTACTGGTTAATCCCCCTCACGAGATAAGGTGGAAAGTATGGAAGTGTTAGTTGAACAAGAGATAACATACCATCGGAACTCTTTGTTTCACCAAATTCCGCACAAATTTGGATTTTTTGAGTAGTTTTTAAGGTTCTAATAACTAGATCTATCATTTCCTTGGATATTATTAAGTAAAACATACACAAAACGTTCATCAAGAAACACTTAACCCCCAATATATTTCCCCATCATTCAACATCCTAAAGTACCCAAACAAGTGCAAGTAACCCCTTGACTCGCCCTCGAGGATGGTTTGCCACACAAAGTTCATAGGCGCTTACTCATGAATATGAGAAATGAAAATTTATTTTATCTTTCTTTTTTTCATCATTATATGGACTTGATCACGGGTCAATGACAAGAACAGATAAATACCATTTAATTAATTTACTTGTTAGTGCCACATGCTATCCACAAGCAAAACCATCTTGGTAAAACCACCCTCAAAAATCCACTTGGTAAAACCACCCTCCAAAATCGTGCTAGGGGGTTACTTCTACTAGTTATGGTAGATTACAAAGTATAATGCTAACAAAAATATGTTGGGATATGAAGTGACTCTATGCAATTCTCTACTTTCTAGTGTTGGATATATGGTAAATGACCCCTTCCTAACCAAATGATCCATCGATCGAATTGGTCAGGCTTTGGCTCTCTCGTGCGCCCCACTTCTCTGTTCCCTACATCTCGGCTCGAATGTCTTCTCCCTCCTTTTAGCTTCTCCTTCCCCATGAGTCATGAGCATCTCTCCCTCCCAAGTAGTTTTTCCTCCTCTTGTGTGCCTATATTCTCATCCTTCCACACCACTCTTTCTCCTTTGGTTAGTCATCTTCTTTCCCACCCCAGATGGATGGCCATGAAGCGATGGATGGTCATGAAGCTCACACCATGGGCGAGGACCACGTGGTGGAGCTTGTGTTTGTGCCACCTAGCTCTAAGGAAGACGTTGGGATTGCATGGAATGGATCTGTGGCCACCCGATCTAGTTTTGGTGAGCTCCATCAAGCCATAGTCGTGGTTCGAGTGCCCGTATTGATGAAGTTGGTGCCTACATTGTTGATGCGTGAGTCATAGTGGATTTTGGGATCTTTGATGGTGTCTAATTTTTCTCTCATGTTGCACGTGCACATGTTTTCTATTGCATACAAATCGCCTTTATGCTGATGATTCTAGATACATGTTGCAAAGAATTGAATTTATGTTGCAAACGTGTGAGTACATCGTTGGTTCCCTTGTCCGCATGTTGCTTGCGTTGCTTCTGTATGTTGCATGCACATTTTTTAGTTTAATAAATGGGATTTGTTTGAATACTCGGAGTGCTTGAGTAATCTTGTACAAGTTGCAATGCGAACTATTGCAACGACATCTCATACACACGCCAAACACGTCTCATGCGGAGACTTATGTTGCATGGATTGGGTGTTGCAGGATTATGACTTAACTCGGGCAGCTGCGGAGGCGGCTGATTGAGAAAATTATCACCCCAACCAGCGCGTAGATATAAAATACACCAAAAAAACTTTGATGTAGATACAGTCATCAGGGTGCATTATGTAATTTGATACTTTTGCTTTCATGAGCAATTGATGACCAATGTAGTGTTTTTTAATACAGTACAATCGCAGTCACTCACACAAATGAGCATACACCCACCACTATGAACGCATACACGCACACCCTACCCTTATGAGCACCTCCGAGATACTGAACCGGTCTAGCATCTTGAAATTTTACGAAGTCATCAATGATGCCTCACAGTCGAGGGGGGCATCTCCTTCCACTAAACGAACACCGTCGGAAGCCTGAAATAAATCTAGAAATAATTCGAACACCAATGTCAAGTCTGGGACTTCAACTCTGGGAAACCACCATCCAACAAGGTTGGTTCAATGACCAATGTAGTTAACGCAGTGATTTAATCAGTCGGGGCATTGGATCCGAACCCTGCCCAATGGAGTCCGACGGCGCCGAACCTGGAATGCCGGTGTTTTACAGGTCAGAGTGCCGGCCCTATCATGAGAGCGCCGGTTTAAAGCCCCAGCTCTGCTCGGAGTCCCTATAAATACGTACCGACCAAACCCCCGTCCTGGTGGTTCATTGCCGCACCCGCCCCTCTGACTCCCCACCCCCTCACGCCACGCCACGCCACGCGGCGAGAAGATGGACAAGCACGCCGCCGCCGACGCCGCCGACGCCGCAGCAGCAGCAGAGGACGTCGAGACGGGCGAGCACGAGCGCAAAGGTGCGCCGCCCATCCCTGTGCTCTCTCGACTCTCTTTTTTTTCGGCCTGGTGTATAGGGCGGTTTGTTTAACGGCTTTAGCGTGCACGATTATTCCTCCTGGGGATTGGATTGATCGGCCCCGGCGGCGGCGGCGGTCTTTGTTTATTCGATCGTTGCAGGGACGGTATGGACGGCGACGGCACACATTGTGACGGCGGTGATCGGCTCCGGCGTGCTGGCGCTGGCGTGGAGCGTGGCGCAGCTGGGATGGGTGGCCGGGCCGCTCGCGCTGGTGGGCTTCGCGTGCGTCACCTACTACACCTCCACGCTGCTCGCCAACGCCTACCGCGCGCCCGACCCCGTCACCGGCGCCCGGAACCACACCTACACCGACGCCGTCCGATCCTACCTCAGTACGTTCGCCCCCCTCTCCCTCTGTTTCTCCACACGCACACCGAAAAATTCTGAACCCAATGCCTGAAACTTTTCCCCAGGCCCCAGAGAGGTGTTCATGTGCGGGATCGCCCAGTACGGCAACCTGTGGGGCACCATGGTCGGCTACACCATCACCGCCACCATCAGCATGGTGTGAGTATCATCATCAAACTAACAACCAAAATTCAGCCCACCTCCTCATCACGGATCAAACTACTATCAAAGTCCGTGACAAGTTTTCATTCAGGGACATGCTGAATCCTGTTTTTCTCTTTGTGTGCTCTGTTTGCGCAGTGCGATCAGGAGGTCGGATTGCGTACACGAGAACGGCCAGGGCGCGCGCTGCTATGCGCCGGGCACCGTGCTCATGCTCGCCTTCACCGTGGTCCAGGTGGTGCTGTCACAGTTCCCCGGCCTGGAGCACATCACGTGGCTGTCCATTGTCGCGGCGGTCATGTCGTTCGCCTACTCCTTCATCGGGCTGGCGCTCTCGGTGACGGAGTGGGCGTCGCACGGCCTCCGGCCCGACGGGAGGATCGCAGGCGCCACCGCGGCGTCGTCCAGCAAGAAGACGTGGGACGTGCTCCTTGCCCTTGGGAACATTGCCTTTGCCTACACTTTCGCAGAAGTGCTAATTGAGATCCAGGTAGGCATGATGATGGTTCATGATTCAGATACTCTTAACTTCCAGAAGTGATATGTTTGTTCAGAACTCTGAATTGAATGACACGTCAATTTAGGAAGGGTTTTTGTTTCAGAATATTACTCCAAGTGGCGGTGATCTTGTCAGTAACTTCTTGCTTGTTTTGTTTGCAGGATACACTGAAGTCCCCACCATCTGAGCACAAGACCATGAAGAAGGCAGCAATGTATGGAATTGGAGCCACCACCATATTCTACATCTCCGTTGGCTGCGCCGGATATGCCGCATTTGGTTCAGATGCTCCCGGCAACATCCTGACGGCCCCCGGATTAGGGCCATTCTGGCTCGTCGACATCGCCAACATGTGCCTCATCCTCCACCTCATTGGGGCATATCAGGTTAGTGCATCTCAATCAGAAATGAGAGTTTGCATATTCCATAAATTTGACAAGCTGAACTGTTCAACAACTTGGAACTAAAATGTTTTCCTCAATGCAGGTCTATGCACAACCCATATTCGCTACAGCAGAGAGGTGGATTGTCTCCAGGTGGCCAGACACCAAGTTCATCAGCAGTGCATACACCGTCAGCATCCCGCTCATGCAGCGAGGCTCAGTGACCGTCGCGCCTTACAAGCTCGTCTTACGGACCGTCATAGTTATCGCAACAACTGTGGTGGCAATGATGATACCGTTCTTCAACGCGGTGCTGGGGCTCCTGGGCGCGTTCAGCTTCTGGCCGCTAACCGTGTACTTCCCCATAAGCATGCACATTGCCCAGGGGAAGATCACCAAGGGGACGAAGTGGTATCTCCTGCAAGGTCTGAGCATGGTCTGCCTGATGATCTCAGTGGCAGTGGGGATAGGCTCTGTGAGTGACATCGTGGATAGCCTCAAGGTCTCCACCCCTTTCAAAACTGTCAGCTAGAGGATGTACAAGACTTGTAGAATAGCGGTTGAATCTGTAGGCTGAGTCTCTGTACTGTATCGTATCATTTTTCTCTGATGTCCACGTATCGGAATGTGATATCCGATCAGTTCCGCGAAGATTTGGAGCTAACAGCTTAGCTGGATCGGCTGTAATGACCCATTGGCCTGTTTCTACTACCTCTAAATAAACTTGCAAGGATGACTGACATGTGAAATAGGAAGTACTGTGTTGAAGGACATGCCCCTCTTTGATAAAATCGAGCCCATTCAAAGTAGTCGAAATTGGACTACGCTGCCATGTTTCATCATTATCTAACAGTAGTACAGTAAATCATCATCTATTTTTTTTTACAGAAACTGCAAGCTATATGACTGAATTTATACAGAAACTGCTACAGATACATCACCTATGAGGCTGCCAGAGGCTACTACACCTCCAGATTATTATTAACAGCCTGCTAGTTACTTGCTTCCAGCTCACTAGTGATACATTCTAATCTGCTACTTCAGTGTTGTTGCTATTCTGAGTGTAAAGGTCCTCATCTTGTTGATGGTAGCATCTTACAAAGAAAAGGTAACCTGCTTTTACTTATTATTCTTGTTCTTTGCCCTCCGAATACGGAAGTAGAATCATTGTCAATAAGCATTTTCAGAACTTCTCTCATCGTCAGTCGCTCAGAAGGGGCTCGAACAATTTAGACAAGGGCAATGTTAAAGACCTTTATTATATCTTCTGATGCATAGCTGCCGGCTTTTAGATCAAACCGATGCAGTTATGGGATCAAACCCAGGACACAGTTTCCAGTTCACCTTCAAACTGGTAGTCTGTCCGGCTACTTCCACTAAGAAACTCTGGCGGCACAAGACTAGAGTTTACGTCACTCTCCTCTCGCACCTTGACAGAATACGGAAGCCCTGCAGTTCAGAGATAAGCTGACGTAAGACTTAAATCTTCATACTGATATCTTTAAGGTGTATATATGCATCTAAAGAGTAAGTAATACTCCCTCCGTCCCAAAATAACTGTCTCAAGCTTAGTACAAATTTGTACTAGAGCTAGTATAAAGTTGAGACACTTATTTTGGGACGGAGGGAGTACTTATTTCACTTGTTAATGTTACTACTCAAATATACATGGATAGGTCTATTTTTATGACTTGATACCAAAACGTGTAAGAATATTACGAAGAAATTAGAAGACAAACTGCATCCATTTAACAGATATTGGTATCAAGTGACAGATACTACATCAATTATACTGTTTTAATAGTCAAATTGAATAGTTGGTGCTTTGCTTCATTAGACGGTGCTACTTACCAGGAAAGGACAAGATGAATAATAGAGTAGTTGGGTTTGGGTAGCACTGGCAAAATATTTTCTACAGTACTTGCACAGAAGACTAAACGTTAAACCGTTACAGCATTAATAATAACTATAAAAAGATGTAAAGATAAGTCAATGTAAGTGACAGGATGCTCGAACTTACAGCGAGCTATGTAACCATGGGTGCCGGCAAAGCAGCTGATGGATTGACCCCTCGCACATGGAAGGACTGGACAATCCACTTTGAGTCACTGTCATCACCACTCTCAGTGTCTTGCTTTCTGTTGAAATCCTCAAGCCTGTTATTTTCATATCTCAGACATGCCAATCCAGATAGCAGAACAACCAAAGAGGTCACCATGATCAGCACAGCAAAAAGCCGCCTCCGTGAGAAGCTATGATGGTTGTCAATCCACTGGCAAGGGCGTAAACTGGTGCCAGATTGCCTCCGGCCTTCTGAGGTGTCAGTGACACATAGGTCGGAGTTTTCAGAGAATGCATCATCTCCGGCAATCATCAGGAGCTGTGGGGGGATTGGTCCAGACAAATTGTTGTGAGAGAAATCAACATAGGTTGGCCTCAGTGACTGCAATGCATCAGGGATTTCACCAGAGATCATGTTATGGGATAGATTGAGTGAATCCAGCATCAAAAGGGAGCCAACTGTGTCAGGGATTTTGCCAGACAAAGAATTCTCTGCAAGATCAAGGTCAACTAGGCTGTTGCACAAACCAATTTCTGGTGGTATTGACCCTTCCAGTGCATTCTGTTCCAAATGCAGGTATGACAATTGCTTCAGGTTACCAATCTGTGCAGGGACTTGGCCAGAGAATCTGTTGTTGGAAGCAACCAGCTTCTTCAGCTGAGGGAGATTTCCCAGCTCCATTGGAAGTTCACTAGAGAAGTTGTTGTTCTGAAGAAGCAGCTGAGTTAGGGTGGCTGAAATGCCTATATCAGAAGATATTCCTCCAATAAATCCATTGCCAGCAACATCAATGATCACAGCATTAGGCAATCCCCATATGCCATGAGGAATGCTCCCACTGAACTGATTTTGGCTTACTCTAAACCTCTCTAGAGTCTTGCAAGAAGAGTAAGAGGTGGGAAATTCACCTGAGAAGTTGTTGCTCAAAGCCAGTAAGAACTGCAATTTGTCGCTTTGACACAGGAACTTTGGAAATTCACCGGTAAAATAATTCTCTGATATGTCAATTGTATTGAGTGGTGAAAACCGGCCAAGGTTGGCAGGGAACTTTCCTGAGAACTGATTCTCATAAGTTGAAAATGACTCAAGAAACTCCCAGTTCCCCAGTCCTTCAGGAAGCTCACCATATAAGTTGTTCCTGTAGATATGGAAGATCTTAAGCTTCTTCAGGCTAGCAATTTCCTTGGGCAGTACACCAGTAAGTTGATTATGAGACACATCAAATTCAGACAACAATGTCAGGTGTGCAAGCTCAGGAGGAATTTCACCGGTCAGATTGTTTTGGTAGAGCTCAATCTTCCACAGGTTGCGCAAGTTGGATATCGCCTTCGGGAACACACCGGTCATCTGATTGCGCGAGAAATCCAGGGTCCCAAGTGACTCCAAGTCAAAGACTGAAGCTGGTATCTCTCCTCTAAGGTTGCATTGCCCCAAGAATAGCCATGTCAGGTTCTTCAGGAGTCCAATGCTTTCAGGAACACGACCTTCATCGAAACTGTTCTCTCCTAGGCCCAATTCAGTTAGGCCTGATAATTTGCTGATCCACACAGGGAATGCACCAGAAAAACCATTTGTTGATAAATCAAGAACTTGCAGTTTGAGCAATGATGAAAGATCAGGCAAATGGCCTGTCAAGCTGTTCATTGACAAATTAAGAACTTGCAAATTTGTGCAGTTGGTCAGTGCAGCAGGGATAGTGCCTGAGATGGAATTTGCACTGAGGTCCAAATTACGCAACTGGTGGAGAACAGAAAATGATGGTGATATTATGCCTGACAGCGAGGCATTTGAGAGTGATACTCCTGTGACCACACCAGAAATTTTATCACACGTTACACCGTGAAATTGGCACGGTGAGTGTGATTCATCCCAGTTGCTCAGGTAATTCTGTGGGTCCTCCAAATGAATTTTGATGTCGAGGAGTGCATCTTTTTCCAGAGGTGAAGATGTGGATATTCCAACATTGGCAAACAGGAGAATGCACCAGAAGCATATCTGAAGAGGCGAGGTTGACATCCTGTGTACCTGAAAATAAGGGATCCTAAAAATTAGTCACCAGAAATATATCTGAAGAGGTGGGATTGATATACTGTGTACCTAAAAATAAGGGATCCTAAAATTAGTTTGGGCCCACTACTGCATGTGATGAAAATATAAATGCCTAGATGATATTTCCACAAAAGTAGACACTGCTTAAATTCCAGAAACGAACGAAAGCAGTTTGCAGTTGGCTATCACCATAGTTGTATTCGTACTTTTATTGCAGTTGATGGAAATTGAAGTGTGAAAAGACTTCAAACATATCATTGTACTGAATCCTGCTACTGAATAAACGTGGGGACCAAGCTACTAAAGTGATAGTTCTTGTTAGCCTAGGCTCCTAGTAAATATCAGTCTTGTCATGCTCTAGTTCTTCAGAAACAGAAATGTACTCTCTGAACACCAAATTCTCTTCCAAGTTTCTAATCACTGCAGATTTATTCAGAAACCTATATGCAGATATTTTATTTTAGCATTTAAATTAAATTGGATATACCCAAACCTTTTCCCGGCCTCTCGGTCTCGGATCACTAGAACCGGATCTTGGATGTGTTCATACTTCATGTCGACATTTGACTCATCCAGCAAGTGGTTCCCGGAGCAGAACAACGGTCCTTAATACCGTTGTCTCTAGCACATACGGCCATTTTCTCCGGTCAAAAAAGAAAGAAAGGAAAAAAAACATATGGCCATTGTCTAGTATTGCGTCACACGACGGCGAAATGCGAGTTCTGGTGCCCGCAGTTCGATCAGCAACAGATCGTTGCCTACCACACACGATCGAAGGGCGCGGCGAGACTCTACTGTACATGATCTGCAATCTATGTGCACTAAGTTCCACGGTTTCTGCATGCATCATCTTGGATTCTTGGCACGGAGCTAACCTATGTTTTGTCCAGTACTGATGACCACCAAGGCACCAACACATCCCTGTCAGCGACATGAACCATGCGTATGGAACGCTGATTCCTTTCTCTCTCTGATTCCCCTAACCTCCTCTACCAACAATATTTCTCCCTTGTTCTTTTGGTCAGAAGAGCTAGTCTATGTAATTAACAACATGTCCATGGCTCCATGCCTGCTGTGAAAACGCAACATGTTCATGTGGCAGGCTGCGGATTCTGAGGATAACCAATCAAAAGCACTCCCTCCGTTTGAAAATAACTGGGGTGGTTTTAGTTCAAATTTGAGGTACAACCGCGTCAGTTATCTCCGAACGGAGGTGGTACTTGACAGGAATTAAGAAATGCACAGGAAATACAACATTATCAGGACTAAATTTAGATGCATCGATCTATATAGTGGCTCTGTAAAAGGAAACAACGGAGAACACGCGGTACGAATCCTAGATAGGTCCGTACTACATGCAAAAGGTATCCGCATATCAAACGGAGAAATGTAACCGCACGCAAAAGAAAGGCAGGCAGGCAGGCACAGGGAGGGGAGTGAAGGAACGCACCAGCTAGAAGAAGGCCGGAGGCGCGTGGTGTGATTGATCCTCGGCCTCGATCGATCGGTCTGGTCAAGCCAAGTAACGGAGAGGGCCAGAGAAGAAGAGAGAGCAACGGGCGGGCGAGCTTTCTCGGCTATGAGAAGTAGTGGAGCGAGAGAGGCGGAGCAGAGGAGAGCGGCCACGCGGGCAGGAGGTGCGGGCGCCTCTAGCTTTTGTTGCTTTGATGAAGCCTGCTCCTGGATGCGCCGGTGTATATATAGCGGTGGCGGTTCATTGCGTCTCGGGATTCGCACTTGCGCGCCCGCCCGTGCGTGGTGAGCGCGCGACAGGGACTGATTTTACACTACACGGGGACAAAGCGCGACGGGCTCCGTCCCGTCCAGCCCCACCCGCGCGCCGGGGGAGGCAGCCGGAATCTTCTATCCTGTGGATCGCGGGAGGCTGCGGCGGCATCCGTGGTGGTGTGGTGGACGCTGCCGCCCACTGGACGAAAGCAACGGCCGCGTCGCGCAGCTCCAGCCCGGTCTCCGGCTCGGCCCGTGCCCGTGCCCGTGCCGACGTGCCGCGCCCCCGTGCCCGCGCGTCGACGGGCGCTGAGTCACCGGCACTAGAATGCCGGTCGAGAGGAGTAGTGCAGACCTGAAACTGTTGTTCCTCTCCTTCGTGCAAAACGAACTGTAAACGAACGGAGCAGAGCGGTCGATTTTTCTGAACCTTTGAAATGGCCCCTCCGTTTCAACCACGGTAGGTGAGGTAGGTTCAAGGAAAACGAAGCGCCAATCAGCAAGCCTCGGACTCTAGCTAAGAGACGAGAACGCCACCAACAGAAATTCGAGTCAAAGATCTGCTGAGCCAGCTCACTGCCCTACTACAAGCAAACACCACAGGTCCAGATCACCCATAACAAATTGCACGACCGAAAGCTGCAGATCATGACCAGATCATGGGCAAATACTATAATCGTCCTGTGCCTCTTGGCCAGATTCTCTGCAGACCATGCATGTAATCGTATAGCACTACAGTATCAGATAAGTTCCTCGTCTTGATGCAGATAAAGAACTGCAAATCAGCAGCCAAAGCGATTTGTCTGGGTGGTGTTTTGCAACAGACCAAAGAACACAGTTTTGTATCGGCGTGACTGATTGGATTGTGACGTGAACCCCGTGAACTGCCTGTTATGGGACGGAGGGAGTATTAAACAATAGAGCGTACGTTAAACCGCCATTGCATCAGCTTGTAGTACTGCGACAGCGAAATGATCCCATGCTTGACTTGTTCCTTTAGTTATTGTGAGCAGTGGACGTTCCTGCTGAAGAACATGTTTTTTTACAAGGGCCTGACTAAACGCAAAAAATAGATTGGGCCAGTCGATTTGCCAGGATCGATCTGAGCCGTTAGATATCCATATTACAACCCAAAAAATTGTCTAAGAAACAACCCAAACTTCAAAATCGTCTACTTCACAACTTCATGCTCTGTAAATCGGACAACTATCAACCGTCCTCTGTTGAAACCAATTTTCTGGGCTGTTTTGACCGGTTGACGATCAGTCAGCTCCCATGTCAGTCCCTTTTTGTTCAACAGTTGACCCAAAATGAAAGTACCCCAAAAAAACAGAAAACAATTGTAAAAATGAGCAATACTATGATAATCTGGAGTAGGAAAGTTTCAATCCTTTTTTTGCCAAACAGATTAAAAATTACAGGGAAAATACACATTCAAATACATTTTGGTCAAAAGTTGATACAAACTGAAACTGCCCAGAAAAGACTAAAAGCAGACTCACAATTGTAAATTACTATGCTAATCATTCGGGGAAAGTCTTAATCTTGTTTGTCAAATAGATTAAAAGTTACAAGTTTTAGATGTCTGGGTGACATGGCAGCCGAGCTGGGTGCTAAGTAGGCGTTCAACAAGTGAAAGCTGGTCAAAACAACCCATAAAATTGGTTTGAGGAGAGGAGGTTGATGGTTTTCCCCGTTTTCAAAGTTTAGGGTTGTAAGTTGATGTGGTTGAGGTTCGGGGTTATTTCATAAAGCAGTGACAATTCAGGGTTGAAATATGGGCTTCTCTTCCTGTGCCACCCGTAGGCGGGTTCGATTATCTCTTCTTCCTCCAACCGTTCTTCTTCCTCCCGTAGTATGATGCCACCGGCCGGGCCGCTTGCTGTAGGCGCCTCACGAGCCAACCTCATCGCCGCCATCGCCACCCCCGAACATTTCTCTAAATCAGGGCACCACGAGATTTTCGCGGCGAGCCTGCAGCCCCTACACCCAGAGCTATCAACCTTCTAACTCGCATCTGAGTCGCATCGTCTCCTGATGCGGCTCTTCCTGACTAAGGCCTTGCTGGCGTCCCCGGACCTCCCTACGCTCGCCCCGACACTGCAGTCAGTGGCCTTGGTGCTACACCTCTTCTCCTCCTTCCTTCTACGATGAATCGACTGACCCAAATTGAAAAATCTAGCAACTTACCTTTAGCTTAATTATTTTTAAAAGGTGTACACGAGCGCAAGCTCCATTGTAGGCGCATAAAGGGGCAGGGTACAAAGCTGACGCCACGAGAGGGGTGGGGGAGCTAGTGCTTGGAGCCAATCGTACCCTCTTAGAAGTCGATACCCCGAGGGACGACCACAACGTTCTGGCGAGGAAATGGATATATCTAGACATATTTTAGTTCTAGATATATTCATTTTCGAGACAAGTAATTTCGAACGGAGGGAGTACCTGTGTAGTCCCAACCAAAGCCACAGACAGGACACCAAATGTCATAAGAGGAGCTCCACTCACAACCTCACGACAACGAAGGCAAGAAGACCATCAGAAGGACTAGGCGAAATATGTAGACACCAAGCTAAACCACATCGAGGAGTGTCATTCAAGGTGGTCGGAATTGCATTTCCATCATGTATGGTTGTGTGCATTCTCGATGCAGAGATCGGGGGGTAAACCCTCCATTCTTTAAAGAGAAAATGCGATTCTATGATTTACCATTCAAATTGATTGGATTGATGCTACGATTCTTGTTTGCAGAATCTATAATGAGAAAGTTAGACAAATCCGACATGTCGCCACTGAAGTCGAGGGGAGTATGAATGAAAAATTACTGCAGGAAAGATTTCGAGGAATTCTGTGAGCTGCAGCTAGATATTTAAGTGGAATCAAGCACAGAATATAAGCTGACCTAACGCTGGATTGTCATGGAACAGTCAATCCGGCTGGAGCATCTTCATAAATCTGGGGGACCAATTACGTTTTCCATTATTGCAGTTATGCTGTGACACCTTTGGCTCATGTTCCACTCTAGTGGGTTCTTGTCACGAACATCGTCCGTACCAGTAGCATCCCTAGCCTCTTGACATGCACCGAGCGACACCTGCTTTTGGTGCCACTATGTTTGGACTATCGATCACTGGTCACCAGTCACGGCACGTCGGCAAACTCTGCAATAATGCGGCTGCAGATTTAGATCGACGACCCGTGTTTGCTGTTTCCAGAGGCCCTCGGTGCTTGTGGTTACGGTACTGTCAAGACTTGGCATGTCAATCTGCATGTGTTGCGCATCGACATGGCCCATGAGCCTATGTGGCCACTCAGATGCAGAGGGGAGCACTGACGGGGCAATTATTTAGGTCGAGTCAGCGTCTCAACAGCAACGGGGATATCGGATCCATCGAGGAGATTCTTGGGCGGTCAATTCGCGATGATTCTGTGAGCACTTTAGCATCACCGAGGATCAGATATTTGTGTTAGCAGTTGAAAAACGTTGGAGGGATGACGCCATCGGTCGTGCTCTGAATCTGAAGCCTAGATATAAGACAGTAACAGGTTAACTCCCATGAAGAGGGCCATGCTGCAATTTGGATTTTTTTTCAAAACTATCACGTTATTTGAAGCAAATTCGGAAACTACAGCATGCTTTGGAGAAATATCAAGTCTAGCACCCCGTCGGTAGGGTGTTGGTAGAAAAGGGTGTTCGGCCACCTCAGGCGAAATAGGGTTTTCGCCATGCCTTGGCGAAAAGGTGCAAAGCTGGCCGAAGAGGGTGTTTTGACCCTTTGGCGAAAAGGACTTTTGGCAGTGTGTAAAGAAATCTTGTTGGTCAATCGTGGTAGAAAAGTACTTTTTGGTCAAGTTTAGCCGAAAAGTCCCTTGGGCCACCTTTTTTCCGATTAGCTGTTGACCAATGTATTTTCCCGCCAACCCTTCGTTGATGCAACCCTCTTGCCCTTCGACGATGTGGTCCTTTTGCCATCCGTCGATGCGTAACTATCGCCTTCGAGGATGCGTAAGTCTTGCCATTGGACGATGAAGAACTCTCGCCTTCGACGATGCGTAACCCTAAGCGGTGGCATGAAGATATCATCTTCGTCTGGGTCTCCTCAATCCATAAAGATGGATTATTTGTCGAAAGCCTTCCGAAAGTTTCACTCTTCGGCACCACCACCTTCTTCCACCTTTCATGCAACCTAAGAAGTTCTTTACGCACTCCTCATAGGTCCTTTCAGCCACCAGGACTCACGTAATTGGTCAACCAACTCATTCATTATGGTGTCACTACCGGTGAGTTCGTCCCATGGAACTATCCTATTGTCCATCCCGAAATCGGTAACT
Organism: Aegilops bicornis; assembly: GCA_021605145.1. NCBI lineage: Eukaryota > Viridiplantae > Streptophyta > Magnoliopsida > Poales > Poaceae > Aegilops > Aegilops bicornis. Next base: position 680,043,412 of record CM038671.1, read on the forward strand.
AGACTCGTAAGAGTCCCGCTCATCTCGTGGTGAAAACTACGATCGAATGGATAATGGGACATCTCGACTACGATAAACGGAATGCTTATCCACCTCACTTTGAAGGGTTTATTATAGGTCTGAGAGGAGAAAGGGGTTTGCGGGGAAGGGGTTGGCGGGAAAGAGTTGGCGTGAAGGGTTGGCGGGAAGGGTTGGCGGGAAAGAGTTGGCGGGAAGGGGTTGGTGGGGAAAATACATTACCAACAGATAATCGGAAAGGTGGATCTAAGGACTTTTTTGCCTACACTAGACCAAAAAAGTACTTTTCGTTTAGTGTAGACCAAAAAAGTACTTTTTGGCCTAGTGAACAAAAAGTACTTTTTAAACAAGACCGAAAACAGCCATTTCGAAAGCTCAACCACTTTTCGCCATGGCAAGGCCGAAAACCCTACCGCCAATAGTTGGCCGAAAACTACCTTTTCGGCCTGCACGTGGCCGACAGGGTCATAGTTTTGCATTTTTTTCATTATGTGCTATAGTTTCCGAATTTGTTTCAAATAACGTGATAGTTTTAAAAAAAATCTGCAATTTGCCTAAATCACACATGACATTAGGAACCAGAGTCAGCTGCATGAGGGGTGCTTATCTGCAGAATGTAGATCGACAAAACCGGGCGGCAAGCTATCAGCATATCCTGTTCTCTTCATCAGTGTAATAACAGGTTGACGTCTGATCTCCGACTTGGCCTCCGCTTAAATTATTGCCAATGATGATGATCAGGAGGAATGATTATCCTGCTGTTTCCCAGCACGCACCTCCAGACTGCAGTCCTCCACCGTTCCGTGCCTGGGCATGGATGACCAGACCAAAATAAAACTTGTGCCAGCCCATGTCAGGTCCACCTCTAGCTTGGACCCCAAAGCTTGTTTGCCAAACTGTGCGTGCGCTAGTACTACCCGCCTAACTTGGGAAAAGCGCGCGCTTGCAAACCAAAGGCCTTGCTAAAAAGCCAAAGCGAAAAAGAGCGCGCGTGCGACGGCGACGTCTCGTCTCGGACGATGCCGGTCGAGGTCACATACAGTTCTGCCGCGGCCATTACTTCCACGAGCTCGATCGCTCGCGGAGGCCGCCGGCGTGGCTTCCTGTTGCACTGCACGCGGGGCAGCTGAAAGGGACGAAACAAGAAAGCGGACGGACGGGCGACTAGCTCGTAGGAAAGCACCGTCCCGTGTTGATCCTCCACTGCGGATCGATCATCGGTGTCATGCGCAGCATGGCTCGTCGCGGTCGTCCGAGCAATTTGCGTCTCCACTTGGGTCGATCCTCTGCTGATACGGCGCCTCTTCTGGTCTCTGACGGTCGCGTCAGTCGACTGGTCGAGGGTGTCAAACTGTCAATCACCGTGCAATTTATCGAGCAGGCAGCATCCGCCTGCGCCAGCGCCGCCAAAGGCAGAGCGCAACATGTCGGAGCTTTTTCCATTTGCTGAATGATTTAAGCCGTGTTTAAAAGCTTTTTCGGATCTGACCCATTTCGAGACGCCAGCAAACGTGACGTCTTGCTTGCACCGAAGACGCCGCGAACCATGGCGTCTACTCTGACCCACCGCCCTGGTCAGCCCTTTTGGCCGTTCGCCGTGGCAAAGGGGTAAACGCCATGATCCTTGGCGTCTACCCCGCAGCATTTTTTAGTCATTTGACCGTACCAAAACCAATCGCTAATAGCGTGATCAGGAAAATAAATCAGAGGCAACCAGCCCTATACCTTGTGGGCCTTCGCCTGTCACATGACAACCATACTATTCCATGTCAATTAGCACAAGTATTGAAGTGCTGCACGCAGCCATGTAACGTGGTGCATGCCAATTACAAATCTTGCTAGCTTTGCATGCACCTATTTCTCTCCTCTGGTAATTATTTCTCTTAGATCAATGTGCCAAATATTAATCTATTTGCACCGCTGTATTCTACACGATGAACTCTACAAATAGAGTCCAATATTAAATATATTTTCTTTTATGAATATTTTGCAATACGTGGGACCCGCACGTCATGTGAAGGGTCTCCTAACGTGAACCGAGTCTGGACTTCTTGTATTTGGTTTTCTCACTCAGACCTCATGATCTCACCAAAGCGAGTTCATTAACACATATAATTTTCGTAAGGGCCCATATGTCATGGAGCACTGCCTTGTTAATACTCATATAGTACAGAAAAAGAAAAAGTATTGGTGCAACTACATGTCGGCTGCATTGGCACATGCAAAATTCATATATGAGGTTAACAAGGCAGTGCTCCAAACCTCACGGAGGGGTAGCTGTGCCACAAGATGTTTTTTTTTTGAAATTCCTCGGAAGCGTCCCAAACCTCACGGAGGGGTCGAGGCGGCGTCTACGAATTCTCTCGCGAAGAAGTGGACCCTTTCGAAGCTCCGTAGGCCTGTGTGGACCGATCGCCGCCTCGCGTGACGAGCAGGCATCTTCTATATCTAAATAGGGGCACTCCTCCACTAGCTAATTTTCCTGAGTCCACATGAAGCCACGTCATCCGAATTGCTATAGCCGTTGATGCAGTACAGTACAAGAGTCTACAGTTGTCTGATCATGTTTTGATGCAATTTACCAAGACTTGCCACCACTAAGTGGAAAATAACGATTCGTTGTTTCTCCCCAGCGCCCTCGATCGCACTGCCCCGCTCAAGTTTTCGTAAATGGGCTAGACCTGGACCTGTCACTGCTGGGCTGGATCCCAAAGCCAACATATATATGTTATGTGGGTTGTAGGTTGTAACCCATGCGTGCTAGGTTCCCACGTACGGTCGTCTTCCCCACGCTGTGACTCTCATCCCCGTCCTTATCTCTTGTGCCGCCACAACCGTACCTCTCATATGCCACTAATTATAGCTTCGAAACTGCAGCATTGATCGCCCACATTACTATCCCACCGTTACCCTGAAATTGATGAAGAATCGCTATATATAACTAAGCGGACACTGCCTTTGCGTTTCAGTGGTGCCATCCTCCCGCAAGACCGTCAGTCTACCTTGACTCCGTCGCCACCATGGTTCTCGGGTCGCAGGTAGGGCCGCGGTTTAGTTGCCGAGAAGCCAGATCTTCGAGGAAGACATAGCCAAATCAACCTGTGCGGGTTGTTGCCTCCTCTCCCTCACCCCAGATTTTTCTGAGTGATGGGAAGTTGGCTAGCTGCTGGTCCGCCGTTCCATTACCAGCCACCCGCTGCTGCTCTCCTCTGAACCTCCTCCGCCATGCCCGCCAGTACGTCCCGCCTCTTGATGTTTCTACGAGTGTTGGGACGTTGGCTGGGCCGCCATTACTTGGCCGGCCATCTATATCATCGAGCAAGGAAAAACTTTTGCGTCGCAGCGAGAAGCTGACTAAATCAACAAAGGTGATTTCCATAGAGAGTCACGTCCACCTTCAGGATGGTCACATCAGCTTATCAGGTGAACGGCCGGAGCGCTCTTACATTCAACTGTGAGATGATGAATATCACTCTTGACATGCTTATGTGTGACCTGCTTCTAATTTTGCAGTTACATGCTTATCCCACTACTCACACCGCAATTTGCACCATCTGATGCTACAACGTCACACGCCTCTGATATGTATGTAATGACTTTTTTTCACATTGATGAGGATGAATTTTCATACAGAGTGTTGGGGATCAAGACAGATTGTAACATTGGGCCAAATTTTCCAAGTATTCGAACCACTTTTTATCTGGATGCTTCAAAGTTATTTCCTTTGTATTAGAGACTGGCGCACATGAGAATCTTTTTTGCGCCAATGGCAATCCACCAGTCAGGTACCAAATATTTTTTTCATATTCTTTCCATGTTACTAATTTTTCCATATTTTTCAACCTGTAATTTTATAAGGGTATATTCGCATTTCTTTTCGCAACAACGCGCGGGGTATCATCTAGTTTCACTATTTGGCGCAACATAGCACACGGCATTCATGCACGGGTCGTCTCGGCGTCCACGTCCACGGTCCTATACTCTCCGAGGGCTTTCCAACGGATCCGGAATCGGCCCGACCGGAGCCCGTATGCTCGAGCCGCGGGTCCCACCCGAGGCTATCTTCCATCCGGGGCCATGATCGCGTGCATGCAATCATCCCCAATCAAAGTTTTTCAAAAATTAAAATAGAAGAGTGAACTACGATTGGTATTTAGGCTTGATAGTGAAACAATTTAGGGGAGTCCCGTATATCACTAAGGGAAATAAAGTGTCCAAGGTTTTGGCGCGAGTCTCGGTGAAGGGAGAGGGGGTTTGCTTATTCGCCAATCAACAAAATGGTGAATTGACATGTTGGAGTTAATAACTTCATTAACCCCGTATGATGATGATGATGATGATGATGCAATGTTTAAGAGACTTCCATATGTCATGGAGCACTGCCTTGTTAACCTCATATATGAATTTTGCATGTGCCAATGCAGCCGACATGTAGTTGCACCAATAGTTTTCCTTTTTTCTGTACTATATGAATATTAACAAGGCAGTGCTCCATGACATATGGGCCCCTATGAAAATTATATGTGTTAATGAACTCGCTTTGGTGAGATCATGAGGTTTGAGTGGGAAAATCAAATACAAAAAAAAGTCCAGACTCGGTTCACGTTAGGAGACCCTTCACATGACGTGCGGGTCCCATGTATTGCAAAATATTCGTAAGAGAAAATATATTCAATATTGGACTCTATTTGTAGAGTTCATCGTGTAGAATACAGCGGTGCAAATAGATTAAAGTTTGACACATTGATCTAAGAGAAATAATTACCAGAAGAGAGAAATACATGCATGCAAAGCTAGCAAGATTTATAATTGGCGTGCACCATGTTACATGGCTGCGTGCAGCACTTCGATACTTGTGCTAATTCGCATGGAATAGTATGGTTGCCATGTGACAGGCGAAGGCCCACAAGGCATAGAGCTGGCTGCCTCTTATTTATTTTCCTGATCGCACTATTAGCGATTGGTTTTGGTACGGTCAAATGATTTAAAATTGCTGCCCAGGCAACACATCTCCGAGGGTAGACGCCAAGGACCATGGCGTTTACTACTTTGCCACGTCGGATGGTCAAACGGGCTGACCAGGACGGCGGGCCATCGACAGACGCCAGGGTTCGCGGCGTCTTTAGTATAAGCAAGACGTCACGGTTGATGGCGTCTCGAAATGGATTAGATTTGAAAAAACTTTTAAATACAGATTAAATCGTGCTAAACTTCAATAAATGGGTCAGAACAGTGAAAAGGCCGACATGTCGTGTGACGTCCGTCGTGTCGGCCTTGTCGCTGGATCCTCCTCCGATCGATCGATCCACAGTGCGGATTTCCGTGTCGCCGGCACTGTTTACCGGCGAGGACAGACGTGACGACTCATCACAGGTAATCGTCCGAGGAGACGCGACGCGACTCGATCTGATCCTAATATACGAGCACGTGCGGGGAGTACAGGGAGTGTGCAACTCGTGCTTACGTCGGCGTCGCGCGTACCACACGATCGAGCGGGCGACGCCGTCACGATCGATCCACGCAAGCATTTTGCGCTTGTTCCAACGAAATGAGCTTGGGTAAAGCCTCACCAGGTTGAGGTCTTTTGAAACGGAAGAAAAACATAGATAGAAGACTTGAATGAAAATGAGCGTCCTGCATAGCTGAATAAAATAAGTAGTAGGAATCGGAAATAAAATGACATCCAGGTCCGTAGATCACCTACCAACGACTCCAACCATTGAAGCGAGCTGAATGTGCGCCGCCGTCATTGTCCCTCCATTACAGAGGCCGGACAAACCTTATTTTTTTTTAGAGAAAAGTCGCCGGCCGAGCCCGAGAAGAGCTTGAACCTAGCCCGACTTTGAATTAACAAAGCCATCAACCGGCCAGGATACAAGGGCACCACATTATAAAGGGGATGAATGCAAAGCAAAGCGGAAAGAAGATACAAGGTGCTAGGCAGAACAACACAATGGCAACAACCGGAGCCAAGCACACAACACCGTTGCCGACGACCAGCACTACGCCTACACCAACTAGCCAACTGGGAGCCCAAGAGGAGGGACACCCCGTGCAAGCATCGAGCATCGGCTGCATCCACGACCAAACTTGGGCAACACTTGAGATGTCTCCATCGTTGCAAAGGGCCACTACCCTTTCACCCAGGCTCGATGGGTGCCGCACCGGCGACCGGCAGAGTGGCTACCACAAAACCCATCTCAAGGTGACCGAGCTGCCATAGGAGAATAGACAACGCTAACCCACGAGCAACGGAAGCCCATCCAGACGAGAACCAGAGCCGGCAGAGGCAGCATGAAGCACAGGACGCGAGCTGTCGGACGAAGACGCGCCACCATGAAGAAGACCGAAGAAGGTTCACCACGCAAGGGCGAGCCCGAGCAGGATGAAGTAGGAATATCAGGCCGCCGTGCTTCGGAACCGGGACACCGGCCACTCCACCACCAAGAGCCAATCCCGACCGCCGCCTTCAAGAAGGAGCACGCCAACGTCGACGCCCAGACCAGGGGAGAGCCGGCTTGCGCCGGAGCTCAAGGGGTAGGCGGGAGGGGGAGGCTCCACCCCAAAGCCTCCAGGGAGGGGATCGGCGCCAAAGACGTCGACTTTGGGGGGGCCGCCGCGCCGGCCAGGGGTTTCCCCCGGAACCACACCCAAACGCCATATCCGGCCGCCCGGCAGCACAAGGCGACAGACTCCGCCGCCAGGGACCACCGCCGGCGCAGATCGGAGCAGATCGGGCCGGGACCGAAGCTTCTTCAAGGGACCCGGCGGACTGCGAGGAGCCGCCGCTGCGCCATCGATCGCGACCTCCACGCTGCCAGGATCGTGGAAGCCACCCACCAAGATCCGCCTGGCGCGCCCGCCCAGCCGCGCCCATATGCCGGCGGAGCCGCCCCGGGAGCCACAGCCCTTCATCTGAGGAGGAGGCGCCGAATCCCCCGCCACCGTCATCAAGGCCACGCGCCGGCGCCGAGCGCCCCTCTGGTAGTGGCGGAGAGGAGGAAGAGGGAGGGGGAGAGCTCGGAGGCGGCGCTAGGGTTGCCCCTGAGTTGCCTCAGAGGAGACGAAGCGGGGTGGGGGAGGCATGTCTCGCCATGAAGACGGGCCTCCCGGACAAACCTTATTGTTAATAGATAGTAAGAAAGTCGACGTGCTAAGAGCATCTACAGCCAGACTTGACAAATAAGGCCCCTCAAACACGGACGCGTCCGCGAGTAGTGACCGGTCACACCTCATATTTACTTCTCTGCATCTGGATACCATATATTTGAAACCTTAAATCCGTAGAAAGCATGCAAGTAAGGAAATCCTATGTAGATCAAGCTATACAACCCTAATCCTCGTCGGAGATGTCCACTATCTCCGTGCCCAGCTTCGGGTACATGGGTGGCGGCCGCAACTCCGGTTCCCACGGCTGCTCTGCATCGGCCTCCGCCTCCATCTCTGCGCCAAGTTCGAAAAAGCACGTCTGTCTCCACCCATTCCTGCCGGTTGGCCTACACATAGGCCTCATCCTGGATGGACTCCAGGATGACCTGCTCCGCCATCTCGGCCGCTTGGGTGACCGCGAATTCCGCCTTCACATCCTCCATGTTGAAGCCCGGAGCGGGTGTCGGCTGCTCCGCCTCGTCCTCCTCCGGATCCGCCCCCTCTATCGGAGTCGACTACGCTTCCTCTTCCTCCTCCTCTTCCGGCTACGGCGAGTGATAACCCACAAGTATAAGGGATCGCAACAGTTTTCGATGGTAGAGTATTCAACCCAAATTTATTGATTCGACACAAGGGGAGCCAAACAATATTCTCTAGTATTAGCAGCTGAGTTATCAATTCAACCACATCTGAAAGGCTTAATATCTGCAGCAAAGTATTTAGTAGCAAAGTAATATAGAAGTAACGGTAATGGTAGCAAAAGTAATAGTAGAAGTTTTGTAGTGATTGTAACAGTAGTAGCAACAAAAGTAACTTAGCAAAGATCAATATGTGAAGAACTCGTAGGAAATGGATTGGCAATGATAATTGTGTCGGATGATATTCATCATGCAACAGTCATAACCTAGGGTGACACAGAACTAGCTCCAATTCATCAACATAATGTAGGCATGTATTCCGTATATAGTCATACGTGCTTATGAAAAAAGAACTTGCATGACATCTTTTGTCCTACCCTCCCGTGGCAGCGGGGTCCTAATGGAAACTAAGGGATATTAAGGCCTCCTTTTAATAGAGAACCGAAACAAAGCATTAGCACTTAGTGAATACATGAACTCCTCAAACTACGGTAATCACCGGAAAGAATCCCAATTATTGTCACCTTGGGGTATGCAGATCACAACTCTTAATAGATGTCTACAACTTGCAAGATAGGATCAAGAACACAAATATATTCATGAAAACATAATAGGTTCAGATCTGAAATCATGGCACTCGGACCCTAGTGACAAGCATTAAGCATAGCAAAGTCGTAGCAACATCAATCTCAGAACATAGTGGATATTAGGGATCAAACCCTAACAAAACTAACTCCATTACATGATAAATCTCATCCAACCCATCACTGTCCAGTAAGCCTAAGATGGAATTACTCACGCAGGACGGTGAGCATCATGAAATTAGTGATGGAGGAAGGTTGGTGATGATGATGGCGACGAACCCCCCTCTCCGTAGCCCCGAACGGACTCCAGACCAACCCTCCCGATGAAGACCAGGATGCGGTGGCGGCTCCATATCATAAAACGTGATGAATCCTTCTCTCTGATTCCCCCCCCCCAGATATGGTTATATAGAGTTGGAATTGAGGTCGGAGGAGGTCCAGGGGCCACAAGCCTGCAGGGTGCGCCCCCAGGGCTTGTGGCCTCTGGGCGGCCCCCTCTGGTTGATTCTTTCGCCTATATTTTTTATATATTCCAAAAATATTCTCCGTAAATTTTCAGGTCAATCCGAGAACTTTTATTTCTGCACAAAAATAACACCATGGCAATTCTGCTGAAAACATCGTCAGTCCGGGTTAGTTTCATTCAAATCATGCAAGTTAGAGTCCAAAACAAGGGCAAAAGAGTTTGGAAAACTAGATACGATGCAGACGTATTAGCGAGTCCGGAGGCAGGCCGACAGTGTGCCTCGCCCGGATCTCATCCTCAATCTGGAACCGGCACTGCAGTGTGAGCATAGCAAACGTGGTCTTCTTTTGCCGAGCCATCGCTAAGCCGGAGGGCGTGGGAAGAGCGGCGGAGCGGGAGAGAGGTGGATGTGATCGAGCTGGCGAGGCAGAGAGGGGGTGGTGGATGTGGCTAGAGTTGGGGGAGACCGGCCGGCTTAAATAGCCGTACTTTGCCTCGGGCGGCGAGCCGGAGTATTGATGGGAGAAAAATATATTTTATTCATTGGGTTGCCTCCCAACAAGCGCTATCGTTTTATGCACCTAGCTATGCATAATGCATAGATTCAAGTATTATCATCTTTAGTTTTCAAATCCTCAATAACACAACCATTCTCTCTAGAAGTTCTATCATATAAATTTTGATAATCAAGCTCATGGGAACAAAATCAAGAGAAGTATTTTTATAGATTGGTCTCTTTATTAAATCTACAAAATTTGGGTGAACACTAAGCATCTTAAGATCTTCATTGTTGCTACTAGAAGTGGCACCCTTGTTCTTAGGGGTGTGTGTAGATTTGCAATTCTTGCTAATATGAGTCTTTTCAATAGTTTTAATGGAAGAAAAAAAAGCTGAGCTCAAGTTACTAAAAATTTCTTCCAACTTATCAATTCTAGCAGGGCTCTCTTCCACCCTCTTCTTAGCTACGGGTTCTTTTTCTCTTAGTAATTTACCCAAATTTTATTAGCAAGATTGTGAATCCTTTTATCCAAAAAAGTTATATGTTCTTCGGTGAGCATTTTCTTTTCAATAGCATCTAACCTTTTCATAACATGCTCAAGAGTTAAAATCATCTCATTGATAATGATAGGAGGTGATCCCACTAAATTTCCTATAGCACTAAAAGCGTCCAAAGGAGGGCACATCAAGAATTCTCTCCGGTGATAGTATCAAGAAAAAAATCTATACCAAGTGGTAATGCCCACATAAAAAATACGAAGAAGAATAGTACTAGTGGATTGCTTTCGAATAGCTCTATTATGAGCATCACAAATTCTGTACCAAGCATCTTCAAATTCTCTCCTCCCCTCTACTTGAAATTGAGAACTTCATTTTCAGGGGTACACGTACTAGGTGAAGAACTAGCCATAACGACAAAGTAGGCAAGCAAGATCACAAGCAAACAAAAGATCGAACGAGAAAAAAGGCAAACGAAAAATATTTTTGTATTTATGCAAAAACGTTTTAGAAGTGGGGGATATGAAAATGAGAGGAAAATGACAAATAAAGTAATTGCAAGGAGATGAGAGTTTGTGCGTAGGAACCTGATAGATGTTGATGATGTCTCCCCGGCAACGGCGCCAGAAATTCTTCCTGATTGCTTGTATCTGTGTTGGTAATTCCCTGAAGAGGAGAGGATGATGCAGCATAGAAACGTAAGTATTTCCCTCAGTTATGAAACCAAGGCTATCAATCTAGTAGGAGAACCAAGCAACACTGTGTAAACAACACATGTGCACAAACCACAAAAATTTGCAACCCAACGCGTAAGAGGGGTAAATTGTATAAGATCGGATAGATAGATCTATCAAAAACACAAAATAAATAAATAATGCATCAAAGTATTTTTGAGTTTTTGGAATAATAGATCTGAAAATAATATGATAGGAAATAGACCTCGGGGCCGTAGATTTCACTAGTGGCTTCTCTCGAGAAAATAGCATACGGTGGGTAAACAAATTACTGTTGGGCAATTGGTAGAAGAGCAAATTATTATGACAATATCCAAGGCAATGATTATGTATATAGGCATCGTGTCCAAGATTAGTAGACCAACTCCTACCTGCATCTACTACTATTACTCCACACATCGACCGCTATCCAACATGCATCTAGTGTATTAAGTTCACGAAAAAACGGATTAATGCAATAAGAACGCGTTGGGAATCGTTGCATGGAAAACAAAAAAATCGGCCTTTTACACAATGATCTATCCATGGATACGCATAGCAACGAGGGGGAGAGTGTGTCTACGTACCCTCGTAGACTGTAAGCGGAAGCGTTTCTCAACGCGGTTGATGTAGTCGAACTTCTTCGTGCTTCAACCGATCAAGCACCGAACGCACGGCACCACCGCGTTCTGCACACGTTCAACTCGGTGACGTCCCTCGCCTTCTTGATCCAGCAAGACGTTGATGTAGATGAGTTATGTCAGCACGACGGCATGGTGACGGTGATGGTGAAGTGATCCTCGCAGGGCTTTGCCTAAGCACTAGGAAAATATGACTGGGGGTGTAAACAGTGGAGGGGGGCGCCGCACACGGCTAAACAATTGTGTGGGGTGTGCTAGGCGCTCCCTCCCCCCTGATACGTCTCCAACGTATCTATAATTTTTTATTGTTCCATGCTATTATATTATCTATTTTGGATGTTTAATGGGCTTTAATATGCTCTTTTATATTATTTTTGGGACTAACCTATTAACCGAAGGCCCAATGCCAGTTTCTGTTTTTTTGCCTATTTCAGTGTTTTGCAGAAAAGGAATACCAAACGGAATGAAACCTTCTCGATGATCATTGTGAAGGAAATATGCCCTAGAGGCAATAATAAAGTTATTATTTATTTCCTTATTTCATGATAAATGTTTATTATTCATGCTAGAATTGTATTAACCGGAAACATAATACATGTGTGAATATATAGACAAAACAGTATGTCACTAGTATGCCTCTACTTGACTAGCTTGTTAATCAAAGATGGTTATGTTTCCTAACCATGAACAAGGAGTTGTTATTTGACTAACAAGGTCACATCATTAGTTGAATGATCTGATTGACATGACCCATTCCGTTAGCTTAACACATGATCGTTTAGTATGTTAATGCTTTCTTCATGACCTATACATGTTCCTATAACTATGAGATTATGCAACTCCCGTTTACCGGAGGAACACTTTGGGTACTACCAAACGTCACAACGTAATCTGGGTGATTATAAAGGAGTACTACAGGTGTCTCCAAAAGTACTTGTTGGGTTGGCGTATTTCGAGATTAGGTTTTGTCACTCCGATTGTGGAGAGGTATCTCGAGCCTTCTCGGTAATGCACATCACTTAAGCCTTGCAAGCATTACAACTAATAAGTTAGTTGTGAGATGATGTATTACGGAGCGAGTAAAGAGACTTACGCAGAATCTAGATTGAACTAGGTATTGGATACCGGCGATCGAATCTCGGGTAAGTAACATACCGATGACAAAGGGAACAACGCATTATGTTGTTATGCGGTTTGACCGATAAAGATCTTCGTAGAATATGTAGGAACCAATATGGACATCCAGGTTCCGCTATTGGTTATTGACCGAGAATGGTTCTAGGTCATGTCTACATAGTTCTCGAACCCGTAGGGTCCGCACGCTTAACGTTTCGATGACAGTTCATAATGAGTTTATAAGTATTGATGCACGAAGTTTGTTGGAGTCCCGGATGTGATCACGGACATGACGAGGAGTCTCGAAATGGTCGAGACATAAAGATTGATATATTGGAAGCCTATGTTTGGACTTGGAAGGGTTCGAGTGAAATCGGAATTCTCGAGAATCTGGGAGGTTACGGAACCCCGGGAACTACATGGGCCATAGTGGGCCTTAGTGGAAAGGAGAGGGCCAGCCCTAGGTGGCCTTGGCCCCCCTTCCCCTAGTCCTATTAGGACTAGGAAAGGTGGGCCGCCCCCTCTCTCTCTTTCCCCTCAGGAATCCTAATCCAACTAGGATTGGAGGGAGTCCTACTCCCGGAGGAGTAGGACTCCTTGCGCGCCTCCCCCTTGGGCGGCCACCTCCCCTTGGCTCCTTTATATCTGAGGCAGGGGCACCCCAGACACACAAGTTGATCTACGGATCTTTCCTTAGCCGTGTGCGGTGCCCCTTCCACCATATTCCACTTGGTCATATCCTCGCGGAGCTTAGGCGAAGCCTGCTACCGGAGAAGTCATATCGTCAGCGGAGCTTAAGGCGAAGCCCTGCGTCGGTGGAGCATCAACATCGTCACCACGCCCGTCGTCTTGTGGAACTCATCCCGACACTTTCTTTGGATCGAGTCCGGGATCGTCATCGAGCTGAGCGTGTGCGTAACTCGGAGGTGCCGTCGTTCGGTGCTTGGATCGGTCGGATCGTGAAGACGTCTGACTACATCAACCGCATTGTTATAACGCTTCCGCTTTCGGTCTCACGAGTGCGTGGGCGGACACTCTTCCCTCTCGTTGCTATGCCATCACCATGGTCTTGTGTGATCGTAGGAAAATTTTGAAATTACTCGTTCCCCAACAGTGGCATCCGAGCCTGGTTTTATGCGTTGATGTCATATGCACGAGTAGAACACAAGTGAGTTGTGGACGATACAAGTCATACCGCCTACCGACATGTCATACTTTGCTTCAGCGGTATTGTTGGGCGAGGCGATCCGGACCAACCTTACAGCGACGCTTCTGTGAGACCGGTTCCTCGACGTGCTTTGCACATAGATGGCTTGCGGAAGACTGTCTCTCCAACTTTAGTTGAACCGAGTGGCTACGCCCGGTCCTTGAGAAGGTTAAAACGGAGTCTATTTGACAAACTATCGTTGTGGTTTTGATGCGTAGGTAAGAACGGTTCTTGCTCAGCCCGTAGCAGCCACGTAAAACTTGCAACAACAAAGTAGAGGACGTCTAACTTGTTTTTGCAGGGCATGTTGTGATGTGATATGGTCAAGACGTGATGCTATATTTTATTGTATGAGATGATCATGTTTTGTAACCGAGTTATCGGCAATGGCGAGAGCCATATGGTTGTCGCTTTATTGTATGCAATGCAATCGCGATGTAATGCTTTACTTTATTACTAAGCGGTAGTGATAGTCGTGGAAGCATAAGATTGGCGAGGCGACAACGATGCTACGATGGAGATCAAGGTGTCGGCGCGGTGACGATGGTGATCATGACGGTGCTTCGGCGATGGAGATCACAAGCACAAGATGATGATGACCATATCATATCACTTATATTGATTGCATGTGATGTTTATCCTTTATGCATCTTATTTTGCTTGATTGACGGTAGCATTATAAGATGATCCCTCACTAATTATCAAGAAGTGTTCTCCCTGAGTATGCACCGTTGCGAAAGTTCTTCGTCTTTGAGACACCACGTGATGATCGGGTGTGATAGGCTCTACGTTCAAATACAACGGGTGCAAAACAGTTGCTGCACGCCGAATACTCAGGTTATACTTGACGAGCTATGCATATAAGATATGACCTCGGAACACGGAGACCGAAAGGTCGGCGTGAATCATATAGTAGATATGATCAACATAGTGATGTTCACCATTGAAACTACTCCATCTCACGTGATGATCGGACATGGTTTAGTTGATTTGGATCACGTGATCACTTAGAGGATTAGAGAGATGTCTATCTAAGTGGGAGTTCTTAAGTAATATGATTAATTGAACTTTAATTTATCATGAACTTAGTCCTGGTAGTATTAGCATATCTATGTTGTAGATCAATAGCTCGCGTTATTGCTTCCCTGTTTATTTTGATATGTTCCTAGAGAAAATTGTGTTGAAAAATTGTTAATAGCAATGATGCGGATTGGATCCGTGATCCGAGGTTTATCCTCATTGCTACACAAAGAGAATTACGTCCTTGATGCACCGCTAGGTAGCGGACCTATTGCAGGAGCGTATGCACGGGCGTTATGAACGTTTTGCTAGCTCAATATGATGACTACTTGATAGTTTAGTGCACCATGCTTAACGGCTTAGAATCGGGATTTCAAAGGCGTTTTGAACGTCATGGACCATATGAGATGTTCCAGGAGTTGAAGTTAATATTTCAAGCAAATACCGAGTTGAGAGATATGAAGTCTCCAACAAGTTCTATGGCTAAAAGATGGAGGAGAATCGCTCAACTAGTGAGCATGTGCTCAGATAGTGCAGGTACTTCAATCGCTTGAATCAAGTGGGAGTTAATCTTCCGGATAAGATAGCGATTGACAGAATTCTCTAGTCACCATCACTAAGTTACTAGAACTTCGTGATGAACTATAGTATGCAAGGGATGACGAAAACGATTCCCGAGCTCTTCATGATGTTGAAATCGACGAAGGTAGAAATCAAGAAAGAGCATCAAGTGTTGATGATTGGCAAGACCACTAGTCTCAAGGAAAAGGGCAAAGGGAAGAAGGGGAACTTCAAAAAGAAACGGCAAGCAAGTTGCTGCTCGAGTGAAGAAGCCCAAGTCTGGACCTAAGCACGAGACTAAGTACTTTTGCTGCAATGGAACTGGTCCTTTGAAGCGGAACTACCCCTGAATATTTGGTGGATAAGAAGGATGGCAAAGTGAACAAAGGTATATTTGATATCTGATTATTGATGTGTATTTTACTAGTGTTCATAGCAACCCCTCGGTATTTGATCTTGGTATAGTTGCTAAGAGTAGTAACTTCAAAGCAGGAGTTGCAGAATGAACAGAAACTAGTTGAAGGGAAGTGACGATGAGTGTTGGAAATAGTTCCAAGATTGATATGATCATCATCACACACTCCCTATATTTTCGAGATTAGTGTTAAAAGCCAAATAAATGTTATTTAAGCGTTTGCGTTGAGCATAAAAATGATTTGATCATGTTTATTGCAATACAGTTATTCATTTAAGTAAGAGAATAAATTGTTGTTACATTTACATGAATAAAACCTTATATGGTTACACACCCAATGAAAATGGTTCATTGGATCTCGATCATAGTGATACACATATTCATAATATTGAAACCAAAAGATGCAAAGTTAATAATGATAGTGCAACTTATGGCACTGCCGTTTAGGTCATATTGGTGTAAAGCGCATGAAGAAAACTCCATCTTGATGGACTTTTGGAATCACTTGATTATGAATCATTTGATGCTTGCGAACCGTGCCTTTTTGGGCAAGATGACTAAAACTCCGTTCTCGGAACAATGGAACAAGCTCTTGACTTATTGGAAATAATACATACCGATGTATGCGATTCAATGAGTGTTGATGCTCGTGGCAAGTATCATTATTTTCTAACCTTCACGAGATGATTTGAGCAGATATGCGTATATCTTCTTGATGAAACATAAGTCTGAAATAGTTGAAAAGTTCAAAGAATTTCAGAGTGAAGTAGAAAATCATCGTAACAAGAAAATAAAGTTTACGCAATCTGATCGTGGAGATGAATATTTGAGTTCTGAGTTTGGTCTTCAATTAAAACAAAGTGGAATAGTTTCACAGCTCACGCCACAGAACACCACAACGTTATGGTGTGTCCGAACGTCGTAACCGTACTTTATTTTGATATGGTGCGATCAATGATGTCTCTTACTGATTTACCAATATCGTTTTGGGGTTATGCATTAGAGACAGCTGCATTCACGTTTAATAGGGCACCATCTAAATCCGTTGAGGCGACACCATATGAACTATGGTTTAACGATGAAACCTAAGTATGCGTTTCTTAAAAGTTTGGAGTTTTGATACTTATGTGAAAAAGTTTTCACACGATAAGCTCGAACCCAAATCGGAGAAGTGCGTCTTCATAGAATACCCAAAGGTAACTATTGGGTACACCTTCTATCACAGATCCAAAGGCAAGTTTTTCGTTGCTAAGATGGATCCTTTCTAGAGAAGAAAGTTTCTCTCGAAAGAAGTGAGTGGGAGGAAAGTAGAACTTGATGAGGTAATTGTACCTTCTCCCTTATTGGAAAGTAGTTCATCACGTAAATCAGTTCGGTGATTCCTACACCAATTAGTGAGGAAGTTAATGATGATGATCATGAAACTTGAGATCAAGTTGCTACCAAACCTCGTAGGTCTTCCAGAGCAAAATCCGCACTGAGTGGTATGGTAATCGTGTTACGGAAGTCATGTTACTAGACCATGATGAACCTACGGACTATGAGGAAGCGATGATGAGCCCAGATTCAGCGAAATGGCTTGAGGCCATGAAATGCGAGATAGGATCCATGTATGAGAACAAAGTATGGACTTTGATTGACTTGCTCGATGATCGACAAGCCATGTTAAATAAATGGATCTTCAAGAGGAAGACGGACAGCGATAGTAGTGTTACTATCTACAAAGCTCGACTTGTTGCAAAAGGTTTTCGACAAGTTCAAGGGGTTGACTACGATGAGACTTTCTCACCCGTGGCGATGCTTAAGTCTGTCCGAATCATGTTAGCAATTGCCACATTTTATGAAATCGGCAAATGGATGTCAAAAACAACATTCTTTAATGGATTTATTAAAGAAGAGTTGTATATGATGCAACGAAGGTTTTGTCAATCCTAAAGGAGCTAACAAAATGTGCAAGCTCCATCGATCCATCTATGGACTGGTGCAAGCATCTCGGAGTTGGAATATACGCTTTGATAAGATTGATCAAAGCATATGGTTTTATCTGCACTTTTGGAGAAGCTTTGTATTTACAAGAAAGTGAGTGGGAGCACTACTGACATTTACGATAAGTATATGTGAATGACATATTGTTGATCGAAATAATGTAGAATTATTCTGCAAAGCATAAAGGAGTATTTGAAAGGAGTTTTTCAAAGAAGGACCTCGATGAAGCTGCTTACATATTGAGCATCAAGATCTATTGAGATAGATCAAGACGCTTGATATGTTTTTCAATGAATACATACCTTGACAAGATTTTGAAATAGTTCAAAATGGAACAGTCAAAGAAAGAGTTCTTGCCTGTGTTACAAGATGTGAGATTGAGTAAGACTCAAAACCCGACCACGACAGAAGATAGAAAGAGAATGAAAGTCATTCCCTATGCATCAGTCATAGGTTCTATAAAGTATGCTATGCTATGTACCAGACCTATTGTATACCTTGCTCTGAATTTGGCAAGGAGTACAATAGTGATCTAGGAGTAGATCCTGGACATTGGTCAAAGAACATCCTTAGTGAGGACTAAGGAAATATTTCTCGATTATGGAGGTGATAAAAGAGCCCGTCGTAAAGAGTTACATCGGTGCAAGCTTTTACACTGATCGAGATGACTCTAAATCTCAATCTGGATACATATTGAAAGTGGGAGCAATTAGCTAGAGTAGCTCCGTCTGCGAGCATTGTAGACATAGAATATTTGCAAAATACATACGGCTCGAATGTGACGGACCGTTGACTAAGCTACTCTCACGAGCAAAACATGATCATACCTTAGTACTCTTTGGGTGTTAATCACATAGCGATGTGAACTAGATTATTGACTCTAGTAAACCCTTTGGGTGTTGGTCACATGACGATGTGAACTATGGGTGTTAATCACATACGATGTGAAAATTAGTGTTGAATCATCGATGATGTGAACTAGATTATTGACTCTAGTGCAAGTGGGAGACTGAAGGAAATATGCCCTAGAGGCAATAATAAAGTTATTATTTATTTCCTTATTTCATGATAAATGTTTATTATTCATGCTAGAATTGTATTAACGGAAACATAATACATGTGTGAATATATAGACAAAACAGTATGTCACTAGTATGCCTCTACTTGA
The DNA here is from genome assembly GCA_021605145.1 of Aegilops bicornis. Lineage (NCBI taxonomy): Eukaryota > Viridiplantae > Streptophyta > Magnoliopsida > Poales > Poaceae > Aegilops > Aegilops bicornis. Next base: position 680,062,090 of record CM038671.1, read on the forward strand.
CTAGCTTGTTAATCAAAGATGGTTATGTTTCCTAACCATGAACAAGGAGTTGTTATTTGACTAACAAGGTCACATCATTAGTTGAATGATCTGATTGACATGACCCATTCCGTTAGCTTAACACATGATCGTTTAGTATGTTAATGCTTTCTTCATGACCTATACATGTTCCTATAACTATGAGATTATGCAACTCCCGTTACGGAGGAACACTTTGGGTACTACCAAACGTCACAACGTAATCGGGTGATTATAAAGGAGTACTACAGGTGTCTCCAAAATTACTTGTTGGGTTGGCGTATTTCGAGATTAGGTTTTGTCACTCCGATTGCCGGAGAGGTATCTCCGTGCCTTCTCGGTAATGCACATCACTTAAGCCTTGCAAGCATTACAACTAATAAGTTAGTTGTGAGATGATGTATTCTGAACGAGTAAAGAGACTTACCGGTAACGAGATTGAACTAGGTATTGGATACCGACGATCGAATCTCGGGTAAGTAACATACCGATGACAAAGGGAACAACGTATGTTGTTATGCGGTTTGACCGATAAAGATCTTCGTAGAATATGTAGGAACCAATATGGGCATCCAGGTTCCGCTATTGGTTATTGACCGAGAATGGTTCTAGGTCATGTCTACATAGTTCTCGAACCCGTAGGGTCCGCACGCTTAACGCTTCGATGTGAGTTCATAATGAGTTTATAAGTATTGATGCGCGAAGTTTGTTCGAGTCCGGATGTGATCACGGACATGACGAGGAGTCTCGAAATGGTCGAGACATAAAGATTGATATATTGGAAGCCTATGTTTGGACTTGGAAGGGTTCCGAGTGAAATCGAGAATTCTTAGATGAGGGAGGTTACGGAACCCCCGGAACTACATGGGCCATAGTGGGCCTTAGTGGAAAGGAGAGAGGGCCAGCCCTAGGTGGCGCCCCCCTTCCCTAGTCCTATTAGGACTAGGAAAGGTGGGCCGCCCCCTCTCTCTCTTTCCCCCTCAGGAATCCTAATCCAACTAGGATTGGAGGGAGTCCTACTCCCGGAGAGTAGGACTCCTTGCGCCTCCCCTTGGGCCGGCCACCTCCCCTTGGCTCCTTTATATCACAGGCGGGGGGCACCCCAGACACACAAGTTGATCTACGGATCTTTCCTTAGCCGTGTGCGGTGCCCCTTCCACCATATTCCACTTCGGTCATATCCTCGCGGAGCTTAGGCGAAGCCCTGCGCCGGAGAAGTCATATCGTCATGAGCTTAGGCGAAGCCCTGCGTCGGTGGAGCATCAACATCGTCACCACGCCGTCGTCTTGTGGAACTCATCCCCGACACTTTGCTGGATCGAGTCCGGGATCGTCATCGAGTGAACGTGTGCGAGAACTTCGGAGGTGCCGTCGTTCGGTGCTTGGATCGGTCGGATCGTGAAGACGCACGACTACATCAACCGCATTGTTATAACGCTTCCGCTTTCGGTCTCACGAGTGCGTGGGCGGACACTCTTCCCTCTCGTTGCTATGCCATCACCATGGTCTTGTGTGATCGTAGGAAAATTTTGAAATTACTACGTTCCCCAACACATTGTTGGAACAAACGCAATCCAGAAGACTTGGAGTTGAAGTCTGGAACTCCGCTAGGCAGCCACGAGGCAGGAGGGAGCGCCCCCACCCTCGTGGGCCCCACGGAGCTCCACCGACCTATTTCTTTTGCCTATATATACTCTTATACCTTAAAACCATCAGAGGTTCCACGAAACCACTTCTCCACCGCCGCAACCTTCTGCACCCGTGAGATCCCATCTTGGGGCCTTTTCCGGCGATCTACTGGAGGGGGAATCGATCATGGAGGGCTTCTACATCAACACCACAGCCTCTCTGATGAAGCGTGAGTAGTTTACCACAGACCTTCGGGTCCATAGTTATTAGCTAGATGGATTCTTCTCTCTTTTCTTCTCAATACAAAGTTCTCCTCGATGTTCTTGGAGATCTACTCGATGTAATACTCTTTTGCGGTGTGTTTGCCGAGATCCGATGAATTGTGGATTTATGAACTTGATTATCTATGAATATTATCTGGTTCTTCTCTTAATTCTTATATGCATGATTTGATATCTTTGCAAGTCTCTTCGAATTATCGGTTTAGTTTGGCCTACTAGATTTATCTTTCTTGCAATGGGAGAAGTGCTTAGCTTTGGCTTCAATCTTGCGGTGTCCTTTCCTAGTGACAGCACGGGTAGCAAGGCACGTATTGTATTGTTGCCATCGAGGATAAAAAGATGGGGTTTATATCATATTGCTTGAGTTTATCCCTCTACATCATGTCATCTTGCTTAATGCGTTACTCTGTTCTTATGAACTTAATACTCTAGATGCATGTTGGATAGCGGTCGATGTGTGGAGTAATAGTAGTAGATGCAGAATCGTTTCGGTCTACTTGACACGAACGTGATGCCTATGTTCATGATCATTGCTATCAATTGCTCGGCAGTAATTTGTTCACCCACCGTAATACATGCTATCTTGAGAGAAGCCACTAGTGAAACCTATGGCCCCCGGGTCACTTCCTTATTATATTGCATCTCTTCTATTTACATCGCATCTTGTTTACTATTTTGCAATCTTTACTTTTCAATCTATACAAAAAAAATACCAAAAATATTTATCTTATTATCTTTATCAGATCTCACTTTTGCGAGTGGCAGTGAAGGGATTGACACCCCCTTTATCGCATTGGTTGCAAGGTTCTTGATTATTTGTACAGGTACTAGGTGACTTGCGCGTTGTCTCCTATTGGATTGATACGTTGGTTCTAAAAACTGAGGGAAATACTTACGCTACTTTGTTGCATCACTCTTTCCTCTTCAAGGGAAAACCAACGCATGCTCAAGAGGTAGCAATAAGGATTTCTGGCGCCGTTGCCGGGGAGATCTACGCCAAGTCAATACATACCAAGTACACATCATAAACTCTTCTCCCTTGCATTACATTATTTGCCCTTCGCCTCTCGTTTTCCTCTCCCCCACTTCTAAAACGATTTTCGAAAACCTTTGCCTTTCTCTCACCATTGCCGAACCCAAAGGGGCTAAGTGCTCTCTCCCGGGTTTTACTTTAGATTGTCCCTCTGTCCTTTCTAAGCTCATAAATAATGATGCCATGGAAAGACCTACCGGAATTATCGATGAGAGTTTGAATAATTTTTATGAATATGATCCCGGAATTTTTCGTTATTTACTTGATGAATCTTTGAAAGATGCTTGGGATAGGCTATTAAGTATCAGAGCCAGCTATGTGCCCCAATATCAAATTGTAACTTGAGAAGGTTTTATGTTGGCTTACCTTCTTCTTTCAAGCAGGTTTTAGATTCTATTTTTGAAGAAGGTTTTCTTGAAGGGGATGCCATCGATACCTATGAAAATATGATATCTATATTTGGGCACCCCATGAGTGAAAAGGTTGAATCCACCTCTCTTTTGTGTTTTTATCAGAATGAAATTATCAAAGAAATGAAAGCTAGCTTAGATGCAAATTTTCGTAGTGTGCTTAATCTTTCTTCTGCCATTAATGGACACGTACTCTCACAAAATAGAAAGATAAATGCTTTAGATAAGAAGTTCTCTCTTTATCGTCAAAAGGGAGAAGGTGGCAATACCTAGATCTATTCTTGCTTTTATGCCTAGCTAGGGGCGTTAAACGATAGCGCTTGTTGGGAGGCAACAAAATTTTATTTTTGTTGTTTACTTTTTGTTCCTGTTTAGTAATAAATAATTCATATAGCTTCTGTTTAGATGTGGTTTTATGTTTTAATTAGTGTTTGTGCCAAGTAGAACCTTTGGGAAGACTTGGGTGAAGTCTTTGCGATCTTGCTGTAAAAAATAGACTTTTGCGCTCACGACAATAGCTGCCATTTTTTACTGGAGAGTGCTTTTAGGTTGATTCTTTGTGAAGATGATTTGAAAAATTCCTCACGTCCAAAAATTTATTTCAGAATTTGGAGTTCCAGAAGTATGAGTTTGATACAGATTGCTACAGACTGTTCTGCTTTTGACAGATTTTATTTTTGTGTGTTGTTTGCTTATTTTGATGAATCTATGAGTAGTATCGGGGGGTATGAACCATAGAGAAGTTGGAATACAGTAGGTTTAACACAAATATAAATAAAGAATGAGTTCATTACAGTACCTTAAAGTGGTGATTTATTTTCTTATACTAACGGAGCTTATGAGATTTTTTGTTTAAGTTTTGTGTTGTGAAGTTTTCAAGTTTTGGGGTAAAGATTTGATTGATTTTGGAATAAGGAGTGGCAAGAGCCTAAGCTTGGGGATGCCCAAGGCACCCCAAGGTAAAATTCAAGGACAAACAAAAGCCTAAGCTTGGGGATGCCACGGAAGGCATCCCCTCTTTCATCTTCATCTATCAGTAACTTTACTTGAGGCTATATTATTATTCACCACATGGTATGTGTTTTGCTTGGAGCTTCTTGTATGATTTGAGTCTTTGCTTTTTAGTTTACCACAATCATCCTTGATGTACACACCTTTTGGAGAGACACACATGAATCGGAATTTATTAGAATACTCTATGTGCTTCACTTATATCTTTTGAGCTAGATAGTTTTGCTCTAGTGCTTCACTGATATATTTTTAGAGCACGACGGTGGTTTTATTTTATAGAAATTATTGATCTCTCATGCTTCACTTATATTATTTTGGGAGTCTTTTAGAACAGCATGGTAATTTGCTTTGGCTATAAAATTAGTCCTAATATGATGGGCATCCAAGATGGGTATAATAAAAAATTTCATATAAAGTGCATTGAATACTATGAGAAGTTTGATTCTTTATGATTGTTTTGAGATATGAAGATGGTGATATTACAGTCATGCTAGTAGAGTAGTTGTGAATTTGAGAGATACTTGTATTAAAGTATGTGATTCCCGTAGCATGCACGTATGGTGAACCATTATGTGATGAAGTCGGAGCATGATTTATTTTTTGATTGTCTTCCTTATGAGTGGCGGTGGGGGATGACTGATGGTCTTTTCCTAACAATCTATCCCCTTAGGAGCATGCGTGTAGTACTTCGTTTCAATAACTAATAGATTTTTGCAATAAGTATGTGAGTTCTTTATGACTAATGTTGAGTCCATGGATTATACGCACTCTCACCATTCCACCAATACTAGCCTCTCTAATACTGCGCACCTTTCGCTGGTATCATACACCCACCATATACCTTCCTCAAAACAGCCACCATACCTACCTATTATGGCATTTCCATAGCCATTCCGAGATATATTGCCATGCAACTTTCCACCGTTCCTTTTATTATGACACGCTCCATCATTGTCATATTGCTTCGCATGATCATGTAGTTGACATCGTATTTGTGGCAAATCCACCTTCATAATTCTTTCATACATGTCACTCTTGATTCATTGCATATCCCGGTACACCACCGGAGGCATTCACATAGAGTCATATTTTGTTCTAAGTATCGAGTTGTAATTCTTGAGTTGTAAGTAAATAAAAGTTTGATGATCATCGTTATTAAAGCATTGTCCCAGTGAGGAAAGGATGATGGAGACTATGATTCCCCCACAAGTCGGGATGAGACTCCGGACGAAAAAAAGAGAAAAAAAGAGGCCATAAAAAAGAGAAAAGGCCCAAATAAAAAAAATAAAAAAAATATATATAAAATGAGAGAAAAAGAGAGAAGGGACAATGCTACTAGCCTTTTACCATACTTGTGCTTCAAAGTAGCACCATGATCTTCATGATAAAGAGTCTCCTATGTTGTCACTTTCATATACTAGTGGGAATTTTCATTATAAGAACTTGGCTTGTATATTCCAATGATGGGCTTCCTCAAATTGCCCTAGGTCTTCGTGAGCAAGCAAGTTGGATGCACACCCACTTAGTTTCATTTGTTGAGCTTTCATACACTTATAGCTCTAGTGCATCCGTTGCATGGCAATCCCTACTCACTTACATTGATATCTATTGATGGGCATCTCCATAGCCCGTTGATACGCCTAGTTGATGTGAGACTATTTTCTCCTTTTTGTCTTCTCCACAACCACCATTCTATTCCACCTATAGTGCTATGTCCATGGCTCACGCTCATGTATTGCGTGAAAATTGAAAAAGTTTGAGAACATCAAAAGTATGAAACAATTGCTTGGCTTGTCATCGGGGTTGTGCATGATTTAAATATTTTATGTGATGAAGATAGAGCATAGCCAGACAATATGATTTTGTAGGGATAACTTTCTTTGGCCATGTTATTTTGAGAAGACATCATTGCTTTATTAGTATGCTTGAAGTATTATTATTTTTATGTCAATATTAAACTTTTGTTATGAATCTTATGGATCTGAACATTCATGCCACAATAAAGAGAATTACATTAATAAATATGCTAGGTAGCATTCCACATCAAAAAAATTATTTTTATCATTTACCTACTCGAGGACGAGCAGGAATTAAGCTTGGCGATGCTTGATACGTCCCCAACGTATCTATAATTTTTGATTGTTCCATTCTATTATATTATATGTTTTGGATATTTAATGGGCTTTAATATGCTCTTTTATATTATTTTTGGGACTAACCTATCAACCGAAGGCCCAGTGCCAGTTTCTGTTTTTTGCCTATTTCAGTGTTTTGCAGAAAAGGAATACCAAACGGAATCCAAACGGAATGAAACCTTCGCGATGATCTTTCTTGGAACAAACGCAATCAAGAAGACTTGGAGTTGAAGTCAGGAACTCCGCGAGGCAGCCACGAGGTAGGAGGGCGCACCCCCCACCCTCGTGGGCCCCACGGAGCTCCACTGACCTATTTCTTTCACCTATATATATACTCTTATACCCTAAAACCATCAGGGGGAGCCACGAAACCACTTTTCCACCTCCGCAACCTTATGTACCCGTGAGATATCATCTTGGGGCCTTTTCCGACGATCTGCCGGAGGGGGAATCGATCACAGAGGGCTTCTACATCAACACCATAGCCTCTCCGATGAAGCTTGAGTTGTTTACCACAGACCATCGGGTCCATAGTTATTAGCTAGATGGCTTCTTCTCTCTCTTTGGTTCTCAATACAAAGTTCTCCTCGATGTTCTTGGAGATCTATTTGATGTAATACTCTTTTGCGGTGTGTTTGCCGAGATCCGATGAATTGTGGATTTATAAACTTGATTATCTATGAATATTGTTTGGTTCTTCTCTGAATTCTTATATACATGATTTGATATCTTTGCAAGCCTCTTCGAATTATAGGTTTAGTTTGGCCTACTAGATTGATCTTTCTTGCAATGGGAGAAGTGCTTAGCTTTGGGTTCAATCTTGCGGTGTCCTTTCCTAGTGACAGCAGGGGCAGTAAGGCACGTATTGTATTGTTGCCATCGAGGATAAAAAGATGGGGTTTATATCATATTGCTTGAGTTTATCCATCTACATCATGTCATCTTGCTTAATGTTTTACTCCGTTCTTATGAACTTAATACTCTAGATGCATGCTGGATAGCGGTCGATGTGTGGAGTAATAGTAGTAGATGTAGAACCGTTTCGGTCTACTTGACACGGACGTGATGTCTATATTCATGATCATTGCCTTAGATATCTTCATAACTATGCACTTTTCTATCAATTGCTCAGCAGTAATTTGTTCACCCGCCGTAATACATGCTATCTTGAGAGAAGCCACTAGTGAAACCTATGGTCCCCAGGTCTCTTTCTTATTATATTGCATCTCTTCTATTTACATCGCATCTTGTTTACTATTTTGCAATCTTTACTTTTCAATTTATACAATAAAAATATCAAAAATATTTATCTTATTATCTTTATCAGATCTCACTTTTCCCAGTGGCCGTAAAGGGATTGACAACCCCTTTATCGCGTTGGTTGCAAGGTTCTTGATTATTTGTGCAGGTACTAGGTGACTTGTGTGATGTCTCCTACTGGATTGATACCTTAGTTCTCAAAAACTGAGGGAAATACTTACGCTACTTTGCTGCATCACCCTTTCCTCTTCAAGGGAAAACCAACGCATGCTCAAGAGGTAGCACCCCCTTTTATATATATATATATATATATATATATATATATATGTGTGTGTGTGTGTGTGTGTGTGTGTGTGTGTGTGTGTGTGTGTGTGTGGGAGGGGGAGGGGAGAGGCCGGGAGGCGCCCCAAGTAGGACCAAATCCTACTTGGGCTCCTCCCAAGCCACGCGCCCCCTTCCATATATGTCGGAGGGGGAAGGAAAGAGAGGGGGAGAGGGAAGGAAGGGGGAATCCTATTCCTCTGTTTTCTTTCCCTTCCCCTCTTTCCTTCTCTTCCTTGGCCGACCCATATGGGGGGCACACCAGCCCCTTGTGGCTGGTGCATTTCCCCTCTCGGACCATAAGGCCCATATCTTTTGCCGGGGGTGCGCGGAACCCCTTCCGGTGACCCGATAAGTACCCGGTACCCACCGAAACACTTCCGGTGTCTGAATACTATCGTCCTATATATCAATATTTACCTCTTGAACATTTCGAGACTCCTCGTCATGTCCGTGATCTCATCCGGGACTCAGAACTACATTCGGGCACCAAATCCCATAATTCATATAACACTATATCATCATCGAACGTTAAGCGTGCGGACCCTACGGGTTCGAGAACTATGTAGACATGACCGAGACACCTCTCCGGTCAATAGCCAATAGCGGAACCTGGATGCCCATATTGGCCCCTACATATTCTACGAAGACCTTTATCGGTCGAACCGTTATGACAACATACATAATTCCCTTTGTCCATCGGTATGTTACTTGCCTGGGATTCGATCGCCGGTATCTTCATACCTAGTTCAATCACGTTACTGGCAAGTCTCTTTACTCGTTCCGTAATACATCACCTTGTGGCTAACTCCTTAGTCGTTTGCTTGCAAGCTTATGATGTGTATTACCGAGAGGGCCCAGAGATACCTCTCCGATACTCGGAGTGACAAATCCTAATCTCAATCTATTACAACTCAAGATACACCTTCGGAGATACCTTTAGAGCATCTTTATAATCACCCAGTTACTTTGTGACATTTGATAGCACACAAGGCATTCCTCTGGTATCCGGGAGTTGCATAATCTCATAGTCGAAGGAATATGTATTTGACATGAAGAAAGCAGTAGCAATAAAACTGAACGATCATAATTCTAAGCTAACGGATGGGTCTTGTCCATCACATCATTTTCCTAATGATGTGATCCCGTTATTAAATGACAACTAATGTCCATGGTTAGGAAACCTTAACCATCTTTGATCAACGAGCTAGTCAAGTAGAGGCTCACTAGGGACATGGTGTTTGTTTATGTATTCACACATGTATTTAGGTTTCTGATCAATACAATTCTTGCATGAATAGTAAACCTTTATCATGAATAAGGAAATATAAAATAGCAACTTTATTATTGCCTCTAGGGCATATTTCCTTCAGAACGATGACATGATGTAGACAAGATCTATTCATGTAGAAATAGATCCCATCTTTTTATCCTTAATAGCAACGATACGTGCGTGTCATGTCTCCTTTTGTCAGTGAGAATGAGCATCGCAAGATTGAACCCATCACAATGCACCTCTTCCCATTGCAAGAAAAAACAATCTAGTTGGCTAAACCAAACCAAATTTTAGGAGAAGAAATATGAGGCTATCACTACAAAAAAATACACTTCCGTGGTGATACGTGTTTGTCACAGTAAGTCACGTTTTTTGTCATGCATGTACATCCATGACAAATTTATGACAGAATCAAGATAGTCATACTGTATTTGTCATAGAAGTGTTCCATGACATTACCAAAATTATCATCACGGAAGTGTCCACTTCCATGACGATAAATCGCGCGTCACAGAAGTGCTTTCGTCAAGGGTGACCGACACGTGGCATCCACCGTAACGGAACGCCGTTAAGCTATCGGGTCGGATTTTGGATCCGATAACCCGTTAACGGCCACGACCAATACCGATTTTCCATGTGTAAAATTCTCATTGGCTGACGGATCCATGTGTCGACTCCGGCGTTAACAGTGTCACTCATCCAACGGTCGAGATGGGCCTATGATATGTTGACACGTGGACCGGCCCAAAAGTGGCCCACAAAGTTTAAATGGGCCGGCCCAACCGAAGGCCCATAAGATATAGCGGACCATAATGGTGTTGGAAATATGCCCTAGAGGCAATAATAAAATGGTTAATATTATATTTCCTTGTTCATGATAATTGTCTATTGTTCATGCTATAATTGTATTAACTGGAAACCGTAATACATGTGTGAATACATAGACCACAACATGTCCCTAGTGAGCCTCTAGTTGACTAGCTCGTTGATCAATAGATGGTTATGGTTTCCTGACCATGGACATTGGATGTCATTGATCACAGGATCACATCATTAGGAGAATGATGTGATGGACAAGACCCAATCCTAAGCATAGCACAAGATCATGTAGTTCGTTTGCTAAAGCTTTTCTAATGTCAAGTATCATTTCCTTAGACCATGATATTGTGCAACTCCCGGATACCGTAGGAATGCTCTGGGTGTACCAAGCGTCCTGGCAATGGCGGGTGGCTATAAAGGTGCACTACAGGTATCTCCGAAAGTGTCTGTTGGGTTGGCACGAATCGAGACTGGGATTTGTCACTCCGTATGACGGAGAGGTATCTCTGGGCCCACTCAGTATTGCATCATCATAATGAGCTCAATGTGACTAAGTAGTTAGTCACGGGATCATGCATTACGGAACGAGTAAAGTGATTTGCCGGATAACAAGATTGAACGAGGTACTGGGATACCGACGATCGAATCTCGGGTAAGTAACATACCAATTGACAAAGGGAATTGAATACGGGATTGATCGAATCCCCGACATCATGGTTCATCCGATGAGATCATCGTGGAACATGTGGGAGCTAATATGGGTATCCAGATCCCGCTATTGGTTATTGTCAGGAGGTGTCTCGGTCATATGCGCATGGTTCCCGAACCCGTAGGGTCTACACACTTAAGGTTCGGTGACGCTAGAGTTGATATGGGAAATAGTATGTAGTTCTTGAAGGTAGTTCGAGTCCGGATGTGATCCCGAACGTCACGAGGAGTTCCGGAATGGTCCGGCGGTGAAGATCGATATATTGGACGAAGGGTATTGGAGTCCGGAAGTGTTCCGGGGGTACCAGGCTATGGCCAGCATGACCGAAAGGTGTTTCGGGAGCCCCGACAAGTGTTGGAGTGCCTCATGGGCCAAAGGGGAAGGGGAAAACCAGCCCACTAAGGGGTGGTGCGCCCCCCACACCCTTTCCCGCGTTACTTGGGGGGGTGGGGTGCCTCCACCTGCTTGGCTTGGGGGCAAGTCTCCCTAGGATTTTCCCTAGGGAGATCCAATCTGCTTGGCCGCTGCCCCCTAGGGGAAACCCTAGGGCGCCTCCCCCTCTCCCCTTGCCCCTATATATAGTGGAGGGGTGGGAGGGCAGCCGCACCTCTTCCCTGGCGCAGCCCTCCCTCCTCCTACACCTCCTCCTCCTCCTCCGTAGTGCTTGGCGAAGCCTTGCCGGAGAACCACGAGCTCCATCGCCACCACGCCGTCGTGCTGCTGGAGTTTTCCCTCAACTTCTCCTCTCCCCTTGCTGGATCAAGAAGGAGGAGACGTCCCCGGGCTGTACGTGTGTTGAACGCGGAGGCGCCGTCCGTTCGGCGCTTAGATCGGAATCGACCGCGATCTGAATCGCTGCGTGTACGACTCCACCAACCGCGTTCTTGTAATGCTTCCGCATCGAGATCTTCAAGGGTATGAAGATACACTCATCCTCTCCCTCTCTTGTTGCTAGAATCTCCATAGATTGATCTTGGTGATGCGTAGAAAATTTTGAATTTATGCTACGTTCCCAACAGTGGCATCATGAGCTAGGTCTATTGCGTAGATTCTATGCACGAGTAGAACAAAAATAGTTGTGGGCGTTGGTTTGTTCAATTTGCTCACCATTACTAGTCCTATCTTGTTTCGACGGTATTGTGGGATGAAGCGGCTCGGACCGACCTTACACGTACGCTTACGTGAGACAGGTTGCACCGACTGACATGCACTTGATGCATAAGGTGGCTAGCGGGTGTCTGTCTCTCCCACTTTAGTCGGATCAGATTCGATGAAGAGGGTCCTTATGAAGGGTAAATAGCAATTGGCATATCACCGTTGTGGCTTTTGCGTAGGTAAGAAATGTTCTTGCTAGAAACCCATAGCAGCCACGTAAAACATGCAACAACAATTAGAGGACGTCTAACTTGTTTTTGCAGGGTATGTTATGTGATGTGATATGGCCAAAAGAATGTGATGAATGATATGTGATGTATGAGATTGATCATGTTCTTGTAATAGGAATCACGACTTGCATGTCGATGAGTATGACAACCGGCAGGAGCCATAGGAGTTGTCTTAATTTATTGTATGACCTACGTGTCAATCAGAACGCCATGTAATTACTTTACTTTATTGCTAACTGTTAGCCATAGTAGTAGAAGTAATAGTTGGCGAGAGAGATCATGATGATGGAGATCATGGTGTCATGCCGGTGACGAAGGTGATCATGCCGCGCCTCGAAGATGGAGATCAAAAGTGCAAGATGATATTGGCCATATCATGCCACTCTATGATTTGCATGTGATGTTTGTCATGTTTACATCTTATTTGCTTAGAACGACGGTAGCATAAATAAGATGATCCCTCATAAAATTTCAAGAAAGTGTTCCCCTTAACCGTGCACCGTTGCGAAGGTTCGTTGTTTCGAAGCACCACGTGATGATCGGGTGTTATAGATTCTAACGTTTGCATACAACGGGTGTAAGCCAGATTTACACATGCAAAACACTTAGGTTGACTTGACGAGCCTAGCATGTCTGAGACATGGCCTCGGAACACAAGAGACCGAAAGGTCGAACATGATTCGTATAGCAGATACAATCAACATGAAGATGTTCACCGATGATGACTAGTCCGTCTCACGTGATGATCGGACACGGCCTAGTTGACTCGGATCATCTATCACTTAGATGACTAGAGGGATGTCTATCTAAGTGGGAGTTCATTAAATAATCAGATGAACTTAATTATCATGAACATAGTCAAAATATCTTTGCAAATTATGTCGTAGCCTACGCTTTAGTTCTACCGTTTTAAGATATGTTCCTAGAGAAAATTTAGTTGAAATTGACAGTAGAAATTAAAATTATGCGGACTGGGTCCGTATACTGAGGATTGTCTTCATTGCTGCATAGAAGGCTTATGTCCTTAATGCACCGCTCGGTGTGCTGAACCTCGACCGTCGTTTGTGGATGTTGCGAACATCTGACATACACGTTTTTGATGACTACGTGATAGTTCAGTGCGTAATGTTAAACGGTTTAGAATTAAGGCACCGAAGACATTTTTGAAACGTCGCAGAACATATGAGATGTTCCAAGAGCTGAAATTAGGATTTCAGGCGTGTGCCCACGTCAAGAGGTATGAGACCTCCGACAAGTTTCTTAACCTGCAAACTAAGGGAGAAAAGCTCAATCATTGAGCATGTGCTCAGATTGTCTGAGTACTACAATCACTTGAATCGAGTGGGAGTTAATCTTCCGGATGAGAAAGTGATGGTTCTCCATAGTCAACGCCACCAAGCTATTAGAGCTTCGTGATGAACTATAACATATCGAGGATAGACATGATGATCCTTGAGCAATTCACGATGTTTGACACATGAAAGTAGAAATCGAGTAGGAGCATCAATTTTTGATGGTTAGTAAAACCACTAGTTTCAAGAAGGGCAAGGGCAAGAAGGATACTTCATGAAATGGCAAATCGATTCTTTGCTCTAGTGAAGAAACCGAGGTTGAACCCAAACACGGGACTAAGTGCTTCGTAATGAGGGAGCAGTCCTTTGAAGCAGAACTACCCTAGACACTTGGTAGATGAGAAGGCTGGCAAGGTCGATAGAAGTATATTGATATACATTATATTAATGTGTACTTTACTAGTACTCCTAGTAGCACCAGGATATTAGATACCGGTTTGGTTGCTAAGTGTTAGTAACTCGAAATAAAAAGACTACAGAATAAACGAAGACTAGCTAAAGGTGAGGTGACGATATGTGTTGGAAGTATTTCCAAGGTTGATGTTATCAAACATCGCACGCTCCCTCTACCATCGGGATTGGTGTTAAACCTAAATAATTGTTATTTGGTGTTTGCGTTGAGCATAGACATGATTGGATTATGTTTATCGCAATACGGTTATTCATTTAAGGAGAATAATGGTTACTCTGTCTATTTGAATAATACCTTCAATGGTCGTGCACCTAAAATGAATGGTTTATTGAATCTCGATCGTAGTGACACACATGTTCATGCCAAAAGATATAAGATAGTAATGATAGTACCACCTACTTGTGGCACTGCCATTTGAGTCATATTGGTATAGAACGCATGAAGAAGCTCCATGTTGATGGATCTTTAGACTCACTCATTTTTGAAAAGTTTGAGACGTGCGAACCATGTCTATTGGTGTATACGCATGAAGAAACTCCATGCAGATGGATCGTTTGGACTCACTTGATTTTGAATCACTTGAGACATGCAAATCATACCACATGGGCAAGATGACTGAAAGGCCTCGTTTTCAGTGAGATGGAACAAGAAAGCAACTTGTTGGAACTAATACATTTTGATGTGTGCAGTCCAATGAGTGCTAAGGCATGCAGTGGATATCGTTATGTTCTTGCTTCACAGATGATTTGAGTAGATGCTAAGTATATTTACTTGATGAAACACAAGTCTGAATTATTGAAAGGTTCAAGTAATTTCAGAGTGAAGTTGAAGATCGTCGTGACAAGAGGATAAGATGTCTATGATATGATCATAGAGATGAATAGATGAGTTACGAGTTTGGCACACAATTAAGACATTGTGGAAATTGTTTCACAACTAATACCGCCTGGAACACCATAGTGTGATGGTGTGTCCGAACGTCATAACTGCACCCTATTGGATATGGTGCATACCATGATGTCTCTTATCGAATTACCACTATCGTTTATGGGTTAGGCATTAGAGACAACCGCATTCACTTCAAATAGGGCACCACGTAATTCCGTTGAGATGACAGCGTAGGAACTATGGTTTAGAGAAACCTAAAATCATTTCTTAAAAGTTTGGGGCTGAGAAGCTTATGTGGAAAAGTTTTAGCCTGATAAGCTCAAACCCAAAGTGGATAAATGCATCTTCATAGGACACCCAAAACAGTTGGGTATACCTCCTATTTCAGATCCGGAAGCAAAAGTGATTGTTTCTAGAAATGGGTCCTTTCTCGAGGAAAGGTTTCTCTTGAAAGAATTGAGTGGGAGGATGGTGGAGACTTGATGAGGTTATTGAACCATCACTTCAACCAATCATGGCAGGGGCACGTGAAGTTGTTCTGTGGCGCCTACACCGATTGAAGTGGAAGGCGATGATAGTGATCATGAAACTTGGATCAAGTCACTACCAAACTTCGAGGGTTGACAAGGACAGCGTCTTGCTTGAATTGAATGCGGTAATCTTGTCTTGGAGGTCATGTTGCTAGACAACAATGAACCTACGAGCTGTGGAGAAGAGATGGTGGGCCCGGATTCCGACAAATGGCTCGAGGCCATAAAATCCAAGAGAGGATCCATGTATAAAACAAAGCGTGGACTTTGGAAGAACTACTTGATGGTCGTAAGGTTGTTGCGTGCAGATGGATTTTAAAAGGAAGACGGACAATGATGGTAAGTGTCACCATTAAGAAAGCTCGACTTGTCGTTAAGATGTTTCCCGACAAGTTCAAGGAGTTGACTACGATGAGACTTTCTCACTCGTAGCGATGCTAAGAGTCTGTTGGAATTATATTAGCAGTTACTGCATTATTTATGAAATCTTGCAGATAGGATGTCAAAAACATTGTTTCCTCAACGATTTTCTTGAGGAAAGGTTGTATGTGATACAACCAGAAGGTTTTGTCAATCCTGAAAGATGCTAATAAGTACGCAAAGCTCCAGCAATCCTTCTAAGGACTAGAGTAAGCATCTCGGAGTTGGAATGTACGCTTTGATGAGATGATCAAATATTTTGGGTTTATACAAAGTTTATGAGAAACTTGTATTTCCAAAGAAGTGAGTGGGAGCACTATAGAAATGATGTAGAAGGTCGTCCCCTATGCTTCAGACATAGGCTCTACAAAGATGCTATCTTTGTGTACACTTTGAAGTGTGCCTTGCCATGAGTCGATCAAGGGGTACAAGAGTGATCCAGGAATGGATCACATGACAGCGGTCGAACTTATCCTTAGTAACTAGTGGACTAAGGAATTTTCTCGATTATGGAGGTGATAAAAGAGTTCGTCGTAAAGGGTTACGTTGATGCAATCTTTGACACTAATCCGTATGATTCTGAGTAATAAACTGGTTTCGTATAGTAGAGAAGTTATTTGGAATAGCTCCAAGTAGCACGTGGTAGCTACATCTACAAGATGACATAGAGATTTGTAAAGCACACACAGATCTGAAAGGTTCAGACCCGTTGACTAATAACCTCTCTCACAAGCGAGATATGATCAAACCCCATGGGTGTTGGATTCATTACAATCACATAGTGATGTGTACTAGATTATTGACTCTAGTGCAAGTGGGAGACTATTGGAAATATGCCCTAGAGGCAATAATAAAATGGTTAATATTATATTTCCTTGTTCATGATAATTGTCTATTGTTCATGCTATAATTGTATTAACTAGAAACTGTAATACATGAGTGAATACATAGACCACAACATGTCCCTAGTGAGCCTCTAGTTGACTAGCTCGTTGATCAATAGATCGTTATGGTTTCTTGACCATGGACATTGGATGTCATTGATAACGGGATCACATCATTAGGAGAATGATGTGATGGACAAGACAATCCTAAGCATAGCACAAGATCGTGTAGTTCGTTTGCTAAAGCTTTTCTAATGTCAAGTATCATTTCCTTAGACCATGAGATTGTGCAACTCCGGATACCGTAGGAATGCTTTGGGTGTACCAAAGCGTCTGGCAACGTAACTGGGTGGCTATAAAGGTGCACTAGAGGTATCTCCGAAAGTGTACATTGGGTTGTACGAATCGAGGCGGGATTTGTCACTCCGTATGACGGAGAGGTATCTCTGGGCCCACTCGATATTGCATCATCATAATGAGCTCAATGTGACTAAGTAGTTAGTCACGGGATCATGCATTATCGAACGAGTAAAGTGACTTGCCGGTAACGGGATTGAACGAGGTATTGGGATACCGACGATCGAATCTCGGGCAAGTAACATACCGATTGACAAAGGGAATTGAATACGGGATTGATCGAATCCCCGACATCGTGGTTCATCCGATGAGATCATCGTGGAACATGTGGGAGCTAATATGGGTATCTAGATCCCGCTATTGGTTATTGTCCGGAGAGGTGTCTCGGTCATGTCTGCATGGTTCCCGAACCCGTAGGGTCTACACACTTAAGGTTCGGAGACGCTAGAGTTGTTATGGGAAATAGTATGTGGTTACCGAAGGTAGTTCGGAATCCCGGATGTGATCCTGGACGTCATGAGGAGTTCCAGAATGGTCCGACGGTGAAGATCGATATATTGGACGAAGGGTATTGGAGTCCGGAAGTGTTCCGGGGGTACCAGGCTATGGCTAGCATGACCGGAAGATGTTTCGGGAGCCCCGGCAAGTGTTGGAGGGCCTCATCGGCCAAAGGGGAAGGGGCAAACCAGCCCACTAAGGGGTGGTGCGCCCCCCACACCCTTTCCACGTTACTTGGGGAGGTGGGGCGCCTCCACCTGCTTGTCTTGGGGGGCAAGTCTCCCTAGGATTTTCCCTAGGGAGATCCAATCTGCTTGGCCGCCGCCCCCTAGGGGAAACCCTAGGGCGCCTCCCCCTCTCCCTTGCCCCTATATATAGTGGAGGGGTGGGAGGGCAGCCGCACCTCTTCCCTGGCGCAGCCCTCCCTCCTCCTACACCTCCTCCTCCTCCTCCGTGGTGCTTGGCGAAGCCCTGCCGGAGAACCACGAGATACATCGCCACCACGCCGTCGTGCCGCTGGAGTTTTCCCTCAACTTCTCCTCTCCCCTTGCTGGATCAAGAAGGAGGAGACGTCCCCGGGCTGTACATGTGTTGAACGCGGAGGCGCCGTCCGTTCGGCGCTTAGATCGGAATCGACTGCGATCTGAATCGCTGCGTGTACGACTCCACCAACCGCGTTCTTGTAACGCTTCCGCATCGCGATCTTCAAGGGTATGAAATACACTCATCCTCTCCCTCTCTTGTTGCTAGAATCTCCATAGATTGATCTTGGTGATGCGTAGAAAATTTTGAATTTTTGCTACGTTCCCCATCAAATGGGCCGGCCCAGCTAAAGGCCCACAAAATTTAGCGGACCATAATGGGCCGGCCCAGCTAAAGGCCCATAAGATTTTGCGGACCACAATGGGCCGGCCCAGCTAAAGGCCCACAAGATTCTGCAGACCATAATGGGCTGGCCCAGCTAAAGGCCCAACATTCTCTGTCAAATTGGCCCGTCAACGGCCTGGTCTAATCTTGTCATCAATGCGGCCCATGGTCACTTCTGGCCCGTTAACAGTCCGCTAAGTAATTGGGCCGAATTACGGCCCGATGTATTTTCGGCCTGTTAAAGGTCCGGCATCATTTGGGCCCATTTACAGGCCATCAAAACTTTCGGCCCATAAACGACCGTGAAGGATTTGGGTCATATTCGGCCATGTCTGTCATTCGGCCTGTTAGAGGCCCACTAAAGATTTGGGCCATTTTCGGCCTGTTGTCATTTTCGGCCTGTTAACGCCGGACGTAAACCATGGGCCATATGTGGCCCAACGTCATATCGGGCCCATTAACGGCCCATATAAAAATGACGATAATCTAGCCTGACAAAAGTTCCGGCCTGTTAAAGGCCCGTGTATTAAATTAGGTCGCATTTACGGCCCGCTCAATTTCGCTGTCAAATATCCGCATCGTAAATGGGCCACCATTTCGGCCTGCTAAGTCCGGTGGGTATTTGGCACAATCGGGGCCCAATCTCACTTCGGTCTATTAAAGGCCCATGTTTTTATGGGCTCGAGATATTTACACTGTAAATGGCCTATTTTCTTGAGGGCCCAAATTATGTTTAGGCTGTTAAAGGCCCACTATGGGCACAGGCCTACTAGAAAAATTTGAAAGCTTATGCTAATTTAAGGCCAGATATTTTAGTGGGCTACATGCCAATTTCGGTCGTAATCGTTTTAGCCCAATTGGAATGGGCCCGACGAATGTTGGCATGTTGGGCTCCTCTGAAGCTTTCGGCCGAATACATTACTAAGATAAACCTACACTATACAAAAAATAGCGTCGTAATTCTTGCAGCTGTGGCGGCATCATAAATGTTGTATCACAACAAAATAAATTCCAATCACACAACAAAAGGCACATTGGCATATAGTTTCTGATCCTTCGGATAAAAGCACCATCGGATGTATAGAAGCACGGATCATTTGACCAGAGTGCTAATGTTTCAGCTGTAGAATCGATGGAGCGCATGATCTCCACCTTTTTCCACCTGCTGCTCTTCAACAACGAAGCGAATGTCCGATAGTCCGGTTTCAAAACCATTCATATCTTGACGACATTTCTCAACCACTATTCTTGTTTCGAAACAATGTCCATTAGGGATTGGACTTGTGTCCGGAGCACGCAGATATATCACTACATCTAGCAGGAAGATTTTGTTCAAGATGGCGATTTATGCGAGGTTATCTTGACAACCAACCCGAATTACGCAGGAAGGTGCTTTTTGCACTGTTAGTGGAGAGATCTTGGCCGCTGCAGCAAGAGGTGACATTGTGCTGTAGTAGCCTCGTCACCTTGGTGGTTGTGGCTGTTCAATCATTTGTTCCATAGCTTCACGAAAGTTTGAACTTGTAGATTAGTGTACGGATAAGTTACTAATGAGACAAAAACAAACAAAGTAGGTTAAACGTTTATACATAACTTATTTTGGTGAACTGTTGTAATACATTAGCATGTGTTGTAGTGCCAACTACATAATAAAATCACTTTCGGAACATATGTCCATGTAGCATGCCTACTGTATTGTCTATTTCCTCACATTCGTTGACATCTAAGGATAAAGAGACATGGTTTAAAGTAGGATGAACATATATAAAACAAACAGGCTATTTTATCATTGTGTGCGCACGTGAACATAACAACTAGATTACAGACAAGACCAAAAGAATATCCTTCATCTCTTTTAAACCATGTAAGGTGAAATGATATGCTAAGACAATTGTGTATAAAAGTGAACAGAGTAACTGACATTGTCTGCAAACCAAGTAGTTAAATGAACACATCACAGTACCAATCAGTTCAAGCCAGGAGGAGTAAGGACTTACAACAGCGGCTTGAACTGGTGTGCTCATGCCCTTCATCTTGCTGGTGTGGCAATCCTTGAAGATTTGCACTGCATTCGGTTCAGGTTATTTTTGGTCTGCACGGGCTTTCCTCTGTATTTGGAACAAGTCAATATAGATACGATAATATGGCACAAAAAAAGGAAGTAGCAGCTATTTACAAAAGCCTCTCAGTGTGCAATATAGCTACGAGATCTTGTTGTCTGTTGGAATTTCACTTTAGAACGGTTGGTTTTGTTCTTCAAACAGTTAGCCTAGAAGAAGATACACTTGTAAGGCACATACATAAATACAAGTTTAATATGTAGTACGATCAAATACATATAGCCTACGATACTTTGGATCAGACCGGTGTTTAACGAGGGCTGTCCGGTCTTCATCTGTAATATATTCCTTTGGAGATGTTTGGGCGATTTCATTGTTAGCCTTGCCTTCAAAGTGAGATTTTCTAAGGTGGTACCGACATCGTCATGAAAGCGATCGAAAAAGATGAGTGCATGCTTGTTTAGTTGCATCATCTTTCGGATCCAACTTGAACCTCATCTGTTGAAAAAAGAATGTGAGTCTTATTAGGAGGAAGCTAGAAAGTATGGGAAAGAGCAAGACAATATTACTAATTGCAATGAATAACATTACTTACGGATAAATGGTCAAGGAAGGTGTTAAACTGGGTATTGTCTTTCTCATTCCTGTACTGGATCCACGTTGGGAGGATACGCACATGACACCTAACGCAACGGCTGCCTCTCGATACTAATTTGGCTGACTCAGAGCATCACGTGGCCTTTTAAACCTACCTCAAAATGGATCTCCATTCTTCCTCCTTTAGATTTTGTTTATCTGTCAAGCATTATCCCTTATGTCTGTTTCCGCTTGCACCGTGGTGCTAGTTCAACAATGAATATGGAAAGTGTTAGTGTACATCAAACTATGAGAGTACATATAAAGGAGCATGCAACTGCAACTTGACTCGGTCAGGTACCGTCTTGGTGTTGATGCTCATGAGGTTCATCTCGATCTTGCCAAGTCTGTTGTGTCGTGATGCTTGGAAGTAGTGTTAGGTGTGAAGGCAGCTTGGGAACTGGCCTGTTCAGAGCAAACGAATGAGTAACTGGTTGAGATCTTTGATGCAGTTGAAGCGGATCTTTGCGGTGGTGGAAGCAGTGATCTGCGTTTGTAGATTTAGCGGGTGGACTTGGACCTTCTACTTCACTATAAGTACCAGCAGAATCTCGACGGCAGAACCTTTTCCGTTTCACCCGACGAGTAACAACACTCCCTACTACATTATTTTCCTTGCTCTTTTTTGACTTAGCCATGTCAAGCTGTAACCACAACACAAAAGAATAAAATCACTCTTCAGAACTCATTGATGCATGATACAGACAAGCAATACTTTGATGTAAGACAACCGTATGAGGATGGAATATGTAAGAAAAACAGGACGACATGACATATTCACAGCTACGATGTGCAAACTAAGCAGAAGGATTTTCAAGAAAATAGAAGTAATGCAAGCTAGACACCATATGAAAGATGAAACCAATATTACTCGCCAAGTTAAAAGTGTCTTGTCATAAGTGGCAATTCGAAAAATTAGAAGCGATACAACATAGAAATCAATGCAAGATGCAACCACTATCAAACTGCCATGTTAAAAGTGTCCAATCATGAGTTACTGATGCGGGATACACAACAACAGTACTTTGATGTAAGAACATGGTATGATAGATAGATGCAGTGTATTCGAGACACAGAAAGCCATGTTATATGCACATGTATAACGTATAAACTCAGCAGGTGCAATTTAATCAAAATAGAAGAAATACAGCCTAGCCAACATATGCAACATGAAACCAATTATCACACTGTCAACTTAGAGAAAGCACCTGCGATGGTGGAGTGCGGGAGATGAACTCATCATGTAGACTTGGGACTTCAACTTCATTAGCATTAGCAGTGGAAAATCTAGAGAGTCTATGTTTGCGTCGGTGCGGAGTACCACCAACATCCCCTAGCTTACTCTTTTCCTTCCTATTTTCTGATATTGCCTTATGAAGTCAAAACCACAAGAAGATGAATAAAATTAGCTCTGCATAACTGGTTGATGCATGATACGCATTTAAGACTACTTTGATGTAAGGCAAGCGCAGGATAGGAGGATGGAATATATACAAAAAGACAGTGTTTCATATTCACACGTACGATAGGAGGATGGAATATGTATGAAAAAACAGTAAGCGGGAGGCATTTCAACAAAATTAGAAGAAATGAAAGCTAGGCACCATATGAACATGCAACCAATATCACTCTATCAGGTAAAAAGTGTCTCGTCGTAAGTGCCATTTCAAGAAATTAGAAGCAGTACAAGCTAGAAGACAATGCAAGATGCAACCTACATCACAGTTCCAAGTTAAATCTGTCTTATGGGTAAGTGATCGTTGCAGGTATAAGTTGTAAGCTACGCAGATGCAATTCTACATAATCAGAAGCAATACAAACTAGACATCATACGAAAAACCCAACCACGTATAACAGTTCCAAGTAAGAGCAAGCACCTGTGATGGTGGAGTAGGGGAGATGTGCTCATCATGTACACGTATGTTCTAGAAACAGGAACACGTACCATATTCACAGGCATTATGTGTAAAGTAAGCAGATACAATTCAAGTTATAAGCAATACAAGCTAGACATCATACGCAACATGCAACCACATATAATAGTGTCAAGTTAGTGCAAGCACCTATGATGGTGGAGTAGGGGAGATGTGCTCATCATCTACACAGCTACGTTGACTGTCCAGCCTTGTGTTGTCTTGCGAATCTTGTTGGGAGGATGGCGGAGTAGAATCCTTAGGGACCCCCTGTTTGAGTTGCTCCGAAGGACCACCGTCATCCACTGCCGGACTAATTTCCTTCAGCTGTAATGATTTTGCGTTGTGAAGTCAAACCGATAAGAAAAAGGAATAAAATTTGCTCTTGAGAACTCATTCATGCATGATACTGACGAACACTACTCGAATGAAAGGCAAACACATGATCCGAGGATGGAATATGTATGAAAAACAGGATGGTGTGACATATTCACACCTGTGATGTGGTAACTAAGCAGAAGGCATTTCAACAAATTAGAAGCACTGCAAGCTAGACACCATATGAAAGATGCAACCAATATCACTCTGCCAAGTTCAAACTGTATGGCGTTTCAACAAATTAGAAGCAGTATATGCTATAAATCATATGCAAGACACAACCAATATCACAGTGGCGACTTAAAGGTGCCTTATCATAAGTGACTGATGCGGGATATGCAAGAATAGCAGTCTGATGTAGAAACAGGAACACATGTTATATTCACAGGCATTATGTGTAAAGTAAGCAGATGCAATTCAACAAAGTTAGAAGCAATACAAGCTAGACATCATACGCAACATGCAACCACATATAATAGTGCCAAGTTAGAGCAAGCACCTATGATGGTGGCGTAGGGGAGCTGTGCTCATCATCTACACAGCTACGTTGACTGTCTAGCCTTGTGTTGTCTTGCGAATATTGTTGGGAGGATGGCGGAGTAGAATCTATAGAGAACCTCCGTTTCAGTTGCTCGGAAGGACCACCATCATCCAATGCCTTGCCAATTTCCTTCAGCTTTATTGATTTTGCATTGTGAGGTCATACCGACAAGAAAAAGGAATATCATTCGCTCTTACGAACTCATTCATGCATGATCTTGTGAACACTACTCTGATGATAGGCAAAGTCATGATACGAGGATGGAATATGTACGATAAAATGGACAGCTTGACATATTCACACCTATAATGTGTAACTAAGCTGAAGGCACTTAATCAAATTAGAAACAACGCAAGACACCATATGGAAGGTGCAATCAATATCACTCGCCAAGTTAAAACTGTCTCGTCATAGGTGGCGTTCATCAAACTAGAAGCAATACATGCTAGAAATCGTATTCAAGACGCAAACCAATATCTGCTGCCAACTTAAAGGTGTCCCATCATAAGTGGTGATGCAGGATACACAAGAAGAGTAGTTTCATGTAAGAACATGGTGTGATAGATGATATAGTATGTACCAAAACAGGAAAGCGTGTCATATTCACATGTATCATGTGTAAGCTAAGTAGATGCAGTTTACACTAATTAGGAGCAATACGAGCTAGACACCATATGCAACATGCAACCAGATATCACACTTTGCCAAGTTAGAGCAAGCACCTTGGATGGTGGAGTAGGGAGGCGGAGACTTGGACCATGTAATGCACTATCAAGACAAGCAGAATCGGTACAGATGCTCCATTTACGTTGCTGCAGAGGACCACCATCATCGCCTTCCTTACTCTTTTCCTTCCTCTTTCTTGATTTTGCCTTGTCAAGTCAAACCCACAAGAAAAAGGAAAAAATTTGCTCTTTAGAACTTATTGATGCATGATACTGACGAACACTACTTTCATGTAAGGCAGCCGCATGATAGGAGGATGGAATATGTATGAAAAACAGGGACGTGACATATTGACATGTATGATGTATAAAGTGTAAGCTAAGCACAAGGTGCTTGAACTTGTTAGAATCGATGCAAGCTAGAAACCATATGAAAGATGAAACCAATATCATTCTGCCAAATTAAAAGGGTGCCCTAACAAATGTATTTGAGCAAATTAGAAGTAATACATGGCAACAGGCTAGAAATAATATGCAATATGCAACGAATAAAGGTGACTCATCGTAAGTGATTGATGCGAGGATCTGTAAGAGAGGTAGTTTCATGTAAGAACAAGGTTGACACATAGATGTAGTGTGTACCAAAAATAGGAAGGCATGTCATATTCACAGGTATAGTGTGTAAACTAAGCAGATGCAATTTACCCTAATTAGAAGCATTACAAGCTAGACACCGTATGCAACATGCAACCACATATCACACTGCGAAGTTGGAGCAAGCACCTATGATGGTGGTCTAGGGGAAGTGCTGTCTTCAGGTACAGAGCAACGTTCTATATCTTCATTTAGGCTTGCTGTTTCTTGAGAATCATGTGGAGAGGATCAAATTGCATTCTTTATAAGAGTATTGCATCTCATATAAACCCACGCGTGTGACTGTCTCATCATAAGCGATAGACGCAGGATACACAAGAACAATAGTTTGATGTAAGAACATGGTTTGATAGGCAGATGTAGTATGTACCAAAAACAGGAAGGCGTGTCATATTCACATGTATAATGTGTAAGCTAAGGAGATGCAATTTAACAAATTAGGAGCATTGATGAGGGATACACAAGAAAAGTAGTTTGATGTAAGAACATGGTTAACAGAAAGACGTAGTATGTACCAAAAACAGTTAGGCATGTCATATTCACAGGTATAATGTGTTAACTAAGCAGATGCAATTTACCCTAGTTAGAAGCATTACAAGGTAGATACCATATGCAACATGCAACCACATATCACACTGCCAAGTAAGAGCAAGCACCTGCGATGGTGGTGTGGGGGAATTGCGGTGATTTATACGTCTCCAACGTATCTATAATTTTTGATTGCTCCATGCTACTTTATCTACTGTGTTGGACTATATTGGGCTTTATTTTCCACTTTTATATTATTTTTGGGACTAACCTATTAACCGGAGGCCTAGCCCAGAATTGTTGTTTTTTGCCTATTTCAGTGTTTCGAAGAAACAGAATATCAAACGGAGTCCACACAGAATGAAACCTTCGGAAACGTGATTTTCTCACCGAACGTGGTCTAGGAGACTTGGACCCTACTCCAAGGAACAAAAGAGGAGGTCACGAGGGTGGGGGCGCGCCCCCTAGGCACGCCCCCTGCCTCGTGGGCCCCCTGTTGCTCCACTGACGTACTCCTTCCTCCTATATATACCTACGTACCCCCGACAGATCAAATACGGAGCCAAAAACCTAATTCCACCGCCGCAACTTTCTGGATCCATGAGATCCCATCTTGGGGCCTGTTAGGAGCTCACGGGAGGGCATCCACCACGGAGGGCTTCTACATCATCACCATAGCCCCTCCGATGAAGTGTGAGTAGTTTACTTCAGACCTACGGGTCCATAGCTAGTAGATAGATGACTTCTTCTCTATTTTTGGATCTCAATACAATGTTCTCCCCCTCTCTCGTGGAGATCTATTCGATGTAATCTTCTTTTTGCGGTGTGTTTGTTGAGATCGATGAATTGTGGGTTTATGATCCAGCTTATCTATGAATAATATTTGAATCTTCTCTGAACTCTTTTATGTATGATTGAGTTATCTTTGCAAGTCTCTTGAATTATCCGTTTGGTTTGGCCAACTAGATTGGTAGTTCTTGCAATGGGAGAAGTGCTTAGCTTTGGGTTCGATCTTGCGGTGTCCTTACCAAGTGATGAGAAAGGGTTGCAAGGCACGTATTGTATTGTTGCCATCGAGGATAACAAGATGGGGTTTTTATCATCTTGCATGAATTTATCCCTCTACATGATGTCATCTTGCTTAAGGCGTTACTCTGTTTTAACTTAATACTCTAGATGCATCTTTGGATAGCGGTCGACGAGTGGAGTAATAGTAGTAGATGAGAATCGTTTCGGTCTACTTGTCTCGGACGTGATGCCTATATACATGATCATACCTAGATATACTCATAACTATGCTCAATTCTATCAATTGCTCAACAGTAATTTGTTCACCCACCGTAGAATACTTATGCTCTTGAGAGAAGCCAATAGTGAAACCTATGGCCCCCGGGTCTATTCTCGTCATATCAATCTCCATCACTTTAATACTTGCTTTGTTTTTACTTTGCTTTTTACTGTTCACTTTGCATCCATATATCAAAAATACCAAAAATATTATTTATCATCTCTATTAGATCTCACTCTCGTAAGTGACCGTGAAGGGATTGACAACCCCTAATCACGTTGGTTGCGAGTAGCTATCGTTTTGTGCAGGTACGAAGGACTTGTGCGTGGCCTCCTACTGGATTGATACCTTGGTTCTCAAAAACTGAGGGAAATACTTACGCTACTTTGCTGCATCATCCTCTCCTCCTCGAGGAAATCCAACGCAGTGCTCAAGAGGTAGCAGTGATCAACTAGAGAGCTATGTTGACTATCTTCATTTAGCCTTGCTGTTTCTTGAGAATCATGTGGGGAGGATGACACTGCACTCTTTAAACGAGTAGGGCGTCTCACAAGAACTCCACCGGTGACCTGTCTCATCATAAGTGATTGACGAGGGATACAAAAGAGCATTAGTTTGATGTACGGACATGGTTAATAGACATATGTAGTATGTATCAAAACAGGAAGGCATGTCATTATCAAAGGTATAATGTGTAAAGTACGCAGATGCAATTTAACCAAATTGGAAGCAATACAAGCTAGACACCATATGCAACATGCAACCACATTTGATGTGAAGTTAAAGCAAGCACACAGGATGGTTGTGTGTGGCAATTGAGATCATCAATCGCAGAGCTACATTCTTCGTCTCCAATCACGACCTTTGCACCCATTAGAGCTTGAAACGCTTAGTGATTATCTTGAATTACACCGGAGTGACTTACATCTTTTCTTTTACGCATTCATCAACACTTTGCGTCAGTCTGAAATACCCATGAATAAAAAACAATAGTGTGAGTATGGGTGAAGTGTGTGCACAATTAGTACAGTGTAAAGGTAGCGAGATAGCGGTCGGTGAGAAATAAATGATGGGAGACATATGATAGCTCTACAACATGCATGGCACACTCAATTACTACAGGATTCTACGAAAATAACAGTCGACTGAAAGCAAATAGGTCAGTCCATTTTTTCTGCACCGTCCAATGTACAAAAAATGGGCAGATCGCCTTCATCTACCTCCAGCCAGTCAGTGTTGACGATCTTCCTCGAACGCCCGGCGACCACCGGCCAATATTCCTCCCCACTGCGCCCTCCCTCGACCTCACCGCACCGCCGTGCTTGGCACCGCCCCGCCATCCATTCAAGCCCCGCCGACCTCCAGATCGGGCGCAAGCAGCTCCTGCGCCCCACACCCCTATGATAGACACCGATGCGCCGCTTCCCCGGGGAACACGCGGACTAGGTGCTCCGCACACCTAAGCGGGTTCTGCTTCTTTTAATTGCGGTTCGACTGACCCTGAATTGAAATCCAGTAGACTCTGACCTCTAGCATAGGTGAAATAGTAAAACGTAGTAAACCATGTGCATTTAGTATCATGAAGAAGATGCGATGAAGCGCTCAACTAGTTTCTTTCGTGGGATGAATACGGTGTGAGCGGAGACGTAAGATTTGCATGAATAAGGGAAGAGGAGTACCTCTTTCTGCTTTGGCGATGTTGTGTCCTCATACATTTTTCTGACGATCTTGTTGTTCGCCGGAAACCAGAAGTTGTGGAGGACGGTGCAGCCTTGGACGAATCCATGGCCAAGTTGTTGAGTGTGGTGTGGTGGCCGTCTGTCGGCGGCGGGGAAGCAGATCCGAGGTGGCGAACGACGGCGTAGCGGGAACAGCTCCGGTGCGGTGGATGGTTGCGACAGTGGAGCCGCAGCAGTGAGGCGCAGGACGGCGTGGTCAGAGTGGTTCTGGTATGGCGCACGTCGGTGTCGTGGATGCAGCTCTGCCTCGGCTTCAACTGCTAAGTCCTTGAGGGCGTTGCAGTTGCGGTTGCGTTGGACGACGACGTCGGGGTACCGGCTCCGGCGTGATGGAGGAGGGCGGCGGTGGATTGGCCGCTATGGTGTGGAGGACGGAGGAGGCTGGGGTTTCGCGGCTGGTGGAGAGGGCGTTTTTGCGCCCATGGAGTATGAATGGGGAAACAGAGGGAGGCGGGGAACTAAGGGGGAACAATGTTTCGGTTTGAGACGCGCTTGTTTGAAATTTGGGGAAAGTTACAAACTTTGCCCCCATCTAAAATTTCGGACATATTGCGGGTTGGGGTAGGACAGTCATGTCGTGTGTCCCAAATGTGGGCAGGATAGATTTCGCCCGGCGCATGGGTGTTTAGGCGCCCACGGCATATGAATGCTTCTCGAGGCGGTTGAGACTGGCGTCTTGGTGAAGTTACAAACCTACCCCGGTTTAGACCTTTGGACATCGGGCCGATAGGCTACGAGCCAGTCAGACAGTAATTTCCTACCACCAAAACAGTAGTCTCGCGCGGTTTTGGGTGACCAGAGGCCTATTTGGCGCTTCGTTCAATATTTGGGAGCAGAAGCGTTAACGTTTTCGGTTCTCTTGAAATGAACTTTCAGGATTTGTCAAACTTCACAAATCTTTACTCTTGAAAATCCTAAAGCTATGATTATTTTGGAATGGAGGGGGTACATTTTAATATACATTGTACACGAGTATATATTAAAAATTATGCAACTTACCTCAGTTCATGCATGGTTCCAGGTATAATCTCCTTGGTTGCAAAAAAAAGTTAGCTATGCGTATGAATATATATATAGCATGTTCAAACTCACAACAAAGATTGATGCCCCCTTTTACATCTGATTTACCACTGCCATTATCTCGGGTTCAAATAGATGAATGCACTTCCTATGAATTCGAATCTTCAAAACCCCCTTTATATTGAATTCGACATGTATTTCATTTTGTAGCTAGCAATTTGGAATGTATCCATGCAAGTGACAAATGTATAAAGTGCTTCACACTAACAACATGGAGTGCACTAATTAATGTTTATATATAAATTGCAAAAGCATCCATTGCCTGTATTTCAAACCTCTCTCACTCTATGGATCGATAATATGAAATAAACAAATGCACATGCTAGAATTCAATAGAGTATGGGTGTCTGATAGACCAATTTTCGTCCATACGCAATTTTGTAAAATTCATGATCTCATCCAAAAATAATCATGCCATTTATATTTTAATTTAATGCGTAGAACCGCCTTTTACACGTAGATGCACTATGCCTCGCCCCGTTCTCACAAACGCGTTATATATCTTTCTATCTAACGCATAAGTGCACACACTTTATATGCATCGGCATTTCTCTTTCACACACGCTTACAATCTCTCTCGTGGTGTCGGGGTGTCTCACGCACATGCTCTCTCTGTTCTCTCTCTCTCTCTCTTCTGACTACTATGTACCACTCTTTTCATTAATCTCAGTTGGAAAACGCTATTTCTCTCACATGCATATATACACATGCACGGTCTCTACTAGCCCTCTATACGCACATATATGTGCCTACGTGTCTCCATACGCACATTATCTTTAGGCCTCTCTCGCACACATTGCCCCCCGACACACCTCTCTAATAGTAGTTGGCAGATATGATTTCATCATATCATTGATGAGATATCCTGGCTGTTAGGCTAGATGGTATCTGAGGCAAAGTTTTACCCTAGTTCGGATCGAACCCTTGCAGTTGAAGAAAGAGCCTACTCTGGTGCTGTATATTAGTGATAGGGGTGTGTACAAAGTACACGTGAATACTAGGCATTGTGCGTGTGTGTGTATCTTGTCGACCAACTAGCCCCCAAGCTTGTATAACATACTAAGGGCCTAGGGTTACAAATCATATATAGTCGGCTTATCACCGGTGGGGATAGAGTCCTCCATGTTGGTAGCTTCATGTTGTACGCCGAGTCCTCCACATGGGTCTCCGTATAACACGTCTCCGTCCAACCTATACGTGGCGCAGGATGGAACCGACCCATGAGTCTTCATGTTGACCCACCACAACTAGAAATGATGTGCCCACCACACCACACACGCAATCGGCCACTAAAAAATAAGCATATACAATAGTACAACGGTATCTAGCTCACGATACGTCTCCATATTTTTTTGATGACACTGACGAACTTTGCATTTGATGCGTACTCCGTATTTTGTTGACGACACTTACAATCATTGTATTTGAAGCAAAAGCACGATATGGTCACTGGACTTCAGAATAAGCTCATCACGGTCACCACATACATTTTGTCGTGCTAACCAACATGTGGTTGGATGGTTAGAGGACAGTGGTTTCTCGAGCCCACCAAGGTTAAAGTCGCGGTGCTCGCATTTATCTTGTGTTAATTTCAGTATTTTCCGGCGATGTACGTTCAGTGGGAGGAGACGTTCCACTCGACTACGAGGCACCTATGGTGACTTCGTAAAATCTCAAGATCATGTAGATGAAAAAGTCAGTCGACTGACGTGTAGCCTCACCCTGCACGTACACATGCACGCACGCAAGACACGCACGCATGTAGGCGTGCAACACTGACACGTACACATAACGTACACACGCACGCATGCTGGCATGCAACACTGACACGTACACATGCACTCACGAACACACGCACGTACGCACCCATGCATGCAACACTGAAACGCACCCTTGCACGCACGCAACACTTTTCATGACGCCTGCATGCACACAACACACGACGCAAGACACACGCTCAACCTATACGTGCATGCACCCTTTGTTAAGGACATGGATTGTTACGGGTATTAATCAATCTTATCTGTGATAAGCAGAACATTGATGTTTGCATCGGTCTTTATGAATCACAACGTATCGAACGGGCTATCAACATAGTAGGCTTAACTACATGAAAAAGATGACATCACACTCAATGAACAATCATCGGTTTATAAAATGCCCGCTTCTGACCGCCCTGGCCCACCAAAGGTTCCTTTGTTGTGCGCTGCCTGCGTTGGGACACTGACATGCAGGCCATGCACCCAAAGAGCCCTACGTCGCTGGAAGAACAGCCGGTGTCCTAGGTCGAGTCGAGGCGCCACTCGCGGCACGCCCGGCTGAACACGCCTCCGTGCCGCATTCAAACGCCTCCATGAAACCCGCCCGTGGAAGCCGAGAAACCCACTCTGGACACACGTCCGTTCATGACCGGGCGGCGTTAAGCATAACGCCGCCGAGATCCTCCGTCGCCGTCTATTTAATCTCCTATTTAAACGAGGCCAAACACGGGCCAAGAATCGCACACCTCCGCCGCTCCCCTATCTCCTCCACCATTTTGTCCACTCTTACAATGGCTTACGAAGAGTAGTAATTCCGCATCCAAGCCGGCTGGATAGCCCGCCGGATACGAGCTATGCAGCTCGCTGATCCACCTCCCTCCCCTCGCCGACGGAGCCAGTTGCCGCCCCAAGCCGGTAGCGGTTCAACAACTTCGCCGCTCTAGGCCAGCTCGACGAGGAAGCGGCGACGGCGTCGTTCTTTGCCGTCCACGCCGCCGCCTCGCATCGCGTCTCCCATTTACGTGGCGAGACTCCCATGCCGTGACGCGCGCCATGCAAGCAGCGGCATAAGCCGGGTGCCCGGAGAGCGACGAGTCGGTGGCCAGCGCCTCCGCGCACGCCGCCATCATCGAGGAGAAGTAGAACATGAGAGGCCGCCGCCGCTTGGGTCCCATGAAGGCCACCGTGAAGGCGACGCCGGCGTACACAGCAGGTGTATTGCCGGATCCTTTTGTTGCGAGGACCTTTGTCGACCCCGCATGGGCTCCACGGAAGAGGGGAATGTTAGGATGAACTCGAGCCGGTGCCGGCCATGGCGAAGTAGTGGCCGGTGATGAACTTGAACCGGTGCCGGCCACCATCATCTTCGGCACCAGCCAATGATATCAGTTGGGCGGTGGGGAAGCGGGCCGTCCTTTGTGCTGAAGCATATACCTCCGGGGCTCTCGGCAGTCCGGTGATCGTGCTGCCGGACATGAGGAACACAAATCGATCGGCGGGCAACCATTTAGGCCAGGTATTATATACATGTGCTGTCCAGAACTAGCACCGCGTAGTTCATTTGAATGTAATGAAATCCGTCATGTTTGTGTGAAAATCCGGTATTTTATATGATTTCCGTCGTTGTTTATATGAAATATCTGTTTGTCTACGTGTTTGCGTGAATTTCGCCCGGTTGGTTGAGTTGTTGTCATAATGTGTGCGGCTACGGTTGGATGGCGTAATTTGCGGGTCGCCGGTCAGTCTGCGGGCGGCTCGGGCGGCATTGTGGGACAAAACACACAGCTCGTGCGAGCTCGTCTCCAACGTCTTGTATTTGGAGGATGCATTACAGCATGAGCACCGAGCCATTCCTCGTTCATCGGTGGCAAAGGCACCGGTGTACAAAGGGTCGCCAATATTTTGGCTACCCCGGGCAAGATCCAAACAACCCCTCCCAACAGATTCAAATCCCTCGTTCGCCCTGGAATTTTGCCATGTGTTGTTTTCATGGACTAGCAAGATGCCCGTGCATTGCACGGAACATCAAGATGCATTTTTTACAAACTCCCGCATGCATGCAAGGGATAATTAGTGTCCTCCTTTGCTAGTACCACGAGGCAAACACCATTAATATTGCATCGATTAGTGTTAGTGGCTTTGTATATCCGCAAATTGTAATTTTGATAGTGGCCTCTTGTATATAAAAATGGAGGGAGAAATATGAGAGATAAGGTGAGGAGGAGTGGGGCGTGGTGCCGTGGTGGTGACTGGTGGTCGGACTGGGCGGAGGTATGGGGATGGACGGCGCATTATGTCTAGGTTTGTATCTCTCTCACACACACCCACGTAGGTGGGGGACGTGCATGAGGAGAAGAGGTGCACGCACGGCGCACGTACTCCCGTCTCTTTCCCAACCACACACGCGCGGGTACACGGTGGAGCTCATTTCTGTACGAAAAAGGCAACCCACGTGGTAATTTGGCACGTGTACTGGTTGTCCACTTGGTGGAGGGAGTATCGTCTACCACGGGTGAACAAACAAATTGCGACTTGACGCGTTATGTTAAATTAAAAAAAATGCAAACCATGTGGGGCCTACCTTAGAGGCAAGGCTCTATACACTGGAGTACTTTTGATGTGTCCCGTCAACTCGCAGAATGAGGAGAAACTTGCTTAGTACGCCGTCTCCCCCGCCCACGGGCGCGGTGGCTCGCAAGATGAGGTGAAGCTTACTAATAATGTACGCCTTTATGCCCGCTCCCTCGCCCACGCGCGCGGTGGCTCGCAGCACGAGGAGAAAATTTTACTACTCCCTTCGTTTACTCCTCGTCCCTACTACGTACTTTGGTTAGTACTCCCTCTATTTACTTATACAAGGCCACTATAAAAAATACATTTTGCATCTATACAAGGCCACAAATAGTAATCGAGACAAAAGTTATTACTCCCTCCTTTCCGGTTTATGGCTCAATTTCAAAATCTCTCCAACCAAGGTAGAGCGGTGAGTGGTCGAATTAATTTCGTAGTTTGCACAGTACGCTCGTTTTTCTCAAGAAGTTATGTTTACCGAGGCATTAATTAGAACGAATGCATGAATGACCACTAAATTTCCATGAACTTGTACATGCATTGGTTAGTTTCCTCTTGACACTGCTTGCATCGGGTGATCTAAGGCACCTCGAAATCCAACATGTAATGGTACTACTACTAGTATAGTAGAATTGAGACTTATCAAACGGAAAAACGAATGTTTGTTAGATGAGCCCTATAAACCCTAGTGGGTACGTACTCCGTAAAAACATATTTTTCCAAAACTAAGTCGCTCCCTTTCATGAATTCTGTAGTATACTCCTCCGTCGACGCTCCCTTTCATGAATTCTGTACTTCCTGTCGCTGACATGTGGGACATATAGCAACCGGGTCGACATGTCAAGCACCAAATAACGAAGCAGAGAACAGCGGGGGACGCACCCCACTCGTCTTGGCCCGATGGTAGTAATGAGCAATGAGGCGTCAAATCACAATGCCGCACCTTCCTGCATGCAGAAGCAACCATTATTTCACACTTCGGTTCGACATCATCTCAAACCACGTACTAGTATTGCTTCTGCCTCAAGAGGGACACGCGCATCGCCTTGGTACATCATGACACATGGGACCGCATGACAGGCCATGCTCCCCCGCCGATCGCTCGGTAAAATCACCTCATTTTTACTATACTTCCTCCGTATCGGTTTACTACATGGCATGCACGTCGTTCTAGGTTGAGAATTTAACTGGCTATATATATATATGATGAACAAAGACGCTAGCCTTTTCAAAAATGTATACTTTTATGCAGTAGTACTCCACTATCGATGGATTGCGCCATGGAGCAAAAATTGAAATTTAAAAAAAGGTGGTACATATAGAGAGCGCTAAATCGCCAAATTATGCATATAGTACTATTAAAAAAGCTAGTACGTGCTTAATTGGGGTGCTAAATTCTATTAAAGAAATACTAGTACTAGTATGTACATACTTTGAAGAGTTAAAGTAACAAGAAGAAACATAACATAGTTACTGCTGGGGCTCGGCACAACACACCCCTCAAATTAAACTAAGCACACCTGAAATTAAACTATGCAACTAATCCGGTGAACCTTTGCATTAGAAGTTTAGAACCACCATGAGCAATGACACTGCCACCTTACTCGGAGTCCTCGTCCACGTCCTCAACTTCGTCCTTGTCCCTCTTCCTCTTGGCTGATACTTCTTTGCTTGAACCGCCAACTTGGCTCTTGCTCTTCATCCAACCCTTGTAGATATTGAAACAAAGGTAGCCATCCATTGCAGCGTACTGGATGTGGTCTATATCTAGTACATTCCGCTGCCATGCATGATGATGAAACGTGTATGGAGGTTTCTCCAGTTTACCGTACGAAGGATGAACCATGGCTCCTGCCAGGGTCAGCATTGAAAAGGCTGATGAGAGGGCACCAGCCGATTCTTTTGGAGGTCGAAGGGGTTGCCTACAACGAGGCCTATCCGACGCAGGACTTCTTTGTCTTTCTTAAAGTCTACAGTAACGAATTTGACTGTTTTTTCCTCGAGGAAGTTCCTAAAATCCTGGCACTCAACGTCGGCATGGCATATGTGGTAGACCAAGCAAACGTTATGTACGCAAACCTGCATCACGGCGGGCTTCTTCCTCTCTTCGTCCTTTAGGTCCTTCTCTCGTCCCACTGTGGTGTACTCAACATCTAGCCCAGCGACCCACTCATCATGTGAGTTTTCGAACATGCGTCTGAAGCGAGAAAGGCATCCTTTCACCGTCGCAGAAGTACGGGTGTAGATGACGTCGAACTCATCGCCGGTGATGGTTCTAACCTTTTACTCACCGCCGATCGGGGAGATTTGGGACGCCATGGATTTGGGAGGAGGGTTAGGATTAGTGGAACTGCCGTAATGTGAATGGACAGGACGACTAGGAGCGAACCGCCATAGTATTAAAGGACGTGCGAGGGGCAGTAGGGA
This sequence comes from Aegilops bicornis, assembly GCA_021605145.1. Lineage (NCBI taxonomy): Eukaryota > Viridiplantae > Streptophyta > Magnoliopsida > Poales > Poaceae > Aegilops > Aegilops bicornis. The sequence goes on from CM038671.1 coordinate 680,098,825, forward strand.
GCGAACTGCCCGGCGTGCGAACGGCAGGGTAGTGGCTTTCCATTCTCCCATGATACGGGCTTTCGAGAGCCCTTGGATCTGAGATCGAACGGTTGCATGGCGTGATTCTAGACCTATGGGTGAATATCCTATCCTGGAGGGTTATTCTGCAAATTTTCAGCAACTTAGCATGCATTGTTTGATCTCAGATCCAAGGGCTGCCAAGCACCCGTATCATTATCGCGCCTACCACGACCGTCAGCGTCGCTTCATGGGTCGCGCCCTTGGAGATTTAACACGGTGCGTTAGGCTATCCGATGTTGGCATGTCATACATAGTCATCACTTAGTCACTCATACTACAACAAGGTTGGCTATAAGGTTGGCTATAAGTGTATTTTTACTCCTCTCTATCTCTTTCTTCGTACTCCTCCGTCCCATAATATAAGAACGTTTTGACACTAGTGTAGTGTCAAAACGTTCTTATATAATGGGACATGTGAGTACTAGTATTTATTGCATTTGCCAAGGAGTGACCTCTTCCAATGAAATGGTGTTACTAAGTTTGCTTCATTTAATTAGCTATAGACTCAAAATTGTCTTTTCACCTAGGTACAGCGCTTAGCACCGTTTCTTCCTTGGGTCACCAAACTAGTCTCTCTCTTCTTGATTAACTTGCCACATCGGACTTTATGCCTATGTGGCAAGCTTAAGCACCTGTGAGGAACAAGTAAGTACAATAGTGCACTTTACATGGTATTTTTGCATATGTGGAGGAAAGAGAGGCAAGGAAAAAGTGGAGAAGTGGGATCTCATGAAAGAGCCAACCTCTACTACTACATGGTGGAGCATTGGGAGAGGCACCTGTATGGAGGTGGTCAGGAATCGGGAGACTCATACCGGTCAGAGCGCTTGATTAAAATGATAATGGCAAGTCAAATCACGGGGCCCCACCTGTCCAGTGATAACTTCGTTGTCAAATCACACAGACCTCACGTTTGCAGCAGCCTACTCCCTCATCTTCTCGCGTCTATCGAACCGACTAGGCGGAATCGCCCCGCCATCACAAGAGAAAAAGCCCGCCCTCGACTTTTAAATACAACTACTCCCTCTGTCTAGTTGAGTAAGTCATCTTACGAAAACCAAATAATCCCAAAATACTAAGGCGCGGTGCATTAACTTCTACCTCGTTTCTTGTTTCTTCACATATCAACCAATAAGAATCCAATGATATACTTTTTGTGACATAGTAACTCATATTTAGTTAGTCAAATGGATGACCTACAACTACGTGCAGGCCCTATAAATCGAGATGCCTAAAAATAAAAATCCGAGACGGAGAGGGTAGTTCAGCACGTATCTTTTTAGATCAATATAGTCGGGATTCACCAAGGAGCAAAACCAAGTGGTAGGCTGCTCTTGTCGTGTTGGCGTAGCAACTCAAGCAGGTCGATCCGCTTTACGAAATGGCGACACACTTAACAGACCCCTTTGGCGGACATGTGGCTCATCCACCGTCTTGTTCCACGTCACGATGCACCAAATTACAGTTCGGAGAGTGGTTGGAATTGGAGGCACCCGGTCATAGCGCCATGATAGTAGAAATGAGCGATGAGGATCAAATCACAAAGCCCCACCTTTCCGCATTAAAATTTGGGACGGATGAAGCAACCATCATTTCACTCTAGCGCAAGAGCATAAAGAAAAGAGAAAACAATGATGCGTGCGGCAGCTGCCTAGGGCACCCTAGGGTAGGGTCTCCACTCTGAGATCCCATTTTTTGAAAGCGCCTCCATGACAAATCGGCTTCTCCCTCGTCCTCTTGAAGAAAACCGATGATGAGTGCGGCGGTACGGTTTGTAGGAGTACTACGGCGTGCGGGGCCACGTCGTAGTAAAGGGTTTCGAGTCGACGCCTTAAATATGTGTGGGCCGCTTGGTTTTACGGGAACGAGGTAGCATTTTGGGTTCGGGGACCAGTGGAGATATAGCACGTACGAAAAATTGTGGACGTAGGTTCGACCGAAAGGCAATGATGCATGGGCCCTGCATTTTGATATACCCGGGGCCGTGTGAAATTTTCTACTCTACTCAGAACTAGTAAGGTACACATGTATTGAACGCAAGATATTTCGAAACCAAATTATGAATAAATACACACTATAGCACGTAAAGCTTTGAGTCATATATGCATGATGTAGATGTTCGTTTAGTTCTTATAGTTCATCTCATTCAAAATCAATTAGTTTTATAAAATATGTCAAGATTCATGGGGTTGTGCATTGTAAATCATAAAGTAAAAAACAAATAATGGCAATTCATTTAGAAAAAAATAATAAATTATGATACAGAAGATTCTAGAACAAAGGAGAAGTTCTTGTGTTTTGAGGTTTGTGCATTATGCTTAAGTTCAACCATGGAGTCTTCTAAATTGTACATGTGGCAGATCTGGTGGAATGTTGATGATATCCAACGGCCAGTAGTTCTCAGATTTGCCCATCTCTGCACTGTCGGGTTAGCTTCATCCAGCCACCATCTTTCAAAGTTATTGGCACACTATATAGTTCTTGTGCCATAGTTGCATGTTTTAGAAAAAAGCTACTAGTGGGTTGTACTATCTATTTAGGAATAGAAGATGTATACATGGAAGTTGTAGGGAAAGAGGTGACATGGAGGATCTCAATTCCTATGAGTAGGGATTGGAAAAGAGATGTCATTTGGTTCACATCATAGGAACTTTTCTATTGAATCTAGAGATGACATGTATCTCAAGTCCTATGAGGAGGGATTAGTAAAGAGATGTAATTTGGTTCATATCATAGGAACTTTTCAATTGAATATACTCTAATGTTTATTTTCCTTTGAAATTAAGGGAGTATAGGAATCCATTCATATGAACCAAGTGGCTCTAAAGCTATAGAAATGATATCATGTTTATTTCCTTTGAAATGTATAGTATATGAATCTATTCCTATGAACCAATTGGCTCTAAAGGAAAAAAATCCTATAAAAATCATATCATATAGAGTTCCTATGATATTCCTCGACACTAAAGGATGGTTGAAATTGTTGCGGGTGATACGATGGTCTTTCTTTGTAGACTCCTCACCCATCTTTATAGTTACCTCTCGAAGATGAATGAAATGATATATACAGGTATTCTACATGTGCAATTTGGTACACGAAAAACTTCGGTAAAAGTTTGCGAGGTTCTAATTTTCAATAAAGCTATATACCTTTGCATTTCGAATGGAGGGAGCATCTGACGATTGCTAACACTCATGTGGAAGATTTGTGTGTAGGAGGAATGGCTGTTCTGTTAAATGACATGGCAAAACCGACCGTCGGATGCCGATCTAACGGTTCTTATGGCGTTAAATCGGGGAAAAGGCTTGTGGCGACGTTTGTCGGATAATGATTTATGGACACATGCATTGCATTGATACGTGCCCCTCTCTCTCACGCACACGCACCCTCACGAAGTCACAACTCTCCCGAGTCCTCTTGCAGACTTCAAGACGTGGCACCCATCGTCTATCTGCAGGTAGACGTCACGCACATATGTGCTCTTCACACCCTACCCTCAGAACTTCTAAAAAACAAAAGACGGCGCGAACATTTTATTTTAGCTCACACGTCACACACTTATATTATTACTCTTGTGGCGAACGTTCTTTGGGCATAGTATATATTGTACTCTCACGAAGAGAAGCGGTGCACGCACGCACTAGTTCTCTCACACCCACTCGCAGGTACACGTAGGAGCGCATTTTTTTGAAGCCGGTACAACAAAATCACTCCACTATATATAAAAGCAGGAGCCTTAGCGCTTGCTTTACTAGGGTTCCTCTCGTTCACTCTCTCATGCTCTCCAGATCTAAGCAAGACATAGGTGGCGACACTCTCTCTCTCTCTCTCAGCTCACGGCTGGTCACAAATCCGGCCGGACAACCTCGACCAGGGCAGGGGGTGTAGGTGCATCGTTCACGCTGTCGTCGGCGGCGAGGGAGGAGACCAACGGCTGCCCGCGCGTCCCGATCGGCGGCCGTGCCGTTCTCTCCGAGAGAGCGCCGGCTCGGGAGGGCCTCCGACCCCTTCTTCCTCCCTGCGGTATTGTGGCCAAGATGCAGCCTCCCGACGCCGTCTTTGCCACATGCCGACGACCCTCAGGTATATATTCCTTCGAAACCTGCCTTGCTCTACTGCCCCAGCTCTTCCCCCTTCGTGTGGATCCTTTTCTACTTCAGTCCGTTGTTCCAAAGCCACCTAGACTTTTACTATTATTAGAAGTAAAGCTAGTTCATACAGTCAACTCAAAGCGTTGGTTCAAACAGGGAAGAAAGTGGGAAAGTTGTAGCATGAATCTAGGACTTGGTTCTAAGAGGAAACGGGGGAAAGTAGTAATATCATCCTTTATTTAAATAACCGTATTTCATATTTGCGCAAACAGGGATATACATCTCCATATCGTTTCGGGATATACATCTCCGTATCGTTTCTATCCGGCAATCAAAAGCACACACCTCGGTTTTAGTACAATCACAAAAATGAGATGGCTATCCCTCATTGCCATCGTCTAACCTCCTGTCTTCAAGGTATCCCTACATTGGTAGGAACTAAGGTAGAATGACCAACGCAATCTAAACAAAGCTGATTCGTACGTTTTACTTCCTGATTGCAGTGCAGGGACGAGCTTAAATTTAGTGGAATGCACAAGAATTTCACCTGGTCAAGATTACCTTTGCATGGTTCGATTCAGCATTCCAATTTGAGACCACAATTATAATTGGTTATTCTGGAATGAGAGAACCTAACTTGGTGGCAACAAGAAAAAACCAGAGTGAACTCCAGGAAATTTAAGCCTGCCGGGAGGCCCTTTGCTCAGAGAAGCCTTGCTTGTTTTTTCCTGATTTGTAAACCTTCTCACAACTTTGTCTTTTCTTTGTGAACTAGTATATGTTTGTTATGTTCTATGAATCATTGAGATGTATAAAACTGCTTAACTTATGCTTTTCAAGATTTTTTATGAAGACGAGTTTAATGTGAGTGTTCCACATGAGCTACCGGACTAGCTTAACGTTTGGAATTTATTACATTGTGGCCTCAATTAACTGCATGAACCACTGTAACAAGATACATAGTTGCTTATATGATTCACGGGCACACAAAAGTAGCAGCAGTTCCCATAGACGGATTCAAACAGAGTACTAGCCCCAGAGGGGTCGATATATAACAGGCAAGGTTCAGATAATTAGACACAATCCAAACTACTATTAAACACTAGCTGGGGCAACTATTTCATGCCTCGATCTAATTTGGGCTAGACACAAGACGGACCTTGCCATGAACATCATCGAGGACGTCCAGTAGCAGCTCAATCCTATGAACCTTCATGAAGACAAGCTTGTAGCCTTGCCACTGATAAACTTGTTTGGGGAGGCATGCCACGTCATCTTCCCACGTAAGCTTGACAAGAACAGTATGCCTCACAAACGAAGGAGTAGCTTTGAACTTCTTGTGCTTCAGTACACCCTGGACAACACACCTGACAACAGTGAGGCTGGAATACACCTCTTCATTGGTATAACCGCAAATGGCTTCCAGGATCCAACAGCCTAAGAACTCTGTTTTCCCAGTGCGTATATTCAGGTCGTCCGCCTCATAGCGAGTGACATGCACAACCACACAATCCTTCTGTGCATCAGGGCTCTAATTGAAGCGAAACAAATTCTGAATTACTTTTCAAAGATAAGAAACACAAGTTATTTAAACCACTATGTATAGCATGGCATCGAAGCTAATAAAATTTTGCATTATTAATCACCACATAATTCCTTTTCTAAAAAAATCACCACATACTTAGATGAAAAACCACAATCGAGATCAGCAAAGAAGGAAATCACCTTGGGAAGCTCAGCGGGGGGGGGGGGGGACACATCCTCGAAGGGGGAAAACTGCTCCTGCAGTGCCACGGGGGTTGTAACCTCAAACATGGCGTTGACCATCTCAGTAGTGGCTGTGAGCGTATCTGGGGTCGGCTCGGTGCTTGCCTCCATCTTCTTGGAGCTCTCTGTCTCGTGGGGATCAGCCTCCCGCGTCTGCTCCAATATCGGCAGATCTTTGCCTGGTTCTCCTTGGTCCATCATGAAACTGACGAATACTAGGAGACCACTGAAAGGAAAACACAATCGCAATGACAATGAAACAAAAAGAGAGTGAGGATCGATTCTTTGCTTTGCAAAAGTTCTTTTTTTCTACGAACAAAAATATACCAACATCACGGATCCGCTTACCTTCCCTTCGTTGGGAGAGAAGAAACGATGGCAGAGATCACGAGTGTTGCCTTTCTTGAAGACGGTGAGGGAGAAGGGGATTCAGCGAAGAGTGAAATGATGGTTGCTTCGTCCGTCAAACTTAGACTGCGGTGAGGTGGGGTTTTGTGATACGACTGCTCGTTACTACCGCGCTACGACCGGGGTGACTCTCCGCCTGCATACTGCCTTCTAATTCGGTGGATGGCATTTGGGCCCACGCGGTGCATGGCCCGCATGTCGGTGAACAAAAGTATAACGACATTCAGTAGAGGGAGACGTTTCCATGACCTAGGAGGAGCCAGAAGCGGTAGAGTGTCTCCACTGTACTAGTAGTAATTGTTTTTCTCGGTAGCTGTAGAGTGTCTCCACTGTACTAGTAGTAATTGTTTCTCTGGGCCCAAGACAAAACAGCCAATCCACACTAGTAAATAGTAAATCAATTCAAAAGGCGCTACGCACACCCAAAGACACCGCCCCCAAAAGAAGAACATGGGTGCTCTTCTTCCTCCTCGCTCCCACCCACCTCACGTCATTTCGCTCCACTCGTACCCCAAATTCCTCACCTCACTCCTCTGAAAACCCCAACTCCCTTCTTCCTCACTCCTCTGAGAAAACCCCAGCTCCCCTTCTTCTTTGCTACTTTTCTACAACTAGGCTCGTCATTCGTTACTCTGCTCAAATCCGTGGCCTTGTGACGCCCTCGAGGAAAATGGAGTCGGTGACCCCAAAGACTAAGAAGATGAGGCTCCGCCGGTGGCCTTTGTTGTAGATCCTGCACCCGGCAGTGCAAAGAGAAGCGGCGACCCCACCCCCACCGGATCCCAGGAACCCGTAGAATCTCGGATGGACCGCATCAGCGATCTCCCGGACGCCATCCTTGGGGAGATCATCTCGCTTCTACCCACCAAGGATTGCGGCCGCACCCAAGTCCTCTCAATTCGGTGGCGCCCTCTATGGCGCGCCGTGCCCCTTAATCTCATTGTAAATCGGCTATCTCTCTTCAATGATTTTGAAATCCCAGAGCCATCATCTCCTCCCACCAGGCTCCGTTCAAAGCCTCTGCATCCCGTCATGCTACACGAGCAAGCATACCATGCCTGCATGGTGGGCCTCGCTGAAATCCCAATTCACAGAACTACAGCTGCTTGAGTTCTACTATTCCCTGAAATCATATACCACATACCGAACGCCATGAACTTGTGCTCTCAAAGACCGATGTCCATCTCGCGGTTTTCCTCCTCTCTCCACACCGCCACCTTTGCGTTGTGCTACCTACCAGACAATCTGATACTAAACCTTCGACTCCCATTTCTCAAGAATCTTTCACTTGTGCAGGTTCGTATATCGGAGGCCTCATTGCACAACATCATCCACTCCGATTGCCTGCTTATTTGGAGTGCTTGGTGCTTGTTTTCCTGATTAGAATCAGTTGTCTCCAAATAAAGTCGCCTAACCTTGTAAGAATTGGAATTTCTTTTGACGGAAGGTAGCTCATCATCCAAGATGCCCCTTCACTTCAGAGGTTGATCCTTGATTCTAGTTATTCACCGTTGCAAATAACCGTCCTCTCTGCGCCTAAACTGGAGACCTTGGGTGTAATACATGATCTCTGTGCTCATTTCAATATGGTGTTTGGCTCCACAGTTCTTCAGGTACTTTATATTATCATCTACTCTTGTAACCATAAGCTGCATTTTAAATTTCTGAGCGTAATTTATATATCATCTTGGAGTACACATTTTGTACTAATATTAAGTTCTATGCTCAATGAAGAGTTTCTCCATGGATGGCCTATCAATGGTGCTGGATTACATCAAGATCTTATATATCCAAATGAATAGTTTTGATCTGAACAAGATTATTGGCTTGCTGCAATGTTTTCCATGTCTGGAGAAGTTGTATATAAAGGTGATAATTTCACGTACATTGGAAGCCCGCATATAGTGTACTAGAATTAACCGTTCAGCTGTTGCTCTTTTGACACTCTTCTTTTAGACATTAACTGTTTTCAATCTTCATGTCTATTTAGGCAACAGGACAGGGTAAGAAAGTTATAACCAATCGGTGGATTCGTAAGCATCGGGATTTTCTCACTTCTCATGAGATTCGATTGAAGACAATAACGCTAGAACGATATGTAGCCAACCGTGCAAACACAAGATATGTCACATTCTTCCTGCTGAATGCGAGGTTACTATTGTCCATCAGGCTTAAGTTTATCAGCAACATGGTTTTGTGGACGGGTATGTCGAAGAGCAAAAAAGGAGTTTGAATGGGCAAAAGAGCTTACGAGCGTGCGGGCTTCTATTTACAACATATTGTGGTCATAATCCAAAGAATTTTACGACCGGGATATTCATTCTATGGACTGACCGATCCATTTGGTGTATCGCCGAAAAGCAGTCTTTGAAGTTAGATGTTGTTGCCCTTTTCAATCTGGTTTTTTTGTAAACACGATGAACAATCAACCCTCGTGCTTTTGTACAGTTTGTAAGCTGGAGTTAGATGTTCCTGCCCTTTTCAACTCGGTTGTGACTGTCATATTTTCTTTGAAACAAGGCAAATGGCTTGCCATTCGTTTAATTTAGAGTGAAATATTGTAAAAAAATCACAACCAAGGGAAATAACATCACTCACGCCGGCTGCTTGAGCTCACTGTGCATTACAGAAGCCAAGTGATTAGCCCCCACCAGCACCCACAAACTTATTTCGAACTAGCACATCAAATGGGCTGTAAATTTTCATAGGAAAGGCTGCATGACCGTGATGATTTGGATTACGACATTTGGGACCCATGAGGAAATAGCCTATCCAAGGTGGTGTCGACTTACTAGCGGTCAAGAAATGATTCTGCCTACCAGCCGTTGGATTGACATCCAACATCTGTCGTGTATCTTCTATCTCTTGTCTTCTTCTTCCTCCAGCCGCCCAAACCAAAACACCCCGTCGACTCCGCCTGCTCCCGCCTCCCATGGCTGGCTGCGCCTCCGCCACCCTACCGTACGTACCCTCCAACGTTGGCCAGTCCCTCACTCTATTCACCCACACGTCCTGTTATTCTCCAGCGATGTCAGCCCCAACACGCACCCATGCCCGAACTAGTCAACCCTCGTACTCCCCTCCGCTTGCGACTGTACCGGCGCATCTTCGACGGCTCATGTTCGTTCCTTCCGAGGCCTCGCCGTCGTCCTCCGCCTTGCGGCCTTAGTTCGCTCGCCGTGCGCGGTGCGCCTCCCTCTTGTGTTGTCAACATCGTCAACAACCGAGAGGAAAGAGGAGATGACCGTACGTGGAGAGGATGACAGTAGGGACCCACCAGCGTCATGGCGATGCATAAGCAAGTGCCTCTATAGTACAAGCCCAAAAATATGGTTCCTCCTAATGGTTGGACATCCGGGGCTCACGCCATTGTCAACGTAGTCAATAAACGAGAGAATTATCAGACGAGCGGGTGACACTGTGGACCCAAAGCAAGTCGCGCAGTTTTTTTTGAGGAAAAGCAGTTGTTATTTATACTAGTTTTAGCGACGGATAAGGGTAACAACCGGGCTGTGCGGGGGCTGTGGCCCGTCTAGCCAGGGTTTTATTTATGTTTACCACATCATGAGCCTAGTTGTGTTTTTTTATTGCTGAAAATGGCTAGCCTACTTCTATTTTTTAAAAAGAAATACCCAAACAAGGCCTACTTGCTTTATCGGCCCTGCTGGGCTGCAAATCTTTCAAGACGATGAGAGTTTCATTCGGTTTGCCCAGAAATGGCCTGTACATTTTTAAAACACATCAAACCGGGAATTAGTTTCAATTTTTTTTCATTAAATTTTCTTAAATTCCACTGATTTTTATGCATGGACAATTATTTGGATTTTATATTTATATAAATTATTTTTCAAAATAGTTTGAATGTGAATCAATATTTCTGGATTAAAAATAGTTGACCGCTTTTGAAATATGCAAAATTTTGTATACTTTTTAACCGTGGCCACAATATGGGGTGTAATGCTAACAAAAGAAGACGGGCTCAAAAAACCTTAAGAATTAGCAAATGGGCTGTACATTATTAGAAATAATGGCAGATGGGCTGCATCTTTGTTTTCCACAGATTTGAGGCTGACTTGTGCGCCTACTACGAGGTTGACGCGTATGCTTTCATAAAAAAGGTTGACGCACACGCATACGCCTGTCAACTTAGTAAACACACGAGAGTGGATTTGTTGGATGTCCATCCAACGACTGTCGTGCTTCTTCAATCTCTGCTCTTCATGCTCCAGCCGCTCAAACAAGCGCCGGCGGGACTGCCTGCTCCCTCCTCCCGCGGCCGGCTATGCTGCTGCGCAGGCCTCACGGCCCCATCATACTCCCATCCCTGGCCTAGCCATCCCTCTACTCACCCACACATGCTGTTATTCTCCAGCGACGGCAGACGAACCAGTAAACCCTCGTACTCCTCCGTGTGGGAAACAACTGCCGAGTATTCCCTGGCTCTGTGTTGTTCCCTTCCTAGGCCTCGCCTCGTCCACCGCCCTGGTCCTCTCGGCGTGGCCTGGTCAACATGGTCAATGAATGACATCCATCGGAAGTGGACTGTACATGGAGAGGCTCACAACTGGGTCCACGGCCACACGCAAGGAAATGCCTCCTTATTACGCGTAAAATAATGATTCCTCCACCTGACAGCTAGGACCCACAGGAAGGGCCTCTGTATTTCACAAAAAAACGTCCCCCCGCTGACAGGTCGGACCCACCAGCTATATCTTCGCATGCAAGGAAGTGCCTCCTTATTACGCCAAAAAATGAATACCCCCTGCTAGCTGGGACCCACCATATTGTTGGGCTGACTTGTGGGCCTACTAAGTTGGCCAGGGGACGGAGGGCTTTGTCAACTTAGTCAATACTCGATGACCGTATGATGTCCATCCAACGGCCATAGTGCTTCTTCGACCTTTGGTCTTCTTGCTCCGGCCCAAAGCGGCCGGTCGTGTGCCGCCTGCTCCTGCCTCCCGTGGCCGGCTGTGCTACCGCCTGCTCCTGCCTCCCGTGGCCCGGCTCCGCGCCGTCCCCTTCGTAGGCCTCGCCGTCGTCCACCGCCGTAGTGCTCTCGCCGCGGCATGGTAAATGTGGTCAACGACCGACTTCCATCGGAAGAAATCTTTGTCACGTGGAGAGGTGGCAATTTGGGTCCACGGCAGCCGCAAGGAAGTGCCTCCTTATTACGCGGAAAATAATTATTCCTCCACCTGACAGCGGGGACCCACCGGACGGGCCAACAGTATTTTGTGAAAAAAATCATTTCCCCCTGACTGCTGGGACCCACCGGACGGGCCACCGTATTTTGCAAAAAAAACATTCCCCCCGCTGTCAGCTCGGACCCACCGGAAGAGCCTCCTTATTACGCATAAAAAAATGAATACTCCCCCAGCTAGCTGGGACCCACCTTGGTGGGAAGCTGTCTTGTGGGCCTACTAAGTTGACGGGGACGAAGGGCTTTCTCAACTTAGTCAATATGAACGATTCTAGCTCCAGTGACCGTACGATGTCCATCCAACGGCCATAGTGCTTCTTCAACCTCTGGTCTTCTTGCTCCAGCCGCCCAAATCAGCGCCGGTCGTGCCACATGCTCCTGCCTCTCGTGGCCGGCTGTGCTACTGCGGAGGCCTCACCGCCCCTTACTATTCCCACCGCTGGCCAGGCCCTGCGGCGACGGCAGCCTCACACCGCAGCCAAACCAGTGAACCCTCGTACTCCTCTCCGTGCGGGCTTCCACTGCCGCTTCTTCCCCGGCTCCGCGTCGTCCCCTTCCTAGGCCTCGTCGGCGTCCACCGCCGTGGTGCTCTCCGCGCAGCGTGGTCAACGTGGTCAAGGAACGACTTCCTTCGGAAGAGTATCAGACGTGGAGAGGCCGACAATTTGGGTCCAAGGCCACATCCCAGTTTTTTGTGATTTGCCAAGTAAGTCGCATTGTCGTGCTGTTGGGCTGCAAATCTTTCAAGACGAGGAGAGATTTCATTCGGCTGGCCGAGAAAATGGCCCATCAGTAATGAGAAATGGGCTGTACATTTTTAAAACACATCAAACCGGCAATTAGTTTCAAATATTATTTTTCATTTCAAGATTTTAAATTACATTAATTTTTATGCATGGAGAATTTGTTGGATTTTATATTGATATACATTTATTTTTAAAATCAGTTTGAATGTGAGTCGAAATTTAGGGATTAAAAACAGTACGGACCACAAAGAAAAAAGCAAAATTTCGAATAAAATTTTAACCGTGGCCAAAATATGGTCTCTAATGAAAAAAAAAATAATATGGGCTCCAAAAAAACCTTAAGAATTAGCAAATGGGCTTTAAATTATTAGAAATAATGGCAGATGGGTTGTATGCTGTTTTCCACAGATTTGAGGCTTTCCTAAAAAAAAGGTTGACGCACAAGTAGTGACGATTGGATGTCCATCCAACGGCCGCCGTGCTTCTTCAATCTCTGCTCTTCCTGCTCCAGCCGCTCAAACAAGCGCCGGGACTGCACTGCTCCCTCCTCCTCATGGCCGGCTGTCTTTGCCTTGAGCCTCACCGCCCCACCGTACTCCCATCGCTGGCCTAGCCATCCCTCTACTCACCCACACTGCTGTTATTCTCCGTGACGGCGGGCAGACAGTAATCCCTCGTACAGTCGTACTCCCCTCCGCGTGGGAAACAACTGCTGAGTCTTCCCTGCATCCGTGTCGTCCCCTTCCTAGGCCTCGCCGTCGTCCACCGCCATGGTGCTCTCGATGCGGCGTGGTCAATGTGGTCAACGACCGACTTCCATCGGAAGAGTACTGTGCATGGAGAGGTCGATACCGGGTCCACGGCCGCAAAGAAGGAAGTGTCTCCTTATTATGCGCAAAATAATTATTCCTCCACCTGACAGCGGGGACCCACCGGACGGGCCACCGCATCTCGTGAAAAAAATCGTTTCCCCCCTGACTGCTGGGACCCACCAGCTACACCTTCGCACGCAAGGAAGTGCGTCCGGGCAAAAAAAACGATTCGCCTCCCTGACTGCTGGGACCCACCAGCTACATCTTCGCACGCAAGGAAGTGCGTCCGGACAAAAAAACGATTCGCCCCCCTGACTGCTGGGACCCACCAGCTACATCTTCGCAGCAAGGAAGTGCACGGCGGTCGGGACCCACCTGGTCGAAGCGCACGTGGCGTTGTCATTCTGGTGTGAACGTGTACGTACATATATACTGGTGGATGTAGAGGCGCGCACGTGTCATAGTAGAGGCGCGCACGTAGCATGTACACGTACATACAACGGCCAGGGTGCAGGAAAGAAAATACGGCCACGTATGTGTACATACGGGCGGGGTCTCAAACGCCTACTCGCGCATACGTACGGCGAGGGCTCGTGTACATGGCTGGGTCGGAACAGAGAAACATCATCGTCGTCGTCTTCATGGGGAAGCAACGGAATGCGTCGTGTTCATGGGGAGGAAACGAAATGCGTCGTGTTCATCGGGAGGCAACGAAACGTGTGGGAGCCAACCGGCTGGGTCGGAACGTAATGTGTGGTCGTGTTCATCGGGAGGGATTGGACGGAACAGGTGATGGAAACGAGGCCTGGCGTACCGCGGAACGGAGGAAACGGACCTCCTACGTTCGGAACGGGGTCCTGTTGATCGGAAGGGGTGTGGCGTACTGCAAAACGGAGGAAACGGACTACGGTCGAAACGGGGGTCCTGTTGATCGGGAGGGGTGTGGCGTACCGCAAAACGGACGAAACAGACCTCCTACGGTCGAAACGGGGGTCCTGTTGATCGGGAGGGGTGTGGCGTACCGCAAAATGGACGAAACGGACTTGTGTTGGAGCGCTATGGTCGAAACGGGGGTCCTGTTCATCGGGAGGGGTGTGGCGTACCACAAAACGGGACTCCACGGGATACTGTTCATCGCCACCGTCGACCTCCTCCAGCCTCCACGGGCTACCGTCGACCTCCTCCAGCCTCCACGGGCTCTGATAATCCCCAAGTGCAGGAATCATCGTAGCAATTCCCAAAGGTGGAAGTGATAAGTATGGAGTGTCGAACCCACAAGGAGCTAAAGGTAAGATCAATATTCTCTCAAGCCCTATCTGCCACTAATACGACTCTCGTGCAATCAACGTTTGCTTCCAACTAGAAACAAGAAATAAAACTGTGTTGTGGGTATAAAGAGGATAACTTTGTATGATATCGGAGAGCTAAAATATAAAAATAGGTGCTGTTGTCATAAAGTTAGAATATATTACTAAATAATATAAATAGCGAGTGTGGAATAATGGTGGATCGGTGTGCGGAATTGTCTTAAGCAATTGTTAACAAGATCGATAGTCGTCATTGCAATTTCATATGAGGGAGAGGCATAAACTAACATACTTTTCCTACTTGGATCATATGCACTTATGATTGGAACTCTAGCAAGCATCCGCAAATACTAAAGATTCATTAAGGTAAAACCCAACCATAGCATTAAAGCATCAAGTCCTCTTTTATCCCATACGCAACAACCCCCTTACTCGGGTTTGTGTTTCAGTCACTCACGCAACCCACTATAAGTGAATCATGCACGTATTGCAACACCCTACAGCGGGAATCCCTCACGCTTGCGCGACACGGAGGGCACCATAGGACAGCACCAATAATAAAACATACAACTCGTACCAATCTAGATCATCAATCAACTCAAGGACAAAAGATATCTACTCAAAACATCATAAGATGGCAACACATCATTGGATCATAATATGTGGCATAAAGCACCATGTTCAAGTAGGGATTACAGCGGGGTGTGGGAGAGTGGACCGCGTAAAAGAGATGAGGATGGTGATGATGATGGTGATGTTAATGAAGACGATCACCGTGGCAATGATTCCCCTCCCGATGGCACTCCGGTGCCACCAAGAGAGAGGAGGAGAGGTTCTCCCCCTTGTGCTTCCTCCTCCATGGCTTTCCCCCTCTGGTCCTTGGCCTTCATGGTGATGATGGCCCCTCCGAGATCCTCCTCCATGGCCTCCGGGATGATGGCCCCGGCAGTGCCGAGAGGGCCTAGATTGATTTCTCGTGGCTACAGAGGCTTGCGGCGGCGGAACTTCCAATCTAGGTTAATTCCCGAAGGTTTCTGTATTTATAGGAATTTTTGGCGTTGGTTTCACGTCAGGAAGGTCTCTGGGCTGTCCACGAGATAGGGGGGTGCGGCCCCCACTCTCGTGGGCAGCCTGGGACTCTTCTGGCCCAACTCCGATGCTCCGTGGTCTTCTTTTGGTCCATAAAAATCCTCAAAAATTGGCACGTCAATTGGACTCCGTTTGGTATCCCTTTTACGTAAAACACTAAAACAAGGAGAAAAGCGAAGCCTTTGGGCTCTAGGTTAATAGGTTAGTCCCAAAAATCATATATAATGGCATATAAATGCATATAAATCATCATAGATGGATAAAATAATAGCATGAATACTTCATAAACTATAGATACGTTGGAGACGTATCAGCATCCCCAAGCTTAATTCCTGCTCGTCCTCGAGTAGGTAAATGATAAAAGAAATAATTTATGAAGTTTGAATGCTAGCAGGTGCACAAGTTTGATCAAAGATAATTTCAATCACCTCTTCTAGCATCAATATGTGTCATAATAGTAGCTTATCTCATAAAACTTTTCATGATCAAGTAACAATCTATTCACAATGTCAAGTATGGTTCAGAAACTTCATTGAGAACTAACAAACTATAGTCTCAGCCATTGAAGCAATTGCAATTTATCATAACATCAGAAAGAGTAAAAATAGAGCTTTTCAGCAAGTCCACATACTCAACTATCATATAGTCTTCTACAATTGCTAACACTCACGCAATACTTGTGGTTATGGAGTTTCAATGGACCTTTGAGAAAGATAGGGGATTATTGTGTTGCCTCCCAACGTATTCACCTTTAGGTGATGTCAACAATAATAGCCCATTCTAACTTACATCCAATTGGATATATATATATCATGATCTTTCAAACACGAGGGGCTTGCCAAAGGATAAAATGAAAAAGGGAAAGGTGAGGATCACCTTGACTCAAGCATAAAGTAAAAACATAAAGTAAAAGATAGGCCCTTCGCAGAGGGAAGCAGAGGTTGTCATGCGGCGTTTAGGGTTGATGCACAAAATCTTAATGCAAAAGAACGTCACTTTATATTGCCCTTGTATGTGGACCTTTATTATGCAGTCTGTCGCTTTTATTACTTCCACAACAAGATCGTACAAAGCTTATTTTCTCTGCACTAATAAGTCATACATATTTAGAGAGTAATTTTTATTGCTTGCACCGATGACAACATAAACCATTACGTTGTCTTCCTTTTCCAACGTCAACTCTTTTAGCATGTCATACTTAATGAGTGCTCCCAATCATAAAAGATGTCCAAGATAATATATTTGTATGTGAACCTCTCTTTCCTTATTACTTCCTATTAATTGCAACGATGACCAAAACTACGTTTGCCAACTCTCAACAAATTTTATGCCTCATACTTTCTATGTGTGAAGTCATCACTAACCAAGTTATAAGCATATGAAACATATAAAAATTTAGATTTATGACATTCAATTCATTCCCCCATTTACTAATAGGATATACATGAAGCACATAAGTAAATGACAAACTACTCCAAAAGATATGAGTGAAGGCCACTGAGTAGTCAAGTAATTAACTAGCCATGGGAGGGTTCCCCCTTTTTTATTCAATAATTCAGATCCAATGATTTTATTCAAACAGCAAGTAAAACAAAATAAAATGACATTGCAAGGATAGCACAACTCATGTGAAGAAGCAAAAACTTAGGCTCAACCGATACTAACCGATAGTTGTTGAAGAAGAAAGGTGGGATGCCTAACGGGGCATCCCCAAGCTTAGATTCTTTTGGTCCATAAAAAATCCTCAAAAATTGGCACGTCAATTGGACTCCGTTTGGTATCCCTTTTCTATAAAACACTAAAACAAGGAGAAAACAGAAACTGGCACTAGGCTCTAGGTTAATAGGTTAGTCCCAAAAATCATATAAAATGGCATATAAATGCATATAAATCATCATAGATGGATAAAATAATAGCATGAATACTTCATAAATTATAGATACGTTGGAGATGTATCAGGCTCTTGTTCATCCAGCCTCCACCGCGCGCTACTCCACCGGCTACTGTTCAACCACCGCTCCACCGTCTACTGTTCATCCAGCCCTCCACCGTCTACTGTTCATCCAGCCCTCCACACCACGGGGTCCTGTTCAACCACCCCTCCACGGCCACTCCTCCACCGTCTACTGTTCATCCAGCCCTCCACACCACGGGGTCCTATTCATCCAGAGGCAACGCCATCGCCATCGCTCATCCAACCCCCCTTGCAACGCTCACTTTGTTCATCCAATCGACGGCTTGATTAGCGGCAGATGGCGAAGAATCGCTCCATCGGGTTCGATTAACGACCATTGATCGATCTCTCGGGTTCAAGAACGCCAGCGTAACTGCGGCAATCGCCGGGTTGATTAGAGCCCAACGCCTCGCTTCGGGTTCGATTAGAGCCAACACCTCGCACTTGTACGAGAAAGCGCGCATCGCTTCGGCCCCCGACCTCCCACCGTAACCGCAACTCCCGAAATTTTCCTCCCCTCTCTTCTACCACGGTTTTTCCGTCATGGACGGCCCAAAGAATGTCATGCAGCTGCGTCTACGGCCCGCCTGTGACGAAAAGCCCATTTACATCATGATTTTTTGTCATAGAAGTAGGAGCCCACCACATTTATGATGATACCGGGTTTTGTCACAATTATCGTCATAGAAGTGTCATATGTATGACAAAAAAATTTCTTTCGGCCCAAAATGTCACGGATGTGTCTTTTTTTTGTAGTGTATAAAGATCATGCATATAAGAGTTCAACAAAGACCCAAATAGTATTCATTGAGAGATCTGATCATAAACTCACAATTCATCGGATTCCAACAAACACACTTCAAGAAGTCATTACATCAAATAGATCTCCAAG
Organism: Aegilops bicornis; assembly: GCA_021605145.1. Classification (NCBI taxonomy): domain Eukaryota; kingdom Viridiplantae; phylum Streptophyta; class Magnoliopsida; order Poales; family Poaceae; genus Aegilops; species Aegilops bicornis. The sequence continues at coordinate 680,117,155 of CM038671.1, forward strand.
AACATCGAGGTGAACATTGTATTGAAGATCAAAAAGAGAGAAGAAGCCATCTAGATACTGCCTACGGAGTACGGACCCGTAGGTCTGTGGTAAACTACTCACGCATCATCGAAGGAGCACCAATGAGGATGATGAACCCCTTCGTGATCGTTTCCCCCTCTGGCAAGGTGCCGGAAAAGGCCTCTAGATTGTATCTCGTGGTTCTGGAACTTGCGGCGGCTGGAATTGTGTTTCGACGACTCCCCTAGGGTTTCTGGAATATTTGAGTATTTATAGAGCTGAGAGGCGGTGGAGGGGGTGCCTGTGGGCCTCACTACCCAATAGGGCGCGCCTGGGGTCCCTGGCATGCCCTGGTGCCTAGTGGACCCCATAGGGCCCCTTAGGTGAACATCTTGGGCCTCCTGGGTGTCTTCTGGGTAGAAAAAAATCTCCCAAAAGTTTCGTTCCATTTGGAATTCATTTGATATGGATATTATATGAAGTAAAAAAACAAGCAAAAAAAACAGACACTGTGCACTATGTCAATAGGTTAGTCCCAAAAATGATATAAAGTTGATAGTAAATGAATATAAAACATCCAAGAATGATACTTTAATAGCAAGTGATACGTCTCCAACGTATCTATAATTTTTGATTGCTCCATGCTATATTATCTACTGTTTTGGACATTATTGGGCTTTATTATTCACTTTTATATTACTTTTGGGACTAACCTATTAACCGGAGGCCCAACCCAGAATTGCTGTTTTTTTGCCTATTTCAGAGTTTCGCAGAAAAGGAATATCAAACGGAGTCCAAACGGAATGAGACCTTCGGGAACGTGATTTAGAACGAATATGATCCAGGAGACTTGGACCCTACGTCAAGAAATTAAGGAGGAGGCCACGAGGTAGGGGGGCGCGCCCTCCACCCTCGTGGGCCCCCTATTGCTCCACCGACGTACTCCTTCCTCCTATATATACCTACGTACCCCCAAACGATCAGATACGGAGCCAAAAACCTAATTCCACCGCCGCAACTTTCTGTACCCACGAGATCCCATCTTGGGGCCTGTTCCGGAGCTCCGCTGGAAGGGGAATCGATCATGGAGGGCTTCTACATCAACACCATAGCCTCTCCGATGAAGTGTGGGTAGTTTACTTCAGACCTTCGGGTCCATAGTTATTAGCTAGATGGCTTCTTCTCTCTTTTTGGATCTCAATGCAATGTTCTCCCCCTCTCTCGTGGAGATCTATTCGATGTAATCTTCTTTTGTGGTGTGTTTATTGAGACCGATGAATTGTGGGTTTATGATCATGATTATCTATGAACAATATTTGAATCTTCTCTGAATTCTTTTATGTATGATTGGTTATCTTTGCAAGTCTCTTCGAATTATCAATTTGGTTTGGCCTACTAGATTGATCTTTCTTGCAATGGGAGAAGTGCTTAGCTTTGGGTTCAATCTTGCGGTGTCCTTTCCCAGTGATAGTAGGGGCAGCAAGGCACGTATTGTATTGTTGCCATCGAGGATAACAAGATGGGGTTTTTATCATATTGCATGAATTTATCCCTTTACATCATGTCATCTTGCTTAAGGCGTTACTCCATTTTTATGAACTTAATACTCTAGATGCATGCTGGATAGAGGTCGATGTGTGGAGTAATAGTAGTAGATGCGGGCAGGAGTCGGTCTACTTATCTCGGACGTGATGCCTATATACATGATCATACCTAGATACTCTCATAACTATGCTCAATTCTGTCAATTGCTCAACAGTAATTTGTTCACCCACCGTAGAATACTAATGCTCTTGACAGAAGCCACTAGTGAAACCTATGGCCCCCGGGTCTATCTTCATCGTATTAATCTTCCAACACTTAGTTATTTCCTTTGCTTTTTACTTTGCATCTTTATCACAAAAATACCAAAAATATTATCCTATCATATCTATCAGATCTCACTCTCGTAAGTGGCCGTGTAGGGATTGACAACCCCTTATCGCATTGGTTGCAAGGATTTATTTGTTTTGTGTAGGTGCGAGGGACTCGCATAGCCTCCTACTTGGATTGATACCTTGGTTCTCAAAAACTGAGGGAAATACTTACGCTACTTTGCTGCATCACCCTTTCCTCTTCAAGGGAAAACCAACGCAGATGCTCAAGAGGTAGGAAGAAGGATTTACGGCGCCGTTGCCGGGAGGCCTACATAAAAGTCAACATACCAAGTACCCATCACAATCCCTTATCTCCCGCATTACATTATTTGCCATTTGCCTCTCGTTTTCCTCTCCCCCACTTCACCCTTGCTGTTTTATTCGCCCTCTCTTTTCCGTTTGCCTCTTTTTCACTTGCTCTTTGTTTGCTCGTGTGTTGGATTGCTTCTTTGTCACGATGGCTCAAGATAATACCAAATTATGTAACTTTACCAATACCAACAATAATGATTTCCTTAGCACTCCGATTGCTCCTCTTACCAATACTGAATCTTGTGAAATCAATGCTGCTTTGTTGAATCTTGTCATGAAAGATCAATTCGCCGGCCTTCCTAGTGAAGATGCCGCTACTCATCTAAATAGCTTCATTGATTTGTGTGATATGCAAAAGAAGAAAGATTTGGACAATGAGGATAAGAAGGCAAACATCCTCACCGAAGAAACCCACAAGACCCCCGGCAAGGTCCTCGCCGGGGACGCCTGCGTGCCACGGCAAGACCCTTGCCGGGCCACCCGGCAAGACCCTCGCCAAGTGCGCCGACAGGGCCACTGCCAGGCCCGCACCAGCCAAGTCTCCACTGCTGTTCGCATGCAGCTGCCGACCCAACCAGCTGGGCAGGCACCTGCGTGGCAACATGCAACCCTTCGCGGAGACTCCACCACCGTGCCACCTCAGCTGCCTGCCTGCCTACATGGCGCCCCATGCATCGCTGGCCAGGGCGCGTGTCTAAGCAAGGAGGAGCGGCGACGACTGGGACATGCCTCGCCCCCGTCTCCCAATAAAGAAAGAGGACACCCAAGCTATGCATTTAATGCATCTTGTCCTGTAATACGAGGGATAACCTCGCAACACTGTACACCTTTCCACCTCCTGTGTGCCAATGTGGCAACCCCTTTTTCCTATAAAAGGAGGCCCGAGGCGACCAGGAGAAGGATTCGGCTCTTTCGAACCTAGCAGCTTGATATTGTTAAATTGAAGCTATTTCCTTTTTCGCTTAGAGATCGTGCTAAAGCTTGGTTTTCGTCTTTGCCAAAAAATAGTATTGATTCATGGAATAAGTGCAAACTGCAAGGATGCTTTTATCTCTAAATATTTTCCTCCCGCTAAGATCATCTCTCTTAGAAACGATATTATGAATTTTAAGCAACTTGATCATGAACATGTTGCACAAGCTTGGGAGAGGATGAAATTAATGATATTTGCCCTACTCATGGTTTGGATTTGTGGATGATTATACAAAAATTTTATGCCGGATTGAATTTTGCTTCTACAAATCTTTTAGATTCGGCCGTGGGAGGCACTTTTATGGAAATCACTTTAGGAGAAGCTACTAAACTCCTAGATAATATTATGGTTAATTATTCTCAATGGCACACTGAAAGATCTACTAATAAAAAAGTGCATGCGATAGAAGAAATTAATGTTTTGAGTGGAAAGATGGATGAACTTATGAAATTATTTGCTACTAAGAGTGTTTCTTCGATCCCAATGATATGCCTTTGTCTACTTTGATTGAGAATAATAATGAATCTTTGGATGTGAATTTTGTTGGTAGGAATAATTTTGGTAACAACACGTATAGAGGAAACTTTAATCCTAGGCCTTATCCTAGCAATTCCTCTAACAATTATGGTAATTCCTACAACAACTCTTATGGAAATTTTAATAAGATGCCATCTTAATTTGAGACTAGTGTTTAGGAATTTATGAATTCGCAAACGAATTTCAATGCCTTGCTTGAAGAAAAATTGCTTAAAGTTGATGAATTGGCTAGGAACGTTGATAGAATTTCTCTTGATGTTGATTCTTTGAAACTGAGATCTATTCCTCCTAAGCATGATATCAATGAGTCCCTCAAAGCCATGAGAATTTCCATTAATGAGTGCAAAGAAAGAACCGCTAGGATGCGTGCTAAGAAAGATTGCTTTATAAAATCGCGTTCTTCAATTTTCTATGAAAATAAAGATGAAGATCTAGAAGTTATTGATGTGTCCCCTATTAAATCTTTGTTTTGCAATATGAATCTTGATAATGATGGTACTGAATATGATCCACCTTTACCTAGATGGCGTTCCAAAAATTCGGAGTTTTTAGATCTTGATGCTAAAATTGATAAAAGTGGGATTGAAGAGAACAAAACCCTAGATATTAATAAACCCACTATTTTGGATTTCAAGGAATTTAATTATGATAATTGCTCTTTGATAGATTGTATTTCCTTGTTGCAATCCGTGCTAAATTCTCCTCATGCTTATAGTCAAAATAAAGCTTTTACCAAACATATCGTTGATGGCTTGATGCAATCTTATGAAGAAAAACTTCAGTTGGAAGTTTCTATCCCTAAAAAACTTTATGATGAGTGGGAACCTACTATTAAAATTAAGATTAAGGATAATGAGTTCTATGCTTTATGTGATTTGGGTGCTATTGTTTCCACTATCCCCAAAACTTTGTGCGATTTGCTAGATTTCCGCGATTTTGATGATTGCTCTCTGAACTTGCATCTTGCGGATTCCACTATTAAGAAACCTATGGGAAGAATTAATGATGTTCTTATTGTTGCAAATAGGAACTATGTGCCCGTAGATTTTATTGTTCTTGACATAGATTGCAATCCTTCATGTCCTATTATTCTTGGTAGACCTATCCTTAGATATTGATATGAAGGAAGGGAATATTAGATTCCAATTTCCATTAAAGAAAGGCATGGAACACTTCCCTAGGAAGAAAATAAAATTACCATATGAATCTATCGTGAGAGCCACTTATGGATTGCCTACCAAAGATAGCAATACCTAGATCTATCCTTGCTTTTATGCCTAGCTAGGGGCGTTAAACGATAGCGCTTGTTGGGAGGCAACCCAATTTTATTTTTAGTTTTTTTATTTTTGCTTATGTTTAGGAATAAACATTTGTTCTAGCCTCTGTTTAGATGTGTTTTTATGTTTGAATTAGTGTTTGTGCCAAGTTAAACCTATAGAATCTTCTTGGATGATAGTTATTTGATCTTGCAGAAATTTCCAGAAACTTTCTGTTCACGAAAACAATTGTTAAAAATCACCAGAACGCGATAAAATACTGATTCCAATTGCTTCTGATCAATAAAAAAAATTCTAGGTCGTCCTATTTTGGATGATTTTTTTGGAGTTCCAGAAGTTTGCGTTAGTTACAGATTACTACAGACTGTTTTGTTTTTGACAGATTCTGTTTTTCGTGTGTTGTTTGCTTATTTTGATGAATATATGGCTAGTAAAATAGTTTATAAACCATAGAGAAGTTGGAATACAGTAGGTTTAACACCAATATAAATAAATATTGAGTTAATTACAGTACCTTGAAGTGATCTTTTGTCTTCTTTCGCTAACGGAGCTCACGAGATTTTCTGTTGACTTTTGTGTTGTGAAGTTTTCAAGTTTTGGGTGAAAGATTAGATGGATTATGGAACAAAGAGTGGCAAGAGCCTAAGCTTGGGGATGCCCATGGCACCCCCAAGATAATTTAAGGACACCAAAAGCCAAAGCTTGGGCATTCCCCGGAAGGCATCCCCTCTTTCGTCTACTTCCATCGGTAACTTTACTTGGAGCTATATTTTTATTCACCACGTGATATGTGTTTTGCTTGGAGCGTCTTGTATGATTTGAGTCTTTTCTTTTTAGTTTACCACAATCATCCTTGCTGTACACACCTTTTTGAGAGATCCATACATGATTTGGAATTTGTTAGAATACTCTATGTGCTTCGCTTATATATTTTGAGTTATATAGTTTTGCTCTAGTGCTTCACTTATATCCTTTAAAGCACGGTGGTGGATTTGTTTTATAGAAACTATTGATCTTTCATGCTTCACTTAGCTTATTTTGAGAGTCTTAAATAGCATGGTAATTTTCTTAAACAATCGTAATATGCTAGGTATTCAAGATTAGTAAAAAATTCTTATAAGTGTGTTGAATACTATGAGAAGTTTGATCCTTGATAATTGTTTTGAGATATAAACATGGTGATATTAGAGTCATGCTAGTTGAGTAGTTGTGAATTTGAGATATACTTGTGTTAAAGTTTGTGATTCCCGTAGCATGCACGTATGGTGAACCGTTATGTTATGAAGTCGGAGCATGATTTATTTATTGATTGTCTTCCTTATGAGTGGCGGTCGGGGAATGGCGATGGTCTTTTCCTACCAATCTATCCCCTAGGAGCATGCGCGTAATACTTTGCTTTGATAACTTGTAGATTTTTGCAATAAGTATATGAGTTCTTTATGACTAATGTTGAGTCCATGGATTATACACACTCTTCTTCCTTCCACCATTGCTAGCCTCTCTAATACCGCTCACTCTTCACCGGTATCATACACCCACCATAAACCTTCCTCAAAACAGCCACCATACCTACCTATCATGGCATTTCCATAGCCATTCCAAGATATATTGCCATGCAACTTTCCATCATTCCATTTGTTATGACACGCTCCATCATTGTCATATTGCTTTGCATGATCATGTAGTTCACATCGTATTTGTGGCAAAGCCACCGTTCATAATTATTTCATACATGTCACTCTTGATTCATTGCATATCCCGGTAAACCGCCGGAGGCATTCATATAGATTCATATTTTGTTCTAAGTATCGAGTTGTAGTTGTTGAGTTGTAAGAAAATAAAAGTGTGGTGGTCATCATTTTTAGAGCATTGTCCCAAGTGAGGAAAGGATAATGGAGACTATGATTCCCCCACAAGTCGGGATGAGACTCCGGATGAAAAGTAAAAAAAAGAAAAGAAAAGAGGCCATAAAAAAAGAAAAAAAAGGCCCAAATAAAAAAATGAGAGAAAAAGAGAGAAGGGACAATGTTACTATCCTTTTACCACACTTCTGCTTCAAAGTAGCACCATGATCTTCATGATAGAGAGTCTCTCATTTTGTCACATTCATATACTAGTGGGAATTTTTCATTATAGAACTTGGCTTGTATGTTCCAATGATGGGCTTCCTCAAAATGCCCTAGGTCTTCGTGAGCAAGCGAGTTGGATGCACACCCACTTAGTTTCTTTTGTTGAGCTTTCATATACTTATAGCTCTAGTGCATCCGTTGCATGGCAATCCCTACTCACTCACATTGATATCTATTGATGGGCATCTCCATAGCTCGTTGATACGCCTAGTTGATGTGAGACTACCTTCTCCTCTTTTTGTCTTCTCCACAACCACCATTCTATTCCACATATAGTGTTATGTCCATGGCTCACGCTCATGTATTGCGTGAAGATTGAAAAAGTTTGAGAATGTCAAAAGTATGAAACAATTGCTTGGCTTGTCATCGGGGTTGTGCATGATTTAATTACTTTGTGTGGTGAAGATAGAGCATAGCCAGACTATATGATTTTGTAGGGATAACTTTGTTTGGCCATGTTATTTTGAGAAGACATAATTGCTTTGTTAGTATGCTTGAAGTACTATTATTTTTATGTCATTAAACTTTTGTCTTGAATATTTCGGATCTGAATATTCATACCACAATTAAGAAGAATTACATTGAAATTATGCCAAGTAGCACTCCGCATCAAAAATTCTGTTTTTATCATTTACCTACTCGAGGACGAGCAAGAATTAAGCTTGGGGATGCTTGATACGTCTCCAACGTATCTATAATTTTTGATTGCTCCATGCTATATTATCTACTGTTTTGGACATTATTGAGTTTTATTATTCACTTTTATATTACTTTTGGGACTAACCTATTAACCGGAGGCCCAGCCCAGAATTGCTATTTTTTGCCTATTTCAGAGTTTCGCAGAAAAGGAATATCAAACGGAGTCCAAACAGAATGAAACCTTCGGGAACGTGATTTTCAGAACGAATATGATCCAGGAGACTTGGACCAAACATCAAGAAATAAAGGAGGAGGCCACGAGGTAGGGGGCGCGCCTACCCCCCAGGGCGCGCCCTCCACCCTCGTGGGCCCCCTGTTGCTCAATGACGTACTCCTTCCTCCTATATATACCTACGTACCCCAAACGATCAGACACGGAGCCAAAAACCTAATTCCACCGCCAAGAACTTTCTCGTACTCCACGTAGATCCCATCTTGGAGCCTGTTCGAGCTCCGGAAGGGAATCGATCACGGAGGGCTTCGACATCAACACCATAGCCTCTCCGATGAAGTGTGAGTAGTTTACTTCAGACCTTCGGGTCCATAGTTATTAGCTAGATGGCTTCTTCTCTCTTTTTGGATCTCAATACAATGTTCTCCCCCTCTCTCGTGGAGATCTTTTCAATGTAATCTTCTTTTGCGGTGTGTTTGTTGAGACCGATGAATTGTGGGTTTATGATCAAGATTATCTATGAACAATATTTGAATCTTCTCTGAATTCTTTTATGTATGATTGGTTATCTTGGCAAGTCTCTTCGAATTATCAGTTTGGTTTGGCCTACTAGATTGATCTTTCTGGCAATGGGAGAAGTGCTTAGCTTTGGGTTCAATCTTGCGGTGTCCTTTCCTAGTGTCAATAGGGGCAGCAAGGCACGTATTGTATTGTTGCCATCGAGGATAACAAGATGGGTTTTTTATCATATTGCATGAATTTATCCCTCTACAACATGTCATCTTGCTTAAGGCGTTACTCCATTTTTATGAACTTAATACTCTAGATGCATGCTGGATAGCAGTCAATGAGTGGAGTAATAGTAGTAGATGCAGGCAGGAATCGGTCTACTTATCTCGGACGTGATGCCTATATACATGATCATACCTTGATATTCTCATAACTATGCTCAATTCTGTCAATTGCTCAATAGTAAGTTGTTCACCCACCGTAGAATACTTATGCTCTTGAGAGAAGCCACTAGTGAAACATATGGCCCCTGGGTCTATCTTCATCATATTAATCTTCCAACACTTAGTTATGTCCTTGGCTTTTTACTTTGCTTTTATTTTACTTTACATCTTTATCACAAAAATACGAAAAATATTATCCTATCATATCTATCAGATCTCACTCTCGTAAGTGGCCATGTAGGGATTGACAGCCCCTTATCGCGTTGGTTGCGAGGATTTATTGGTTTTGTGTAGGTGCGAGGGACTCGCGCGTAGCCTCCTACTGGATTGATACCTTGGTTCTCAAAAACTGAGGGAAATACTTACGCTACTTTGCAGCATCACCCTTTCCTCTTCAAGGGAAAACCAACGCAGTGCTCAAGAGGAAGCAGCATGGAAAAATCAAAAATTAGAGATACGTTGGAGACGTATCACGGTGGACACAAGGGATGGTGACGAGCTCCGTCTGGACACAATTGGCATGGCGCTGGGCGCGACGGGCTCGGCTGTTAGCCATGGTGGAGCTGAAGCTTAAGGCGCAAAAACCAAGCCCCCTACCTGGCGCACCAAATGTCGGGGGATCAATTTTGGGCCACGGGAAACCCTCTAAAAACTCTGGTTCGAGCTCTGGGGGCCTGGCTTTTGCATCTATGGGGCTACAAATTAGGCGAGGCGAGGACACAATGAGCTACCCAGGTTCGGGCCACCTTGCGGTGTAATACCCTACTCCTGCTTGGTTGTATTGCTTGTGGACAGTGCTCTTGGAGCTACAAGATGAGCCAGAGCCGGTTGGTGCTGGCAAGGGCGCAAGGGCTTTGGGCAGGAGCTGATCAGCCGATCCCCTGCTATGGTGGCTGCCCTATCCCTTATATAGATGCCTTGGGCCTCTTCCCTGAAAATATGAGCAGGAAAGGGCTACCACAGGGCAACAATTTGAAAGGGGGTAGGCGCCGGTGCTTCTCCTGACCAAAGCTGGTCTTCGCGCCGCAAAAGGTGTTGTTCATGACGCGCCAGGGGCTCCACGATGACCTCCATCCTACCGCGCCACCGTCTTGGTCTTCTATCACCAAAGGAGAAACCTTTGGGACTTGCTTTTGGGGCGGGTAGGCACAACTGCTCCCTTAGCACCAAAGGGGGAACTGCCACCCGCCTCCAATGGCTCCTATTCCACCATGTGGGGGGTGCATCATATTCCACCATGGCCATCGTCTTGTCCAAAGGGAGGACGAAGTCGTCGAAGATCGGCGCATCATCATATATGGGACCTAGCACTAAATGAGAAGACACAATATAGGAAGAGGTTAAGTTGTTAGAAATCAAAATGGCCTCACATGCCTTATCAACTACCTCACTCTCTCTATGTGGTGGTGGCTCACTCCCTCCCTCAAGGTAGGTGCACGCAATGTCACATATGGTGGAGTCTCATCTCACTCAAGTGGTGGGGGTTGTGGCTCTCCTCACATGGGAATTGTGGCAACTTATCATATTTGGGGCTAGTGGTGAAGGCACTCTCATTCTCCATATGGTGGCCTATGTCACTCAAGTCATCATACGTCGCCGTGGTCGAAGGGAAAATCCCATTGTCGGTGTCAAAACTGGCGGATCTCGGGTAGGGGGTCCCGAACTGTGCGTCTAGGCGGATGGTAACAGGAGACAAGGGACACAATGTTTTTACCCAGGTTCGGTCCCTCTCGATGGAGGTAAAACCCTACTCTTGCTTGATTAATATTGATGATATGGGTAGTACAAGAGTAGATCTACCATGAGATCGAGAGAGGCTAAACCCTAGAAGCTAGCCTATGGTATGATTGTTGTCCGTCCCCACGGACTAAAACCCTCGGTTTATATAGACACCGGAGAGGGTTAGGGTTACACAGAGTCGGTTACAATGGAAGGAGATCTACATATCCGTGACGCCAAGCTTGCCTTCCACGCCAAGGAAAGTCCCATCCGGACATGGGACGAAGTCTTCAATCTTGTATCTTCATAGTCCAGAGTCCGCCAAAGGTCATAGTCCGCCATCCGGACACCCCTAATCCAGGACTCCCTTAGTAGCCCTGAACCAGGCTTCAATGACGACGAGTCCGGGCGCGTAGCTTTGTCTTCGGCATTGCAAGGCGGGTTCCTCCTCCGAATACTTCATAGAATATTTTGAACACAAGGATAGTGTCCGGCTCTGCAAAATAATTTCCACATACCACCGTAGAGAGAACAATACTTACACAAATCTAATCTGCTGACGTATTTCGCAGCATGTCATCACGCCACGGCCAAGCCTTTATTCGAATCGTTTTTACTGTCCCACCTCAGCGCACTTAGCGAGGCGGTTTCCTTGGCACGTCTTGTTGAAGCAGAGATCGTGTCCCCTTATTCCGGCGTTCTCAATACGGACGTGGGTAACCCAACCGTGCCATTAATTTACGGTGCTTCGGAGATAAGCGAGTTTTACCAGGCTGGTGGGGGCGCATAGTTTCGTCCGCCCATATAAGGGGATAAGGATCCACCTTTTCCATCTACGCCTTCTTCCTCCTTTGCTTATCCATTTTCACGCACTCGAGCTCCAGCGCCCAAGTCCGCACATCTCACCTCAACCTTCTCCAGCCATGTCCGGAGCGGGAGGCAAGTGGATGGTTTCCTCCGTCACGGAGGGACACATCAAGAAGCTGAGGAAGGCCGGATACTTGTCTAATGACATCGTGCACCGGCTTCCCGACAAGGGGCAGCTCATCCCCACCCCCAGGCCCCATGAGAGGGTGATGTTTCTCACCCACTTCCTCCGCGGACTAGGTTTCCCACTTCAACCATTTGTCCGGGGACTCATGTTCTACTACGGCCTGGATTTCCACGATCTAGCCCCAAACTTCATCCTCAATATCTCGACATTTATCGTCGTGTGCGAGGCTTTCCTCTGCATCCAGCACCACTTCGGTTTATGGTTGAAGACCTTTAGCGTCAAGCCAAAGGTAGTGGGCGGCCAACAAGCGGAGTGCGGAGGCGCCATGGTGGGCAAGATGCCCAACGTTACATGGCTCGAGGGCTCCTTCCTGGAGACCATAAAGGGGTGGCAATCGGGGTGGTTCTACATCACCGAGCTGCGTGACCTGAATGGGCAGCGGCCCCAATTCGATCTGGCTTCCCTACACGGCTCACCTCCTGGAAAGAGATGGGCTTGTCGTGGGGTAATTCAGAGGAGCTCTCCGGACTCCAAACCTGCGTCCAAAACCTGGTGAGCAAGAAGCTCAAACTTGACAATGTAGTCCAGGTCATGCTCATCCGCCGGATCCTCCCGTGCCAACAACGAGCTTTCAGCTTGTGGGAGTTTGATCTGGCACGACACCAAACCCTGAAAGGTGCTCTTGACACTCACGCATAAAGATGCCCGGAAGGTGCTTGTTCAAGGCGTCGAGGCTCCGCATCTCGCTATCGAGGATCGTGGATTCAGCCGCAGCATCAAGCCAACGCGGTAAGTTATTTTGCCCTTTACGGGACACTTGTTTTCATAGTTTGACTCTATGCGGGATCTAAACTCCCTTACCTTTGACAGGATTGGCAGAAGACGGCCGGACAGATTGACTGTCCGGCTCCCTTGCCCGAAGACCCAGCGGACGCCCGCCTGACGGGGCTGCTGGTTCCGGCACCTTACGTGGTGCCGGAGAAGAAGGCCAAGAAGAAGGCCACGGGAACTCGAAAGAGTTCCCGGCGCCCGGCAGTGTGGGATTCATCGTCCGATGACTCGAGGCGAACTCCTCCGTGAAGACGAGGAGGAGGAAGAGAGCCTCTCCCCGGTGGGGAGAGAAGAAAAGGAAGGTCGCCCCTACTGGGGAGGCCGGAGGGTCCAAGAAGGGAAGGACCCTCCCTCCGGACTACTCCACCAACGCCGACGACGGCGAAGAAGAGCGGCCACCCAGGGCCAAGCCCCTGGCAAAATCGTAAGTCTCTGGATACCAGAATAACTCATGGCGTTCCTTTGTTGCACAGTACCTTCTGACGTCGGGTATAATCATGCAGTCTGCCCAAGGCCGGGCTCGACGCTTCGTCGAGCGGTTCCCTGGGTTCGTCGAATGTGAACAACACTTCACTTCCGACCGCCTCCTCTCCTCGCGTCGCGGATGATGCCGAGGTGGCGTCCCAAAAGGGGCCAAGCCAGGAGGAGGTGGTCCTGGAGGCGCCGCAAGGTGACCTCCCGGACTCCAGGCGAAAAGGGGATAAAACCCCTAAGGGTTCTAAGTCCGGCCCTAGGCCGGACACCGCACCGGAACCTTCAACGGTTCCGGCATCCGGCAGGCGGCCCCCTACTAAGAAGGGCAAGCCTACGACGCCGGTGACCTCCGTCCAACCGGAGGCACCGGATAATCTGCTGGAGGTGCTTAACGGCGCCTCCATCGACGAGGAGCACCGCACTATTATGAGTGCGGTGATCCAGAAGGTTCAGTCTGCCAAGAGCGGGCTGACCGAAGCATGTGCCAGCCTCCTAACAAGCTTTGAGGTACGTATTTTAAGATATGTAAAAATATTACCGTGATAGACAGAGAGCTCTCGATGCTCAGTTTGGTGTTCGGAAAGAAAAGCCGAACTGAGGATCAAAAAGATATACGCAGGAGTCTAACATAAGTATGTCAATATGGGAATGCAGGCTGTCCTGCTGACCTCTGCCGCACTGACTGCGGAGGTCAATGTATTGAAGCAGAACCTCGAGCGGTCCGAGGACGAGCTAGGCCTTGCCAAGAAGCAGCTCGAGGACAAGGAAGGTAAGTAATACCTTATGTAAGTATATATAAAAAAAGATGTGGTTGCAAAAAAAATGACATGATCAACGTGGGTATGCAGGGGCCACGAACAAGGTGGCGACCCTGAAGGAAGCGCTGTCCAAGGCCGAAAACAATGCGGCCGTGGAGCGCACCGAGCGAGAGAAGCAGGAGGTGCGGGTGGCGGCGGTGCAGCAAGAGCTCCAGGCTCTCGTGGAAAAACACGAGAGTTTGGAGCGTGACTCGAAGACTCGAGAGTCCGAGCTCGCCTCGGCTGAGAGCGCCAAATCTGCCAATGCCGAAGCCCAAAAAGCCCTCCAGGAAATTGAGGCGATGAAGAAGATAGCGGCGGGTAAGGCATTCTTTATGCAAAGCAAGCATGTGAAAGTGAATTACGTGTTACTTACCCGAGTCTGGAGCTCTCCAGGAGCATTCGCAGATCTTCCCCGGAGTGTGTCCGACGCAGCCGCATTCTTCCGAGCCGAGGAGGGAAGCTCGACGGAGAAGGTGTTCTGGTCTTAGTATGCTGAGGCCGGACACCCGGTGCCCTTGAGCGACCAGTCAAGCCTGGTCGCGCCCATAAGGTGGCTGAACAGGCCATGAAGGGTCTCATGATCCGGCTATGGCCCGGGGAAGCCATGCCTGGAAGCTACTTCGGGCTGGTAAGGCGGCTGGTGGATGCCTGTCCAAGGCTTGAAGTCATCAAGCGCTCCGTATGCATCGAAGGTGCCCGTAGGGCCCTTGCCTGTGCTAAAGTGCACTGGGGCAAGATGGACGCTGAGAAGCTTGTGACGGACGGACCACCACCGGGCAAGGAGCATCGCAAGCCCGAGATGTATTATGAGGGCGTCCTGAAGGGTGCCCGCCGTATAGTGGATGAGTGCTCCAAAAATGTAATTTTTGAGTAAACTCGCATTTGTAATCCTGTACGATGAATACTTGTTTCATATGCTCTAAGCAACGCTTTTGAACTTAAAATATTACCTTCTATGCGGCCGTTTATCAAAATTGAGAGATGGCGAGTCGTCGGCTTCTGCCCCCATGCCGCGAGTGCTGGGGTGTTCGGGATAAACTTGAACGCTCTTTTTCCTATTATTGGGTCCTTCGAGGGAGGCGCTCAACACAACGAACAAGGCAATCGGACTATAATGCTTGAACACTCTCACTTAGCCATAGAATTCTATAATTTTAAATTTTGGCGAAGCCCCTAGTATTCGGAAGACCGAGTTCGGGGCGCTATCCACGCCTAGGCCGGACAAAGCCGACTCCTCGCTCTAAGCGGCATAAGTCTTTAGGGACTCGAAAACCTCTCGAACAACGACCAGCTCTTGCCCTATCACGACGGTCAGTTTTAGCTTTCTCCACTGAGGTGCTCAGCCCGGCTCAACCGGGGCACAATCATGATGGTTCTCCTGCTACCTTAGCCGATATAACGGACGTAAGGTACAAAACATGGGAGCCGCAAACCCAATTGTTGACCCAAGACATGATTCGGAGCCGATGCATATAATGCTATAAGTTCGGGTGCCGCACTCATGAGAGTGTTCGGACTTCTCACACCATATTACAGGGTGCGTAAGCCCTGGTGTATTGGCCGTACCAAAGTGTACGGTTGCATAATGTCATAACTGAACATATTTTTGAATATAAAAAGGTAATGCAATAATAGACAAAAGCTATGCATTGTTTATTGAAAAGTCTGCGGTAAAAGCGAGCGACACAAATAGTGCGATAAGCAAGAGATGGGACTATTTAACATGTCCCCCCTCGAAGCGGTGCGGGATTATATGTGAAACAAGTATACTGCTCGTTATAGAGATCACCTGGACACTCGACATAGCTTTCTGTCTCCCAGGCTGTTGCATCGTGTATTCGGCGGTTATGCTGCCGGACAGGCCTTCCGGAAAGTGGAGTCCTGAAAGTAAGAAAGAAGAAAAAAGAATGACAAAATCGGGAGCCCCTTGTGCGGTTGAGCCGTATTTTTGGGCGTGCCGTGGTCGTGCCCCCTCCCCCTATGCCCATGGTATTTCCAGAGCGTAATTATGTACGCGATCTGGTTTCACAATTTCGCGAGTGGGGTTAGGGCCGCATTACTCTGGCGATGCTTTCCGGAATGTGCCAGGCAGTCTTGTTGTAGGTTACTCCGGGCGCGCTTGACGGTGTCCGGACGTTTAATGGCCGGACTGGAGAATTGCCTTGACAGGCTGCTTTGTACTTCCGTCGTGAGGGCCGTATTATGCTCCTCCGTCCGGAGAGAGCGGTCGGTGTTTCGATTGACCGTAATGACTCCTCGAGGGCCTGGCATCTTGAGCTTGAGGTATGCGTAGTGCGGCACCGCGTTGAACTTTACCGTAAATGCGGTTCGTCCGAGCAAAGGCGTGATAGCTGCTTGAGCAACGGGACTATGTCGAAGATTAACTCCTTGCTTCGAAATTATCCGGGATCCGAAGACCACTTCAAGTGTAATCGAGCACATAGATTGGCCTCTACACTGGTATGACGCCTTTAAAGGTCGTCTTTGTGGGTTTAATCCTTGAGGTATCTATGCCCATTTTTTGCCTTTGTATCCACGATAAAGCGAGTTCAAAGGCCGCCGCCGTCCATAAGGACTCTAGTGAGGTGAAATCCGTCAATAATTGGGTCTAAAACCAATGCGGCGAATCCGCCATGGCGGATGCTAGTGGGTGGTCCCTTCGATCAAAAGTGATCGGGCAGGAGGACCATGGGTTGACCTTTGGGGCGATCGGCTCCAACTCATATCGCCCTCGAGTGCACGCTTCCGCTCCCTTTTGGGTATGTGGGTTGCGTATATCATGTTCACCGTCCGCACTTGTGGGGGAAACCCTTCATCCCCTATTGTTCGTGGCGGGCTCCTCCTCGTCATCGCTATGCAACCCCTTGTCATTGTTTTCGGTGTTTAACTTGCCTGCCTGCTTGAACACCCAACAATCCTTGTTGGTGTGGTTGGCTAGTTTTTTGGGGTTGCCGTGTATCTGGCACGAGCGATCGAGTATTCAGTCCAAATTGGACGGGCCCGGAGTATTTCTTTTGAATGGCTTTTTCCGCTGACCGGGTTTGGAGCCTCTGAATCCGGCATTGACTGCCGTATCCTCAGCATTGTCGCCGTTAATGCGGCGCTTTTGCTTGTTGCGACGCGACCTGCCCATGATGCCCTTGGTATCCGAATTACCAGGGATCTTGGTCATGTTGTTACTACGAGCTAGCCAGCTGTCTTCTCCCGTGCAAAAGCGGGTCATGAGTGTCGTGAGGGCTGCCATGGATTTCGGCTTTTCCTGTCCTAGGTGTCGGGCAAGCCACTCGTCGCGAATGTTATGTTTGAAGGCTGCAAGGGCCTCTGCGTCAGGACAGTCGACTATTTGATTTTTCTTTGTTAGGAACCGTGTCTAGAATTTCCTGGCCGATTCCTCTGATTGCTGGATTATGTGGCTTAGGTCATCGGCGTCTGGTGGTCGCACATAGGTGCCCTGGAAGTTGTCGAGGAATGCAGCTTCCAGGTCCTCCCAACAACCAATTGATTCTGCTGGCAAGCTGTTAAGCCAATGCCGAGCTGGTCTTTTAAGCTTGAGTGGGAGGTATTTGATGGCGTGTAGATCATCACAGCGGGCCATGTGGATATGAAGGAGATAGTCCTCGATCCATACCGCAGGGTCTATTGTGCCATCGTATGATTCGATGTTTACGGGTTTGAAACCCTCGTGGATTTGATGATCCATTACTTCATCTGTGAAGCATAGTGGGTGTCTTGGCGCCTCAGTATTGGGCTATATCACGGCGTAGCTCAAATGAGCTTTGTCTCTTGTGTTGACCGGCCGGATTTACCATATCCGGCATGACGGTTATCGCCACGTGTCGTGGGCGCCCGCGATCCATAGATCGATCTTGTTTGCCTTGCCCTGTCCTCCAATATATCTCGCAGGTCTGGCGCATTTCCCCGTGCCTTGGTATTCTTTGAGCGGCGCCGAGGTGCGGCTTGAGTGGAGGGCCGAGAGGCCTCTCTGTCGCGGCCACGAGGTGGCCGGTCGGCCGTATCATGCGCTGGTGATGTATGTCTAGGTGCTTCCTCCTCTAATCGAGGTAGCAGCCTGCGTTTTGGGTAGCTCTTGGAGGGGCGTTCGAGTTCGTACTCTTCGGCCGCAAGGACATCAGTCCATCTGTCGGCTAGCAAGTCTTGGTCAGCTCTAAGCTGTTGTTGTTTTTTCTTGAGGCTGCTCGCCGTGGCCATGAGCCTGCGTTTGAAACGCTCTTGTTCGGCCGGGATCCTCGTGCACGACAAATTAAGTAAATCGCCGAGGCTTGCCTCGTCTTCGGAGGGAGGCATGTAATTATCGTCCTCTACCTCTCATGCCGCTCTCTCATGAGGGCTGGCTTCTCCATCCTCCCGTGCTTTGAATCCTGCCGGAGGGTTGTCTTGATCTTGTCCGGGGTGTTATTGTCTCCGGTGCCGGAATCGCCGTTTTTTCTGTGGCGGGATTTAGAGCGGCGCCGCTGACGCCGGCGCTTAGGCTGTTTCTTGGATGGGTCATCCTCCGTTGTTCCGTCGCTGTTCCTTTCTTTGGGGTGTCCACCATGTATATGTCATATTACGATGTGGCCTTCCGAGGTGCCTGTAGGCCTTTGGTTCTTGATAAATCTCCTGCATCGTCGTCCATACCGTCGATGTCTTGAGTCGAAGTCGAGCATGTCGGTTAAATCATCGACAGTGGCTCTGAAGTGGGTGGTGGGTGGGCTTTGAATTTCTTCGTCGTCGCATCCCAACCTTGCCGACCATAGTTCGGCCAGGGCTCTCCTGATAAATAGAGAGACTTTAGTGAATTCAGAATGTCGCCAAAGGGCGAGTGCTGAAAGATGTCCGCAGCGGGGAACCCCATGATCGGCGCCCAATCGGATTCGATTGGCAGGGGCGCCGAAGGTTCGGAGTCCGGAAAGGAGTCCGGCCCCTTGGAGTCACAAGCGTCGCAAAGGACGGATATGGTGTTCGACTCGATCGCCGTAGAGATTGCAGCCCCCGAGGCGGTGTCCAGCCACCCATCCTCGATTGGCGCAGTCGGCTCCGAGCTAAGGGTTGGAGCGGACACTGGTGCGGCCTCCAAGACACTGTTCAGCGGCAGAGCTAGATCGTACCCATCTTAATAGTGCGGCGCGCTTGGCTGTGGCTCGAACCCGTCGAAGATCAAGTCTCCGCGGACGTCGGCCGTGTACTTCAAACTTCCAAATCTGACCTGATGGCCAGGGGCGTAGCTTTCAATCTGCTCCAGATGGCCAAGTGAATTGGCCCGCAGCAAAGCCGCCCGAATCTGAAGATCTGTCCGGGGAGAAAAGTCTCACCCTGGACCGCGTCGTTGTTGATGATCGAAGGAGCCATCGGGCCTAAAGGTGACGACACAGAGGAACTCTCAATGAAAGCACCAATGTCGGTGTCAAAACCGGCGGATCTCGGATAGGGGGTCCCGAACTGTGCGTCTAGGCGGATGGTAATAGGAGACAAGGGACACGATGTTTTTACCCAGGTTCGGGCCCTCTCGATGGAGGTAAAACCCTACTCCTGCTTCATTAATATTGATGATATGGGTAGTACAAGAGTATATCTACCGCGAGATCAGAGAGGCTAAACCCTAGAAGCTAGCCTATGGTATGATTGTTGTTCGCCCTACAGACTAAAACCCTCCGGTTTATATAGACACCGGAGAGGGTTAGGGTTACACAGAGTCGGTTACAATGGAAGGAGATCTACATATCCGTATCGCCAAGCTTGCCTTCCACGCCAAGGAAAGTCCCATCCGGACACGTGACGAAGTCTTCAATCTTGTATCTTCATAGTCCAGGAGTCCGGCCAAAGGTCATAGTCCGGCCATCCGGACACCCCCTAATCCAGGACTCCCTCACCCATGCTCAACCATCTCGTTGTCGTCGCCATGGATGAAGGCCGAAGATGGCACATCATCGCTCTCCTCCATGACCGAAGGGAAAATCCCATGCTCGATCATCTCGTCACCGTCACCGTGGATGAAGGCCGATGTAGGCGTACTTGTTGGAGGTAGGCGAAGATGCCGTACGTCCAAAGGTGAAGATGCCTTGATAACACTTGGCGAAGATGCCAAAGTGGTGGGTAGTAGTCGTAGCTCTGTCTTTTTGGTGCTTTTCTCGCGGTCTTCTCTTGTGCTCATGAAGTTTGGCCGTAGCTTGATGTAGAGCTTTGTGGGACTTGTAGGTTTACGCATCGCGAGCATCTTCATCTTGATGGTGTTGTAGTGCTTGAGCTCGATGACGTTCCGAAGATTGGCCACTTGAGCGTCGCCGCCTTGAAGATGACGAAGGGGAAGAAGACTTGTAGTTGGCCACCATGTCTCGTACTTGATCCCTTTGTTCGGCCAACTTGGTGTCGAGGTAGTCCCTTATCCTTGCTTCGTTTTGGCGAATGTCGATGGCGAGTCGTTCAATGCCTTGCATTGCTCATTGTAGTCCGAAGATGGACGTTTTGGTGATGTAGTTGTTCGCGTTGTCTTTGTCGTGGAAGAACGGGGATGAAATGCTTTGCCTATCCATCACAAGAATCGAGCAAATGTGAGTGGAAGAAAGGAAAGAACTAGACCAATGCACCTTATCCAATGTTGAAGATGGATCAATGATCACTCAATAATGTAGCAAGGAAATAGCACAATTGGTACTAGATCTTGTCAATTCTCACACCTACACAAGTAAGGCTTATGGTGGAGCTCGGTGAGGATAGTGGCACAAAAATTTGATGCAAAATGTTAGCAAGAGTCAATAATGTTGGAAAAGATTCACAAATTCGCAAGTGAAACAAGTAGACCAATAGCAATATGTGGCACACAAAAACACACACACGGATAGATAAATGGGGTCGTGCAACCAAGGAATGGGCACAAAATGTGGAATCCACAAAAAACGCTCGTGTTGGACAACTCAAGAGAGACGCTAGCACGATTGCTCAATAGGAGGATACGACACTTGTGCACAACCTATAATATGCAAAATGTATGAGCTTTCTATCCCAAGTATGCTATGTGTATGATGTTCCGGTGTTTCGCACATGATGATTCAAGATGATCAATATGGTATTATGGTATGCAATGTGGCGATGCTATGGCTCTTGCTTAGAAGCTCTTTGCTCTCTTTTCCTTTTTCATTAAAAGCTTATTCTCTCTCTCTCTCTCTCTCTCTCTCTCTCTCTCTCTCTCTCTCTCTCTCTCTCTTTGTTTGATATGGCCACTATGCGAAATGCACAAACCAAGATAGCAATTTTGTATATGCGGGAACAATCTTGTAACACAAGTGATGATATGATGATACCAAGATGATACCAATATGATATGGTATGTATGCAATGGAAGGTACGGATCACTAATGTGCACAAGTAACGTTGCCGGCAATACTCAAAGGCTAGTCTCGATAGGCCAGTGACGCAAAATGGGCTAAGGGGTTAACAATGTAATGGCAATAATATACAATAAAGGGATACCACGATACCAAGATGATATAGAGGTTACCGTTCTTGCTTATGGTTAGGTTGTCAAAATGGTGAAGTGGTCGATGTCGGAGACGACCTCGGGGCGATGATGAGTGGCGGTATTCTTGATGTAGATACCAAGATGATGTAGACCCGTCCCTAAGTAGCCGAAACACCTTAGGAAACGGTAAAAACCGCAAACTCAAAGTCTCCAAAGGCAAATGTCAAATGGTGGTGGCGGAATGCGTTGGTGGTTCCCGAGTTAGCAATGCGAAAGTGGTGGTGGTGGGTGATGACGAAGTGACCGTCCCTAAGTAGCCGAAACACCTTAGGAGACTCAAGTCACCACTCAAGCAACCACAAATGCTATGAGGAGCAAAAATTGGGTTAGGTTGCGGAAAGCTATGGTGGTTTGGCGGATGATATGGTGGATGGCCTATGCAAAGATGCAAAATACCAAATTTTTGATGGAGTCCAATGGTGGTAAAACCAAGATGAGCAGCTCGGGCACGTCACTAGCTTTTCAACGAGCCAAAGAACACCCAAATCCGGAGTTCGGGAGTGAAAGTTATGAGAGAAAACGTAAAGTGCACGCGGCTGATTCTGGGGGGTGCGGGCACCCAGGGGTGATAGGTGCGGGAGCTCAGGGTGGTCAGGGGAGTTGGGCGGAGGAGATGGCCCGGGGGTCCGGGTTCCCGGAGGTAAGGGGTGCGGGCACCCGGGGTGGTCAGCGGGGTTGCACGGGGGGTCCGGGTGCCCGGGGGTCACGGATTTGGGCGGAAAATCATGGAGAAATGGAAGAAATTGGTGGATTTCGTGGAGGGAAAGGTGAAGATGGATGGGAGAATGCTAGATCCACTTGAAACCAAGCAAATCCATGGATCAAATCTAACAAAACCTCATCAAACCAACAAATCACAAAAAAAATTGGGGCTATTTTTGGTGGGGAATTTTCGAAATTGGGGAAGAACACAACAAAATTAGGCTAGAGAACAAGAAGGGGGCTCCAATTTCGTGAGAAACCATGGCTCATGATACCAAGATGTTGTAGGGTGGAACCCTAGATTGAGATCTTTCACGAATTGGAGGGGAAATCCCCAAGAACACGAAGTACACAAGAGAGAGGAAACACTCAAATTGACTAGATCCAATCACACATATGCTAGATCCAAGAACACACAAGAGGTCACAATGATCCAAGAACAACAAAGGAAAGATACAAGGTACTAGTTCATCCCAATCCTATGAGGAATGAGGTCTTGAAAGAGGGCCACCCATGAGAGGGTCTTGAGGTTGGTCACTCCAAGAGGAGGTCTTGATCTCCTAGTGGAGTGGTTCCATGGAGCAAAGCTCACATATGTCTATCATATACTTTGTTATCCCTTCTAAAGAGCTATGTGGGGGGTACTTATAGTCTAGGGGCGAAACATGAGGGAGAGAGGGGTACAATGGTCAAAGACCAGAAAATGCACGCAGGCATACGCAGGGGCTGGGCACCCGGGGTGTCCAGAGGCTCCACTCCTTCGTTCCCATCTTCCTTCTCCTTCCTCCGTGTGTCTCCGGGTGAATTTGGTGTTTTCCTTCGTGCTTCCTCGTGACGATCTCCCAAGTACCTAAGAATACATAACGTCTCCGTTTGAGGTAGGACCCGATTCATATGCGATCCCGAACGAGACTCGAAGAGGAAAGAAGTGACCTCGTTGTCGATGTTGCGTGCACGTGCCCTTGTCACCGGTCCTCTCGGTGCTTGCGATGGTGATGGCGTGTCCATGTGGAAGGACGAGGGATGCTCCGCATCAACCTCCTTGCGGGGGGGGGGGGGGGGGAGGGGGAGGATGAAGAAGGTGGCTTCTTTGTAGCCGCAACCTTACACCCCTTTAAGCCCCAGGCCTTGACGACCTTATCAGCCGCCCGGGGAGATCATATTGCCAGCGTTAACGCCGGCGCGGGCCATCGCGGCGGGGGCAGCCGGATTCCCGCCCTGCACGACCACGTTGTCCTGCCGCTTGCGGGCAGTTGCGGCGTGTGCTTGGGTGACGGCGGCGGGGCCAACATAGCCGGCGACGAGATCCGCCGGAGGGGAAGGGGCGACCTCGATAGTGATGGGGGACAGCATGGGGTTGTCCATGGCGGCGAGGGACGGCCGGGGAGGAGGAGACGGAGTTTGCGGAGGGGGGACAATGGTGGCGGAGGGTGCAGGGAGCAGGAAAGTATGCGCGGAAATGTCCCTCCCGCCAAATCTCGCGGCGGATAGCGGTTGAGCTCGGGTCAGCCTCCCAGCCCGTGAAAATAGAGGTTGGAGGAGAAGATTTGCCGCGCCCCGCAAAAATATTTGCGGTTTAAGGCATGATGTGGAGTTTGGTCGTGCAGATTTTCCGGCCCCTACCAACAATTTGGCAGTTATTTTGCAGGCCGAGACGAGATGCGGGGTTTGCTAGAGTTGCTCTTATAAGCTAGAGGTGCTCTACTTCCTTAGCCGATGTGGGACTAAACGAACAGGGCTTCTCTCCCGCGCGTTGTCCAGCCGAAAGCGACAGGATCCAATTTCCATTTGGCAGGCCGTGAGTAGGATGGAGTTCCTTACGCGGCCCAGTTTATTGGAAAGAGTACTGGGCCGTCGTCTTAAAACAAACAGATGACCGGTCCGTCCCGGTTGCCTAAAAAGAACATCAGTGCGGCCCGGTATTCATTCTACTATGAACGGGCCTCAAGGCTTTGAACGCTCCTTTCTTTTTGCTGAAAAACAGACGAGAGACTTCACTTTTCTGTAGCCTGAAGCAGCAGCATAGTGTTACTACCCCTGTTCTTCAGAAATACTCCCTCCGTTCTAAAATTCTTGTCTTACATTTGTCTAGATATGGATGTATCAAGTCACATATTAGTAGTAAATACATCTGTATCTAGATAAATTTAAGACAAGAAATTTGGGATAGAGGAAACTTGATCTGAGCCAAGTTCTTACGCCAAAGTTCCTCCTGCAGTCCCTCAACAACGAACTACAGTTTTCAATAATAAAAAAGAAAAAACAACAACGAACAAATCTCTTTTAGGTCGTCTAGAGTCTCTGATAGGAAAGCTCCGGCCGTCTCGTGTTGATACTCCACCGCGGATCGATGTCATGTGCGGTCGCGGTCGTGGTCGTCCGAGCAATTTGTGTCTCCACTTGGTCTGCTGCCTCTTCTGTTCTTTCACGGTCGAGGGTGTCTACACTGTCGATCGTCGCCGTGGACAGAGCACAGAGCAGGCAGCATCCGCCTGGCCGTGCGCCGCCAAAGGCAGCGTGCGACATGTCGTGTGACGTCCGTGTCGGGCTTATCTCCGGATCCTCCGAAAGATCGGTCGACAGACGCAGATTCTCGTGTCTCTCGTGGAGTGCTGCTTACCGGGGCCGAATTTCGTGTTTTAAACCTTTATACAAAGATTTTCAGAATCTGACTCTGGTTTAAATTTTTTTCGAGATTTGACCTTTTTTCCTACCGTCAGAGGCTCTGGCGGTAGGGTAGCACAACTTATCGCCAGGGATCCTGGCGGTAGGAAACTTATTCACGTCAGCACGTGCAGACGGCGCCGTCCCCCTCCGTCGCACCCTATCGCAAGGGGTCCTGGCGGTAGGCTGTGTAACCCTACTGCTAGAGCCTTTGGCGGTAGGGTCCGGGCAGTTATTTCGCCCGAGACCCCCGCTCCCCTTCCCTTCTCCCCACCCCTCCCCCTACCCCCGTCGGCAGTTCCTCATTTTCTTTCCCAAGTCGCCCCTCTCTCTCTCTCTCATCTCCTCCACTCCCCCCCTTGGATCTTCACCGATTCTTCACCGTTTTTGCGGATCGAGATGGCCCCGAAGAGAGAAACGTAAGCTCCTCCAATCCCTCCAATTAGTTTTTGCAAACTTGTTTTCGATTCGACGCATTATTTGCTTGAAGTCCCTCATATTTTTGAACTTAGATTGGATTTTTTTCACCTAAGATTGATTGTAGTTGTAGTTCTTAGTTCTTTAGTAACTAGTGGTATTGGATATGAACTCTAATCAATAGTTCATATGTTAGTGTGAAGATGAACCCTAGTTCATTTTTTTTGTAGTGTTGATATGAGGATGAACCCTAGTTTGATGATGCATGTTGATATGATGATATGATCTAGTGTGAAGATGAACCCTAGTTTGATGATGCATGTTGATATGATGATATGAAGATGTTGTTTCGAAAAAAATATTTAAAAATATAATGATATGATGTATGTCGGAGGATTTTTTTTTGATATGATGCATGTTGATATGATTTGATCCATCATGTGTAGTAGATGTTGTTGGAGAAACATGCTTAAGATTTTATTTTGATATGATGCATGTTGATATGATTTGAGTTCATTTTTTGTTTATGTATGCTTTATGCTTATGGTGCTTTTGTTTGTGAAATTTTATTAAGGCGGCCACCTCTTGCGGACAACATCGGCCGACGGTACTGCATGCTGGATTGGGCATTCGACAAGGGTCATCGTGCCCGTTTCATAGAGAATGGAGAGGTAAGTTATATGAATGAAATTTTGATCAAAATTTTCGAATTGATGAAAATAATTTCCTAACTTTTGGCATTCACTTTTTGACAGATGCTCCAGCCACTGCGCATGAGGGGTCACGGGGTTCATGGGCATATGGACTATGACGATCGCTACGCGCCGTTCTTCAAGAAAGCCCGTCTGTTGGGTTTCGTGTTGCAGTTCAAGCGTCAGCCGCCGACGCTTGTCCACGCAGCTCTGACAGCGTTGATTGACAAGTGGCGACCGGAGACCCATTCTTTCCATCTGCCATGCGGGGAGATGACAGTGACCCTCGAGGACTGGGAGATGATTACTTCCATGCCGATCGAGGGTCATGCACTCGTCGGTCAAGTGGAGAGGACCAACTGGCAGGAGAGGGTCACCACCCTCATCGACGACTGCCCCGGTGCCAAGAGTAACCGTACATCCGGTGTGCCGTTGATCTGGCTCTCGGAGCACCGGAAGACATGCCCCGAAGGCGCAGACGAGGCGACTGTGGAGTGGTACGCGAGGGCCTACCTGTGGTGTCTTCTCATGGAGGTCGTGTTTCCAGACAGCTCCGGGAACTCGCTAATCGGTCGTATTTGTTCTTCCTAGCCGGCGGGATGCAGAATGCAGTTGGGGACCGCATCTCGCCAACCTATACCGTTCGGTAAGAGAGTGTCAAATTGCCTACCTACCTAGGAAAGTATGTCCATGACATTTTCTTATATCTGATCCTCATTTGATGTTTTGCAGCTTGACGATGCAACGCAGAGGACGGGAGACAAGTCCAACATGGGTGGCTTTGTCTGGGCCTTCTCCATTTGGATGTGGGAGCGGCTGCCGGTGGGGCGTCTAGAGAAGATGCCAAGACGCCCATGGAAAGACTATAGCAAAGACGGTGACGAGACTCGAAACCCCACCGTAGCTTACGAGTGGGACCTTGTCAAACTCTACACGGGCCTAAACAAGACTTTGTACAAGACCTACATCAACGAGTTGGACGCTTTGACGCATACGCAGGTATATGAACTCGCTCAACACCTTTCTCTTTGATTCCACTTTGACCGAGAGTGGGAACTTCCAATGTATATGTAATAGGTAAACTGGTGGCCGTATCATGACCGAGAGTGGGCCTTCGATCTGAACGTGATGTGCGAGGCCGACAAAGGTCTCTGGCGGTGCATCATGCCCATGATCTGTGTGTACGCCGTCGAGTGGCACTTGCCACACCGCGTGGCCACGCAGTTTGAGATTTATCAGCATACCCCACCAGGCCAGCCCACCGATACCGGCGGCCACGCGCTCCTCCTGTGAGCGCTTTGTTCTTCGTGCCCATGATTTCATTATGCTTATCATGTTTCTTGTTGCTTATGATGATCTCATTGCGCTTATAATGTTTCTTGTGGCCTATGCCTTGTAGGATGGGCCGGCAGAAGAATCAGTCGATCACAGACTGGGGAGAGGAGCATAAAACTCATGTGACGGAGTGGAACCGACGGAGGTACCGGAAAGACATGGAGAGGAAAGTGACGGACTGGAATGCTTACACTACTAGGGAAAAGCCTATACACAGAATCTTACCAGCAGCGCTCTTTAAAATCAGGCGTTGCTGCTACTTAGTAGTAGCGCTCACTTTAGAACCGCGCTGCTGATACAAGTTTATCAGTAGCGCGTACACAACAGGACACGCTACTGCTAAAATTTCCACGACGCCGCGGTGAGGCCAATTATAGCAGCAGCGCGTTGGAACAAAGGCGCCATCGCTAAGGATCGTAGCAACAGCGCATTTACGCTATAATCGCTACTACTAAGGTTCCATCTCCTCACATATCCGATCCAGATCACACTCACACACACACACTCGATATCCCCTTGTCGCCTCCCCGATCTGCGCGCCGTCGCCTCATCCTCCTCGCTTGGACTCGTGCGGCCTCCTCCTCCGTCCTCCCTCCTTTGGCAGCTGGCCGACCCTCCTCGCTCCGCCTTCCTCCTCCATTCTCCCTCCACTGCCGGCCAGCCCCTCCTCGCTCCGCTTCCTCCTCTGTCCTACTCTCTTCTCCCTCCTCGAGTCGCCCCTCCTTCTCCTTCCTCCCTGCTACATTTTGATTTAGTAGGCTAGTTCATATGCAACATTCTGATTTAGTTGATATGATTCAGTTGATTTAGTAAGCTAGTTGATTCAGTTGTTTTAGTAGGCTAGTTGATTTAGTTGATTTAGTAGGCTAGTTGATTTAGTAGGCTAATTGATTTAGTTGATTTAGAACATTTTGATTTAGTTGATTTAGTATGCTACTGGATTTAGTATGCTAGTTGATTTAGTTGATTTAGGATGCTACTGGATTTAGTATGCTAGTTGATTTAGTTGATTTAGGATGCTTTGCTCATATTGCTTTAGGAAAATATCACATGCTACTGTTTTTCTTTCCTGTAAAGTGAATCATTAATCATTTGCTCATATTGCTTTAGGAAAATGGCGCCACCACCATCACCACTATGTCGACTGTGCAAGTCAAGGTGCGCCAAAGACCTTACCTGGCAAGCTGTTTGGCATCTACTTCAAATGAGTTTTCGTCATGCGGCGGAAGAAATTAGATGAAATGTAACAAATATTTTATTTTAGTGTTGGCATTACTGCATTGTGTCATTTTTCTTTTCTTACGCACCGTCCCATGTAATGTGAGGTTGACATTCAACAAGTGACGAGACACCTTTGTGACATTTGAGGCTCTGGGGGCCGTACACTATGGAGGTCGAGAAAGGACGCTATATGTCGCAGATTGGAGGAGATGGATGGGCCTGTTTCCTCGCCGCATGCGTCTTCTTGGTGGTGAGTTGATCAGCTTCTCCTTGAGCGAAAGACCCAAGCTGGCTGTCATTTATCTCAACCTGGTGGAAGATGATGAAGATGACGAAGATGATGAAGATGACGAAGATGATGCAGATGAAGAAGATGATGAAGATATCGAGGACCCACTTCATGAAGCCATCGTAGCTCAAAGAATGAAATTTGGCGAGGAGGAGGTGTGCAACCTATGGGACATAATTCCACCACGCGTCTTGACTTTGTCGGGTGCCATTCGTGACCCGACAAGTACCATGGTCGATCGACATGATATGGTATGTTATACTTACAAATGCAAATTATCCGATGATATGCTTAGTGTAGAGTCCAATGATATATTGTGTGGAATCTAGACTTAATAGAAATATATTTGCAAGAGTATGTGTGAGGCTATTTATTAATTGATATGTTTTTCTTATTCAGAAATTGCCAAAGAACCTATCTGTGAGTTGTGGTATCGAGCACGATGAAGAAGGCTCATTTGGACTACGCCTTACCGCGAGGCTCCGTCACCACCTGTACTTACCGCATGGACACGCATTTGCCGCATTACACTTAAACTCGGTTGGATGGAAGAGATTCCTCGTTGGCAAGAATCTTCGTGTTGGACAGGCCATCCTAATTACTATCAGGAACACCCACCGCCCAGGCTTGAGGATGATGATCGTCGTCGATATCATCTAAAACTACATATGTATGTGTGGCTATATCATCTAGAACTACATATGATGATCGTCGTCGATATCATGTAGAACTACATATGATGATCGTCGTCGATATCATCTAGAACTAAATATGATGATCGCCGTCGATGTCACCTTGTACCGCTTGAGGATGTATGTTGAGTATATATGAAATTGTTATCTAGTACTCCCTCGGTTCCAAATTATCGTGTGGTTTTAGTTCCAATTTGAACTAAAACCACGACGCAGTAATTTGGAACCGAGGGAGTACTACCTAGTACCTATAATGCTTTATGAAATTGATATCTAGTAGTACCTAGTATCCGGAAATTGCAGTTTATTGAAGGCTGGAGTAGGGAAATGGTGAAAGATATAACAAAGGCTGGCGCAGGAAATCGCTACAGCTAACTAATAGCGGTAGCGTTCAGGAAACGCCGCTGCTTATATAGTCAATAGTAGTAGCGGGCACGCATAAAGACTACTACTAACGATTAGTCAGATCGCCTTATTGGTAGCGCGGGTGCCCGCGCTGCTGATAGCCTCAAAACCCGCGCTACTACTAGGGTTTTTCCTAGTAGTGTTACCTGGACCGACACATGAGGTGGTACGATGATGGCCAGAAGCACCATCTTCGTCTCAGGCCTCGGTGGACGGCGGAAGACATCGCAGAGCTGGAGAGGGATGACCCCGAGGAAGAGGCCTACCAGACCGGCATCAGAGACATGCACAGTGGATTTAGGGAGTTTGCACCCCTTATCAACTGAGTGGTAAGTTTGAACCAACGGTTGTATTTAAATTAGTTCATTCGTCATCGTGACTGACTTATGCCGTTGCAGTTCGGTGATCTGAACAGATGCATCTTTGAAGCCTTAGATGTACTAGGTGCTCTCCCCGGGAACGTATAATCCGAGAACAAAATGAGGGGGACGACGAAGGTACAATTTCAGCCTTCTCAGAACAGATACATCTTGTTCACTTGCAATCAGTTGATCTGATACTTATTATACCCTTGTTTAATTGTGAGTGCAGAATTTCGTGAAGCGTTGTCGCAAGCTGGTAGGGCTACTTGGGTGTGCTGGAGCTGGCTCAGTTGAAGCTTATCAGCCTGTAGCCACAAAGGGTCTCATCGGCTCATTGAGCCATGCTCCCTCGTCGTCGGTTGTTTGGAGAGGAGGAGGAGGATGAGGAGGAGGAGGAGGCCACATATGAAGAAGGGGAGGAGGAGGATGAGAGCAACAGGGAGGAGGAGTATGACGAAGATTATGGACCTCCACCAACTCAATCATCTCAACCATCTCAGCTGCCGAAGAAGAGGAATCCGAAGAAGAAGGATTTGCTGAGTCCGTACCCTTTCAAGAGACTGGTTCCTCGCCGGCCCAAGAAGAAGACCGAAGAGACTCGTTCCAAGAGGGGAAGGAGCAAGTGATTATGCTCTTCGATACTTCGCTCTTTTAGTTTGGTTGAACTTGTCTAGTGGTTGTGAAACTACGTGGAACTATGTGTTTGGTATTTGTGGATCTATCTGTTTGCTACTATGTGGAACTCCGTTGAAGTTCGTTTGAAATGTTATATGCACTTCAAGTTATCTAATGTTATGTGATGCTCAAGTTTAATTGTTTAAAATCTGTGATATTGCTGTGATATTTGTGAAACTTGCTGTGATATTGCTGTCATATTGAATTCGAAAACAAGCAACCAAATGGACTAAAAACAATAAAAGAGAGGACCCTACCGCCAGGTCTGCTGGCAGTAGGGTCAGGCAACCTACCGCCATCCCCCATGGCGGTAGGTCGCACCTACAGCCAGGGCCCTAACATTTTTCGTTACAGAAACTTTACACTGGAAAACACAGGACCCTACTGCCATGGGATCTGGCGGTAGGATCACACAGCCTACCGCCGGCTCCGATGGCGGTAGGGTGAACCTACCGCCAAGTCCACTGCAAATTTCATTACAGAAGGGTTGTACGGCAAAACCCTGCCACACCCTACCGCCAGGGGCTCTGGCGGCAGGTTTAGACAGCCTACCGCCACGGCCCGTGGCGGTAGTTACTTATCCACGTCAGCGCAGTCAAACGGCAGCCGTCCCCTTTCGTCGCACTCTACCGCCATGGCCGTGGCGGTAGGCTGTCTAACCCTACCGTCAGAGCCCCTGGCGGTAGCAAAAGGATCAAATCCCGATTTTTTTGCAACCGGGGTCAGATCCCGAAATTCTTTGTCAAAAGGGTCAAAACATGAAATTTTGCCGCTTACCGGCGAGGGACAGACGTGACAACTCGTACGTAAATCGGACGAGACGCGCGGCTCGATCTGATCCTAATACACGAGCACGTGCGACAAGTACATGGAAAATGCAAGTCGGGTTTGCGTCGGCATCGTGCGTACCGCAAGAGCGGGCGAGGCCATCACGATGCACGCATGCATTTTGCACTTGTTTGAACGAAATCGACTTTAAGTAAGCCTGAACAGGTTAAGATCTTTTTTTTAAACCGAAGAAAAAGTATGAAACCTAACGCGCCGCTGCCACCACTCCTCGCTCACCACCCGCCTCCCTCGCCGCCGCCAGGCAAAGCCCATGTGGTAGCCGGCAGCGGGACTCACTCATTTGGTTGCGCGCGGTGGCGGCCGGTGCGGTGTGCGACACGAGGCTGGGCGCTAGGGTAGTGGCCTCCGGGCTCTCTCTCAATCCGGTGATGAAAGTCTGCGGTGTTGGTCGCCATGCTGGGTGGTGTCCCCGCTTCCTCCGGCAAAGGCTTTGTCATGACCTCAGTCGGGCCGGCGACGGCAGCGCGGTTTGGTGGATGCCGGGGCAACGGCCCCGGACAGTTGATGTGCGCTGAGGCGACGATCTCGGGAAGCGATGCGCGAGGCGGCTCCATAGGGTGGGGTAGCGGCTCGACCTTCGCTTGGGTGGCAATCTTAGCCCACTTGGGTGGCAGGTTTGTCGGCTCAGTCGACGCGCCTCAGAGGGGCAGTTGGATGGTATAACGGCCTTGGATGTGGTGCGACGTCCGTGGTCTGCGTGTGGTTGTCCTAGTAGCGTGGGTTGCAAGCATCCGGGTCATGCGGCGCTGGAGCTCGAGAGTGAGCGGAGGCATGTCGGGCGGCGGCCCTGGAAGGTGGTGTTGGTGGGCTGCGCAGGGCGTGGCATGCAGAGGAAAATAAGGTTGGCGGCCCTAAAAGGTGGTGTTGGTGGGTTGCGCAGGGCGTGGCATGAAAGAGGAAAATTAGGGCAGCGGCCCCAAGTTTTCGGCGGCATAGAGTGTATTGACCTTGTATCGTGTGAGCGATGAGTAGACCCGGGCATGGACAGCCCAACCCGAAAGCCTGACATCTGGGCCAGGCTCGCGCTCAGCTTTTCCGGCGAAGCCGGGCCCGAAAGCTCTAAAAAAGGTTGAACATGGCATAAATGACTATTTTATTAGAAATATAAGTATAATATAATTAAAATATCCTAAAATTAATTATTTTATTTTTTAAAGTGCACTATCCATGTGTTTCGGGCCGGGCTCTGGCTTGGGATTTTGAGGTCGGGCTTTGCAAAGCCCGGCCCGGCGAATGCCCAGGTTTAGCGACGAGGTTGCTCTCTATGTCGGTCGTCGACCACAGCGTTGGCATCCAGGCTTCAATGACAACGATGATGAAGGGAGCAATGTGGGAGACCCAACAATGGTTGAGGTAGTCCGCTTTTCTCTGCCATGTTCGCGGGATTGCCTTGGCTGGTTTGTTGCTATGGAGTTGAAACTGCGGTGGCGGGCCTCGGTGGCGTACGATGACATGAAGCAGATGGTTTGTTCGGTGATCTTCAGCGGCGCCAGCCATGTCTAGTTCTTCATCGCAGTTCTTCGTTAGAGTAGGAGTTGTGTTGTTCGGACGCAAGTAGCTAAGTTTTGGCGTTCATCTTCATACAGCTCCACATACTCTCTTCGGGTGAGTTGA
Source organism: Aegilops bicornis (assembly GCA_021605145.1). NCBI lineage: Eukaryota > Viridiplantae > Streptophyta > Magnoliopsida > Poales > Poaceae > Aegilops > Aegilops bicornis. The sequence goes on from CM038671.1 coordinate 680,150,374, forward strand.
GTCGAAGATCGTCTACGAAAGAGTCAGGAGTCGTTTGCTCAGGGTTTAGGGTTGGCGATGATGACTCTAAGGGAGGAGTGATGATGATACCTCCTGCGTGCTGTCTCAGTGGGGCCCTCTTTGAAGTGGTGTGCGTGGGTATCTTTATATGTGCAGCTCAATGGTTGTGATTGTTGTTTGCTGAACATATTTTTTTAAATGAAGCTAGGAACCACACTGTTTCGAAAAGAAAAGAAAAAGCATATGAATCGTCCAAAAGGAGGAGACCTGAACAGAAATGAGCGTCGTGCATCCTCAACTAGTTGAATAAAAATTCGCATGTTCATGTTCAAGAACTACTTTGCTTATCTAACTTGAAAAGGGCACCTTTATGTCAAACCGAAACATAACTAATAATATTCAACTAGTATGTTGATACATGTTATTTATTAGAGATATACATGACTACGATTTTGCACGAAAGTAACTAGAAAATTTCCCCGAAAAAACACAAGATCATCACACCAGTCATTATAACTTTCTGTTCATATGAAGTGGTGAAAATTTTGCAATTACAAACAAATGGCCTGTTTACATCGTGCATCATCGCTTCCATCCCATCCCGCAAAAAAAAAGATTATGTATCTACTTCCTCCATTTCTTTTTATTCTGCATATTAGATCTGTCTGAAGTCAAACTCTTCAAAGTTTGACCAAGTTTATACAAAAAATTAATAACATCCACAGAACAATAACAACATCATTAGAACCACCATAAAATATAATTCCATATTATACTTATTAGGTATTCTAGACAATTTTGAAATTACGAACACATGGCCTGTTTGCATCGTGCATCATCACTTCCATCCCATCCCGCAAAAAAAAGATTATGTATTTGCTCCCTTCATTTCTTTCTGTTTTGCATATTAGATTTGTCTGAAATCAAACTCTTCAAAGTTTATACAAAAAAATATATTAACATTCACAACACAAGAACAACAACAATAGATCCACCATAAAATATAATTCCACATTATAATTATTAGGTGTTGTAGACAATTTTGAAATCACAAACACATGGCTTGTTTTCATCGTACATCATCGCTTCCACTCCATCCCGTAAAAAAGATTATGTATCTACTCTTTTTACTTTGCATATTAGATTTGTCTGAAGTCAAACTCTTCAAATTTGACCAAGCCTATACAAAATTTTAATTATTTTTGTGAAAGTTATACAAAAATTTGTTAACATTCACAATACAACAACAACATCATTAGATCCACCATAAAACATAATTTCGTATTGTACGTATTTGGTATTGTAGATGTTGATATTTTCTAATATAAATTTGGTCAAACTTTGCAAAATTTGACTTCAGGCAAATCTAATACGTGAAGTGAAATGAAACAAACGGAGTATTTCAAGTGTATACATGGCCACAAGAAATGTCGTGGCTCAAGAGTAAAAATTTGGTAGTTGTAAGGATCTCAAAAGATGAAAATGAAATTATGAGGACCTTTCAATAAAAAAATAATAGTATCGGTGAGGGGCTGAAAAGATGGCGCGTGAAATCCAAAATTTCTGGATCTCAAAACATGGAAGTGAGAACTAAGAGGACCTTTTTATAAAATTAGTAGAACTCCTGTACTATGAGGAACTTTCTGTAAAATCAGTTGAACTAGTGTGGGGTGATAGTTTCTCAAAACATGGAAATGAGAACCATGAGGACCTTTCTGTAAAGTTAGTACAACTCATGTGGGGTAAAATGATAAATTAGTAGAACTCGTGTGGGGTACAAAAAAACACGTGGCTTGTTTGCATCGTGCATCATTGCTTCCATCGCATCCCGTAAAACAGATTAGGTATCTACTCTTTTTAGTCTGCATAGTAGATTTGTCAGAAGTCAAACTTCTCAAGTTTTATCAAGCTTATACGATTTTTTTTAACATTCACAATACAACAACGACATCATTAGATCCACCATAAAATATAATTTGATATTGTACTTATTAGGTATTCTAGATGTTGATATTTTCTAATATAAATTCCGTCAAACTTGGCAAAATTCTACTTCAGACAAATCTAATATACGAAGTAAAATGAAACAAAGGGAGTATTTCATGTGTATACATGGCCACAAGAAATGCCATGGCTCAAGAGTAAAAATTGGCAGTTGGCCTGCCACCCATAATTTGGCAGCTGCAATGATCTCAAAAGATGAAAATGAAATTATGAGGACCTTTCAATAAAAATAGTACTATCCGTGAAGGGCTAAAAAGATGGCACGTGAAATCTTAAAATTTTGGATCTCAAAACATGGAAATGAGAACTACGAGGACCTTTCTATAAAATCAATAGAATGCACGTACTATGAGGACCTTTCTGTAAAATCAGTTGAACTCGTTTGGGGTGGTAGGATCTCAAAAGATGGAAATGAGAACTATGAGAACCTTTATGTAAAGTCAGTAGAACTTGTGTGGGGTAAAATGTTAAATCAGTTGAACTCGCGTGGGGTATAAAGAACACATGGCCTGTTTGCACCGTGCAACATCGCTTCCACCCCATCTCGTAAAACGATTATGTATCTACTTTTTTATTCTGCATGTCAGGTTTGTCTGAAGTCAAACTCTTCAAATTTGACCAAGCTTATACCAAAAATTATTAACATTCTTAATACAACAAAGACTTCATTAGATCCACCATAAAATATAATTTCATATTGTACTTATTAGGTATTGTAAATGTTGATCTTTTCTAATGTAAATTTGGTCTAACTTTACAAAGTTTGGCTTCAGACAGATCTAATACGCGAAGTAAACTCACTTTTTACTTATTAGGTATTGTAGATGTTGATCTTTTCTTATATAAAATTTACTTATTAGGTATCGTAGATGTTGATCTTTTCTAATATAAAATTTACTTATTAGGTATCGTAGATGTTGATCTTCTCTAATATAAATTTGGTCTAACTTTACAAAATTTAACTTCAGACGGATCTAACGCGAAGTAAACTCACTCGTGTAAAAGTAGATGTTGATCTTTTCTAATATAAATTTTGTCTAACTTTGCAAAATTTGACTTCAAACGGATCTAATACGTGAAGTAAACTCACTCGTGTAAAAAAAAGTGATCTTTTCTAATATAAATTTGGTCTAACTTTGCAAAGTTTGACTTCAAATGGATCTAATACGTGAAGTAAACTCACTCGTGTACAAAAAATGGTCTAACTTTGCAAAATTTGACTTCAAACGGATCTAATACGCGAAGTAAACTTAGTCGTGCAAAAAATGTTTGGCGTGTCATCCTGATGAACTCTTATCAATGTATATGATTCAGTTTTACCGGGTGTCCCCGAAGGGACAAGGCTGGTAGCAGCGCGCGGCTTATAAAACCGGTCCTGTTTTACCCGCTAGCCGATGTGGGACTAATGATCGAGCATTTTGCTCCCTGGCACTGTCCAGCCGAAAGCTCCTCGGCCGCCGCTCGCCCGCCACAGCCGCGCCTCGCCGTCGCTTGCCGCCTCCGGCTTCTGGTCCGCGGAAACCATGCAGACCGTAGGTCCACCCTGGTCTCCACCACCAATAGCCCGGCGCCTCCTCGCCCTGGCAGTGCAGCTGTTTCGCATCGGAGCTCCGCCATCCGGCGCCGGCGCCGGCGACAGCCATCGTCCCGTGCATCTGCGCCCAACGAAATGGAAGCCTGCGTCTCCACGAGCCGCGTCCTCCCCCCTTTCCTTCTCTGCGGCCGGCGGCCGCCTGCTCCCAGCGCCGAGCAGGGGCTAGCCGACGAAGTCGAAGAGGGGTCCGGCTAAACCCGGCCCGGGCGTCGCTCGACAGCGCCGCGGTGCTCCTCGATGCCGCCGTTGGGGCGGGGACGGGGTACTCGTAGGCGAGCTACTACACCTCGCTGGGACTCTTCGTGCTGCCCGTGCCCGGGCTCTGGTGGCTCATCAAGCGCTCCGTCAAGTCCAAGGTCTCTCCCGGCCCCTCCTCCTCCTCCGTACTTGCTTCCTTGCTCGCCCTCTGTTTCTTAGTTCCACAGTCTGCCCTCCTTCCTATATCGAACCAAATTAGTCAAATAAGTTTCACAGCCTGTCCTCCTTTCTATCGAACCAAATTAGCCAAATAAGTTTAATCTGGAAAGTTAATATCGTTGGAGATGCCTTCTCCAAATTGTTCGGTATACGTAGATCAATTTTGCAACGATGGATCCGTCCCCCTTTGAGGTAGTGACTTCATGCCTGCTTTCTGAACAATTGCTGTTCTTGAATAGGATCTGTTCTAACTAAACGTGCATACACAGACTTCTAAAAATTTGCCGAGGGGGAGATGTGATTTATCTGGCAATGAGTAAGCACTTCTCTTATTGTTTCAAACCATCACTTAGAATGACACTTGCACATGCTGCTTGCAGGATATGCGTTTGCTCATTTTTCTTTCTAAATGGCAGAAGTTGTCAGCTGCTATGTTATTTCGATCTGTGGCTGCCATAGTTATCTGATTCTTTCAATCGGTGTAGGATGTTTCAAATCATTGTTAGTCATTCCAATTTTAGCATCTCATAATGTGATGCATAATGACTTTCACCTAATATGAATACGATGATTTGTTGTAATATACAGATCATTTTCCAGATATGATGACCTGTTTGCAACATCTGCTTACTGTTTTTGTAGGACACCAGATCTCAATACCGTCAAAGAGGAGCAGCTTGTCACCGCCAACCATCAGCTTCGAAAGGAGAGAAAAAGAGTGATTTAATGGTAAAAAAACTTGACAATATTGTCTAATGTGCATACAAATCCTTAAGGTACGTATATGTTAAACACAATTGATGTTCGACCACTAGAATATATATGTCGTCTAATTATGTAACTTTGTACTGTCCTTCCGTTTTCCACCTTTCATTAATGAAAATTACAAAGCAGGGAATTCCACTACTGTTTGCACATAAATAAATAAATAAACATCACTGACAAGTCTTATATTTTTCTACTTAATTTAATTTCATTAGTCATGTTTTGAAATTGGGAGATTGATGTTCATGCTTTGTTCGCACACAGTGGAGGCAACCATGGTAGAGTCATCAAGTGGCATCTGGATAAAGTGAGACACTACATTGTACTCCCTCCGTTTCTTTTTACTCCGCATATAAGATTTGGTCATATAAAGAAATATGAACATCTACAACACATTAAAACTATATAGTATGAAAATACATTTCATGATGCATCTGATAATATTGATTTCATATTGTCAATGTTTATATTTTTTTATATAAAGTTAGTCAAACTTTACAAAGCTTGACTTTGACCAAACCTTATATGCAGACTAAAAAGCAACGGAGGGAGTATATCTATGGTCCAATTAACCAAGCAAAAGATGGAAATGGAATTATGAGGATCTGCCAATAAAAATTGTAATATACGTGAGGGGCTGAAAAGATGGCGCGTGAAATCCTAAAATCTTGGATCTCAAAACTTGGAAATGAGAACTATGAGGACCTTTATGTAAAATCAATACTACTCGTGTGGAGTAAGAAAAAACGGCAAGTCATCCTTATGCGCGCAGGGCCATGCCGCTGTATACATATACAGTTTCAATTTATCTGGCGTCCCCAAAGGGACAAGTCTGCCAGCAACGCGTGGGTTATACACTGGTCGTGTTCTACTACCTCGCTAGGCGATGTGGGACTAAACAAACGAGCGTTTTGCTCCATGGCACTGTCTAGCCGAAAGCCAGCGGATCCCCATTTCTGATTGGCGGGTCGTGAGTGGGTTAGAGTCATTTTTTTAGACAGGGCAAAAGATTTGCCTCATATATTAATTAAGAGGGGAATAGAGTTTTACAAGTGTCCATACAACACCGCATGACAATTACTCGCGTATTATGATTTTCCCTAGTTTCTTTGCACCCGCGGCGACCCATAGCTTCGCTTCCTCGAGGATGATGTTGAGGATGATCAGGGGCGGTGCACTTTAATGTCGAAAGACCCTGGCATTCCTTTTTCGTTTCAAATTGCCAAGAGACAAGCATGGTGAGAGAGGCCACGGCCTTGCGTGATGGAATATCGATGCTGGTTCTACTATCCCACCACTCGTAAACAGATCCTGCCAAGTGCCATGTAGATATATCCACGTGTTGAAGGCCAAGTTTTGCAACCAGCATGCTCCAAAGTGTAATGGTGTACCGACATTTGAAGAAGAGATGTGGCCCGGTCTCGGGCTCTCGTTTGCAAAGCGGGCATAAGCCACAATTTCCCATCCACGCTTGGCAAGTCTGTCGGCAGTCTAAATTCTGTTAAAAGAAACATATTTCATTCACTACCGGAATCGACCCTTATGCCGACGGCCAGGGCCGTCGGCATAGCTCCGATTCCCGTCGGGATAGGTCTATGCCGACGGCCCCCGTCGGCATAGGGCCGTCGGCAACATATGCGTCGGCTTGTGGCCGGGGAGGCCGTCGGCATAGAAAAGCCGTCGGCATATATGCTACGCCGACGGGGGCCGTACATCTATGCCGACGGCCCCGCCCGTCAGCAACAATCACGCCTAATGGCGGCCACCGTCAAGTTTGGCCAACGACATGATGCCACGTGGCACACCTATGCCGACGGCCTAGCCGTTGGCTTAGTCAGAACCTACGCCGACGGCCAGGCCGTCGGCATAGGGGTGCCACATGGCATCCTGTCGTTGGGCATGGACAAGGGCTATGCCGACGGCTAGGCCGTCGGCATACTCCTTCATACAGAGCTTCCAATTGCTGACGCGTGGCACCTATGCCGACGGCATAGCCGTCGGCTTAGTTTAAAAGCTATGCCGACGGCTATGCCGTCGGCATAGGTGCCACATATCAGCAACTGGGAGCTCACGCCAGCCCTATGCCGACGGCATAGCCGTCGGCATAGTTTGCTTTTGATTTTTTTCCTTTTTTCTGTTTGTTTTCAAATCAGTTCAATTCAAATAACAGCACATATATCGTGACACATATATAACAGCACATATCAACGAACAATAATTGCATAAGCATCATCACACACAAGTCTCTAAATGATCATCATCACAACCAACATAAGCATAAGCACAAGCATATAGAAAAGCACCACACACAAGTCTCTAAATGGTCATCACCACACACAAGTCATCTCAAGTATCATCACCACACACAAGGCTTAAGCGCCACGACGTCGAGCAACGCGGAGGTCGTCACCGCCAAGACCGCCGAAGCCCAGGTCGTCACTGCTAGCGGCAACGCTACCGCCAAGACCGCCTCCACCTCCGCCTCTGTGGATCGGAGTGGTCGGGCTCCGTGTCTCCGGAGTGCCGCGAGACCACCGCCAACCGTAGATCCACCTGTTCCCTGGATGTTGAAAAGACATATTAACGGGATATATGACTGTGATGAAAGGCATGACATGCTTTGGGTGAATAGATTGGGGATGAACTAACCGGCGAGGGGCCAACGTTCTGTGCCACAAACTCCTCAAAGGTCAAGAAGACTTTGGTTTCTTTGGAGGACATTGTCTTTGGCGGCAATCGAGGACTCTGCCGGCCGCCATATCTGAAAAGCTGATTCATCTGGCGATCCCTCTCCACTTGGTGTTCATAAAGCCTCTCATGCCACGCCATGGTCTCTGGCGTGTGTACTCTAGGTAGGCCTACGGTATGACATGATGGAACTCATAAAACTACTAAATGGGGAAAATGAAATGAGCAATGAAGATAAGAGGGAAAATACTTCTGATTGTTGCTCTGAAAGAGGGACTGTGTAATCGTCACCGGCTCGTCCTGTTGGCTGCTCAGGCTCGGGTCGATCCGACGAAGCTGTGTGTAGGAGATACTAGGAGTGATCACAGCATCGAGAACCGCCTCCCGACCATGCTCCTTGGGCCCCATGCTCACCACCGCCTTGTCGTCCAGAACCGCCGCAATGGGGTCAGGTGTGTCAGGATGTAACTTCAGATACGCTTCAGAGTAGGCCTTCTTCCTCTCCGCGGTCTTCTTGCCGTAGTACTTGGGCTCGTCAGGCTTGGAGTCCTTCCGCGTATGGGCGATCTCCCCCGCCTGCATGTCTGAGAGCGGCCGCTTTAGTTTCTCCTCCTACACCACCAAACAGAGGTTAGTCATACATAAGAAAGTGATGGTAAATAGAAGAAGAAGAATGTTTAATGGGGTTAGTCATACATTAACTGCCTTGTGGAGATAGTGGTTTCGGTTCCCCTGAGCATGTACTCCCTCCTTCCCTCGGTTAGCCTTGTTTTTGACTCTCATAGCCGCCCAGGCTCCAGCCTCATCACACCAAAGATCCACCAATGCCGTCCAGGACTCCTCTTTTCCATAACACCAATTTGGTAACACCTACATAATGAAAGCATAATGGCATAATGAAAGCATAATGGCATAATGAAAGCATAATGGCATAATGAAAGCATAATGTCATAGTTACCTTCAAGAACTTCGTCCCTATCCAAGGTAATGCCCATCCTCATGGCGTCGTCCTTGGTCATCTTCACACCAAGATAGTCGTGATGGTATGTCGAGATGGCCACATAACGCACCTCGTACTGCATCTGGCGGGCCTTCTTCTTGCATTGGCGCAGCACAATCTGGTCCGCTCTGACTTTGTGCTTCGGAAGAACTCGATAGAATTTCTACAATCATGCATGAAACAAGAATGGAAGAAGACATGAGTTAAATCATTCATGAAACTAGAATGGACTTGTGCTTCTGAAGAGAACTCACCTAGAAAGTGGTGATCACGGCCTTGGCATGGGTCCCATGGTCCGCGTGGAGGGCCGCTTCCCAGTGCTCCCAACTCGTGGCCAAGACCCGATGGTCCGGGTGCCTGACTGGATCCGGACAGTACAACACCGGCCAGTGTAACTTCAGCAAGACGGTGATGAGGCCGTTGGGAATACGGACCCCTTTAGAATATATCCGATTCTTTGCAAAAGAATGAACTATTAGCATGTGACAAGCAAAATAAATAACAACCGGAATGAGCATGTGACAAGCAAAATAATGAAATTATTATAAAGTGGAACTTACTCTTTCCCCGTGGGCTCAATGAGCCACTTCTGCTCCTCAGTAGCAGGAACCTGCTTTGGTAGCTTTGCGTTACCACGCAGCCACCCCTTGTTGTCAACCCCCTCCCCGCCACCACCATCATCCCCGCCACCACCCTCCTCCTCGACTGCCTCCCCCTCCCCAACCTCCTCCTCATCCTCCTCCTCCTCGTCCTCCTCCTCCACCTCCTCCTCGGCCCCATCCCGAACCTCCTCCTCCTCCTCCTCGCCTGCCTCGTCCTCCTCCTCCTCCTCGCTAGAGGAGGGTACCTCACTAGAGGAGGGCCTCGAAGGCAACACCCCTAAGTCGGTGAGGGTGCGCTCTTTCTGGCTGCAACCCCCTGTAGTGTCTCTCCCCCCACCACCTCGCCCTCTAGAGGCTCTCCCCGCCCCTCCTCCTCTAGGGGCACCTCTCCCTCGACCTCCCCTGTGAGGAGTCATCGTCAAGTAGGGGGGAGGATTACGTGCTCGACCACTCCGACTAGGCGGGCCGGCGACCTTGCGTGAAACCCACGCCGTCGGCCTTCCCTTGCCCATGTTCCACGAACCTGCATTAAAAAGAGAATAAGCAATTAGTAAATTAATAAAATGAAGGAAAAGGCATGATAATAAACGCATTAATAAAAATGCATAAAAGGCATATTTCTAAACTATAGAAAAAAAGACTTGAAACGTACATCTGCTAGAAACCATATGAATCATCCGTTGTAACCTCTTTCTCGGTCCGTCTCATCATCACTATCAATCATATCATCTTCGTTTATGCAGCGGAGGTGGAGGCTCTTCCTCGTCGTCAGCGTCTTTGTTTAACTTTTCTAGCATAAGTATGTCATTTTCATTGACAATGGTCTCACCATCATTCCGTGCATCGTTGTCGTTTGGATCCACATCATCATCACCCAATGGTCTAGCGTCATCGCTTCTAACCACATCATCATCATCAGGTTGCTCTTGATAGAACACTCCCTCGTATGTCATGGGGTTAATGTTGTAGTAATCGTCTTCATTCGGGTTCGGTAGCTTACCATGTGGCGACACCTTGAACACAACTTCCCAACCCTTTAGGTACTCTTTTCCGGCATGGGTAAGGCAGATAATATACTTGTGTAGCTTGGGTAGCCGCAATGAAGAGATCGGCTCTGGCATAGACGGTTGATGGTTTAACTTCGACCAAACCAATGGAAGGCGTATGTTTTACACCCTCCCGCGGATCGAACCATCGACATTTGAACACAGGCAGACTTAGGGTCTCGCGCCCCTGGTGGAATTGAATCTCGTATATATTTTGTACCCTTCCGTAGTAGTCTACTGAATTTTGACCGGGGGTGTACACTCCGGTATTTATAGTTTTGGGATCAAGCGGCTGTTACGGTGCTCCTCTGTATGGAAGCGATACCCATTCACATCATACTTTTTACATGTCATGACGGCAGGTCAAAACCCATGGAAACCCATCTCAATTCATCATCCATAGATATGTTGGGATCTTTTCCCTACAAGTATAATTGAAATTGTTGCGTGCATTAGTTAACTAATAAATGTTGAACTAGTTATTTAATAGGGAGTGTGGAAAATTACTTTCTCCATGAACCAAGCAACAAAATTTTTACGTCCAGGGTTTCCATGACGGAGAAGAGTAAGTGCCTCCGCCTCAGTAGGAGGATTCATTCCCATCCATTCCTCTTGAATGAAATCACTAGAAAAAAGAAATGCGGTGTTATACCGGGACTAAGTGAACATAGAACATGATGATGTGGAAGACATAAAGGAATGGTGTAGTGGTATTACCTCATCCACACTTCCTAAACTTCCTTGATGTTGTGCAAGATATAGAACATGAGGTCCTCTCACTCTTGTCGTGGCATGTTATAAGGTTTCGAGGCTGACCCTCCCACCTTGGCGTTGAATAGATGGAGCACAGGTTGATACTTCGGCTCTTCTATATTGTATCGAGGCACCTTGTTATGCAGATGGGGAACGTGGTCTAGAAAGTATGATGTCCTGAGGTCTGACACCTCCTCTAGGATAACTGCCTCAGCTATGGAAGCTTCAATCTTAGCTTTGTTTCCACATTTTTGTTGGAGATGCTTGTTCTGTCTCTCAGGGCCGTACTGCCAGCGATTCTGCACAGGCCCACCCAACAATACCTCGTTCGCGAGGTGTAGAAAGAGATGTGTCATCGGTGTAAAGAAGCCTGGCGGAAAGATCTTCTCTAGCTTGACTATCAACTCCGGTGCCTTCTTATGCAATTTTTCAATCACGTCTTTACTTACTTCTTTAGCACAGAGCGTGCGGAAGAAATGGCTTAGCTCGGCAAGCACTCACCAGACATGCTCGGGGACATAGCCTCGAACCATCACTTGCATTATCCGCTCAATCCATACATGGTAGTCATGACTCTTCAGGCCGATCACTTTGCCCGTTGAAAGATTGACCCCCTTACTTATATTCGATGCATAACCATCGGTGAACTTCAAAATGTGTTTCAGCCAGATAAATACTTCCTTTTTTCTGGCGGTTTAAGGACAAAGTCGACATCGGCTTGAACCAGTTTTTTCGACCGCCTGTGGGAGGCTTCATGTTCAGACGTGGTCTATCACAAATTCTCTGTTGGTCGGCTCTAGCTTTAACGTTATCCTTCGTCTTATCAGGAATTTTGAGGATCGTGTGGAAAAGGGACTCTGCCACATTCTTTTCGGTGTGCATCACATCGATATTGTAAGGAAGTTTGAGGTCCTTGAAATAGGGAAGCTGCGAGAAGGGGGTTATGTGAGTCCAGTTGTGCGTCTCACCATATCCCTCGAAGCCTTTGGCTTTGGCTTTGCCTTTGCCTTTGACTTTAAATTTGGAGAGCTTTTAGGTGAGTAAGAACATCTGCCCCCGAAAATGTTGGAATCTCGGTTACTTCATGAACAACCCGGCCTTTCGTAAAGTTCTTCTTGTCTTCCCTGTCTAGATGGTCTGGAGGGAGGAACTGTCGATGCAGGTCAAAGGCTACATACTTGCCACCCTTACTCAGCCAAATCATTCGCAGAGCATGCATGCACATGTTGGGGAACGTAGCAGAAATTCAAAATTTTCCTACGTGTCACCAAGATCTATCTATGGAGAAACCAGCAACGAGGGGAGGAGAGTGCATCTACATACCCTTGTAGATCGCTAAGCGAAAGCGTTCAAGAGAATGGGGTTGAAGGAGTCGTACTCGTCGTGATCCAAATCACCGGAGATCCTAGTGCCGAACGGACGACACCTCCGCGTTCAACACACGTCTGACCGGTGGCGTCTCCCATGCCTTGATCCAGCAAGGAGAGAGGGAGAGGTTGAGGAAGACTCCATCCAGCAGCAGCACAACGGCGTGGTGGTGATGGAGAAGCGTGGCAATCCTGCAGGGCTTCGCCAAGCACCGCGGGAGAGGAGGAGGGAGAGAGGCAGGGCTGCGCCATGGAGAGGACAAATCTCATGTGTTGGCAGCTCCAAAGTCCTCAAGTATATATAGGGGAGAGGGAGGGGGTGCGCCCCCTCTAGGGTTTCCACCCCATGTGTTGCGGCTGCCCAAAACCCATGTAGGGTGGCGGCCACGGGGGGAAGAGGGGAAACTTGCCCCCCAAGCTGGGTGGGCGCCTCCCAAACCCTAGGCGCCTTGGGCCCTTGTGGGGGGGCGCACCAGCCCACCTGGGGCTGGTCCCATCCCACACTTGGCCCATGCAGCCCTCCGGGGCCGGTGGCCCCACTTGGTGGACCCCTCGGACCCTCCCGGTGGTCCCGGTACGTTACCGATAAAACCTGAAACTTTTTCGGTGACCAAAACAGGACTTCCCATATATAAATCTTTACCTCCGGACCATTCTGGAACTCCTCCTGACGTCCGGGATCTCATCCAGGACTCCGAACAACATTCGGTAACCACATACAAACTTCCTTTATAACCCTAGCGTCATCGAACCTTAAGTGTGTAGACCCAACGGGTTTGGGAACCATGCAGACATGACCGAGACGTTCTCCGGTCAATAACCAACAGCGGGATCTGGATACCCATGTTGGATCCCACATGTTCCACGATGATCTCATCGGATGAACCACAATGTCAAGGACTCAATCAATCCCGTATACAATTCCCTTTGTCTAGCGGCATTGTACTTGCCCGAGATTCGATCGTCGGTATGCCGATACCTTGTTCAATCTCGTTACCGGCAAGTCTCTTTACTCGTTCCGTAACACATCATCCCGTCATCAACCCCTTGGTCACATTGTTCACATTATGATGATGTCCTACCGAGTGGGCCCAGAGATACCTCTCCGTCACACGGAGTGACAAATCCCAGTCTCGATTCGTGCCAACCCAACAGACACTTTCGAAGATACGTAGTGCACCTTTATAGCCACCCGATTACGTTGTGATGTTTGGTACACCCAAAGCATTCCTACGGTATTCGGGAGTTGCACAATCTCATGGTCTAAGGAAAAGATACTTGACATTAGAAAAGCTTTAGCATCTGAACTACGATATTTGTGCTAGGCTTAGGATTGGGTCTTGTCCATCACATCATTTTGCTAATGATGTGATCCCGTTATCAACGACATCCAATGTCCATGGTCAGGAAACTGTAACCATCTATTGATCAACGAGCTAGTCAACTTGAGGCTTACTAGGGACATGGTGTTGTCTATGTACCCACACATGTATCTGAGTTTCCTATCAATACAATTATAGCATGGATAATAAACGATTATCATGAACAAGGAAATATAATAATAACTAATTTATTATTGCCTCTAGGGCATATTTCCAACAGTCTCCCACTTGCACTAGAGTCGATAATCTAGTTCACATCACCATGTGATTAACACTCACAGTCACATCGCCATGTGACCAACATCCAAAGAGTTTACTAGAATCAATAATCTAGTTCACATCACTATGTGATTAACACTCAATGAGTTCTGGGTTTGATCATGTTTATGCTTGTGAGAGAGGTTGTAGTCAGCGAATTACGCAATATTCAGATCCCTATGTATTTATAAAACTTTATGTCATATCGTGAATCTTGCTACCACGTTCCACTTGGAGCTATTCCAAATTGTTGCTCCATTATCGTATCCGGTATCTCTACTCGAGCTATCGGGATAGGTGTTAAGCTTGCATCGACGCAACTCTTTACGTCGAACTCTTTATCACCTCCATAAGCGAGAAACATATCCTTATTCCTCTAAGGATAATTTTGACCGCTATCCGGTGATCCACTCCTTGATCACCTTTGTACCCTCTTGCGGATATGTAGCAAGGCACACATCAGTGCGGTACCTGACATAGCATCTTGTAGAGCCTACGTCTAAGGCATAGGGGGCGACCTTCGTCCTTTCTCTCTTTTGCCGTGGTCGAGCTTTAACTCTTAACTTCATACCTTACAACTCAGGGCAAGAACTCCTTTGGTGATCCATCTTGAACACCTTCAAGATTATGTCAAGGTATGTGCTCATTTGAAAGTATTATTAAACATTTTGATCTATCTTATAGATCTTGATGCTTATTGTTCAAGTAGCCTAATCCGGGTTTTCCATTGAAAAAAAAAACTTTTCAAACAACCCTATATGCTTTCCAGAAATTCTACATCATTTTTGATCAACAATATGTCAACAACATATACTCATCAGAAATTCTATAGTGCTCCCACTCACTTCTTTGGATATACAAGTTTCTCATAAACTTTGTATAAACCCAAAATCTTTGATTATCTCATCAAAGCGCACATTCCAACTCCGAGATGCTTACTCCAGTCCTTAGAAGGATCATTTGGAGCCAAAGATACCTTTTAGCATCCTTAGGATCGACAAAAACTTTCTGATTGTATCACATACAACCTTTCCTTACGAAGACTGGTAAGGAAACTCGTTTTGACATCCATCTGCCAGATTTCATAAATGCAGCTAATGCTAAGATGATTCCGACGGACTTGAGCATCGCTACGGATGAGAAAATCTCATCGTAGTCAACTCCTTGAACTTGTGAAAAACTCTTCGCCACAAGTCGAGCTTCATAGATGGTGACATTACCGTCCACGTCCGTCTTCTTATTAAAGACCCATTTATCTCAATGGATTGCCGATCATCGGGCAAGATCACCAAAGTCCATGCTTTGTTCTCATACATGGATCCTCTCTCGGATTTTACGGCCTCAAGACATTTGTCGGAATCCGGGCCCACCATCGCTTCTCCATAGCTCGTAGGTTCATTGTTGTCTAGCAACATGACCTCCAAGACAGGATTACCGTACCACTCTGAAGCAGTACATGTCCTTGTCGTCCTACGAGGTTTGGCAGTGACTTGATCCGAAGCATTATGATCACTATCATCAGCTTCCACTTCAATTGGTGTAGGTGCCACATGAGCAACTTCTTGTGCCCTGCTACACTCTGGTTGAAGTGATGGTTCATTAACCTCATCAAGTCTCCACCATCCTCCCACTCAATTCTTTCGAGAGAAACTTTTCCTCGAGAAAGGACCCGTTTCTAGAAACAATCACTTTTGCTTAGGATCTGAAATAGGAGGTATACCCAACTGTTTTGGGTGTCCTATGAAGATGTATTTATCCGCTTTGGGTTCGAGCTCATCGAGGATGAAACCTTTTCATATAAGCGTCGCAGCCCCAAACTTTCAAGAAACGACGACTTAGGTTTCTCTAAACCATAGTTCTTACGGTGTCATCTCAACGGAACTATGTGGTGCCCTATTAAAGTGAATGTGGTTGTCTCTAATGCCTAACCCATGAACGATAGTGGTAATTCGATAAGAGACATCATGGTATGCCCCATATCCAATGGGGTACATCTATGATGTTCGGACACACCATCACACTATGGTGTTCTAGGCGGTGTTAGTTGTGAAACAATTTCCACAATGTCTCAATTGTGTACCAAACTCGCAACTCAGATATCCATCTCTATGATCACATCACAGTCATTTTATCCTCTTGTCACGAAGATCTTCAACTTCACTCTGAAATTACTTGAACCTTTCAATAATTCAGTCTTGTGTTTCATCAAGTAAATATACTCAACATCTACTCAAATAATCTGTGAAGTAAGAATATAACGATATTCCTTTGCATGCCTCGGCACTCATTGGACTGCACACATCAAAATGTGTTACTTCCAACAAGTTGCTATCTTGTTCCATCTTCTTGAAAACGAGGCTTTTCGGTCATCTTGCCATGTGGTATGATTTGCATATCTCAAGTGATTCAAAATCAAGTGAGTCCAAGCGATCCATCTGCATGGAGTTTCTTCATGCGTATACACCAATATACATGGTTCGCATGTCGCAAACTTTTCAAAAACGATTGAGTCCAAAGAACCAAAAACATGGAGCTTCTTCATACGTTTTATACCAATATGACTTACATGGCAGTGCCACAAGTAGGCGGTACTATCATTACTATCTTATATCTTTTGGCATGAACATGTGTATCACTACGATCGAGATTCAGTAAACCATTCCTTTTAGGTGCAAGACCATTGAAGGTATTATTCAAATAAACAGAGTAACCATTCTTCTCCTTAAATGAATACCCGTATTGTGATAGACATAATCCAATCATGTCTATGCTCAGCATAAACACCAAATAACCATTATTTAGGTTTCACACCAATCTCGATGGTAGAGGGAGCGTGCGATGCTTGATCACACCAACCTTGGAAACACTTCCAACATATATCGTCGACTCACCTTTAGCTAGTCTCCATTTATTCCGTAGCTTTTTATTTCGAGTTACTAACACTTAGCAACTGAACGGTATCTAATACCCTAGTGCTACTAGGAGTACTAGTAAAGTACACATTAACATAATGTATATCCAATATACATCTATCGACCTTTTGACCTTCTCATCTACCAAGTATCTAGGGTAGTTACGCTTCATTGTCAGTTCCCTCATTACAAAAGCACTTAGTCTCGGGTTTGGGTTCAACCACAGGTTTCTTCCTTTGGAGCGACAAGCGATTTGCCGTTTCATGAAGTACCCCTTCTTGCCCTTGCCCTTCTTGAAACTAGTGGTTTCATTAACCATCAACAATTGATGCTCCTTCTTGATTTCTACATTCGCGGTGTCGAACATTGCGATCATGTCTATCCCTGTTATGTTATAGTTCATCACGAAGCTCTAGTAGCTTGGTGGCAATGTCTTTGGAGAAACATCACTATCTCATCTGGAAGATTAACTCCCACTCGATTCAAGTGATTGTTGTACTGAGACATTACGAGTATAGGCTCAACGATTGAGATCTTCTCCCTTAGTTTGTAGGCTAGAAAACTTCGTCGGAGTTCTCATACCTCTTGGCGTGAGCACGAGCACGAAATCCCAATTTCAGCTCTTGGAACATCTCATATGTTCTGCGACATTTCAAAATGTCCTTGGTGCCTCAATTCTAAACCATTTAACATTACCAAACTATCATGTAGTCATCAAAAGCGTGTATGTCGGATGTTAGCAACATCCCAGACCACGTTCGAGGTCCAAAGACACCGGCGGTGCATTAAGGACATAAGCCTTCTCATCGCATAATTGCTACTGTCAACTTTCAACTATATTTTCTCTAGGAACATATCTAAAACAGTAGAACCAAAGCGTGAGCTATGACATAATTTGCAAAGACCTTTTGATTATGTTCAGGATAATTAAGTTCATCTTATGAACTCCCACTCAGATAGACATCCCTCTTAGTCATCTAAGTGATTACATGATCCGAGTCAACTAGGCCGTGTCCGATCATCACGTGAGATGGACTAGTCATCATCGGTGAACATCTTCATGTTGATCGTATCCTCCATACGACTCATGCTCGACCTTTTCGGTCTCTTGTGTTCGAGGCCATATGCACGTACATGCTAGGCTCGTCAAGTTAACCTAAGTGTTTGCGTGTGTAAATATGGCTTACACCCGTTGTATGTGAGCGTAAGAATCTATCACACCCGATCATCACGTGGTGCTTGAAGCGATGAACTTTATGGCAATTGCACGATTAGGGGGAACACTTTCTTGAAATTTTAATGAGGGATCATCTTATTTACTACCGTCGTTCTAAGCAAATAAGATGTATAAACATGATAAACATCACATGCAATCAAATAGTGACGTGATATGGCCAATATCATTTTGCTCCTTCTGAACTCCATCTTCGGGGCTCCATGATCATCATCGTCACCGGCATGACACCATGATCTCCATCATCATGATCTCCATCATCGTGTCTCCATGAAGTTGTCTCGCCTACTTATTACTTCTACTACTATGGCTACCGGTTAGCAATAAAGTAAAGTAATTACATGGCATTGTTCAATGACACGCATGTCATACAATAAATTAAGACAACTCCTATGGCTCCTGCCGGTTGTCATACTCATCGACATGCAAGTCGTGATTCCTATTACAAGAACATGATCAATCTCATACATCACATATCATTCATCACATTCTTCTTGGCCATATCACATCACATAGCATACCCTACAAAAACAAGTTAGGCGTCCTCTAATTGTTGTTTGCATGTTTTACGTGGCTGCTATAGGTTTCTAGCAAGAACGTTTCTTACCTACATAAAACCACAGCGTGATATGTCAATTGCTATTTACCCTTCATAAGAACCCTTTTCATCGAATCCGATCCGACTAAAGTGGGAGGCGGCACCCGCTAGCCACCATATGCAACAAGTGCATGTCGATCGATTGGAGCGTGTCTCACGTAAGTGTGCGTGTAAGGTCGGTCGGGCCGCTTCATCCCACAATACCGTCGAAACAAGATTGGACTAGTAACGGTAAGCATATTGAACAAAATCAACGCCCACAACAACTTGTGTTCTACTCGTGCATAGAATCTACGCAATAGACCTAGCTCGATACCCTTTGTTGGGGAGCGTGGCGAAATTCAAAATTTTCCTACGTGTCACCAAGATCTATCTATGGAGAAACCAGCAACGAGGGGGAGGAGAGTGCATCTACATACCCTTGTAGATCGCTAAGCGGAAGAATTCAAGAGACTGGGGTTGAAGGAGTCGTACTCGTTGTGATCCAAATCACCGGAGATCCTAGTGCCGAACGGACGACACCTCCGCGTTCAACACACGTACAACCCGGTGACGTCTCCCATGCCTTGATCCAGCAAGGAGAGAGGGAGAGGTTGAGGAAGAATCCATCCAGCAGCAGCACAATGGCGTGGTGGTGATGGAGAAGCGTGGCAATCCTGCAGGGCTTCACCAAGCACCCATGAGGAGAGGAGGAGGAGAGGCAGGCTGCGCCATGGAGAGGACAAATCTCATGTGTTGGCAGCCCCAAAGTCCTCAAGTATATATAGGGAGAGGGAGGGTGCGCCCCTCTGGGGTTCCACCCCAAAGTGCGGCAGCCCCAAACCCATCTAGGGTGGCGGCGAGGGGAAGAGAGAAACTTGCCCCCAAGCTGGGTGGGCGCCTCCCCAAACCCTAGGCGCCTTGGGCCCTTGTGGGCGCACCAGCCCACAGGGGCTGGTACCCTCCCACACTTGGCCCATGCAGCCCTCAGGGCAGTGGCCCCACTTGAGTGAACCCGGGACACTCCGGTGGTCGATGCATTCTGGAAATAAAACCCGAAACTTTTCGGGTGACTAAAACAGGACTTCCCATATATAAATCTTTACCTCCGGACCATTACGAAACTCCTCGAGACTTCAGGGATCTCATCAGGGACTCTGAACAACATTCGGTAACCACATACAAAATTAATATATAACCCTAGCGACATAGAACATTAAGTGTGAAGACCCGACTGGTTCGTGAACCATGCTTGAGACATGACCAAGAGGCGTTCTCCGGTCAATAACCAACAGCGGGATCTGGATACCCATGTTGGATCCCACATGTTCCACGATGATCTCATCGAATGAACCACGATGTCAAGGACTCAATCAATCCCGTATACAATTCCCTTTGTCTAACGGTATTGTACTTGCCCGAGATTCGATCGTCGGTATGCTGATACCTTGTTCAATCTCGTTCCCGGCAAGTCTCTTTACTCGTTCCGTAACACATCATCCCGTGATCAACCCCTTGGTCACATTGTGCACATTATGATGATGTCCTACCGAGTGGGCCCAGAGATACCTCTCCGGTCACGGAGTGACAAATCGATCTCGATTCGTGCCAACCCAGCAGACACTTTCGAAGATACATAGTGCACCTTTATAGCCACCCGATTCACGTTGTGACGTTTGGTACACCCAAAGCATTCCTACGGTATCCGGGAGTTGCACAATCTCATAGTGCGAGGAAAAGATACTTGACATTAGAAAAGCTTTAGCATACGAACTACGATCTTTGTGCTAGGCTTAGGATTGGGTCTTGTCCATCACATCATTACGCTAATGATGTGATCCCGTTATCAACGACATCCAATGTCCATGGTCGAGAAGCTGTAACCATCTATTGATCAACGAGCTAGTCAACTAGAGGCTTACTAGGGACATGGTGTTGTCTATGTACCCACACATGTATCCGAGTTTCCTATCAATACAATTATAGCATGGATAATAAATGATTATCATGAACAAGGAAATATAATAATAACTAATTTATTATTGCCTCTAGGGCATATTTCCAACAACACCTTGGGCATGGCATCTTCCCACTTGTACACCATCCATGAGAATAGAGCATAGCCGGAAAGTCATGCATGCAATAGTGCAACCAAACTTTCATCAAGAAATTTCTCTGCAGATCCCGGTCGTATGTCAGCGTCGGAAAGTACCAAGAATGGTGCAAAGCATCCACCGGTTTGCATAAACACACCCAATTGCTTCCCGGATAATCAGGCCCTGGAATGATGAGCGACAAGAACATGGTCTTGCGTTGCATTAGGGCACCGGGAGGAAGATTTAGCGGAATTACAAACACGGGCCAACAGCTGTATGGATTGGACGACATACCATATGGATTCAACCCATCACCTGGTATGGCTATTACGACATTCGATCTTGGCTGCTTCCTCGGGTATTCTTCATCGAGCGACTTCCATGCTTTCCCTCCCGATGGATGTACGATTTTTTACGGATTGTACCTTATACCTTCCTTGTGCCACTTCATCATTTTGGCGAGACTCCTTCGTGATGAAAAGGAGTTGCGGTCTTTTATAAAATCAAGATCCGAAGAACCTTAACGGGGATGGTTAGCTGCTTTTCTCACCATCCTCACCGACCACCTCAATGTACTGGGACGAACCGACCGCCTACGATTACTTGTCATCCGCATACTCGTGCCTAAACAAAAGGCAATTCTTCGGGCAAACATCTATTTTCTCATAATCCATAGAGAGTGCCTTCATGATTTTCTTTGTATCGTACATGCTTTTCGGAAGTTCATGACCCTCAGGGAGGCTGTTAGCCCATACTCCCAAGAATGCTTCGAAGCATTTTTGGCTACAGCCGTACTCAGCCTTGGCCTGCAATCGATTGAGATGGCATCCGGTGAGATATTTTCGCACCCGCATAAAGAGGTTTCTTCGACGAGGACAGGACCTCCAAGAAGGCCTTTGCGGTTGCCTCCGGCTCCTCCGGTTCATTCTCTGAAGGTGTCGCATTTGCCGCTTCTGCAACAATGACATAAGCTAGCATGTCCGTGACCCCGTTGTCCTCATATCCATCGATGTGTTGTCGCATCACCTCCTCTCTGCCACGGTCCTGCTCGGCTATGTTTATCGGCGGCATGTCAAAGTTTGGCATATATCCATGCGTGCGAAGGTGCTCACTCATGTCCGTCTGATTTCTACGGTGACGTCTGGCACATCTCTGTGAGGGCATGGTGGGATAATTCTCATTGGACTGACGAAATATCTCCTTCAAATACACATCGGTTTTCGCGATCCACTCGATGTTACTCGATTTTGTGGATAAAACCACTTTGTACATCCAGCGATTATACGCCATCCTCTGCTATTTTACAAGCCACACAACATAATTAAGGATTCACTTAAATTAATCACATCAAATTTTCAGTTTCTACCGCATTGAATCCACCTACATCTCTAATAGGTAAAGATGGGTCCTAATCCCACCCGAGGATGTGTAGATTGAGTCGTTCTCCATTCTACCTGTTAGAGAAAAATTTCGGCTGACACCTCGGCTGTTCTCCGGATACACGTCTCGGCAAATAGCCAGAGAATGTGCTCCGGAGAACAATGGGGAGGCGCCGCCGAAATCTGTCTCGAGCGGGGTAGAACATGGAGAACATACCCAATCTACACATCCTCGGCTATCCGTGGAAACTTATTTGGACAATCCGAAAGAGCTGCGGTGATAAATATGCAATTGAATGCATATTCATCGATGCAACCCTTTCGGACGGGAGACGCCTAGGTTATGCCAGTTGACTTGATAATGAAATCTAGTGACATAAAAAAATGGAGGAGATGGACTTGTAGCTCACCCTCGGTACATGGGGAAGGAGTCGAACAACGGAGGATGCTCGGGGAACAACGCGTCGGACGGCAGTCACTTTGATGAAATGCAACACCACAAAGCACACCAAATTCCATCGGGACAAAATTTTTAGAACATCACAACTCATAGAGCATATTTATAACATTTAAACATGCATTCATTTATTTTTGCATCATGTAGGCAAAAAAACTAAAAACATTAACAATATATTCGTCATCTTCATCACATATTCATCATCATCATTATCACCTATTCGTCATAATCATTGATTCATCTCATCGAACCAAATTTTTTTGCAAGATATGCAACATATAGCATCTCATCTAACCAAATTTTTTACTACCTATCTCACTATCTATCTAACTATCTAACTATCTACCTACTAACTATCTCACTATCTATCTAACTATCTAAATATCTACCTATCTAACTATCTATATAACTATCTATCTAACTAGGTATCTAACTATCTAAATAGCTATCTAAATACCTATCTAACTAGCTACAAAATTACTAAAAAACACTAAAAATACATAAAATTTTCACCTTGAGAGGAGGGCGGATTTGGGCGGGGAGGCTGAGTCGAGGCGGGGAGGTGAGGTCGAGGAGGAGGCAGTGAGGTCGAGGCGGGTCTTGGCGTCGGGTCGAGAGGTCGAGAGCCGGAGGGTCGAGGCGAGGCGGAGGTGGGAGGTGGGGCGGAGGTCGGGGCAGGGTGGTCAGTGAGGAAGAGGCGGGTAGCTCGGGGTCAGGCGGGGCGTGTGGGCGGCTCGGGTGGCGGGTGAGGCGGGAGGCCAGTGATGCTCAGGGCGGCGGTGGCATGCTCGGTGAGGCGGAGGAGGTGGGCGGGTGGGGTCGAGGTGGTGCGGTTGAGGGAGAAAATGAGTGGAGGAGGTCGGGTGCGGTGCGGATAAGGTTGGCCCTATGCCGACGGCATGGCCGTCGGCATAGGCGTGGGCCCCACATGTCAGCAGCCCGGGGGAGTGGATAACGTGCACATATGCCGACGGCCCGGTCGTCGGCATAGGTGGGAGGCCTATGCCGACGGCTAGGTCGTCGGCATATATGCAAACCACATTTTTTTTAAATAGTCCCACCTCGCCGAGGGGAAAGCAATTTGACATGTTTAAATAGTTCACTAATCCATACGTTACAAGCTCCGGTATTCATTAGACTTATATGAAGAAAACGGACAATTACTCTGAAACTTTGGTGCAGGGCGGCCGGTCTTAGGGCACTAAAGGTTTGAGTGATAATACGTTTTCAATGATGAATCTAGGAGTTTTTAATCAATTCAATTATTACATTTTTAGATTTTTAGTTTACCGTCGTGTGGGACCGGTGCGGTGCGACGACCGTGACAGGGAACACAGGGGGTTAAGCGATGCAGAGGGCGTGGGGTAACAATGCCCTTTGGAGCATCGCCGGGACCTCATACATCTTGCGTCTGATGTCTTTGGCATGTCGAGAAGAAAGCGACAGCGTCTCAAAGTGTGCCCCTCACACGCAGACGGCCTTGCATGCCGGCTTTGGAGAAGCAGACGCGTCGGGTCTACGGAGGATCTTCTTGTGGCTTTGGCACGGATGTTGCTCTAAAGTGTTCGTATTGGCTGACCTAACACGGCCGGGTGGATAGTTCCTTTGGTCAAAACCCGTCCGTGCAAAGTCAAAGGCTAGATCCGATTGGTCAGCGCTTCTGAGGTTAGGCGGGGCCAGGGGGCCACAGGGGTAGCAATGCCACCAGCGTCGCCAGGAGCCCTCATACATGCCGTCTGATGTCTTTGGCATGTCAGAAGAAGCCGCAGCGTCTCGAGTGTGCCCCCTCACAGACGGCCTTGCCGCCCGGCTTTGGAGAAGCAGACGCGTCGGGTCTACGGAGGGATCTTACTTTGGGTTTGGCAGGATATTGCTCTAAAGTGTTCGTATGGGCTGACCTAACACGGCAGGGTTGATAGTTCCTTTGGTGGAAACCCGTCCGTGCAAAGTCGAAGGCTAGATCTCGTGGTCAAACGCTTCTGAGGTTAGGCGGGGCAGGGGGCCACAGGGGGTAGCGATGCCACCGGCGTCGCACCGGGCCCTCATACATCTGCCGTACATTTCTTTGGCATGTCAGAAGAGGTAACGCAGCGTCTCGGGGTGTGGACCCTCACTGCAGACGGCGCGCCATGCCCGACTTTGGAGAAGCAGACGAGTCGGGTCTACGGAGGGATCTTCTTGTGGATTTGGCGGATGTTGCTCTAAAGTGTTCGTATGGGGTGACCCTAACTGCAGTAGGGTGGATAGTTCCTTTGGTGAAAACCCATCCGTGCAAAGTCAAAGGGCTAGATCCAGGTAATTGAAGCCTTCTGAGGTTAGGTGGGATGGGGCCCTAGGGGGGTAGCAATGCCACCCGTGCGTCGCACCGGGCCCTCATACATGCCGTCTGGTGTCTTGGCATGTCAGAAAGAAGCGACGCAGCGTCTCAAAGTGTGCCCCCTCACACAGACGGCTGCCGCCGGCTTTGGACAGAGAAATGGGCCAGCGTCGGGTCTACGGAGGGATCTTCTTGTGGGTTTGGCCCGAATGTTGCTCTAAAGTGTTAAATGCAGGCTGACCCTAACACGGCCAAGGTGGATAGTTCCACTGGTGAAAACCCGTCGGTCACAAAGTCGAGGCTAGATCCAGTGGTAATTGACGCTCTGAGGTTAGGCGGGGCCAGGGGCCACAGGGGTATAATGCCACTGAGCATCGCACGGGCCCTCATACATGCCGTCTGGTGTGGTGGCATGTCAGAAGAAGGCGGCCGCGTCTCGAAGTGTGCCCCTCACCTGCAGACGGCAGCCGCGCCCGGCACTGGAGAAGCAGACGCGTCGGGTCTACGGAAGGATCTTCTTGTGGGTTTGGCCGGATGTTGCTCTAAAGTGTTCGTATGGGCTGACCTAACACGGCCGGGTGGATAGTTCCTTTGGTGAAAACCCGTCCGTGCAAAGTCGAAGGGCTAGATCCGTGGTAATTGACGCTTCTGAGGGTTAGGCGGGGCGGGGGCCACAGGGGGTAGCAATGCCACCCGGCGGTATGCGGGCCCTCATACATGCCGTCTGGTGTCTTTGGCATGTCAGAAAGAAGCGGCAGCGTCCGTTTCCCCCCTCCAGTGCTTGCGTGGCGGTCTTGCGTCCGTGTGAGGGCACACCCGAGCGCATGCCGCCTCTTGGACATGCCGGCACACCCCCGCATGTATGAGGGCGGTGCGATCTTTCGGTGGCATTGCTACCGGTGCGTTTGACCACGTCCTGACACGCCGAACCGCGCTCTGCTGACATCAAACCCGTGATCTCGTCGTCCGTCGCCGGCGTGCGTGCGAACACCTCTCTGCCGACACCACCCGCATGTATGGCGGCACAGTGCGACGGTCGGGTGGCATTGCTACCCCCCACGGCCCCCGTCCCGCCTAACCCCGTAGCGTTTGACCACGGGATCTAGTCCTTTGACTTTGCATAGACGGGGTTTGAGCAGTGGACCTATCCACCCGGTTGTGTTAGATCAGCCCATAGGAACACTTTAGAGCAACATCCAGGCCAGACCGATGGCAAGATCCCCTCCTTGTAGACCCGTCGCGTCCGTTTCCCCCCTCCAGGTGTCGGCGCCGCCGCCGTCCGTGAGGGGGGCACACCCCGAAGACGAGTGCCGCCTCTAATTTGGACATGGCACCACACCACCCCGCATGTATGAGGGCCGGTGCAGCTCGGTGGTATTACTATCCCAGTGGCCCCGTCCGCCTCTTCAGACATGGCACCACACCGCCCGCATGTATGAGGGGCCCGGTTAGGCGGGAGGGTGTACAGGGGGTAGCAATGCCGCTAGGTGTTGCTTTGGGCCCTCCTACGGTTGTGGAAGCGTGGTGGCTAAGCGCAGCACCTAACCTTGACTCAGGTGTGTGCCCCCATCTCCGGCGTCATTTGTGGGAGCCTTCTTGGCGGCGACAACGTCCGTGAGGGGGGCAATCGATATACCATCTGGGTATGTTTTTTTTGTTAGATAAGGCACATTTATGTTGTAAAAAAACAGGAAAAGGTAAATAATATAAATAAAAAATTAAAAAAATTAAAAATTAGAGATATGCCGACGGCAAGGCCGTCGGCATACCTGTGCACACGGCCACGGATCGATGACGTGCCTAAGGGCACGGATCCATGACGTGGCAACATCCATGGGCCAGACCTATGCCGACGGCCAGGCCGTCGGCATAGACTTGCCACCAGCAGACGGCGGCGGCGGATTGATGATGTGGCGGGCGACGCGGATCGATGACGTGGCGTCTATGCCGACGGCCGGTCCGTTAGCCCGTCGGCATAGACTGACGCCGTCAGAAGGCCGTCTCCGTCCGGGTAGCCGGGCCCACGTGCTATGCCGATAGTCTTCTCTATGCCGACGGCCACCGTAGGCATATATCTAGCGACGCCGACGAGTGAGCTTTGCCGACGGGGGCCGTCGGCATAGATTGATATCGCGAGGGCTTTTCTATGCCGACGGCTGACGGGCAACCGGGATAGGCCAATCTATGCCGACGGGGGCCGTCGGCATAGGTTCGGCCGTCGGCATCGCCAGTTATTCTGGTAGTGATTCTACTACGAACGGCCCAAGGCTTGAATGCTCCATTTTCTGAAGAACAGTCGATGCACATCATCTTCTGTTCCCTAAAAAAACATCATTTTCTGTAGACATTTTTTTATACCGAGAGTACCATTTTTTGTAGCCTGAAGTAGCAGTACAGTGTTACTTCATATGCATGCATCTCTGCAAAGAGCCAACAATCGGACGAGATCATCCCAAACATTTGATTTGAGCCGTGTTGCCCTAGATAGTTTCACCTGCAGAGTCCTCCACAGCGAGCTGGTCTCCTTTTACGTCGTCTCTGATCTCTCTAGGAGGAGGGAGAGACATGTGAGCCCCTCCATATGCATGCATGTGACCTTCAGCTCGGGGAAAAGGCCTTTTCTCCCTTTTCCAATTCCTGCTTTCTAGGTGGCCTCCCCTAGGCTACGTACCATCATCGGCTCCTCCCTCCACGCAGGCTTTACATGCAATGATATAAAGAAGACGTCTTGCTAAACGCAGACTTAACTGGAACCAATCATCCAGAGCACACTTTGTTACTGTATCATCAAGCCTTCATGTCACATGGATTAGTCTCTCTTTTCCTCGTGGACTCTCTCTCTGGTTCCATCCATCCGGTCGAGTCTTTTCATATCACCTCATCTTGCATGCATCACATAGCTGTCGCGTGGCCATTGTTAACCAAGCCCCATCTACTAAGGCTGGTCACAATGGGGAGGAACTTAGGAGTAACATCACACGCTCCAATACAACTTTGCTTATGTGGCACATATTTAATGAAGAGAGAGGTGCTTGTGGTAACTAGCTAAGTTACCGGAACATCACACACTCCAAGAAACAATGAGTCTATAACCTAATAAATACATCGTTGCATGACACTACATAGATGTTCCTACCCACTATGAAGGTAGTAACATAGTCTAGGGAAGTGTGTATGTTACTAGCTTATGTTCTTGCCCATTGTGACCAGCCTAAGAACTTCCCACTTTTCTTTTCCCTGTCAACCTTATTTTTGGCTCCAAAGTGATTAGTTTTCCTAGTCTGTGTTTTGCTTTCTAGTACTCGTTTTTCTTGCTTTAACCCATTGTTTTCCTCTGGATGATTGCTTGGGTTATGGGATTGGGGCAGCGCTGCGACACAAAGGAGGGGCAAGAGGTCTAATCTGAGGTTTACTTTCATAATTTAGCTCCCCTCGATCGCTCTCCAATATGTCACTGCCTCTCTTGCACGCACGTGGGTTAGATCGTAAACACAGTTTTGGTTTTCAAATACACGGTCCGGCCGATGCCCTCCTCCTTGCTAGACAGTACGCCGATGCTCGTAATTGAATACTACAGATCG
Source organism: Aegilops bicornis (assembly GCA_021605145.1). NCBI lineage: Eukaryota > Viridiplantae > Streptophyta > Magnoliopsida > Poales > Poaceae > Aegilops > Aegilops bicornis. The sequence goes on from CM038671.1 coordinate 680,178,803, forward strand.
ATTTGCACTTTATTAGTTGCCTCCCAACTCGCAAGTACCGATCGAGTTCTTTCTTTGGAAGCAAGCATTGTGAAAAAGAAAAAAACTAATGGCCTTCTCTCTTTAATTAGCTTGGGTTGATGCATGCATGCTCAAGGCAAGGAGACAGGATCATTTGTGGAAGGAGGAAGGCATCATAGAAGATATATAATCCGTGTTTTATATACGGGGTGTTGAAGAGACTGCTACTACCTGAGAAAGCAGATGGTTGATGCATGTGTAATCAATCATCAGTTACTAATTTACTACTACCCGCAGTAGTATCGCCCAAGCAAGCAAGAGGAAGATCACTTGCCAGTGTCAGAAGGATGATACATGTATTGCACTTGCGTAGTTGCTTGCTTAGGTTATCTTGTTGCAAAGTTCTCCACCACTTTGCACCGAGAGAAGAAGACGAGCTTAAACTAGTGGGTCTACTGAGATTTGACACGCAGCTTTTGGAGGGTTAGTTATCTCTGCTGTTTCCTAAGATGATCCCAAATACAGGTGGAGGATTTCCTTGTAACTGCATGCATAATCAGTCCCGTCGGAATGGGCACCCGGGATCAGTATCTTGCACGCCCCTACATACTACTTTTCACCCTGATCGAGGGCCAGGACTTCGGTGCGTGCAGCCTCGCACAGTCTCCACTGGCACTGTTATTGGCCTCTAGTAGACTGGATTCTCCGTCTTTTCTGCTACTGGCAGCAGTCCACCTAGCTCTCAATACTGTCAAATGGTGTCAGATTCCTGATTAACCCCGCTCACTACGAATGCATGCTGAAGCCCCACTGATCCAAATCATCAAATATCAACACAAACCTCGCATCGCATGTGATGTGAGGGTGCTGTTACTGCACTATAAACCTCTGTACGACGCCACTTACCTGACAGAAACCATGATGCCTATCGCAGGCCAATCGGTCCCTGATCTCTGCACCAAAGCCACGCAAAACTTCGCTTCTTTCCACGCCCCGCTTTTTCCCCGCGTCCTTTTTCGCTTTCCCCTTGGCCATACCTATGCTATAGCACTCTGATGAATCATTTCACTGCTAACGCTGGTCTTTAGGAGGATCATGTGGGCTGCAGCATACGGGCTCGAGAGTGCATGGGAGTGGGGAGCCACTAACCATGATCCCGGGATTATTTTTCGTAGTACCAATCTCGCGCATTTCTATATGGAGCTGTGGCAGCCTTTCCCCGCGGCACTCTTTTTGTTCCTCTAAACATATGCATTTTCCTTTGGTTTTCTTTCTCCTCCCGCCACATTTGCCACCACCGGATCTGTAGCTGAGATCTCGCTTTTTGGGTCAGTGGCTGGGTGGCCTCCCTTTAAGTAGAGGCTGCAGCCAGGCTTGCTCTGCTTCCAGTAGGTTCTTTCCTCCGCTCCAGTCCTGGAATTTGGCAGCCAGCACTGAGCCTTCATCACCCCATCAGCAGAAGCAAAGCAAGAATCTCGACCAACTGAAGGTATGTACTCCAGTAGCTAGTAGTTCTCTTCTGCCTGCAATGTGTCACATGGTTCTGACTTCTGGGTGCTTTTCATCTTCGTTCAATTGATCACTCGCAGTGTAGAACCAATTCAGTAGGAGTGCTGCCACTATAGTTGAACTTCACTGATTTTTCAGTAGATTTACTTGCTTATGAGGCCCATGTTATGGATTTGCAGGGACTGTTTTGACTGCTTGCGAAGAAGACCAAGGAGGAGGCGGACATGAGCCAGTCTGGGCAGAGGTCGAGGCCGTGGCCACCAGGGGACGCCGCGATGACGCCGTCCGAGCCAGCTGCGGCTGCCGACGCGAGGGGCGAGGCCACGACGCTGAAGGACTTCGGCACGTCCATGGACGCCATCTCCTTCGGGTTCGCGGCCACGGCCATCCTCATCTCCATCTTCCTCCTCATGGCCATCTTCGAGCACCTCATCAGGCCCCAGGCCTTCCAGGCGCCGGCCGACTCCCCGGGCGGCCGACGCCGGCGTGGCCACCGCTCGCCCGGCAAACCCCGGAGCCCGCCCATGGTAAGACCATCCTGATCTCGCTCCGTGACTACTCAACGCCAGGCCCTTAAACTTGACACGCAATGCGTGCGTGGTACATAGCTGAGCGGTTAAAAATCTGCCATGTTTCAGGTGCAGACGGTATTGCAGGCGGCGGACCTGTCGGTGCTGATGCCGGGGCAGCGTTACCCGACGTACCTCGCGCAGCCGGCGCCATTGCCGCCGCCGTGCCCCAGGGAGGGGATGCACTGGCCGCCGCACGACCACCACCGCTCCCACATGCCACCCTGACCATCTCACTCGGTCGAAATTTTCGTTCAATTTTTGTACAGCGGGAGATTGTAAGGAGAATGTGAACAAAAATCCTGGTTCGTTGTCGGTGCCGTTCTTTTATCCGTACGAATTTGCAGAGTCTTCTTGTTGGTGCTATATTCTGCAAGATTTTTTTAGGGAATATTCTGCAAACGCATGAGATTTTCTTTTTTTTTGAGACAAGCAAACTCGCTCAACCCGCCGTCACCATGAAGGCCGCTACCCCAATGGCCCATAGTCAGCCCACTGTGACTTTCGCACACTCCTTAAATGATGGCCCGAATGCCCATTTATGCCATTTCTTTTTCTTTCTGGAAAAATGGCATTCCCTCTATCTGGATTTTGTAAGGTGGATGTAGGTTTTTAGGTTCTTCAACTTACCAGATAAATCCCTCAAAACCCTTTACCGGATAAGGGCTCTCTCAGAACTCCTTCGACGCTGCACTCCACCAACTTTGTGTGCAACTTCTCGACATAATATTGATATAGATCGTGTGCAACTCCACCAACTTCGTGCGCAACTTCTCGGAATGGTAGTCATGGAGATCGTCAATATTATGCCGAGAAGTTGCGCACGAAGTTGGTGGAGTTGCACACGATCTATATCATGAACGAAGGTACCCTAGCCGCCACATGTTGTACCCTGTTGCCCCTCCCTTGAGCCGGCGCCACCCTGCCGCCGCCCTCTTTGCCCTTTGTCCACATCGCGCAACTCGCCAAGGACCGTCATCACCCCCGAAGCTCCTTATCTGCCAATGCTCGAGCTCTGAGGTCACATCTATCGCCTTGAAGCTCCCTATTCATCATTGCCTCCCTTGAGTTCTCGGGTACCAAAATGTTGCAGAGCTCGTTGTTGAGTCCGTTCGAGCGACCATTTCGTCCAAATTCGATACTTTTTATAGTGCCGAACGGGTTGATACCAAGTCATTGGATATGGCGAGTACGCAGCGGTTATTGCTGAGTCTCGAATTATGAAGAACATGTTGCTGTGTCCGTTGGAGAAAGTGTTTTTCCACAATTGGTATTTTGATATGCAGAGCAGGATAGTGAATCGGTTGAGCTTAATCTTTTGCCACGAGCACCAGGAAGCGAGTGCATGCTCGTTCACTGTTGGAGCGCCTGAATTCATTCATGCCAGATAAGAGGGTGATGGTTTGGTTGGTAACACGTCATGTCAAAGCGACAAAGAATCTATATGCACTGGATTGTAGCGCAGCAATTCCCGTGGATACGAATTGGCGTCACGAAACCCGGTGGCCGGAGCCCTGACGTGGTGGTCAAATTGGACGCTCCCGCGGGGCCCCAATCCACCAAAACGGCTCATGATTTCGCCCCAAACCCAACCCAACACAACACCGCGACAAGGTCGGAGCGGCTGATATCACACTCACAGCACACTCCACGCTCTCCATTCTCATTCAGTCATTCTCCACTGCCGCAGCTGACGAGCAACGCGCACGCGCCGCGTCCACTCCACCTCGCACGCGAGTACAAATCCCAGACCTGAGAACCTCCTCGCCACCAGCCCCACGCCCGCAGATCAGTACACTCGTAGCGGCAGCAGCAGCAGCGGAAACTGAAGCGGGAGGATGAACGGCTACCGCAACCTCGCCTCGTCCCCTCCGGCGCCCAGCGGCGGGGAGCCGGAGCCGGAGCCAGCCCCGCCCCCGGCCGCGGCGAAGAAGGGCAAGTGGGAGGGCGCGGCGGTCGGCGCGGCGGCTATCGTCAGGAACCTCTCGTCCGCCTCCCAGAGGTTCGCGGCCGTGGAGCGGAGCAAGTCCACCGGTGGGCACCGCGGCGGCGGCTTCCAGGCGGCCGTGAGGAGGGCCTTCTCCATGCGGAGGCAGCCGGCGTCCGGCCTCTCGGAGGGGTACTGGCGGATCCACGACGGCCTGGACGACGGCGACGACGACGCCGAGGCGCTCGAGGAGGTCGACGAGCAGAAGAAGCATCAGGTGGAGGCCGCACAGCCGGAGGCGCCGGGAGACGCCGCGGCGAGCAACGACGAGATCGGCAAGGAGACGAAGAAGAAGAAGAGAGGTCACATCTTCAAGGCGTGCAAGAAGCTTCTTGGGTTCAAACATGTCTAGTCTAGTCAACAGGAAGCTTCTTGGATTCAAGATCCATGGACGCTCTTGATGTGCTTCTGTTTTGGATCTTGTTCTTATCTCGTTCGTCGTTTTTGAGTAAAGGGCTTGGGTTCGTTGACTTGAACATGGGACTGCGTTGCTGTATTTCTGCGTCACGTGAGCTCGGCCATTAAATGTGGTCCAGACAATGGAACTTTGGGTGCATGTACGTTGCCCTGCAGTCAAAAGCAGGCACCTTGTCCGGCCGCAAAGCCGTGCGCCAGATATTTGTGGCCATGGATCCGCTGCGCACTTTGTGAGGTCTTCGTTCTAGATGAAATTAGACTCGCAGCTCAAAAGGTTTCTTCAAGCAGTAGTTTTGATGTGAGAGAATCTACAATCGAAATTGGCAAATGCGGCTTTTCAAGCACCCATAGAACAGATCGGACTGTGTTCACGGGCACCGACCGATCACACTTTGTACTTGGTGCTAAGCATCGAGTATCTCATATTTCATCTCCTAAATTCATACAAACCATGCAAAAGAGTTCTTACGTTTTATGTACACCACACTAGCCTAAATTGAGCTTCCTCATCAAAGATGTTCACAACTTCCGTGCTGGAGGGATCCGACTCCTCTTCAACCATATACGTGAGCATCTCGTTGACGCCCGCAGCATGCTCCGCCTCCGCATCCTGCAGACGATGGCGTTTGGTCTTTGCCGCCGATTCCGACTCGAGAGAATCGAGGATCGCCTATTGCTCCGTCTGCAAATCCGCGGCCCCAACGTCCCCCACTTCCTCATCATGCTCCGCCTCCTCCAGCTCCTCCCCTCCCACCACCTCCTCCTCCACCTCCAAGTCCTCCTCCAGATCCACCGCATCCGAAGGTAGCCCTACGGCGGTCCGGGTTTCGCGCCTTGCCCGGATCTCCTCAAGGAGCTGCAGCCGGCGCTCCGACGTTAGGTATGGGTACACTACCGCATGACTGCCTAGTAGTGGCGGATGGGAAAAGCCCAAAGAATGGGGACAAGGCTCAGGGGCGCCGCCATCACTAACATGGTTCCCGGCGGCACCCGGCCACGGGAGAGAGGAAGAGAGCCCCTCCTTCTTCTTCTTCTTCCTTGATCCCCCCTAGATGGGTGTTACTTGTGAGCTACGTTGAGATTTTCCTCGAAGAGGAAGGGTGAAGCAATATAGTAGTGGATAAGCATTTCCCCAGTGAGAACCAAGGTTATCGAACCAATAGGAGAACCAAGCAAATCTTCGTTAGCAGCACCTACACACACAAAAGCAAATACTTGCACCCAAGGCGGGCAGGAGGGTTGTCAATCCCTTGAACTCGTTACTTGCAAGGATTAAATCTGGTAGTGGTAGATAGATAAAAAGAAACGTAAAATAAAAGTAACAGTAAGGTATTTTTGGTTTTATTAATATGATTAAAGTACACCCAGGGGTCATAGTTTTCACTAAAGGCTTCTCTCTCGAAATAAAAGCATATGGTGGCTAGACAAATTAGTGTTGGGCAAGTGATAGAAAAGCGCATAGTTATGATGATATTCATGGCAATGATCACACATATAGGCATTACGCCTGTGATAGGTAGACCGAATCCTGCTTGCATCTACTACTCTTACTCCACCAACCGTCCGCTATCCAGCATGCATCTATAGTATTAAATTCATGACAAATAGAGTAACACTTCAAGCAAGATGACATGATGTAGACAAAGTAAACTCAAGCAATATGAATAAACCCCATCCTTTTACCCTTAATGGCAACAATACCAATATGTGTCTCGCTACCCCTTCTATCAAGAGGCGAGGACACCGTAAGATTGAACCCATTACAAAGCACCTCTCCCACTGAAGATAAATCAATCTAGTTGGCCAAACCAAACGGATAGATCGGAGATAAATACAAAGCTATCATAATGTTACATAATAAAGTTCAGAGAAGACTCAATTACTTTCAATGAATAATCTGATCATAAACCCACAATTCATCGGATCCCAACAAACACACCCCAAAATAAGATTACATTGGATAGAACTCCAAGAAGATCGAGGAGAACATTGCATTGAAGATCAAAGAGAGACAAGAAGCCATCTAGCTACTAGTTATGGACCTGTAGGTCTGTGGTGAACTACTCACGCATCTTCGGAAGGCGGCAAGGATGATGTAGAAGCCCTCTGTGATCGATTCCCTCTCCGACAGAGTACCAAAAAGGCCTCTTGATGGGATCGCGGAAGAAGAGAAGCTTGCGGCGGCAAAAAAAGGTGTTTCGGGTGGCTCTCTGATGGTTTCCTAATATTTGAAAATTTATAGTATTGGAATTAGGTCAGAAGGAGCCACGTGTGGCCACAAGGTAATAGGGCGCGCCTTGCAACTACCCCCCCAGGGCGCGCATTGTTGCATTGTCGTCTCCTTGTTTGTCTTTTGGTACCCTTCCGAAGCTTCTAGGGTCTATTTTTTTCCAAAACAAATGGTCAAAAAGTTTCATAGCGTTTGGACCTCGTTTGGTATTGATTTTCTCGAACAAAAAACAAGCAGAAAATAGCAACTGACACTAGGCACTGGGTTAATAGGTTAGTTCCCAAAAATGATATAAAATTGCATAATAAACATATAAAGTATTCAAGATTGATAATATAATAGCATGAAACAATAAAAAATATAGATACGTTGGAGACGTATCAGCATCCCCAACCTTAATTACTACTCATCTTCGAGTAGGTAAATGATAAAAACAAATTTTTTGATGTTGAATGCTACCTAGCATGTTTATTATGTAATCTATTTACGGTATAAATGATGAGAAACGATGAAGTAAAAATATCAGCATAATACTATCCATGAATATAAGAATCATTGCCATTACTTTTCCGAAATATACGATCTTTAACCATGACTCCGCCTTCACCGCATAGATATAAATCATGAGCACTCCCGTGTCAAACCAGACGATTGGATCATACTTCTAACGCGCTTTAGCATTTTCATCTTCATGCAATACATGAGCGTGAGCCATGGATATATCACTATAGGTGGAATAGAATGAGGCAAGGCAATAGAGATCAATGAGGGAAGCAAAAAGGAAGAAAGTCTTAAATCAACTGGGTGGATCAACGGGCAATGGAGAGACCATGAACCGATATCGATGCGAGGAGTAAGGATTGCCATGCAGCGGATGCACTAAGAGCTATAAGTGTATGAAAGCTCAATGAAAACTAAGTGGGTGTGCATGCAACTTGCTTGCTCATGAAGACCTCGGGCGTTTGAGGAAGCCCATCATCGGAATATACAAGCCAAGTTCTATAATGAAAAATTCTCTCTTGTATATGAAAGTGATAACTCAAGAGACTCTATATATGAAGAACATGGTGCTACTATAAAGCAAATGTATGGTAAAAGGGTAGTTGCCCCTTCTCTCGTTTCTCTCATTTTTTGTTGGGCTCTTTTGGCCAATTTTTTTCTTTTTCTTATTTTTTTGTCCGGGGTCTCATCCCGACTTGTGGGGGAATCATAGTCTCCATCATCCTTTCCTCAGTGGGACAATGCTCTAATAATGATTTGAAGGAAATATGCCCTAGAGGCAATAATAAAGTTGTTATTTATATTTCCTTATATCATGATAAATGTTTATTATTCATGCTAGAATTGTATTAACCAAAAACTTAGTACATGTGTGAATACATAGCCAAATAGAGTGTCCCTAGTATGCCTCTACTAGACTAGCTCGTTAATCAAAGATGGTTAAGTTTCCTGACCATAGACATGTGTTGTCATTTGATGAACGAGATCACATCATTAGGGAATGATGTGATGGACAAGATGTTGGGGAACGTAGTAATTTCAAAAAATTTCCTACGCACACGCAAGGATCATGGTGATGCATAGCAACGAGAGGGGAGAGTGTTGTCCACGTACCCTCGTAGACCGATAGCGGAAGCATTATGACAACGCGGTTGATGTAGTCGTGCGTCTTCACGATCCGACCGATCCAAGTGCTGAACGTACGGCACCTCCGAGTTCAGCACACATTCAGCTCGATGACGATCCCCGGACTCCGATCCAGCAAAGTGTCGGGGATGAGTTCCACAAGACGACGGCAAGGCAGGACGATGATGATGTTCTATCGGGCGCAGGCTTCGCCTAAACTCCGCGACGATATGACCGAGGTGGAATATGGTGGAGGGGGGCACCAGACACGGCTAAGGAACGATCACGAAGATCAACTTGTGTGTCATGGGGTGCCCCCGCCTCAGATATAAAGGAGCAAGGGGAGGAGGCCGGCCCTAGGAGGGGGCGCGCCAAGTGTGGAGTCCTACTAGGACTCCCTATTCCTAGTAGGATTCCACCTCCCTTGTTGGAGTAGGAGAAGGGGAAAGAGGGGGAGAGGAATAAGGAAAAGGGGGCTGCGCCCCTTGTCCAACTCGGACCAGAGGGGGGGCGCATGCCTCCTTCCTTTTGGCCTCTCTCCTCTATTCCCGTATGGCCCAATAAGGCCCATATACTCCCGGTAATTCCGTAACTCTCCGGTACTCAAAAATACCCGAATCACTCGGAACCTTTCCGAACTCCGAATATAGTCGTCCAATATATCGATCTTTACATATCGACCATTTCGAGACTCCTCTCATGTCCCCGATCTCATCCGGGACTCCGAACTCCTTCGGTACATCAAAACTTATAAACTCATAATATAACTGTCATCGAAACCTTAAGCGTGCGGTCCCTACGGGTTCGAGAACTATGTAGACATGACCTAGAACTATTCTTGGTCAATAACCAATAGCGGAACCTGGATGCTCATATTGGCTCCTACATATTCTACGAAGATGTTTATCGGTCAAACCACATAACAACATACGTTGTTCCCTTTGTCATCGGTATGTTACTTGCCCGAGATTCGATCGTCGGTATCCAATACCTAGTTCAATCTCGCTATCGGCAAGTCTCTTCACTGCTATTACGTAATGCCTCATTCCGTAACTCAACTCATTAGCTACATTGCTTGCAAGGCTTATAGTGATGTGCATTACCGAGAGGGCCCAGAGATACCTCTCCGACAATCGGAGTGACAAAACCTAATCTCAAATCGCCAACCCAACATGTACCTTTGGAGACACCTGTAGTACTCCTTTATAATCACCCGATTACGTTGTGGACGTTTGGTAGCACCCAAATGTTCCTCCCAGAACGGAGTTGCATAATCTCATAGTTACAGGAACATGTATAAGTCATGAAGAAAGCAATAGCAATATACTAAACGATCAAGTGCTAGGCTAACGGAATGGGTCATGTCAATCACACCATTCTCCTAATGATGTGATCCCATTAATCAAATAACAACACATGTCTATGGTTAGGAAACATAACCATCTTTGATTAATGAGCTAGTCAAGTAGCGGCATAATAGTGACTATATGTTTGTCTATGTATTCACACATGTATCATGTTTCCGGTTAATACAATTCTAGCATGAATAATAAACATTTATCATGAAAATAAGGAAATAAATAATAAATTTATTATTGCCTCTAGGGCATATTTCCTTGATCTCCCACTTGCACTAGAGTCAATAATCTAGTTCACATCGCCATGTGATTTAACACCAATATTCACATCTCGTATGTGATAATACCCATAGTTCACATCGTCATGTGATCAACACCCAAAGGGTTACTAGAGTCAATAATCTAGTTCACATCGTTATGTGATTAACAACCAAAGAGTACTAAGGTATGATCATGTTTTGCTCGTGAGAGAAGTTTAGTCAATGTGTCATCACATTCAGAGCCGTATGTATTTTGCAAATATTCTATGTCTACAATGCTCTGCACGGAGCTACTCTAGCTAATTGCTCCCACTTTCAATATGTATCCAGATTGAGACTTAGAGTCATCTGGATCGGTGTAAAAAGCTTGCATCGATGTAACTTTATGATAGGCTCTTTTATCACCTCCATAATCGAGAAATATTTCCTTAGTCCTCACTTAGGATGTTCTTAACCAATTTCCAGTAATCTACTCCTAGATCACTATTGTACTCCCTTGCCAAATTCAGAGCAAGGTATACAATAGGTCTGGTACATAGCATAGCATACTTTATAGAACCTATGACTGAGGCATAGGGAATGACTTTCATTCTCTTTTCTATTTTCTGCCGTGGTCGGGATTTGAGTCTTACTCAATTTAACACCTTTGCAACACAGGCAAGAACTTTTCTTTGACTGTTCCATTTTGAACCACTTCAAAATCTTGACAAGGTATGTACTTATTGAAAAAACTTATCAAGCGTCTTGATCTATCTCAATAGATCTTGATGCTCAATATGTAAGTAGCTTTACTGAGGTCTTTCTTTTAAAAAAACTCCTTTCAAATACTCCTTTATGCTTTCCAGAAAAATTCTACATCATTTCTGATCAACAATATGTTACTCACATATATTTAACAGAAAGGCGGCAGTGCTCCCACTCACTTTATTGTAAATACAGGCTTCACCGTAAGTCTGTATAAAACTAGGGACATTCACGTTTGTGCCCCTAACTCGAACCCACTACTCAAATTTACCCCTAACTTTTTGATGTGCTCAAATTTGCCACTAAGAAGCATTTTTAGTCTCAGGAATGCCATTCAAGCTGGTAATTGTTGTTTGAGCATAACTTTGTAAATTCATATCAAATTCATATGAACTTTGAAGAATGCAAAATAAGATATCAAAATGCTCATAAAAACAACACCTATATGCACATGTCATTTACGTTCATGACAAAAGCACTCTTTAAAGCTTTTTAGGGTTTATAACATTAAAAAACAATTTAGGGTGAATTCAAATGAGTGCACATGTAGGTGAGGAACGTAAATGACATGTGCATATAGGTGATGTTTTTATGAACATTTTGATATCTTATTTGCATTTTTCTGACTTCGTATGAATTTGCTATAATTTTCAAAGTTTTGGTCAAACAACTTTGACCAGATGGAAGGGCATTCCTGCGACTTAAAATGCTTTTTAGGGGCAAATTTGAGCACATAAAAAATTTAGGGCTAAATCTAAGAGTGGACGCAAATTAGGGGCATAAATGTAAAGGTCCCATAAAACTATATGCTTTGATCAACTTATCAAAGCGTGTATTCCAACTCCGAGATGCTTGCACCAGTCCATAGATGGATCGCTGGAGCTTGCACATTTTGTTAGCACCTTTAGGATTGACAAAACCTTACGTTGCATCATATACAACTCTTCTTTAATAAATCCATTAAATAATGTAGTTTTGACATCCATTTGCAGATTTCATAAAATGTGGCAATTGCTAACATGATTCGGACAGACTTAAGCATCGCTACGCTTGAGAAAATCTCATTGTAGTCAACACCTTGAACTTGTCGAAAACCTTTTGCAACAAGTCGAGCTTTGTAGATAGTAACACTACTATCGTTGTCCGTCTTCCTCTTGAAGATCCATTTATTTAACATGGCTTGGCGATCATCGAGCAAGTCAATCAAAGTCCATACTTTGTTCTCATACATGGATCCTATCTCAGATTTTATGGCCTCAAGCCATTTCGCTGAATCTGGGCTCATCATCGCTTCCTCATAGTTCGTAGGTTCATCATGGTCTAGTAACATGACTTCTAGAATAGGATTACCGTACCACATTGGTGCAGATTTTATTTTTGGAAGACCTACGAGGTTCGGTAGTAACTTGATCTGAAGCTTCATGATCATCATCATTAGCTTCCTCACTGATTGGTGTAGGAATCACAGGAACTGATTTCTGTGATGAATTAGTTTCCAATTCGGGAGAAGGTACAATTACCTTATCAAGCTCTACTTTCCTCCCACTCACTTCTTTCGAGAGAAACTTCTTCTCTAGAAAGGATCCATCTTAGCAATGAATAACTTGCCTTCGGATCTGCGTGATAGAAGGTGTACCCAATAGTTACCTTTGGGTATTCTATGAAGACGCACTTTTACGATTTGGGTTCGAGCTTATCAGGTTGAAACCTTTTCATATAAGCATCACAACTCCAAGCTTTAAGAAACGATACTTAGGTTTCATCGCTAAACCATAGTTCATATGGTGTCATCTCAACGGATTTAGATGGTGCCCTATTAAACGTGAATGCAGCTGTCTCTAATGCATAACCCCAAAACGATAGTGGTAAATCGGTAAGATACATCATAGATCGCACCATATCCAATAAAGTGCGGTTACGACGTTCAGACACACCATTATGTTGTGGTGTTCGATGTGGCGTGAGCTGTGAAACTATTCTACTTTGTTTTAATTGAAGACCAAACTCGTAACTCAAATATTCATCTCCACGATCAGATCGCAGAAACTTTATTTTCTTGTTACGATGATTTTCCACTTCACTCTGAAATTCTTTGAACTTTTCAACTATTTCAGACTTATGTTTCATCAAGAAGATATACGCATATCTGCTCAAATCATCTGTGAAGGTCAGAAAATAATGATACTTGCCACGGGCATCAACACTCATTGGATCGCATACATTGGTATGTATTATTTCCAACAAGTCAGTTGCTCGTTCCATTGTTCTGGAGAACGGAGTTTTAGTCATCTTGCCCAAAAAGCACGGTTCACAAGCATCAAATGATTCATAACCAAGTGATTCCGAAAATCCATCTTTATGGAGTTTCTTTATGCGTTTTACACCGATATGACCCAAATGGCAGTGCCACAAATAAGTTGCACTATCATTATTAACTTTGCATCTTTTGGCATCAATATTATGAATATGTGTATCACTACGATCAAGATCCAACAAACTATTTTCATTGGGTGTATAACCATCGAAGGTTTTATTCATGTAAATGTAATAACAATTATTCTTTAACTTTAAATGAATAACCGCTTTTGCAATAAACATGATCAAATCATATTCATGCTCAACGCAAACGCTAAATAACATTTATTTGGCTTTTAACACTATTCTCGAAAATATAGGGAGTGTGTGATGATGATCATATCAATCTTGGAACTATTTCCAACACTCATCGTCACTTCCCTCAACTAGTCTCATTTATTATGTAACTCCTGTTTCGAGTTACTAATCTTAGTAACCGAACAAGTATCAAATACGCAGGGGCTACTATAAACACTAGTAAGGCACACATCAAACACCTGTATATCAAATATACCCTTTTTCACTTTGCCACCCTTCTTATCTACCAAATATTCAGGTCATTTCTGCTCCCAATGATCATTTCCTTTGCAGTAGAAGCACTCGCCTGTGCTTTGGTCCAGCTTTGGGATTCTTCGCGGGAGCGACAACTTGCTTGTCATTCTACTTGAAGTTTCGCTTTCTTTCCCTTTGACCTTTTCTTGAAACTAGTGCTCTTGTCAGTCATCAACACTTGATGCTCTTTCTTGATTTCTACCTTCGTCGATTTCAACATCACGAAGAGCTCGGGAATCGTTTTCGTCATCCCTTGCATACTATAGTTCATCACGAAGTTCTAGTAACTTAGTGATGGTGACTAGAGAATTCTGTCAATCACTATCTTATCCGGAAGATTAACTCCCACTTGATTCAAGCGATTGAAGTACCTGCATAATCTGAGCACATGCTCACTAGTTGAGCGATTCTCCTCCATCTTTTAGCTATAGAACTTGTTGGAGACTTCATATCTCTCAACTCGGTATTTGCTTGAAATATTAACTTCAACTCCTGGAACATCTCATATGGTCCATGACGTTCAAAACGTCTTTGAAGTCCCGATTCTAAGCCGTTAAGTAGGGTGCACTAAACTATCAAGTAGTCATCATATTGAGCTAGCCAAACGTGCCTAACGTCTGCATGTGCTCTCGCAATAGGTCCGTCACCTAGCGGTGCATTAAGGACATAATTCTTTTGTGCAGCAATGAGGATAAACCTCAGATCACGGATCCAATCCGCATCATTGCTACTAACATTTTTCAATACAATTTTCTCTAGGAACACATATAAAAACATAGGGAAGCAACAACGCGAGCTATTGATCTACAACATAATTTGCAAAATACTACCAGGACTAAGTTTATGATAAATTAAAGTTCAATTAATCATATTATTTAAGAACTCCCACTTAGATAGGCATCCCTCTAATCTTCTAAGTGATTACGTGATCCATATCAACTACACCATGTCCGATCGTCACGTGAGATGGAGTAGTTTCAACGGTGAACATCAATATGTTGATCATATCTACTATATGATTCACGCTCAACCTTTCGGTCTCCGTGTTCCGAGGCCATATCTGTTATATGCTAGGCTCGCCAAGTTTAACTCGAGTATTCCGCGTGTGCAACTGTTTTGCACCCGTTGTATTTGAACGTAGAGCCTATCGCACCCGATCATCACGTGGTGTCTCAAAGACGAAGAACTTTCGCAACGGTGCATACTGTGGAGAACACTTCTTGATAATTTTAGTGAGAGATCATCTTAAAATGCTACCGCCAATCAAAGCAAGATAATATGCATAAAGGATAAACATCACATGCAATCAATATAAGTGATATGATATGGCCATCATCATCTTGTGCTTGTGATCTCCATCTCCGAAGCACCGTCGTGATCACCATCGTCACCGGCGCGACACCTTGATCTCCATCGTAGCATCGTTGTCGTCTCGCCAATCTTATGCTTCTACGACTATCGCTGCTGCTTAGTGATAAAGTAAAGCATTACAAGGCGTTTGCATTTCATACAATAAAGCAACAACCATATGGCTCCTGCCAGTTGCCGATAACTTCGGTTACAAAACATGATCATCTCATACAATAAAATATGGGATCACGTCTTGACCATATCACATCACAACATGCCCTGCAAAAACAAGTTAGACGTCCTCTACTTTGTTGTTGCAAGTTTTACGTGGCTGCTACGGGCTGAGCAAGAACCGTTCTTACCTACGCATTAAAACCACAATGATATTTCGTCAAGTTAGTGTTGTTTTAACCTTCGCAAGGACCGGGCGTAGCCACACTCGGTTCAGCTAAAGTGAGAGAGACAGACACCCGCCAGTCACCTTTAAGCACGAGTGCTCGCAACGGTGAAACCAGTCTCGCGTAAGCGTACGCGTAATGTCGGTCCGGGCCGTTTCATCTCACAATACCGCTGAACCAAAGTATAACATGCTGTTAAGCAGTATGACTTGTATCGCCCACAACTCACTTGTGTTCTACTTGTGCAAATAACATCAACGCATAAAGCCTGGCTCTGATACAACTGTTGGGGAACGTAGTAATTTCAAAAAAATTCGTACGCACACGCAAGGATCATGGTGATGCATAGCAACGAGAGGGAGAGTGTTGTCCACGTACCCTCGTAGACCGATAGCGGAAGTGTTATGACAACGCGGTTGATGTAGTCGTACGTCTTCACGATCCGACCGATCCAAGTACCGAACGTACGGCACCTCCGAGTTCAGCACACGTTCAGCTCGATGACGATCCCGGACTCGATCCAGCAAAGTGTCGGGATGAGTTCCACAAGACGATCAAGGCAGGACGATGATGATGTTCTACCGGCGCAGGCTTCACCTAAACTCCGCGACGATATGACCGAGGTGGAATATGGTGGAGGGGCACCGCACACGGCTAAGGAACGATCACGAAGATCAACTTGTGTGTCATGGGGTGCCCCCTGCCCCAGATATAAAGGAGCAAGGGGAGGAAGCCGCCCTAGGAGGCGCGCCAAGTGTGGAGTCCTACTAGGACTCCCTAGTCCTAGTAGGATTCCACCTCCCTTGTTGGAGTAGGAGAAGGGGAAAGAGGGGAGAGGAATAAGGAAAAGGGGCTGCACCCTTGTCCAATTCGGACCAGAGGGGGCGAGGCCTCCTTCCTTTGGCCTCTCCTCTATTCCCGTATGGCCCAATAAGGCCCATATACTCCCGGCGAATTCCCGTAACTCTCCCAGACTCAAAAATACCGAATCACTCGAACCTTTCCGAACTCCGAATATAGTCGTCCAATATATCGATCTTTACGTCTCGACCATTTCGAGACTCATCGTCATGTCCCCGACCTCATCCGGGACTCGAACTCCTTCGGTACATCAAAACTCATAAACTCATAATATAAGCATCGCCATCGAAACCTTAAGCGTGCGGACCCTACGGGTTCGAGAACTATGTAGACATGACCTAGAAGTATTATTGGTAAATAACCAATAGCGGAACCTGGATGCTCATATTGGCTCCTACATATTCTACAAAGATCTTTATCGGTCAAACCGCATAACAACATACGTTGTTCCCTTTGTCATCGGTATGTTACTTGCGAGATTCGATCGTCGGTATCCAATACCTAGTTCAATCTCGTTACCAGCAAGTCTCTTTACTAGATTACGTAATGCATCATTCCGTAACTAACTCATTAGCTACATTGCTTGCAAGGCTTATAGTGATGTGCATTACCGAGAGGGCCTAGAAATACCTCTCCGACAATCGGAGTGACAAAACCTAATCTCGAAATACGCCAACCCAACATGTACCTTTGTAGACACCTGTAGTACTCCTTTATAATCACCCAGTTATGTTGTGACGTTTGGTAGCACCCAAAAGTGTTCCTCCGTAAACGGGAGTTGCATAATCTCATAGTTACAGGAACATGTATAAGTCATGAAGAAAGCAATAGCAATATACTAAACGATCAAGTGCTAGGCTAACGGAATGGGTCATGTCAATCACATCATTCTCCTAATGATGTGATCCCATTAATCAAATAACAACACATGTCTATGGTTAGGAAACATATCCATCTTTGATTAATGAGCTAGTCAAGTAGAGGCATACTAGTGACTATATGTTTGTCTATGTATTCACACATGTATCATGTTTCCGGTTAATACAATTCTAGCATGAATAATAAACATTTATCATGAAATAAGGAAATAAATAATAACTTTATTATTGCCTCTAGGGCATATTTCCTTCACAAGACCCATCCGTTAGCTTAGCACAAATGATCGTTTGGTCTTATTGCTAATGCTTTCATCATGACTTATACATGTTCTTCCGACTATGAGATTATGCAACTCCCGAATACCGGAGGAACACCTTGTGTTCTATCAAACATCACAACGTAACTGGGTGATTATAAAGATGCTCTACAGGTGTCTCCGATGGTGTTTGTTGAGTTGGCATAGATCAAGATTAGGATTTGTCACTCCGTGTATCGGAGAGGTATCTATGGGCCCTCTCGGTAGTGCTCATCACTATAAGCCTTGCAAGCAATGTGACTAATGAGTTAGTTGCGGGATGATGCATTACGAAACAAGTAAAGAGACTTGTCGGTAACGAGATTTAACTAGGTATGATGATACCGACGATCGAATCTCGGGCAAGTAACATACCGATGACAAAGGGAACAACGTATGTTGTTATGCGGTTTGACCGATAAAGATCTTCGTAGAATATGTAGGAGCCAATATGAGCATCCAGGTTCCGCTATTGGTTATTGACCGGAGATGTGTCTCGGTCATGTCTACATAGTTCTCGAACCCGTAGGATCCGCACGCTTAACGTTCGATGACGATTTGTAATATGAGTTATGCGATTTGATGTACCGAAGTCTATTCGGAGTCCCGGATGAGATCACAGACATGACGAGGAGTCTTGAAATGGTCGAGACATAAAGATTGATATATTGGAAGGTTATGTTTGGACACCGGAATAGTTTTGGAAAGGTTCGGACATTTTCCGGAGTACCGGGGGGTTACCGAAACCCCCCGGGGGGTTAATGGGCCTTCATGGGCCCTTGAGGAGAGAGGAGGCAGGCGGCCAGGTGGAGGCGCGCGCCCCCAAGCCAAAACCGAATTGGGCTAGGGTTGGGGGGCACCCCTTTCCTTCTTCTCCTTGTTGGAAATATGCCCTAGAGGCAATAATAAAATGGTTATTATTATATTTCTTTGTTCATGATAATTGTCTATTGTTCATGCTATAATTGTGTTATCCAGAAATCATAATACATGTGTGAATACATAGACCACAACACGTCCCTAGTGAGCCTCTAGTTGACTAGCTCGTTGATCAACAGATAGTCATGGTTTCCTGACTATGGACATTGGATGTCATTGATAACGGGATCACATCATTAGGAGAATGATGTGATGGACAAGACCCAATCCTAAGCATAGCACAAGATCGTGTAGTTCGTTTGCTAGAGCTTTTCCAAATGTCAAGTATCATTTCCTTAGACCATGAGATTGTGCAACTCCGGATACCGTAGAGGAGTGCTTTGGTGTGCCAAACGTCACAACGTAACTAGGTGACTATAAAGGTGCACTACGGATATATCCGAAAGTGTCATTGGGTTGGTACGAATCGAGATCGATTTGTCACTCCGTATGACGGAGAGGTATCTCTGGGCCCACTCGGTAATGCATCATCATAATGAGCTCAATGCGACCAAGTGTCCGTCACAGGATCATGCATTACTGATGAGTAAAGTGACTTGCCGGTAACGAGATTGAACGAGGTATTGGGATACCGACGATCGAGTCTCGGGCAAGTAACATACTGATTGACAAAGGGAATTGTATACGGGATTGATTGAATCCTCGACATCGTGGTTCATACAATGAGATCATCGAGGAGCATGTGGGAGCCAACATGGGTATTCAGATCCCGCTGTTGGTTATTGACCGGAGAGTCGTCTCGGTCATGTTCAGATGTCTCCGAACCCGTAGGGTCTACACACTTAAGGTTCGGTGACGCTAGGGTTGTTGAGATATTAGTATGCGGTAACTCAAAAGTTGTTCGGAGTCCCGGATGAGATCCCGGACGTCACGAGGAGTTCCGGAATGGTCCGGAGGTGAAGATTTATATATAGGAAGTCCAGCCGCCATCGGGAAAGTTTCGGGGTCATCGGTATTGTCTGGGACCACGGAAGGGTCCCGGGGTCCACCGGTGGGGCCACCTATCCCAGAGGGCCCCATGGGCTGAAGTGGAGGGGAACCAGCCTCGGTGGGCTGGTGCGCCTTGGGCCTCCCTCGCGCCTAGGGTTGGGAACCCTAGGGGTGGGGCGCCCACTTGGCTTGGGGGCAAGCCACCCTTGGCCGCCCCCTTGGAGATTGGATCTCCTAGGGCCAGCACCCCCCCTAGGGGCCCTATATAAAGAGGGGGGTAGGGAGGGCAGCCGCACCCTAGCCCCTGGCGCCTCCCTCTCCCTCTCCAACACCTCCTCCTCCTCCGTAGAGCTTGGTGAAGCCCTGCCGAGATCCCCGCTGCATCCACCACCACTCCGTCGTGCTGCTGGATCTCCATCAAACTCTCCTACCCTCTTGCTGGATCAAGAAGGAGGAGATGTCTTCCCCAACCGTACGTGTGTTGAACGCGGAAGTGCCGTCCGTTCGACACTCGGTCATCGGTGATTTCGATCACGACGAGTACGACTCCATCAACCCCGTTCACTTGAACGCTTCCGCTCACGATCTACAAGGGTATGTAGATGCACTCCTATCCTTCTTGTTGCTAGAACATTCCATAGATTGATCTTGGTGATGCGTAGAAAATTTTAATTTCTGCAACGATCCCCAACAGCGGCATCATGAGCTAGGTATATGCGTAGTTTCTATGCACGAGTAGAACACAAACTTGTTGTGGGCGTAGATGTTGTCAATTTTCTTGCCACTGCTAGTCTTATCTTGCTTCGGCGGCATCATGGGATGAAGCGGCCCGGATCGACCTTACACGTACGCTTACGTGAGACAGGTTCCACCGACTGACATGCACTAGTTGCCTAAGGTGGCTAGCGGGTGTCTGTCTCTCCCACTTTAGTTGGAGCGGATTCGATGAAAAGGGTCCTTATGAAGGGTAAATAGAAATTGGCATATCACGCTGTGGTTTTACGTAGGTAAGAAACATTCTTGCTAGAAACCTATAACAGCCACGTAAAAACATGCAACAACAATTAGAGGACGCCTAACTTGTTTTGCAGCATATGCCTTGTGATGTGATATGGCCAAAAGGATGTGATGAATGAAATATATGTGATGTATGAGATTGATCATGTTCTTGTAATAGGAATCACGACTTGCATGTCGATGAGTATGACAACCGGCAGGAGCCATAGGAGTTGTCTTTATTTTTTGTATGACCTGCGTGTCATTGAATAACGCCATGTAAATTACTTTACTTTATTGCTAAACACGTTAGCCTTAGAAGTAGAAGTAACCGTTGGTGTGACAACTTCATGAAGACACGATGATGGAGATCATGGTGTCATGTCGGTGACGAAGATGATCATGGCGCCCCGAAGATGGAGATCAAAGGAGCAAAATGATATTGGCCATATCATGTCACTATTTGATTGCATGTGATGTTTATCATGTTTTACATCTTATTTGCTTAGGACGACGGTAGCTTAAATAAGATGATCCCTCGAAATAATTTCAAGAAAGTGTTCCCCGTAACTGTGCGCCGTTGCGAAGGTTCGTTGTTTCAAAGCACCACGTGATGATCGGGTGTGATAGATTCTAACGTTCGAATACAACGGGTGTAAGCCAGATTTACACACGCAATACACTTAGGTTGACTTGACGAGCCTAGCATGTACAGACATGGCCTCGAACACGGAAGACCGAAAGGTCGAGCATGAGTCGATAGAAGATACGATCAACATGAAGATGTTCACCGACGTTGACTAGTCCGTCTCACGTGATGATCGGACACGACCTAGTTGACTCGGATCATGTTTCACTTAGATGACTAGAGGGATGTCTATCTGAGTGGGAGTTCATCGAATAATTTGATTAGATGAACTTAATTATCATGAACTTAGTCTGAATTCTTTACAATATGTCTTGTAGATCAAATGGCCCACACTAATGTTGCCCTCAACTTCAACGCGTTCCTAGAGAAAACCAAGCTGAAAGATGATGGCAGCAACTATCTGACTGGTCCTAACCCGAGGATCATCCTCATAGCTGCCAAGAAAGATTATGTCCTAGAAGCACCGCTTAGGTGAAGCACCCATCCTGCAGAGAACCAAGACGTTATGAACGCTTGGCAGTCTCGTGCGATGATTACTCCCTCGCTCAGTGCGGCATGCTTTACTGACTTAGAACCGGGGCTCCAAAAGCGCTTTTGAGCAACACGGAGCATATGAGATGTTCAAGAGCTGAAAATGGTTTTCCAAGATCATGCCCGGTCGAGATATGAAGTCTCCGACAAGTTCTTCGGGCTTGTAAGATGGAGGAAAATAGTTCTGTCAAGGAGCACATTCTCAAAATGTTCAGGTTGCACAACCGCTTAACTCAGCCGAGTTAATCTCCCGGATGACGCGTTATTGATGTAATCCTTCGGGCCGCTTCCACCGAGCTACAAGAGCTTTGTGATGAACTTCAATATGCGGGGATGGAAAAAGACCATTCTCGAGGTATATTCAATGCTGAAATCAGCGGAGGTGGAGATCAAAAGGAACATCAAGTGTTGATGGTGAATAAAACCACTAAGTTCAAGAAAGGCAAGGGTAAGAAGAACTTCAAGAAGGACGGCAAGGGAGTTGCCGCGCCCGCAAGCCAGCTTGCCGGAAGAAGCCAAAGAATGGACCCCACCGAGACCGAGTGCTTTTATTGCAAGGGAAGTGGTCACCGAAGCGGAACTGCCCAAGTACTTAGCGGCCAAGAAGGCCGGCAACACCAAAGGTATATGTGATATACATGTAATTGATGTGTACCTTACCAAGACTCGTAGTATCTCTCGGTATTTGATACCGTGCGGTTGCTCATATTTGTAACTCAAAGCGTGAGCTGCGGAATAAGCGGAGATCGGGCGAAGGACGAGGTGACGATGCGCGTCGGGAATGGTTCCAAGGTCGATGTGATCGCCGTCAGACGCTACCTCTACATTTACCTACAGGATTAGTTTTAAACCTTAATAATTGTTATTTAGTGCCAGCTTTGAGCATGAACATTGTATCTGGATCTCGTTTAATGCGAGATGGCTACTCATTTAAATCCGAGAATAATGGTTGTTCTATTTATATGAGAGACATGTTTTATGGTCATGCCCCGCTGGTCAATGGTTTATTCTTAATGAATCTCGAACGTGATGTTACACATATTCATAGTGTGAATACGAAAGATGTAAAGTTGATAACGGTAGTCCCACATACTTGTGGCACTGCCGCCTTGGTTACATTGGTGTCAAGCGCATGAAGAAGCTCCATGCTGATGGACTTTTAGAGTCTCTCGATTATGAATCATTTGACACATGTGAACCATGCCTCATGGGCAAAATGACCAAAACTCCGTTCTCCGGAACAATGGAGCGAGCAACCAACTTATTGGAAATCATACATACTGATGTGTGCGGTTCAATGAGCGTCGAGGCTCGCGGAGGCTATCGTTATGTTCTCACCCTCACTGATGACTTGAGTAGATATGGGTATGTCTACTTGATGAAACACAAGTCTGAGACCTTTGAAAAGTTCAAGGAATTTCAGAATGAGGTAGAGAATCAACGTGACCGAAAAATAAATTCTTACGATCAGATCGTGGGGGAGAATATTTAAGTCACGAATTTGGTACACACTTAAGGAAATGTGGAATCGTTTCACAACTCACGCCGCCTGGAACGCCTCAGCGTAACGGTGTGTCTGAACATCGTAATCGGACTCTATTGGATATGGTGCGATCTATGATGTCACTCACCGATTTACCGCTATCATTTTGGGGATACGCTCTAGAGACAGCTACATTCACTTTAAATAGGGCACCGTCTAAATCCGTTGAGACGACACCGTATGAATTATGGTTTGGGAAGAAACCTAAGCTGTCGTTTCTAAATGTTTGGGATGCGATGTTTATGTCAAGAAACTTCAACCTGAAAAGCTCGAACCCAAGTCGGAAAAATGCGTCTTCATAGGATACCCTAAGGAAACCATTGGGTATACCTTCTACCTAAGATCCGAAGGCAAGATCTTTGTTTCCAAGAATGGGTCCTTTCTGGAGAAAGAGTTTCTCTTGAAAGAAGTAAGTGGGAGGAAAGTGGAACTTGATGAAGTACTACCTCTTGAAAGTAGCGCAGCTCAGGAAGATGTTCCTGTGGTGCCTGCACCGACTAGAGAGGAAGTTAATGATGATGATCAAGGTACTTCGGATCAAGCTCCTACTGAACTTCGTAGGTCCACAATGACACATTCCGCACCAGAGTGGTACGACAACCCTGTCTTGGAAATCATGTTGTTAGACAACGGTGAACCTTCGAACTATGAAGAAGCAATGGCGGGCCCAGATTCCGACAAATGGCTAGAAGCCATGAAATCCGAGATAGGATCCATGTATGAAAAGAAGTATGGACTTTGACCGACGGTTCGATGATCGGCGAGCCATAGAAAATAAATGGATCTTTAAGAAGAAGACAGACGCGGATGGTAATGTGACCATCTATAAAGCTCGACTTGTCGCTAAGGGTTATCGACAAGTTCAAGGGGTTGACTACAATGAGACTTTCTCTCCCGTAGCGAAGCTGAAGTCCGTCCGAATCATGTTAGCAATTGCCGCATACTATGATTATGAGATATGGCAAATGGACGCCAAAACGGCATTCCTTAACGGCCATCTTAAGGAAGAATCAGTATATGATGCAGCCGAGGGTTTTGTCGATCCTAAGAATGCTAACAAGGTATGCAAGCTCCAAATACCCATCTATGGGCTGGTGCAAGCATCTCGGAGTTGGAACATTCGCTTTAATGAAATGATCAAAGCGTTTGGGTTTATGCAGACTTATGGAGAAGCCTGCGTTTACAAGAAAGTGAGTGGGAGCTCTGTAGCATTTCTCATATTATATGTGGATGACATACTTTTGATGGGAAAAGATATAGAACTTTTGGACAACATTAAGGCCTACTTGAATAAGTGTTTTTCAATGAAGGACCTTGGAGAAGCTGCTTACATATTAGGCATCAAGATCTATAGAGATAGATCGAGACGCCTCATAGGTCTTTCACAAAGCACATACCTTGATAAGATATTGAAGAAGTTCAATATGGATCAGTCCAAGAAGGGGTTCTTGCTGTGTTGCAAGGTGTGAAATTGAGCTCGGCTCAATGTCCGACCACGACAGAAGATAGAGAAAAGATGAGTGTCGTCCCCTATGCCTCGGCCATAGGGTCTATCATGTATGCCATGTTGTGTACCAGACCTGGTGTAAACCATGCCGTAAGTTTGGTAGGAAGGTACCAAAGTAATCCCGGCATGGAACACTAGACAGCGGTCAAGAACATCCTAAAGTACCTGAAAAGGACTAAGGATATGTTTCTCGTATATGGAGGTGACAAAGAGCTCGTCATAAAGGGTTACGTCGACGCTAGCTTCGACACAGATCTGGATGACTCTAAGTCACAAACCAGATACGTGTATATTTTGAATGGTGGGGCAGTAAGCTGGTGCAGTTGCAAGCAAAGCGTCATGGCGGGATCTACATGTGAAGCGGAGTACATGGCAGCCTCGGAGGCAGCAAGATGAAGCAATCTGGGTGAAGGAGTTCATCACCGACCTAGGAGTCATACCCAATGCGTCGGGTCTGATCACACTCTTCTGTGACAACACTGGAGCTATTGCCCTTGCCAAGGAGCCCAGGTTTCACAACAAGACCAGGCACATCAAGCGTCGCTTCAAATCCATTCGTGAAAATGTTCAAGATGGAGACATAGATATTTGTAAAGTACATACGAACCTGAATGTAGCAGATCCATTGACTAAACCTCTCCCTAGAGCAAAACATGATCAACACCAGAACTCTATGGGTGTTCGATTCATCACAATGTAACTAGATTATTGACTCTAGTGCAAGTGGGAGACTGTTGGAAATATGCCCTAGAGGCAATAATAAAATGGTTATTATTATACTTCTTTGTTCATGATAATTGTCTATTGTTCATGCTATAATTGTGTTATCCAGAAATCGTAATACATGTGTGAATACACAGACCACAACACGTCCCTAGTGAGCCTCTAGTTGATTAGCTCGTTGATCAACAGATAGTCATGGTTTCCTGACTATGGACATTGGATGTCATTGATAACAGGATCACATCATTAGGAGAATGATGTGATGGCCAAGACCCAATCCTGAGCATAGCACAAGATCGTGTAGTTCGTTTGCTAGAGCTTTTCCAAATGTCAAGTATCATTTCCTTAGACCATGAGATTATGCAACTCCCGGATACCGTAGGAGTGCTTTGGGTGTGCCAAACGTCACAACGTAACTAGGTGACTATAAAGGTGCACTACGGGTATCTCCGAAAGTGTCTGTTGGGTTGGCACGAATCGAGATCGGATTTGTCACTCCGTATGACGGAGAGGTATCTCTGGGCCCACTCAGTAATGCATCATCATAATGAGCTCAATGTGACCAAGTGTCTGGTCACGAGATCATGCATTACGGTACGAGTAAAGTGACTTGCCGATAACGAGATTGAACAAGGTATTGGGATACCGACGATCGAGTCTCGGGCTAGTAACGTACCTATTGACAAAGGGAATTGTATACGGGATTGATTGAATCATCGACATCGTGGTTCATCCGATGAGATCATAGAGGAGCATGTGGGAGCCAACATGGGTATCTAGATCCCGCTGTTGGTTATTGACCGGAGAGTCGTCTCGGTCATGTCTGCATGTCTCCCGAACCCGTAGGGTCTACACACTTAAGGTTCGGTGACGCTAGGGTTGTTGAGATATTAGTATGTGGTAACCCGAAAGTTGTTCGAAGTCCCAGATGAGATCCCGGACGTCACGAGGAGTTCCAGAATGGTCCGAAGGTGAAGAATTATATATAGGAAATCCAGTTTCGGCCATCGGGAAAGTTTTGGGGGTCACCGGTATTGTACCGGGACCACCGGAAGGGTCCCGGGGGTCCACCGGGTGGGGCCACCTATCTGGGAGGGCCCCATGGGCTGAACTGGGAGGTGAACCAGCCCCTGGTGGGCTGGTGCGCCCCCCTTGGGACTCTCCCTGCGCCTAGGGTTGGGAACCCTAGGGGTGGGGGGCGCCCCACTTGGCTTGGGGGGCAAGCCACCCCTTGGCCGCCGCCCCCCCCCCCCCTTGGAGATTGGATCTCCTAGGGCCGATGCCCCCCCTAGGGGCCCTATATAAAGAGGGGGGAGGGAGGGCAGCCGCACCCTAGCCCCTGGCGCCTCCCTCTCCCTCTCCAACACCTCCTCCTCCTCCGTAGAGCTTGGCGAAGCCCTGCCGAGATCCCCGCTGCATCCACCACCACGCCTGTCAGGTGCTGGATCTCCATCAACCTCTCCTACCCCTTGCTCGATCAAGAAGGAGGAGACGTCTTCCCAACTGCACGTGTGTTGAACGCGGAGGTGCCGTCTGCTCGGCACTCGGTCATCGGTGATTTGGATCACGGCAGTGCACGACTCCATCAACCCTGCTCACTTGAACGCTTCCGCTCGCGATCTACAAGGGTATGTAGATGCACTCCTATCCCTCTCGTTGCTAGAACACTCCATAGATTGATCTTGGTGATGCGTAGAAATTTTAATTTCTGCAACGATCCCCAACACTCCTCCATCTCTTTCCCCCCTTCTCCTTCTTGGAATAGGAAAGGGGGGGCCGAATCCTACTTGGACCGGGAGTCCAAGTAGGACTCCCCCCTTGGCGCGCCACACCTTCGCCGACCTCCTCCTCCCCCCTCCTTTATATACGTGGGAGGGGAGCACCCCAAAGACACACAAGTTTCTCTTAACCGTGTGCGGTGCCCCCTCCACAGTTACACACCTCGGTCATATCGTCGTAGTGCTTAGGCGAAGCCCTGCGCCGGCAATTTCATCATCACCGTCGCCACGCTGCCATGATGACGGAACTCTCCCTCGTCCTCAAACGGATCAAGAGATCTGGCGACGTCATCGAGCTGAACGTGTGCTGAACGCGGAGGTGCCGTACGTTCGGTACTTGGATTGTTTGGATCGCGAAGACATTCGACTACATCAACCGTTTTACTAAACGCTTCCTGTCGGTGTCAAAACCGGCGGATCTCGGGTAGGGGGTCCCGAACTGTGCGTCTAGGCGGATGGTAACAGGAGACAAGGGACACGGTGTTTTTACCCAGGTTCGGGCCCTCTCGATGGAGGTAATACCCTACTCTTGCTTGATTAATATTGATGATATGGGTAGTACAAGAGTAGATCTACCACGAGATCAAGGAGGCTAAACCCTAGAACCTAGCCTATGGTATGATTGTTGTTCGTCCTACGGACTAAAACCCTCCGGTTTATATAGACACCGGATAGGGTTAGGGTTACACAGAGTCGGTTACAATGGTAGGAGATCTACATATCCAGACGCCAAGCTTGCCTTCCACGCCAAGGAAAGTCCCATCCGGACACGGACGAAGTCTTCAATCTTGTATCTTCATAGTTCAGAGTCCGCCAACGGTGATAGTTCGCTATCCGGACACCCCTAATCCAGACTCCTCAAGAGCCCCTAACCAGGCTTCAATGGTGGTGAGTCCGCTGCGTTGATTGTCTTCGGCATTGCGAGGCGGGTTCTTCTCCAAATTCCATATACTTGTCGAATAGTGTCCGCCCGATAAATGCTGCGCTCCTTGGCTTCTACGCCCAATAATGGCCATCCTCCACGTGTTTGAATGAACCCGAAAAGCCAGGGTATTTTTACACTTACCCCCTTAGCTGCGCAAATGAGCCGCCTATAAAAGGGACGAGGATCCAGATCCGAGTCACACCATCCCCCCTCCACGAGCCTTCATCGGAGCGCCTCTAACAAAAACCCATTCCATGATGGACAGTCGACGCGGCTCCTCCTCTCGCGCTCCCAGCCCTCAGCCTGGAAATTGGGAGAGATGCTTAGTCCCGCATAGCGAGCTAGTTATACTCCAAACCAAGGGATTTCTTCCCCCGGCCTTCATGGTTCCGGTTCGAGCCGGACTTGCCACCTACAAGGGCGGAAAGCAAGCGGAGAGTGTCCCCGATCCCTCTAAAGGAGAGCGGGTGTGCTTTATCTCTTATCTAGTAAGAGGACTCGGATTTCCAATTCATCCGTTTCTCCAAGGGCTCTTGGAGTTCTACGACCTCCAGTTGCACCACCTTACGCCTGCCTCCATTTTGCACATCGCGGGTTTCGTGGCCCTTTGCGAACTGTTCTTGGGCATCGAGGCTCATTTTGCGTTGTGGAAGAGATTATTCTGCCTAGTACCCCGTTCTCATGAGGGGTCAATATATCAATTGGGCGGAGCCGAACTATGGCGCATCGTCGGGACCGGATATTATCCGGAACCCCGAAGAAGGCGTCCGAAGACTGGCCTTCGGAATGGTTTTACATGGAGGACGTCCCGCTGCCGGATCCTGTTCGGATCAGCCTTCCGGAGTTTAGCAATACTTCTCTGAAGAAGCGCCTAAGCTGGCGTCCGCGAGCCCAGGAGGGAAAATGACCGACATCCTTTACTTGATGAGCCGAATAAGATTATCGCTCATGCCGGATTGACCATGATTGGAGTCATGGCAATCTGCATTATGAGGGGAGTGCAGCCGCCCAATATAGGGGCCACCCCATGTGGGACTTCAACGGGGAGGACGACGCCACCCGCCATGGCCGCAAAGGGCCGGGATCGGTCACCGAACTGGTGAAGACCTTGTCCGTCATGTACAAAGGGGAAGAGGAGGATTTTCTCCGCGTCAATCCACTGAGCGGGTTTTCTTCGAATAATCCTCGAAGTTGGGTAAGAAAATATCTTTGTGGCCTGTCCGATCCATGTTCCCGTGGTTAAATATCTCATTTTATGGTTTCTACGAGGAAGCTGCGCGGGCCGTGGAGAAGATACACAGCCCGCCTCCACAACCCGAGGATCCGAAGCGGTCCCTCGATCCGCCTCGAAGAGGACCCGGATATAAAGGTGGAGCTGATCGACGGGTGTTCCACCAACTTAGCAATCGACAATGCTTTGGTTGCCATTACTACCGACTACCGGATTATTTTCGCCTCCTGTAATCAGAATCAAGTACGGATACCATGACCCATCCGTGCTTATTTTTTGATCACCGTATACCAATGGTGTTTCGCAGGGGGTTCCTTCGAGGCAGGAGGCCGAGCTCATGGGCGGCTAGCCAACAAGGCGACGCCCCGCAGTTAAAAAGAAGTGCGGTCCGGATCGAAACCCGCCGCAAGAACGGTATGGCGCGTCACCATATTCCTGGATTGATTCCTGGAAGGTGTACTAACGCCGGTGTTCTTTTCAGAAAAAGAGCGCTCGCGGGACCGAGTCCCGAGAGGTTGTTAATCGAACCTCCGCCACCAGTGCTCCAAAGCCGGTCCAGAAGCGGAGGCGAGCACGAGGCGTCGGCCGGATGCTCCTCCGACAGAGGATGCCGACAGATTGTCCGCCACCAACTCCGAGGTGGAGAGCGCCATGAATCACAAAGCGCCACGACAGTTCTTCGTGACGCATGTTTCTCCCAAGAGGCCTTGAATGCCTTCAATTCGGGAGATGCGCACCTCCGTGCCGCTCAAGATGGTCTAGCCAGAGCCACGGAGCAGTATGTAAAGGACATACGGGTGAGGAAATTTGATAGTTATATATGCCAGTAGCCCCGAGACTTAAAATAGTTAGAATAACTGATTTAAGGATCATTTGTTATGCAGATCTTACAAAAAGAATACTGACTGTCCTGTGAGCTTGAAGAATGCAAGGCCCAACTTGAGGCTGCACTAGCCGCCATGGGGAGCCACAGACCCCTCTGGTAATATATGCCTCAAAAGATAAATAGTTTATGAAGTGCGGCGTGTGTGTAAATCTGACAATAATATTGCAGATGGCGCCGGACTAGATCCGGACAAGCAACAGCTCTTGCGCCGGTTGAAGGCCAGCGAGAGCGTGCTTACGAGGGTGCGGTAGGAGAAAAATAACCTCCAAGATGCCAACACCCAACTGGGTGAGGAACTAAAGGATGTTCATGCCCAGTTGTCTGACTCCGTAAAGGAGAATCGATGGCTTCGTCGCGGCATTTTCAGTAAGTGCTTGAACAAACTTTGAAAGAGTTCGGCGAGGAAGGTGACTAACATAAACATGTATGTAGGTTTGCTCACAGGTCATCCTGAGGAGGAGATGCCCAGTTCTTCGGGTGATCTTCTTCCCGAATGCGTCGGTACCTGCATTTAACGAGTTCGGCAGTGATGAAAGGCGTCGCCAGTGCCTTGTGGCCATCTATCTCCCTGCTCAAGGCATTGGGGAGCTGTCGAGCGGATTCAAGGAGCACGGCGGGCGCTTTCGACTATGGAAGATATCGGCTCGGCCAAGGCGCCAGGAGGCTCGGGCCATGGTAAAGACGCTGCAGACACGAAGGTTGGCCCAAACCACATGGCCGAGGTCGGACCTGTGGGGCCTGATGGGAAGGAGATCCTCAGAAGTTTAGTGTACGGCCAAGTAGAATTGGCCGCCAAGTATTCCCAACAAGATTGTAAATTAGATAGCCTATTAGATGACATTGAAGAGGAATACAATTAGTCGAGTTGACTATGTAATTGAATATGACATGAAAAATGTCTTCTAGCCGGATTGTAGATCGTTTGTCATAGCAGACCTTTTCACTTCGACCTCGGGACCCAATAGTCCGGAGTGTGTCCGAATACCCTCGCGGTTATGTAAGAACTGGGGCATGCATGGAGACAAGGCGTAGGGGTCATTATTGCTGTATCAGACAAGTGCTCAACTAGTTATGTTATATTACATGGATAGTAAGAAACATCTTCCAGGGAGAATAGTTCCGTTAAGGGTTCCTTTCTCGGGAGGCATGCCCTAAAGTGCATGTCCAAACTGCTAAAAAGCAGAAAATCATCCGGGGCAGATGGATAAATAGTTAAAATCATCTTTCAGTTCACCGACCGAATATTCCCTTAAGAACGCTTAGCTTTCGGCTTCACCCGGTCGAGGTACACATCCGGTGACCCGGCAAGAATAATCGCAGAGGTGCTCCTTTACCACCTAGCCGAACAATCGGGAACGAGGGGTAAGCACAGAGCCGTGCAACCCAGCTTGGCCAAAACTTAAGTCATATCGGTGCATATAATGGTGAGTAAAAGGTACATGCGGAAGTTTGACACATGTGTTGGGCATAAAGCTCAGATAAATAAGCTTCATTAAAGAAGCCCCAGTGTATAATGAGCAGACAGCTGGCCAAGTATGTCTTGAAACAAAGCGCAAACGAGCCTCTAAAGGCTTTCAAGAAGAAGGAGGGGGAAGGAGAGAAATAAAAGACAGCAAAAAATAGAAAATGTGGACGAAGGAAGGAGACGAACTCGGAATCCGGCGCTTAGGCGTAGAATCTTCATAGAGGGGCTGCGTTCCATGGGTTTGACTCGAGTCGGTTATCCGATGCGTTTCGCAGACGGTATGCTCCGCCGGTCAGGACCTGGTCGATGATGAAGGGACCTTCCCATTTGGGCTTGAGTTTGTCCTTTTTCTTGTCCAGCAGCGTAGAACTAGTTCACCAACGTTGTAAGCTTTGGCCCGCATTTCCTCGCTTTGATATCTTCGATCCTGCTGTTGATAAAATGCGGAACGAGCTTTTGCCATGTCGCTCCTCCTCCAATGCGTCCAACTGTCCCCGCCGACGAGCTCGGCTTCTCTTTCTTCATACATGCGCACGCGAGGTGAGTCATGAATTATGTCGCAGGGCAAGATCGCCTCAAGGCCGCACACCATAAAAAATGGTGTGAATCCGTAGTACGATTCGGGCGTGGTCCGCAGCCCCCAGTACGGAGTCGAGCTCCTCAACCCAAAGGTCGTGTTAGATTCCTTGAGGGAACGCACTAGTCTGGGTTTAATGCCGCTCATAATTAGACTGTTTGCTCGCTCGACTTGGCCGTTGGTTTGAGGGTGATAGACTGAGGCGT
This sequence comes from Aegilops bicornis, assembly GCA_021605145.1. Classification (NCBI taxonomy): domain Eukaryota; kingdom Viridiplantae; phylum Streptophyta; class Magnoliopsida; order Poales; family Poaceae; genus Aegilops; species Aegilops bicornis. Next base: position 680,211,079 of record CM038671.1, read on the forward strand.
AATCGAGCTTGATGCCCATGTTCTTACACCATGATTTGACCTCATCGTCCGTGAAGTTGGTGCCGTTATCAGTGATGATACTGTGGGGACGCCGTAACGGTGCACTACCCCGATATGAAGTCTATCACCGCCCGGATTCGCCGCTTTAACAGTGTTTGGCCTCTATCCATTTGGTGAATTTATCCACCATGACCAATCGGTATTTTTGCTTGTGGGTTCCTCCCTTAAGGGGTCCAACCATGTCAAGCCCCTGCACCATGAACGGCCAGGTGATGGGTATAGTTTTGAGGGCGGTGGGTGGCATGTGGCTTTGGTTAGCAAAAAGATGGCAACCGACGCATCGTTGGACTAAATCCTGCGCATCTGCTCGGGCTGTCGGCCAATAAAATCATGTACGGAAGGCCTTGCCTGCAAGGGCCCGGGCTGCGGCGTGGTGCCCACCCAGTCCGGCATGAATTTCAGCCAGGAGGTTTCTCCCTTCCTCTACGGAGATACACCTTTGAAGGACTCATGTTGTGCTTTTCTTATAGAGCTCTCCCTCGTAGACTTTATAGGCTTTGGATCGCCGTACTATGCAGTGAGCCTCATTTTGGTCTTCAGGGAGTTCCTGCCTAGTTAAGTAGGCTAGGAATGGCTCCGTCCACGGGGCGATAACCACCATTATTTCATGGGCGGAGGGTATTATCTCGGTGGCAGAGCCTCCGATTGTGTCAGAGTGTTCGGTGTCGCAAGGCGGTTGGGTCCGGATTGTTATTTCCGGACTCCTTCCCATAGTAATGGATGGCTTGAACAGCCGCTCTGTGAAGATGTTGGGCAGGACGGCATCGCATTTTGCGCCGATGCGTGCTAATATGTCCGCTACCGGTTGTTATCCCGGGCTATATGATGAAATTCGAGCCCTTCGAACCGTGCTGACATTTTTAAGACCGTATTGCGGTACGCTGCCATTTTCGGATCTTTGGCATCAAAGTCTCCGTTCAATTGAGATATTGCGAGGTTCGAATCCCCACGCACCTCTAGGCGTTTAATGCCCATGGAGACTGCCATCCGGAGGCCGTGCAGAAGGGCCTCAGATTCGCCGCGTTGTTGGAGTCCGTATACATTATCTCAAGGACGTATTGGACTGTGTCCCCGGTTGGGGACGTCCAGACGACGCCAGCCCAGTGCCGCCAACATTTTGGAGCCGCCAAAGTGCATGATCCAATTGAGTATGCGCCATACTCTTTAGGGAGTTCGGCTTCGTCCATTCGCCACGAAGTCGGCCAAAACCTGCGACTTAATAGCTCGCCGTGGCTTATAGGTTATGTCGAATGGAAGGAGCTCTATGGCCCATATAGCAATCCGCCCGTCGCGTCGCGCTTTGTTTATAATGTCGTTAAGAGGTACTTCGAGGCTACCAAGTTATCGAACACTCTTGAAAGTAGTGTCGCGGCTTCCGGATGCCATAAACACTGCGTATGCTATCCTTTGATAATGTGGGTACCGGACTTGCATGGAGTTAGGACAAGGGACACATAGTAAACCAGTTTTTGAAGAGGGAACCGGTGTCCGTCCGTTTCTCGTTCGACGACGAGCACCGTGCTGACAACTTGATGTGTTGCGGCAATATATAATAGCATTGGTCCGCCCATGTTGGGCGCGGCCAGGACCGGATTTGTTGCCAATATGGCTTTTATTTCTTCGAGTCCGGCCATTGGCGGCATCCGGCCCACTCAAAGTGTTCGGTCATACCGGAGGCGGCGGTAAAGGGGTAACGCCTTTTCTCCCAACGGGAAATAAAGCGGCTTAGAGCCGCCACGCATCCAAATAATTTTTGTATTTTTTGAGGTCTTTTGGAATATCCAATTGTGACAGAGCTTGGATCTTGGCTGGGTTTGCTTCAATTCCTCTACCGGACACAATGAAGCTCAGAGCTTTCCTACCGAACGCCAAGACGCATTTTTCCGGATTGAGCTTAATGTCATATTTTCGGAGATTGTCGAATGTTAGTCTCAAGTCATCTACTAGAGTTTCGACATGCTTGGATTTGACGACCACGTCATCTACATATGCTTCCACTGTTTTGCCGATCTGGTTTGCCAGACATGTCTGAATCATGCGCTGATATGTTGCGCCGGCATTTTTGAGCCCGAAGGGCATTGTGTTGAAGCGTAATGGGCCGTATGGAGTGATGAATGCTGTTGTTGCTTGGTTCGGCTCCGCCATCTTGATTTGGTGGTAGCCGAGATGCGCGTCGAGGAAGCACAATGAGTCGTGTCCTGCTGTAGCGTCGATAATTTGATCAATGCGAGGGAAGGGGAAGGGATCCTTTGGGCAAGCCTTATTAAGGTCTTTGAAATCAACACATAGGCGCCAGGATTTATCCTTCTTTGGTACCATAACCAGATTTGCTAGCCAGTCCGGATGTTTTATATCTCTGATGAATCCGGCTTCCAGAAGTTTGGCTAGCTCTTCTCCCATGGCCTGTCTCTTGGGTTCGGAAAAGCGCCGAAGAGCATGTTTGATTGGCTTGAATCCTTTTAGGATATTTAGGCTGTGCTCGGCCAGCCGACGTGGGATTCATGGCATGTCTGAAGGGTGCCGTGCAAAATGTCCCGCTTTTCTCAGAGAAATTCTCGTGAGTGCGCGCCTACATCAGGGTTTAATTGTGCCCCAATGGAGGCCGTCTTTGCAGGTCCGCTATGTGGACTTGGAATTTGACTATTTCATCCGCTGGTTTAAAAGTGGTGGACTTGGATCTTTTATCAAGTATCACATTGTCCCTGTTCACCGTGGAGCGCATCGCAGTGAGTTCCTCGGCCGCTAGGGCTTCGGATAGTGCCTCGAGGGCTAGTGCGGCTGTCTTGTTTTCGGCGCAGAGTGCTATGTTCGGATCACTAGCGAGAGTGATGATTCCGTTAGGTCCGGGCATTTTAAGCTTCATGTACCCATAATGGGGTATAGCTTGAAAAATTGTGAATGCCTCTCGCCCTAATAAAGCGTGATATCCGGCTATTGAACGGGGCCACTTGAAATGTGACCTCCTCGGACTGTAATTGTCCGGCGAGTCAAGACTACGCCCAGCAGTGATTTTTCCTGTTCAGCATGCTTCCCGGCTAGGGATTATTCTTATAAAGGTTGTGCTGCTTCGCTCAATGCGTTTACAGTCTATTTCCATTTTTCTGAGGGTTTACTCATATATGAGGTTTTTTCCGCTGCCGACGGCAATGAGTACCTTAGTAAGGCGAAAAGCCGCCCACTATTGGACCGAGGACCAATGCGGCCGGTGCTCGGGCTGTTCGAATTTGGGTTCACAACGGCATTAAAGGTAATAGCCGTGTCACTCCATGGATTTATTGTTGCTACTTGGTAGACTTCGGCAAGGTTATGGAGTGTTCGCTTCCGCATGTTATTTGATGCAAAAGTCTCAAGATTGTTAATACCGCATCGGTGTTCTGGGCTAGGATTCGAGGCTAGAAGCTCTTCGCCACTTTTGGCCACCGCCGTAATATCCAACATGCTCAAGGCTATGAGTTGGAGTGGCGCCCTGTGCTATGAATTTTGCAGGTCCGCTTAGCCAACCCTCCAAAGACGTTGCGTGCCCTTTAGGGGTTTTTTGTTTTTTGGTGTATAACCTAGGTGCTTGGTGATGATGCACCCTTTTATTTCGGACTAGGGCTGTATTTGGGGCCGGATTATCCCAAAATTTACTTTCCGTTTTCCAGGCACTCTCCATCGCGCAGTACTTTTGTACTATGGTCGCCAAGTCAGCAAAGCGTGTAATTTCGCGATGACTTATGGCATTTAGGATTCCCTTGTCCGTGCAATTATTGCAGAAAAGTAAGATTGTGTCCTTCTCTCGGTAGTCCTTTATCCTGTCCATAACCAGGAGGAATCTGGCCCAGTAATGATGTACTGTTTCAGCGGGCTCTTGCCGAATTCGGGATAGATCGCTAATGTTTGGGTGGGCGGTGGAACTAGATCCTAAACCCGTCCAATTTAAGACTCAAGGGCCGAGAAGTCTCCGAACTTGGAAGTTTGGATTTTTGAATGCTATCCATTGAATCCAACCCGCCGCCTGACTTTAGGTTCAGGGCTTGATCGACATCCGTCCCTCTACGGGAATCCGGCATGGAGGGATCGGGAATACGAACGTAGCTAGTCCTTAAGATAGAAGAAGAATCGCCGTGTTGCTTCTCTATCACAGCAACATGATGGGTAGCATGGGGAGAGTTGATCTCTCTCAGATCGGTTTTAGGCCCGATCTGGTCGTATTCTGTGGCGACTCCTAGGGCGGCGATGTGATCCAAGAGCTCGTTTACGGAGGAGAGCTCGATCGGATCTAACTGCTCGGCAATTTCCGAGTTAACGTGAAGATTGGTTTCGATGACCCGAGAAGTCATCGCCGGGCGCTGTGGCCGAACCGGGCGGTCATAAGAAAACCACCTAGCCAAGAGTCTCGACCAAAGGCCAAGGCTCCTTTGGCGATAGTATCGCCTTTTAAAGACGGGATGAGGCATCCTTCCCGACGGGCGATTTTACAGCAGGAACTCTCAATGAAAGCACCAATGTCGGTGTCAAACCGGCGGATCTCGGCAGGGGTCCCGAATCAAGGCGTCTAGGCGGATGGTAACAGGAGACAAGGGACACGGTGTTTTTACCAGGTTCGGGCCCTCTCGATGGAGGTAATATCCTACTCCCCGCTTGATTAATATTGATGATATGGGTAGTACAAGAGTAGATCTACCACGAGATCAAGGAGGCTAAACCCTAGAAGCTAGCCTATGGTATGATTGTTGTTCGCCCCACGGACTAAAACCCTCCGGTTTATATAGACACCGGATAGGGTTAGGGTTACACAGAGTCGGGTTACAATGATAGGAGATCTACATATCTGTATCGCCAAGCTTGCCTTCCACGCCAAGGAAAGTCCCATCCGGACACGGGACGAAGTCTTCAATCTTGTATCTTCATAGTTCAGGAGTCCGGCCAACGGTGATAGTTCGGCTATCCGGACACCCCCTAATCCAGGACTCCCTCACTTCCGCTTTCGGTATATGAGGGTACGAGGACACACTCTCCCCGCTCGTTGCTATGCTTCTCCTAGATAGATCTTGCGTGATCGTAGGATTTTTTTTAAATATTGCGTTCCCCATCATGATGATCATCACACTTTTATTTACTTACAACTTGAAAAAACTCGATAACTGAAACAGTATGACTCTATATGAATCCGTCTGGAAATGTATCAGGATGTGCAATGATCTAGCGTAACATGTATAACAATGATGAATGGTGGCTATGCCACAAATATCATGTCAGCTCTATATGATCATGCAAAGCAATATGACAACGAACACACATGTCATGAAAACGGAATGGCAGATGTTACATGGCAATATATCTCGGAATGGCTGAAATATCATAATAGGTAGGTATGGTAGCTATTTTGAGGAAGATATAAAGAGGCTTATGTGTGATAGAGCACATCATATCACAGGGTTTGAATGCACCGGTGAAGTTTGCACCAACTCTCGAGGTGAGAAAGCGCAATGCACGATACTGAAGATGCTGGAAATATGCCCTAGATGCAATAATAAAGTTGTTATTTATATTTCCTTATATCATGATAAATGTTTATTATTCATGCTAGAATTGTTAATCTGAAACTTATTACATGTGTGAATACATAGACAAACAAAGTGTCCCTAGTATGCCTCTACTAGACTATCTCGTTAATCAAACATGGTTAAGTTTCCTGACCATAGACATGTGTTGTCATTTGATGAATGTGATCACATCATTAGAGAATGATGTGATGGACAAGACCCATCTGTTAGCTTAGCACAAATGATCGTTTAGTTTTCTTGCTAATGCTTTCATCATGACTGATACATGTTCCTCTGACTATGAGATTATGCAACTCCCGAATACCGGAGGAACACCTTATGTGCTATCAAACGTCACAACATAACTGGGTGATTATAAAGATGCTCTATAGGTGTCTCCGATGGTGTTTGTTGAGTTGGCATAGATCGAGATTAGGATTTGTCACTCCGTGTATCGGAGAGGTATCTCTGGGCCCTCTCGGTAATGATCATCACTATAAGCCTTGCAAGCAATGTAACTAATGAGTTAGTTACGGGATGATGCATTATAGAACGAGTAAAGAGACTTGCCAGTAACGAGATTGAACTAGGTATGATGATACCGACATTTAATCTCGCAAGTAACATACCGATGACAAAGGGAACAACGTATGTCGTTATGCGGTTTGACCGATAAAGATCTTCGTATAATATGTAGGAGCCAATATGAGCATCCAGGTTCCGCTATTTCTTATTGACCGGAGATGTGTCTCGGTCATGTCTACATAGCTCTCGAACCCGTAGGGTCCGCACGCTTAACATTCGATGACGATTTGTATTATGAGTTATGTGATTTGATGACTGAAGCTTGTTCGGAGTCCCGGATGAGATCACGCACACGACGAGGAGTCTCTAACTGGCTGAGAGGTAAAGAATCATATATTGGAAGGTTGCATTTGGACATTGGAATGGTTCCGAGTGGTTCGGGCATTTTTCTGGAGTACCGGGAGGTTACCAGTACCCCCCGGGAGAAGTTATGGGCCTTATGGGCCATAAGAGGGAAGCACACCAGCCGTGCGCCCCCCTTTGGGCAGGAGGCCGATTAAGACTAGGAGAAGGGGGCCGGGCCCCCTTTCCTTCTCCTTCTCCCTTCCCCATTTCCTACTCCCTGTGGGTGGTGGAATCCTACTAGGACTAGGGAGTCCTAGTAGGACTCCACACCTTGGCGCGCCCCTAGGGCCGGCTGCCTCTCCCTCTCCCTCCTTTATATACGGGAGGAGGGGGCACCCAAAGACACACAAGTTGATCTTTTAGCCGCAAAAGTGTGCCCCTCCACAGTTACACACCTCGGTCATATCGTCAGAGTGCTTAGGCGAAGCCCCACCGAAAGTGCAACTATCCCTAGGTGGTTTTGGTAATTCATAACAACATATAGCTCATTGAGCTAATGCTATTCCAAGACTATTATTTCAGGAAAGCTCAATGAATGGCATGGCATGGATGATGAAAGTGGATCCCTCAAAATACTAAGGACAAAGGATTGGCTCAAGCTCAAAAGCTCAAGACTCTTCATCTTACATTTTAGTGATCGAAGATCACATTGAGTCTATAGGAAAATCCAATACTATCAAGAAGGGATGAGGTGTTGCTTAATGAGCCTTTTGCTTCATGTGCTTAGTGATATGCTCCAAAACCCTCAACTACTTTCCCACATCCACAAATGACCTAAACTTAAAGCCAAAATCGGTCACACCGACTCTTTCTATCCGGCGCCACCGATTCCAAAAGTCATAGCCACTGCCACAAACCCTAAGCAAATCGGTCTTACCGATAGGGATCTCGGTCTCACCGAGATGGGGTTGCAATCTCTGCTTTCCCTTCAGAACGCTTTCGGTCCAACCGAAGTGAGCGATCGGTCCCACCAAGATTGCAATGTAAACTCTTTGTTTCCTTTTTGTAACATTTCGGTCTCACCGGAAAGAGCAAATCGGTCCCACCGATTTTACCTGACCAACTCTCTGGTTAGCTAATTACCAAAATCGGTCTCACCGAGTTTGTGTAATCGGTCTCACTGAGATTACGTTATGCCCTAACCCTAACCATATCGGTCTCACCGAGATGCATGTCGATCCCAATCAAAATCACTAACGGTCACTAGGTTTCTTGAATCGGTCTAACCGAAGTTTAACTATTCGGTCCCACCGAGTTTGGTAGATTGTGTGTAACGGTTGGATTTTGTGTGGAGGCTATATATACCCCTCCACCTCCTCTTCATTCGTGAAGAGAGCCATCGGACTGAACCTACACTTCCAACTTACCATTTCTGAGAGAGAAAAACCTACTCATGTGTTGAGGCCAAGATATTCCATTCCTACCATATGAATCTTGATCTCTAGCCTTCCCCAAGTTGCTTTCCACTCAAACCCTCTTTCCACCAGATCCAAATCCTATGAGAGAGAGTTGAGTGTTGGGGAGACTATCATTTGAAGCACAAGAGCAAGGAGTTCATCATCAACACACCATTTGTTACTTCTTGGAGAGTGGTGTCTCCTAGATTGGCTAGGTGTCACTTGGGAGCCTCCGACAAGATTGTGGAGTTGAACCAAGGAGTTTGTAAGGGCAAGGAGATCGCCTACTTCATGAAGATCTACCGCTAGTGAGGCAAGTCCTTCGTGGGCTTACGACCATGTTGGGATAGACAAGGTTGCTACTGTGGACCCTTCGTGGGTGGAGCCCTCCGTGGACTCACAAGAACTGCTACTCCTTCGTGGGTTGAAGTCTCCACCAACGTGGAAGTACGATAGCACCACCTATCGGAACCACGAGAAAAACATCCGTGTCTCCAATTGGCGCTTTGAATCCTCTAAACCCTTCCCTTTACTTTCTTGCAAGTTGCATGCTTTAATTTCCGCTGCCAATATACTCTTTGCATGCTTGCTTGAATTGTGTGATGATTACTTGACTTGTCCTAAAATAGCTAAAATCTGCCAAACTATAAAATTGGGAAAAGGTTAAGTTTTTATTGGTCAAGTAGTCTAATCACCCCCTCTAGACATACTTCAAGGTCCTACAAGTGGTATCAGAGCTTTGGTCTCCATTTGCTTTGATTTCCATAGCTTTTGGTGGTCATAGCCTTGGTTTCACAACCTAGGAGAGTATGGCGCCTAGCGAGGGAAATTATCACCATAGAGGTCCTTACTTTGATGTTACTAATTTTGCTAGTTGGAAGCATAAGATGAAAATGCATATTCTTGGACATAACCCCGCTGCTTGGGCAATTATTTGTATTGGCTTGCAAGGTGAATTCTTTGATGGGAGAGAACCGAACCGTGAAGCTAATGCGGAAGAATTGAAGATGTTGCAATACAACGCTCAAGCATGTGACATCATCTTCAACGGATTGTGCCCCGAAGAATTCAACAAAATCAGCCGTCTTGAGAATGCAATGGAAATTTGGGATACTTTGATTGATATGCACGAAGGTACCAAATCCATCAAGGAATCCAAGTTGGATGTGCTCCAAAGTCAGCTTGACAAGTTCAAAATGAAGGATGGTGAAGGTGTCGCTGAAATGTACTCTAGGCTTGCTCTTATCACAAATGAGATTGCCGGCTTAGGGAGTGAAGAGATGACCGACAAATTCATCATCAAGAAGATCCTAAGAGCATTGGATGGAAATGATACCGTGTGCACATTGATCCAAATGATGCCAAACTACAAAGATCTCAAGCCAACGGAAGTCATTGGAAGGATTATTGCTCATGAGATGTCACCAAGGACAAGGAGGAACTTCACAACAAGTCAAGTGGTGCTTACAAAGCCTCAAGTGAAGCCCCACATCATCAAGTGAGAAACCAACCTTCAATGAAGAATTGAGCTTAATGGTGAAGAACTTCAACAAGTTCTACAAAAGTAGAAGCAAAGAAAGAAGCTCCAAGTCAAGGTCTTACAATGACAAAAGATCTTCTAGTCGAGAGCGCAATTGCTACAGTTGTGGGAGACCCGGACACTACTCCAATGAGTGTACGACACCCTACAAAAGAAGTGAAGATTCTCCAAAAATAAGAAGCAAAAGAGAAGAATCACCACCGAGAGAGAGGAGGAGTAGAGATGATCGTTATGAACGAAGACCCTCATGGAGAAGCAAGGATTCGGAAAGGAAGGACAAGTCATCAAGGAGCTACACAAAACGAAGACATCAAGCTCATGTTGGTGAATGGGTTTCCGGTTCCAACTCCGACCATCACTCCGAGAGAAGCTATCACTCTGACTCCGAATATACTCAAGATGAAGGTGTTGCCGGTCTAGCACTTGTGTCAACAAACTCCTACGACATATTTGATTCACCAAATGAAGGAATTGGAAGATGCTCCATGGCCAAAGGTCCTAAGGTAACACATCCCGAGTATGTTGATTTCAATAGTGATGAAGATGACTTGCTAGGTGATGATGATTTACTTGTTGACAACTCTAGTGATGAATACTATGATGAAACATCAATTAATCATGCTAATCAAACGAATGACAATGATAAGGAGAAAATTGAGCTTCTAACTAAAGAACTAAACACTCTTAAGTTGGCTCATGAAACTATCTTCAAGATCATCGAGAACTTTTAAGGGCTCATGAGAAGTTACGCTTTGAAAAGCTCAATCTTGAGCAAGAGCATGAGTTCTTAAAGGCAATCAATGATGATCTCCGCAAGAAAAGTTCTTCTTACATTGCCAAGCGTTTACTCTTATCTACTTACATGCCTCAAGTCAAGTCTAGTAACAAGTACACGAAAGATACTTCCTCCAAAGAGTAACAATAATAATGTCAAATCCAATGTTGTTGCTTCTAGTAGATCTCTTGATTCCACTAATGATTCTCTTAGCCAAGTTACACTTGAGCAAGAAAATAGGTTATTGAAGGGAATTATAGAGAAAGGTGTTTACAAGAGCCTTGCCGGGAGTAAGCAATTCGAGGAAATTGTACGCAAGCAAGGAAGGCACCGGAAGAATCAAGGTGTTGGTTTTGAACGAAAGTTCAACGGCAATGGAGTTGAGTGGGAAGAAGATCAATACCCCAAGACAAAGTTTTTTCCTCAACAAGAGAAGTATGATCCTACTTCCTTCAAGGGGACACAAGCTCAAGATGATCTTCCACCACAAGACCACAAGAACAAAGGCAAGGGCAAGCTTCAAGAAGAGATTGATGCATTTGAAGAAGCACCTAAAGCCTCGCTCGAGTGGGTCCCCAAGACTACGCCAAGTTCTACTTCATCAAGTACGACTATAACTCCAAGGATTCCCATCAAGATGATGTGGATCCCAAGAAGAAGAACTAGAGAGTTCTTGAGGGTGACTCCGCCAACATTCTTCACTCATATCATTTTGGCAAGAACAAGTGCAATCAACTTTCACATCTTGCACTAGTTCAAGGAGTCACAAACCCTCATGTTGGTAAGGCAAGGGACAAGGTAACCTAATGTTTTCATGGACATCATCTTGTGTGTGCATCACTCTATGTCTATGGATATTCTTGTTTGTTCCTTGTGGGACTAACCCATGTAGGCAAGTTGAAAGTGCAACTCACTCCAAAGGATTGCTCCAAATGATCTACATCAACATTGAGCATCTACATCTTCAACACCTACATGAAGTCATCATCGACAAAACCCAAGGTTAGTTCAACCCTCTAAGGGGGATCTCACATCTAGGGGAGCTTAACTCTAAGAATTGAGTCAAAGCAACTCTAATGATGTGAACTTAATGCATTCTGTAAAAGTGGTAACCCCACTTGAGCTTAAACGATGAGTATGACCTATGATCAAATGTTCTCATTTGACTCCTAAGTCAATATACTCATATATAGATGACCTAGTCATCGCCAATTGTTTGATAGATGCTAGAATTGGTTGTGCATGCTTTGTCACATATTTCAGTTGACATCTTATTGTGTGAGCATGTTGGTGCATATTTTACTCATTCAAGGACATCCACTTGTTGTTTTGTTTGTTTGGATTTTCCTCTTTTGGCCAAGTGGATGGACAAGAATGCCTAAGAACCTTCTTTAGCTATCTATGCTTTTCTCATCTCAAACTCTATTCATGCTACATCACAAAATTTGATCAACTCAGATTCGAACCACTCTGTGTGAGGAGCACTCGGAGTCCCCGATTCGTCGTAGACTTAAACTTCCAAAACCTCTTAATGATTCTCGGTCTGACCGATCCTTCCATTTCGGTCCTACCGAGATCATCAAGTTGATCTGAGTTTTCAATCTCGGTGCAACCGATTTGAACGTTTCGGTCACACCGAGTTGCTGTAACTGCTTGCAGTTATGCATCTCGGTGCCACCGAGTTGCTCCACTCGGTCACACCGACAGGGTCGGGCTATATATAGTCACGGGCAAAATTTTGGAAATTTCTCCAAAACCCTTCGCCCGCGCATCAGCTCGCTCTGCTATCGTGGTCTCCGGATCGTCTCCTTGCCGCCATGACCTCTGTCGCTGGTCTTCGCCGCCGTCAACGGATTTCGCCCCCGCTGTCAGCCGTAGTAAGTCCACCGCCAAGTTAGGGTATGGACTTGATCTTTGTGCTATCCACGTCTGATTCCTAGCACATTGTTTTCATATTGAATCTTGCCACGATAGCAACTCATCTATCCAGCCAAAGTAGTTCATAGATTAGTTGTGATTCAAATTTTTAGGTTTAGGTTTCCGCCGAAACCATCTCGGACCCACCGAGTTGAAAAACTCGGTCTCACCGATTTGGCTTATGCCATTGCACAAGTGACTCTCGGTATGACTGAGATTTACTAATCGGTGCAACCGATTTGAGAATTCAGGAAACTCCTAGCAGTCTCGGTGCCACCGAACTGAAATTCGGTCCAACCGAGATCATCGCTTTAGGTTCCAAAACTGCTTCAGATCACCGAAGTTTGAAAATCAAGGATCTGAAATGCTTTCGTGGAAAACTAAAATGAACTTTTGAGTCAATCTTTTGCAAAAACCTCTGCATTTTGTGATGCTCATCTTTTCTATCTCATCTATAAACTCTTCGCAGGTCAGCTAGCTTTTTGCAAGATGTCCGATCGTGAGTGACAAATGTAACAGGTCAAGAGAAGATAAACTTGAGTGAGGGCACTAATCCCTCAACTTCAGATCAAGGGAGCAGAAGTACTCCTAGCAATTTGCCTAAGGCTGCTACTAGGCAAAGGAGGAAAAGAAATTCAGATTCAGAGGATGAAGATTACAGGTTGAGGAAGATGAGGCAACTTCAAAGAAAGAGGTGGTCAAGAAGGAAAGGGTCATGAAGACCAAAAGGACTGCAGGAAGACAACCAATGTCTAAGGCCGTAACATCAACTCAACTACCTGAAAATCCTGATCCCAAAGAGCCAGGTGCTGAGAGCAAGAAGAGGAAGGAAAGGGTCAAGATGACCATGGCCAGAGTTATTGGGAAGCCTTCCATGATGGAAGAGGAAGAACCTGCTGCACCAGCACCAAAGGCACCAAAGCTAATGGGTGATGCAATCAATTTAGGGGCTGCCACATCTAAGCCCAAGGAAGCACCCAAAGCTGCCCCCAAGGCCAAGTCTGCACCAAAGAGGAATACTAGGAGTATTCCAATTGCTGAGAAGAACAAGGCCCCAAAGGCTCGAGGTTGATGAGGAAGATGAAGAAGGACAGGTTCGAGGAAGCTCAAGCTCAAGATACTGCACCACAATGATGCCTATCCTGGTCGAGAACATGAGAGTCAGGAAAGACTGTATCGAGGAAATGGAGATTGGAAGATCCATATGCTTCAAGGAGAAGAACTGATGTTGACTACAGGTTCCACACAAAGGAACAACAGGACTTTTATGAGACCATTCTGTTGGACAAGAAGCCCATTGTTTGTGACATGAGATGGGTCGACTGGAACTTCATCAAGGAGAATGAAGAGCAATATCCTGGAGTGCAGGACAACTTTGTGAGCTGTGGAGTTGCAGATTTTGTTGGGCAGAAGCTCACAAATTGGAATGATGAGCTTATCATGCAGTTTTACTCCACGGCACATTTCTACCCAGATGGGAGAATTGTTTGGATGTCTGAAGGTACAAGGTACCAGTCAACTGTTGAAGAGTGGGCAAAGCTGATAAATGCCCTAGAGGAGAATGAGGATGACTTAGACATCTATGCAAAGAAGAAAAAGGATCACAATTCAATGGCTCACATGTACAAGGAAATTCCAAACAAGGCATTAGCAACTCACAAGTTTGGATCAGTTCACTATCTCACGTCAGGTTGCCAACCATCAATTGGATTCTGAGGCACACCTCGTTGCCCAAGTCAGGTGGCCATAACATGATCAGAGGGCATGCCATCAACATGTTGCATGTGTTTGATGTGCCACAAAAGTTTAAAGTCATGAGCCTGATCATTGAAACTATCAAGAGGACTGCAGCAGATCAGAAGAGGAGTTGTGGATATGAACCTCAGATTCAAGAATTGATAAACTCAAAGATGGGCATAGGAAAATATCAGTTGTATAAGGAACACTCTCCACTTTATCCAGACTTTGAGGATAATGAGGTTGTCATGAATGAAGATGATCCACAATCAGTTCAAGCTCAGGAGAAGAAGGAGAAGGCAAAGATGGAGAAGGCTGCCAAGATGCCAACTCAAGAGGAGGCATCTGAGTATCTCTTGAAGAACAAGGTGAGCAGATTGGTTACTTAATAACATCAACCTTGAGGATTGAGAAGGGATTGGCCACCCTAACTCAAAATCAGGAGAGCTTGGAGAGAATCATAGAACAAAAGTTCTATAGCTTAGATGTGAAAGTAGCTGAGATTCAGACTGTAGTGGAGGAGCTACAAGAGGACATGCAGGAGAGGAAGGGCAAGACAACAACAAATGTGTTTGCCAGAGTGCCTAGAGCCCAGAGGTCATCAGTTGTGCCAGTTTCTGACACAAGAGCAACTTCGTCTGCACCAGCTACAGCCTCAGTGCCACCAGCTCCAAAGACCTTCATCAGCTCCAGCTCCATCTACATCGATCAAGTCTTCGCCCAAGGAGCCATCTCTACACCACCACCGAAGATCAAGCCTGAAAATCGATCTAGCACTATGCATTTTCTATGAACTTTTTGGTAACTTGTTGCCAAAGGGGAGAAAAATGTATAGATCATAGGCTTTAGAGAGAGAGTGTTGCTTTTGTTCTCTCTTACTTTATTTGGTGGTTTTCAAAACTTTGTTTGCTTTTGGTTGAGATACTATGTTTGTGAGACATTGATGATCATGTGTTTGATCATAAGCTACACTTATGCATGCTTGATATTATCCTATCTATCTTATGTGATCACTCACTTTGCTTGGTGATGAGTGCATGTATTCATTGTTTATTATTTTGAGCGCTCCACCAAGATGTATGTGACATGGAAGAGTAACCCATGAGCCTAATTCATTGTGCATTTGCAGTCCAAAGCAAATCTAAATCTATGCACAAATTTAGGGGGAGCTCTTGCTTATCACATACTTCTCAATGCGACGATGTTATTTAAATCTTATTATCATTTGTCGAAGCTTCGATCTATATGTTGTCATCAATTACCAAAAAGGACGTGATTGAAAGTGCAACTATCCCTAGGTGGTT
The DNA here is from genome assembly GCA_021605145.1 of Aegilops bicornis. Taxonomy (NCBI): domain Eukaryota; kingdom Viridiplantae; phylum Streptophyta; class Magnoliopsida; order Poales; family Poaceae; genus Aegilops; species Aegilops bicornis. Next base: position 680,226,267 of record CM038671.1, read on the forward strand.
TTGGTAATTCATAACAACATATAGCTCATTGAGCTAATGCTATTCCAAGACTATTATTTCAGGAAAGCTCAATGAATGGCATGGCATGGATGATGAAAGTGGATCCTCAAAATACTAAGGACAAAGGATTGGCTCAAGCTCAAAAGCTCAAGACTCTTCATCTTACATTTTAGTGATCCAAGATCACATTGAGTCTATAGGAAAAGCCAATACTATCAAGAAGGGATGAGGTGTTGCTTAATGAGCCTTTTGCTTCATGTGCTTAGTGATATGCTCCAAAACCCTCAACTACTTTCCCACATCCACAAATGACCTAAACTTAAAGCCAAAATCGGTCACACCGACTCTTTCTATCCGGCGCCACCGATTCCAAAAAGTCATAGCCACCGCCACAAACCCTAAGCAAATCGGTCTTACCGATAGGGATCTCGGTCTCACCGAGATGGGGTTGCAATCTCGCTTCCTTCGTAACATTTCGGTCCAACCGAAGTGAGCGATCGGTCCCACCGAGATTGCAATGTAAACTCTCTGCTTCCTTTTGTAACATTTCGGTCTCACCAAAAAGAGCAAATCGGTCCCACCGAAGTTTACGACCAACTCTCCGGTTAGCTCATTACCAAAATCGGTCTCACCGAGTTTGTGTAATCGGTCTCACCGAGATTACGTTATGCCCTAACCCTAACCATATCGGTCTCACCGAGATGCATGTCAGTCCCACCAAAAATCAGTAACGGTCACTAGGTTTACTGAATCGGTCTGACCGAATTTAACTATTCGATCCCACCGAGTTTGGTAGATTGTGTGTAACGGTTGGATTTTGTGTGGAGGCTATATATACCCCTCCACCTCCTCTTCATTCGTGGAGAGAGCCATCAGACTGAACCTACACATCCAACTTACCATTTCTGAGAGAGAACCACCTACTCATGTGTTGAGGCCAAGATATTCCATTCCTACCATATGAATCTTGATCTCTAGCCTTCCCTGTTGCTTTCCACTCAAACCCTCTTTCCACCAGATCCAAATCCTATGAGAGAGAGTTGAGTGTTGGGGAGACTATCATTTGAAGCACAAGAGCAAGGAGTTCATCATCAACACACCATTTGTTACTTCTTGGAGAGTGGTGTCTCCTAGATTGGCTAGGTGTCACTTGGGAGCCTCCGACAAGATTGTGGAGTTGAACCAAGGAGTTTGTAAGGGCAAGGAGATCGCCTACTTCATGAAGATCTACCGCTAGTGAGGCAAGTCCTTCGTGGGCGACGGCCATGTTGGGATAGACAAGGTTGCTACTTCGTGGACCCTTCGTGGGTGGAGCCCTCCGTGGACTCGCGCAACCGTTACCCTTCGTGGGTTGAAGTCTCCACCAACGTGGAAGTACGATAGCACCACCTATCGGAACCACGAGAAAAACATCTGTGTCTCCAATTGCGTTTGAATCCTCTAAACCCTTCCCTTTACTTTCTTGCAAGTTGCATGCTTTAATTTCCGCTGCCAATATACTCTTTGCATGCTTGCTTGAATTGTGTGATGATTACTTGACTTGTCCTAAAATAGCTAAAATCTGCCAAACTATAAAATTGGGAAAAGGTTAAGTTTTTATTGGTCAAGTAGTCTAATCACCCCCTCTAAACATACTTCAAGGTCCTACAAGTGGTATCAGAGCGTTGGTCTCCATTTGCTTTGATTTCCATAGCTTTTGGTGGTCATAGCCTTGGTTTCACAACCTAGGAGAGTATGATGCCTAGCGAGGAAATTATCACCATAGAGGTCCTTACTTTGATGTTACTAATTTTGCTAGTTGGAAGCATAAGATGAAAATGCATATTCTTGGACATAACCTCACTGCTTGGGCAATTATTTGTATTGGCTTGCAAGGTGAATTCTTTGATGGGAGAGAACCGAACCGTGAAGCTAATGTGGAAGAATTGAAGATGTTGCAATACAACGCTCAAGCATGTGACATCATCTTCAACGGATTGTGCCCCGAAGAGTTCAACAAAATCAGCCGTCTTGAGAATGCAATGGAAATTTGGGATACTTTGATTGATATGCACGAAGGTACCAAATCCATCAAGGAATCCAAGTTGGATGTGCTCCAAAGTCAGCTTGACAAGTTCAAAATGAAGGATGGTGAAGGTGTCGCTGAAATGTACTCTAGGCTTGCTCTTATCACAAATGAGATTGCCAGCTTAGGGAGTGAAGAGATGACCGACAAATTCATCATCAAGAAGATCCTAAGAGCATTGGATGGAAATGATACCGTGTGCACATTGATCCAAATGATGCCAAACTACAAAGATCTCAAGCCAACGGAAGTCATTGGAAGGATTATTGCTCATGAGATGTCACTCAAGGACAAGGAGGAACTTCACAACAAGTCAAGTGGTGCTTACAAAGCCTCAAGTGAAGCCCCCACATCATCAAGTGAGAAACCAACCTTCAATGAAGAATTGAGCTTAATGGTGAAGAACTTCAACAAGTTCTACAAAAGTAGAAGCAAAGAAAGAAGCTCCAAGTCAAGGTCTTACAATGACAAAAGATCTTCTAGTCGAGAGCGCAATTGCTACAATTGTGGGAGACCCGGACACTAGTCGAGAGCAAAGAAAGAAGCTCCAAGTCTAGTTGCATGCTTTAATTTCTGCTGCCAATATACTCTTTGCATGCTTGCTTGAATTGTGTGATGATTACTTGACTTGTCCTAAAATAGCTAAAATCTGCCAAACTATAAAATTGGGAAAAGGTTAAGTTTTTATTGGTCAAGTAGTCTAATCACCCCCCCTCTAGACATACTTCAAGGTCCTACACCTACGCCGGTAACTTCATCATCACCGTCACCACGCCGTCGTGCTGACGGAAATCTCCCTCGGCCTCAATTGGATAAAGAGTTCGGGGGACGTCACCAAGCTGAACGTGTGCTGATCGCAGAGGTGCCGTATGTTCGGTACTTGGATCGGTTGGATCGCGAAGACGTTCGACTACATCAACCGCGTTGGTAAACGCTTCCGCTTTCGGTCTACAAGGGTACGTGGATACACTCTCCCCGCTTGTTGTTGTGCATGTCCTTGATAGATCTTGCGTGATCGTAGGTATTTTTTTTGAAATACTGCGTTCCCCAACAGTGGCATCCGAGCCAGGTCTATGCGTGGATGTTATATGCACGAGTAGAACACAAAGAGTTGTGGGTGATAACATTCATACTGCTTACAAGCAATGTCTTACTTTGATTCGGCGGTATTGTTGGGTGAAGCGGCCAGGACCGAAATTACATGACCACGTTCATGACACTAGTTCTCCCGACGTGCTTCGCACACAGGTGGCTAGCGGGTGTCTGTTTCTCCAACTTTAGTTGAATCGAGTTTGACTACGCCCGGTCCTTGTTAAAGGTTAAAACAACACACTTGACGAAAAATTGTTGTGGTTTTGATGTGTAAGTAAGAACGGTTATTGCTAGAAGCCCGTAGCAGCCACGTAAAACTTGCAACAACAAAGTAGAGGATGTCTAACTTGTTTTTGCAGGGCATGTTGTGATGTGATATGGTCAAGACGTGATGAGATATAAATTGTTGTATGAGATGATCATGTTTTGTTAAAGTTATCGGCAACTGGCAGGAGCCTTATGGTTGTCTCTCTATTGCATAAGATGCAAGGGCCATATTATTGCTTTACTTTATCGCTGTGCGATAGCAATAGTTGCAAAAGCAATAGTTGGCGAGACGACCATGTGACGACACGTTGATAAAGATCAAGATGATGGAGATCATGGTGTCATGCCGGTGACGATGGAGATCATGACGGTACTTTGGAGATGGAGATCAAAGGCACAAGATGATGATGGCCATATCATGTCACATATTTTGTTTGCATGTGATGTTTATCTTTTATGCATCTTATTTTGCTTAGTATGACGGTAGCATTATGAGATGATCCCTGTCGGTGTACAAAAGTAGGGGCTCTCTTTTTGACCCCTTTACTTGTACGCGGGCAGTCAGAGCCTCCCGGCACGGCTGCGCATAACAGGGCAGGGAAAGGGAAGCCGGAGAGAAGCCGAAGGCACAAGACGAACAAAGCAACGACAAGGACCAAGGCCACAAAGATCAGATGGGCGAAGTATGTTTCCCCGGCAAGGACCCTTGTCAAGAAGTTTCAAAGAGCTTAAGCAAGACCCTTTTGTCAAGAAGCTCATACGCCTTGAAAGCGAGCCACCCTCGAGCCCACCAACACCTCACAAATGCATTGGGACAGGGCTCGGGAGGCACCTCTATGGTGGCATGCAGATCTTTGTGAAGACAAAAAATAGTCAAGATCAAATGAGGATAGGAAGGCAGCCATCCTCACCGGAGAAACCCACAAGACCCCCGGCAAGATCCTTGCCGGGGACGCTCAAGGCCGCCACGGCAAGACCCTTGACGGGCCACCCGCAAAGCCTCGCCAAGCGCACTAGCAGTGGCCACCGTCAGCCCGCACTAGCCAAGTCTCCGCCGCCCGTTCACATGCATTGCCGACCCAACCAGCTGGCAGGCACTGCGTGGCAACATGCAGCCCTTCGTGGAGGCTCCACCACTGCCACCTCACCTGCCTGCCCGCCTACATGGTACCGCATGCATCATGGCTGTATGCTGTGGTCGAAGATTGGAGGAGCGGCGACGGACGGACGGCCTCGCCCGTTCCCCGATAAAGTGAAGGGACACCTAAGCCTCGCATTAAATGCGCTCTGTCCTGTAATACCAGCGATAAGCTCGTGACGCTGTAGCACTTTCCAGCTCCTGTGTGCCACTGTGGCAGCCCCTTTCACCTCTAAAACGAGGCCCATGACACATGGGAGAAGGATTCGGCTCTTTCGAACCTCGCTGCACCTAGAGCTAGTTCAAGAGCTCAAGAACACTAAATACATCCACCAAAGCAGGATCGTAGGGTTTTACGCATCTTTGCGGCCCGAACCTGGGTAAATCCCTTTGTGTCGTCTCCTAGTCCCGCTCTTGTCACGATCCCCACGCCCCGAACCGTAGAAGGAGTGATCCCATAGGTGTCGTTTCCCACCGACATCTTTGGCGCGCCAGGTAGGGGGCGCAATTGTGAGAATCTGGTCTAGCAGTTGACCTAGCTGTTCTTCATTGCGATGGCTCCTAAGAAGAAGGCGACCACGGCGATCGGTTCGTCCGGGGCCAGGTTGCCAGTACCGGTGTGGACCAGTAGCGGGCCAGTCGCGGAGAGAACCCGCGGCGCGGCCCGCGAACATCCACATCACTCTGGCGGTTCAGGCCTGGCGAGTGGCGTCGTTCGCGTGCCAGGCGACGAGCCGCCAGTCGCGGGCTCCAGAGACGGAGTCGGGCCCCCGCAGGCGGCGCGGGGCCCTCTAGGGGCGCCGCCATCCTGCCAGGCGGCGGCACGGCTGTCTCCAAGACACCAACACCAGCGCCCACGCCGCGCTCTTCCCAGGTTGTGCATGATGAGCAGTGTCACCCTGCTGGTGACCCTGCGCGCCACCCTGGGACGAGTCCCTTGCGCCCATCACATGATGAGGAGGGCCAGCATGCGCGCCGAGGTGCCTACGGATGTGGCGAACGGCTGCGGGGCCGTGACGCAGCTGCTTCTAACATGGTTAGAAGTCGAGGTGCATCGCGGTCCACCCAGCTCTCGCTGCCACCCACGCCAGCGGAGGCCCTAGCACGCGCGCAACTGCTCCTCGATTTTCCTCCCGCCGTCGAGAAGCTTGACGAATGGAGGCCACCGTCTGGAGCCTCGTCGGCATCGCCAACAACGATGAGTTGCGGCCGGCAGGACCCGTAGGCCGTCGCTCCACCGGGCTACCGCGTGCCAGCGGATGCCATGCTGATGGCGGCGCGGCCACGGTGTACTCCCCACCTCCATCGCGACCGCCCCGGGCGTCGGTTCGTCGCGACAACGCTCGAGACCACATCTCCATCGCGTCGTCCGACCCGCGCACCAACCGCGATCAGCGTCAAGTCCTTTGGGAGCGGGCTCATGAGGACGCTCGAACTACGATCGAGCACCGACGAGACGCGCGCCACCAGTCGGACAGGCGGGCAGGGCCCGCTAAGGACCACCTAGCGCCGGGAGGCTACGGTGGCCTACCTTACGAGGTGGGTTGTCCGGCTTTCACCCGTGAGCTGCGGCAGTTCCAGTGGCCCTCCCATCGTACGTTCAAGACCGAGGTTGGCGAGAAGTACAACGACAAGACTCACCCGTCAGAGTTCCTCAACATCTACACCATCGCGATGCATGCTGCTGGGGCCCGCGATGATAAGGTGCTTGCCAACTACTTCCCGTTGGCGCTCAAGCCTAATGTTATGTCATGGTTGATTCACTTGCCTGTGGATTCCATCTCTTCTTGGGCGGATCTGTGCCATGAGTTTGTTGGCGCCTTTACTGGAGGTCACCAAGCGCATGGCCAGGCGAGTGATTTACACATCATCCCCCAGAAGGAAGGAGAAAACCTGCGCAAGTACATCCAAAGGTTCATCCGGGTGCAGTACAACATCCCCGATGTTCATCCCACCGCCATGATCAGTGTGTTCCATCAGAACGTGCGCAATCGCAAGATGCGTGAAGAACTGGCGATGAACAAGGTTAAGGATGTGGCCGAGCTCTATGTTACGCCGATCGATGCGCCAGGCCGAGGAGGGAAGGAAGTACCCCGGAGAAGATGCCGGTGCGGAAACCAACTCCACTGGCGACACCGCCACCCCAGTGAAGAAGGGCCGACGCCGTAACAGGAAGCGCAAGGGCAAGGCCATTCTTGCCATTGAGGGATCCGACGACACCGGCACCACCAAGAATACCAAGGCGAGCGACCCCGGCAAGGAGGTTGCCGAGTGTGACGCTTGCCGGGCCTTAGCGGCTGCCGACAAGCCAGGAGGCTCCGACAAGCAGCACTACAAGATCCATCGCACTAAGGGCCATGATCTCCAAAACTGCCGGCAGGTAGAGCTGCTCGCCGAGAAGCAGAAAGCCGAGTATGAGCGGCAGGACAAGGAGAAAGGCCCAGATGGTGCCAAGGGATCCGACAAGAAACGTAGCAGCCAAGGAGGCCGCCGCGGCAAGGATAATCAGCAAGAGAGGCCCGCCCGGGGCCGTGACAAGAAGTAGGAAGACGATGATCATGACGAGGATGACGAGTCCGGCGACCATGAGTTTCAGAAAGCCACAGAGGCCATGTGCGTCGATGGTGGCGCCTCGCTGCATACATCCCACCGCCAACTCAAGCAGTGGGTGCGTGAGGTCACAACGGTGGAGCCATCGTTCGACACACGGAAGCCGCTGAAATGGTCCAGCACGCCCATCATCTTCGACACCGAGGACCACCCTGACCGCACTACTGCGGTCGGGTGCTTGCCATTGTTGGTCTCACCAACAATCCGCAACCTCAAGGTGACGAAGATGTTAGTTGACGGCGGGCCGGACCGAACTTGATCTCGCCTGCTAGGTCAAAGGCTGCAGATCCCTGATGAAGACCTCGAGGAGACGGGCACGTTCCAAGGGGTTAATCCGGGGAGGAGCCAGCCAAAGGGAAAGATCACGCTGCCCTTGACATTCAGAGGCGAGCTAAACCAGAGGACGGAGAGGATTGTTTTCGATGTAGCCGAGATCCCTTTTCCTTACAACGGGATCCTCGGCCGCCCGGCACTAGCCAAGCTCATGGCGGCTTCACACTACGCCTACGACATGCTGAAGATGCCCGGGCCAATGAACATCATCACTGTCCCCTCCGACAAGAAAGAGGCATTGATCTGCGCCGACCAACTCTACCGGGAAGCAGTTGCAGCTGCTGCCGCTAAGGCACCTGCTCTTGCCGACGGAGCCCCCGAGGGGGGGGGGGGGAAAGAAGATCGGCGAGACCCCTTGCACTCACTACGGCAAGAGCACCTCTTCGGGGTGTTGCGCTCCCGTTGGGGACGTGCCAGAGAGCTCCGCCGGCAAGAGCAAGAAGTCCAGAGCCACACCACCAGAGACCAAGAAGGTGCCCGTCAAGGAGGACGATACGGGGGGAGCTTTTACCATAAGCTCCACCCTCGACGACAAATAGGAAAGCGAGCTCGTCACCATCCTGCGGGCGAATGTTGATGTATTTGCATGGTAAGCCTCCGACATCCCCGGCGTTCCGAGGGAGGTGATTGAGCACCACCTTGTTGTCTGTCCTCACGCGCGGCCCGTCAAGCAAAAGGTCAGGAAGCAAGCTCTGGAGAGGCAGGAGTTCATCATGGAGGAAATCAGAAAGCTAGAGGCGGCAGGTTTGGTGAGGGGAGTACTCCATCCGACGTGGTTGGCCAATCCGGTGGTAGTGCGCAAGGCAAACGGGAAGTGGAGGATGTGTATTGATTACACAGTCATCAATAAGGCCTGTCCAAAGGATCCTTTCCCGTTACCGCACATTGATCAGATTGTTGACTCCACGGCTGGGTGTGACATCTTGTCGTTCCTTGACGCCTACTCAGGATACCACCAGATCTTCATGACAAAGGAAGACGAGTAAAAGACAACACATCACCCCATGTGGTGCGTATTGCTTTTTACGGATGCCTTTCGGGTTGAAGAGTGTTGGCTCAACCTTTGCAAGAGCAGTCCAAATTGGTTTTGAGCCCCAACTACATAGAAATATGGAAGCTTATATGGATGACATAGTGGTAAAAACCAAGGACAAAGCAACACTTGTACAAGATCTGGAGGAAACATTTGGGAACCTGCACAAGATCAACCTCAAATTGAACCCTGAGAAGTGTGTCTTCGGCGTCCCGTCCGGCAAGCTTCTCGGGTTCTTTGTGTCCCAAATGGGATTGAAGCAAACCAGATAAGATCAAGGCCATCGAGCAGATTGAGGCACCCAAACGGATCAGGGCGTCGCGTCGGCTCACCGGGCTGCGTGTTGCCATGAGCCGGTTCATCTCCAAGTCCGCGGAGCGTGCCCTTCCTTTTTTCAAGATCCTGAAGAAGGCAGGGCCGGTGGAGTGGAACCCAGAGGCCGAGGTAGCGCTACAAGATTTGAAGAAATACCTCTCCTCTACCCCAGTATTGGTTGCGCCTAGACCAGAAGAACCGTTGCTGCTTTACCTAGCGGCAACAAATCAGGTGGTTAGCGCCGCACTAGTGGCGCAGAGAGAGGTTGATGAGGAGACAGCAGCAGCGGCGGACTCGACGGTTGACGGGCGGAACCCTCCCCGGCAGGGCTCAGTCCCGGCAAGACTGAGTACCCGGCAAGGCTCGGTCCCGGCAAGACTGGCGCCAGTACGACAGGATCCACGTGACCGGGTGAAGAGGCGCAGAAGAAGAAAATGGTACAACACCCAGTTTACTGCCGCCCCTCTTGCAGGGGGCTAGGTCGAGGTACTCAGGTGTGCAAAAGCTGCTCTTAGGCCTCCTTATGGCTACGAGGAAGCTGCGCCATTACTTCCAAGCGCACGAGATCATGGTAGTCACCCGCCTCCCATTGCAACGGGTACTGCATAACCCAGATGCAACGGGGAGGATCGTGGAATGGGCCCTGGAGCTGTCAAGTTTCGGTTTGAAGTTCGAAAGTACCTCGACGATTCAGAGCAGAGTCTTCGCGGAGTTTGTTGCGGAATGGACCTCGACGCCCGACGAAGAGGTACAGGAGACCACTCTCCCCGGCAAGGAAACGAGCCGCAACTGGGTCATGTACTTTGATGGTGCCTTCTCACTGCAAGGCGCCGGTGCTGGTGTGCTGCTTGTCGCACCCACCGGAGAGCACCTCAAGTATGTCATCCAGATGCACTTCCCCCGGGAGATGTCAACCAACAACACCGCCGAGTACGAGGGATTGCTTGCCGGTCTCAGGATCGCGGCAGACCTCGGACTTAAAAAGCTCATCGTCAGGGGCGACTCACAGCTCGTCGTCAGGCAGATCAACAAAGACTATCAAATTCCGTTGATGGAAGCTTACGTAGATAAGGTGAGGAAACTGGAGGAGCGCTTTGACGGTATACAAGCGAAGCATGTCCCTCGGGCGGAGAACAACATCACCGACTACCTGTCAAAGCACGCTGCCCTCAAGCTACCTGTGGAACCAGGTACTTTTGTGCTTCAGTTAATCCAACCATCCGTTGAGCCGTCAACTGGGCAGAACAAGCGGAGGAAGCTAGGCCCCGGCAAGTACTTCCCCACCGAGCTCCCCGGAGCCGCCGGCGAAGATGTTGCCGCGGATGCCGATCCTACCGCGGGACAGCCGACTCCGGCAGGACCTCAGGTCATGGCCGTGGAGGCGGCCTCCAAAGGGCGAAGAGATGCCTTTGGTCCTTGTCGCCGAGCCACGCCTCGGCATGGGCGCAACACACCGTCCGATTCCTTCAAAAGGAGAGCTTCGAGGAGCAGTGCAGGTAGAAAGAGTAGCCCGCCGGTCTGCTCTGTACCAATTCGTTGATAACGACATATGTAAGAAGACCGAATGGGGTGAAATTGATGTGCATCTCACGGGAGGAAGGACTAAAGCTGTTGGCGTAAATACATGGAGGTATATGTGGCTCCCACATAGGGTCAAGAGCCCTTGCCGCAAGGCTTTCCGCAAGGTTTCTTCCGCCCACCGCCCTCCAGATGCGACGGCACTAGTAACCAAGTGTGAAGCGTGCAGTTCCCATTCAAAGAAGCTCCATCAACCAGCTCAAGCCCTCCAAACTATCCCTCTCTCTGGCCCTTCTCGGTCCGGGGCTCGACATATTGGGCCCTTTCCTCGTGGTTGTCGGGGCTTTGAGTACTTGTACGTCGCAATCGACAAGTTCACAAAGTGGCCGTGAGGTGGAAGCAGTGAGGAAGGTGACAGCGCAGTCAGCCATCAAGTTCTTCAAGGGACTAGTGTGCCGTTTTGGGGTGCCCAACAGGATCATCATCGACAATGGCACACAGTTCACAAGCCATGCCTTCATGCAATACATTGAGGATCTCGGCAGCAGGGTCGGTTTTGCTTCCGTGGCACACCCACGGAGCAACGGCCAAGTGGAGAGAGCAAATGCTGAAGTCCCGTGAGGCTTAAGGACGAAGACTTTTGATAGGCTGCGCAAGAGCGGAAGGCGCTGGATTGATGAGTTGCCGGTGGTTCTTTGGTCGATCAGAACAACGCCAAATCGAGCCACCGGCCAGACACCCTTTGCCCTGGTTTACGGGGCAGAAGCAGTTCTCCCCACAGAACTCATATACGGGTCACCTCGAGTGCTCGCTTATGATGAGCTTGAGCAAGAGCGATTGCGGCAAGATGACGCGACGCTCGTTGAGGAAGATCGTCTCCGGGCGACTGTGAGAGCAACACGCTACCAGCAAGCCTTGCACCGCTACCATAGCCGCAAGGTTCATGCCCGGAGCTTTGAGGAAGGCGACCTTGTTCTTCGGCATGTTCAGTCGGCCAAGAATCCCAACAAGTTGACGCCGAACTGGGAAGGCCCTTATCGGGTAATACGAGTCACCAGTTCGGCGCGATCCGCTCGAGACCAAAGATGCCGCCCCGTGAGCAACTCCTCGAACATCGAGCATCTTCGCAAGTTTTACCCATAAGGCGGCTTGCCGGGCCTCCCGGCAAGCCACCTTTTGTACAAGCTTTGCCGACAAGGCATGTGACCCTTTGTACAAAGCCAGGCGCAGACCCTGAGCATAAATAAACGAAGCGCTGGTGCCCAAAGTTATAAAATGCATGCTAGGTTGAGTCTCTTCCTTGGTTAGGGTTGATAGTGCTTAGCGGCAGCTAACCCCTAGCTTAGAGGTCGAGTGCGCGTCTCTCTGTTATTCTCTGTCTTCTTTGGTTCGCAGGACACATGAATATCCTTGCCGAGCTGCTTTGGAAGAAAGGGACGGATGGCGTATGGGCCCCAAAGAAGCCAAGATTGCCGGGGCTACAAGAGCAAAGGTCCACCCGCGGCAAGCCAAGGTTGCCGGGGGCTGCAGATTCAGATAAGTTCTCTATCCCTTATCATGCGTTTCGTTATGGACTAAGGTATGTGAAACCTCGTTTTATCCTTAGGCTACCGTGCTCCCCTCATTCTGGACCCTAGGACTCGTCTCCTCGGACCGAGTTTGGTCAGAGTCATGACAAAGAAGGAAATGAAACGAGGAGCCTAAGCCCACCTCATCCCTGCCTCCGCCAAGGGCGTGAGAAAGGTCGAGCGAAGTGGGGGGACGGCAGGGCCTGTTGCCGGGCGAGAAAACGTTTATCTTAAAGGTAACAAGGATTTACTGCTTGTCGTGGGTTTCGCTCGCGAACCAAAAACCCGGCAAACATCCCTTTTTCATTAAAAAACATCCCATACAGGTACAGTTCATACGAAATGAAAAACATGAACAAGGGGATTACAAGTTCTAAAGTTAATAAAGGCCCGAAGGCTTACAAGACTAAAAAAGAGATAAGATGCCCGTAATCCCTTTCTTGTCCCTCTCCTCAGGAGGTAGGTCAAGGAGGCGAAAGGGCGAAAGGGGCGACTAGGCGAGCTACGGATGGCAGAAGACACCAAGGCAACATCTCGGTGGCCCTCCAAGGGCTGGATGGTGACGGCGGCGCCGGAGGCAGAGCTCGCAGACGTGGTGGCAGGACGTCAATATGCGACGAAGGCGTCGGTGCCCACGTACTCTGACTTGACGGCCTTGCCGCCCGCCCTCTTCCTCTTCCGCAGCCTCCCAACGCCAGCCGCCCAAGGAGACGACCCCGAGAAGTTCAAGGAGCCGGCGACACGGATGATGGGGTCGCCGGTGCCGCTCGGAGCGGCGCCCGACGCCTAGTCGGACCCGTCATCCTGCCGCCCGCTGGCCTTGCCGTTGCTGCTGTTGTCTTCCTCGTCACTCTCGCTCGAGGAGGAATCTTCATTGCGGAAGAGCTCCACACAGCACCTTACGCGAGTCCCGGCGTTCAAGATCTTGATGGAGAGGAGGCCACCCTCCATTAGTTTGAAATGGAGATTGAGCCCATCCATCAAGCTGTGAAGACGAGCGAAGGTCTTCCACCCCCGATGAAGATACATGCCGTAAGGGGCAGGGAACTCAACATTGGCCCATGTGCCGCTGTTCCCGCAACCCCTCATGTGCAGCCGCAACGCCTGCGGTGGATCCAGCTCCATCTCCCGCGCGAATGGAGTCGGGAGGCGAAGGCGACGGCGCGGTGACAAGCGCAGCCTGACAAAGAATTCGCAGGGGTTGTCCCCCGCGTGGCCCTCCATCGGAGGAGGGGCTGCTGGTGGAGGCGAGGCTGATCTGCCGCCCCGTCCTCCTCTCCCTCGAGCACCACGACAGCCTCGACCTCGCCCCCTCCCCCTTCCTCTAGCAGTTGGCTCTGGCACTATGAGCTCTTGGGGAGGAGCGATACGCTGTCTGACCGAAACTCTCACCGCCACCGATGAAGCATCGCCACGCCCCCTCGCCATGGCAGAAGAAGAAAGGAAGCAGGAATGGGGAGAGGCAGATGGCGAAAGGCTGAGAGGCACCGTTCCTCCCGCTCCCCTCTTTATAAAGGGCGGGCGGGCTCGCCCCCTCTCGGCCAATCCGACTTGTTGAAGTAACCACAAGCGGGGCCGTCGACCGCCCTCCCTGCTCCATTGAAGGCGCGTGGGAATCGACCCACGCACGCGCACAACTTCCCACATCCCGCGCGCATGTCATTCGCTCTGCATTATGCATGCAGCAAACATGGCGCAGGAGGCGTGCACAGTGGGACGCGTGGAGCGACGGGTCCCAAGCAAGGGCAGTAAATGGGAAGCGGCCCTGCGGTCTCAAAGACACGCAAGCCGCCTCTTTAATGTCCACCACGGGATGACGCCAGCATGCTTCCGTCATGCGCGCGCATGACCCCCACGCCGCTGCTCAACGCGGTCGTGGAGAAGCGCAGCGGACGGAGCGATTACCGCAGTAAAAATCCGCCTAACCGCCTCACAAGACCGCTTCCGGCCTGGCCCAACAACGTGTTGCGCTTATGTGTGGCCCAGGTCCGGGGTCTCCTGTCGGTGTACAAAAGTAGGGGCTCTCCTTTTGACCCCTTTACTTGTATGCGGGCAGTCAGAGCCTCCCGCCAGGGTCGCGCATAACAGGGCAGGGAAAGGGAAGCTGGAATGAAGCCGAAGGCACAAGACGAACAAAGCAACGACAAGGACCAAGGCCACAAAGATCAGATGGGCGAAGCAGGTTTCCCCGGCAAGGACCCTTGCCGGGGCAGCCTCAGCGGCCCCGGCAAGACCCTTGCTGGGGCAGCTCGCCCACGCCAGTCGAGTGAACCACCCTCGAGCCCACCAACACCTGACAAATGCATGGGGACAGGGCTCGGGAGGCACCTCTGTGGTGGCATGCAGATCTTTAGTCAAGATCAAATGAGGATAGGAAGGCAGCCATCCTCACCAAAGAAACCCACAAGACCCCCCGCAAGATCCTTGCCGGGGACGCCTGCGCGCCATGGCAAGACCCTTGCCGGGCCACCCGGCAAGGCCCTCGCCCAGCGCACCAGTAGGGCCACCGTCATGCCCGCACCAGCCAAGTCCCCGCCGCCGTTCGCATGCAGCTGCCGACCGAACCAGCTGGACAGGCACCTGCGTGACAACATGCAGCCCTTCGTGGAGGCTGCACCACCGCGCTACCTCAGCTGCATGCCTGCCTACATGGCACCGCATGCATCGCTGGCCAGGGCGCGTGTCGAAGCTTGGAGGAGCGGCGACGGACGGGACGGGCCTCACCCCCGTCCCCGATAAAGTGAAGGGACACCTAAGCCTCACATTAAATGCGCTTTGTCCTGTAATACCAACGATAAGCTCGTGACGCTGTAGCACTTTCCACCTCCTGTGCGCCACTTTGGCATCCCCTTTCACCTATAAAAGGAGGCCCATGGCACACGTGAGAAGAATTCGGCTCTTTCGAACCTCGCAGCACCAGCTAGTTCAAGAGCTCAAGAACACTAAATACATCCACCAAAGCAAGATCGTAGGGTTTTACGCATCTTTGCGGCCCGAACCTGGGTAAATCGCTTTGTGTCGCCTGCTAGTCCCGCTCTTCTCACGATCCCCGCTCCTGGCAACCGTAGAAGGGATTCCAGTGATCCCATAGGTGTCGTTTCCCACAGACATCTTTGGCGCGCCAGGTAGGGGGCGCAATTGTGAGAATCTGGTCTAGCAGTTGACCTAGTTGTTCTTCATCGCCATGGCTCCTAAGAAGAAGGCGACCACGGCGATCGGTTCGTCCGGGACCAGGTTGCCAGTACCGGTGCGGACCAATAGCGGGCCATTCATGGAGAGAACCCGCGGCGCGGCCCGTGAACATCCACATCACCCTGGTGGTTCAGGCCTGGCGAGTGGCGTCGTTCGCGCGCCAGGCGACGAGCCGCCAGTCGCGGGCTACAGAGACGGAGTCGAGGCCCCCGCAGGCGGCGCGGGGCCCACCAGGGGCGCCGCCATCCCGCCAGGCGGCGGCACGGTGGTCTCCAAGACACCAACACCAGCGCCCACGGCGCGCTCTTCCCAGGTTGTGCGTGATGAGCAGCGTCACCCTGCTGGTGACCCTGCGCGCCGCCCTGGGAGGAGTCCCGTGCGCCCATCACATGATGAGCAGGGCCAGCATGCGCGCCGAGGTGCTGACGGAGGTGGCGAACGGCTGCGAGGCCGTGACGCAGCTCCTTCTAACATGGTTAGAAGTCGACGTGCATCGCGGTCCACCCAGCTCTCGCCGCCACCCACGCCAGCGGAGGCCCTGCTAGCACGCGCGCAGCTGCTCCTCGATTTTCCTCCCGCCGCAGAGAAGCTTGACAAATGGAGGGCCACCATATGGAGCCTCGTCAGCGTCGCCAACAACAATGAGTTTCGGTCGGCGGGACCCATAGGCCATCGCTCCACCGGGCTACCGCGTGCCAGCGGAGGCCATGCCGATGGCGGCGTGGCCACGGTGTACTCCCCACCTCCATCCCGACCGCCCCGCCCCGGACAACACTCGAGACGACATATTCATCGCGTCGTCCAACCCGCGCACCAACCGCGATCAGCGTCAAGTCCTTCGGGAGCGGGCTCATGAGGACGCTCGAACTACGATCGAGCACCGACGAGACGCGCGCCACTGCCGGACAGCGGGCAGGGCTCGCTAAGGACCACCTAGCGCCGGGAGGCTACGGTGGCCTACCTTACGAGGTGGGTTGTCCGGCTTTCACCCGTGAGCTGCGGCAGTTCCAGTGGCCCTCCCATCGTACGTTCAAGACCGAGGTTGGCGAGAAGTACAACGGCAAGACTCACCCGTCAGAGTTCCTTAGCATCTACACCATCGCGATGCAAGCTGCTGGGGCCCGCGACGATAAGGTGCTTGCCAACTACTTCCCGTTGGCGCTCAAGCCTAATGTTATGTCATGGTTGATGCACTTGCTGGTGGATTCCATCTCTTCTTGGGCGGATCTGTGCCACGAGTTTGTTGGCGCCTTTACCGGAGGTCACCAAGCTCATGGCCAGGTGAGTGATTTACACATCATCCCCCAGAAGGAAGGAGAAAACCTGCGCAAGTACATCCAAAGGTTCAGCCGGGTGCAGTACAACATCGATGATGTTCATCCCGCCGCCGTGATCAGTGTGTTCCATCAGAACATGCGCAATCACAAGATGCGTGAAGAACTGGCGATGAACAAGGTTAAGGATGTGGCTGAGCTCTATGTTCTGGACGATCGATGCGCTCGTGCTGAGGAGGGAATGAAGTACCCCGGCGAAGATGCCGGTGCAGAAACTGACTCCACTGGTGACACCGCCATCCCAACGAAGAAGGGCCGACGGCATAACAGGAAGCGCAAGGGCAAGGCCGTGCTTGCTGTTGAGGGATCCGACGACAGCGGCGCCACCAAGAAGACCAAGGCGAGAGACCCCGGCAAGGAGGTTGCCGGGTGTGACGCTTGCCGGGCCTTGGCGGCTGCCGACAAGCTAGGAGGCTCCGACAAGCAGCACTGCAAGATCCACCGCACTAAGGGCTACGATCTCCAAAACTGCCGGCAGGTAGAGCTGCTCGCCGAGAAGCAGAAAGCCGAGTATGAGCGGCGGGACAAGGAGAAAGGCCCAGATGGTGCCGATGGATCCGGCAAGAAACGTAGCGGCCAAGGAGGTCGCCGCGGCAAGGATAATCAACAAGAGAGGCCCGCCCGGTGCCGTGACAAGAAGCAGGAAGACGATGATCATGACGAGGACGACGAGTCCGGCGACCATGAGTTTCAGAAAGCCACAGAGGCCATGTGCGTCGATGGTGGCGCCTCGCTGCATACATCCCTCCGCCAACTCAAGCAGTGGGCGCGTGATGTCATAGTGGTGGAGCCATCGTTCGACGCACGGAAGCCGCTGAAATGGTCCAGCACGCCCATCATCTTCGACACCGAGGACCACCCTCACCGCACTACTGCGGTCGGGTGCTTGCCATTGTTGGTCTCATCAAAAATCCGCAACCTCAAGGTGACGAAGATGTTAGTTGACGGCGGGGCCGACCTGAACTCGATCTCGCCAGTTGTGGTCAAAAGGCTGCAGATCCCTGATGAAGACCTCAAGGAGACGTGCACGTTCCAAGGGGTTAATTCGGGGAGGAGCCAGCCAAAGGGAAAGATCACGCTGCCCGTGACATTCGGAGGCGAGCTGAACCACAGGACGGAGAGGATTGTTTTCGATGTAGCGGAGATCCCTTTGCCTTACAACGGGATCCTCAGCCGCCCGACACTAGCCAAGTTCATGGCGGCTTCACACTACGCCTACAACATGCTGAAGATGCCCGGGCCGATGAGCATCATCACCGTCCCCTCCGACAAGAAAGATGCATTGATCTGCGCCGACCAACTCTCTTGGGAAGCGATTGCAAAGAGCTGCCGCTAAGGCACCTGCTCCTGCCGACGGAGCCCCGGGGGGAAGAAGACCGGCGAGACCCCTCGCACCCACTACGGCAAGCGCACCTCTTCGGGGTGTTGCGCTCCCGTTGAGGACGTGCCAGAGAGCTCCGCCAGCAAGAGCAAGAAGTCCAGAGCCACACCACCAGAGACCAAGAAGGTGCCCGTCAAGGAGGACGGTACGGTGGGAGCTTTTACCATAAGCTCCACCCTCGACGGCAAATAGGAAAGCGAGCTCATCACCTTCTTGCGGGCGAATGTCGATGTGTTTGCATGGCAAGCCTCCGACATCCCGGGCGTTCCCAGGGAGGTGATTGAGCACCACCTTGCTGTCTATCCTCACGCGCGGCCCGTCAAGCAAAAGGTCAAGAAGCAAGCTCTGGAGAGGCAGGAGTTCATCACGGAGGAAATCAGAAAGCTAGAGGCGGTAGGTTTGGTGAGGGGAGTACTCCATCCGACGTGGTTGGCCAATCCGGTGGTAGTGCGCAAGGCAAACGGGAAGTGGAGGTAGGTATGGTGGCTTTATTTAGGAAGATATAGGAGGTTTATGTGTGAAAGAGCGAATCATATCACGGGGTTTGGATGCACCGGCGAAGTTTGCACCAACTCTCAATGTGAGAAAGGGCAATGCACTGCATCAAGAGGCTAGCAATGATGGAAGGGTGAGAGTGCGATAATCCATGGACTCAACATTGGTCATAAAGAACTCACATACTTATTGCAAAAATCTACAAGCCATCAAAACCAAAGCACTACGGCGCATGCTCCTAGGGGGATAGATTGGTAGGAAAATACCATCGCCGTCCCCGACCGCCACTCATAAGGAGGACAATCAAATAACACCTCATGTTTCAAATTTGTTACATAACGTTTACCATACGTGCATGCTACGGGACTTGCAAACTTCAACACAAGCATTTCTCAAATTCACAACTACTCAACTAGCACAACTTTGATATTATCACCTCCATATCTCAAAACAATTATCAAGCATTAGTATCCAACACACTCAAAAGAAAGTTTTACAAATCTTGAATACCAAGCATATTAAGATTATTAAGCAAATTACCATGCTATTTAAGACTCTCAAAATAATCTAAGTGAAGTATGAGAGATCAATAGTTTCTATCAAACAAATCTACCACCGTGCTCTAAAAGATATAAGTGAAGCACTAGAGCAAAACTATATAGCTCAAAAGATATAAGTGAAGCACAAAGAGTATTCTATCAAATTCCAATTCATGAATGGCTCTCTCAAAAGGTGTGTACAGCAAGGATGATTGTGGTAAACTAAAAATCAAAGACTCAAATCATACAAGACGCTCCAAGCAAAACACATATCATGTGGTGAATAAAAATATAGCTCCAAGTAAAGCTACCGATGGAAGTGAACGAAAGAGGGATGTCTTCCGGGGCATCCCCAAGCTTTGAATTTTTGGTGTCCTTGTATTATCTTGGGAGTGCCATGGGCATCCCCAAGCTTAGGCTCTTGCCACTCTTGTTCCATAATCCATCAAAAGATTTCACCCAAAACTTGGAAACTTCACAACACAAAACTCAACAGAAATCTCGTGAGCTCCATTAGCGAAACAAAACAAAAGACCACTTCAAGGTACTGTAATGAACTCATTATTTATTTATATCGGTGTTAAACCTACCGTATTCCAACTTCTCTATGGTTTATAAACTATTTTACTAGCCATAGATTCATCAAAATAAGCAAACAACACACGAAAAATAGAATCTGTCAAAAACAGAACAGTCTGTAGTAATCTATAACAAACGCAAACTTATGGAGCTCCAAAACATTAGCCAAAATAGGAAGACCTAGAAAATTTGTTTATTGATCAGCAGCAATAGGAATCACTATTTTATCACGTTCTGGTAATTTTTAGCAATTGTTTTCGTGAACAGAAAGTTTCTGGAAATTACAACAAGATCAAACAACTATCATCCAAGAAGATCCTATAGGTTTAACTTGGCACATACGCTAATTAAAACATAAAAACACATCTAACCAGAGGCTAGAAAAAATATTTATTCCTAAACAGAAGTAAAAGCAAAAACTAAAAATAAAATTAGGCTGCCTCCCAACAAGCGCTATCGTTTAACGCCCCTAGCTAGGCATAAAAACAAGCATAGATCTAGGTATTACCATAATAGTGATATGGCAAGTCATGAAATTTTTTCTCATATTCCCTATGTTCAGCAGCAAGTTTTCTTTGAGGCAAGCAAAAATAATCAAAAGGGCTAAATGTAATGGGACAAAAGTCCCCAAGATCAATCTCGGGAGGTATGGGTTCCTCCGTAGGCCCTTTGTATTGCACAACCAATTCATCATTAAGAGCATTCTTTTGGCAAAAAGTCACAAGCCTTCGTTCAATAGGAAAACCTAATCCATTATTCTGAATAGCAAAATCATCATTAAGCTCGGAAATTCTATCAACTAGAACATCGGCACGAACCTTTTTCCTAAGATTTTCATTATAAGCAATATGATCTAGAGATTGTAAACGCATCATGTCTTCTTGATTGAAAAGGATAGCTTCAATGGGAGGATGACTAGCATCTACCCTATAATGCGCAAATATTTCTTTGGCCTCTTTTATTATAAATCTAAACTCATGAGCCAAAAATATAGTAGCGGCACGCTTAACAGAAGAATGCTCAATATTAGAGAATTCTAAGAAAATTCTTTGTATGCAAGGATGCATGTGCATAAATTGCCTTTCAAGTTCAACTATAAGCATGGCAATATCGTCCGCAAGACTGCTAGTTGTAAGGAGAATAGAACCACCCATAGAGGGAAAAGCACTCGCACAAGTAAAGAAATCTTGAATAACTCCTTTTCCAATAATATTACCACTACCAATTCGAAATCTTTTTGTATGCAAGGTAGGGGGTTCTTTAGCAGGAGCATCCAAAATTTCTATGATATTATTATTGTCCATATCGGCAATAATTTCCCCAAATTAATACATAACGACAGAGAGAGCGAGGGGCAAAAAGAAGAAGGCGAACGGAAAAGAGAGGGCGAATAAAACGGCAAGGGTGAAGTGCGGGGGAGGAAAACGAGAGGCAAATGGCAAATAATGTAATGCGAGAGATAAGGGATTGTGATGGGTACTTGGTATGTTGACTTTTGCGTAGACCTCCCCGACTACGGCGCCAGAAATCCTTCTTGCTACCTCTTGAGCTTGCATTGGATTTCCCTGAAGAGGAGAGGATGATGCAGCAAAGTAGCGTAAGTATTTCCCTCAGTTTTTGAGAACCAAGGTATCAATCCAGTAGGAGGCCACGCGCGAGTCCCTCGTACCTACACAAAACAAATAGCTCCACGCAACCAACGCGATTAGGGGTTGTCAATCCCTTCACGTTCACTTACGAGAGTGAGATCTGATTGAGAAGATAGATAATATTTTTGGTATTTTTGGTATAAAGGTGCAAAGTAAAATAAAAATCAAAGTAAAAAAGCAAAGCAATAATAAAGTGGTGGGAGATTAATATGATAGAGAATAGACGCGGGGGCCGTAGATTTCACTAGTGGCTTCTCTCAAGAGCATAAGTATTTTACGGTGGGTGAACGAATTACTGTTGAGCAATTGACAGAACTGAGCAAAGTTATGAGAGTATCTAGGTATGATCATGTATATAGGCATCACGTCCGAGACAAGTAGATCGACTCCTGCCTACATCTACTACTATTACTCCACTCATCGACCGCTATCCAAAGATGCATCTAGAGTATTAAGTTAATGAAAACAGAGTAACGCCTTAAGCAAGATGACATGATGTAGAGGGATAAATTCATGCAATATGATAAAAACCCCATCTTGTTATCCTCGATGGCAAAATACAATACGTGCCTTGCTGCCCCTCATCACACCGGGAAAGGACACCGCAAGATCGAACCCAAAGCTAAGCACTTCTCCCATTGCAAGAACTACCAATCTAGTTGGCCAAACCAAACGGATAATTCAAGAGACTTGCAAAGATAACCAACCATACATAAAAGAATTCAGAGAAGATTCAAATATTGCTCATAGATAATCTTGATCATAAACTCACAATTCATCGGTCTCAACAAACACACCGCAAAAAGAAGATTACATCGAATAGATCTCCATGAGAGAGGGGGAGAACATTGTATTGAGATCCAAAAGAGAGAATAAGCCATCTAGCTACTAATTATGGACCCGAAGGTCTGAGGTAAACTATTCACACTTCATCGGAGGGGCTATGATGATGTAGAAGCCCTCCGTAGTGGATTCCCCTTCCGGCGGAGCTCCGGAACAGGCCCCAAGATGGGATCTTGTGGATACAGAAAGTTGCGGCGGTGGAATTAGGTTTTTGGCTCCATATCTGATCGTTCGGGGGTACGTAGGTATATATAGGAGGAAGGAGTACGTAGGTGGAGCAACGGGTGGGCCCACGAGGCAGGGGGCGGGCCCTGGGGGGTAGGGCGCGCCCCCCACCCTCGTGGCCACCTCCTGGCTTTCTTGGCGAGGGGTCCAAGTCTCCTGGATCATGTTCGGTGAGGAAATCGCGTTCCCGAAGGTTTCATTCCGTTTGGACTCCGTTTGATATTCCGTTTCTTCGGTGAAATAGGCAAAAAAAACAGCAATTCTGGGCTGGGCCTCCGGTTAATAGGTTAGTCCCAAAAGTAATATAAAAGTGGAAAATAAAGCCCAATATGGTCCAAAACAATAGATAATATAGCATGGTGCAATGAAAAATTATAGATACATTGGAGACGTATCAGGCATCCCCAAGCTTAATTCCTGCTCGTCCTCGAGTAGGTAAATGATAAAAAAAGAATTTTTGGATGCGGAGTGCTACTTGGCATAATTTCAATGTAATTCTTCTTAATTCTGGTATGAATATTCAGATCCTAAAGATTCAAGAGAAAAGTTTAGTATTGACATAAAAATAATAATACTACAAGCATACTAAGTAAGCAATTATGTCTTCTCAAAATAACATGGCCAAAGAAAGTCCATCCCTACAAAATCATATAGTTTAGTCATGCTCCATTTTTGTCACATAAGAATGCTCTCATCATGCACAACCCCGATGACAAGCCAATCAATTGTTTCATACTTTAGTAATCTCAATCTTTATAAACCTTCACGCAATACATGAGTGTGAGCCATGGTTATAGCACTATGGGTGGAATAGAATATGATGATGGGGGTTATGTGGAGAAGACAAAAAAGGAGAAAGTCTTACATCAACGAGGCTAATCAATGGGCTATGGAGATGCCCATCGATTGATGTTAATGTAAGGAGTAGGGATTGCCATGCAACGGATGCACTAGAGCTATAAATGAAGGAAAGCTCAACAAAAGAAACTAAGTGGGTGTGCATCCAACTTGCTTGCTCACAAAGACCTAGGGCTCTTGAGGAGGCCCATTGTTGGAATATACAAGCCAAGTTCTATAATGAAAAATTCCCACTAGTATATGAAAGTGACAAAACAAGAGACTCTCTATCATGAAGATTATGGTGCTACTTTGAAGCACAAGTGTGGAAAAAAGGATTGTAGCATTGCCCCCCTTTTTTGGGCCTTCTTTTTTTTCTTTGGCCTTTTTTTGGGGACAATGCTTTATTAAATGATGATCATCACACTTCTATTTATTTACAACTCAATTATTACAACTCGATACTAGAACAAATTATGACTCTATATGAATGCCTCCGTGGTGTATGCAGGATATGCAATGAATCAAGAGTGACATGTATGAAAGAATTATGAATGGTGGTTTTGCCACAAATACTATGTCAACTACATGATCATGCTAAGCAATATGACAATGACGAATATGTCATAAAAAACGGAACGGTGGAAAGTTGCATGGCAATATATCTCGGAATGGCTATGGAAATGCCATAATAGGTAGGTATGGTGGATGTTTTGAGGAAGATATAAGGAGGTTTATGTGTGAAAGAGAAAATCATATCACGGGGTTTGGATGCACCGGCGAAGTTTGCACCAACCCTCAATGTGAGAAAGGGCAATGCACGGTACCGAAGAGGCTAGCAATGATGGAAGGGTGAGAGTGCGTATAATCCATGGACTCAACATTAATCATAAAGAACTCACATACTTATTGCAAAAATCTACAAGCCATCAAAAACCAAAGCACTACACGCATGCTCCTAGGGGATAGATTGGTAGGAAAAGACCATCGCTCGTCCCCGAACGCCACTCATAAGGAGGACAATCAAATAACACATCATGTTTCAAATTTGTTACATAACGTTTACCATACGTGCATGCTACGGGACTTGCAAACTTCAACACAAGCATTTCTCAAATTCACAACTACACAACTAGCACAACTTTGAAATTATCACCTCCATATCTCAAAACAATTATCAAGCATCAAACTTTTCTTAGTATCCAACACACTCAAAAGAAAGTTTTACAAATCTTGAATACCAAGCATATTAAGATTATTAAGCAAATTACCATGCTATTTAAGACTCTCAAAATAATCTAAGTGAAGTATGAGAGATCAATAGTTTCTATAAAACAAATCCACCACCGTGCTCTAAAAGATATAAGTGAAGCACTAGAGCAAAACTATATAGCTCAAAAGATATAAGTGAAGCACAAAGAGTATTCTATCAAATTACAATTCATGAATGGCTCTCTCAAAAGGTGTGTACAGAAAGGATGATTGTGGTAAACTAAAAAGCAAAGACTCAAATCATACAAGACGCTCCAAGCAAAACACATATCATGTGGTGAATAAAATTATAGCTCCAAGTAAAGTTACCGATGGAAGTGGACGAAAGAGGGATGCCTTCCGGGGCATCCCCAAGCTTTGATTTTTGGTGTCCTTGGATTTTCTTGGGGGTGCCATGGGCATCCCCAAACTTAGGCTCTTTCCAGTCCTTGTTCCATAATCCATCAAAAGATTTCACCCAAAACTTGAAAACTTCACAACACAAAACTCAACAGAAATCTCGTGAGCTCTGTTAGCGAAACAAAACAAAAGACCACTTCAAGGTACTGTAATGAACTCATTCTTTATTTATATTGGTGTTAAACCTACCGTATTCCAACTTCCGTATGGTTTATAAACTATTTTACGAGCCATAGATTCATCAAAATAAGCAAACAACACACGAAAAACAGAATCTGTCAAAAACAGAACAGTCTGTAGTAATCTGTAACTAACGAAAACTTATGTAACTCCAAACAATCAGCCAAAACAGGAAGACCTAGGAAATTTGTTTATTGATCATCAGCAATTGGAATCACTATTTTATCACGTTCTGGTAATTTTTAACAATTGTTTTCGTGAACAGAAAGTTTCTGGAAATTACAGCAAGATCAAACAACTATCATCCAAGAAGATCCTATTGGTTTAACTTGGCACAAACATAAAAACACATCTAACCAGAGGCTAGAACAAATATTTATACCTAAACATAAGTAAAAGCAAATAAAATAAAAATAAAATTGGGTTGCCTCCCAACAAGCGCTATCGTTTAACGCACCTAGCTAGGCATAAACACAAGGATAGATCTAGGTATTACCATAATAGTGATATGGCAAGTCATGAAAACTTTTCTCATATTCCCTACGTTCAGCAGAAAGTTTTCTTTGAGGCAAGCAAAAATAATCAGAAGGGCTAAATGTAATGGGACAAAAGTCCCCAAGATCAATCTCAGGAGGTATGGGTTCCTCCGTAGGCCCTTTGTATTGCACAACCAATTCATCATTAAGAGCATTCTTTTAGCAAAAAGTCACAAGCCTTCGTTCAATAGGAAAACCTAATCCATTATTCTGAATAGCAAAATCATCATTAAGCTCGGAAATTCTATCAACTAGAACATCGGCAGGAACCTTTTTCCTAAGATTTTCATTATAAGCAATATGATCTAGAGATTGTAAACGCATCATGTCTTCTTGATTAAAAAGGATAGATTCAATGGGAGGATGACTAGCATCTACCCTATAATGCGCAAAGATTTCTTTGGCCTCTTTTATTATAAATCTAAACTCATGAGCCAAAAAGATAGTAGCGGCACGCTTAACAGAAGAATGCTCAATATTAGAGAATTCTAAGAAAATTCTATGTATGCAAGGATGCATGTGCATAAATTGCCTTTCAAGTTCAACTATAAGCATGGCAATAGCGTCCGCAAGACTACTAGTTCTATGGAGAATAGAACCACCCATAGAGGGAAAAGCACTGGCACAAGTAAAGAAATCTTGAATAAATCCTTTTCCAATAATATTACCACTACCAATTCGAAATCTTTTTCTATGCAAGGTAGGGGGTTCTTCAGCAGGAGCATCAGAATTTTCTATGATATTATGATTGTCCATATCGGCAATAATTTCCCCAAATTCAGACATAACGACAGAGAGAGTGAGGGATAAAAAGAAGAAGGCAAACGGAAAAGAGAGGGTGAATAAAACGGCAAGGGTGAAGTGGGGGAGAGGAAAACGAGAGGCAAATGGCATATAATGTAATGCGAGAGATAAGGGATTGTGATGGGTACTTGGTATGTTGACTTTTGCGTAGACCTCCCCGTCAACGGTGCCATAAATCCTTCTTGCTACCTCTTGAGCTTGCATTGGATTTCCTCGAAGAGGAGAGGATGATGCAGCAAAGTAGCGTAAGTATTTCCCTCAGTTTTTGAGAACCAAGGTATCAATCCAAAGAGGAGGCCACGCCACAGTCCTTCGTACCTACACAAAACAAATAGCTCCACGCAACCAACACGATTAGGGGTTGTCAATCCCTTCACGGTCACTTATGAGAGTGAGATCTGATAGAGATGATAGATAATATTTTTGATATTTTTGGTATAAAGATGCAAAGTAAAATAAAAAGCAAAGTAAAAAAGCAAAGCAATAATAAAGTGGTGGAAGATTAATATGATATAGAATAGACCCGGGGGCCATAGATTTCACTAGTGGCTTCTCTCAAGAGCATAAGTATTTTACGGTGGGTGAACGAATTCTTGTTGAGCAATCGATGAATTGAGCATAGTTATGAGAGTATCTAGGTATGATCAGGTATATAGGCATCACGTCTGGGACAAGTAGACCGACTCCTGCCTGCCTCTACTACTATTACTCCACTCATCGACCGCTATCCAGCATGCATCTAGATTATTAAGTTAATGAAAACAGAGTAACGTCTTAAGAAAGATGACATGATGTAGAGGGATAAATTCATGCAATATGATAAAAAACCCATCTTGTTATCCTCGATGGCAACAATACAATATGTGCCTTGCTACCCCTCATCACACTGGAAAGGACACCGCAAGATTGAACCCAAAGCTAAGCACTTCTCCCATTGCAAGAACTACCAATCTAGTTGGCCAAACCAAACGGATAATTCGAATAGACTTGCAAAGATAACCAATCATACATAAAAGAATTCAGAGAAGATTCAAATATTGCTCATAGATAATCTTGATCATAAACCCACAATTCACCAGTCTCAACAAACACACCGCAAAAAGAAGATTACATCGAATAGATCTCCACGAGAGAGGGGGAGAACATTGTATTGAGATCCAAAAAGAGAGAAGAAGCCATCTAGCTACTAACTATGGACCCGAAGGTCTAAGGTAAACTATTCACACTTCATCGGAGGGGCTATGATGATGTAGAAGCCCTCCATAGTGAATTCTCCTTCCGGCGGAGCTCCGGAACAGGCCCCAAGATGGGATCTCGTGGATACAGAAAGTTGCAGCGGTGGAATTAGGTTTTTGGCTCCGTATCTGATCGTTCGGAGGTACGTAGGTATATATAGGAGGAAGGAGTACGTCGGTGGAGCAACGGGGGGCCCATGAGGCCGGGGGCGCGCAGGGGTAGGGGCGCGCCCCACCCTCGTGGCCACCTCGCTTTCTTGACGGGGGTCCAAGTCTCCTGGGTCATGTTCGGTGAGAAAATCGCGTTCCCGAAGGTTTCATTCCGTTTGGACTCCGTTTGATATTCCGTTTCTTCGAAACTCTGAAATAGGCAAAAAACATCAATTCTGGGTTGGGCCTCCGGTTAATAGGTTAGTCCCAAAAGTAATATAAAAGTGGAAAATAAAGCCTAATATGGTCCAAAACAGTACATAATATAGCATGGAGCAATCAAAAATTGTAGATACGTTGGAGACGTATCAATCAACATAGTGATGTTCACCATTGAAAGCTACTCCATCTCACGTGATGATCGGACATGGTTTAGTTGATATGGATCATGTGATCATTCTGATGACTAGAGGGATGTCTATCTAACTGGGAGTTCTTAAGTAATATGATTAATTGAACTTAAATTGATCATGAACTTAGTCGTGATGGTATTTGCATATCTATGTTGTAGATCAATTGCTAGCGTATAGCTTCCCCGTTTTATTTATGATATGTTTCTAGAGAAAACTAAGTTGAAAGTTGATAGTAGAAATGGTGCAGACTAGGTCTGTGATCTGAGGATTATCCTCATTGTTGCACAGAAGAATTATGCCCTTGATGCACCGCTAGGTGGCAGAACTATTGCAGGAGCAAATGCAGACGTTATGAACGTTTGACAAGCTCGGTATGATGACTACTTGATAGTTTAGTGCACCATGCTTTACGGCTTAGAACCGGGACTTCAAAAAAGTTTTGAAACGCCATGGAGCATATGAGATGTTCCAAGAGTTGAAATTGGCATTTCAGACTCATGCCCGAGTCGACAGATATGAGACCTCTGACAAGTATTTTTGCCTACAAGATGGAGGAGAATAGCTCAACTAGTGAGCATGTGCTCAGAATTTCTGAGTATACTACAATCGCTTGAATCAAGTGGGAGTTAATCTTCCAGATAAGATAGTGATTGACAGAGTTCTCTAGTCACTATCACCAAGTTACTGGAACTTTGTGATGTACTATAATATGCAAGGGATGACGAAAACGATTCCCCGAGCTCTTCGCGATGCTGAAATCGGCAAAGGTAGAAATCAAGAAAAGCATCAAGTGTTGATGGTTGGCAAGACCACTAGTTTCAAGTAAAAGGGAAAGGGAAAGAAAGGGAACTTCAAGAAGAATGACAAGCAAGTTGCCACTCCCATGAAGAAGCCAAAAGCTAGATCCAATCCTGAAACTGAGTGCTTCTACTGCAAAGGAAATGGTGACTGGAAGCGGAACTGCCCCAAGTACTTGGCGGATAAGAAGGATGGAAAAGTGAACAAAAGTATATATGATATACATGTTATTGATGTGTACTTTACTAGTATTCATAGTAGACCCTGGGTATTTGATACTGGCTCAGTTGCTATGATTAGTAACTTGTAATAGGAGTTATAAAATGAACAGAGACTAGTTGAGGGCAAGGTGATGATGTGTGTTGGAAGTTATTCCAAGGTTGATAAGATCACCATCGCACACTCCCTTTACCTTCGGGATTAGTGTTGAATCTAAAATAAATGTTATTTGGTGTTTGCATTGAGCATAATATGATTGGATCATGTTTATTGCAATACGGTTATTCATTTAAGTCAAAGAATAATTGTCATTCTGTTTACATGAATGAAACCTTCTGTGGTCATACACCCAAGGTGAATGGTTTATTGAATCTCGATTGGAGTGATACACATATTCATAATATTGAAGCCAAAAGATGCAAGGTTAATAATGATAGTGCAACTTATTTGTGGCACTGCCGTTTAGGTCATATTGGTGTAAAGCGCATGAAGAAACTCCATGCCGGTGGGCTTTTGGAATCACTTGATGCTTGCGAACCATGCCTCATGGGCAAGATGACTAAGACTCCGTTCTCCGAAACAATGGAGCGAGCCACTGACTTATTGGAAATAATACATACAGATGTATGCGGTCCGATGAGTGTTGAGGCTCGCGGCGGGTATCGTTATTTTGTGACCTTCACAGATGATTTGAGCAGATATGGGTATATCTACTTAATGAAACGTAACTCTGAAACATTTGAAAAGTTCAAAGAATTTGAGAGTGAAGTAGAAAATCATCGTAACAAGAAAATAAAGTTTCTACAATCTGATCGCAGAGGTGAAAATTTGAATTACGAGTTTGGCCTTCATTTGAAACAATGTGGAATAGTTTCGCAACTCACGCCACTTGGAACGCCACATCGTAACGGTGTGTCCGAATGTCATAATCGTACTTTATTAGATATGGTGCAATCTATGATATCTCTCACCGATTTACCACTATCGTTTTGGGGTTATGCATTAGAGACAGCTGCATTCACGTTAAATAGGGCACCGTCTAAAATCCGTTGAGATGACACTGTATGAACTGTGGTTTAACAAGAAACCTAAGTTGTCATGTCTTAGAGTTTGGGGTTGCGATGCTTATGTGAAAAAGTTTCAAACTGATAAGCTCAAACCCAAATCGGAGAAGTGCGTCTTCATAGGATACCAAAAAGAAATTGTTGGGTACACCTTCTATTACAGATCCGAAGGCAAGATATTTGTTGCTAAGAGTGGATCCTTCCTAGAGAAGGAGTTTCTCTTGAAAGAAGTGAGTGGGAGGAAAGTAGAACTTGATGAGGTAATTGTACCTTCTCTCGAATTGGAAAGTAGCTCATCACTAAAATCAGTTCCAATGATTCCTACACCAATTAGTGAGGAAGTTAATGATGATGATCATGAAACTTCAGATCAAGTTACTACCGAACCTTGTAGGTCAACCAGAGTACGATCTGCACTAGAGTGGTACGGTCATCCTGTTCTAGAAGTCATGTTACTAGACCATGATGAACCTACGAACTATGAGGAAGCGATGATGAGCCCAGACTCCGACAGATGGCTTGAGGCCATGAAATCTGAGATAGAATCCATGTATGAGAACAAAGTGTGGACTTTGGTGGACTTGCCCGATGACCGGCAAGCCATTGAGAATAAATGGATCCTCAAGAGGAAGACGAACGCTGATAGCAGTGTTACTATCTACAAAGCTTGACTTGTCGAAAAGGGTTTTTGACAAGTTCAAGATGTTGACTACGATGAGATTTTCTCACTCGTATCGATGCTTAAAGTCTGTCCGAATCATGTTAGCAATTGCCACAATTTATGAAATCTGACAAATGGATATCAAAATTGCATCCCTTAATGGATTTATTAAAGAAGAGTTGTATATGATACAAACAGAAGGTTTTGTCAATCCTAATGGTGCTAACAAAATGTGCAAGCTCCAGCAATCCATCTATGGACCGGTGCAAGCATCTCGGAGTTGGAATATACGCTTTGATAAGTTGATCAGAGCATATAGTTTTGTACAGACTTGCGGTGAAGCCTGTATTTACAAGAAAGTGAGTGGGAGCACTATAGCCTTTCTGATAAGTATATGTGAATGACATATTGTTGATCGGAAATGATGTAGAATTTTATGAAAAGCATAAAGGAGTGTTTGAAAGGAGTTTTTCAAAGAAAGACCTCGGTGAAGCTGCTTACATATTCGGCATCAAGATCTATAGAGATAGATCAAGAAGTTTGATAAGATTTTTCAATGAGTACATACCTTGACAAGATTTTTGAAGTAGTTCAAAATGGAACAGTCAAAGAAGGAGTTCTTGCCCGTATTGCAAGGTGCAAAGTTGAGTAAGACTCAAAACACGACCACGGCAGAAAATAGAAAGAGAATCAAAGTCGTTCCATATGCC
Source organism: Aegilops bicornis (assembly GCA_021605145.1). Classification (NCBI taxonomy): domain Eukaryota; kingdom Viridiplantae; phylum Streptophyta; class Magnoliopsida; order Poales; family Poaceae; genus Aegilops; species Aegilops bicornis. The sequence continues at coordinate 680,257,721 of CM038671.1, forward strand.
TCAGCCATAGGTTGTATAAAGTATGCTATGTTGTGTACCAAACCTATTGTGTACCTTGCCATGAGTTTGGCAAGGGGGTACGATATTGATCCAGGAGTGGATCACTTGACAGTGGTGAAAATTATCCTTAGAAGACTAAGGAGATATTTCTCGGTTATGGAAGTGATAAAGAGTTCGTCGTAAAGAGTTACACCTATGCAAGCTTTTACACCGATCCGGATGACTCTGAGTCTCAATCTGGATACATATTGAAAGTGGGAGCAATTAGCTAGAGTAGCTCCATGCAGAGCATTGTAGACATAGAAAATTTGCAAAATATACATACGGCTCTGAATGTGACAGACCTGTTGACTAAGCTTCTCTCACAAGCAAAACATGATCACACCTTAGTACTCTTTGGGTGTTAATCACATAGAGATGTGAACTGGATTGTTGACTCTAGTAAAACCCTTTGGGTATTAGTCACATGGCGATGTGAACTAATCACATGGTGATGTGAACTATTGGTGTTAAATCACATGGCGATGTGAACTAGATTATTGACTCTAGTGCAAGTGGGAGACTGAACGAAATATGCCCTAGAGGCAATAATAAATTTGTTATTTATATTTCCTTATATCCTGACAAATGTTTATTATTCATGCCAGAATTGTATTAATCGGAAACTTAGTACATGTGTGAATACATAGACAAACTGAGTGTCCCTAGTATGCCTCTACTAGACTAGCTCGTTAATCAAAGATGGTTAAGTTTCCTGACCATAGACATGTGTTCTCATTTGATGAACGAGATCACATCATTAGAGAATGATGTGATGGATAAGACCCATCCGTTAGCTTAGCACAAATGATCGTTTCGTTTTATTGCTAATGCTTTCATGTGTAACATCCCAATTTTCAATTTGGATGTTATACATGGATCATCATATGCATATCATATTTTATTTGCATTTTGGTTGTGATCCTAGAAATTTTAACCAACTCAAGGACCCAAGGAGAGAGTTGGAGGTTTCACAAATTTTCATATTTGAATTTAGTTCAAATTTGAAAAAGAGGATCAATTTGATTTTAATTTTTTATCTCCAATTATTTCTTATAACAAAAAAAATGAGAGAAGATAAAATGACTTCTTCAATAGAGGAGAAATATTGGAGAAGAAATTTTAAAATCAAATTATTTTTTATCGATGTTTTTATTTGCAATTTTATTTGAACTAGAGAAAACATGCATTTTTGAAAATTGCATTTTAGTCCAGAAAAATGTTCATCTTGTCCTAAATATTAGGTTTGGATGGTGAAAATTGTTTGTGTAATTTTTAGATTTTTTATATATTTTATTAGGATATTTGTTCGCCGTGAATTTTATTTTATTAAAATCAAAGTTCTGGTAAGCCCGGCCATGGCAGCCCGGCTTAGCGTCGCCTTCCTCCTCGCCGGGAGGAGTCCACCTTGACGCCGCTTTGGAGTCCGCGCGGACTCCGTTCAGCGCCTCGCCAGCCACCGCCCCGGGCTTTATAAGCCGAGGCCCCGCCTCCTCTCCTCCTCCTCAAGCAGCTTGCCTCGCCCGTCGCCGCCTTGTATATCGCCGCCCGTGCCACTAAGCCGTGCCGCTGCCGCACGCCGCCCCGCCTCGCCACCGCCGCCCGCAGCCGAACCCTTCCTGATCCCCCCGCCGTCAAAACCACCGCCGCCGATTTTCTCCGGTTAAACAGTATAAACCGTTCGGTTTTTCTGGTTTAATTTTTTTTAGATCGGTTTTTGTTTTAGTTCGTTAGTTGACAAACGTTCACCCGTTAGTTTCTGTTAGCGAGCGGATTCGTTCGTTTAGATCTGTTGACGAACGTTCGTTCTGTAGATTTTTCTTTTAAGTTTTATTTTCAGCCAGGGACCTATCTGTGAATACTTTTCTTACAGATTAGTCCCTGATCTTCAAACCCTCGTTACTTTTTGCTCGTTTGTCCAAATCCAGTGAAACCAACGCCAAAATCTTCGTCTCGATCCCCTCTGTTAAGATAAACAACTTGAACATGATTTTGGAAATTTTAAAATTTGGTTTCAAGCCGATTTAATTTGAACTTCTTTTGATTGTAGTTTGAGTTTCGTATCTCCGATTCGATTGATTGTTTTTGCAAATCGAAGCTCTTCTCTTGTACTTTCTGTTTAGATCTTTTTCTCTCGATTTTACCTTTGCATCTTGTGCTTGAGTGCTTATGTATTCTATTGTTTGTTCACGATAGAGTTTCCGGAGTGCGTGGCTTGCTACTACGAATCTCTAGGGTTGTCCGATCGTCAGCAAGGCAAGTAACACTTTGATCATATCCCTTTAATACCTAGTTTTTAAGCATTAGTTTCAACCCTCAAACATTGCATGAGTAGGATTTGATAACATGTGGGTATTGGGAAGTAGTTGATGAGGTAGAACCTATTGTCTTATATCAAACCCTGGGGTGTTACTACGTTATGCTTATACTACTATGCTATGCTCGTAGACGTGGTTTGGTTTGAGTGATTCATGACAGATGCGAGTGTTATTATGAATTAAGGGATAACTTAAGGTGGCTACTTTAATACACATATGGGTGGATTTTTTGTGGGCACCAAGGGAATCCAGTGTTATCCAAGGAGATCCTGGGGCATCCATGTGATCATCCTATGGTTCGCCACCCAGGCTCTAAGGGATCATAAGATTATTCATGCTAGAAACTTCAGTGTGCAGCCACATGCCATTATGGGCTCTGGCATAGTTGAGTAAGTTGTGGGGAACCTTTCCATGATGGGCTAGCAGATGTAGGGGATTGTAGGTGTACCAGCCTATCTATCGGTTAAAGGGACCTCTTCGGAAAGACTGTGTCTCGGTCATCCGTTTCTCAAACATCATGCAAGGCGAGAAATTCAACGGAGGAGATCGAGTCTTGTGGGGAAAAGTCATAAACCTCTGCAGAGTGTACAAACTAATCATGATGAGCCGTGTCCCCGGTTATGGACATCTTGAGTATCTGGTACTTGAATTATTGATTTGATCTCATCACTTTACTTAATTAATTTGTTGGTTTATTAATTATTATTTTGGGATTGAGATGGGGTTACCATTCTCAATATTATCAACAAACTTGTAGTTAAATAAAATATATTCCTTTGTTGTAGGGAAAAACTAGCTTTATGCAAATGATAACCATAGAGCCTCCACCAGCCATATATGCATGTAGTGATAACTGTTATCTGTTCATTTCTCTATACTGTTATCTTGCCAGCATATTCCATGTGCTGACCTACTCAAAGTGCAACTATCCCTGGGTGGTTTTGGTAATTCCTAACAACATATAGCTCATTGAGCTAATGCTATTTCAAGATAAATATTTCAGGAAAGCTCAATGATTGGCATGGCATGGATTAGGAATGTGGACCCCTCAAAATGCTAAGAACAAAAGATTGGCTCAAGCTCTAAAGCTCAAGACTCTACATTTCACTTTTAGTGATCCAAGATCACATTGAGTCCATAGGAAAAGCCAATACTATTAAAAGGGGATGAGGTGTTGCTTAATGGCTTGCTTGCTCAAAGTGCTTAGTGATATGCTCCAAAACCCTCAACCACTTTCTCATATCCACATATGTCCCAAACCAAAAGTCAAACTCTGCCCCACCGAAACTTTCTATCCGGCGCCACCGAGTTCAGTTGACATAGCCACTTTCACAAAACCCTAGTCACTTCGCTCTTACCGATAGGGATCTCGGTCTCACCGAGATGAGATTGCAAACTCTCTGTTTCCCTTCGTAACGTTTTGGTCCAACCAAGCTGAGCGATCGGTACCATCGAGTTCGCAATGCAAACTCTCTGTTTCCCTTTCATAAAGTTTCGGTCTCACCGAGATGAGCGAATCGGTCCCACCGAGTTTGCCTGACCAACTCTCTGTTAGCTTGTTACCAAAATCGGTCTCACCGAGTTTGTGTAATCGGTCTCACCGAGATTATGTTATGCCCTAACCCTAATGAAATTGGTCCCACTGAGTTGACATGTTGGTCCCACCGAAAAGCCTAACGTTCACAATTTGAACTAAATCGGTCTGACCGAGTGTCATTGGTCTCATCGAGTTTGTGTAATTGGTCTCACCGACATTATGTTATGCCTTAACCCTAATGAAATCGGTCCCACCGAGTTGACATGTCGGCCCCATCGAAAAGCCTAACGTTCACATTTTGAACTAAATCGGTTTGACCGAGTTTCATTATTCGGTCCCACCGAGTTTGGTTATTTGTGTGTAACAGTTAGATTTTGTGTGGAGGCTATATATACCCCTCCACCCACTCTTCATTCGTAGAGAGAGCCATCAGAACATGCCTACACTTCCATCATACATTTTCTGAGAGATAACCACATACTCATGTGTTGAGGTCAAGATATTCCGTTCCAACCATATGAATCTTGATCTCTAGCCTTCTCCAAGTTGCTTTCCACTCGAATCATCTTTCCACCAAATTCAAATCTGTGAGAGAGAGTTGAGTGTTGGGGAGACTATCATTTGAAGCACAAGATCAAGGAGTTCATCATCAACACACCATCTATTACCTTTTGGAGAGTGGTGTCTCCTAGATTAGTTAGGTGTCACTTGGGAGCCTCCGTCAAGATTGTGGAGTTGAACCAACGAGTTTGTACGGGCAAGGAGATCGCCTACTTCATGGAGATCTACCCTAGTGAGGCAAGTCCTTCGTGGGTGATGGCCATGGTGGGATAGGCAAGGTTGCTTCTTCGTGGACCCTTCGTGGGTGGAGCTCTCCGTGGACTCGCGCAACGGTTACCCTTCGTGGGTTGAAGTCTCCATCAACGTGGATGTACGATAGCACCACCTATCGGAACCACGCCAAAAATCTCCGTTTCTACATTGCGTTTGCTCCCTCCAAACTCCTCCCTTTACCTTCATATGCAATGTTTTACATTCCGCTGCAATACTCTTAGACTTGCATGTGTAGGTTGGTTACTTGACCAGTGCTAAGTTGCTAAAATCTGCCAAGACTTAAAATTGGGAAAAGGCTAGATGTTTATTTGGTCAAGTAGTCTAATCACCTCCCTCTATACATGCTTTCGATCCTACAAGTGGCATTAGAGCTTTGGTCTGCATTTGCCTTGATTTCCATAGCTTTTGCTGATCATAGCCTTGGTTTCACAACCTAGGAGAGTATGGCGTCTAGCTAGGGAAGTTACCACCGTAGAGGTCCTTACTTTGATGGTACTAATTTTGCTAGTTGGAAGCATAAGATGAAAATGCATATTCTTGGACATAACCCCGCCTTTTGGGTTATTGTGTGTATTGGCTTGCAAGGTGAATTCTTTGGTAGGAGAGAACCGAACCGTGAAGCTACCGCAGAAGAGTTGAAGATGCTACAATACAATGCTGAAGCTTGTGATATTCTCTGCAACGGATCGTGCCCCGAAGAATTCAACAAAATCAACCATCTTGAGAATGCAAAGGAAATTTGGGATACTTTGATTGATATGCACGAAGGTACCGACTCCATCAAGGAATCCAAATTGGATGTGCTTCAAAGTCAACTTGACAAGTTCAAAAGGAAGGATGGTGAAGGTGTCGCTGAAATGTACTCTAGGCTTGCTCTTATCACAAATGAGATTGTCGGCTTAGGAAGTGAAGAGATGACCAATAGGTTCATCATCAAGAAGATCCTAAGAGCCTTGGATGGAAAATATGATACCGTGTGCACACTGATCCAAATGATGCCCAATTACAAAGATCTCAAGCCTACAGAAGTCATTGGAAGAATTGTTGCTCATGAGATGTCACTCAAGGATAAAGAAGAGCTTCATAACAAGTCAAGTGGTGCTTACAAAGCCTCATGTGATGCTCCCACATCATCAAGTGAGAAACAAACCTTCAATGAAGAATTGAGCCTAATGGTGAAGAATTTCAACAAGTTCTACAAGAGTAGAAGCAAGGAAAGAAGTTCCAAGTCAAGGTCCTACAATGACAAAAGATCTTCAAGTCGTGACCGAAATTGCTACAATTGTGGAAGACCCGGACACTACTCCAATGAGTGTACAACTGCCCACAAAAGAACAGAAGATTCTCCTAAAAGAAGAAGTAGAAGAGAAGAATCGCCACCAAGAGAGAGAAGGAGTAGAGATGATTGTTATGAGCGTAGATCCTATCGGAGAAGCAAGGATTCAGAAAGGAAGGACAAATAATCAAGGAGCTACACAAGGCGAAGACATCAAGATCACGTTGGTGAATGGGTATCCGGCTCCGACTCCGACCATCACTCCGAAAGAAGTTATCACTTCGACTCCGAATATACTCAAGATGAAGGTGTTGCAGGTATAGCACTTTTGTCAACCAACTCCTACGACATATTTGACTCACCAAATGAAGGAATTGGAAGATGCTTCATGGCTAAAGGCCAAAAGGTATCACACCCTGAGTATGTTGATTTCAATAGTGATGAAGATGATTTGCTAGGAGATGATGATTTACTTGTTGACAACTCTAGTTATGAAAACTATGATGAACTTGCTATTAATCATGCTAATCATGATAAAACGAATGACGATGGTAAGAAGGAGATTGAGCGTCTAACTAAAGATCTAAACACTCTTAAGTTAGCTCATGAAACTACCTTGGAAGATCATCGAGAACTTTTAAAGACTCATGAGAAGCTACACTTTGAAAAGCTCAACCTTGAGAAAGAGCATGAGTTCTTAAAGGCAATCAATGATGATCTTCGCACGAAAAGTTCTTCTTACATTGCCAAGCGTTTACTCTTGTCTACTTACATGCCACAAGTAAAATCTACCAACAAGAGAAAGAAAGATTCTTAATCTAGTAGTAACAATAACCATGCCAAATCCAATGTTGTTGCTTCTAGTAGTTCTCTTGATTCCACTAATGATTCTCTTAGCCAAGTTACACTTCAGCAAGAAAATAGCTTATTGAAGGGAATTAGAGAGAAAGGTGTTTACAAGAGCCTTGCCAGAAGTAAGCAATTTGAGGAAATTGTACGCAAGCAAGGAAAACATCGGAAGAATCAAGTTATTGGTTTTGAACGAAAGTTGAATGCCAATGGAGTTGAGTGGGAAGAAGATCAATACCCCAAGACGAGGTTTGTTCCTCAACAAGAGATATGATCCTACTTATTTCCAAGGAACACAAGCTCAAGATGATCTTCCACCACAAGACCACAAGCAAAAAGGCAAGGACAAGCTTCAAGAGGAGATTGATGCATTTGAAGAAGCTCCCAAGGCCTTGGTCAAGTGGGTTCCCAAGACTACATCAAGTTCTACTACATCAAGTACGACTACAACTCCAAGGATTCCCATCAAGATCGTGTGGATCCCGAAGAAGAAGAACTAGAGAGTTCTTGAGGGTGACTCCGCCAACATACTTCACTCATATCTTTTGGCAAGAACATGTGCAAACAACTTCCACATCTTGCACTAGTTCAAGGAGTCACAAACCCACTTGTTGGTAAGACAAGGGACAAGGTAACTGAGGGAGTTCCGGACTAGGGGGTGTCCGGATAGCCGAACTATCATCATCGGCCGGACTCCAAGACTATGAAGATACAAGATTGAAGACTTCGTCCCGTGTTCGGATGGGACTTCCCTTGGCGTGTAAGGCAAGCTTGGCGTCTGGATATGTAGATCTCCTACCATTGTAACCGACTCTGTGTAACCCTAACCCTATCCGGTGTCTATATAAGCGGGGGTTTTAGTCCGTGGGACGAACAACAATCATACCATAGGCTAGCTTCTAGGGTTTAGCCTCTTTGATCTCGTGGTAGATCCACTCTTGTAACACATATCATCAATATTAATCTAGCAGGGCGTAGGGTTTTACCTCCATCGAGAGGGCCCGAACACAGGTAAAACATCGTGTCCCTTGTCTCCTGTTACCATCCGCCTAGACGCATGATTCGGGACCCCCTACCCGAGATCCGCTGGTTTTGACACCGATATTGGTGCTTTCATTGAGAGTTCCTCCGTGTCGTCACCGATAGGCTCGATGGCTCCTTTGATCATCAACAACGACGCGGTCCAGGTGAGACTTTTCTCCCGGACAGATCTTCGTGTTCGGCTTTTTGCACCGCGGGCAATTAAGCAGCCATCGGAGCAGATCGAAAGCTACGCCCCTGGCCGTCAGTCAGATTTGGAAGCCTAAACTATACGGCCGATATCGCGGAGACTTGATCTTGATGGATTCGAGCCCCACCAAGCAGCGCCGCCTTTGTCTCGATGGGCATGATCTAGCTCGCAACTTAACAAAGTGCCACGGAGGCCGCACGAATCCGGCCCGACCCTTAATCGGAGCCGGATTCCCCGATCAAGGACGCAGTGGTTGGACACCGCCTCGGGGCTTTAATCTCTCGGCGATCGAGCGAACTCCATCCCCGTCGCTGCGAAGACCTCATTGCAGGGTGTCGGACTCCTATCCGAACTCCGAACCCTCACGCCCTACCAATCGAGTCCGATTGGGCGCCCGTTATGGAGTTCATGGCGCGGACATCTTTTCAGCACTTCGCCCTTTGGCGACATCCTGAGTTCACTAAAGTCTCTCTCTTTATCCGAAGAGCCTGGCGGATTACGGTCAGGAAGGTTGGGATGCGGACGACGAAGAAATTCAACGCCCACCCACCACCCACTTTGTAGCCACTGTCGATGATTTAACCGACATGCTAGACTACGACTCTGAAGACATCGGCGGTATGGACGACGATGCCGAAGACGAACAAGACCCAGCGCCTACAGGGCACTGGAAGGCCACCTCGTCATATGACATATATATGGTGGACACCCCAAAAGATGGGAACGGCGATAGAACAACGAAGGATGACCCCTCCAAGAAGCAACCCAAGCGCCGGCGTCAGCGGCGCCGCTCTAAATCCCGCCACAGCAAGAATGAAGATTCCGGCACCGGAGATAACAATACACCGGACAACGCCGAAGACAATCCACTCCAAAGCAAGATCCATCGCAGGGAGGATGAAGACGCTGAGACCTCAAGAGAGAGCGGCGAAGAAGAGGTAAAGGATTATATGCCTCCTCCAAAGACGAAGCAAGCCTCGGCGACAATGAATTCGTCGTGCACGAGAATCCCGTCGAACAAGAGCGTTTTAGACGCAGGCTTATGGCCACGGCGAACAGCCTAAAGAAAAACAGCAACAGCTTAGAGCTGATCAGGATCTCGCTAGCCGACAAATGGACGAAGTCCTCTCGGCGAAGAGCATGAGCTCGAGCGCCCCTCAAAAGCTACCCTAAGCATAAGCTGCTCCCCCGATTAGAGGAGGAGGCTTATGAACCCGCATCACCAGGAGACAATACGGCTGACCGACCACCCCGTGGCCGCGACAGAGAGGCCTCTAGGCACTTCACTAGAACCGTACCCCGGCATCGCTCAAAAAGCACATGGCCAAAGGGGAATGCTCCGGACCTGCAAGATATATTGGAGGACAAGGCAAGACAGTCAAGATCGATCTATGGATCGCATGGGCGCCCCACGGTACGTGACGACAACGGTTGCGCCGGACACAGTAAGTCCGGCCGGGCCGAACAAAAAGACCAAGCTCTTTTGAGCTCCGTCGTGATATCGCCCGATCTGCAGGCGCCGCACACCCACTATGCTTCACGGGCGAAGTAATGGATCATCAAATCCCGAAGGGTTTAAACCCGTCAATATTGAATCCTATGATGGCACAACAGACCCCGCGGTTTGGATCAAGACTATCTCCTTCACATCCACATGGCCCGCGGTGACGATCTTCACGCCATCAAATACCTCCCTCAAGCTTAAAGGACCAGCCCGACATTGGCTCAACAGCTTGCCAGTGAGTCAATTGGGAGCTAGGAGGACACGGAAGCCGCATTCCTCGATAACTTCCAGGGCACTTATGTGCGACCACGAGACGCCGATGACCTAAGCCACATAATTCATGCCGGACGAATCGGCGGAACAATTACGGACACAGTTCTTAACCAAGAAAAACCAAATCGTCGATTGTCCGGATGCGGAGGCCCTCGCGACCTTCAAGCATAACATCCGCGACGAGTGGCTTGCGGCACCTAGGACAGGAAAAGCCGAAATCCATGGCAGCCCTCACATCACTCATGACCCGCTTCTGCGGGTGAGGACAACTGCTAGCACGCAGCAACAACCTCGGCAAAAATTCTGGCGATCCGGACTTCAAGGACCAAAGCGGCAGCCGCATCGTAACAAAACAAACGCCGCACTAACGGGCGACAATATTGAGGATCTGACAGTCAATGCCGGATTCAAAGGCTCTAAACCCGGTCAGCGGAAAAATCCATTCAAAAGAACTACTCGGGTCCGTCCAATTTGGACCGAATACTCGACCGCTTGTGCGGATACCGGCACCCCGAAAAGCTAGCTAACCACACAGTGAGGGACTGTTGGGTATTCAAAATAAGCGAACAAGTTAATTGCGAAAACAATGACAAGGGGCTGCATAAGCGATGACAAGGACAAGACCCAACCGCCGAACAATAGAGGATGAAGGGTTTCCCCCACAGTGCGGACGGTGAACATGATATACGCAACGCACATACCCAAAAGGGAGCAGCGTGCTCTCGTGGATGTCTACGCGATGGAGCCAGTTGCCCGATGTTCAATCCATGGTCCTCCTTCCGATCACTTTTTGACCGAAGGACCACCCACCAAAGATCCGCCACGGCGGATTCGGCCAAGACCGGTCTTAGACCCAATCGTCGATGGATTTCACCTAACGAGTCACTGATGGGCGGCAGCTTGAACCTGCTTTACCAGGATACAAAGGCGCAAGATGGGCATAGACCCCTCAAGGATTAAACCTACCAAAAGCGACCTTTAAAGGCGTCATACCAGTGTAGAAGCCAATTGTACAGGCTCAATTACACCGAAGTGGTCTTCGGATCCCCGGATAACTTCCGAAGTGAGGAGTAATCTTCGACATAGTCCCATTCCGCAGCGGCTATCATGCCTTGCTCGGACGTACCGCGTTTGCAAAGTTCAACGCGGTGCCGCACTACGCATACCTCAAGCTCAAGATGCGGGCCCTCGAGGAGTCATTACGGTCAACGGAAACACCGAACGTTCTCTCCACACGGAGGAACATCTGGCGGCTCTCGCTGGCGAAGTGCAATGCAGCCTCTTAAGGCAATTCTCGAGTCCGGCCGTTAAGTGGCGGACACAGCTAAGCAGCGCCCGTGAGTAACTTACAACAAGACCACTCCGGCACGTTGAGCACGCGGAGGAGTGCGGCCCCAACCCCACCTGCGAAACATCAAAGCAGGTCCTTGGCGTACACCATTACGCTCACGAAGATACCATGGGCATGGGGAGAGGGGCACGCCCATGATAAACCCATCATGCGGCTCAACCACACCGGGGGCTCTCAAGTGTGTCGTTCCTTTTCTTTTCTTTTTACCTTTTACTTTTTACCCACAGGACTCCGTTTGTCGAAGCCTGTCCGGCCAGACACTGCCGAACTCACGATGCAACAGCCGGGGAAGGATAAAGGCTACAACGAATATACAGGTGGTCTCCATTACGAGCATTTTCATACACCAATCTGCAGCCTACGCTGGAGAGGGACATGTTTAACAGTCTCATACCTTGCTTATCGCACTATTTGTGTCGTTACGCATTTGTAGCAGCACTTGTTGAATAAAACAATGCAGCACCTTTTTGTTTATAATTGCATTTCTTTTTTACATATGTTCATTTACGACATGTTGCATCCGTACACTTTGGTATGGCTAATATACACCAGGGCTTATGTTTCCCGCGTTATGGTGTGATGAGTCCGAACACTTTCACAAGTGCGGCACCCCGAACTTATAGCACTATATGCATCGGCTCCGAATCATGTCTTGGGTCAATAGTTGGGTTTGCCCGGCTCCCGTGTTTTGGTACCTTACGTTCCATTATATCGGCTAAGGTAGCACCGGAGAACCATCGCGATTCCGCCCAGTTCGGCTGAGTTAACGCCTCATTGGAGAAAGCTAAAACTGACCGTCATGATGAGGCGAGAGACCGTCGCTGTTCGAGAGGTTTTCTGCGAGTCCTTAAAGACTTATGCCGCTTAGAGCGAGGAGCCGGATCTTGTCTCGCCAAGGCGTGGAATAAGCGCCCCAAATTGACCTTCCGAAAACTAGGGGCTTCGCGAAATTTAAAATTATAGAATTCTATGGCTAAGTGAGAGTGTTCAAGCATTATAAGTCCGGTTGCCTAGTTTGTTGTGTTGAGCGCCTCCTAGATGGACCCAAAATGGGAACAAGAGCGCTCAAGTTTATCCCGAACACCCCAAAGCACTGTGGCATGGGGGCTGAAGCCGACGACTTGCCATCTCTCGATTTGATAAACAGCCGCCTGAGAAGGTAATATTTTAAATTAACAAGCGTTGCTTAAGCGATATGAACTAAGTTTTCGGTATACGGGATAACAAAATGCGAGTCTACTCAAATATTACATCTTTGGAGCACTCACCCGCAATAGTGCGGCGCCCTTGACACACTCTTATAATACATCTCGGGCGTGCGATGCTCCTTGCCCTCCGGTGGCGGGTCCGTCCACGAGCTTACAGGAATCCATCTTTCCCAGTGCACCTTTCATGGGCAAGGGCCCGACGGGCACCCTCGATACAAGAGGAATGCTTGATAACTTCAACCCACGGCACGCATCCACGGCCGCGCAGACCAGTCAAGTAGCTCCTGTGCATGGCCTCCTTAGGCCACACCGAACTATGAGGCCCTTCATGGCTGTTCGGCTGCCTTGTGGAGCTCGACCAGCTGCTTCACTGGTCGCTAAGGGGCACCGGATGGCCGGCCTCGGCATACCGAGACCGAAGACCTTCTCCGTTGAGCTCCCCTCCTCGGCTGGCGAACGCGGCAAAGCATCGAGACACGCCGCGAGGAAGATCTCGCGAACGCCTCGAGAGCTCCGGTCGGGTAAGCAACAGGTAATTAACACTCGCATGCTTACTCGCATGAAAAATGCCTTACCGCTGCTATTTTCTTCACCGCCTCAATCTCTGGAGGGCCTTGTAGGCTTCGGCCTTAGCGGCTTTGGCACTCTCAAGAGCCGTTGCAAGCTCGAGACTCTCGAGTCTTGAGTCACGCTCCAAGTTCTCATGTTTTTACACGAGATCCTGGAGCTCTTGCCGCACCTCCGCCACCCACGCCTCCTGCTTCTCTCGCTCGGTGCGTTCCGCGGCCGCATTACGTTCGGCCGCGGCCACCGCCTCCTTCAGGGTCGCCACCTCGTTAGTGGTCCCTACAATACCCACATTATCCTTGTCATTTTTCTTGCAACCAAATCCTTTTCTGTAAGGTACAATTTTTATAAGGTATTACTCACCTTCTTTTTCCTCCAGCTGCTTCTTGGCATGACCGAGCTCATTCTCGGACCGCTCGAGGTTTTTCTTCAAATTATTGACCTCCATGATCGGTCTATGGCGTGAGGTCAAGAAGACACACTGCAATCCCATATTGACATATTTTTATGACTCCTGCGTTTATCTTTCTAAAGATCCTCGATCCGGCTTTTCTTTCCGAACACCGAACCGAGCATCGAGGCTCTTGTCTATGCAGTACCATTTTACATATATTGAAATTCTTACCTCAAAGCACTAGAAGGCTATTACGGAGCCGGCCACTGCTCTTGGCGGTGAACCTTTTGAATCACCGCACTCATAGCATGCGGTGTTCCTCTTCGATGGAGGCGCCATTGAGCGCCTCCAGCAAATTATCTGGCACCTCCGGTTGGACGGAGGCAGCCGGTGTCTCGGTCTTGCCCTTCTTACGAAGGGGTCGCCCGCCGGACTCCGGAGCCACTGCAGCCTCCGGTGCTGGAGTTCGGTGCACACCGGGAGGGTGTCTGCGACACCTCCGGGGCCTCCCTCCCTGGTGGGTCCTTTGCAGGATCCCACCTCGGCGTCGTCCAGCGGCACGGGGTGGAGGCAGTCGGAAGGAATCCATATCCGACGCACCAAGGACCCGCCGATTTAAACGGGAAGATCATCCTTGGGCGGACTGCAGGGGTTGTATGCGGCATTACAAAGACGCGTTATGTGGCGAAAACAAAAACTTTGAGGTTATTCGGGAGTCCGGATACTTACGATCTCGCCAGAGGCTTGGCCCTTGGATGCTAGTCTTAAATGCCGTCATCCTTTGGCGCCCATGAGCAGTCCGGAGGAAGAGTTTTTCCCTTCTTGGACCCTTCGGCCTCCCTTGTTGGGGAGGCCTTCCTTTTCTTTCCTCCCCCCGTTGGGGGAGAGGCTTTCTTCTTCTCCTCCTCACCTTGGTGGGAGGAGTCGCCCTCGGATTCATCATCCGATAGCACCTGAAAACGGGAACTCTTCCAAGTCCCCGTGGCCGTCTTCTTGGCCTTCTTCTCCGGCACCACGTGGGGTGCCGGAGCCAGCAGCCCGTTAAGGCGGGCGTCCGCTGGGTCCTCGGCAATGGGGCAGACGGGTAATCCGTTCGCCTTCGCCAGCCATTCCTATCAAAGGCAAGGGAGTTTAGATCCGCATAGAGCCAAACTATGGAAAACAAGTGGTGAAATCACTTACCTCGTCACTGGACACGCTAGCGTAATCCGCGATCTTCGGTAGCGGATGCGGAGCTTCGGCGCCCTTGAACGCACCTTCCGGACATCTTCGCACGTAGTGTCGAAGAGCCCGCCAGTGCGGTGCTGCGCCGGATCAAACTCCCACATATTAAAGCCTCGTTGATGGCACGGGAGAATCCGGCGGATGAGCATGACTCGACTACGTTGACAAGCTTGAGCTTCTTGTCCTCGGCTTACGGATACGGGCTTGGAGTCGGTCGGCTCCTCCGAATCCCCCAAATTCGGCCACTCTCTTTCCGGAGCAGAGCCGTGTGGGAATACGGATCTAAATTTGGGGGGCGCTGCCCAATCAGTGGTCACGCTGCTCGGTGATGTAGAACCACCCGATTGCCACCCCTTGATGGTTTCCACGAAAGTACCCTCCAGCCACGTAGCGTGGGACATCACGCCCACCATGGCGCCCCCGCACTCCGCTTGGCTGCCCTTCACAACCTTGGCTTGACCTTTGAAGGTCTTGAGCCTAAGCGAAGTGGGGCTGGATGCGAAGGAATGCCTCGCATACCTGACGATAAACGCCGAGATGTTGAGGATGAAATTGGGGCGGATCATGGAAATCTAGGCCGTAGTAGAACATGAGCCCCGGACAAAGGGATGAAGGGAAGCCCAGTCCAGCGGAGGAAATGGGGAAGAGATACTACCCTCTCATGGGGCCTGGGGTTGGGGACGAAGCTCTCCCTCGTCGGGGAGCCGATGCACGATGTTCGGGACAGATATCCGGCGTCGCGCAGCCTGGATCTGCCCCTCCGTGACGGAGGAGGCCATCCACTTGCCTCCCGCTCCGGACATAGTTGGAGAAGGTTGAGGTGAGGAGTGCGGATTTGGCGCTGGAGCTCGAGTTCGCGGAGATGGATAAGCCAAGGAGGAAGAAGGCGCAGGTAAAAGGGTGGATCCTTATCCCCTTATATGGGCGGACAAAAACATGTGTCCCCACCGGCCTGGTAAAACTCGCTTATCTCCCAAAGCGCCACAATCAATGGCGCGGTTGGGTTACTGCGTCCGTATTGATGGGAATCCCGGAATAAGGGGAACACGATCTACGCCTCGACAAGGCGTGCCAAGAAACCGCTTCGCTAAACGCTACCGAGGTGGAACAGTAAAAACAATTTGAATAAAGGCTTGGTAGTGGTGCGACGTCACGCCACAAAATATGTCACAGATTGATCTTGTTTAATATTATTCTCTCTACGGTGGTATGTGGAATTTATTTTTGCAGAGCCGGACACTATCCTGGTGTTCACAATCTTCTATAAACTATTCGGAGGAAGAACCCGCCTTGCAATTTCAAAGACAATATGCGCGCCGGACCCATCGTCATTGAAGCCTGGTTCAGGGGCTACTGAGGGAGTTCCGGACTAGGGGGTGTCCGGATAGCCGAACTATCATCATCGGCCGGACTCCAAGACTATGAAGATACAAGATTGAAGACTTCGTCCGTGATCCGGATGGGACTTTCCTTGGCGTGGAAGGCAAGCTTGGCGATACCTGGATATGTAGATCTCCTACCATTGTAACCGACTACGTGTAACCCTAACCCTATCCGGTGTCTATATAAACCAGGGGGTTTTAGTCCTAGGACGAACAACAATCATACCATAGGCTAGCTTCTAGGGTTTAGCCTCTTTGATCTCGTGGTAGATCCACTCTTGTAACACATATCATCAATATTAATCTAGCAGGACGTAGGGTTTTACCTCCATCGAGAGGGCCCGAACCTGGGTAAAACATCGTGTCCCTTGTCTCCTGTTACCATCCGCCTAGACGCACAGTTCAGGACCCCCTACCCGAGATCCGCCGGTTTTGACACCGACAGTAACCTAATACTTCATGGACATCATCTATGTGTACATCACTCTATGTCTATGGATAGCCTTGTTTGTTCCTTGTGGGACTAACCCGCGTAGGTATTGAAAGTGCAACTCACTCCAATGGATTGCTCCAAAGGATCTACATCAACATTGAGCATCTACATCTTCAACACCTACATGAAGTCATCATCGACAAAAACCAAGGTTAGTTCATCCCTCTTAGGGGGGATATCACATCTAGGGGAGCTTTACTCAGACCAATTGAGCTAGAGCAACTCTAATGATGCGAACACAACAATGTTTTATGTAAAAGTGGTAACCCCACTTGTGCTTAAATGATGAGTATGACCTATGATCAAATGTTCTCATTTGACTCCTAAGTCAATATACTCATATATAGATGACCTAGTCATCGCCAATTGCTTGATAGATGCTAGAGTGATTGTGCATGCTTTGTCACATATTTCATTTGCCATTTTATTGTGTGAGCATGTTGATTGCATATTTTACTCATTCGAGGACATCCATTTGTTGCTTTGAATGTTTGGCTTTTTCTCTTTTGCCAAATGGATGGACAAGAATGCCTAAGAACTTCCTCTAGCTATCTATGCTTTTCTCGTCTCAAACTCTATTCATGCTACATCACAAACTTTGATCAAGTCAGATTCGAACCACTCTGTGTGAGGAGCACTCGGAGTCCCCGATTCATCATAGACTTAAACTTCCAAAACCTCTTTGTGCATTTTGGTATGATCGAGTCATCCACTTCAATCACACCGAGTTCACTAAGTTCATCTAGGTTTTCAATCTCAGTGCAACCGATTTGAACCTTTTGGTCACACCGAGTTGCAGTAACCGCTTGCGATACTGCATCTCGGTGCCATCGAGTTGTTCCACTCGGTCACACCGACATGGTCGGGATATATAAACCCACGGGTGATATTTTGGAAATTTATTCAAACTCCTCAGCCCGCGCGTGTGTCCTGCTCTGCCTCCTCGGGTCTCCGGATCGTCTCCTTGCCACCAGCGACCTCCCGCCGCTGGTTTCCATTGCCGTCAACGGAAATCTGCTCCGCCGTTGCCGCCGTAGCGAACCTCCGCCGAACTAGGGTATGGGTTTGACTCTATGTGCTAATTCCTTAACTCTGATTCATAGCACATTGCTTTGCCATGATCTTTACCACGTATGCAAATGTTCTATCCATAGAAAACATCCTTTAGGTTAGATTTGATTTGAAAATTTAGGGTTAGGTCTCCGCCGAACTCATGTCGAACCGACCGAGTTGGAGAAATCGGTCTCACCGATTTGGCTTAGGCCATTGCACATGCGTTTTCGATCAGCAAATCGGTGCGACCGAGTTCGACTCTCTGTGAAACCCTAGCAATCCTGGTGCCACCAAACTGTGAGTCGATCTGACCAAGTTCACTAGTTTAGGCTCCAAAAATTGCTTCGGTCTCACCGAGTTTATCAAATCGGTAGCTCCGAAATGCTTTCTGTGGAGAACTAAAACTAAATTTTTGAGTCATCTATTTTGCAAAAACCTTGCACTTTGTGATGCTCATCCACTCTACCTCATCTACATCTATTCACATGGTCTGCTGTCAGTGAGATTGCCAAGATGTCTGACTAGAGTGACAGTCAGAACAGATCTGAGGAACAAGTGCAATTGAGTGAGGGTTCAGATCCCTCAAGCAACTATGATGAGGGCAGTAGAAGCACACCTAGTAACTTGCCCAAGGCAGCCACTAGAGCAAGGAAGAAGAGAACCTCAGACTCTGAGGACGAGGACTATGTGGCTGTTGAGGATGAGGCCACCTCCAGGAAGAAAGTCTTGAAGAAGGAGTATGTCACAACTGCTGCAACAAAACCAGGCTTGAACAAGAAGGCACCTGCCAGAAGAGTCCCAATGTCTAAGACCAGGGCATCCACACATGAACCCTCTAAGACAACTGGAGGAGAAGATGCTGCTGAAGACAAGAAAAAGAAGGAGAGAAAGAGGGGAAGGTGGTGCAAGAAGGTGGACCCCATGGCTGAATTTGAGAAGCATTCTTCTGATGAAGAAGAAGAACAAGAAGAGGATGCTCTAGCACCCAAAGCTCAGAAGCTTATGGGAGATGCTATCAAGTCAGGGGCTGCTCCATCAAAGCCCAAGACTGCCCCAAAGCTCAAGCTCAGAAGCCCCCAAAGCCCAAGAGGAACACTAGAAGTATTCCTACAGAAGAGAAGAACAAGGCCCCAGTGCCTCAAGCTGAAGAAGAGGATGATGAGTCTCTTGTTTTGAGAAAGCCAAAACCCAAGATTGCAAACCACAATGATGCTCATCCAGTGGCTGAAGACATGCACATCAGAAAGGATGCTGTACTGAGATTGTGGAGACGGTCTGATCCTTATGCTGTGAGGAGGAGGACTTCAGTTGATTACAGATTTCATACAAAAAAACAACAAGACTTATATGCGACAATTTTGCTTGACAAGAAGCCAATTGTATGTGACATGAGATGGGTTGATTGGGATTACATCAAGGAGAAAGAAGACCACTTCCCAGGAGTTTATGACAGCTTCAAAGCTTGTGGAGTAGATAAGTTTGTTGGGTAGAAGCTCACAAAATGGAATGATGAGCTAATCATGCAGTTTTACTCCACTGCTCACTTTTACCCAGATGGGAAGATCATATGGATGTCTGAAGGTACAAGGTACCAATCCACTGTTGAAGAATGGGCGGAATTGATCAATGCTCTAGAAGAACATGAAGATGACTTGGATGTGTATTGTCGTGGAATTGTCACGACAGATGTCCTAGTGTAAGGACTTAGTCTTGAGGCCAACGCATCTATGCGGTAGCTTGAAGGGGTTGGTCGGAATCGAAATACGCGAGGCGGATCAACACACAAGACAAGGATTTAGACAGCTTCGGGCCCCGGGAAACATCATCCGGTAATAGCCCTACATGCTGTTTGTGGCTAGGTCTCATTATGCTCATGAGGGAGTCGCCGTAAACCGGCTCTCCTAGTTACTTCTAGCCCAGAGATTATTTCTTATTGCTTGTCCCTCTTTGGGGAGCCCTGCCCCTCCTTATATATGTTGAAGGGGCAGTTTACATGACTAGTCCTAGTTGGATTAGGATTACTCTATTACAAGTGGAGTCCTAGTCTTGCTTCCTTTGTAGGAGAATATTCCTTGTGCTTTCCTCATAAACCGGCCCACCATAACATCATATGATGTAACCCCCATCATGGGGCTTGAACCCACGTCCACAAGGTTAAGAGCTTTGTGCTTTACCAACTGAGCAATAAACCTTTCAATATAATGGATTAAATTTTTGTGTACCTTAATTGTTTTGGCAGAATCAATTGGTAGCCCCCAAGGGCCGGCTCATTACACTGTGATGAGTCGGGTCTTCAATAAGGTGAGCAAAAAATGACTTTGCATTAGCCCCCAAGTGTCATGGTGCATGCTTGCAGCGACATGAGACTTGCATATTTGATGTAATTTCAACTTGAATAATGTAGCCTCCAAGTGTTGGGTCGTAAGCCTACAGCGACTCGGGACTATTCCTTCCATTGTTGAATAAATCATATCCATCGATGAAATAATATCCATTGCGCTAAAGCGATTTGAAAACCTCAATCATAATACTGGTTATTGATAACCATAATAAAAATCCAGCCATGTTGGCCATTAACGATTTGAATAATATAATCCAATAATTTGTAAGCGCATGATTCCAATGGCGCAATCCAAATATATATTGGCGACTTATAGTCGAAAGCCAGGCCGGGTTAATAACACCGGATGTTACCTTATCTCATACTGGCGACTTATAGTCGAAACCAGGCCGGGTCAATAAGCACCGGATTATAACTGATCATGTACTGACAACTTGTAGTTGAAAGCCAAGACGGGTCAATAAACAACGGTTTATCATAAGATATTATGAACCTCATCAAAGGAGAAAAAACTTGGCAAATAAAAGCATAAAAAGAACATGTGAGGCTTTTCATGGGCTGCCAGGCCCAAAATCGAGGCTTTTCATGGGCTGCCAGGCCACTGAGTTAAACCATTTTACAAAGCCTTTTAAGATGGACCTCACATTAACCAATCGTCGTTTTAACTTTGACAAGTTCAGGGTCTATGAGATTGACTTGTCAAACGTTCGGCGGGTCATACCAGGATTACCTGGACGGAGTGGCTTACTTAAAAAGGCAGGATAACCCGGGGTTTTAGGTGAATACACCTGGCTTCCAAGCCTGGCTTGATAGCCTATTACAAGGGTGAATACTCTTTGTTCTTTGAGAAGCAAAGAGCCCCTGAGCAATATTTTGAGCTGTGCTCAGTGGGTGCCTATGTTTGAGTTGTGCTTTTGCAACACTCTCTTTGGCCCTTAAGTGATTTCCTTGGTGGCCTTACGCCGATCAAGAGGTGTAGCTATGGTTCAAATACGACCAATCCCCCAAGTGATTTCCCTGGTGGCCTTACACCGATCAAGAGGTGTAGCCATGGTTCGAATACGACCAAGCCCCCAAGTGATTACATATATATGGCTTTATAAGCCGGATTAAAGGGTAATCATAACTTTGCTCTGTAAAGCAGAAGCCCCCATGTGATCAATAATATGATAAGCCAGTAAGGCAGGATACCCATGTTTGAACCGTGCATCATGGCAACAGGTCCTCTTCGGCAACCTTTAACTTTTTGCAAGAGATAAATTCTTCTTGAACCGGGATTTTAAACCGGATATTGAGAGCGTCAGAGCTTTGCAAGAGATAGTTTCCTCTTAAAACATATTTGAACCAGATACTAAGGGCTTCAACGCTGTGTGGGAGACGGGATTTCCATTAAACCGGACTATAAACCGGAAACATCATTGTGAGCCGGAATATTTCTGACGGCCTTTAAACTCGAACTTGCGAAAGATTAATTCTTTTTGAACCAGAAATTCTTAAAACAGATTTGAGAGCTTCAGAGCTTTGTGGGAGAACAGATTTCCCTTGAACCAGATTTTAAACCGGCATTCTTCATTTTGAACCGGAAATTTTCTGACGGCCTTTAAATTTTCATCAATATGGTAGTAGCCTCCAGGGCCGGGTTATCTTTCCCTCAAACGTCCTGGGGTTCTTGACTTCAATGAAGACCGGAAACATTTGCTGAGTCATATCATTGTAGCTCCCGAGTCTCAAGGTGACTCGCGGAGTTGGCTTGAGATTCTCCATATTTGACCGTGATATAAACCGACATTAGTTGTATATCATTGGTGTTGATAGCACGATGTGAATCCACAGAAGGTTGAGGTGACTACGGCGGGTTATAAATGATCCCGTATGAGCCGTGGTCAAGACCTTTCGGCCAATGGTTCCTTCTGACTGGCTATTTGAAATTATCCAAACTGTAGTGGCGGCGACTTGTGCGCCTGCCCATTGAGCCACCCAGTGCAGACGGCGGTTGATAGTATATGATAATTTCCCCCCATTTTTTTGAAAGAAAACCGAGCTACCCAAGCTGTGACTTGCTCATGCTCAATAAGCAGCTCATTCAGACATGTGCGGCCCAGTATGTTGATGTAGACCAGGCCGCAAGAGACGGATGACAAAAATGATCGTGATCGAGGCGGCAGCAGACAGACAGATAAGTAAATGCTGCGGCGTTATGGCCGGCAGAAAGCGGGAGAATCGGCCGTGAGGCGGAACAATAAGTCAATCATGTGTGTTGATGTAGAAGGGCTAGCAACCTGCGCAGGATGAGCGCTAGTGCAAAAATAATGTTTGCTCATGCCCCTTTTGCAACACCTTTTTGTAAGGAATAACGGTCCTGCGAGAAAATGTCATAGACCAAGTAATTGTTCTTTGAAAAAAACAATGTGTTAAGAAAAATAAACTTAGATGGATATCACCTGATATGTCTTGTCGGAAATTATCCACCACGGAGTTTGATGATCACCGCGTTGAAGCTGAAATCAACCACGCCCGAGTCGGTCGCGGGAGCAGACATATGAATCGGCCGCGGTGCTGTAAACCGGTGCGGACAAGCAAATTGTCCTCCGCGTTGTAATCCCGTGCGGACGCGTGAACCGGTCATGCGGGCGGACGGGCAAGTCGTCCGTGGCGCTGTAAGGCAGCGCGGACGGGTGAGTCGGCCAGCGCGTTGATGAAAACCGGACCGCGACATGCATGTCCGTGAAGCCGCGCAACACAGCCGAACATGCATCCGTGGTATAACACCACCCTTTTTCTTTTAATAGCCGCCCTGCATAAGCTTCTTCATCTTCAACCTGGGAATATGTGCCCAAGTAACTTTACGTAAGTGGTAATAACCTTTGAACCTTCTACATGGGATGTTTGTCTAGCCCTGTAGCTTCCACATGATGACCAGGTGTACTACTTGAAAGTATTTGATAACTGGGATGACTTTGGCTTCGAGTAGAAAGTTTTGGATCAAACTGGGCCCCCCTGCTGTGCTCAGCTCTGAAAGGTGAGCGACGGCTCAACAGCAGACGACAGCGACTCTGAAACTCGAAGACGGGTCACGGCCGGCGAAGCTAAAGAGGAGACCAATGCCGCCTTGAGGCTGATGTAGCAGCCCCCAAGTTGTAACCTGTTGAACAGACCGGGCCGTGGCCTTTTTTCCCTTATAGGGCCACGGTGGTTTTCTAGATTTGACTCGCTCTTCGGGCCAGAAAAAGTAGTGGCAATGATAACTCGGTGATTTGACGCGTACGCTGCTAGCCGTGCCTTCTTGGGAGCAACAACCATCAGAGTCACTCGTACTGGGTTAGTACGTCTGGATTTAAATGCCACAGAGGAAAATAGTCCTCCGAATTGGATTTAGATACGGACACAGAGCCGTCAAACCTGTCGGGCTCGGCGGGACTTCGGCGACTTGTATCTCATATATATTGATTTCGGATACGAGACTTCGACTTGCAACAACAGCAAAAATTAACCCGGCCTCGACGCATCATCTGGTCGTGTGTGCTAGCGCCTAGACGCAACCCTAATTTTCTCTTGATCTTAAATCTTGTATATGTCGCTTTGACTGTTCGTCGGACGTCTTCTGCGCCGGCTCTTTTTCATCCAACATACTGCGAAATTCTTGATCCCTCAGATAGATCCCTCCAAAACCTCAACACCACCGTGCGCGGGCCCCACGGTGGGCGCCAACTGTCGTGGAATTGTCACGGCAGATGTCCTAGTGTAAGGAGTTAGTCGTGAGGCCAACACATCTATGCGGTAGCTTGAAGGGGTTGGTCAGAATCGAAAGACGCGAGGCGGATCAACACACAAGACAAGGATTTAGACGACTTGAATACGGGAAACATCATCCGGTAATAGCCCTACATGTTGTTTGTGGCTAGGTCTCATTATGCTCATGAGGGAGTTGCCGTAAACCGACTCTCCTAGTTACGTCTAGCCTAGAGATTATTTCTTCTTGCTTGTGCCTCTTTGGGGAGCCCTACCCCTCCTTATATATGTTGAAGGGGCGGTTTACATGACTAGTCCTAGTTGGATTAGGATTACTCTATTACAAGTGGAGTCCTAGTCTTGCTTCCTTTGTAGGAGAATATTCCTTGTGCTTTCCTCATAAACCAGCCCACTATAACATGAACCGGCCTTCCATAAACCGCCTTCTGGGTCACCGGGTCTTGTCGTTCCTCTGACCCACTCGCCGTGTCACCCATGAGTCGCCAGGCTCGGGCGGGTCACTTAGTGAGTCGCCAAGTCTGGCCGGGTTATACTTCCGGCCGGGTTACGCCGCGGGGTATATCCCCGACATGTATGCAAAGAAGAAGAAAGACCACAACACTATGGCAAACATGTACAAAGAGATCCCTGATAAAGCTTTGGAGACACACAAGCTTGGATCTGTACACTACTTGTTGTATGGTCTGCCTACCATCAACACAATCCTCAGGCACACTCTGCTACCCAAGTCAGGAGATCACAAGATGATCAGAGGACATTCCATCAACTTATTGCAAATCTTTGATGTCCCTCAAAATTTTAAGGTCATGGGTCTGATTGTAGAGACAATCATGAGCACAGGTGCTGACCAAAAGAGAAGCTGTGGGTATGCTCCACACATTCAGGAGCTCATCAACTTCAAGATGGGCACAAACACGATTTGCTGGACAAGGAGCATCTACCCTTATATCCCGAATTTGAAGACAACACTATAGTGATGAATGAGGAGGAACCATCATCATCTCAAGCACAAGAGAAGAGAGCTAAAGCTAAGGCTGAGAAAGCTGCCAAGATGCCAAGTGTTGAGGAAGCATCTCAAGTTTTCCTGAAGAGCAAGCAAGATCAGCTGGCTTATCTGATCCAATCTACTTTGGGGATTGAGAAGGGCTTGGCTACCCTGAATCTGAATCAGGAGAGCTTGGAGAGGATCATAGAGACAAAATTTTATGATCTTGATCCAAAGGTTACTGAGATACAAACAGCAGTTGAGCAGCTCCAGGAGGAAGCATAAGAGAGGAGAGGGAAGGCAACTACTGATGCTTTTCAGTGAGTGCCTAGAGGTTAGAGGTCTGCTGCAGCGCCAGTACCAGATATTAGAGCTACAACACAAGATCAAGAGGCTACAGCCTTGATGCCACCTCCAGCAGCCACTCCACCAGCTCCATCTACATCAACAGATGCCTTCGTTCTCGGAGTTCTCTCTACACCACCTCCCGAAGACCAAGCCTGAGAGACGCATAGCACTATGCATTTTCGAACTTTTTGGTAACTTGTTGCCAAAGGGGGTGAAATATGTATAGATCATAGGCTTAGAGAGAGAGAGAGAGAGTGTGTGTTTTGCCTTTTATCTCTCTTGCTTTTGGTTGAATTTTTTGTGTGCTTGGTTGATACTCTATGTTTGTGTGAGATACTTGTTTGATCATATGCTACTTTAACGCTTGCTTGGATGATATTATCTCATATATCTCTTATATGATCATTCACTTTGCTTGGTGATGAGTGCATGCTTTTAATTTTCTATCATTTTGAGCGCTCCACCAAGATGAATGTGACATGGAAGAGTGACCCATGATCCTAATCGATTGTGCATTTGCATTCAAAAGCAAATCTTAAATAGTGCACGAATTTAGGGGGAGCTCTTGCTTATCACATACTTCTCAAAGCGATGATGTATTTCAATCTTATTATCATTTGTCGAAGCTTTGATCTATATGTTGTCATCAATTACCAAAAAGGGGGAGATTGGAAGTGCAACTATCCCTGGGTGGTTTTGGTAACTCCTAACAACATATAGCTCATTGAGCTAATGCTATTTCAAGATAAATATTTCAGGAAAGCTCAATGATTGGCATGGCATGGATTAGGAATGTGGACCCCTCAAAATGCTAATAACAAAAGATTAGCTCAAGCTCTAAATCTCAAGACTCTACATTTTACTTTTAGTGATCCAAGATCACATTGAGTCCATAGGAAAAGCCAATACTATTAAAAGGGGATGAGGTGTTTCTTAATGGCTTGCTTGCTCAAAGTTCTTACTGATATGCTCCAAAACCCTCAACCACTTTCTCATATCCACATATGTCCCATACTAAAAGTCAAACTCGGCCCCACCAAAACTTTCTATCCGGCGCCACCGAGTTCAGTTGACATAGCCACTGCCACAAAACCCTAGTCACTTCGCTCTTACCGATAGGGATCTCGGTCTCACCGAGATGGGATTGCAAACTCTCTGTTTCCCTTCGTAACGTTTCGGTCCAACCAAGATGAGCGATCGGACCCACCGAGTTCTCAATGCAAACACTCTGTTTCCCTTTCGTAACATTTCGGTCTCACCGAGATGAGCGGATCAGTCCCACCGAGTTTGCCTGACCAACTCTCTGTTAGCTTGTTACCAAAATCGGTCTCACCGAGTTTGTGTAATCGGTCTCACCGAGATTATGTTATGCCCTAACCCTAATGAAATTGGTCCCACTGAGTTGACATGTTGGTCCCACCGAAAAGCCTAACGTTCACAATTTGAACTAAATCGGTCTGACCGAGTGTCATTATTCGATCCCACCGACTTTGGTGATTTGTGTGTAACGGTTAGATTTTGTGTGGAGGCTATATATACCCCTCCACCCACTCTTCATTCGTAGAGAGAGCCATTAGAACATGCCTACACTTCCATCATACATTTTCTGAGAGAGAACCACCAACTCATGTGTTGAGGTTAAGATATTCCATTGCAACCATATGAATCTTGATCTCTAGCCATCTCCAAGTTGCTTTCCACTCAAATCATCTTTCCACCAAATCCAAATCTGTGTGACAGAGTTGAGTGTTCGGGAGACTATCATTTGAAGAACAAGAGCAAGGTGTTCATCATCAACACACCATCTGTTACCTTTTGGAGAGTGGTTTCTCCTAGATTGGTTAGGTGTCACTTGGGAGCCTCCGTGAAGATTGTGGAGTTGAACCAAGGAGTTTGTACGGGCAAGGAGATCGCCCACTTCGTGAAGATCTACCCTTGTGAGGCAAGTTCTTCGTGGGCGATGTCCATGGTAGGATAGACAAGGTTGCTTCTTCGTGGACCCTTCGTGGGTGGAGCCCTCCGTGGACTTGCGCAACTATTACCCTTCGTGGGTTGAGTCTCCATCAACGTGGATGTACGATAGCACCACCTATCGGAACCACGCCAAAAATCTCCGTGTCTACATTGCGTTTGGTCCCTCCAAACTCCTCCCTTTACCTTCATATGCAAGTTTTACATTCCGCTGCAATACTCTTAGACTTGCATGTGTAGGTTGGTTACTTGACCAGTGCTAAGTTGCTAAAATCTGCCAAGACTTAAAATTGGGAAAAGGCTAGATTTTTATTTGGTCAAGTAGTCTAATCACCCCCCCCCTCTAGACATACTTTCGATCCTACACCTACACAGGCTGCAACATATTATGTTGTAGAGTTTTCAGACGATGAGTAAGGTGCGCTAGGTCATTATCATGCACTCAGTTTTTCCATGGAGTTGGATGGACTCTTCTACCTTTGAAGCTTCCGCTGTTATCTTACTTAGATGGCCTTCAGCCATATTATTGTAATAAGTTCTCCTTTGAGGCATTCGACGTAATAAGTGTGTGATTGAACTCTGTTATAAATCCTCGAGTACTGTGTGTGTCAGCAATGCCGATCCAGGGATGACACTTAAGCACAAAGATTTGACCATCTGAGGTCGGGTCACTACAAGATGGTATCACATCACACGCTGATTGTAGGACGCGACCACTAGGATAAGCCACAAGATACTCTTCTCTACTCATTCTGACTCTTCTCCATTTTCTACTCTATAGATGGCGGACCCAAGGAACAAGTTCACTCACCCAGATGAGGACACCCCTTTTGGACGACACTTGAAGGAAGTCACTAGGTACCTGAGCATCGGAATACCAAGTTTCATCGGGACCTACACCACCACTTTACTAGAAGAGGAGCGTTGGGTGATTTGATTTCATGTTCACGGAAGGACGTACGCACCAGTTACTGAGCCCATAGAGTTTTCCTTTGATGCCCGCACCTAGAGTCTAGGAAAGAGCATGGCCACCCACATCGCCATCGGACGCATCGGCGAAGTATACAACAAGGATCTTAAGGACACCATCTACCAGATATCTGGACGCTGAGATGAGCAATGGGAGATGATTAGCACCAGGAGGGGTAGATCCATTGCAGCCTACATCCAGGAGTTAAATCAGCACATTCATCGTCAGGAGAACCAGATGTGTGCCAACACGATAGACATGAAGAAGGTGATGGCCAGGAACATGGAGCTAGAAGAATAACTCAAGTCTACACGCGATGGCTATGAAGAAGAAATTGCAGTACTACTGGAGAAGAATGAAGACCTGAAGAAGAAGCTAGGAGTATTCATGGGAGATCCCGAA